>CM044306.1:74604987-77004987 GCA_024291935.2 Okapia johnstoni | reverse complement strand
CTGATCTGTGGGAGGTAGAATGAAGGTGTGACTTCAGTGTCCACAAAGTCCAATCCCCATGTTTTTGTGAAGAAGTCAGATTCTCTTTTTGCTAATCTAGGATCATTTAATGCTGCTGGGAGATTTACTTTGGAATGATATATAGTCCATCTATGTTGATCTGTAACTAGAGATGGGGCAACACATAAACTATTTGAATCACCTGCAAAAAGTAAACAAGAGAACTCTGTAAAATAAGTTTTATGTTTGAAAGTACATTCTAGAAAAAAAGATATTTAGATTATACAAAGCAACTAAACTCTCCCTTCTATAGCGATTGTCTTAACCTTCAGCTTTCAATATCAACTGCCAAAGGGGAGGAAAAATATGTACAAGATAAAGGATATACAAAATTTGAGGGTTATAAGTGAACAGCGGGGTAAAGAAGTCTTTCATTAATCTCCTTAATGAACAATTAAGGAAATTTATCTTTTTTCAAAATAAAAACTCTTTTTTCAACATCAAAACTCTTCTACCTTCTACTGTAGATCTTCTATTCTTTATTACTCAGAGTTTTTCATGGGTAGGCATATTTTTCTATTGTTTTATGGCAGACCTGGTTCCAATATCCTTTTTTTCAGCTTATAATTAGATAACTGAAATGCTGCTGTAACATTAACCATAGAGGAAAGAAAAACATGCAGTTGGTTCTCATTACTCGGTTTGTTATATAAAGTCATTAGAACATGTAATAAGCAAATAATGAACCTTTGCTCCCGTGGGAAATACAGGGTTCAGTTCAGTCACTCAGTCATGTCCGACTCCTTGTGACCCCATGGACTGCAGCATGCCAGGCCTCCCTGTCCATCACCAACTCCAGAGTCTACTCAAATTCATGTCCATTGGGTCGGTGATGCCATCCAACCATCTCATCCTCTATAGTCCCCTTCTCCTCTTGCCTTCTATCTTTCCCAACATCAGGATCTTTTCAAATGAGTCAGCTCTTCGCATCAGGTGGCCAAAGTATTGGAGTTTCAACTTCAGCATCGGTCCTTCCAATGAATATTCAGGATTGATCTCCTTTAGGATGGATTGATTGGATCTCCTTGCAGTCCAAGGGACTCTCAACAGTTTTCTCCAACACCACAGTTCAAAAGCATAAGTTCTAAGGCACTCAGCTTTCTTTACAGTCCAACTCTCACATCCATACGTGACCACTGGAAAAACCATAGCCTTGACTAGATGGACCTTTGTTGGTAAAGTAATATCTCTGCTTTTTAATATGCTGTCTAGGTTAGTCATTAACTTTTCTCCCAAGGAGTAAGCGTCTTTTAATTTCATGGCTGCAATCACCATCAGCAGTGATTTTGGAGCCCCTCAAAATAAAGTCTGCCATGGTTTCCACTGTTTCCCCATCTATTTGCCATGAAGTCATGGGACGAGATGCCATGATCTTAGTTTTCTGAATGTTGAGCTTTAAGCCAACTTTTTCACTCTCTTCTTTCACTTTCATCAAGAGGCTCTTTAGTTCTTCTTCACTTCTCCATAAGGGTTATGCATAATACAGGGTTATGCTCCTACATATCTCTGGAACTTTCATCATCCAATCAACATATAATCTTATTTTGTGTGTGTTTCTGTTTAAAGACACCTTATTTAATATATACTGCTCAGTCTTTAACACTGTACTCATGGCTAACACCACTATAACTCATACCTGAATAAAGCTTACACAACATATTTCCCTCATGTAGCCCTCCTGTGCTTAGAAACACTAGAAAGCACTTCAGTGCCATGTTTGGAAATCATTTTGAACAGAAAAATCATTAGCAAAAATACAAAAAAGTGTGGCACTAAACAGACCACAAAAGGGACATGTGTTTACACCTTAAAAGCTGAAAGAAGGCGGCAGAGTGCTGCTTTGTTCAATTTCAGGTGGGAACGTGTACATCAGGCAATTCAAATTTTTCACTCCTTTGTGCACGTCTGCAAATGACCACAAAAGTGCCACAAATAGTGATTTGAGGGTTACAACTAAATTTTAGGAATTAGGTGAATTTGCAAATGTAGACTCTGCAAATAACGAGGACTGACTGTACTATGTTTAACTGAAGAGCTTTCACTCTGTACCCTCGTCTTCAAATTTTTTTTCAATTTCTCTAAGTGACTTCTTGTATGGAAATGTATAAAAAGAACTACATTCCAATTTCCCAATCAATTTATTTCCAAATTATATGTCATCCTAGTTTTCACATTTACTCTTTTAAGTATATGGAATCTAACTATTCATTTAAAGATAAAACAAATTCACAATAAAATTCCTTAAAAAAAAAAAAAGTATTACCTGTGGGTTCCTTGGGACACACATCTGGCAGTGACTGCACAGGTCGAATGTGTTTTGTCGGGTCTACCTCTTTTTTAAAGAAAACATCACTGCTGCTTCCTTGAGGCACTGGTGAAGAACTGTGGCTTGAAGCCATTGCATAAAATCACCACTCAACTGAAAATGAGCAACAAATAATAATCAAGACACAATACAAATCATAATTCATCTAAAAGTATTATGCATGTCATAAATTTTCTTTCAAAAACAGACTATTTAAAATCCATCAAGGTGTCAGCACATAATTTGAATACTATTAATTGTAGGAGTCATTCATTATATTTAGTTTGCTAAGAAAGTTATTGGTCCTTGTTTAAAAAGTATTCTCCTCAAAGTGCAATATCCTTAGCCTTTTATCCAAAGTGAAACTAGATACCAAAACTGTAACCAATATATGTTAAAATTGAAAACAGTCCATTCATTCAACAAGTATATAATTCAGCATTACAGCAAAATGGGTAAATGCATGGAGTTTTGAAATCTGACTGAGCTCATATCCCAGCTTCACTTACCAGCAATATAACCTTGAGGAAATTTATTTAACCTTTGTATGCTTTACTTCATCTGTAAAAATAGAGATGAAAAGCATTCATCTCATAAACATTTTGTAAGAATTAAAGGAACAGATGTATGTAAAGCACTTAAAACAATGCCTACCTCAAAGTTAGTGTTCACAAATGTCAGTTATCATTATGATTACAATTACTATGTGACAGCCACTATATTAAACGTTTATAAAAGAAGTATCATTCTTCAAGGTACTCATAATTAGGTAATCAAAATAATCAAATCCCTAAGCAAAACACAAGTTAACTTACGTCTACACTTTTTAACAAGTACAGAAAGAATTTGTGGGCAAGACAACATAATAAAGGCTACAATGTCAGGTAAACCTTTACAAATGAAGCAATACATAACCTGGATAATAAAGAATATGTATTATTTTACTATCAGACAATAGAAACTCTTACATTGCTGATCATATCAACCAAACACTAGGCATTCAATAAACATTTTAAATGAAGGAATAAATAAATGAACATAAACAGAAGCCTTTATTTGAAAAGGCACTTAAGAGAACACCTTGTCTAAGTTTCCCAGTACTAGAGATAAGTATAGCAAGGCCCAGAAGGACTAGGTAAGTTACAAAGATACATGTGGTTTAACAAGTTTTTTGCAAAGTCAATTTGGAAATGTGGTGAATAGAAAAATAAGAGTAAGATATAAAAAGCAGAGATATAAGGGTAGGACTGGTGACAAAAAAGTTATCCATTGTAACTCCTCTGTTGTTTGATAATAAGTTTAAAATTACATATCCCAGACTTCCCAGGATACCTGTTCCAGTCCTGCTAACACAAAGGAAACACATTCAATTACATTATTCACTGAGACTAGTAGAAACAAGCTGCTAAGAAAAGAACAGAGATAAATAATTTCCTCAAAGTTCCTGAACAGAAACCAAAACCAGCATGAACAAAGGTCGAGAGACATGAAATAATCATAAGACTGTATGGAAACTGATTTGGCTAGAGAGAAATGTTTGCTGACAAAAATGTTACCAAAAGTACCGACAAGTAAACCATATTTACACACACACACAAAGATAGTATGGCCAGACTACAGGAGCCATTAGAAGTTGAGGAGGAAAAGAGTATGATGATGAAAATATCTGGGAAAATTAATCAGGGTCTTGATTTGAAAGGCACCACTGGCCCATTGCATTTATACCCTTTTACAAGGAGATCCAACCAGTCAATCCTAAAGGAAATCAGTCCTGAATATTCATTGGAAGGACTGATGCTGAAGCTGAAACTCCAATACTTTGGCTACATGATGCAAAGAACTGACTCATTGGAAAAGACCCTAATGCTGGGAAAGATTGAAGGCGGGAGGAAAAGGGGATGACAGGGGATGAGATGGTTGGATGGCATCACTGAGGCCATCGGGACATGAGTTTGAGTAGGTTCCGGGAGTTGGTGATGGACAGGGAAGCCTGGCATGCTTCAGTCCATGGGGTCGCAAAGTGTCAGACACAACTGAGTGACTGAACTGAACTGAACATTAAGTATACAGTTACTTCTGTATAAAAGCATTTGTATGTTTAAGAGAAAAGAAATATCCAAAGATAGGAAACAGTGATAACACAGAATCCTGTACATTAAGTGTTTGGTAAAGACAATTGTAAATGTAACATTAAGTCTGTTTAACATTTTTGTTACTCTCAACAAATAAAACGGCTAAAAAAAACATGTTCTGACACTTAAAGATGTAGGCTACAAATATATGGAAAATGTATTTATGTCAAACACCCATTGCTTGATGTAGATAAATTAAACATTGATTCCAACAATAGCACATTACCATTCAATCTATTCTATTTACCATCACGTTGTTTTTACAGTGAAAAGAAAGTCTAATTGCCATCTTAAGAATCTAGAAATACTTGGGAAGACGGCAACTTGTTAAAAAAACATTTCTAAACTCCTGTAAGTTACTTCTCACTCCTGGGTGGAGAAATAGATATCTTATTTACTCCTTAAAGTTTTTGAATTGGTTAACATATACAAATTTCTGGGGGTTTTTTTCCCCTATATCCTTCCTAATTCCTATGAAAAGAGGGACAATCTCTAGCTATAAAGAGATTATATAAAATTAGAGTACCACCTACATGAGGGAGCTCCAATTTCTAACCATCTCTCAAATCCTCTCACCACCCTGTGAGACAGGACTCAAAGAACTTATATACTTGTTTTATTAAGACACAGTAAGAACCAAAAGTTGGACAGTGAAGAAGGCTGAGCGCAGAAGAATTGATGCTTTTGAACTTTGGTGTTGGAGAAGACTCGAGAGTCCCTTGGACCGCAAGGAGATCCAATCAATCCATCCTAAAAGAGATCAATCCTGGGTGTTCATTGGCAGGTCTGATGTTGAAGCTGAAACTCCAATAGTTTGGCCACCTCATGCGAAGGGCTGACTCATTGGAAAAGACCCTAATGCTGGGTAGGATTGGGGGCGGGAGGAGAAGGGGACGACACAGGATGAGATGGTTGGATGGCATCACCGACTCGATGGACATGGGTTTGGGTAGACTCCGGGAGTTGGTGATGGACAGAGAGGCCTGGCGTGCTGCAATTCATGGGGTCGCAAAGAGTCGGACACGACTGAGCGACTGAACTGAAGAACCAAACTTTAACAAGTATGATACAGACATTTAGTAAGTGCAATCATTGGTAATAAAACACACTGGATTTATTCAAAAAGCATGGATGTATAAACAAATACAGTAAACCTACATGGCCTCTAAACCAAACAATTTCAGGAGAATAATCTTTCAAAGAAATAATCTTTCACTAAAAGGCCAAAGAACAGAAATCTTGAGGCATCACAGTAAGAAAGCTTTAGTGTAAGCAAAGAATAGTCTACTCAGAAAAACAAACAAACAAAAACCTCAGAATACAGGAAAAAGGAAAGCTCTCAGCACTAAATGCAGCAACTCCTGATTTCTATTAATAACACTTGCACTTGCAACTGCCACCTAGATACAAACTGGGCACTTAACCAGTGGTCACCAACAATGAGAACCTATAAATAGACCCACCCTTCTTCACGTGGTAATCTTCTCATAATTACATCAATATCATACTCAAATATTTTCTATTGAAGCCTTCTTTCATTTCCTACACTTAATCACTGTTTATGCATTTCTATTTTGCACCAATCATACTGAAATTTTGGTTTTCATATAGATCTTTCTTATTAGACTGTGAACTTCTTGATGTTTCCATTTTCCTGTGTATTCTACACGCCAAATACAGTTCCTGTCACATAGGCAGTATATAATATTCTACAGAAGAATGAAATGGGTGTTATGTAGGACAGATCAGAAGAGAGAAACATTGGACAATTACCAATAATCCTTGAGTGAACAGATAAAAGCATAGATCTGGGCTGATAAAGAAAGGAATAAACAGACTCATTCATTCCAAAAGCAAGAAACTGCAAAGATGAGTAAGTCAGAAGCATTTGATTTTCATTCCTGTAGTTCAAAATATCTTTTCATGCTAAAAGTTTAGTTAAGATGTTCTATTAAAAAGGGCTAGAACCAGTGTCACTCCAGAAGCAATGAGCACACCAAATGCTCAGACCCTGGTTTCTAAACACTGTTCCCTACAAAGAAATAATGATTCTTTAAAGAAATAGTTGACTCCAAACCTGGAGCATAGAAACAATAAGTCAATCATGAGAACTCTTGTGTCAGAAAGCAAGGAACTCCTCTAAGACCAGCAGGATTTATCAAAAGGACCAAGGACCAAGTTAAAGGCGCTCCCACTGGTCACATTCTTCCCAAGTTGAGCACTCTAAACAAACAAGCAACCCTAATTGAGTGTAACATATTGAACAAACAAAAAATGAATCTTTCATGATACTTGGAGGAAGAGGAATGAGGAAGAGGGGTGGGATAGGGTAGGTAAAGGAAATCTCTTCTTTACAAAGGAATGCCAGTAAGTGTGAAGAAATTACTGAAACAGCAAATCAACATTTTGTAAACCCCAATGTAAAAATCATCAGTGTATGCTAAAGCTATTAGGTGAAAGGCTGCTCAAAAACAGAAAATTCACCTAATGCCTAAGAATTAATATCACCTTACAGATTATCTTGCAATGCAAAGGGGAAAACATATCTATAAAATGGAAAAATCTGGCTGTCACCTTAATTAACCAAGTCATCAAATTTGGCATCATTCATAATAGTAAGATAACTTGATATTATGTGATTCATGAAATGACAATATGAAATAAATATCATCACCTATGAAGCACTCTCACCAAAAATGTTTAACCCAATCTAATCAACCCTCTAGACTGAGGGTCGAGCCTCTTTGTTCTGTGGATTCCTTCGGCACTCTGGTGAAGTCTACAGAACCCTAGCAGAATAATGTTTACAATGCATAAGAGACATAAGATACAAAATTACACTTAAATATAGCTATCAAATTTTCTTTTTAAATTATAATAAAGTAATAATTTTGTGTTTTTTTTCTGTTTATCTTTTTAATTTATTTTTTTTACTGGGTCTTTGGATGTGGAATATCTTTTTTGAAAAGGATCCAGCATCCTCTTGTTGATGGTTTTTCAATAGCTAGTTGCGATTTCAGTGCTCTCTCACAGGAGGAAATGAGAGTATGTCCTTCTACTCCACCCTCTTGAACTGCCTCTATTTTTGCTTTTTGATTATGCAAATCTATCCAATTCCTTTAGGACTGACAGGGGAAATCAATCATGACTATTCACTGGAAGGAATGTTGCTGAAGATGAAGCTCCAATACTTTGCCACTTGATGTGAAGAGCTGACTCAATGGAAAAGACCCTGAGGCTGGGAAAGATTGAGGGCAGGAGAAGATGGCAGCAGAGGATGAGATGGTTAGATAGCATCATCGACTTAACAGACATGAATTTGAGCAAATTCCAGAAGATAGTGGAAGACAGAGGAGCCTGATGTGCTACAGTCCATGGGGTCGCAGAGTCAGACATGACTTAGTGACTGAACAACAACATCTAATTCTTAAGCAATAAATGAGCATAAATATTTTGAGATACTTGCAACGATTTAATATGATATGAAAACATGTGAAATTTCTCTTGGTAACAAAGTTATAGGTAGCATTAATATCTGTGTGAGGGGTTTCTTACATTCACAATTAAAAGAAATGCTAAAATTCAGTTAAAGCAGGGCTTCTCAACCATGGCATCATTAACACTGACATTTTGATCTACATAATTCTTTGATGTTGGGGGTACACCCCTGTACACTGTAGGATCTTTAGATGCATCCCTAGCCTCTATCCACTTGATTCCAATAGCAGCCTTCCACTCAGTTGTGACAACTAAAATGTTTTCAGACACAGTCAAACATTCCTATGTGGGGAAAGAGAGGTGAGAGGACAAATCACCCCAGTTGACAACTGAGGTAAAATAAAGATGTAATTTTTTTCCCCATCCAAAATTCAGACTCCCTGAATTCTATTCACAGACCCTAAAGAATATGTGAACTGCAGGTTAAGTACTTTTGCTCTAGACCTACCTTCCAGTCTAACAAAATAGATGGAAATAGGATACTGGGATTTAAAACAAACATGGGGAAACAAACTGAGAATATGAGAAAATCTTCGAGAAAACTGGCCTGGACACTTAGATCAATGTCATTTTTGAAAGGTGGGAAAGCATTCTACATTAAAATAAATAACAACAACTAAAGGCAATTGTGAGCCTTGACTGGATGCTGGCTCAAAAAAATTTTGCTCTAATACACTATTGGAACAACTGGAGGATTCTGAATGTGGACTGAATGTTGTATGAGATTTGGAATTACTATTAATTTTCTTAGGTGGATTGATGATATTGAGATTATGGGAAAATTGTTCTATATTCAGGACATGAACACTACAGTATTCAGGAGTAAAATATGTCACCTACAACTTACTTTCAAATGATTCAGTAAAAAATACACACATAAAATGGCAAAATGTTAAAAATGGTTTATCTAAGTCAAGTACATATGACTATAACATGTTCTATTCTTTCACTTTTCTGTATGTTTTTTAGTTTTCACAATAAAAAGTTGAGGGAAAGAAACTTTTCATCTTTTCCAAACATTAAATAAATAATGTGAAATATAAGTATCAGAGAGAAAGAAAAACATTAAATTTGTAATTGCTAATCTGCCCTGAAGACGGCATTATTGTACAACTTCAAATATGGAAGAAAAATCAATAAATTTTAATCAGGTTTTAATGCTGTAGAAGAGTAATACCACATATAGAACCTGGAATTCCTTAAAAGCTGAATGAGAAGGAAGCTGAGACAGAGGAACATTTACCAGACGCATTACCCAGGTACTATGTAAAAATCTCCCTTGCTTCTATATTAAAGTAATAGCTGCTTATAGAGAACATTGATATTACAAAGTCACTCACAGCCAACTCGGAATTATCTATGAAATTGCCTATTACAGGTAAAGTAATAGCCAGACTTTTTTTTTCCCTCTACCATTTCAATGTATACAAAACATTTCACCAAAGTGGTTAACACAGATATACTAACTAATCATTTTACTTCCCTTCTATTTTTCAAAAGTGATTACTTTACAATATACCCTACTGTATAAAATCTAAACTTGCTTGCCCTCTATTGACCTTCTATCATACTGTGGTCCTCTAATTGGTCTCTGTGCTTCCAGTTTAAACCATTCTGCACACTGCTTCAGGATTAACCTTCTAGAATGTTTTCATTCTGTCATACTTCAGATCAAAAACATCTAAAATTATTTACTATTTTCCAAACAAATGCCAAGCTCTACAAGTTGATAGTCAAATATTTCCACAATCTGATGCTTACCTTCCTTTCTAGCCTTATTTCCTGTTACCCATGGATAATCTCTGTTCTAGATAGGGTGGTCTAAATATCGCTTTAATCCATCAGGATATCAAGGCTTCCTTGTCTTTGTTAAGGCTGTGTCCTTCCTGGAATATTCATACCATCCTTCTACCTATTCATTGCCTCTTCTCCCTTCAAAGTTCATTTCAAATTTCATTTCTAGATTATATATATTAAGAAAAATATACACACATTCTAAAATATGAACAAAAATAATCTCAACATTATTTTTAAAAGCAAAAAAGTTGAAACAACCAAACTCCTAAGTAAGAAGAAACTGGTTATTTAATAAGCTACAGTACAACCAATGGATTACACTGTCATTAAAAATAGGATTGCAAACTTTACATCCATTGGGATGGGTACTATCCAAGAAAAATAAAACCAACCAATCAAACAACAACAAAAAGTGTTGGCAAGGATGTGGAGGTACTAGAAGCCTTATGCACTGTTGGTAGGAAGAAAAATGGTGCAGCCATTTCAGAAAACAGCAGGGCAATTCCTTCAACAGTAAAAATAGGACTACCATATGATACAGCAATTCCACTTCTATGTATATCCCCAGAAGAACAGAAAGCAGCATCTTGAGGAGTTATTTGTATACTCATGTAACAGCAACATTACTCATAATAGCCAAGAGGTGGAAGCAACCCAAGTGTTCACTGACAGATGAATGGATAAGCAAATGTGGTATATATACACAATAGCGTATTAGTCAGTTCAGTTCAGTTGTTCAGTCATGTCTGACTCTTTGCAACCCCATGGACTGCAGCACGCCAGGCCTCCCTGTCCATCACCAACACCCAGAGCTCACTCAAACTCATGTCCATCAAGTCAGTCCACCCAGTATTATTACACTATATTATAATTATATTATATTATACTATATTATTATTATTCAACCTTAAAAAAGAAAGAAATTCTGACGTTTGCTATAGCATGGATGAATCTTGACAACACTATGCGAAGTGAAATAAGCTAATCACAAAAAGATAAATGCTGTATGATTCCACTTACATGAAGTATATAAACAGTGAAATTCACTGAGACAGAAAGAATGTGGTTGTCAAGGGCCAGGGGTGGGAAAATAAGGAGTTGTTTAATAGGTCATAGTGTTTCAGTTTTGCAAGATGAAAAAGTTCTGGAGATTGGATCCACAGCAACGTGAAATATACTTAACACTACTGAACTGCACACCTACAAATGATTAAGATGGTAAATGTTATGTTACATATATTTTTACAGTTTAAAAAAATGTCTAATAGAATTGCAAAATAAATGATATATATACTTCCACTTGATATGACATATGTTAAGTGACATATGACATGTATTTCCACTTAACATACATTGTTAAGTGGAAATAGGTTTTAAAGTAGTATGTCAGTATGATCCCAATTTTCTAATTTAAAATAAGCATATATATTTCCAAAAAAAATGCACAGACATATACCACAATTTTAACAATGGTTACCTCCAAAGACAAAGTTACAAGAAATTTTTATTCATTTGTGCTTTTTTAGAATTTTCCAAATGTTTTCCTATGAAAACTTATTACTCTGTATATATTAGTCAGGGTCTCCAGAGAAACAGACTCAGTAGGATATTTACAAGATAGTTATTCAAGAAATTGCCTCACCAACCAGATATGGAGGCCAAGAGAAGTCCCACCATCTGATTTCTGCAAACTAGAGAACCACGAAAGCCAACAGTATAATTCAGTCTGAGGTCGAGGCCTGAAATCCAGAAGGCCACTGGCATTAAGACCCGAGTCCAAAGGCCGTGAACCAAGAGCTCACACGTGTGAGGGCCAGAGAAGATAAACGTCCCAGTTCAAGAGGAGAGAACAAACTCACCCTCCTTTGTCTTTCTGTTTTATTCAGGCCTTCAAAGGATTAGATGATGATGATGCCTGCTCACACTGGCAAAGGCAGGTATCTTTACTCAGTCCACTGAATCAAGTGCTAATTTCTTCCAGAACACCCTCAAAGACACACTTGGAAATAATGTTTTACCATCAATATGGGTATCCTTTAGCTCAGTCAAATTGACACATAAAATTAACTATGACACTTCATTAATCTGGAACAATGCTATTATTAAACAGCAAAAGTTCAGCTTCAGTCTTATACCTACCTCCACTATAAATCTTTTCTAATGGCTATTAACCCTCAGAGGTCTTCCCTGGTGACTCAGTGGTAAAGAATCTGTCTGCCAGTGCCAGAGAAGCAAGTTCAATCCCTGGGTCAGGAAGATACCTTGGAGAAGGAAATGGCAACCCACTCCAGTATTCTTCCCTGGGAAACCTCATGGACAGAGCAACCAGGTGGGCTATACAGTCCATGAGGTCACAAAAAGAGTCGGACACAACTTAGTGACTAAACAACAACAACCCTGAGAAAACTAGCCTTCCTTTGATCTGGGATACTTATGATCTATATCAGCAGTTTACAAACTTTTGATCCTACATCCCATCAGTTAAAAAAACTTTTTAAAAATCATCATTTATAAATTATATAGGGTACAACATGCATTATATTAATGCATATAATATAAAATTATGCTAAATGGAAATTTTTTAAAAGAGGAAAGACATTTAAAATAATCTATTAATTGCTGGCAAGAAAGTACCTTTGTACTCTCACTATTTCTAATAGATAGTAATGTGATTTCACTATGTTTCATTATTATTAAAAGTCTTGATTTAAACTTCATGAAATGATGATTCAAAGGTTTGGCTCTGAGTTCAATTTATTTTTATACCTGGATTTTAATGCTTGTTATTGGGGCAGGGGAAAGTATCTCACATAGGAAAGCAGAACCAAATAGAAGAAATCACTGATCACACTGTCTAAACTCTCTATTTTGAGATTTTTAAAACAAGGAAGAAAACTCCACTCTGGGCTTTTAAAGAGTTCATCATTTAACAAAATAGCACAATGATGGAATATTTCCAAACATCCATTTTTAAAACAGATTTGCAATAGCTTGTTTTTCTATACACAATAGCTAGTGTTTCTAAAAAAATCAACTACTCTATTTTTTCACTATACTTGACATATAAAATTTTATATATATAACTTTTTTTATTTAAAAACAAACAAAAATACCCTGTGGGGACAGATTTAATATGTTTGTCTGTCTGCGTCTGTGTATTTCACTCTATCTGGTTACATATTATTGTCAAATCACATGCCATTTCTGAAAAAAAAAAAAATAGCAAGTTTAGAATGCTTTTTCTTCTTGTTAATAAAAACATACATAACATATTCTTGAGTTTGACAGCTCTTTTGTACTTTTAATATATGGCTATGGAAAAGTTTGTATTAAGAGTAGGAGAATCCAACTCTGTGCTTTGTTATTTACTGTGGTTCCACTATTAGTATTTATCCAAAATGTGACTTCTCTATAGGAATTATTGAACATTTTGTAAGAGTTGGTTTATTTTAAACTAGATAACATAATTTTTAAACCTAATTAACTACTCATAAAAGGCTATTACATCACAAGGATGAACTAAGTGAAGGATACTAATGTTAATCCCTTGAGCTTACTCACTTATCTATACAATGTGACTATCTGATAAATAAACATGTGGACTGATTGAAGATGCTGGTATCAAACTTCATAACAAATATTAGTAAAAGTTCATTTCTTTTTTCTTTGGATAAAAAATGAATATTCCTTAAGCTGCATGCAATCTGACAATGGAGTTTAGTCTTAATCCACAAGACTGCGGTGAGCCATTACAGACTTAAGACATTGGTGTTGAATGATACATCATTCCAAGAGAGGAGGGCCAAGTATAGTATCTAAGAGGACTCCAACAACATTTCTGAAGAAAGAAAGAAAGATATAAAGAAAAGCATGTGATAAAGAAGAAAAGGACTATCAAAGAAGGTAGAAGAAAAAAGGGAAGAAAAATCAGCTCAGAATTCACAAATAAAATATTAATACTAAGGGAAAAAAACCTCCTTTTACACTTGGCAATTAGGAAGTAACCACATCACATTGGGAAGCAATGTCAAGTCCAAGAGTGGGGGTGGGAGCAGAATGCAGAGGTTGGAGTGAAATAGGTGAGGAAATTTACATACAATGGCTATTGCTTCAAGAGACTCAATTATAAGATTACAAAACAGAATACACAGTACAATCTCATTTTGATATAAAACCTTTATACAGCTATATATATAATGTATGAAAAGGTATATGACAAAATGTTAATGATGGTAAGTAACAGACTTTTCCTGACCACAGTATTTAAGTACTTCCTCCTCTTACCTTATCCCCCATCCAACACACATATCCTGGTTACTCTCTACTACTAGCCTTATGGTTTGTGATCCTTATGGTACTTTCTCAAATTATAACTGATTATTTACCTGCTTATTTCCTGTCTTTCTCACTACATCATAAAATTATACTTGTTTCATTCATTTTTCTATACCACATCTAGCATGGATGAATGTTCAACGAATGAATGAACAAATGAATGACTATCATGGAAAAACAGGTAAGCACAAACAAGCCACTAATAATGTTTCTTGTAAGTTCATGTTCAAAACAATCTAAAAACCTAAGTCAAAAATACATTACCTTGTTTGTACAACATTACCTGATGTCCTAAAATTTGATTCTAGATTTTTATCTTTCCTATAACACAGTATAATATACTGGTTAAGAACACTGACCATAAAGTGAGTTAGATCTCTGTCATTTATGAGTAGTGTGACCTTTGACAACTTTCTTACATTGCTCTCAGTTTCTTCATTTGTAAAATGGGACAGCAACGTGTCTTCCTCACAGCAATGTTGTAACATTTAAATGATGTTGGGGTCCTTTAACGGACCGGACGGAACCTGGTGGTCCGGAGTTGACAATAAGAAAGTAAATGAGAGAAAGAGGCTGATAATCCCTGGTTTACCCAGAGAACAAATAAAACCTCTGACAAGAGGTTTGCGTTGCTTCACGTAGGCACAGGGCGCCCTCTCGAGGAGGTCTTGAAAGCCCGGACAAGAAAGTGAGCTCAGCGGGCCTCTGTGATCCAAAGAATTAGCCTGAGGAAGAGACAGAGAGAAAGAAAGAAAAAGAAAGACACAGGGACCCAAGCTCTGATGGAACAAGGGTGCTTTATTCAACATAGTGTGAGTATCTATACTGTTTTGCAAGGTAGCTTTTCAGCAAAGATAAGGATCACAAGACCAGACTTACAAATTACCAAAGAAATAAATCATAAAGCTAGAAGGCAATCCATATCAAAGAAAGAGGGTCATTTTTACCATACAGTTCATAAAAAGTTAGAGGGTCGTAAATAGTTACTTTTCACTGTAAGGAAAAACTAAGGAAGGCAATGCATGCATTCCTCAGTCCCAGGAGCGGCTTGCCACTCCTCTTAATTCCTGAATATTCAGGAATTAATAAGGAACAGAGGAAACAGCACACAGGAAGCCTCCTGATAAACACTCCCTGACAAAATGAAATATAATTTACATAATCTATGTATTTAGCACATAGGAGACACTTAACAAATAATTGCACTACTACTATTTATCATTATAAACATCTTAAGCCTTAACATTTGGACTGTGCCAAACAAAGTTTTAAAATTAAAGTTTAGGATTCCAAACCTCCTCCATTGCTTCAGTGCCTCTAGTTTGAGGTGTAGGAAGCAACCCAATATGGGCAGATAGAATTTACTATCAGAAAAGTGATCAAGGCATACAACGGTGGTCCTCAAAGCCATGCCAGTCAAAGGAAAGAAAAAAGAGTAGTAGAAAATAATGATGAAACTTTAGCAATTTTTGATAAAATAAAAGCAAAACTGTTTGTGAGAAAGAAGACAGATGATAAGGCACAGAAGGTAGAAACACTATGTTTGGAAGACATTTAATAATGGTCAAAATTCAGTCCATGGAAGTGGAGTGGATGAGATAGTTGGACCAGACTTTAAAAGATCATCTGGCTCAACTGTCTACCAATATATGAATCCTTTCTACTCATGGTCTCGCTGCCTCCATTTGAAGACCGTCAATAATGGAGAAGTGACTGCTTCAAAAGCAGATTATTACTATAAAGCAACTATAATTACCTTAGGAAAAAAATTATCTCTTATAGTAAACAGAATCCTGCTTCCTTGAATTTTGCATCACCATTCCTAGTTCAATCACATTACAGGAATAATAAATAATTCTAGTCACAGGAAAGTAACATTACAAAGGAAGAAAGTGCAGAAAAAGAGGGCTAATGAAAGCTCAGAGCAAGGAGTGGGGCAAATACATGTAAGAGGTAAGGAAGAAAACAGTCAGAACAATCATCCTACAGAAGCCAAGGGAGAAGGGTCCAGAAGGAAAGTATGAACAGTAGTGTCAACATGCTGCAGAGAGAGGGGTCAAGGAGGTTTTTAACTTCAGAAAGGACACTGGATTAGAACAGCTTTAGGACAATGTTTGGGGCAGAAGCCATACCACAAGAGGTTAAGCAAACGACGAAGTAACAAAGGCAACAATATCAACATATTTTTGGTGATGAAAGAAAACCAATTAAGAGTTGAGCACGAATTTTTTAGGCCATGGGAGACCTGAGCACATTTATAGGCAAACAGCAAGAAATCAACTGGGGGTGAGATTAAAAGAAATAAGAAAAAGTGGTGGAAAAAGATGAGGGAGAAGGAAGAATTAGATTCTCAGGGGCATAGGATGGGATGGATGGAGAGGAGAAAGCAGAAAAGATACTGAATATTTATACCCCGAGACTATGAGGCACCCTGGGCTATGTCCCACCTTGAGAAAAACAGGACTTTGTCAGGCAACAGTAAAAAAAAAAAAGAGCAAGCTGATCCAGAACAGTTGCATTCCATACTACTCTTCTGCCTAATGCCCTTAGTCATGATGTGCAGGAGATCAGCTGGGCCTTGGGTGAACCTGGACTGCATCACTCCCACCACTAGTTCTGAAAATTATCTGAAGTCCTAAAATCAAAAGGGCAATGAAAATATGTTATCCATGAAATAAGGAAGGATGGCAGGGGAGAGGGAAGCAACCGAAAGACAAGAATAATACTAACAATAATAATTACTAAACACTATATGGTCCATAATTGATTCCTTTCATTTATATGATTTTGCTGGTCCTGCTAACAACCTTGCAAGAAAAACATTTCTGAATGAATTATGAATGAATGAATCAGTGATCCCTATTCTGTGATAGAGAAACAGGTTCAAGAGTTAACTTGGCTTCACACCATTTAGCTAGTTAGTTGTGAAGATGTGATTTGCACTCAGATCTTCTGATTCTAAATTCCATATCTCTGTCCCCAAAGCCCATTGCCTCTCTGGAAAAAAAAAAAAAAAAAAAAATCTAAGTTTTTCACTACTGCCTCCCATCCATGTCAGGCACCCAGTGCTTTACTTTTCTGTCTTCTTTTTCTCATCAATTACTGATTCAATTATTTAGAAGAACAATCATTATTTAAGTACATCTTATATTAAAAATAAATGGCAACAATAACTAATATCTTTGATAATTTTTTAAGGACTATTTTTAGGGCAGTTTTAGGTTCAATAATTTTACAAGACTGAAATGGGTAGAAAATTATTACTTAAGGAAAAAGACACTATACATTTTCATCAGTATAATTTACCACTTTTCTTAGCAAAAGGATAATTCCTGAGCTGCAATGAGGGATAAATATGCTACAATGGGTCACCAACATGAAAAGACAAGTACTTATTTATATGAGAGCATTAATTTGTAAGTATTTTTTGAAAGCTCAAATCTTTATGTTTAATAGTTAGCTTCATTACTGAAATCACTGTAAGCAATAATATATATGATATATAATATTTTATAACCTAGCTACTTTAAAAATTATGATTAAACTAGACTCTGTCAGATGATAAATCTTACATAGTGGAGAAGTATATTATTTTCGTTTTAGCTGAAGGAAAGAAGCTTAACTATACCATTAGCCAGAAATTGGCTCTTGAAATTCCAAAAATGTTGTGCCAAGTGTTTCTTAGAATATGACATATTTGAGATATTTTAAATTAACTCTGATTAAAAAATAATCTCTAATAATTTTTATCAAATCTATCTTTGGTTGGACATTAGACTGTTTTTTTTTCCTTGCATATATCAGTATTTCTAAATTTAGGGAAATCAAGTTGAAACTAAAGAAACACAGAAAATAAGAACAGAGTTGTGCTAATCTAATTTGCTTTTTCCTTACATTCCCATTTGACATTTATGAGACCCTGTGCCTTGCAGGAAATTCTAAATACATGTGTTTCCTAAAGTTCCTTATTTACTTTTGATTTAGCGATAAAAAGGAACAATAAGAGAGAATCTTGTCTGGAAGGATAAGAAATATAAATATTTACAATATTAAATTTACATATTCTTAAATGGCTATAAAGTAAGTAATATTTAATGTGTGACATTCTTATTAGGAATAAAATCACAAATATCCTCAAAATACGATATAAATACATTTTAAACATCTAGATGTTATTAAAATTAAAACAATGTCTTTTTTCCCCAGCATCTACCATACAATATGCTAAAAAAACATACTATAGTACTGTGAAAAATCTGTCTCTAACATGTAAAAAGTTGAATGAAAACAAAATATAACTTGGATGTTTTATTTTTCTCCTTTACAGCATTGATATTACTGTATTTCTAGTGAAATTTTGTCAGAGTGAATCAGATAGGAACATGGTATTCTATTCTTGGTGTCTTGGCCAAACAGTAACAAATCCTAAAATCACTCATTCAAAGTTACTGGAGAATACAAACGTCTTAAATATGTAAATCAGTAGACACTTATTAACATGTCTACAAAAATAGTAAAATTAAAATAAAATCTATATAATCTACCCTACCTTGAAAGTAGTTGCTAAAAGAAAATTATATATTAATGTATTCTCAAGAAGGACAAAAATGACACTAGGATTTATCCACTGTTTTGGGTTACCCTGCCTTGCTTTTTTCTAGAGTAAAAATAATCTAGTGTTAAGTCTATCTTTATTAATAAACTATATATTTTATCTAGCTCCTTGAAGGGAAGGGTCTTCAAATAATCTAACAAGTATGTACTCTATAAAAAATAATAAAGATGATGCTGTTAAAAAAAATTTTTTTAGAGAAAAATACAGCAAAATAACTAGAAACTCATCTGCAGTGAGTCAGTAAGTGATTCAAGAATGAAAATATTTAAATGTTAGTTTGAGGTATAAAGTAACTGTAACTATGAAGTTCATTAGTACTATAACCCCAAACCAACAATGAAATAGCATTTTAATGAATTACTGCTTGGTATTACCTTTATACCTCTCCCCACTGTTTGGGTCTCTTAGCCCAGTTCTGCCTTACAAGCTTCTCTACTTAGATTGGATCTCATGGTCAATAACTTCAACAGTCTCCCTTGCATGTTTAATTTTCTCCTTGCTCATCCATCTTCAATACAATCTGTCTTTGCTTTTGTTCCTGGGTGCAGAACACTGCCAGAAAAAATTTATGTAAAACATGCAGATTATACATTTATGAGTTCCAATCTCAAATGAGGCTCTGCTCAGCAGTCCTTTCACTTATTTATCCTCAAGCACTTCGCTTTCCCAATCCCCACAGTATTTTTAACAGACTTCATTACTTTCATGTTCCCTAGCTTACCTCCAATCTCATGCTCAAAAAGTAACTATCTACCACATATCAATAAAATAAAGCCCTCAGATATGACTTCTTCCATTCATACCCTAACATACCTAATTCTCACCTATACACAACTCCTAAACTTTCTGAGTGCAGTATAAGATGTCTGCTCTTTTCCAGAGCTAATCCCCCAACCTGCTGTTCTTGACCTCATCCTTCTCCACTCCAAGACCTTGTTCTACGAATTATTTCCTTACTCTCCTATTAAATTTCTCCTGTCAATTTCACCAATTCATCACACACAAAAAAAGTCAAGTACTAAAGTTCTTTCCTTCAGCTCTATCTATTCAAGCTAAATCTTCTTATCTCTCTTCATGGGCAAACCTCTATTCTCTTTCTTGTCTACCTCCTTAGCAATCCATGTTTCATCTTCACCAGTTACTTGGCTCTGGAAAAGTTGCGAAATGACTTGATTTCTAAATTCAGTTGCTTATATTCAGCCTTTCTGCTCTCACTGCTCTCAAAAGTCAGCGAAGGTAATAAATGTAGACAGAATGAAAGAATTAGAAATATCACTAATTGTAATGCTCCAATGCAATGGCTGATTCAAGCAAAGGTCATTAATGGGGATGCTAAAACCGTCAGTTTAAAAGATTGTTAGGAACATGATATTTACATGGCCACAAAGTATCACAAAGTCAATCATGTATTAAATAGTAGAGATTGTCAGTTCTTACCAAGTGATCAAGCTGGAATCACCAACAGAGGACAGCCTGGTATTAGGTGTCTCCTAATGTGATAAAGTGATAAGTATATATATATATCACCTGTTCTGTATTCCCATCAGAAACATTCTACCAGAATTGAATCATAAAAAGACTAAT
Organism: Okapia johnstoni; assembly: GCA_024291935.2. Lineage (NCBI taxonomy): Eukaryota > Metazoa > Chordata > Mammalia > Artiodactyla > Giraffidae > Okapia > Okapia johnstoni. Next base: position 76,984,661 of record CM044306.1, on the reverse strand, counting down.
TCAGAATATAGAATATACCTGAGGACAAACACTTCTGCTTTTCAAACGCTTAACTCAAGAAGAAAGGGAGACAATGAGACTAGTCCAGACTGAGAAAGATTAAAGAGACATAGAAGCCAAATGCAATGGATGAATCTTGACTGAATCTTGCATTAAATGGAGAAAAAAATCTATAAAGAATTTTGGAACAAATAGGAGAATTTAAGTATGGACTATATGTTGAATAATGTTATTGAGCAATTGTTGATATTATTAGGTATCATGATGGTATTGTGGTTATACAAGAGAATGTCCCTGTAACTGGGAGATACAAGCTTAAGTATTAAGAATGAAGCATTGTAATATCCATATCCCGTTACCAGGTTTGGCAAAAGGTGTGTGTGTTCATTCTACTATTCTTTTGACTTTTCTGTGAGTTTGAAACTTTTCAGTAATAATAATAATATGAATCAATGGACCAATGAAGGCTTAATAAGAACTGAAGATAAGCAGAAATGAATCAGTTAGATGAAGGGGAGAAAGAGTGTGATATGGAGAATCCTTCAGGAATAGGGAAGAGTAAGCACAAGGGTTTAGAGGGAAGAGAGAGCCTACTGTCAGAAACCACAAGTAATTCAATCTGTTTATTTAAGGGGAACAGAGAGTTGTGGAGAGTCACTAGACTAGAGAGATAAATTGGGAAAAGAACTTAAATGAATTTATAAATTTGTTAAAGCAATAAGGAATATGGATTTAATCATGAGGATAACAGAAAATCACAGAAATAAATTAAACTGAGGAATGATATAATCAAATTTTCCCTTAAGAAAGATCACTGATTGTAACACTGAGAATGGACTGGAGAGGACTAAGACTAGACGAGATGAAATACGAAACTTGTAATAATGTAGGTGAGAGATGACAATAGCCTAAACTCAGATAATAGTAGAGAAGATGGAGAAAACTGGATAGATTTTAGATCTTTCTCTATTTCTAACCGCTTGTCAGTAAAATTTGTAACTGCTTACTGGGCGTATCTTTACCTACAAGTCTCAAAGACACCTAAAATTCAAGATACCCAAAACTTAAATTCCCTATCTTTACCCACCCTTCTCTACCTTCCTTCTTTATCTAGCTCAGTAAATAACACCATCTATATAGCTTACCAAGCTAGAAACAAATAGGGCCAACTTAACTCTTTGACCTCTCTACATTCTTCAATTTCTACACCAACTTGAATTGTCCTATGGACTCCACTCTTAATTACAAATCCAGCCCTTGCTCTCCATTCCAACTGACGCTACTGTAGCTTAGGATTTTATTTAGCCAAACTGAAAAACAAAACAAAACAAACCAGGTCACAGACTTTCTTAATAATTATTATGATTTCAAAATTATTCACTCCATAGGAGAAAAACATTATAAAACATGATGTATTACCACAATATTCATACACAAACACCCAATCTCTGAACTTAGTTTGAATCAAAAAGCTAACTAATTGAATACAAATTATTCAAATCAGTAGCATTTTTGACATGAAAATTTGCCCCCACTTCCTACAATCTGATTTTTTTTTTTTTTGGCCACATCAGCTGTGGCTTGCAGGATCTCAGTTCCCCAACAACTGAACCTGGGTCACAGCAGTGAAAGCCTGTAATCCTAACCACTAGACCACCAGAGAACTCCCTACAATCTGATTATTTTTTAAGTTCATTATGAAGTGAAAGTGAAAGGGATATCACTCAGTCGTGTCCGACTCTGCGACCCCATGGACTGTAGCCTGCCAGGCTCCTCCATCTATGGGATTTTCCAGGCAAGAATACTGGAGCGGGTTGCCATTTAAGTTCACCATACTTTCTAAAGGAATCCTACCAATACCACAACATGACTTATTTTGAATACTGTCTCCAACCATCCTACTACCCTCATGCTGTCCAAAAAAATCTCACTGGATAGCTGGAATTCTGTTTTATCTGCAGTTTTACTTCTGGATGATTGTGAAAAAAAACCGACCAGTTTAACAAAATTCTAAGATTACATTTCTCCCCATTCATTTCAAGTATTTCAGTTAATCCAACTCTAAATTCACAACAACGGACTACTAAACATGTAGAAAAATCGAAACATCTCTTTATTGTATAAAAAAGGATGTTGAAAAATAATCAAGAAACAAATCTAGAAATAAATGAGATTTTACAAATAGTGGATAGGTTTAAAACCCCTATGTCTTCAATTAAATCCTCACATGTGAAGAGCAATTATCAGTGGTAGAAAAATTCTTCTAGAAAAAAGGAAGGCATGAATAATAAATGAAGGCAGAAGGAATTATTCCCAATAAGGGTAATGCTCCAGGATAACTATAGTTTACTCTTGGTAAGGTCAAAACTTTTTGTATAAGGCATTTATGAAATTTTTAATTCTTAAATTATACCTTTTTTATGGCTTTTCAAACAGCATATTTTGAAAACAAGGTAATATTTCCTTGATAATTCAATTTCACCATTTTAATCATCTGTTTTACATTATGTTGTAATGGTGATGCCCTCAGGTGCTACTGAAGGAAGTCAGTCTGCCGATAGGTGAAAGAGCTTCAAATTATGGTGATAATACTAACTCCAATATTTTGGCCACCCGATGTGAAGAACTGACTCTTTGGAAAAGACCCTGATGCTGGGAAAGATTGAAGGCAGGAAGAGAAGGGGATGACAGAGGATGAGATGGTTGGAAAACATCACCAAATCAATGGACATGAGTCTGAGCAAACTCAGGGAGTTGGTGATGGACAGGGAAGCCTGGCGAGCTGCAGTCCATGGGGCTGCAGAGTCAGACACGACTGAGTGACTGAACTGAACTGACTAGTTCTTTCACTAGTTTGTTATCAACATATTTTTAGAACTCTCTTCTCCCTAGAGAGGCTTTCAGAAGTTACTTCTCTGCCTTGCTTTCTATATTCCTGCTTTGGCACCATCTATATCCCTTTCTAATTTGAATCTTCTGAAACAAGTAACTTTTTTTATTAATTGAAGCATAATTAACATACAACATTATATTAGCTTCAAGTACAGTAACTAACTCATATAGTATTTTATAGCTGACATAGCATCTTAACACATTACCTCATTTAATTCTCACAATAACTTTAAAATACAAAAAGTACCACTATTCCTACCTTATAGGTGAGAAAACTGAGGCTCAGAAAGATTGAGTAATTTATCTAATAAAGTCATAAGGCTGGTAAATAACAAAAGTGATTCCAACTTTTCTATCTCCTTTCATCACCAAATTAAACTTGTTACAAAGAAATTAAATAAGAGTCAAAGTGAGGCCTAGGACTTCCCTGGTGGTACTGTGGTAAAGGGGGCTTCCCCAGTGGCTCAGACGTTAAAGAACTGGCCTGCAATGCAGGAGATCCAGGTTCTATCCCTGAAGTCGGGAAGAAACCTGCAGAAGGGAATAGCTATCCACTCCAGTATTTTTGCCAGCAGAATCTCATGGACACAGAAGCCTGGCAGGCTACAGTCCATGGGGTCGCAAAGAGTCAGACAGGACTGAATGACTAACACTTTGACTTTTCACTCTCACCGTGGTAAAGAAACTGCCTGCCAATGCAGGGGCCACCAGTTCAATCCCTGGCCCAGGAAGATCACACATGCCTTTGAGGCAACTAAGCCGATGTTCCACAACTACTGAGCCCATACTCTGCAACTACTGAAGCCTGTTTGCCTAGAGCCTATGCTCTGCAATTAGAGAAGCCACTGCAATGAAAAGCCTGTGAACCACAATCAAGAGTAGAACTGCTCACAGCAACTAGAGAAAGCCTGCATGCAGCAATCAAGACCCAGCACAACCAAAAATAAATATTTTTTTTAAAAAGTGGGGCCAATAAGAAAAAAAGATGAGATTCATGAGTAAGCTTTGAATTTTTCTGCATCATAATATACATTATTAATTAATTAAAACACAGCTTACTTCTCTTCCTTGGCAATTGAAGCTACCAGAAAAAAATAAATCCAGGTAAAGAAAATACTATTTATCTATTTTCAATTCAAAAACCTATGTACCAGTAATGAACAATTCAAAACATAATAGCTCAAATCTGCAATAAAATAAGGCTGCCATCTTCAGAAAGAAAAACAATTATTTTACTTCAGATTTGAAGACAACTAAGCAGACTAAAAAAATATCTGCATTATGTCACAGATTTTTCCCTCACTGTCTCCTCTTGCAAAGAGAGAGAATTGCCAGAGGACCTAAAGTTTAATCTAACCAACCAAACAGTGCCCAATGAGAATATTTTCCCATCTGGTGGAAGTCAGGAACATTAGCTCAGGCGCTTACCAGAATCATGTAAACCACAGGATTAGAACATTACTGATATTTAGGGTCAGATAATTCTTTGTTGTGTGTGTGTCAGGAGGTTGGGGGAGAGGCAAAGTGGAGTAGGATATGTCTTGCACATTATAGGACATTTAGCAACATCCCTGGCTAGAGGCCAACAGCACCAAACCCTCAGCTGTGACAATGAAAAATGTCTTTGGACATTTCCAAATATCCCTTGGAGGGCAAAACTGCTCCTCTTTGAGTACCACTGATTTAAAAGTTAGGGCCCTGGGTCTTGAAAAAGGAGGCCTCCAACCAGCCCTGTATAATTTTTTTTTAATTGTGTTTCAAAAATGTGGATTTTTTAAAAATAAGATGGTAACAGTACAAAAAGATACCTAAATAACGTATATGCCATCCTCCTTTAGGTTAAAGCATTTTATAGGATTTAGAAACATGAATCACATGTATCGTCCCCTCCTCCCTCCATCCCAAAGATGGGGAAATGTCCAGTTCTCTCACTACTCTGCTAGTAAAATGTCAAATACATACATCCATATATACATACATACTTATACACACATAAGATCTTAACAGTTCTAACTTGCAAATCCCCATTTCTTGCTTTACATGGTCACACTGTGGTTTTTGAGTCATGTGTCCTAGAGATTCAAGCTTCCACTCCAGATTTCCTCATCTGGTTCCTTCCATCTATTTGTGAAGGAAATAGGAACTAAGCAGATGACCTTTAAGATCTTTTCCAACTCTAACATCCAATGGCAAAAACATTCCTTCATCTTTTACTTACTGACTCCCAGCTGACTAAACCACCTCCTCAGATCACTGAAGTCATTCATGCTAACTTTTTTCTTTCTCCAGTAGTAATCCATGATGAATGCAACCAAACAGGATGTCAACTGTTTAAAATATCACTTACTAATACCAGTGATCAGTCGATTATTCCCTGACTCAAACTATTTTAAACATGGAAATTAATTTTAAAAGAAAAACTTTCCAGGGAGCTGATACAGTATGTATGAGTGAACCATAACAGGCAAATATTGAGATTGAAAGTAGATTAGTGGTTGCCTAGGTCCGGGGGTAGGGTGGAGTGGGGAGAATGGGGAGTAACTGCTAATGGGCAGAGGTTTCTTTTTGGGGTGATGAAAATGTTCTAAAATTAGATTACGGTAATGGTTGCACAACTATGTAAATAACCTACAAATGGATGACTTTAACACTTTAAATAAGTGTACTTTACTCAATAAAGTTTGTAAAAAGCTTAAAGCAGGAAAAGAATTTTAATCAACTCTTACTGATAGGAAAGGAATGTGATTAAGAACAAATTCTGCAAAGTTTCCCATTTCAAGAGTTATGTAAGATTTGATTTTAATTCTGACATAAAAACTTAATACCTATCCAGAAATTACCTTTTCCAGAAAATAAACAAATACAAATTTAATCATCTTTTCCTAATAAACTCTGGATAACTTAAACGCAATGGAAAACATTTCAGAAAGCCAAATGTTAGAGAAACAATACTTCTCTAAGACCAGAATATATTAATATCATCATGGACAACAAAACATGGACAGTCTTTATAGTTTTGTTGTAGTGCACTCTTTATAAAGAAAACCATCGAGATATTTTTAATTTCTTTTAAAAGTGATCCTCAGGTTGTAATGTCTGTCCTGATAATGCAATAATTCTGAAATTAACAGAGTATCATTTTCAAATAGCCAAATCACAATAAAATCGCAAACATCTAATCCCTTAGACCACAACTATCAATCACTCAAAATTTGCACACATCGATTTTTACCAAAACCTATCATAAGCAATGATGACAACTATGAACAATCAAGTAATACCTATTTCTAGGAAATCAGAATCTGACTGCAAACAAACAAATCCCATCATTCCATCTTAGAAGTCATTAAGGCTCTCAAGCTACATTTCCAAATAGAACACTTCATCAGATATAAAAGTCAACCTGAATGTCCATCAAAATCTGCAATTTAAGTTAACCACAGTAACATTTCTCAGTACACTATCATGACATCACTTGCCTTTTTAAAGGCTTTACTATTAAGATTGCCCTGGGGTTTGATAAATCAGACACAGAATCAATTAAAAACAAAACACAAAAACATTCCAACTGAATTCTTCGAAAGTAAAGAGAGCCTCAATAAAGACCAAAATAAAGCTAGTTAATGGGGAACTCTTAAAACAAACTGCAACCCGGGTCAGCCAAAATTCTAAAAATACCATCCCAAACTCAGCACACGGACAGACCAAAGTGTTAATTATAATGGGCAGGCAGAAGTTCCCCTGTCAACGACAGGAGGGCAGGTAAGGCCTGCCTTTGTATCAATGCAGAGACGGAAAGATGTATAACTGAAGAAAATTAACTACTGAACAAAATGATTACGAGCTAAACTGCCAAACTGCAAAACACCGAGTTATTTTCTGGGCTGGCTATCCCCAGGAAGAAAAATGACTGTTTAAATTTAAATTATTCCACTAGGATCAAAAAGCGGCTAAGGGCCCGGCTAGGAAAAAAAAGGGAAAGTTTGGGGGCAGCGTCTAAGGAGGGTGGTGGAAGTTCCACAGCCGAAATCCCGAGAGGGGCGAGAGGGGCGCGAGGGGCGAGAGCGGCGTCGCGGCCGCGGGCTAGGGGCGAGGAGCACAGCTGCCGGCCTGGATCCCGGCGGGAGAGTGAGAAGGAAGAGGAGGAGGTGGTGGCCGGGAGGAATGGAAGCTTCGGCGCTGGTCAGTTGTGACCGCAACTCCTCCGGCTCGGGCCTGGGAGGAGACAGAGGGGGTGGGGTCTCGGTCCTCCCTCCACGGTAAGTCGGGGCGAGGGTGGGCCACGAAGCGCTGGGGACCGCGTGGGGCCGGCCCGACACCTACCTGCGGGTCCCGGGCAGCCGCCCCAGAGCGAGGCCTAGTGCATCGCCGCCGCCTCCAAGCCTCCACGTCGCGCCGAGGCTGCTGCTCCGCGGCCGCCACCGCCCGGAGCCCGGCTGGGCCCGAGCCCGGCTTCCCGCCCCCGCCCCGCGCCGGCTGGCCCGTCGGCCGGGGGAGCACAGGGCCGCCCTCTCGAGCCCAGCTCCGCTCGGGGGTGAGAGGCGGCAGCGGCGGCTCCCTCACGTCTCTCCCGGGTGTCCTGTCAGCCAGCAGTTTCCCCCGGGTCCGCAGCGCCGCCTCCGCCGCTGCTGCCACCGCCTCTCCCACATCCCCGGCCTCCAGAGGAGCCGCCGCCGCCGCCGCCGCCGCCGCGCTGCGACCACTACCCCTAGCGATTCTGCTCCCTGCTCTACGGCTTCTCCTCACCCCGCCCGCCCGCCTCGGTCTGACTAGGTCCGGGGAGAGGGCGCCGGAGGCCGCCGCGAGGCCGCCGCAGCCCCCAGCCCACAATCCACCGCGCGGCTCCACCGGGGCGGGAGGCCGCGGCCCTGGCCGAGGGGGAACGCTGGCTGTCTCGGGAGAGGGCTGGGCCTGGCGCGGGCGCCGCCAGCGTTACCCCGGAGCGGGGAATACCCTGCGCGGCTGCTCGGCGCCTCCTCTAATCTCTAATAACCCCCCAGGCAGAGACAGAAACCCACGCTGAACTCGACTTTTCCCTACGACCCCTCCCCCACCCCTAGGTGCTCTCGGCTGCAGCCAGGTGCCGCTTGCCGCCTTCCCGGGTCGGTGTGCGACCCCTCAGGGTGGCCCTCGCCCACCCCCTAGACCAACCGACACCAAACATCCCTCAGTCACCCAGCACCTATTCAAGTAGATACTTCCACAACATTCCACCTCTCCTTTCACCCATCTAAAGTGAAGGCTGTTCAGAGTTTCCCGGTTAAGTGTCCTTTGAAAGGTTTAAGGTCACCCCCTCCCCAGCAATCCAATGGACTCGGGAAACAGTGCACTCCCTATGGAGGCCTTCTCCCACCAAATCCCAAATTTTGCCCTAGTTCCAGGCCTTCCTCTCAGGCACCTATCACACTTCTCTGGCCGTGAAATCAGTTCTTCCTGCTCTTTGACTGAAATACTTGAAGTGTGTATGTGTGTGTGTATTATTAATACCTCTTCACAATGATTCTCAACAATAATCCAATTTAGCCTGGTTTCAGAGGGCTGGTGATCTTAATCCAGTTAATAGAATCCACAAGAAAGAGAATGTCTTAGGATACTTTTTAAAAGAGAGAAAAGGACCTTTTGAATGCTTATTTTATCACATAGTGTGTTTTGTGTGTTTTATCATATCAAAAGTGAAAATGTAACTCTTACCGTTGGAGATTGAAAAAAAAAAAGTTTCCAATTTCACTTCTAAGAAGTCATTTTGAAAACTGCAAACATAACTCTTTGTGAAATAGTATTTTACCCACTAAAGAGCTAAAGTTGGGAGAAGGGAAGGACAACAGAGAAGAAAGCAACAAAAATAGTTGGGAGGAAATTCTTACTTTATATTGTTCTAAGTACAATTTTCTACAATTTTGTAATGAGAATGAGAACAATAGTCTCCAATATGAACTAAATTTACTATAAAAATAATAAAGAAATTCTCCTAAATCCTGGATAAAACCAGATGAGTTTACATTACACACATTACATACATTACACAAGGAAAGACTCACCAAACTTCACCAAAGGACAGAGAGGGAAATAATTCACTTTAAATCTAGAATCAGTTCATAGATTATACTATGAAATGGATAGGTTCCTATAGGTTCCTGTATTTTGAAACCACATCAGGAAACCAATAGTACTTCAAAAGCTGCCTTATATCCAGTGGTTTGGCCTTTTAAAAAATATTTGCACTTGTACCTGACCTTGCTCTGAAAAAGATTCCAAGTTGCTGTAGTTGGCACTTGGGTTAGAGAATAGCTATGAGGTATCTCGCAGACACTAGCACAACACAGACAGGTTTGCTTTCCTCATCATCCATTTGTAGATAACAAACCATAGGAAGAAAATACACGTTGAGTATTGCACTTAGTTCTTTCAGGGATCCAGCATGATTTTATTCTTACTAATCCACAGAACAGTTCATAATCATGAATCTAAAAGTAAATGCTGATAACCAGGTTTACCGAAAACATAACAAAAGACTGTTAACTGGATAAGGAATTTAATTTAGAAGTAGGTATATTTCAAATTAATATGTCCACTTGTTATCCCTTAAATCACTGCAGTATTAAAAAGAAAAGCCAAATTGAAAACAAATGTGTAGAGATATGTAATTAGCATTAATTTCCAGAAAGCACAGATCACAGAAAATTAAGAAAAACTGATAGAAATCATTATTGCCCTCAAATGAAGCAAATATCAAGGCAATATTTAGCTGCCCTATTACTAACAGTGTGTCTGGCATTATCTTTATTAAACTGGTTGAGAATTATGAATGGTTATAGTCACCAGAGTCAGATATTCTCATTAGATGGAGAATGGGCAAATTTTCTAATGCTGCAACACCTATGAAAGGCCTATGTTATGTTTGCTATATGCTCAGCATGTATTTGTGTGGGGGGCAATTGTGAGACTAACATGTTTCTCAATCAGTGAACACCATTTTTAATGACTTGTTTGACAGAAACTATACTTTCATATGCCAATATAAATACAGAAGGGAAAGGGAACATAGTTGTAGGAACAATCAGAAAAATAATTTTGCAGTTTAGTTAGATATGAGCACTAGCTCCTCTTTTCTCTACAATGTATGTGCACACTCAGTCACATCCGACTCTTTGCGACCCCATGGACTGTAGCCCACCAGGTCCCTGCATTGGGACAGATTCTTTACCACTGAGCCACCTGGGAGCTCTTTTTCTAAATAGCAAACCTGAAAGCTATCAAATGGAAACCCATTCAAGTTCTCTAACTTACTCTATAGCTCATACTCGTGCGCATGCTGTCACTTAGTCGTGTCCAACTATTTGCAACACCATGGACTGTAGCCCACCAGGATCCTCTGTCCATGGAATTCTCCAGGCACAAATACTGGAGTAGGTTGCCATTTCCTAGTCCAGGGGATCTCCCAACCCAAGGATCAAACCTGCATCTCTTGGTCTCTTGTGTCTCCTGCATTGGCAGGTGGATTCTTTACTACTGTGCCACCTAAGAAGCCCCTAAATATGTGTAATTACATTGTGTGTTTTTCTATTAATATAAATTACCATTGGTACAAAGTCAACATGCATTCAAGCACTAAAAGTATTATGCGGGTAGTAGTTTCATCAGGGCTTGGTTTTTTGATCCAATGCCCTGAATTATTTGATCCATCATATTTCAGCTATTTTAAGATGTAACAGTGTTTTAAAATCACAATTTATAGCATAATAAAACTTGAAACTATGTTTTAATATCTCTTCATATCTAATGTGGGACTATTGGAAAACTTTCCAGTTTACTTTGAGTATGGTGTAAGATATTAAAACTAAATATGTGGATAAGCAACAGAAATGTTATGATATCTTATGTGATGATAATACAGTCAATAATTGTTGGGACTCATAATTTTTCAATATATCATCATTGCTTGCATCTTCTAAATCAGCTGCTTGGTCACTTTGAAAACAATTATTTAACTCTGTTAAACTGCCCTGTTACATTTATCTTTCATGCTGATATTCGAAATTTTCATTTGATTACCATAATAATAGCAACTACCATTTACTAAAAATTTACTGTGCTCCAAGACAGGGAAAACCAAGGTAGCATGGTGTATTAGTCTTCTGTTACTGTGTACAAATTACCACAAACTTAGTAATTTAAAATAACACATACTTATTATGTTATAGTTTCTGTGAATCAGGAGTCTGGGCACAGCCTAGCTTGGTCTGGTGCTCAGGGTCTCGTAAGACTGCAATCAAAACATCAGTCAGGCTGTGTTCTCATTTGGAGCTTTGACTGGGGTAGAATCTGCCTCCAAGGTGATGCATGTTATTGGCAGAATTCCTTTTCTTGCGATTGGATGAGAACCATAGTTTCTTGCTAGCTGGGGACTGCCCTCAGCTCCTAGAGGCCTCCTGCAATTCCTTGCCATATAGGTTTTCTCCCTATGGCCGATTACTTCAACCAGCAAGGAGGGTCCCTAAACTCTCTTAAGAGAGTCACCTAGCATCATATTCTATCTTCACCATGATGATATTCTATCTTCACCATGTTCTATGGGTTAGAAGCAAGTCACAAGCTTTGCTTACATTCAAAAAGAGGGGATTACACAAAGTTGTGAATATTAGGAAGTGGGAATCATGGAGCTACCCTGGCATCTGTCTACCACCTGCAGTGATTAATTTGACAGGCTTTGTAATTTAAGTCTGGGTTTTCAGCTCTGCTTTGACACTTTATGTGATTTTGATCTCAATTTCTAATCCTTTATTTCTTCATCTGCCAATTAGGAGTAATATTTTCTTCACAATTTATTTTTCTCCTGAGTAAAGTGAGGATTAATAATAAAGTTGTAAGGATTAAATGAGCGTTTTAACACAGTAACTGATAACATGAAAGACTCAAAACACACTTGCTAGTTTTCTTCCTCTTCCGTCTTTTTTTAAATTTTGATCTTGGTCTACTAGAAGTTCCCATTGTTATTTCTACTTTCAGTTGCTACTTTGTTAGCCTATGTTCAGAGAGAGAGAGAGAGAGAGTGTGTGTGTGTGTGTGTGTGTGTGTGTGTGTGTGTATACCTGTGTCTGTTGCTGTTGTTTAGTCACAAAGTCTTGTCCAACTCTTTGAGACTCCATGGACTGCCGCACTCCAGGCTTCCCTGTCCTTCACTATCTCCTTGAGTTTGCTCCAATTCATGTCCAGTGAATCAGTGATGCTATCTGTCTCATCCTCTGCCATCCTCTTCTTTTGCCTTCAGTCTTTCCCAGCATCAAGGTCTTTTCCAACAAGTTGGCTTTTTGCATCAGGTGGCCAAAGTACTGGAGTTTCAGCTTCAGCCTCAGTCCTTCCAATGAATATTCAGGACTGATTTCCTTTAGGAAGGACGGTTTGATCTCCTTGCAATCCAAGGGACTCTCAAGAGTTTTCTCCAGCACCATAATTCAAAAGCATCAATTCTTCCGTGCTCAACCTTCTTTATGATCCAACTCTCACATCCATACGTGACTACTGGAAAAACCATAGCTTTGACTATACAGACCTCTGTCGGCAAAGGGATGTTTCTGCTTTTTAATAACACTGTCTAGGTTTGTCATAGCTTTCCTTCCAAGGAGCAAGCATCTTTTAATTTCATGGCTACAGTCGCCATCCGCAGTGATTGTAGAGCCCAAGAAAATAAAATCTGTACCTGTGTTTAGGGGCATACAAAACTAACTCTAATATCAATACCTTTAAAAATAGGACTATATTGCAAAATGTTGTCTCCTAACTTCAACTAAGCAAAATTAAAAATGGATAAATCCATGATATTATAAAGATAATTATTAAACACAAAGGCTTTGAGAGTTTAGAGAACTTTGTTGTGATTGGCTTTCCCCCCTCCCTCTGAATCATATTAAATATGCATATGGTACAGAAAGACACTTTTACATAGTAGTCTTCATGCACTTGGAGTTTGCATCCTAGCTCTGCCACTTTCTAGCTGAGTTACTTCATGCATGTTAAGCTCTCTAAAGCTCAGTTCCTTATTGGAATAATGATGGTACCCACTTCACAGACCTCCTAAAGTATATTTAAAATGTATTTAAATAGCATCACATAGTGCCTAGCCCATAGTCAGTACTTAAAAACGTTAGATATCCTACCCATTATTATAATCTTTACTATCTCATCATTATTAAGAAAGCTGTGTTAATGAAAACCACAGAACAGGAAGCAGCAAGACTCGACCATGAATGAAGTGGGTGAAGTAAGGCATGAGAAGTCAAAAGATCTCAGAACTTCTCATAAACCAAAGGGCTGCAAGGAAAATAGGTGGTCAGAAGTATGAAAATTTGCAAGTCAGAAGTTGGACAAGTAGGAATTAGGGGCCAAGGTAAGACTGTGAATTCTCAACCAACCTGTGAGGAATGTAATCTAATGTAATGAAATTAATGGGTGACCTTGAAATCATACTTGATTCTCTCATGTTCTACATCTACCATGTCAAAAAATCCTATTAGTTCTATCTTTAAAATATATCTTGACTGAACACTTCTCACCACTCACATTGTATCCACCCTGGTCCAAGCCATCTTGCCTACAGGCCACAAACTACAGCTGTTGTGCTATATACTGCTCATTACAGGAAGCATCATTCACAGACATAACAGGTGAATGATGCTTCTTGGAGTTATGTAGTGCAACGATCCTACTTGCCTGGATTACTGCGAAAGTCTCCTAGCCTTTGTCCCCCACCAGCTTATTGTCAACATAATAATCAGTTTGACCTTCAGTTCAGTTCAGTCGATCAGTTGTGTCCAACTCTTTGTGGCCCCATGGACTGCAGCACACCAGGCCTCCCTGTCCATCACCAACTCCTGGAGCTTACTCAAACTCATGTCCATTGAGTCAGTGATGCCATCCAACCATCTCATCCTCTTTTGTCCCCTTCTCCTCCTGCCTTCAATCTTTCCCAGCATCAGGGTCTTTTCCAATGAGTTGGTTCTTCACATCAGATGGCCAAAGTATTGGAGTTTCAGCTTCAACATCAGTCCTTCCAATGAACATTCAGGACTGATTTCCTTTAGGATGGACTGGTTGGATTTCCTTGCAGTCCAAGGGACTCTCGAGAGTCTTCTCCTACACTACAGTTCAAAAGCATCAATTCTTTGGCACTCAGCTTTCTTTATAGTCCAACTCTCACATCCATACATGACCACTGGAAAAACCGTAGCCTTGACTAGACGGACCTTTGTTGGCAAAGTAATGTCTCTGCTTTTTAATATGCTGTCTAGGTTGGTCATAACTTTTCTTCTAAGTTTGACCTTGCTAAAACTTAAGTCAGGTCATGTCATGTCATTCCTCTGCTTAGAACATGCCAGTGGCTCTATCTCATTCACAGTAAAAGATAAAGTCCTGACAAGGTCCTAGTTGATCTCATCCCACTTTACCTCTCTAACTTTATCTCCTCCTGCTCCCCCATTTCTCACTCTGCTCTAGTCATATTGGGCTCCTCACTGTTCCTGGAATGCCAGGCATGACCCTGCCTCAGAGCATTTACACTTACTCTTCCCTCTGCCTAGAAATCTTTTCCCCCAGATATCCAAATGGTCAATTCGCTCACCTCCTTCAGGTCTTTATTCAGATCTTACCTCTCGGTGAGACAGTCTATGACACCCATATTTCTTACTGAAACACTATGCCCTATGTGTTTTTCCACTTCTTCTCCTTAGTTTTTATTATCATATAACCCACCCATATATTTTACTATTTATTATCTTCCCCCATGACAACAGAGAGTTTTATCTGTTTTGTTTATTACTTTACCCCTCCCCATACCTGGAACAATGCCTGGTGCTAGTTGAGACTTCAATAAATACTTGTTGAAATAATGAACAGAAGATAAAGGCAAACTAGTGTTTATAAACCACTTTTTTCCATATATTAAGCAGAATGTGTAACCAATTAGTCAAATGTTTTTTCAGGGCTTGCCATTGATATGTTTGGAGAAGGAAATGGCAACCCACTCCAATATTCTTGCCTGGAGAATCCTGTGGACAGAGAAGCCTGGTGGGCTGCTGTCCATAGGGTCGCACAGAGTTGGACACGACTGAAGCGACTTAGCATTCATGCATGCATAGAAACCATACATTTTTCAGAGAAACAGAAGCCATGGTTGGCCTCTCAATGGATTGCTTCAAGAACCACCTTCTACGTCAACTGGGTACATGACTCAATACCAGCCATCACTCAGAAAGAATCCCCTCAGTAGCAGGAATACAAATTCTTATACCACAATGTAATATTTTTAAACAGAGAAAAAAAATCAAACAGGAAATATTTTGGAAGCAAAATAAACAGAGACCAAAAACCCCATTTGGTATCATAAAAGCAGGACAATCTCACAGCTTAATACAAAGTGAAAGATTAGTATAACAATAGATTGCAATTATATAATGGATTTTCCTTGGATACTAAAATACAGTTAGTTCTCATGAAACTGTCTGGTCATTTTGGTTCCCATCTAACAGGAAGTAAAATATCTGTGTTTTCTTGCCTTATTCTCTTTATTTGTGTGAATTCCTGAGAGTTAACAAGTTCTCAGTCAGAATTTTATTTCATTCTAGAAGTCTTATTTCCAAAAATCTCATTTTATATTTAAAACAGTAGTTTCCCCTTCCATACTTTTATATATTAACTTTTAGGGAGCTATATAAAATGAAAAAAATGAAAAACTAAAAAAAAAAAAAATCATTGAAATCGATGACTTTTGGAAAAGAAGAAGCTTTTCACTTGCAGATGAGGAAATGGAGGTCCAAAGGGCTGAGACAAATAACATGTTAGTGGTAGGAGCTGCTTTCCAATCAGAAACCAGGTTTAAGGACTTCCACTTTCTGTCCCATGCCCTTTGTCCCATATTATATTGTCACCTTGGAATGCTACAGCAACAAACTACTGAAAAGCAAAGAATTGTGTTAAGTAGAATTACTTATTATTCGAATCCAAAAAATAGCAGATTACCCTTCTCCGCCAAAGAAAAGCTAAGGCTTTCTCTAAAGTATGGAATTTGAAGGTTCTCATTACTTGTAAGAAAAGAAACATCTTGTAGGGAAGATTTTGCTTGGTAATAGATATTTAATAACTTAGTAAATAATCAATGAGATGAATTTAATATTTTAGGTATTTACCAGCTCACAAATCCAAGAAACTGTTCCCATATTTTGTTGTAAGAATGAAGCATTTTACAAAATGTATAGCTTATTTTTGTGTATTCTTCCTTTATAAAGAAGCAGAAGCCTATTTCCACTCTTCTAAGTTTATCCATTTTCATACTGTTCATGGGGTTCTCAAAGCAAGAATACCAAAGTGATTTGCCATTCCCTTCTCCAGTGGACCACATTTTGTCAGAACTCTCTGTGATGACTCGTCTGTCTTGGGTGGCCCTACATGGCATGGCTCATAGTTTCACTGAGCTAGACAAGACTGTGGTCCATGTGATCAGTTTGGTTAGTTTCTCTGATTGGGGTTCTCATTCTGTCTGCCCTCTGATGGATAAGGATAAGAGGCTTATGGAAGTTTCTTGATGGGAGACACTGTCTGAGGGGGAAACTGGGTCTTGTTCTGATGGGCAGGGCCATGTTCAGTAAATCTTTAATCCAATTTTCTGTTGATGGGCAGGGCTGTGTTCCCTCTCTGTTGCTTTACCTGAGACCAAACTATGGTGGAGGTAATGAAGATAATGGCGACCACCTTCAAAAGGTCCCATGCATGCATGGCTATACTCAGTGCCTCCAACCCTGTAGCAGGCCACTGTCAACCCACGCCTCTGCCAGAGACTCCTGGACACTCATGGGCATGTCTGGGTCAGTTTCTTGTGGGGTCACTGCTCCTTTCTCCTGGGTCCTGGTGCACACAAGGTTTTGTTTGTGCCCTCCAAGAGTCTATTTCCCCAGTCCTGTGTAAGTTCTGGTGATTCTATGGTGGGGTTAATGGCGACCTCCTCTAAGAGGGCTTATGCCAAACCCAGGTCTGCTGCACCCAGAGCCCCTGCAGCAGGCCACTGGTGACCCATACCTCCACAGGAGACACTCAGACACAGTTCTGGCTCAGTCTCTGTGAGTTGGGCATGCAATTTGTGCCCTTCTCAGGTCTGAGCAGCTCAGGCAACCAGGTTCTTGGTGAGTGCACTGACCCAGGTGGGCCATGTGTCTTAAGCACCTCCCCGGTCCCGGCCACCCTATTTCCTGGTTGTGCCACAAGAGCACTATCTCAGATGTGTTATATATCTCCTCTGGAGAGCTGATCTCAGGCTCAGACCCTCCTGGTGGATGTCAACCATCCAGGATCTCAGGAAGATGTGATTAGCAGCTGGGAGCCTGCTCACAGTTTGGTGGAAGATGCCTTTTCTGGGGCTGAGATTGTAGCAGCCCCTTGCCTTCCGGCTCTGGCTGTTGAAAATCTGCTTCTCTGCCTCTGGGGCAGGGTGGGTCTGGTACACAGCAGGCTAGCTCTCTTTTGGTATTTGCTCAATCCCTTGTTCTGTGAGCAGGCCAGGATGCACCTTAGGTTGTTAGGTTAGAGCCTTTTGTGGAAAGTTCTCTTTTGTGCAGTTGCAATTAGGTGTCTGTTCTGTGGGAATATTTTTTTTCCTCCCTGTTATTTTGCCTTTGAGATTCCAAAACTCCCCACAGACCCGCATGTGAGAGGGTTTCCTATTGTGTGGAAACTTCTCCTCCTTCACAACTCCCTCAGCAGTGGCCACAAGACTGGAAAAGTTCAGTTTTCATTCCAATCCCAAAGAAAGACAATGCCAAAGAATGTTCAAACTACTGCACAATTGCACTCATCTCACATGCTAGCAAAGTAATACTCAAAATTCTACAAGCCAGGCTTCAACAGTACATTAACCATAAACTTTCAGATGTTCAAGCTGGATTTAGAAAAGGCAGAGGAACCAGAGATCAAATTGCCAACATCTGCTGGATCATCAAGAAAGCAAGAGAGTTCCAGAAAAAACATCTACTTCTGCTTTAGTGACTACGCCAAAGTCTTTGACTGTGTGGATCACTACAAACTGTGGAAAATTCTTAAAGAGATAGGAATACCAGACCACCGAACCTGCCTCCTGAGAAATCTGTATGAAAGTCAAGAAGCAACAGTTAGAACTGGACATGGAACAACAGACTGGTTCCAAATCAGGATAGGAGTACATCAAGGCTGTGTATATTGTCACCCTGCTTATTTAACTTATATGCAGAGTACATCATGTGAAATGCTGGGCTAGATGAAGCACAAGTTGGAATCAAGATTGCCAGGAGAAGTATCAATAACCTCAGATATGCAGATGACACCACCCTATGGCAGAAAGCGAAAAACTAAAGAGCCTCTTGATGAAATTGAAAGAGGAGAGTGAAAACGTTGGCTTAAAACTCAACATTCAGAAAACTAAGATCATGGTGTCTGGTCCCATCATTTCATGGCAAGTAGATGGGGAAACAGGGAAAACAGTGAGAGACTTTATTTTCTTGGGCTCCAAAATCACTGCAGATGGTGACTGTAGCCATGAAATTAAAAGATGCTTGCTCCTTGGAAGAAAAACTGTGAGCAACCTAGACAGCACATTAAAAAGCAGGGACATCAGTTTGCCAACTGTTTGTCTGTCTAGTCAAAGATATGGTTTTTCCAGTAGTCATGTATGGATATAAGATTTGCACTATAAAGAAAGCTGAGCACCAAAGAATTGATGCTTTTGAACTGTGATATTGGAGAAGATTCTTGAGAGTCCCTTGGACTGCAAGGAGATCCAACCAGTCCATCCTAAAGGAAATCAGTCCTGAATGTTCATTGAAAGGACTGATGCTGAAGCTGAAACTCCCAATACTTTGGCCATCTGATGCGAAGAACCGACTCATTGGAAAAGACCCTGATGCTGGGAAAGATTGAAGGCAGGAGGAGAAGGGGACGATAGAGGAGGAGATGGTTGGATGGCATCACTGACTCGATGGACATGAGTCTGAGTAGGCTCTGGGAGTTGGTGACGGACAGGGAAGCCTGGTGCTGCGGTCCATGGGGTCGCAAAGAGTCAGAAATGATTGAGTGACTGAACTGAACTGAAGTTTATCCCAACTTTATTTTACAGTTCAGTATACACAGCAAAAGAAATGGTAAAGAGAGCATACAGGTCCCATTTACCAAATGAGTATTTTTGTGTCTATTACAAATTGAAAGTCAGACTAGTGATAGTTTTTTTTCCCCCACAGATCCCTACAACAAGCATATATCAAATCAGTGAGCAAACAAAAAGCTTGTCTAATGGCTCTGTCTTTATGATTAAACTGGCTTGCTGATGCATGCCAGTGAGCACTGCTTCTATTCCAGGTGGTCAGCACATCTCTCTAGTTAATGGCATCCAGAGGGAAATTCTTTACTGCCTGCCTGAGCTGCCTGCCTTTTGCCCCAGTATGCTAAAGGCTACCTCAGTTACTCACTACTTTTCCCCAGAATGAGGTTAATTTTTGTCAAAATCATGATCCCTCTTAGTGGTGAAAGAAATATTCTGATTCTAAATCTCTTATTAGAATGAAGAGATAGGGAAAATTTCCGTATACCAACACTCCTTAACGCCCTTTTAGGCTAACTCCTAATCCTACTTTTCCAATAGACAAAACATCCATTCAGACTCAGTGTATATTTATGAAACATATATCTGGGTCCTAGATGCTAATGGCAAACAAGACTGATTCAGTTCCTGCTCTCAAAGCACTCATAATCTGGGTTGGGTTGGAGAGGGAATACAGAAAAGAGACATTCAACAAAGCATTACAGAACTGTTCAACAATAGTTGGGTAACATTGTCATGGCAAAGAAAAGAAGCTGTGAGAGCTTGTAAAGGTGAATGTAATTTAAGGTAGATGAACAAGGAATCCTTGCCCATGGAAGCAGCATTTAAAACGAAAAATACATTGGAATTGGCCAAGGAAGAGGAATAGTGGTGGAAGACTCACAGGCAGTGGAAATAGCCAACAGAAAGAAACTCCAAGACATGAAGCAGCTAGTTAAGGAGAAGGAACAGCGAAAAGGACAAAGTAGGCCTAAGTCAGACCATTCAGGGAGTTATAGGTCCTGGTAGAACTCGAACTTCATTATAAATTTTTACAGGACTCGGTGGAAAGGGATGACACAAACATGTTTTTGAAAGATCAGTTTTACCACTCTGTGGAGAATGAATTAGTGGACATAACCAAGAGAACATATGGAACTGGCAACTAGAAAGCTATCTGTTAGGGAATGAATGCTTGTGCCCCTCACACCCAAATGCATATGTTGAAGCCTTCATCCCCCATTGCAGTGGTATTTGGAGGTGGGAATTTTGGGGGGTAATTAAGTTTGAATGAGGTTGTGAAGGTGAAAACCCCATGATGGGAAGAGTGCCCTTATTAGAAGAGGAAGAGTGGGCGATACCACTGTCTCTCCATCATGTTAAGGATACAGTGAGAAGGTGGCTGTCTGTAGGCCAGGAAGAAGGCTCTCACCAGGAACTCAATCTGCCAGCACCTTGATCTGGGAATTCCCAGATCTCATAACTGCTAGAAATAAATGTCTATTGTTTAAGTAATCCAGTGTGGGTTTTGTTATTGCAGCTAGAGGCTGAGTGGTCCAGGTGCTGGGCTAAGGTGGTGGTGATAAAGACAAAGAGCAGTAAACAGACTGAGAAGTATCCTTATAGACAGAATTGATAGTACTTGGTGACTGGTTGGACAAATCGGTAGATGTTAAGGATGATTCCTGGGCTTCCCTGGTGGCTCAGTGGTAAAGAATCCACCTGCTAATGCAGGAGACACGAGTTCAGTCTCCAGGTCGAGAAGATCCCCTGGAGAAGGAAATGGCAACCTACTCCAGTATCCTTGCCTGGGAATTCTATAGACAGAGGAGCCTGGTGGGCTGTAGTCCATGGGGTCGTAAAAGAGTTGGACATTACTTAGTGACTAAAACAACAAAAAGAATGATTTCTAAGTTGATGATTCCTAGGTTTTTGACAAGAGCAACTGGGAGGATGGTGGGACTATTTAATGAGGTATGAAACACTGAAGAAGAGAAAGAATTAGCACCATAAGTTTAGTAATAGATATGTCTAACTTGGAATGTCAATGTACTGCTGCTGCTGCTGCTAAGTCGCTTCAGTCGTGTCCAACTCTGTGCTACCCCACAGACGGCAGCCCACCAGGCTCCCCCGTCCCTGGGATTCTCCAGGCAAGAACACTGGAGTGGGTTGCCATTTCCTTCTCCAATGCATGAAAGTAAAAAGTGAAAGTGAAGTCGCTCAGTCATGTCCGACTCTTCGCGACCCCATGGACTGCAGCCTACCAGGCTCCTCCATCCATGGGATTTTCCAGGCAAGAGTACTGGAGTGGGGTGCCATTGCCTTCTCCAGTCAATGTACTAGCTATCTCAAAATATTGAGAAAGCAGTTAGATATATGAATCTGGATCTAAGAGAAACCTGAATGAAGATATAAATTCAGAAGTTGTCAACATGTAGCTAATAACTGAAAGGATAGATGTGTATGAGATTCTTGAGGGAGTATAAAGGTGAGAAGACAGGGGAAGGGGAGAGAAGAGAAAAGAAGGGGAGAGAGCCTGTAAACCCATACAAGCATTCATCAGCATATATCAAATCAATGAACAAACAAAACATTTATATAAACAGCTTTGTCATTTACTAAATGAGTAAATGGTTTCTAGAAGCTTACTTGTGAAAAAAAAATAAGGTAGAGAGAGGGATTGGTGGCGTGAATGTGAAGGAGGATTTTCTTAATATGGTAGATATTGGAACATGTTTGATTTCCTGGAAGTTCTCGTCAAAAAGAAAAAAAAAAAAGTAACTCCATTGGACATTATAATTAATTTTCTCCCAAATAATTCTCATTCATATTCTGTGGGCCAGGAGATCTAGTCTGATAGAATTTGACCCCCCAAAAAAATCTAGCTTAAACTAAGAGAAAGGGGGATGGGGTATGGAGAGAATAATTTATCACTTTATGTCATTTAAAAGTCCATGGTTAGGAATGACTTAGGACATGGTGATATTTAGAGGCTCAAATGATCAAGCAGCAACCAATTTTCCCCATCTCTCAGCTTTACTTTCATTCATTTATTCATCTGAAAATATTCATTGAAAAGCTACTCTGTCTATTTTAAGCACTAGCGATAACAATGATAAAAAAACAAGCCCAATTTCACTACTTCTTTTCAGCATTGTACTGGAAGTTCTACCAGTGCAATAGGTTAAGAAAAAGAAATTTTAACAGCATAAGAATTTGCGATAAAGTAAAAGTATTATTATATTTAGATAATATAACTGTGTATTTAGGAAACCTCAATGAATCTACTTGAATTTAATTAGCCAGTAAGCCAGCATGAAAGAGGAACCCCAGTTCTACAACTGTAAGAAACTGAATTTCAGCAATTATCAGTGAACTTAGAAGAGGACTCTCAGCTTGAGGTGAGATTATAGGCATGGCTGACACCTTGATTCAGCCTGGTGAGACTTTGAGCGGGATGACCTAGCTAACTCATATTCATGATTGACTCATGAAAACAGTAAGATAATACTTTGTTTTTTAAGATGCTAGGTTTGTGATAACTTGTTATGCAACAGTGAAAAACCAACATAGAAGGTCAACATACAAAATTCAATTGTTTTTCTATATACTTGCAACAAACAGAAAAAATGTTTAAATTGTTACCATTGACAATTGCACAGACATATCAAATACCTAGGAATAAATCTAATTAAAGAATGTAAGACATCTACACAGAAAGTTACAGAACTTTTTGAGAGAAATAGAAAATAACCTAAATAAATGGAAACATGTGCATGGGTTAGAATTTCTATGTTGTAAATATGTCAACCTCCCAAATTAATTTATGGATTTAATGCAATCCCAATGAAAATCTCAACAGACTGAAAATACCAAATATTGTCTAGGATGTGGAGCAACAGGTACATAACAGGATAAATCGGTATGATCACTTTTTTTTGATAGAAGAAATTTTTTATGGTACGATCACTTTGGAAAATAATTTTACAACATCTTCTAAAATTGAACATACGTACACTCCAGTACTCTTGCCTGGAAAATCCCATGGACAGAGAAGCCTGGTGGGCTACAGTCCATGGGGTCGCTAAGAGTCTGACACGACTGAGCGACTTCACTTTCACTTTTCTCTTTCCTGCACTGGAGAAGGAAATGGCAACCCACTCCAGTATTCTTGCCTGAAGAATCCCAGGGACTGGGGGGCCTGGTGGGCTGCTGTCTATGGGGTCGCACAGAGTCGGACACGACTGAAGCGACTTAGCAGCAGCAGCAGCAACATTCATGTATACACTATGACCTAGCAATTCTACTCTTATTAATATATACAATAAAATGCATATATATGTTCATCAAAGGCATTTATAATAATTCTGAGTGATAGAAGCCAGACACTTAATGAATACTATACTTCAATTTACAAAAAATTGGAAAATTCAAAACTATGGTGTTAATGGTCAAGAGGAGAGAGAGGATAGTGATTGGGAGAAGTATGAGGGAAATAATATTCTATTTCTTGATCTGGGTGTTAGCTAAATGTGTATTCACTTTGTAATAATTGTTTACTCAAAGTAGTTTTGTGTGTTTTTTTTCTATATGTGAGTGATGTATCAATAAAAAGATTTTAAAACTCATGCCAAGCTTCCTACCCTCATGGACTTTATATTCTACTGTTAGGCTCCCTGCTCTCCTCTGTGTTGTCTGGCTTCAGCCTCAGGCTTTCAAGCTGTGGGAAGAAGTAGGAAGACAGCTTCCAGAAGTTCCTCCTCTACAACTTCCCACGTTCAAACCAGAAGCCAAGGCACTCTTCTTTCTGAGTCTTAGAGACTCAGTCAAAGGTCCAGGTTGTCTCTCTCTGGCTCTGACTGGGTGATAATTCCCATCCCAATCACTGAGGTCAGTGTGAGGTTCTTAACTGGCCAGGCCTGAACCACAGTCAACTTCAGCAGAACACATAAGGTAAGAATGAGGAAAGATGTGATTCTCCAGAAAAAGAAAAATGAAACAAAACAAAAAACAAAACTGGGGCCCCATTTCAGAAAAGGAAGTAAACGTAGGCTGAAAACCCAGGAAAGCTACACAGCAGGTCTCCTGCAAGTGAAAACCCAGATTTGCTACTTCTTATTAGGTCAACTTACCCTTCATCTCCTGCATTTATCACACATTTCAAAGATTTGTGTTGCTTACTTCTTCCACTATTAACAAGATTGCAAATAGACTCTTTTCTTCCCTTTCATTCACTGAATAGGGTACTCCCTGTTTCTCTGGCTTTAAGACAAGCCAAAATCAACCAAACAGAAATTAATAGCAAAAATCCATTTGGAGTTTCCAATGTCTGTGTCTGCTAGAAATTATAATGGTTAACAAAAAAAATAATCAGACCTTGGAAAATAAGTTTTATTTCTACAAACCTTTCAGATGCCTTAGGGACTGCCTCCTCTGATAAGCTTTATTTACCATCTCCTTCCCTGATCAGAGTTACTCATCTCCTGTGACTCTGCTTACACTGTATCAGAATTTTCTGTTTTATCTGTCTCACCCTTTGCCTCATGCATTTCTTTAGGACAGGCTTTGGCCTATATGGCTTCTTTGGTGGCTCAGACCATGAAGAGTCTGCCTACAATGCAGGAGACCTGAGTTTGATCCCTGGGTCAGAAGATCTCCTGGAGAAGGGAATGGCAACTCACTCCAGTATTCCTGCCTGGAGAATCCCATGGACAGAGGAGACTGTCAGGCTACAATTCATGGGGTCGCAAAGAGTTGGACACAACTAAGTGACTAACACTTATGACTTATGACTTGGCCTATATCTCTGTATCATCAGTTCAAAGTTCACTATCTGGGACATACACGATGGAGGGTCAGTAAGTATTTTCTGAATGAGTGCTTCATATCCAAATTGAATTTAATTCTGGTAACAGCCTGTGAGACAGAGATTATTAACTTGAGGTTTGGAGAGGTAAAGTAGGTGACTTGCTCAAGATCACACACAGTTAAGTGGAGTCAAGATTTGAGCCTGGATCTATCTGATGCCAAAGTCTGGGCTCTTGGCCACTGCCTTGGTCAAAAATGTTTATTTATTTGGAATAAGTTTCAGATGCTAATTTTCAAAAGTTGTCCATAATTGGATCCTACCTGCTTTACTAAGCCTTTCTGTCATTCACCTTCACGTATCTTTTCTCACAGCCTCCCAACAAACTTGGGTTTCCTTGCCTCTGTCTTTACTAGGCTCTGCCAATTCTCCCTGCTAATCTCATCCCTTCTTCAAGGATCAGCTCAGATGTCATCTCTTTGATGAAATCTTCCCTTATTATTTAGCCAGAAGTGACATCCTCCTCTTCTCAATTGCCATATCCTTTATTTCCTGAAACACGGGCATGACATTTATGACACACTAGTTCCTGTTCAAGCTATTAGCAGACCTCTTCAGCTCCATATTAGACTATTGCTCCATGGTCTGTCCCTCTCTGGCCCCTAGCACAGTGACTTGCACATGGCAGATGAATTAATGGTGGCAATGGTGACTTTTTGGTATGCTACCCATCTCCCTTGCTGTCTAGGGCTTGTTGTTGTTGTTTAGTCAATAGGTCCTGTCTAACTCTTTTATGATGCCATGGACCATAGCTTGCCTTGCTCCTCTGTCCATGGAATTCCCCAGGCAAGAATACTGGAGTAAGTTGCTATTTTCTTCTCCAGAGGATCTTCCTGACCCAGGGATTGAACTCGCATCTCCTGCTTGACAGGCAGATTATTTACAATTGAGCCACCTGGGAAGCCCATCAAGGGCTTGCTGCTAAGTCGCTTCAGTCGTGTCCGACTCTGTGCGACCCCATAGACAGCAGCCCACCAGGCTCCCCCGTCCCTGTGATTCTCCAGGCAAGAACACTGGAGTGGGTTGCCATTTCCTTCTCCAATGCATGAAAGTGAAAAGTGAAAGTGAAGTCACGCAGTCGTGTCTGACTACGAGCGACCCCATGGACTGCAGCCTACCAGGCTCCTCCGTCCATGGGATTTTCCAGGCAAGAGTACTGGAGTGGGCCGCCATTGCCTTCTCCATCTAGGGCTTAGGACTATGCAAATCATCATTAAACTGCCTCATATCCCATATTCTCCTCTTATCACATAATCTGCATAGTTTCTTGGGACTCAAAGGGATCTTTTAAAAAGCTTTTTCACTGACGTATAGTTGATTTACAAGATTGCTTTAGTTTCAGGTGTACAGCACAGCAATTCAATTTGGGTTTTGTTTTTTTTTTGCACACTATATTCCACTATAGGTTATTACAAGATATTGGGTATAATTCCCTGTGCTATACAGTAAATCCTTATTGCTTATCTATTTTTTTTTAATTTTATTGCACTATTATTGATTTAAAACATTGTGTTAGTTTCTGCTGTACATCAAAGTGAATCATTTATACACATATCAAACAGATCCTTTGCATTCAGAACCACCAACTCTTAAGTTGGCAAACTGATGTATAGAAGGGGTTTTGATAGCTGTTAACAATGTGATTTCTCACATTGTTTAGTGACATGGCTTTGTGAATAACATATTTTTGTAGTTTAGAGGGCCCAGTAACTGTAAGAGGAAAAAAATAATAATTCTGGGTGTTTTAGAGCTGAGGTAATTTGGTCTGTTAACAATAAAACCTGAAGTTAACCAGAACTCAACTAGAATTAATTGGCACCTCCAATTACACACACACACACACACACACACACACACACACACACACAGAAGAGGGAGAGAGAGAGAGAAGATTTGCCCTTAGGAGAAAGAAACAAATGATAACACAGTATTATCAGGTACACTCAACCACTAGCAGCACCTGCCTCCTTTCAATAACACCATCATTTCCAGAAATGAAGCCACTAACACAGAAAATTCATTTAACCAGCACGTGTCATTTCCCACAAATTGTGGTTAAGTAATGTTATATCTTGGGTTTCCCTGGTAGCTCAGATGGTAAAGAATCTGCTTACAATGCAAAAGGTTTTCCAAGTGAATCTTCTCATTATTTGAAAAAAACTTTCTCTTATTTTCTTTTTGTTTTATTTTTCTTCATTTCTTGGATTACTCTCCCTGGGCCTCTGCCTACGTGCCCCAAATCTGCAAATAAACATTCTAACTCTTCTCTGAATAAACTTTTAAAAATGTAGTTTATTCAAGAAAGTGATTTTTGAGCTCACTACTATGAAAAAGCAAGATTCTTCTCTTTATCTCTCCTCTATACCACTTGTGAGGCATTAGTCATTTTCTGCCTTTTAATATGGACACATATTATGAGGCTTGTTTCCTATACTAGACATTAAGCATAGATTCAAGATTTATCTCTATATTCTCTATCACTTCTTTCATACATATACATATAGATATAGATATAAATATACACACACATTATATAGATAAAGACACCAACAAATATTTGTGAATAATTACAAATTTGTGTTTAACAAATGGAATAGGAGAGATGGAGTTGCATCGATGTAACTTTGTCTTATCCAAATTCTCTTTGCTGCAAGAATAATGATTACATACATTGTATTTGTTTTAAGTACTATTTTGGTAGTTTTTTTTTTTTCTGCAGGTTTTTGTTTAAATCCTTCACAAATTTATGGTAGGTTGGG
Organism: Okapia johnstoni; assembly: GCA_024291935.2. Classification (NCBI taxonomy): domain Eukaryota; kingdom Metazoa; phylum Chordata; class Mammalia; order Artiodactyla; family Giraffidae; genus Okapia; species Okapia johnstoni. Next base: position 76,957,054 of record CM044306.1, on the reverse strand, counting down.
CTAATTGAGTGGTTGTGATATTGTAAAAAATTTTGGTGTATCATTTTGTGCTTTAAAGAAAAGGCAACATATGATAGATATGTTTCAGAATCTCTATGTGAATTAATTTTATCAATTTAATTATATTTTAATGCCAGAGGGGTCTTGCTATTTAGAGGAACCATGTAGAGGATTCTTTTGAAGTACTTAGCACCCAGTCAATCATAAAGGAAATCAGTCCTGAATATTCATTGAAGGACTGATGCTGCAACTGAAACTCCAATACTTTGCCCACCTGATGTGAAGAGCTGACTCATTTGAAAAGATGCTGATGCTGGGAAAGATTGAGGGCAGGAGGAGAAGGGGATGACAGAGGATGAGATGGTTGGATGGCATCACCGACTCAGTGGACATGGGTTTGGGTGGACTCCGGGAGTTGGTGATGGACAGGGAAGCCTGGCGTGCTGCGGTTCATGGGGTGGCAAAGAGTCGGACACGACTGAGCAACTAAACTGAACTGAACTGAATGCATTTATTCGAATTTTGAGGAAGAAATGTAAAGACTTTTTGTCTTTTTATGCATTCCCCCCCCACCCAAAGCATGTATAAAGAACACTGAGCAAGCTCTGGGAGTTGGTGATGGACAGGGAAGCCTGACGTGCTGCAGTCTATGGGGTCGCAAAGAGTCAGACTGAGCGACTGAACTGAACTGAATGTATTTTGTTATAATTTTAACACATGGAGATGGTTTATTTATTTATTTATTTATTTATTTATTTATTTCTGTTTATGTACAATAAAAGTCACTCTTTTTGGTGCATAGCATTAGAATCAAGACACAGAAGAGTGCCATCACTCAAAAAATTCCCTAAGGCTGTTTGTCAGTCCATCCCCTCACCACAAACTCTTGACAACCACTGACCTGTTTCTGTCCCTGTATAAATGGAATCAGATAACATATAGCCTCTTAAGTCTGGCATCTTTCATTCAGCGTAATGCATTTGAGATTCATCCATATTGCTGGCATTTCAATAATTTATATCTTTTAGTTGCTGAGCGCTGGATCATTGAAAAAGCAAGAGAGTTCCAGAAAAACATCTATTTCTGCTTTATTGACTATGCCAAAGCCTCTGTGTGGATCACAATAAACTGTGGAAAATTCTGAAGGAGATGGGAATACCAGACCACCTGACCTGCCTCTTGAGAAACCTGTATGCAGGTCAGGAAGCAACAGTTAGAACTGGACATGGAACAACAGACTGGTTCCAAATAGTAAAAGGAGTACGTCAAGGCTATATATTGTCACCTTGCTTATTTAACTTATATGCAGAGTACATCATGAGAAACTCTGGACTGGAGGAAGCACAAGCTGGAATCAAGATTGCTAGGAGAAATATCAACAACCTCAGATATGCAGATGACACCACCCTTATGGCAGAAAGTGAAGACAAACTAAAGAGCCTCTTGATGAAAGTGAAAGAGGAGAGTGAAAAAGTTGGCTTAAAGCTCAGCGTTCAGACAACTAAGATCATGGCATCTGTTCCCATCACTTCATGGCAGATAGATGGGGAAACAGTGGAAACAGTGGCTGACTTTATTTTGGGGGGCTCCAAAATCACTGCTGATGGTGACTGCAGCCATGAAATTAAAAGATGCTTACTCCTTGGAAGGAAAGTTATGACCAACCTAGACAGCATATTAAAAAGCAGAGACATTACTTTGCCAACAAAGGTCCATCTAGTCAAGGCTGTGGTTTTTCCAGTAGTCATGTATGAATGTGAGAGTTGGGGTATAAAGAAAGCTGAGCGCAGAAGAATTGATGCTTTCAAACTGTGGTGTTGGAGAAGATTGACTGTCCCTTGGATTACAAGGAGATCCAACCAGTCCATCCTAAAGGAGATCAGTCCTGGGTGTTCATTGGAAGGACTGATGTTGAAGCTGAAACTCCAATACTTTGGCCACCTGATGCGAAGAGCTGACTCATTTGAAAAGATGCTGATGCTGGGAAAGATTGAGGGCAGGAGGAGAAGGAGACGGTAGAGGATGAGATGGTTGGATAGCATCACCAACTCAATGGACGTGGGTTTGGGTGGACTCTGGCAGTTGATGATGGATAGGGAGGCCTGGCGTGCTGTAGTTCATGGGGTCGCAAAGAGTCGGACACGACTGAGCGACTGAACTGAACTGAACTGAACTGATTCCATGGCACAGAGGTATAACAATTGAAGGATATTGGGTTATTTCTAGGCGTTGCCTAATATGAATACATCTGTCATAAATATTCACATACAAGTTTTTTTGTGAACATATAGTTTCATTTCTCTTGGGTATATACCTTGGAGTGGGATTATCTGGTCATAAGTTAAGTTTGTAGCTTCATGAAAACTGCCAACTTGTTTCCAAAATTTTTTCAGAATTTTTCATCCCCATTAACTATGTATGAGAATTGCTCTGCATCCTAGCACTTGGTATAAGTTTTGTTTTTAGAAGGCATTCTAATGAGTGTATAGTGGTATCTCATTGTGGTTTTAATTTGTTATTTCCCTAATGACCAAAGATTTTGTGCATCTTTTCTTGTGTTAACCCTTATTTGCTATCTATCCTCTTTGGTGAAATATATGTTGAAATCTTTTTTTCTGTTAAAAAATTAAGCAGTTTGTTTCATATAACTTACCTTTATTTTAATAATTTTTTAAAATCACATAACTAATTAATTAGAAAAAGAAGAAAATTAAAATCAACCATGAATCCATAATAGGAGATAACTATTTTTAAATATTGGTATATGTACTTTCCATCTATTTTCGTTAATGTGGGTTTACCCTGAATCTCCAGCCTTAAATATGTAAACAGGGTCAGCAAGTAGTAAGTCAAATGTTACTCAGATCCATTTCTACACCTTGCTTACAACGTGTTTAAGAGAATGGAGGATTCTTCAATGGAAAAACTAAATAGCCTCAGAAAAAGATATTTTTACACACTGGCATTAGTAATCGGCCAATAAGAAAGGCTAGTGTACCAGCTGATCATCCTAAGAGAAGCCTGTCATTCTACTGCTCCCTTCACCTCAGCAAGTGCTTTCAAATAACTTTTTTTAGTTGATTTTGTCACTTAAAAGAACAGAAATCTAAGAGTCACCAGACAATTAAGAAAAGCCTTGGGGGACTTCTCTGGCAGTGCACTCCTAGCTTCCAATGCAGGGGACATGGGTTCAATCTCTGGTTGGTGAACCCAGATCCCACATGACGCAGAGTGCAACCAAAAAGTTAAAAAGTAAAGCCTTGAAATATTGCTCAGCCATAAAAAAGAATGAAATAATGCCATTTGCAACAACACAGATGGACCTAGAGATTATCGGAATAAGTAAATCAGAGAAAGACAAATACCATATACCACTTATAGGTGGAATCTAAAAAATGAGACAAATAAACCTATTTACAAAACAGAAACAGACTCAGAAAACAAATTTAGGATTGCCAAAGGGGAAAGGTAGGGGAAGGGGTAAATTAGGAGGTTGGGATTAACATATACACAATACTATATATAAAACAAATAATTAACAACAACTTACTATATAGCACAGGGAACTCTACTCAATACCCTGTAATAACATATATGGAAAAGAATCTGAAAAGAAATAGATAATATGTATATAGTTGTGGTTGAATCAAGAAGTCCTCTTGGACTCTTGAAACCCCGTGGACTTACTGTAGCCTCCCAGGCTCCTCTGTCTGTGGGATTTCCCAGGTAAGAAAACTGGAGTGGGTTGCTATTTCCTTCTCCAAGGGATCCTCCTAACCCAGAAATCAAACATGTGTGTCCTGCATTGCAGGCAAATTCTTTACCACTGAGCAACCAGGGAACTAAATCACTTTGCTGCACACCTGAAACTAACACAACACTGTAAATCAACTGTACTCCAATATAAATAAATATTTTTTTAAAAGCTCACAACATCAGAGACAACAAAAAAAGGAACTCGGAGAAAACAAACCTGATACAGGATGCAGAAAAAAATTCTTTTAAAAAATAATTTGAAAATTAAAAATCTGATCACTGAAATAAAAAGTCCCAAAGAAGTTCAGGAGAATATTAAAGACAAAGAAGATAAAGATACAGAAAGTAGGAGAAAAATGGAAAAGACTTAAAAAATCAAACAGAAATTCCATTGTTTAGAGTTCCAGTTCCAGGAGCACAGAACAAAAATGAAGGAGAAAAAATTATAAATAAAATCCTAGAAAATTTATTTAATGTGAATAACATGAATCTCCAGGTTGAAATATCCAACCCAAAGATCGAAAAAAGGCCTGTAACAAGGAGATGATGATGAAATATTAGTGCACTGAAAATAAAAATCTTAAGAGCTTCCAAAGAGGGTAAAGACAATTGTATCAACAGTATCACTCAATTCTGGAGGACATTGGAATATTATCTTCAACATTCTGAAGTGAAATTTTATTAGCTAAGATTTTATATCCAACCAATATAGTGTGAGGGTAAAATAAAGACATTTTCAGAGATTCAAAATTTCAAAAATTTATGTCTTATATACCCTTTCCAAAGAGATTACTATTTCAGAGCTATAAGAGAGTCAACTTAGAAAGATGACAAGGAGCCCAGGAAATGAAAGTGCTAACCCAGAGGATGGTGAGAGAAGTACTAGAATGACAACCATACCTCAAATCCTCATTCAATCTTGATTAGATCAAGAGGAGAGGGGATTTTTTTCTTTTTTGAGAAAAAAAAAATGGAACTGTTAGATTGATGATTTTGTGTGTGGAGACTTGAAAAAAATATTTTAAAAATATTGCTGACCATTTGAGACTTGAAAATCTTTATATATATGTCATAATTATGTAAATTCTTATTACTGAATTAATCAAAATATTTTTGCCTGTGACATTTTTGCCAAAAAGTCTTGCCATGTGACATTTAGAGTGAAAGTCACTCAGTTGGATACAACTCTTTGTGACCCCATGGACTACACAGTCCGTGGAATTTTCCAGGCCAGAATACTAGAGTGGGTAGCTGGTCCCTTCCCCAGGGGATCTTCCCAAGCCAGGATAGAATCCGGGTTTCCCACATTGCAGACGGATTCTTTACCAGCTGAGCCACCAGGTAAGCCCTGTGACATTTAAAGATTATCATAAAGATATAGTGGGAGGAGGTAGGGAAGGGAAGTGGAGGTTGAATAAAAGAGGTAAATTCTCAACCACAATAACAGGATGTCAAGAGACAATATCTTAAATTGATAAATCAAGAAATAGCTGAGTGAGCAAATTACTACAGCACAAAAGGTAAGTAATAGATAAAACAGTTAGACATTGAAAGTGGCAGCCTCTTAAGTGCAGTATGGATAAGAGATGGAGCAGCGATCCATATGTACCATCAGATAAGTCTTTTAAAAGAATTCATTTATTTTTAGAACCATATGATCTCACAATCTTTCTTCTTTCAGACCTTGACCAGTTGGCCAACCCTTTGTCACTGCTCATGACTCTGTGTCTATTCTAACCCCTAGCCACTTCTCTTTCCACACAAAGCGAATGATGAGTACAATGAGATAACTATTTATTAAAGCACCTCATTAGCGGTTCTCCATGCTGAGGCTATATATCTCAGGACAATTAAATAAAAATTTCTGGGAGTGGAACCCAGACATCAGTGTTTCTTTAAGGGTTTCCAGGTGGTTCCATTGTTCATCTGAGGTTAAGAACCACAGCTCAGTTTAGCTTTCTGCTAAAACTTGAAAGATAGTGGCTCTCAAACTTTGTTGTGCTTTAGAATAAACTTGTAAGTACAGATTCTTAAGCTCCAAACCCACAGATTCTGATTCAGAGAACTGAATTAAGCCCCAAATCTTTGGATGTTTTAAGTCACTCAAGAGGGAAGTAGATACAAGTCAACCAAAGAGGTAACTCTGACAATCTCTGATATAAGTAAGTGAGCTTTCTTGCTTTCAAGTAGCTTAAATCTCATAGAGAAGCAAGTTATTTTCATTGGTGGTAGGAAGAATTTTAGCAAAGAGTGTTGAAATCATCTCTAGAGGATTTTAGAAATCAAATAATTGATTATCTGCTAGTATGACTTAATCTGTATTTGAAGAATAAATGGGTCCGAATTACTGTGAGACACTAAATAAGCTTATATTTCAAGCTCTACAAAATATATTTGACTTTTTAAAAAGCCAGTTTATACTATTGAGAATGCTTTCAAAAGAAGCCCCCAACTTAAAATTACAATAGCTCTTTACTGTCTTTAGATTCATGTTCTTAATATTCATGGTGGGCTCTCCTTTCTGTTTAAGCCCATAGACAACTGGCCACAGCAGTTTTCACTGTCAAGGGCACTGCTTCTCCAACTTATTGCACATAAGAATCATCTGGAGCTCTTGTTAAACAGCAGGTTCAGATTCCGTAGGTCTGGGCCTCTGCATTTCCTACATCCCAGGTGATGCGGATGTAGCTGTCTAGGAACCACAGTCTGAGTGGCCAAAGTCTATGGCCTCTTGTCCTTCTCCTGTAGCCCATACTTCACCTTATAACAAATTCTGTTTCACTTTGGTTCTTTGGGTTAAAGTCAGTAAACTCAAACTGCCTAAGATGTTAAAGTCTGGGAGGTTAACTGATCCTATTACATGGTCTGATCTGTGAGTTAGAATGATGACTCAAAGAAAGAATTAAACTAAATTAAACATAGACTTTAAAAACAATTAAAAATGTGGCCCACACACTCCATATTGATTCACTCTCCACATCCTTTGGCTTCAGCAGTATTATTGCCATGCCGTGACCTCTTGTTAATTAACAAGATTATAAAAGATGGATTGATGAAAATGATGTGCTAAACAACTTATCTGATGACATTGCAAATAAGTAAAAATTCTTCTGGAAATCTACTTAATCTACACCAAGAGACATTATCTGTTTACACCAGAATTGTTTTAATATTTGATCTCATATTCTCATTCCCAATAATTTATTACAAATAATCTACTTACAGAACAAATATTTACCAAGCTCTTTCTACATGCCCCTCACTGTAATACATGGTGAACCAACTTATAAGAAGGAAAAAAGCACTTTCCACAAAGATATTTATTTCAGTATTAACTAAGATGAAAAGCTTGGAAACTAAATCTTCAACAACTGGGGAATAAGTTTGTAAATCTTGCTATAACAATTCGAAGTAACAGTTCAAGACATTAAAAATGCTGTGTAGGTTACAAAACTGTAAAGGAATTTTTAAAAGGATTAAAAAAACTGTAGAAGCAGAAAAATGAAATAAAAACTAGGAAGGTGTATTGTTACAATCTTACCATAAATAAAATATTGCCATAAAAATTATATTAAAAAAACTATACACTCTCACACACACACTCGTAGCAGCATCAGATACTATAAAGGTTCATTTGACTATTGATACAACTTTTAAAAAGGCTTCTCCTACACCAACAAAAACATTTTTCTCCTTTCCTGCCTCCATAGCCTGCTTCTTCCTGTCTGTAAATGCAGGCAGGAGGTGTTGGTTGGGGTGGTAATCTAGCACTTTCCTGATTTACAGGAAGGAAAGGAACAGTTTCCTGAAGAGGCTGGCAAATGTTACACAGATATTTTACATCTGTATCAGTGTTATCAGTGGCACGAATTCTACAAAGCTAAACCCAGACATCAAGGTATTCTTTCAGCTATTTTTGCTTAAAAGTTACTGGGTTTTGATTCTATTTTTGTCATACTGCAAACTTTTTGGATATTGCATTTTTAGGTGTAAATATAATCTTGTTTATATTGGAGTTTACTCAGTGTTGAAATCCCTAAGTAATTCTCTAAGTTTGTTAAGTTCTCAGGTATAAAGACATAATTTAGGGAGGGGAGTGGGAGGAGTGAGCACTTTTTGACAGGAAGGAAATGGCAAGTAAAACCAACTCCTAAAAGTTTTGAGTGCGTGCACGTGTGTGTGTGTGTGTGTGTGTGTGTGTGTAGGTAGACTACAACAGCTAGTGGGTGGTTGATGGCATCCTGGTGGGAGTGGAGAGTGATAGGAAGGGGGAGGGAGTTGTGGGGATTTTTTTTTTTCTGAAAACAGAATGCAAGGCTCAGGGATACTGGACAGTAGTCCAGCAAATTATTAATTTTTATTCTTCTCTCATCCTTTCACCTACCAAAGACTTGCCAGGCCTGTGAAGAATAGATAAACATACATGAGGCTACAAGGATTGAGGAAGTAATAAGCCTCTTAACAGCAGAGATTTTATGAAGGTTACTATGAGCTAATTTGAAAAAGTGTTGCTGAATAGTGAAGAAAAGATGCTCTTATATTCAGAATTAGAATATAAGATGCCAGTTAGAATATGATGCCAGTTCCTTCTGGGCTCCATTCAAACGGATAAGTTTGCTTCTTTGCCCTATGCCAAGGAACTAAGAGGAATGCCTCCTGATTTACCCTCCTGTTTACCCTGACACACAGAGGTAAAGGCAGGTGGGGTTGTACATGCATTATTTTGTATGTGCAAATGGTTGTTCAGTGACCTTGGAAAAGCCCAATGCTAATGTATTACAGCAGGTGGCAGCCTTTCCCCAGAAGAGAAGGAAGAGCTAGTCTAACCTAATGCAAAATTGCTTTTCATTTTATAGCTTTTCTTTGATATAAGTGTAAGGTGATTTATCTAGAGTCTGAAGTTAAGATTGGCTTTATAACAGACAGAAGAGGAGCAGGACTCTGGAACTCGGAAAAGGGGATGTTGGCTCACTTTTGGAACTCAGCTTCTTAGTCACAGGCTCTGAGTTACTGAGTAGCTGCCCTTGGGGAACCTGGTCAAGTTCAGACTCAGCACCAATAGGTGTGGATGAAAGCATCAGCTTGAGGTTCAGAAGGGGGCTCTGGGTTAGAGGCCACAGGGAGGCAAAGAATTGACCAAAAGACCGAATCAGAGCAGATCAAGAAGTTCTCTACTGTATGCTATGAGGAAGGGTGTTCCAGATCTGTAAAGAAACACTTTAAACTGCCAAATGTCTTTTTTGGGAAAAGATTATTAAGTTCTTCTTCAAGTTTGCAAAGTGCTCACTGGAAAGCCAGACTTGGCCAAGAAGCTTGATACTGGATATATATCCAGTTTGTTTCTATGTTCTTAAGGGTATGATTGTATTATCATTTATCAAGAAGGAACTATGTCAACAATATTTCAACTGAAAAAAAGGTTTTATGTAAAATGACATTCAAAACTGTGAATGAGGAAACATTTGCTAAAGTCTTCACAGGTGGATTTGCTTTTTGCCTCAATCCCTGGGTTGGGGAGATGCCCTGCAGAAGGAAATGGCAACCCACTTCAGTATTCTTGCCTGGAAAATCCCATGGACAGAGGAGCCTGGAGGACTATAGTCTATGGGGTTGCAAAACAGTCAGACACAACTTAGCAACTAAGCAACAACTAAAGGCAATTACTGTGATGAGATGGGGGTAGGAGCACTCAGATATCAAGGAACTAGCTGTGACTATTTAAATTAATTAAAATTAAAACAAAAAGTTCAATTCCTCTGTTGCACTCACCATACCTCAAAAGTTCAATAGCCATCTTTGGCTAATGGCACCATGTTGAACAGCACAGATTATTGACTATTTCCATCATCACAGAAAGCACTGAACTAGAGGAAAACACTGAGGAATGCTGCCAAGTGAAAAGGTGGGTGGTTAAGAACAAATCCTCCTTGTAATACTAAGTATTGTAATAATAATTCCTAATGTGGTAGGAGTTTCAAACAGAATATTTCATATAATCCCGAAGGCAATCCAAGACTGTAACAACACTGCAGCCGATGTTTTGGAAACCTTACTGCGGGCTAGGCACTAAGGGCTCTGTTGTAGTAACTCATTGGTCTTTGTGAAAACCCAGTGAGGTCTGTGCTATTATTATTGCCCCTGTTTAACAGATGAGGAACATGGGACAGAGAGTGGCTTCTAACTTATCTGTGGTTACCTGACTTGTGAGGAACAGCTGGGATTCAAACACATGTTTTTTGGGGTTGTCATAATTAGAGAGATGACATGGAAAATGCCTAGTGTACTCCGTATGTGAGTAAAATCTGCTTTTAAACCACTTTCCCCTAAGACTGGGTCAGCTCTTGGATTCTCTGTCACTTGTCTTTCTGGCTGAAGAAGGCTTTATGCCAATTCTGATAGAGTAACAATGATGCCCTGTTTTCAGGATATGAGCCATTTCCTTCCCCCCAGAGTAGAATTGGCTGTCTGCACAAAGGAAGTTGGTTTCTCAGAAGCTCACCTTTGTAGAAATTATGTCTCTTTGGGTGAAAATTTTTAAGTAAAATATTCTTGTTTAAGACAAAAATATTCTTATCTAGGACTACAGGAAAATGCAGTCTTCTCTAGGTGGTACAATTATGAAAAATATTTTGTCTTTTTGCCCTTTCTCCTTTTTGTTCAAAATGTTTGCTCTATTTTGTAACTTTTTATATCAATATGTAGTAACATTCAAAACCAAATCCAGATACAACATCATAAAATGTTTGATTAACATTATTTTAAGCTTTTGATAATATGGCAAATACTTTAATACTAGCCAGTAAACTTTAAATTGAGTGCTAAATAATACTTTAATAGCAGAGGAAGTGCAGAATTTAATTATAAGGTTAAAAAGGGCCATAAACAGTGTTCAGGTACTCACTGCTTCTCTGCTGTGAGGACTCGGTTGTTTTATGTCAGTGGTTCCGTGGACGCCTGCTTTATGTTATCCTGTTCAAGGTGAAGCAGGAACTGGTCCATGAAACAGTCTGTGAATTATGCTCTTACTTTTATCATCGATTAGCACCATATGGTCTTTGAAAACTAGTAACCGGTGCAAGGAAAGAGAAGAGGGATCGTTTCAAGCTATAGTATAGATGTTTGTCCTTTCCAGGTGAGACTCATTATGTAGGAGAGCTGTTCAGTGGAGGTGGCAGGGGGTGAGGGATGGTGGAGAAAAGGATGTTGAGAACTGATCAGTAATTGCTATAGTTCTTTTTCCCTATAAAATTCAGACTATGTGATAGTTTTACTTTAACAGCATGCCTTTACTTTTTACAAGTTATGTTTTTTTAAGTTTATATACATTTTAAAGTTAATTTTCTTGAATTAAACTTGGTATGCTGCTAAAGAATATCTTGATGTAGTTTTAGTTAAACCCCGTAGTGTGAGTCTACTGTGAAATAACAGCCAGATGAAATGGTAGCCAAAAATGTTTATATCTAAGTACTCTGATGAAATACAGCTTATAGGATCATTCACTTTAAGGTCCCAATAAGAGAATTTTTAAGTACCAAAGAAAAACATACAGAGGGTCAAATGATAATATTGCAGCAGAGACTCAAGAATTCACTCATTCCCTCACTTCCTCACCTCTGACTCTTCCATTTAAAAGGGCTCCTGTTAACTTGAGAGTGTAATTTAAGTTAGGGCGCTACAGCTTTAAAGCTAAGGAAAAACAAAAGATATGTGAATTCCCAGCAATCATCTGTCTAAGCAAGCAGTTGGAGATGAGAAAGAATGAACTGAAAAAGGGCAACAGATTCATTCCACAGGTGGCGTAGGCAGCTGCAAGGACTCGGTGAGCCAAGCCCCTTTCAGAAACACAGAGAAATATTCAGCCTTGTCCGCTCTCATTCCCTGCAAGAGGGTAGACCTGGCAGCTCTAAAAAGGAAGAGTCCTGGAATCAGACCAGGCTCTTTTGTGTTTCCTGTTTGATTGAAGGCACTTTGGAAACAAACAGAATCCTGAGATCAATTCACTTAAAAAATGATGTATACACACATATGTATACAGTGTATTTTATACTGCCCGATGATGCCAAACAATTTACTTTTGCCAACTCAACTGTCTTTGCAGATGGCTTGGGGCTACCTGTTTCCTCTATTCTAATTTTCATAACTAGATATAATTTCAAACAATTTTTCTTTTTTGCTTGCGGAAGTAACAAGGCTAGGGTCACCGATCTGACACCACAGACAACATGCTCATTCTTGTTTCCACGCTGCACTTCCAGTTTCATAGAGAAGGCTGCATTTAGGCTCTGGTTTAGAGTTCAGTTTACAGGTGTATCTTCCACTTGATTTTATTCCTGTCCTCTGGCTTTCCATTGTTGTGTGCTTTGCTCAAATGTGGTTAAATGGATGAGCTACTCACGTAGCACTTCACATGGATTATCTCAAAAGGCAGGCATCACATCTCATTTGTGAAATGAAAAAATTTCGAGAAAAATAGAGTTTACATCTTTCCTTTTTTTTTTCTCTTTTGGACTTTAAGTGCAAAGACTTGAGTAATCACCCTCTTCAGTTCTTGATGGTACATGATCATCCATGCAAGGCCTTTTCCTGTTTAGTTTCAGCATATTCTTGTTTTATTATTTTCTCCTTTCATCTCCAGCATTGACACTCGGATTTGGTTTTGGATATGAATGGACCCCTAAAGTTTTTAATATAATATTGTTTTATGAATGTACGTTTTAAATCTGTATTGTTCAACGGCTCTTATTTCTGTTGACCGATTTTTCACACAGTGCTGTTTTGAAGTTCTTTCCATATTCCTTTACACACATCCAGCTAATTTCTTTGAACTGTTACATAAGGTTCCATATCATGTCAGATACTTTAAGTATATCTGTTCCCTTAGTGATGGGACACCTGGACTGCCGGTAACTACCCTGTACCACAAATAACCCTGTGATAAACGTCTTTCCAAAGACGTTTAAAAAGATAAATCTCGTTATGAACCTGTGTGGAGAGGAACTTCTGAGTCACAGGCTGTATGTGCAAGCACACACATACACAATTAAATACTGTTAAAAGTGCTCTCTAAAATACCTGCATCTATTCACAGGCCTACCGGCAGCAATGAGGGTCCTTGTATTCTCACACCTTTGCCAAGACTGCCAAAGCATTGTCCGACTTTCTAATTTCTACAAATCTGTGTGTAAGGTGGTGTCTTAAAAAGTCTTAATGTGCTTTCTCTGTTTACTGGTGATGTGGAACTTCTCTTCTTAACCATTTGGGTTTCTACTTGTGAGCAATGGCTATTTTCACTCTTTGTCAATGTTTTTATGTTTTAACCGAAAAAAATTTTTATTGAAGTATAGTTGATTTTTAGTGTTGTGTTAATTTCTGCTACACAGCCAAGTGACTCAGTTATTCATATACATATATTCTCTTTCATATTCTTTTCCACTACGGCTTATCACAGGATATTAAGTATAGGTCCCTTTTGAGCTGTGGTGTTGGAGAAGACTCTCGAGAGTCCGTTGGACTGCAAGGAGATCCAACCAGTCCATCCTAAAGGAGATCAGCCCTGGGTGTTCATTGGAAGGACTGATGTTGAAGCTGAAACTCCAATACTTTGGCCACCTGATGTGAAGAACTGACTCATTTGAAAAGACCCTGATGCTGGTAAGGATTGGGGGCAGGAGGAGAAGGGGATGACAGAGGATGAGATGGCTGGATGGCATCACCAAATCAATGGACATGGGTTTGGGTAAACTCCGGGAGTTGGTGATAGACAGGGAGGCCTGGCGTACTGCAGTTCATGGGGTCGCAAAGAGTCGGACATGACTGAGCGACTGAACTGAACTGAACTGTGCTGTACAATAAAACCTTGCTGTTTATCTATCCATAATAGTTAGCATCTGCTAATCCCAAACTCCCAACCTTATCCTCCCCTCACCTGGCAATCAAAAGTCTGTTCTCTGTGCCTGAGAATCTGTTTCTGTTTCATAGATACGCTCATTTGTCAATGTTTTGACAAAGATTCTTTGCTTCACCAAATTTTAGCCAGGCTCCTAATCCTTCTCCTAGGCTGATCTCTTCTCTGAACTTGTGAAATCCAGCTTTAGACAGAACCAACCTTGCCAAGTCAGTTTAACCAGAACCCCCACCCTTGATATCTGATCACCTTGGATATCTGATCAGGTTCCTCATCCTTCATCGTCCCCCAGGTGATGTCTGATCACCCTGGTCTGTCTTCTAGCCAGAATGCTCCTTACCCCTGATTTTCCTCTTAGTAATTTTCCATTCACTGACTCCTCCATCCCTGCTCAGTTACCCATGATCTATTTGGAATTGAGCCCAATCTCCCCTACTGTATAATTCCATTGCAGTGGTCGCTATATGACACAGTCATTTGAACACGGGAAGCTTAATATAAAGGATATTAACTAAGGTGGAATTAACTACTAAGGAGTAAAGAGAACTCTAACGAATTCAGGAATAGTCAACATAGGGAGCAATACTAATTCTAAGGCAGTGTTACCAAACTTCTTCTTTCATTATTGCTTCCAATGAAGACTTCAGACATTTTACCCCTTATTGTTCCCTTCCATGAATTTTTTTTAGGGTTTTATGAGATTTCATTCCCAGAGAGCAGACATCAATCACTGGGGGAAAAAAATAGAAGTGAGCCTTTGATGCCAAAGCTAAACTGTCTTTGTCTGGGTCTCCCTTAAACCTACCACATTAGGCTCTCTTGGTGAGAATATGAGGGATCTACATTTTTAGCGCACCCCACAGTAATTCCCTAACCTGGAATGTTAGGTCCACGATTCAAGGTAAATTGGACATGGTCAAGTAGGAGCTGACAAGATTAAATATAGACATCTTAGGAATCAGTGAACTAAACTGGATGAGAATGAGTAACTTTAATTCAGATGACCATTATATATACCACTGTGGGAAAGAATCCTTTAGAAGAAATGGAGTAGCCCTCATGGTCAACAAAAGAGTCTGAAATGCAGTAGTTGGTACAATCTCAAAAATGACAGAATAATCTCAGTTCATGTCCAAGGCAAACCATTCAATATCACAATAATCCAAGTCTATGCCCCAACCACGTATCAATTCATCAGGGCCTGATTATTCTTGGGTGAACAGATGAAATTAAGTTTCTGAATCACACATCTAAGATTTAAACCTCAGAGCAGAGGTACACATCATTGAACCAAGAAGCCTAGCTTGGCTAGGGAAACTTCCTCACTCATCTTATACTGAGCTATCTAAAGGTAATGTATGCAGTCAAGGGACAGAGCAAAGATAGCTAGTCAATGTCTTTGGCCTTGTTTGAAATTTGTCCCCTTGCTAATTGCTTATGTAAGCCTATAGCTTACATAATAGATGTCTCCATTCATTGTTCTAGTTTGGATTTGGGTGTGAAATAGCTTGCTGATAGGCTTCCTTTGTGGCTCAGCTGGTAAAGAGTCTGCCTGCAATGCGGGATACCTGGGTTCACTCTGGGTTGGGAAGATCCCCTGGAGAAGGGAAAGGCTACCCACTCCAGTATTTTGGCCTGGAGAATTCCATGGACTGTATAGTCCACGGGGTCACAAAGAATCAGACACGACTGAGTGACTTTCACTTCACTGGCTTGCTAAAACAGGGCATGTGAATTTAGTTTCATTACATGTAATGTGAGAAAATTGGTAATGTAAGTGGTAAGTTGAATAAGTGCAATTCTCTGACCTAATAAAAAGGCAAGTTTATATACTTATTTTTGCCCTGACTCTTCCTTTACATATATGTAAAGTCAGGTGGTGAGGGGAAACAGGAGTCTTCCTCTGCTCTGCTGCTGCTGCTAAGTCACTTCAGTTGTGTCCGACTCTGTGCAACCCCATAGATGGCAGCCCACCAGGCTCCCCCATCCCTGGGATTCTCCAGGCAAGAACACTGGAGTGGGTTGCCATTTCCTTCTCCAATGCATGAAAGTGAAAAGTGAACGTGAAGTCGCTCAGTCGTGTCTGACTCTTTGCGACCCCATGGACCTCAGCCTACCAGGCTCCTCTGTCCTTGGGATTTTTCCAGGCAAGAGTACTGCAGTGGGGTGCCATTGCCTTCTCCCTTTCTCTGCTCTAGGCTGAAAATTTTGGCAGGCTGTTAAATTTTCTGGCACTCTGGCATCATAGACTATCAATTTAAGTTATAAACACAGTCTTGATGCAGAAATTGGATATTAATCAAAATTCCAAAGCTGACTCTAGGAATACATCCTTTCCTCTCCTCCATCTTAAGACATCTTCACTCTAAAAGCCTGCAGTGAGAAGAGGAAGGGATGTTGGATGGCTCTTTCTCAATGCTTCTTGTCAAGTGAATGGAAATATCACTACATTGTTCCCAAGATCCACTCACCACCATTTTTTACCTTCTTCTCTGCCTGGGGAGACTGACCCTGTATGAATGTATTCTCTTTGGCTTCCAGTTGGGTCTGGCCAATGGTGAGCCCTTGCAGAAGATCAGAGAAGGTCAGGGTATTCATCCTTTGGCATTTGCCCAATGAGGCTGCCTCTAGTTGGCTTGGTCATGGTCATTGCTCCTCTTACTGTGGTCTGCTCCAAGTAATGCTCCATTTCCATGTTCTAATAATCTCTCCCTTAAGGCCCAAGGGTGTCAACCACTCTGCTTCTTCTAACCCCTAGCTCCTAGATTGTCCCTTGGGGTTTCATTATATCCCATCACCCCCTTACAAATAGTCACTTTGAAAAGAAACTCTTCTCAACTTATCCTAATTTAACTGTACCATCTGTTTCCTGTTGGGACCCTAACTGGAAAAAATTCATCAAAATTCATATTGCATAGCAACACTTGAAGTTTAAAAAATCCATTTTCTTAGATTAAGTAACTCATATCACAATACTCACTCTTAAAATAATTTGCCCCACAATATTATTAGCCAAAGTACTTCAACAAGTACCGTACTGGGCCTAGTATAGGTTCAGAAAAGCCAGAGTTGGGGCTACTAGTCTCTCTCCATACATCTTTCCTCCTTGTTCAGGGCTCTTTTGCTGATAATTTCTCCCACTGAAAGGAAAATGGACCTTATTAATTTCAATATCTTCATGAATTAGTCTAATATATTTCCAGG
This sequence comes from Okapia johnstoni, assembly GCA_024291935.2. Classification (NCBI taxonomy): domain Eukaryota; kingdom Metazoa; phylum Chordata; class Mammalia; order Artiodactyla; family Giraffidae; genus Okapia; species Okapia johnstoni. The sequence goes on along the minus strand of CM044306.1, from coordinate 76,940,190 downwards.
AATACATGCATTTTAAAAGAGAACTCCAGGATAAAAAATGAAGCTCTAATGATAGAAATTTCAGACTCTGTGACACCAGGAATGGAAAAGTATGTTTGACCTCATCTATTATGAGCAAGATGAAGCCTAATTTTCTTGCATCTTTGTTCTAAAACATGTCACTCAGGACTGAGCTTTAAAGGCCCTGCTTCACTGTTTGTGTAACTGTTCAGGACTTTCCAGGGTATGAGTTATTCAAAACAAATTTTAGCCTATATCAAGGTAAGCTTAGTTTTTAGTTTTGAAAGTACAAGAAATACCTAAAGGTTGTGGGTAATTGTTTTATAGTGTGCCTGAAAAACCACTAATGTTGCCTCTCTTTTTACATCTTGCCTCTGATCAGCCCTCTTCAGCTACACTTAAAATGAAAGGAATGAGGTAAACAACTTTTAGCAATCAGGGAACCTTAAAATAGCAGTGATCTGTAGCAGGTTAAGCATACAGCAACACACATGCAATCATTCAAATTTTGTACCTGGCAAACGAGACTAACAATTTATACTTTGATCTGACTTGATTATTTGAAAAAGCTGTTTTTCAGCAGCATAAATATAGACACTAGTTCTGTCTTGCAGTCAAGTTTCTCACCAGAGAGCTACATTAACCTTATGATTCCCTTACATAGAAACTAGAAGAAACGGTAAAGTTCTTCTAAACGGTAAACTAATAAAAAGGTATCCATGAGTGCTTGTTGAGTTTAAAAATATTCTTTCTCCTTTTCCCCAATGGATGAACTTAGTTGGTTTCGGTCCACACATATTTACTGTTTATTATGTGTCAGGCATTGTTTAACGCAAAAATACAGTGCCGAAGAAGGCAAACCAAGTCCATGTCCAAGGAGGTTGCATTCCAAGTGAAGGCATATAGGTAATAAACATTTAAACAAACAAATAATACTGTTTCAAGAATTGAGGGCTATTGAAGAAGATAAAATAGGGTAATACAGACGATGGTACCTGGGATGGGATGTAACTGCTTGGTGACATCTGAGTTGAGATCTGAAAGCTGAGAAGGAGGCAACAGTGTTACTGTCTAGGGAAGAGTTCTGCAAGCAAAGAAACAGTAAATGCAAAGGACCTGGGGTCAAAATGAGGCTGGTGTATTTGAGGCCAGAAAGGTGGGCATTGTAGCTGGAGCAGAATAAGAGGGGAGGCCTGGAAGAGAGGAGATGAGGCTGAAGAGGAAGGCAGAGTCAGGTCAAAGAGTGATAGGAAGCTACTGGAGGATTTAAAGCAGGGAAGCTGGGAAGTGATAATTTATATTTTAATTAAGGATCTAACATATTTTAAAAAGAAAAGTCTGGCTTTGTGGAGAATAGATTGTAGGAGGTCAAACACAGAAGTATGGAGACTAGGGAGGAAACAATGGCAGAAGTCCAATGACAGATGCTGGTGGCTGGGCAGAGGGTTTCAATAGCAAGACAGCTACTGGCCCACACATTGCTTGTGTGACAATTAGAAAAAGTCTCCCATTCCCTTTGGTGGTTCTGAACAGCAGATGAATTATATACAGAGTGCAAAGGAAAGAGAAGAGTCCAAAAAGACTCAGGCTCGCACTGCCTAACTGGGTGGAAAATGATAGAATCAGGAGTTTGGTTTTGTTTATGTTCACTTTGAGAACCATGGAGTTTTTGTATGAAATGGGTGTATCCAAATCACAGCTGAAAACTTAGTAACTTTTACCACCCTAACACTGGCTTTCCCCTCAGCCCTGGGAACCTTATGGTGATGTCATGGAGATAACATTTGTGAGATATTCTCCCAGTGTTTGCTTTCCCAGTAAACCCTGGCTCAATGGCTCCTCCACCCAGTGAGTCAAGGATATGCTTTGAGTCACGGGGAGGAAGGAACCCAGCCAAGAATGGGTAAGTCATCATTTAGCTCTGAGTTTCAAAATAGGATTGAAAAAAAAAATCATAGCAAGACAATAGTTTGAAATTGAGTGCTTTTGATTCATAAAAGCCAGACTTTGCTGAAAGAAAAAAATATATATATTTGTATATATGGATGAGGCAGAGCTTGGAGAACTGCCCCTCAGCAGGTCACAGACGGTGCCAGGAAGAAACACAGGATGTGACGTCAGAGCCATTTTCCCATATCTGGAAGAGAAAAGTTTAAGCAGCTTGCAGGAAGCTATGAGAGTCACAGGTTATGAGCACAGGGTTGCCCCAGATGAGGGGCGACTGGAGCCCTAAGGCAGGAGAGCTGTGCACCCTGCTTTCCCTTTGGAACTGAGCCAACTACAGAGAAGAAGAAATGCGAGGGTTGGGTAATGAGAGGCCTTGAGAAGTGCTCCCAGTTCCCGGGCCGGTGTGCGGTCTACAGCAGATCCCGTGGGAGGATGGTGAAGGCTGACAGGATGAATGGGTTGTAATGGGCCTGGCCTTGGGCCAAGAAGGTAAAGGTATGTGACCTCTACCACTGATGATCATGGTGGAGACTGTGGCTGTCAGGAGCTGGAATGAACGCAGCCCAATGGCCAGAGAGAACAATTTCCTCACCATGGTCTCTTCCCTTGTATCTCCCCTGTAGCGTGCCTTCCACCTGGGCAACCATTTGGGAAAGGGAAGGGGGAGAGGAGAACCTGGGATGAGGGAGAAACCCTGAAAGGTGCAGTGATTTCCCAAAGAGACTGTTTTAAGCCTAAAATTGTGCATGCTAAGTCGCTTCAGTCATGTCTGGCTCTCTCTGACCCTACGCACTGTAGCCCACCAGACTCCTCTGTCCTTGGGATTCTCCCAGCAAGAATATTGGAGTGGGTAGCCACGCCCTCCTCCAGGGCATCTTCCTGGCTCAGGGATCAAACCCACATCTCTTATGTCTCCTGCCTTGGCAGGTGGGTTCCTTACCACTAGTGCTACCTGAGAAACCCAAATCTAAGAGGCTTCTTTAATCAGCAAGATCAAGTGTTTTCCACCTGCATCAGCAATGGGGGCTTTTTAGCAAGAAGTCATTATAGACAATAAAGTTACCATATGTATTTTTGTAAATCTGATTCACTAAGTGTGTCCGTTACAAGGCTGCTACCTTAGGAAGGTATCTTTACTGAATGAAGAGAATTTAGCTTATGTACCTCAGCTTATAATGGGGGTGGGGTGTGGAGCAGAGAGGGCAGGGATTTGACTTTGTCAGTATTGGTTGCCTCTAGAGATGGTAGCTGGGGGACAGAGAAGAGACAAAGACTTATTTTTCACTGTATACCTTTTGTAACTTTTACATTTGTACCATGTGTAAGCATTAACTATTCAAAAACTAAAGTAAAATGGGAAAAAATAAAAGTTTTTGAAATGAAAAAAAAAATGTAGATGCACAGAATCTAACATTCAGTGTTTAACAATTAACATTCAATACTTCTTATCTCATCAGGAATCTTTGGGCCACCCCTCCTTGGTGCACCCTGGGGTTGTTACTTTCACTTGTGCTGTGTTGGATTTGTAAGCTATCTTGCCCCTCCATCTAGCCCATGACCCATCTGTGCTTTCGTACCCCAAACACAGTACCTCATATCCTGTAGGCAGACCATCCATTGTCCGGGGGAAAACAATCCTACTGACCAGTCTGTCTTGCCTGCCGTCCTGGATTGAGGTGTGGAATGGATAGATGAGGGCTGGATCTGGTTATTTCAGATTGGCATCAAGTAGCAATGGGGACTCAGTGGAAAGGATCTGAGTACTGGAGTCAGACTCACTAGGACTTACCTCTGCCAGCTACTGGCTCGTGTCCTTGGGTGAGTCTTGAGTTTCTTCTAAACATTAGAGTTAATACAAACCTCATTGGGTTATCCTAGTACAATGCTAGAGCTGTTCTGATTACCCTTGACCCCCACTCCAAGAAAAGACAGGAGATTAATTTTTATAAAATCTTATGTCCAGCCAAACTCAGGATACCGATTCTCTCTGTTTTCCTTGGTTTCTTCCCAAGACAGTCATCTACCTCATCTTTTACTCTCATTCACAACTTTCCCTAGCGTTTTACTCCCTTGGCCCAATCTTCCTTTGCTTCTCTTTTTTATTAATGTATTTTCACTTGCAAGTAACAGGTAACTCAAGTCTAACCAATTTGAACATTAGGGGTATTTTCTGACCCAAGGGACTGAACAGTGGCAAAAGCCTTGAGTTGGTTTCATTTCAGAATTACTAAGGCCTCTGTTTCTTTCTGTCTCTACTGCACCACCCTCAACATCAGCTTCATTCTAGAACTGATTCCCCTAGTGGTTATAGGCTGGATGTTAGCAGCAATTGGGCCCACAAATGTCATTATGTCCAGAGGAACTGAGAGGAAGTGAGTCTATAAGCATCAAACAAAAATCTTAACGTTCTGTGAATTGGAATAGATCGAACCAATCATGGTGACTAGGAGACTGCCATGCGCTACTTCACTAAGGTCTAAATTAGGTTGTTAGGTGTCCAATGATTTATGATGTCTATCTTCTTCATGAATTGTATGTTTTATCATTAAAAATATTTATCTTTGTTTCATTTAAAAATAGCTAATTAAAAAATATGGAGGCAGACATAGATTTGAGATAGAAGACGACAATAGTGGATTGAAGCAAGATACTAGCTGCTGACTTTGAAGATGGATGAAGAGGCCATGAGCCAGTGAACACAGGAGTGCAGCTCTAGAAGCTGGAAAAGGCCAGGAAAGAGGCATAATTTGCAAACAATAACTGCATCCCTATTAAATGTTCAGTTTGATGGGGTTATGACAAACATGTATATCCCTGTAGCCACCACCCCAATCAAGATACATCACCTCAAAAGGTTCTCTTGTGGGGATGGGGGAGAAATGGATTGGGAGTTTGAGATTAGCAGATGCAAACTATTATACATAGAATGGATAAACAAAGAGTTCTGACTGTATAGCACAGGGAACTACATTCAATATCCTATGATAAACCATAATAGAAAGAATATGAAAAAGAATGTTAATATATGTATAACTGAATCACTTTGCTGTACAGCAGAAACTAACACAAAGTTGTAAATCAACTGGACTCCAAAAAAATAAAAATTTTTTTAAAAAAAGATTAAAAAACTGTCCACCCTTGAGCCAATCACAGTAGAGAGGCAGATGGGATTACCATGATTAATTTAGACCAGTTGTTCTCAACTGTGAGTGGTAACACCTCCTTAAGATTATTGAGGCATGTTGTTATGACTAGGAGGTCACTGGCATTTAGTGGGTGGGAGTTAGGAGTTTCGAATGTCTTGCAAAGTACAGGACAGCTCTGTACAATGAAGAACTGGCCTGCTCCAAATGCCAATAGTGTCCCTGTCAAGAAATACTGGCTTCAGAACCAGGGCTCCCTGAACCTGGGAGTTTATTTTCTTTAAAGTATAGAAGCCACACTAGGGTGAATAGATACCTGAACAAAACGACCAGAACACTCAGATCCTTCCTTATCGTGATTGGCTCCCTTCTGTCTACTTAAATCCCTCTTGACAGTATCCTTTACTTCCTAGCTCCGTTCTGTTGTGCCTACCCAGATAAACCCAGTGAGTCTTAGTATCTCCCAAGGTCTAGGCTCAAATTTTTAATTTAAAATGTAACAGGTCACATGGTCATCCATGTTAGAGACTAACATTTTCAGCTTCCTTGCAGCTAGATGTGACATGGGACCAAGCTGCGGTCAATGGATTTAGGTAGAAGTGGCATATACCCTTCTGGTCCTTCCTTTCGTCTTGATGGTACAATGCAAACAAAATGGATGGAGATGGAGGAACCACATTAGACCATGACAGGGAAGCTAAATGCTGAGGATGGCAAAGTAAGGAGATAGAAGGAATTTTGACTCTTGACACATTGGTCTACCTGGATTTTTACATAGGAGGGTAATCAACTTCTTTCATGCTTGTGTGCACACGAAGTCACTTCAGTCATGTCCAAGTCTTCGCAACCCTATGGACTATAGCCTGGCAGGCTCCTCTCCCATGGGATTCTCCAAGCAAGAATACTGTAGTGGGTGGGTTGCTATGCCCTTCTCCAGGGGATCTTCCCCATCCTTGGATTGAACCCACATCTCTTACATCTCCTGCATTGGCAGGTGGGATCTTTACCACTAGCACCCCCTGGGAAGCCCTCTTTTATGCTTAAGAAACTGTTATTTGGGTTTTCTGTCACTTGGAACCAACATAACTACATAACAATATCAGATCCATCTAACTTTCTCCCCACACCAATATTGGGGGTTCAAATGCTGATGGTCAAATCACATGACTAAGCAGATTGTTGCCAATATCTAGTATATTCTATACCCTTACCTGGTCCTCAGTGCTGCCCAGAAGTGTCTCTAATTCTCTCCAGTAGCCACTTCAAACCTCCTTCATGCTCCTTAAATTTTCATTCTTCCTTCTCCCACTTCCCTCTCTCATTTCAGAAGGAAGATGTAAGAAATCATTAGATAGAACTTCTCCTGTCAATTGCCTATCTCCAACATTATTTATCATTGGAAGGACTGATGCTGAAGCTCCAATACTTTGGCCACCTGATGTGAAGAACTGACTCACTGGAAAAGACCTGATGCTGGGAAAGATTGAAGGCAGGAGGAGAAGGGGACGACAGAGGATGAGATGGCTGGATGGCATCACCGACTCGATGGACACCAGTTTGGGCAAGCTCCAGGAGTTGGTGATGGACAGGGAAGCCTGGCATGCTGCAGTCCATGGGGTCGCAAAGAGTTAGACATGACTGAGCAACTGAACTGAATTGAACATTGTTTATATCCACACCATTGTTTTCTTCCCTTTCCCTCAGTTACAGTGAAATTAGCTTGTCTCAGGCTAATTCTTTCCATGTGCTATGGATCCAATTTCCTACATCCTACACTCTATCCATTATCTTCCATCCTCCACTGGCTCCTTCCTTTCAGCCTTCAAACATCCTAAAGTAGCTCTAATATGCAAACACAAAAATCTTCCCTTCACCCTTGTGTCTCTGTCCAGTTTTCTCCCCTCTCCTCCTCTTCCATTCACACTTCTCCCTTGTTTCCTACTTCCTCCCTTCCCTCCCTTGCGTCTCCTTTTCCATCTCCTCCCCTCCATAACCAAACTATTTGACTTTTCCAAGTCTCTACTTCGTCACCCTCAAGATTTCCTCAAACTTCTGGAGAATGGCTTCTGTTCCTCTCACTCTATGAAAATGCAGCTGTCAAAGTCACAAACACCTTCTTTGTAGCTAAATCCATTGAACAGTTCTCAGCCCTTGACTTACTTGCTCCTCAGTAATGGCTTTCCTGGTGGCTCAGTGGTTAAGAATTCACCTGCCAATGCAGGAGATGTGGGTTCAATTCCTGGGTTGGGAAGGTCCTCTGGAGGAAGGCATGACACCCGACTTCAGTATTCTTGCCTGGGAAATCCCATGGACAGGGGAGCCTGACAGGCTACAGTCCATGGGGTTGCAAAGAGTCAGACACAACTTAGTAACTGAACAACAACATGGCACTGTAAACCAGCCCTCTTTAACCACATTCTCTTCTCTTGACTTCCACATCATTGGTCTCTTCTGATTTTCTATATTTTTCCTCTGACATCTCTTTCTTTTTGCTATGGGTTTCTCTTCTCCCACTCTACCTCTTAATCTCACTATTCCACCTGACTGGCTCACAGCTTCTTGGGGATGTCTCAGTCACTTATAAGACTTAAGGCTGATGATTTCCAAATCCATATCTTCAAGGTGGATTTTACTTTGGGTTTCACATGCATACATTCAAGTGCCAACAGAACAGCATCATGGATAGTTAACAAGGATCTCAAATCACGTTCATCTTCCTCCTCTTCCCTATAAACCTGCTCTTCTGTTATCCCATACAGGGAATGAACTGCCATCTATCTAGTTGCCTGAGCCAGAGTCATGGCTCCTGTGTAATCTGGTGACTCATGAAGTCCTACCAAGTTTATATTTGGTGGGGGGTGGGATTGGGAGGGGAAGGTCATGCTCTGCAGTTCATGAGCTCTTAGTTCCCAGACCAGGGATTGAACCCAGACCCTGGCAGTGGAAGTGCAGTGGACCACTGGACCACCAGGGAATTCCCCCAGTTTACTTTTAAATGAATGCATTAAATATTTAGAATCAATCCACCTCTCTCCATTTGCACTGCTACTTCCTCTGTGCAGTTCCCTATCACCTCTCACTTGGGCTCCCACTTGGCAACTTTTTGACTCTCTGCATCCAGGCTTGCATACCTGTTCTCCATAGTAGTCAGAGAGAGTGATGTTTCAGAAGTGCAGATCTGATCTTGTCATCCCCTGTCTCCCTATGGTTATCAGGATAAGGCTCAAGAACACCTTGGCTTTCCTTACAAAAGCCCTGTCTGATGAGTCTCAGGCCTGTTTCTTTTCCTCCTCCTTGCTTTTTTTTAAACTCTCCACTTTGTCTAGTTGCTAAGTCGTGTCCGACTCTTTGCCACCCCATCTGCTGCAGCTCATCAAGCTCCTCTGCCCATGAAATTTCCCAGGTGAGAATACTGGAGGGGGTTGCCATTTCCTTCTCCAGGGGATCTTACCGACCCTGGGATCAAACCTGTCTCCCCCACATTGACAGGTTGGTTCTTTAATCACTGAGTCACCTGGGAAGCCCACTCACCACTCAGCCAATTTAATTTCAGTTCCTTAAATATGCACTGCTCTCCTTTGGTGCTCAGCCTCTGCACAAGCTGGTCCCTTGCTGGGAATCCTCTTCCCACTGCCTCCACCTTCCACCCCTCCCCATCCTTGGCTGCCTCCCTCTTCCTTCAGGTCGGTCTTCTCTGACCTCCCAGGTCTGGTTAGGTGCCCCTCCTATGTGCTCTTAAAAGAGTGTTATTTCTGTCATAGTACTTACACATAGGGTAACTGCTGACTTGAAAAGTGAAAGTTGCTCAGTTGTGTCCCACTCTTTGTGACCCCATGGACTGTACAGGCCATGGAATTTTCCAGGCCAGAACACTGGAGTGGGTAGCCTTTCCTTCCTCCAGGTTATCTTCCCAACACAGGGATTGAACCCAGGTCTCCCGCACTGCAGGTGGATTCTTTACCAGCTGAGCCACAAAGGAAGCCCGAAAATACTGGAGTGGGTAGCCTATCACTTCTCCATGGAGTCTTCCCAACCCAGGAATTGAACCCAGGTCTCCTGCATTGTAGGTGGATTCTTTACCAGCTGAGCCACTAGGGAAGCCCTGCTTCCTTGCTCCCTTCTACTAGATTTTTACCATTATGAAGGTAGGGACCACGTCAATTTGATTCATCTTTATATCTTCAGTGCCTCTCACATACTAGATGCTCAATATATTTCTGTTGACTAAATGAACCCAAAGTAGGGATTTGGTATTCAAGACAAGCTTCCCTTCCCAGTGGATAAACATGTCTGACTAGTCAGGCAATTAGAAAGTATTCAGTGGAACAACAGCTCTCATGGTGAGTGAAATGAAAGAATCCCTCTCTCCAGACATCTTATTTAATGTTTTTTTTAAAAAAATCACTGAGTTTAACAGAGCACTGTAAATTCTGATGTTCATGCAGAGAAAAAGACCAAATTAAAATCAGCTCTTGCTTTCCAATGTAAGTTGTCAACAGACTTCTTCTCTGAGGTTTCCCCAGGACTCCCACAGAACAAGGAGAGAGACAAAGGTACATCACAATCGTCAGCAAAGACCCTCATTACTCTCCTACTCAAGAGTGAAGTTCCTCTCTCCTGTCTTGTGATCCCAAGGTTGCTGGAAAATTAAAAATGATCCTTCATCCTTCATGAAGGATCCAGTTTTGCACAAATATTCAAGGAATATTTCACTGAAGGCGGACTCTATGCAAGACATCCTCTTACTCTTCCTATCTTCAAGTTTTATGAAGGATCAAAACTTGGTCTCCTGCAAGTATTTTATTCTCTTGCACAGACTTCCATTCAAGAGGGTAGCCTTTACTCTGTTGCCAAAGGCCCTCTAGCTTTAAAGAAACAGCATGAAATCAGATAAATAGCTTCTGTCTCAGCCATACAGGTCCAAACCACATCACTCTTTGAAGACATTGAAAAGAACTTTGCTCTGAGCTATTTTTCTAATCATATTGTTCATGATGCATTACACTACTTACTCTTTCTTATCCATTCATTCCGTTATATATTAGCCCTTGGTACCTGTTTGCTGGTCACAGAATGGGTTTTTCTCCATGAAAAAATAATTGGTCCAGAAAGGAGATCAAATATGAATGACACCAACTCCACAATCTCTATTTCATTTAGAGAACTAGTCTTCTGGAATTTCACAAAAGCATGGCATTACCTTGTTGGTACCCATATAAGCTTAGTTTGCTTAGATACAACACCAGAAAGCACAAAGCAAATGCTGGCATTTCAGAAATGCTGTGCTGGCTACAAAGGAACCAGGCAAACAGAAGCAAATGAAAGAGGGCCTTAAAGTCAGTGTATTCTTGCCAATCAGGAAGATGAAGTTGTCACCATCTAAGATTCCATACTGTTTACTTAATCAAGTTCTCCAAGTAAAGACCTTTCCACATAAAAGAGAAACAAACAAAATGTCATAAAACAGATTTTCTGGAAATGTCCTCACTCAATGAGATAGCTTCTTGCTGTTGTGGACACCTTCTCTAGTAAATGCTGGGTCCTGTGGTTACAAGTGTACTTAGAAATCAGACCAAGGGTATTTGGGAACCCAGAAGGCTAACGGGTAGCTCAAAATGTCAGCCATAACGAGCAAATGAAAATGACGAAAGTTACATTAACGGAATATTCTCAGGCTGAAAATTTAAACTACCACACGTTATATCAGTTCTTTCAGCCACGTTTCTCCCATTTGGTAGTCTGTTTCCTTGGTGAGCAGGTGTAATTCATAATGAAGGAATGCGCCAGACGGTTAAGATAGATTTTCTGTTTGAATTCCCATTACAAGCCAACATGTTTGCAAATCAAAAAGATGTTTAAACTAGTGACACAGGTCAACCTATAATTGAATTCCAACACAGGCCCATAGAGACAGTTCTTTGGAAATTGTTGTTAGGGAATCTGACATGTTGGGTCATTCCTCTGAACTGTTCTCCAAACTATACTGTCCCCCAAACTTTCAGAGGTGTTTCAGCTATGAATAATTTGGAACATCATTTCCATTAGCCATGGAATGATTAAAAAGGTCCTTAGACTGAAGATAGCTTAATAATTCATTTAAGGTTCTTGGCCTCTGTTGTGTACCAAAGAAGCTACTGAGCTCCCCAATTGAAGAGACCATAATTTATTAGTCTGGGACCATCTGCTCTTACAAGTCTAGTTCCCCATATAGGACCAGCACCAAAGTCCTAAGGAACTAAGGTAGAATGAGTATTAACTGATGCCAAAGGGTTGGATTTTCCTGTTCCCAAAGGATATCAGGTAATAAGATTCATGACAGACTGAGTCAAGGAGTTAAACATAAAAGTATGCTACAAAATTACAGGAAATGCTGGTTTTAGTATAACTAGATCCTCTCCAAAGGAGGACTGTATATCTTGATACTTCCTCACTCCCCTCACTCTTAGGCTCGATTTTATTTACAATGAATAACTGCCCATTGTTACCGACTCTGATAAAGGAACATCTAAGGACTGGTATCTGAGGCCAGACTGAATTAAGGCTTGGACTCATGCCTTGTCTGAAGAATTCCCTGTTTTTGTGAAATTCCACCCAGACAACATTTTCAATGGCTCTTTTGTACTTAAAGAGGAATTAAAACACTTTGGTAAATAAATATGGCCATATTTGAAGTCAGTAGCAATGACGAAACCATAAAAGCACCTTCAAACAAACTCTTAGTTGTTAACTTTCAAACTTAAAAAAAATCCTGTAACATGTAGCAAAACAGACGGTCTTTTAGTGCTTCTCTGAGAAAGGCTTCATCCCAAGAGTATTATCTTTGACTTTCATTTCATCACACCACAAGTATCACTTCACAGTTTCATTACATTATCTCTACAACTAAATACCAACATTGCATAGTACACCTGACTCAGGGCTTCTTGCCACAGTTCAGTTCTTTGAATAAAATCAATCAAAAATATAATTAACATCTGCATTCATTCAGTGCGAATAATATAGAAATTACACTAACAAACTTGTTAGAATTAACACACTCAAGTGAACATTGTTTCTTTAAAAAAGTCATCATGAGAACCTATACTTATACCAAAATTGAGAGTGCGTGTTTGGAATGTGAGCCACTAGTATTCTTGCCTGGAGAATCCCCATGGACAGAGGAGCTTGGCTGGCTATAGTCCATAAGGTCACAGAGTCGGACATGACTGAAGCGACTTAGCATGCACACACAGTGGGGAGAAGAGAGGGAGAGAGAGAGAAATTGATTGCGAAGTAGGGGGAATACAAGCTGTGTTTGGATGTTATGATTCTTGCCTATAATTTCCATACCTGGACATTTGTATAATTACTATGGTTCCCTGGTGGGGGCCACAAGTTCTCTTAACTTCCAATTCCAAATTCTAATACAAACTCAACTTTGAAAGGGATTACTTTGGGAAACTAACATGTTACCAAGATCCACAGCAGACAATTCCTCCCATGACCCTCTCAGCTGCCACCAGAGCCCATCCCTGTCTTTGGAGCATCTACCAGCTAAATAGGTCTCTGATGGCCTTTCTGTGGAAATGTATTCTCTTACATCTAGCCCAATTTAACTCCTCTCTCTCCACCTGAAGATATGCCCTCATGATATAAGATTTAGACTTTATGAGCACTTGGGACTTGTGTTTAGGTTGATATTATTATTCAGTTACACTGTGGAGTAAGAAAAATTATGAATTGACAATAAAGTGACATCACAATCACTACTTCAAATAACTTATTTTCCAAAGGTCAACTGACCAAGGAGCCTACTGAAAATGAAGGGTATCTGAATGTGTTGCATTCCTGCCGAGATGCAGTATACAAAACAACTATGCTAACCTCACAATGAATAGAAAAGTAAAGTAAGTGCCTTGTCACTGAGTGAGCACTCTTGCTGGTCGAATGATTCATTTGAGACAAAGGGCTGTAAGTGAAACTACTGAACAACTCTTTGATTTTGTTTTCTGTCATTTCCAAACTAGGTAGCCTTTTTTTCCCCAATTTATTTAATTGGAGGCTAATTATGGCAGAAAGTGAAGAAGAACTAAAGAGCCTCTTGATGAAAGTGAAAGAGGAGAGTGAAAAAGTCGGCTTAAAGTTCATCATTCAGAAAACCAAGATCACGGCATCTGGTCCCATCACTTCATGGGAAATAGATGGGGAAACAGTGGAAACAGTGTCAGACTTTATTTTTTTGGGCTCCAAAATCACTGCTGATGGTGATTGCAGCCATGAAATTAAAAGATGCTTACTCCTTGGAAGGAAGGTTATGGCCAACCTAGATAGCATATTGAAAAGCAGAGACATTACTTTGCCAACAAAGGTCCATCTAGTCAAGGCTACGGTCTTTCCAGTGGTCATGTATGGATGTGAGAGTTGGACGGTGAAGAAAGCTGAGCACCGCAGAATTGCTGCTTTTGAACTGTGGTGTTGGAGAAGACTCTTGAGCGTCCCTTGGACTGCAAGGAGATCCAACCAGTCCATCCGAAGGAGATCAATCCTGGGTGTTCATTGGAAGGACTGATGTTGAAACTGAAACTCCAACACTTTGGCCACCTCATGCGAAGAGTTGACTCATTGGAAAAGACCCTAATGCTGGGTAGGATTGGGGGCAGGAGGAGAAGGGGACGACGGAGGATGAAATGGTTGGATGGCATCACCAACTCTATGGACATGGGTTTGGGTAGACTCTGGGAGTTGGTGATGGACAGAGAGGCCTGGCGTGCTGCAATTCATGGGGTCACAAAGAGTCGGACATGACTGAGCGACTGAACTGAATTACTTTACAATGGGTTTTTGCCATATACTGACATGAATCAGCCATAGCTAGGACACGGAAGCAACCTAGATGTCCATCGGCAGACGAATGGATAAGAAAGCTGTGGTACATATACACAATGGAATATTACTCAGCTATTAAAAAGAATGCATTTGAATCAGTTCTAATGAGGTGTATGAAACTGGAGCCTATTATACAGAGTGAAGTAAGCCAGAAAGAAAAACACCAATACAGTATATTAACGCATATATATGGAATTTATAATGATGGTAACAATGACCCTATATGCGAGACAGCAAAAGAGACACAGATATAAAGAACTAGGTAGCCTTTCAGAAATTGACCACCCTCTACTTTCAGGAACCATTGTTTACATGACAATAAGAGTTGATGTTTTAACTCTGCTGACACTTTAAATTCAAAAATAAAAACGATTTAAGTGCAAGGCACTTATCTCTACCTCAACAAACAAAACATGGGGATTTAACTGAATCTTAGTGAATCAAGTTCATGATAATCAAGAGTATTAGGGGACACAGGACATTGAAGTTCTAGTACCAGATTTTATCAACCAGTAGCTACTAACAACGGAGAAGGCAACGGCACCCCACTCCAGTACTCTTGCCTGGAAAATCCCAAGGACGGAGCCTGGTGGGCTGCAGTCCATGGAGTCGCTAAGAGTTGGACACGACTAAGCGACTTCACTTTCACTTTTCACGCACTGGAGAAGGAAACGGCAATCCACTCCAGTGTTCTTGCCTGGAGAATCCCAGGGATGGCGGAGCCTGGTGGGCTGCCATCTATGGGGTCATACAGAGTCGGACACAACTGAAGCAACTTAGCAGTAGCAGCTACTAACAAGGCCATGATTTCTCACATGTAACTTAATTGCCAAGATCCCTTCTAGTTTATATTCTATATTTTTATTAATAGTTATACAGCAATATGATATAGCACAAATTTAGGAAATTCAAAGGTTGGCAGGTCTTAATTTTCCTGTTCAATCTTAGCTGTCTTATGTGCCTTCACTAACCAATAAAAGGCACAAAATCTTGAATTTATGGATAGCATACTTTGGGGCTATAATTGGCACTTCTCTTTCTCCAGGATAATCCTTTTTGTTCTCTTTTGACACCATCCATGGGTTTTCTCCTTGCTGCCTTGTCAACATTCTAGTAACTGTCACTTTTTCCAGTATCTCCACCTTTTCCATTTTTGTCTTTTCAGCCAAAGAAAACACATTTTCTGATTAAATAAACAGCTTCTGTAACATTCATTCTTTTGACTGTTTCTGTAAATGCTCCTACTCAGACTGTTTGGACGGTTTAACAGTTTAGAGTTCTACCAGTTTTCTGTAATTATGTAAGAAATAGTTTTTGACCATCTACATATGCCAGGCATCATGACAGTTCTTTATCAACCTGGGAAAGAATTCTTTCAATGTGTTCCATCATTAAAGTGGAGAAGCAGCAGATATGACACTAAAACCACAGGCAACAAAAACAAAAATACACAAGCGGGACACACCAAACTAAGAAGCTTCTACACATCAAAGCAAACAACAGAATGGAAAAGCAACCTATGGTATAAGAGAAAATATTTGCAAACCATGTAGATAAGAAACTCTTATAACTCAGTAGTAAAATAAACTAATAGCCTGATCAAAAAATGGGCTAAGCACTTTAATAGATATTTCTTAAAGACGACATACAGATGGCCAGCAAGTATAGGAAAAAAAAGGTTCACTCTCACCAATCATCAGGGAAATGTGAATCAAAACCACAATGATATATCACTTCACACCTGTCAGGTTGCTATTATCAAAAAATGAAAGATGACAAAGTATTAACACGGAGGTGGAGAAACTAGAACCCTTGCCCACTCTAGGTGGGAATGTTCAACAGTGCAACCATTATGAAAAGCAAAACTATCGTATGATCCAGTAATCCCATTTCTGAGTATTTATCAAAAGGAACTGAAATCAGAATCTTGAAGAGATATTGGCACTCCCTTGTTCACTGCAGCACTATTCACAAGTAAGTGGAACACCTATATACCCAACAGATAAATGGATACACAAACACATACACACACACATGCATACACACTGGAATACTATTCGGCCTTAAGAAAAGCAGGAAATCCTGGAATATGCTACAGCATGGATGAACCTTCAGGTCATTATGCTAAATGAAGTATGCAAGTCACAGAAAGACAAATACTGCATGA
Organism: Okapia johnstoni; assembly: GCA_024291935.2. Taxonomy (NCBI): domain Eukaryota; kingdom Metazoa; phylum Chordata; class Mammalia; order Artiodactyla; family Giraffidae; genus Okapia; species Okapia johnstoni. The sequence continues at coordinate 76,924,068 of CM044306.1, read as the reverse complement.
ATCTACTTATATGAAGGAATGGCACTACCTCCTGAACGTGAATTTCTCTGGTTGCAGAACCAGAAATGATGACGTTTTTGCAGCAGAGGATATGTTGTTACCTTCCAGGCAACTGCATGGATCATAATACCCCTTATTGAATAATCTACTGAACATCTTTGCACTAAATCAATTTGTGACTCACCTTTAGCAAGTTTACAGGCCTTCATTAAAACTATTCATGTACTCATGACACTGCTGGTTCTCTTATTCTGTTGCTAATACCAAATTCTTTTGCTTTTGTTCTAAAAATTTCTGCTATTGACGTGTAATATCCTTAGCTAATTTTTATAAGCCATCTTAAGTCATTTTCGAAAAATTGCTTAAAGTTGATTAAAAGGGGGAAGCGGACAGCAAAATGTGGTGGCTGCATACATAGGTATGGAGCAAGACTTCCTAGTTCCAAATTTTGACTCCTCTAGTTACGAGACATGTGGCTCTTGGGCAAATTACAAGACACTGTTGTGCCTGGTTTCTACTGGTTTCTACACAGATGTGGAGAACGAACTTATGGTTACACGGGAGAGAGATAAATTGGGAGACTGGGACGGACATATACACAGTATTATATATAAAACAGCTAACTAGCAAGTCTCTACTGTATAGAACAGGGAGCTCTACTCAATACTCTGTAATGACTTATATGGGAAAAGAAGCTAAAAAAAGAGTGGATATATGTATGAGTGGATATGCAAATATATATATTACATATATATATATAACTGATTCATCTTGTTGTACAGCGGAAATACAACATTGTAAATCAACTATACTCCAATAAAATTAAAAAAAGAAAAAGACGATAGTTCCTATCTCCTAAGGTTGTTTTGAGTTTTAAACAACATCAATAAGATACTTAGAATGATGCATTTAGAACAGTGCTAGGCACACAGCAAACACTCAAATGTTAGCTGTGAGGAGGCTTCATGCTGTAGTTTAACATACATAGCTGGGCTGACAATCTAACATCACTCTAAACAAACCAGTGTTTCCAACATAGCATCTAACAGGATGTTTGGACATAATATTTTACAATGATTACTAAAAAAACTCTTTTTATCTTCTTTACCGCACCTTCTGACAATATTATCAAATACAGACATATTTCCTTAAGGGAAGCTGGATATTAAAATCTGGACTTATAAAATAGGTTCAAGAATACTTTGTTTTCTGTTAACATTTAAATATTCAAATTAAAAAATAAACACCACTGTGCTCTGCCGGTGCCCGGAAGGATTTGAAGCAGCAAAACATTAAGCTTCAATAAAACTGAGAACCTTTAAAAAAAAAAAAAGGCTAGAGCTAAGGACAAAGGTATATATGACTAAGGGAGAAAAACTGTATCAGAACATTCTGGCTAAAGGAAGCTACTGTGGTTGAAAATAGAACTGCATTTCCTCAGAGGGCAGCCAAAGCAAGGACAGAGGTACCCACACTCTCTGTTTTAATGAAAGGAAGCTGGCCCTTAACCAGGAGGAATACTTTTTTGTCTCTAAGCTAGCATGGGATACATGGGGGTCACTGATCATGACAATCAGGAACTCTGACAGTAGTTTAAAAGAAAAAAGCAGAGATGGTTTCGGTAAATATCTTGTTTAAGTGAAGCCTCCACTGAATGTCCCAGACTAAGCTCCACAACCAGCACACCCTTCCACACCAACTGTTCTCTACTTCACTAACTGACAATTTAATCCTTCTAGTAGTTACTTAGGCTAATTAAACCAAGTTGTCCTTGACTCCTCTTTGTTCTTTCATACCCCTTATCTGACCTGCCAGCAAATATTGTCAGCTCTGCCTTCAAAACATACCCAGATTCTGGTTACTTTTCAAACCAGCTCCATTGCATCCACTTTGAACTAAGTCACCATCATTTCCCCCCAGGATTACTGCAACAGTCTCCTAACTGGTCTCCCTGCTCCACTTCAGTCTACTTGAATCCTATTAAAATCTAAGTGTGAGCATGTCATTCCCCTGCTCAAAATCCTCCCACGGGCCCCCGTCTCATTCAGAATAAAAGCCAGAAGTCTCAGGAAGCACTCCGAGATCTAGTTCATCCCCAGGCCCCAATCCTCCTCCATTGCTTTACCTCCTGGATCTAACCTGTTTCTCTTCTCCCCGTTCTTACCCACATGGTCACACTGGCCTCTGGCCTGTTACAGAATAACTTCAAGCATGCTCTTGCGTCAGGACCCTTGCAATCGGTGTTCCTTCTGCCTAAATGCTCTTCTCCTAAGTAGCCACTTCCTTCAGATCTTAACTCAACTTTTCAGTGGAGTTCTTGCCCTCCTACTTAATACTGTAAACCCTCCACACACTCACACAAATCACACATGACATCTATATCTCCCTTTTCCACATTATTTGTCCCTTCAGTATTGCTATCTATCATACTGTATTTTTACATTATCTTGTTCATTTCCATCTTTCTCACTAAAACACAAACCCCATGAAGGCTGGGTTTTGGTTTTTGTCTTTCCCAGTGTTTAGAATAGGGCCTGGTGCACAGTGGATATTCAAATATCTGTTGTAAGAATACATGAGTAAAATCCTGAGGGCATGGTCATAGGGTATGCTTGTACAAGAGTAATTCTGAAAATGGGAGTGGGAGATAGAATAATACAGTTGGGTTATGTAGTGTTTTAGGGATCCGAATTGCTACAGGGTTAATGCTTAGAACATGAAAACCAAAGAATGGATCACAGATCCTTCAGTTAACCTAAGATGATCACTTGGGATGAGAGGCCAACATGTTATATTTATTTTATAAAATAAATTACATTTATTTTATGAAGTTTAATTATGGATGGACTTACACAGGTGCCCTCAGTCTATGTGTCAGAAGTTCATGCATCATGCATGGTTTCTGGGGCACTCTTCTGAAGAGTGGAGTGGGAGTATTCATGTTAGATGTGTTTCTATGTTTACATGAGTATTTATTCCTATCCTGTCTCACATGTACTAGAAGATTTTTATATGAAGAAAGTAAGCAATCACAGCTTGAAGAAGATAACCTGGTAAAGAACTCCTCTTTCTAGATATTTACCCTGTCTTGCTTTATGACCCCAACATTTTAGATAAAGGGGAAATTTAATTCCCTGTATGGATTAAGGAGGGCTTCCCTGGTGGCCCAAAAGGTAAAGAATCTATCTGCTTGCAATGTAGGAGACTCAGATTCAATCCCTGGGTTGGAATGATCCCCTGGAGAAGGGAATGGCAACCCACTCCAGTATTCTTGCCTGGAGAATCATGGACAGAGGAGCCTGGTGGGCTACAGTCCATGGGGTTGCCGAGTCGACACGACTGACTGACTAACACATTCCCTGCTGGCTCAGCAGTAAAGAAACTCCTACAGTGCAGGAGACTCAGAGACATGGGTTCGAGCCCTCGGTCAGGAAGATAACCTAGAGGAGGAAATGGCAACCCACTCTAGTAATCTTGCCCAGAAATCCCATGAACAGAGGGTGCCTGGCGGGCTACAGTCCAAGACAATGCAAAGAGTCAGACACAAGTTAAGATTTAATCTTAATCTTAATCAGACACAGATTTAGATATTAAGATCACTCTGATAAAAGAATTGAGCCATTCAGACTATCTTTCTTGAGAATGCATTGAGGAGACCTAAACATAACTTTTTTCTTTTTGGTCAGAATAGTGACATTCCCTTAATACAACTGAGTAAATAAAAGTATTCCATTAGTCACTGGCAAAATGTCTAATAAACTGCCTGAATAATTAAGATGCTTGAACAGAAAAACATATGACTAATGACTTAAATTATCTTAAGTTTTCATAACTTTGATAGAAAATGAACCAGATTTTTCTCAATTGATAGGAGGAAGTTCAGACACTTCAAGAAGAACATGAACCTTTTATGACTACTGCTGCTGCTGCTGCTGCTGCTGCTAAGTCGCTTCAGTCGTGTCCGATTCTGTGGGACCCCATAGACGGCAGCCCACCAGGCTCCCCCATCCCTGGGATTCTCCAGACAAGAAGACTGGAGTGGGTTGCCATTTCCTTCTCCAGTGCATGAAAGTGAAAAGTGAAAGTGAAGTCACTCAGTCGTGTCCGACTCTTGGCAACCCCATGGACTATAGCCTACCAGGCTCCTCCGTCCATGGGATTTTCCAGGCAAGAGTACTGGAGTGGGGTGCCATTGCCTTTTCCATATGACTACGGAGGCACTGCTTAAAATAGTCTAGTTATGCAACTTACTAAGAGCTATCTCTCTAGCAGGTTTAACTTAGAAAAAGACCACAATTACTCAACCACTAATGAAGTTCCTTTAGGAACAGGGAAGAGATACTTTCCTAAGAGAACCAGAATAAAGAGTTACATTACATGCAAACTCCTCATCTATTTCAAGTGAATATTTTTGGAGTGTGGATCGGTTTTGTCCACAAGTTTTCACTTCTGGTTTCCCAGTCTAAGTTATGCAAAAATGAACTCAGAGAGACAAATTCAAGTATCTATTTTGAAAAGTATTTACTTAGTTTGAATAAATTAATTGCAAATAAAAATTAGCTACAATATATAGCCTGAATAGAAATGACTAGAACAAATACAACACAGGACTTGATTTCCTTGCATTAGTCACAAAGCATGTGACAATCTAGAAAACTTCAAAATCAATTGTATTTCTTTGAAAAAGGAGTAACAGCAGTTACTGGTACATCACAACTAGTCAACTTATAATACAAGTTTCCTGACATGCATTTCCTGAGTGAACCCAAATAATGATTTTTTTAAAACAAGGAAATTTTGACAAGTTGAAGTAAAGTAAAATAGTTCATGGCTTCTAAGCAACAGGTTTTGTTTTTTAAAAACCAAAAGAAAATTCAGAACAGTATCGTAATAGGATAAATTAAAGCTATGCTACCACATACAAAATCTTGCTAGAGTCAATTATGTATAATACAACTTTTTGAACTAAAGGAAAACAAATCAAAAGATTAAAAAAATGATTCTGTCTAACCTAAAAGTGTACTGATTTCTACAAGTGTCACAAAGGGTTTGATGTAGTGCAGCTGTCTATACTTTCCTTGTGGGTATTAAACAAAAGAAAAAAAAACAACAAAAAAAATGGGTGGGGGGGGAAGGGAGAGAAAATGTTTTCTTCCTTCTGAAAGCAAAAAACTTACTGGAATTAGAGAATAAACTGACCATGCAAGTATGTCCCTCCATTTGGCTGTCACTGGTGCTCACCTGCCAACCAAATACTTCCTTGAGCCACACTGTGGCAAAAATGTCCTTTTAGGATTCAAGCCCACAGTTAAGGCTGGTCTGTTAAGATTAAAACAAACAAACAAACAAAAGAGCACTGCTGTCATTCAACCCTTCAAATCTTTCTACGTTTCTTAACACCTGAGTAAGTCCAAATACAGGAGAGTTAATTCAGCATTCTTTTTCTAAAAGCCAATCAAGTCACTCTACTTTCTTGTTAATTTATGCTTTTTCTCATGGGAATGATTTTTTTTCTAGAAACAGTGAACAGATGAACCACAGTTTATATCTAAAAAATAAACTTGCCAAATGTTGCTGATACTAAAAACAGATTAGTTATTGTGGGAGAAAAATAAGATAATATAGATTAAATTGCATTTTCAAAGGAGCATATAAAATGTTTCTTAGCATTAAGTTTTTGTTATAGTACTATACTCGGAAGAAACATTAAGGAAAAAATTCTTTCCCGATTATCTTCAATGTGGTTAAAAACAAACATCTCTTAAATATAATGGTAATTAATATGAATTTGTTTTTACAAAGTATTCTAATTTACCAAATTTCATATTTAGATGGGGTGGGGAGAGAGTCTCTCCTGTCCTTCTTCCTAACTCTGCAAATCCTTGAGCTACGCTTGCTAAACTACCATTCCCACCAGAAGTGTGAGCTCATAGTCACCATGCTACTCTATCAGGAACATTCTAAGATATTTTCTATAATAAAGATAAATAGAAAAAAAGGTAATATACATGTTGCTGTATTTTACAATTTTGCAACAAACTGTAAACTAACATAGTTTGAACCAACAGTACCCTCAGTTATACAAAACAATTTTTCAACACTGAGGATGGGTGATTCAAAAACACTAAAAGGAAGGCATCAAATTAGACTATGTCTTTTTCTCCTCAAAATATATTTCCAAAACTCAGAAATCAGAAGTCTGGTACTTTCGAAAATTCCTTTGCTTGAGTTTCCCAGATTTTTGCTCAGAAATTGCTACTATTTATTACAAATGTTTAAAAAAATTCTTCATCTTAATGCAAACAACCAGAGCAGAAAAACTGACATGGACAGCAGGTTGGAAAACCCAGATCACTTAGCTTATAAATGTCTAATGTAGTCTTGGAGGACAACCGTCTGTTAGTCTAGAGGTCCCTGGAAAATAAGTCTGATGTAGCCTTGTTCACCAGCCAACTGATGTGCACAGAAGGGACAGGCGGCATGAAAAGTGTGAGTACCGTGAGGAAGCGGGATCTGGGACCAATAGGCAGTTGTCTTTTCTGAACACACATGCCCACAAGGGCTAAACGCATGGGTTGGAGGGCCGGCGTCCACATAAAATCCAGCTTCACATCCAAGCCACAGAGGGACATAGGGACCAACAGACCTACACATAGGACATTCACGATCTTTTCCATCACGTTCTTCTTTGTTTCCCCAGTTATGATAGCCATGCACATGGCCGCAGTTTAGATACACCCATGGTTGTTTTTCATCAACGACATCTTTTCTCTTCATGCTGGGAAATGCTAGTGTGTTGAACCCTACAGGGCACTGAGGTCGCGCTGCATTGATTTCCTGTCTTAACGCTTCTAAATGCTTCACGGTAGGAGTGTGGGAAAGGCCTTCTGCAGTACGCCACAGCAATGTTGCGCCACAGAGATCAATTAATGAGCCATCTTGTAACTGATTGGTTTCAATTTCCACCTAGAGGAAACAAGAATCAAAAACCACACATTCACCACGGAGTTTTGGATTTTTACTTCAGAGTTTTGGTCTTACAAGCTCCTTACTCAAGAATCGAGATTTCCTCTGGTTGTTTATTGAAGAAACTTGAATGGCAGTCATGAAAAATATAGGTTTCAAAATCAAGGATAATATATTGAACAGTAACACATCTTTTCAGAGTTATAGTAAAGACAATTTATGATTAAACCATCTGATTAATCAGTAAGGTTAGTATTTCCAATTTGGTAAATATCTTGGTCAAAGATATACAGATTCAAGTAGAAAATACACAGAGTGTTGTTTAAATTGGGAAAGCTTAGGTTTTAAAATATATTAACAAAATATAAAAGAAGAATACATTTCTAGAGTGTCCTCATTGAAAAACTAGGATATTATCCTCCCGGTATAGTGTTTGGAAGTCAGAGCTTGATAGCCACACTTTGTACTTTGTATCAGCAAAAGATTTAATAGTTTTGGGGAATATGTAATGCATTCAGTCCAACTCACCCTATGAAGTCTAGTGTAATTAGTAAGAAGTACTAATCTTAGTACTCACCATTTTTCCTCTCTGCTGAGCAGATCTGGTTTCACGCAGGCTGAACACATTTCCACACACTGATATTTCTCTCCATATTCCAGGTTTGGAGTCTTCTGTGAACCCATTGCGTGGATGCATAACTAGAACGCCATTAGTGGTCAGGCCATCCATTTGTCCATCTGATGTCTTCCATTTGGCAGCCTTCTCCTAGTAGGAAAAATAGCTTCTATTTATTTGTAAACTGGGAAACAGAAGTGGTTATGAAAGGCAACATTTAGGAAAAAAGCTTTTTACCCCAAGAAAGATGTTTTTGGATGAGTCAAATCCTGCAGCATAAATCCGCGCTGTAAAGGGGGGATTCCGTTCACATATGATTCTACAGGCAAATCTTGATATGGTGCTCTGCACTGACTGTGTATCGGAATTATTTTGACTTCCAGGAACTGTGTCAGTTACTACAAAATCAATGGGACTTTCAGTTGACCGGCCAATCTAAGAGAAAAAGAAATATCTATAAACCTATTGAAAGGAACACAGCAGAAAATTCACTCAAAGGCACAAACAATGAGGTGAAATCATCAAGCCTCTGAAATTTACAAAGCTCAAACTTATCACACTTAACTCTGGAAGTATCTATACCCTTGAAAACCAATCTGTCCGATTTCCTCTGATGTAGTAATCACTTAGAGCATAGAATTAAGTAGGAACTTACAACCCAGAATATAGGAAACCCTCAGGGAATGAAGAGTTTAGGATAGCTGAGATTTCTAAGTGGCTGCAGATTTTAATTTTAACCCCTTGGGATAGAAAAATGTCTACCACATATTACTCTAGTTTCCTTAACAGAACATAATGAACATAAAAGTAAATCTTCTATGATGACTCCAGGACATTACACTATGAATACTGTTTATATTAAGCTGAAGTGCAGTGATGTCTTTGGGTGCTATAAAGGTATAGAACACTGATCACTATGTTAAAACCTTACAAAGCTGTGCTTTGAGGTCTTATGTCTACTTCACAGATTTTCTCCTGTCTTTTCTGTTAGGCTGTCAACTCGCATTTCTTGCTGATGGGTATGCTGATAGGTATACTTGTCTCTAGCAGCATACTCCTCCTCAAACCAGAAATACTCTTAATTCTGCTATGGGTTGAGAAATCAAATAACCAAACTTCAAAGAACAGTATTTCAAAAGGTTCTTGGTGATGGCCTAAGAGATTCTCTAGGGAATAGAGAAAAGGAATTTCAGTACATGGACTCGGTGGCATTTATTTTATATGCCTAAATGTCTTCTCTGTTTTCTTCCTGGTTCTTGGCCATATTTCAGAGAGACAAGTTTCCTTGAACAGAGTTCTGCTGGATGAGGTGTCAGTGAAGTAAAAACATCTTCAAATGTACTAGCTAGTAAATTAGTTAATTTCATTTTGAAAGATGAAAGTTGAAAAAATGAAATCGGTGGAAGAGATGGTGAAAGTGACAATTATCACAAGGTATTAAACATTTAGAAATCAGTTCATTAATGTATTTGTTATAAAGTAGTATCATAGGACTTCCCTGGTGGTTCAGTGGTTAAGAACCTGCCTACCAATGCAGGGGACCCAGGTCTGATCCTTGGTCTGGAAGGATCCCACATGTCATGGGACAACTAAGTCCAAGCACTGTAACTACTGAAGCCCATGAGCCTAGAGCCTGTGCTCTGTAACAAGAGAAGCCACCACAATGACAAGCCCGCTCACTGCAATAGAGTTGCCCACACTCACTGCAACTAGAGAAAGCTTGCTCGCAGCAATGAGGACCCAGCACAGCCAAAAATAAAGAAGACTGAACAAGCAGTATCATAAAAAATAAAGAAAATTGTTATTGAGAAAACCTACTGACCCTTTACAAAGATGATGACTCTTAAGTTGTTCTTTGCATAGTTGAGCTTTAAGAATTCCTTTTATTAACACACTTTCAGGTAAAACTCAAGTGTTTTTATCCTGCCACCAAGTACAAAGTCCTTATTTAGTCTGGGTAGTTTTAGGGGAAATTGATTGATTAAAAAAATGTAACATTTGGATGTTCCTTTTATTTCTAAGAATATGATATCTAAAGAAAATGGTCTTAAACCTTTGGAACTAAAAATATTTCCACTATTCTAAAAAATTCAGCATTCCATTAAGAGGGGTTGAGTGTACAGTGACTTTAAAGAAATATTTTGTTACTGACAACAGCAAAGACCCCTCCAGGCCTTTTCATCTTCATTTTATCTCATAAAGTTAAGAAAAACTGAAAAGTCATTGGGACAATAATTATAAGAACAACATTATTAGGCACTTTATAGCCTATTTAAGTTTGTTTCAAAAAAGCCCAAGGCTTTACAAAAACCCAGTATTAAGAGAGACGATATCATGAATATCAAGAATCTTGCTTACGTCTTTAAGGTTTGGCTTTTCTAACATCAATTTATAAAACCATCAGTACTGGATTGTTACAAAGAATGAGAGAAATAAAAACTTATTATATCATTAGTTTTGACCAAATATGTGCTGAGAAGAAAGTTTGACTTCACATATATGATATGAATAATCAGAAACTGTACTTTTAGTTGCCTAGAGAGGAAAGTGAGAAGTAATAGCAAAAAAGATCATAAATGTGTATAAAATATCCCTTGGTTTCTTTTTTGGATAATAGATAATAATTATTTTTACAGCTACCAATATTAGTAGCTAAGTGTTTACCAGGTACCTGGCACAGTTTTGAGTACTTCAGAGGGACTAACACATTTAAGCTTCCTAATAGTCATCTGCAAGGAGATCCAACCAGTCCATCCTAAAGGAGATCAGTCCTGGGTGTTCACTGGAAGGACTGATGTTGAAGCTGAAACTCCAATACTTTGGCCACCTCATGTGAAGAGTTGACTCATTGGAAAAGACCCTAATGCTGGGAAGGGTTGGGGGCAGGAGGAGAAGGGGACGACAGAGGATGAGATGGTTGGATGGCATCATCGACTCGATGGACATGAGTTTGGGTAAACTCTGGGAGTTGGTGATGGACAGGAGGCCTGGCGTGCTGCGATTCATGGGGTCACAAAGAGTCAGACATGACTGAGCGACTGAAATGAACTGAACTGAATAGTCATCTGAAGGAAGTTCTATTATCTCACTTTATTGAAGGAAACTGATGCAGAGAGTGGCTAAGTAATGTTTACCAGAAATTCTGATATCAGAGCTCATCTCTTACCCGTGCTATGTGGACTTCTATACATGGGGTTTAGAAATCAACATATATTTTAATGAAATGCATTAAGTATGATAACCTTTAAGCTGACCACAGCGAAAGTCAATTACAACAGGTTTTTAACCTTTTGTTGTTTTTTAGGAAAAAAAGTTTAGATGTTATAATACCTGAAACATATCAGTGTTGCTGTCATGAGTATATTCAACCACTACTGTCTGTGCTCGAGACAAGGTGTATGATATGCTATGCTGGTCCTTATTGCTTATTGCCTAAGAAAAAAAAGATTAACAGCAAAAATTAGCAGGTACATCAATCTAAATAGATAACCTTTTCACAATAGATAACCATAATAGATAATAGATAACCTTTTTTTCCAAAAAAAAAAAAAAAAAAAAAAAAAGAGGGAGCTGTGCTCATTACACTATAACAACATAATTGGAAAAGAATTTGAGAAAGAAGAGATACATGCAAGTGTATAACTGAATCACGCTGTTGCACACCCAACACTAACACAATGATTGGAGTATATGTACTCCAACATAAAACAAAAGTTAAAAAAAAAATAACACCATACTGCTTCAAGGGTAAGTCAACTATTTTACAATTACAAAAGAAAACATCTCTTATGTCACTGCTGGTATTCATTTCACCTATACACAAACATATAAAAATATATATGTTAATACATAATCAAGGACATCATTGCTACTATTTTCAATAAAATATGTTTGATCAATTGAGAATAAGAAAAATAGAGGTTTTTATTCTTTCTTTAAAAAACGGTAATCTATTTATTACATGTGTGACGTATTTTCCCCCTTAAATTTAGAGTAGAGATTAGTAACTTGCATAACCTTTCCTGTGACAATGGTTTCTTAGAGTGAGTGGAGTGCAGAAGAATTCAGGCAGACCTCATTTTATTACGCTTCACAGAGACTAAATTTTTTATAAGTTGAAGATTTGTCGCAACTCCGCACTGTCAGATGATTTAGCATTTAGCATTAAAAGTACTTTAAAAAATTAAGGGTTTTTCTGGTGGCTCGGTGGTGGGAAATTCCATGGACAGAGGAGCCTAGTAGGCTACAGTCTATGAGGTCGCAAGAGTTGGACACAACTGAGTAACTTTCATGATGCTATTACTGCACACTTAGTGTGCTCGGTCACTCAGTCGTATCCGACTCTTTGTGACCCATGGACTGTAGCCTGCCCGCTCCTCTGTCCATGGGATTCTCCAGGCAAGAATACCGGCGTGGGTTGCCATTCCCTTCTGGGGATCTTCCCAACCCAAGGATCGAACCCGGGTCTCCTATACTGCAGGTGGATTCTTTACCAGGTAGATTCTTTACCATCTGAGCCACCAGGGAAGCCTGCACACTTAGGAGACCACAGCATAGTGCAAACATAACTTATATATATATATTAGGAAATGAAACCAGTTGTGATTTGCTTTATTGTGGTGGTCTGGAACCGAACCCAAAATATATCTGAGGTCTACCTGTGCACTGAAGCAATTACAGAGTAAAAACATAAGTTCACTGTATTAAAAAAATTGTAAAATCTGAGTCTCCATTGTAAGTATTTCAAGTTATAAGATACTTAAAAATCAAATCCCAGGTAGGAAATGAAAGCAGTACTCAGTACTGCTCTGATAAGGAGAAAATACAAAATCTTGCAAGACAAGAGGAATCTTATTTAATAACTCAAAGAGGTTTAAAGTTAACAAATAAGCAGAGTTAACTGGTTTTCTTAGCCACTCTGTGACTCTGTAGATGACAAGTATTTGCCATATGCTAGGTTAGATACAGAAAAATTCATAGAATGATTAAATATACCAAAGGAAATAGATATAATGCTTATGACTGTACTTTTGACATATGCCAAAGTAAAAACATTGCTAAAAAGAACTTCTCAGTTTTGTTTTCAGGCGTTTTCTATGCATATGAGTTGATGATAATATCAGAGGGGGAAAACCTGCACAGAGGAAGTGGAAACAGGTTGTGTGAAAGAAACACAGAAAGACACAGAAGAATGATTACATGCAGCAAAGAGGCTAAATGAAAAAAAAACTTTCGTAATTAGAACTTTGGTATTATGAAATTTTACTTGGTTTCGATTGGTAGCTAACCTGTAATAGATCAAGTCTTCATAGTTTTAAGATAATTAGGACTGTGAAATTTTCAAACATACGAAAAGAATATACAAACACCGGGGTACTAACTACCCAACTTTTACCATTCTTCCTAATACCATTTTTGCTTCCGATATTTTAAAAGATATTAATTAAACTGCAGATGTAATGAAGGCTGCTTATATGTCCTTCCCTACTCCTGTCTCTGTAGAGGAACTGAACCTCAAGAGTACAGTTTAGGTCACTCCCCTGCACTTTAACAGGCTTTACTACACATTGATGCATTCATAAACATGACAAAATGGTTTAACAGATTTAAAAATCTATAATTACTTTATCTCAACATTAAGCACTTTTCAATGAAATAATTTTTTAGTATTTTGGCCATTAATTTAAAAACACAGGTTTTGTGTACTTTGAGATTATAAGCTGTTTTTTTTTTTTTTTATTTAACTATGAGATCTACTCAGATTGAGAATACAGAGCTGTGTCAAGTTAAATGCTCATTGGATTGGAAGTCAGGGTTTAAACACTCATCCCAGATGACTGCTAGACTAAACAGTTAGTTTTCTTCCTGACCTCATTACACACTCCTCCAAAATTGAAAAAGCAGAGTCAGTCTTTGATCCCTAAGATTCTTGTTGCCTGCAGAGTCAGTCTTTGATCCCTAAGATTCTTGTTGCCTAGTAAAGATGAAAAGGAGCCAGCAATGAAACATGAGGAGTATCACAGTAAAAATATGAAGAAAAGTACACAATAGGAAATTACAGAAGACTTAGAAAGATTTTGTCTAGGATAGTAGTTCTTAACCAGAGGTAGTATCAGCTGTGTAAGGGGCATTTGGGTGGCTCTGTTTGTTGGCCATCACAATGATTTGAGGGCTGACATGGCATTCAGTGGGAAGGGACCAAGAATATTAGGTTGGTGCAAAAAAATGGCTGTTCTGCATTGTTGAACTCTGCCTTTAATATTGGAATAAATTCTTAAATAAATGTGGCTATGTTATTATATATCATTTTAATGTGCACTTCTAGCTTTATTTTCTTGCTAATGACTTATTACTTGCTGTTTATTTTATGTTTATTTTAGACTATAGAAATGATGCTAGATAAAAGCAAATTTGAGCAGTTTTTTAATTTGAGTTCAAAACTGGTCGTAAAGTAGCAGAGACAACTTGCAACATCAACAATGCATCTGGCCCAGAACTGTTAATGAACGTACAGTGCAGTGGTGGTTCATGAAGTTTTGCAAAGGAGACGAGAGCCCTGAAGATGAGGAGCGCAGTGGCTGGCTATCAGAAGTTGACAGTGACCAACTGAGAGCATTATTGAAGCTGATCCTCTTACAACTACACAAGAAATTTCCAAAGAATTCAACATCAACCATTCTATGGTCATTTGGCATTAGAAGCAAATTAGAAAGGTAAAAAATCTTGCGAAGTGGGTGCCTAATGAGCTGACTGCGAATCTAAAAAATAATTTTGAAGTGACATCCTCTCTTATTCTACACAACAACAAACCATTTTTCAACCAGACTGTGACATGTGACAAAAAGTGGATTTTATACAACAACCGGCAATGACCAACTCAGTGGTTGGACCGAGAAGAAGCTCCAGAGCACTTCTTAAAGTCAAACTTGCACCAAAAAAATGTCATGGTCACTGTTTGGTGGCCTGCTGCCCATCTGATCCACTATAGCTTTCGGAATCCCGGTGAAACCATTACATCTGAGAAGTATGTTCAGCAAATCAGTGAGATGCACCAAAAACTGCAACACCTGTAGCCAGCAATGGTCAACAGCAAGGGCCCAATTCTTCTCCTTGACAATGCCCAACCACACATTGCACAACCAATACTTCAAAAGTTAAATGAATTGGGCTACTAAGTTTTGTCTCATCTACCATATTCACTTGACCTCTTGCCAACCAACTACCACTTCTTCAAGCATCTTGACTTTTTGCAGGGAAAACATCCCCACAACCAGGAGGAGGTAGAAAATGCTTTCCAAGAGTTCATGGAATCCTGATGTACAGATTTTTATGCTACAGGAATAAACAAAATTATTTCTCGTTGGCAAAAATGTGTTGACTGTAGTGGTTCCTATTTTGATTAATATAAAGATGTATTTGAGCCTACTTATAATGATTTAAAATTCACGGTCTGAAACCGTAATTACTTTTGTACCAACCTAATATTAAATATCCTGCAACAGGTGGGACAGTCCTGCATAAAGAAGAACTGGCGTACCCAAAATGCCAACAGCACTTCAGTGGGGAAATACTGGAAAGAAGTTCCTCAGATCAATAAACCTTTCACTCTACCACCTGCTTATTATTTATCAGAACATCCCTTCTTTGCAAAAGAACAGAAAGAAACACCTAAAAGAAACTGTCACTTTTCTACATTCCCTGGCTCTTAAATAGTAAGAGGAGACTTCTCGAAGACTCTTGCTTAGACACCACACTGGATATAAAACAAAGCCAAAAGTCCAGGGACTGGAAATGTGACTTAAAACAAGGCACTGTATGCCAATTTCGCTCTCATTTATTTTTAATCTACAAAAATATACCTCATATGGTGTAATATTAATGTACATTCTGGGGCTGCTTAAAGATATAGGTTACTTCCAGATGTAAAGAACTCTTTGTAATGTTTATTCATTTACCATAGTACCAAATTTAGTCTGTGTTATAAAATTGGAAGTAGAAGAATACACAGGAAATGTAAGATCTGCAATGCCCCCTTATTGTCTATCACTCTAGGAAAAGCCCAAGTGTCCTGAAATGATGGCCTCACTTTTGGAAATTTTGGTTGGGAATAAAAAAGGAGTTAGAAGCATGAAGTAGGCCAGGAGACTGAGAAGTTGTGTTATAGACACAATTGGGTATTTGCTTTTATAGCTTTGATTCAATTTAATAATTAATGAAGGTCTACTGTGTTTAAGGCACTATGCTACAAAGCTGTGGGAGTCATAAAATAAAAAATAACAACAAAAGCATCCATAAAATCTTTGATAAAGACCACTTAGTTAAAAAAATGATCTCATCCAAACATGTTTCTAGGCCCTGAATACATATATTCTGTACCACGCTCCTTGCCCAGCTCAGGTGGCGTCCCTCGAGTAACAGCGGGAACACACTACATCTCAGGGCAGTTCCACAATTCCAAATTCCAGATGAAGCACTGTCCCCACTCCATCCCCGCTTTTTTTTTTTAATGACAAAAAAGGAATTATTTCCTTCTAATTTCTACTCATGGATCCCAATGTGTCATAAAAAAAAAGTCCTACGCCCTTTTAGATGGCATTTCTTTAGATATCCTATCTCCCAAGTGTCTTCTCCCATGCAAACAAAAGGAAACTTCTGGTATACAATTTGAAGGGTCTGCTAGAGGATATAAATAGCAAATACAAGTCCTTCAATTTCTCCAAGTTAATTTATTTAGTTTTTGTTTGTTTTACCTTTGCAGCCTGAGGAGTACAAGCAATATGCACAGTGCTTGGCTTCACCCCATTTGCCTTCGGTCTTTTAAACAAGGCAAATCTACTTTTCCTCCTTCCTCTATCGCCGTTTGGGAGAGACCCATTATACCTGATGGGGGAGAAAAAAGTTTCAGATGATCTCATGTAAGAACCACACAATTCTAAAACAAATGCTTTACTTTGTCTTCGAGGATCAACCACTGATTATCTATTAGCAGATTATAAGTGTGTGGAATTAACTTTTAGCAACTGCTGATCCCCAAACCAGCTGCTTGAGTGTGAAACAAAAAAGATTTTTTTCTGTCTACGTCTGAAGTCACAGAGAAGTACGTTTTGGATTACACACAGCTTTAAATTATTTGTATTTTTCTTCCCTCTTTTATTTAAGATAATCAAGAGCTGATTAATGGCATATCTGACTTATGACTCATTCTGTTTTTTTTAAAGGTGAATGTTTGCATGTGGTAATACAATCTTTAAAAGTACATATTTAAATAAATATGACTTGCTTAAAATAGAATCTCCTTGAATTATGAACCAAATACTTTATAAATAACTGAACTTTTGAAATTAGGAATTTTTAGACTTGTTTGTTAGTCTCAGCTACTGGCTTGTACACATTCATGTTAAGTCAGTAAAAACTGCACGTAACTAAGTGGCTGTTAAACACATTTGTTGCTCAGATCTTATGACCATTTCTCCATGATAACATAAACACGGCCTAGAGATAAGCAAGTGAGTGAGGAGTGAACCAATAGGAAAAAGGTTCAAAACAAACATTTGGGTGTTAACTATGTACTAGGCACTAGTGGGTTCCATTTCACAGATCACTTTATTTTAGCCATTCTCTCATAAAAACTGCAAGACTGGTACCACTTGCCACTGTTACAGGTTAGGAATTAAGTTATTCTTCAGAGGAACTGAGTCCCTCCGTTATTTTCTGAAGGTCACACAGGTGACACTGGCAAAGCTAGAACTGGAATCTAGGTGCTTGCTGTGCTTTTTTTCATTCTTTACTGCTTAGTTGAAGCATGCTGCTGCTGCTGCTGCTAAGTCGCTTCAGTCGTGTCCGACTCTGTGCGACCCCACAGACAGCAGCCTACCAGATTCCGCTGTCCCTGGGATTCTCCAGGCAAGAACACAGGAGTGGGTTGCCATTTCCTTCTCCAATGCATCAAAGTGAAAAGTGAAATCGTTAGGTCGTGCCCGACTCTTAGTGACCCCATGGACTGCAGCCTACCCAGCTCCTCTGTCCATGGGATTTTCCAGGCAATAGTACTGGAGTGGGGTGCCATTGCCTTCTCCACGTTGAAGCATGAACAGTAGCTTAATACTACTCTCTCCTCATGTACTGTCCCCTTATTGCTCGACAAAAACCTTTGGTTTGATGGTTTCTTGTTTATAGTTGGTTAATCTGGGGGGAAACTGAGGCAAGGAATGGGTACAGTTTTGAGGGTGGAGGAGACTGTGCTTATAAAATGGCCTACACTAGTGGCTGACAAGGAAGGGAAGGGAGTTTACTCAAAGGTTGTCAGGTATAGAAATTACACTGAACAACCTTTATAAAATGTAAAACATACGGATTCTTCTGGCAAAAGCCCCTGCT
The DNA here is from genome assembly GCA_024291935.2 of Okapia johnstoni. Lineage (NCBI taxonomy): Eukaryota > Metazoa > Chordata > Mammalia > Artiodactyla > Giraffidae > Okapia > Okapia johnstoni. The sequence continues at coordinate 76,906,109 of CM044306.1, read as the reverse complement.
AGCCTTGCTAAAGGTTCAGAGTAGTGCCCCTCAGCTAATACATATTGGATTTTGCTGCTTGGGACTGTGCTGCCCCCAGTCTCACAAACTGAGGGCTCCTCACTACCCCTCATTACTATCTACCAGAGCTCGCCGCCTTCCTCTTTTGGACATATGCTCTCTATTCCTACACTGTGTTCCTGTAGCTCAGAGCTCTTTTCTAAATAGCATTAGCATAAAACTGACCACCTTATCCAGCTTGACTTCTTCTAAAATGTTGAGAAGAAGCATTGTTTGCATTTTAAGACATCAAGTGCCAGGTACACAGACAACCATTTTATAAGATTAACTGACAAACTGCTGAGCTAAAAGAGACAGTTTACACCATATACTAAATTTCAAATTCTAAGTCTTCAGATGACTCAAATTTCCTGCTGAAAAATTTAACTTTGAATAGCTTTTGGTGGTTAAAAATCTGTTATTAATACACCAAAATCTATGTGATTTTAAATTGCAATATTATAGTTCCTATATTAAGTTTATGATCTTTTAAATTGTTTTTGAGAAAAAAACATTTTCTTTAATCTCAAGGGACCTTAGGTGATCTTGTCTGTCATTTTACAGAAGAGGAAACTAAGGTCCAAAATGGTTAAGTGACTTGCCTAAGCCATACAGCTAGCAGTGTTGGAAAAAGTATTGGAATTCAGGATTCCTGGCTTCCAGTCAAGCTCAGTAGCACCATATTATTTCCCCAGTTTTTCTTACTTTCTTATCTGAAACAATGGCCACAGTCTCAGTTGAAGAATTTACACCAACCTGATTCTAAAATATGTTGTAAATGTCTAGAACTGCTTTTTAGGCAGGACAGAAACAGTAGGGAGAAAATAAATTTTACAATGTCTAGTTTCTGAGATCTCTAAGAAACAGACTAACATTGTGCCTCCATTTTGGCAGCTGTGGCAAGTTTAGACTGGATAAACTGAAATAATGGAATCATTTATTCCTCAATCGTAAGACTGTGTGAGTTGAATGGATGAGATTACTTTTGAAGCAAACAAGTAGCAATGTCCTGGGCTTCATATTGTCATGTCTATACAACTCTTTTAAGTACAGGACCAAAAGCACAGAGCAGCATCTATCTCAGAGGGCAAAGGAACAAGTAAACACTAACCTACATGAAATGACCTAAGCAGAGGAGAGATTTTGGGTATGGTCAGCTGAGGCAAATTTTCTACAAGAAGGCATAGGGAAGACAAATGGACTGGCTACGTGACTTTAGACAAATACATTTTTCACTTCATCTTTAAGAAGGTTTGTCCTTTCAAGGGGTGAGGGTGAGGCAGAGTTTATGGAGCATTTGAGTACTTACAAAGGATGACATAAAATAGAGAATTAAAAGAATTTCTTGATTTGGTAATATAACTCTGTAGCTTTAAATACTCTTTGGAAATAGGCAGGATATAAATTCTAAAAAAAGTGCATTTAACCAAGATGTTCAAGTTACCATATATCATTCAATTTTATGCTCATCAGATGGAGAAGTCTTACCCTAAGACAATGAGTTCACCATATTTTACTGGTGCTTTGGATGGATGATTTTCTTGATCAGGAGAAAACATGAGCTTGGCTGTCTTTCTCAAATCTCTGTTCACTGGTCAGGAGCCTTGGGACACCTTTTGCATTATTTCCTAGAGGGGAAAAGTTTTCATTAATAATTTGAACAATGAATTTCAGTTTAAGTAAAGATGTTCTTTTCTAAAACTCCTTGTAAGCACAATATTATGAAAATTATCATATAATATATAACGCGTGTCACATTTCCCCCAATAATGGTTATATATTTGATATAACTGTTTAAACACATTAAAATGTAAATTTAGGAATGTTAACTTTACATTAAAAATGTAAATTCCAGTTCCAGGAAGACATTATTTTCCCTATGATTTCTGCTAATTATAACCCCAAACCCTGAACATTATATATAAAGCAGAAGACTCTGAAAAGCAGAGAGAAGGCAGAACAGCTAGGGGCCTTAGGGCCCATGGAATGACTTAGCGGCAAGTTCTTCGGGTTTTCTTTTTGCCTAATATCAATATATCCCGGATCTGAAGCTGAAGAATCTAGCAACCTGGAAACGCAAACTGGCAGAGAGAAAAACAAACACCTGACAAAATGCCTGCTCTCTCTGGTCAAAAGAACAAGAAAACAGCAGCCTTAGCAAGACAGAAAACTTTTGACAATAACTGCTCTACTGCAGCCACCACCACAGAAAACACTGTGACCCCACCACCGCACTCACCAGCAAGAGCTGAGTGGTGAGCCCGGACATCTACTTCAGGAGGCCATAATGAGGCGGCCTGACCTCCCCCTGGGCCTACCCTTGCCAGAGGCAGTGTCAGAACAGGCCAAGTGGAGAGCCAGCACGACCACCCTGTTGGCTGGTAACGTGCCCCCTCCTCTGCCCAAGTGGTGTCAGTGAAGAGTGCAGGGAGCCTGGGGTTCCATCCCAACTCGGCAGGATCTTCTTCCCTCAGGTGTCAATGGAGGCCGAGCAGGGAACTTGGACTTCCATGTCCACCTGACAGTAGTAAGAAGGCTCCCCGTACTCCCCTGACAGAGCAATGTGAGAAAAAGCCAGTGAAAATAGAAGGTCTGGATGATATTCAGAGTGTCAGAACATAAAACGAAAATGTCCAGCTTTCAAAAGAAAGCCACTTACTATATAAAGTACAAGACAATTAAAACAACGCAAAAAGATAATCCACAGATGCCAGAAGTTTAGACGACAGAGATGTGAGAATTATCTAACAAAGATTTTAAACCAGTCATGATAAAAAATTTCAGTAATCAATTACAAACAAGTTTGGGGCAAAGAGACAAAGAAACAGAAGATATGTCAAGTTCACTGGATGGGCTCAACCCAGAATGGAAGGTATGTAGGAAAGGAATGAGCTGGAAGACAGAAAGTACCCAGTATGAACAACAGACAGGAAATTAGACTGGAAAAAAAAAAGGAACGAGCCTTCTGGACCTGTGGGGCTACAGAACGGCCCTATTAATAACATTAGTATCACTGGAGTTCAGAATGAAAGGAGAAAGAACAGAGTTGAAAAAGTACTCAAACAATGACTGAAATTCAACAAATGTGAAAAGGGAAACAAAACCACAGACTCAGGAAGCTGAACAAACTCGACATAGGATAAAACTAAAGAAATCTACGCCAAGACACATGATCATTAAACACATGAAAATAGGGGGAAAACAATGAATTTCTCACCAGAAACTACAGAAGCCAGAACCAAGTGGCCTATTTTTTTCAGGTGCTGAAAGAAAGTAACTATCAACCAGGTTCCAGCAAAGATGGAAAGAAAAATCAAGACATTCTCAGATGAGGAAAAATTAAGAGAATCTGTCACCAGCAGAGCTACTCTAATAGAATGGTTAGCAGGAATTCTCTAAACAAAAAATAAATAAAAAAAAATAATAACTTGGAACACCAGAAAAGAACAAAGAACACGGTAGTAAAATCAAGACTTACGTTCACACAAACCTGTACATAAATGTTTATAGCAGCTTTATTCATAGTAGCCAAAAACTTTAATTAATCCACATGTTCTTTACTGAGTGGATGATTAGCCTGTGGTACAGCCATACTATGGAATAGTACTCAGCAATAAAAAGAAATAAAACTATTGGTACATGAAACATAATGGATAAATCTCTAGAGAATTATGCTGAGTATAAAAACCTAAGCTCACAAGGTTACATATATGATTTCTTTTATATAACACTCTTGAAATGACAAAATGACAGAAACAGAAATCAGATTAAGTTGTTTCCAAAGGTTAAATTGGGGGTGGGAGCAGGAGGCAAGTGAATGTGACGACAAAAAAGCAACAGGAAGGCACCACAGTGGTGATGGAAATGGTCTGTAGCCTTATCAGTGTCAGTATTCTATAAAACCAGAATATTGTGATACTGTGCTATAGTTTCACAACTACAGTTGCATATAACAAGATCATCTGATCTACGCTATGTCGTATATCAATATATGAATGTCTATCCCTTTTACTTCTCCCCTAAAGAAGCATTCTGTTTTAAAAAGCTTAAGCAGAAGCTTTAACCAGGGGTTTTAAATGAGCTCTTCTTAGACAATTAACGTCAGTTCAGTTCAGTTCATTTGCTCAGTCGTGTCCGACTCTTTGCGACCCCATGAATTGCAGCATGCCAGGCCTCCCTGTCCATCACCAACTCCCAGAGTCTACCCAAACCCGTGTCCATCGAGTCAGTGATGCCATCCAACCATCTCATCCTGTCGTCCCCTTCTCCTGCCCCCAGTCCTTCCCAGCATTAGGGTCTTTTCCAATGAGTCAACTCTTCACATGAGGTGGCCAAAGTATTGGAGTTTCAGCTTCAACATCAGTCCTTCCAATGAACACCCAGGACTGATCTGCTTTAGGATGGATTGGTTGAATCTCCTTGCAGTCCAAGGGACTCTCAAGAGTCTTCTCCAACACCACAGTTCAAAAGCATCAATTCTTCGGTGCTCAGCTTTCTTCACCGTCCAACTCTCACATCCATACATGACCACTGGAAAAACCACAGCCTTGACTAGACGGACCTTTGTTGGCAAAGTAATGTCTCTGCTTTTAAATATGCTATCTAGGTTGGTCATAACCTTCCTTCCAAGGAGTAAGCGTCTTTTAATTTCATGGCTGTAAGTAAGACAGTAGGTGTTGCGAGAGGGCATCAGAGGGAAGACACACTGAAACTATAATCACAGAAAACTAGCTAATCTGATCACATGGACCACAGCCTTGTCTATCTCAATGAAACTAAGCCATGCCATGTGGGACCACCCAAGATGGATGGATCATGGTGGAGAGGTCTGACAGAATGTGGTCCACTGGAGAAGGGCATGGCAAACCACTTCAGTATTCTTGCCTTGAGAACCCCATGAACAGTATGAAAAGGCAAAAAGATAGGACACTGAAAGATGAACTCCCCAGGTTGGTAGGTGCCCAATATGCTGCTAGAGATCAGTGGAGAAATAATTCCAGAAAGAATGATGGGATGGAGCCAAAGCAAAAACAATACCCAGCTGTGGATGTGACTGGTGATAGAAGCAAAGTCCAATGCTGTAAAGAGCAATATTGCATAGGAACCTGGAATGTCAGGTCCATGAATCAAGGCAAATTGGAAGTGGTCAAACAGGAGATGGCAAGAGTGAATGTCGACATTCTAGGAATCAGCGAACTAAGATGGACTGGAATGGGTGAATCTAACTCAGATGACCATTATACCTACTACTGTGGGCAGGAATCCCTTAGAGGAAATGGAATAGCCATCATGGTCAACAAAAGAGTCTGAAATGCAGTACTTGGATGTAATCTCAAAAATGACAGAATGATCTCTGTTCGTTTCTAAGGCAAACCATTCAATATCACGGTAATCCAAGTCTGTGCCCCAACCAGTAACGCTGAAGAAGCTGAACTTGAATGGTTCTATGAAGACAATTAACGTACTGCCATCTAAACATGAAAACACTGCTGTGGCACACTTCTGACCAAGAACATCAAGAATTAAAACTTCAATAACATGAATTAATTAAATTTAAAATTTAAACTCAGTTTTAATAACACTGTCCTGATTCAGATTCCTTTTTACAGTTACTCTCTATTTTTAGGAAGTGGGGGTTTTTCATTTATAGCAGCAAAACATATCCTTAAAAAGAACTTATTTAAAGAAGTCAACAGTATTAAATAGGATTAAACAGTATTAAATAGGATTAGTAAGCACATAGATATGGCAAAAACCTGAAAATGATACATAAATGCCCATATTTGGCTGACACTAGTTTTTAGCATGGCTAGCAAGTATTAACCTATGTTCTAGTTCTAGTTCTCTTTGAATAAACCAATATGCTTCCTCATCTCTAAAAATGAAGGGACTAAAGTAAAATGAAGAGAACGTTGGAGGTGAAAATATACGAGAGACCATCTGGTCCTAACATAAGAATTTACAAGTAATGTGCATACAGCACTATAGATTTAGTCCTATTGCCCCTATAGCAAAACAGGAACTAATTCTAGCTTTGACAAGGAATAAGAGTAGGGCTGGCATATACTCACTATTCTATATTTTCTAGAGCCTCTGGCCAAATTAGCCAAGAAAAGCAACATGTTCCCAATTATTCTTACTCTGGTTAGATCCCTTAGAAGGTCTAATTTGAGATATTTATCAGATATCAAAATTTCAATCACAGGAACACAATGAAACTTGCTTTCTATTTCTGTATCTAATAATCTAAAATCTCTAATAAGATACTTCAGTAGTTATGGTTATTTACAATCTTAAACAAAGCCCAGCAGCTAGATAGTACTCTTGCATTCACTCTCTGTAGATAATCTCTGTGTTTTAAAAATCTGAATAATATACAGAATTCTTCAAAATCAATTCCTTAAGTCATACTCCTGAGAACATGAAATGCATATGTACATAAGTATACTCTAATATCTCAATCACAGACAACACCTGGTGGTATTCAATTAAGTCAGCTGGTCTGACACCATATATTCAGTCCTATCCCAAAATGATCTAGCAAAAAGAATATGAAATAGCACCATTAATTCTATACAAGACTGGAAAAAATGATAGAGAAAATCTTGCTAAGACAATAAGGCTGTTTCCTATAATATCTATTACTTTGAAGTCCGCTTGATCTGTGAAAATTAAGCATGCTGTTCTCATCAGTAGGGACCTTCCCAAGTTAAATTTTAAAAGAAATACATTCTGGAACACTATTTGTGTGTGGGAAGTGGGGGGGGCTAGGAAAACATGAATAATTCGCCATAAAATACGTTTCTTAGAGTCTCATTAATTTGACTGATACAACATTCTAATCATTTGTTCTTTAAAGGCCAGTGAAATACGACTGTTTTCTTATCAAGTGTTTGCAAAGGAAAAGACTTTCTAATATGTAATTGTCAGCTTTACCTTAAGAAGGAAAACTGGGGAACCAATCTCGGTCCAAATTGCTACTTTAACATAACACTTTTCTTTTTCACACTGCACACAGCCTTTTTGCTTTCTACCTACTAAACACAAGTACAAAATTTCTGTTCTGAAAAATAAAAAGAAACAAAACAAACACTAAGCAAGGGACAAAACAGACCTTAGGAATGTGTTTACATAATCTTTTGAACACTCCTATTTTGGTGGGCAAGAGAGTAGGCATAAAGGATGCTGGGGGAAAAAAAGGAAAATGTTTAAAACATGAAAATGTTATAATTTTTTTATGGTGAAAAATATAATGTGGATTGCATATGTTATCTCTGAAGAAAAAGAATTCCATCTACACCAGCGTTCCCCTGTGGTTGATTTCAAAAGGATGATTCAAACAAAAGGAACGCTTTTCTTATGCTTGTGGTGGAGTCATTTTGTGAAAACAAATTAGCTGATGATTGGAGGGTGGTAAACTTACAGCAGTTTCTTGCTAAGAGTGAAAAATTAATCATCATCTTCCTTCTTTCACCATCAGCAGGATTAATAAGCAGCATTTTTCCATAAATGGAGAAAAGGGATAGGCAAAATAATGGCATCAGCTTAGGAGTATGAGGTTACTACTTTTCTTTCTGTTGGTGTCTTTTGGCTTCTCAGTGGAGCACTGAAAGAAGTGAAGGCCACGTTCCCCTTCTCAAGATACAGAGCACTCCTGGACAAACTCCCAGCCCTGCTTTTTAGGGTGGCCAAATGACATGCTGATATTCTATCAGCTACAGTGATAACTTATTTTCATCCGGATGGGAAAGCAATTAACATCTTTCCCACAGATAGTGACTGTTCCCCTAAACTTGGGTTTCTCAACCCTGGCACTACTGACATTTTGACATGGGGAGTGGAGGGGGAGAGATGGCCTGCACACTGTCAGAGGTTCAGCAGCACCCCTGAGAATGTCTCACCTTCCCACACTCCATCCCCCAACTTCCTTCCCACCCTTCACCCTCAGAACCACTGAGAACAAACTGGAGATAACAATTTTTTTAGGAGGAATTTCCCCTGTTTTTGTCATAGTACTTAGTACACAGTAAGGTATTTAATAAACATTTGCTTACTATCATAATCATACTGATGTCATCTTAAAAATTTTTTATTTTATTCGGCCACACCTCACAGCATGCCGGATCTTAGTCCCCCGAGCAGGGATCAAACCCAAGTCTCCTGCATTCGGAGTGTGAGTCTTAACCACTGGTCTTAAAGAGTTATTACTAAGCCTTGTGATAGGGAGGGCAATGGCTTTGAAGCTGCAGTTCCAGTACTTCATTAGACTTGGTAAGAGTGGCTGGAATGAGGATGGGAGAACTATCATCTTATCTTGATGGTGATTAATTATTAATATTTCTGTGCATTAAAATATTTTAATATTTTAGCAACCTCTCTCAACCTTCCTTCTTTCTTGAAGGAAAGAAACTGGAGTTGGGGTGGCCAAAGAAGCAGCTGTAAGGCCAGTGCTTGGTAGCCTGACATTTTGCTGTTGCTTAGTTGTTCAGCTGTGTCTGACTCTTTGCAACCCCATGGACTGCAGCCCGCCAGGCTCCTCTGTCCATGATGGGATTTCCCAGGCAAGAATCCTGGAGTGGGCTCCCATTTCCTTCTCCAAGGGGTCTTCTCAACCCAAGGATCAAACCCATACCTCCTGCATCGGCAGATGGATTCTTTACCACTAAACCACCAGGGAAGCCCAGCCTGACGTTTAGAGAAAGGCTAATCCGTGGAGGCCAGATAAGTAAATATCTTCTTGACCTAGGGGACCCAAACTCAGAGAAACTAAAAGCAGGCTTTGAAAAGCATAGGGGAATGCTTTTAAATCAAAAGGAATATCAGTATCAATCGGAATCAAACTTAGATTAAGGTCTATCTTGCACTTGCACAGAAAGTTAATCAGCAAAGTGCTTTCTCATAGGATTAGGTTATTTGACCCTCACAACAGCCCTGTGAATTAGGGAGGGATGTCTTACTAACTCCATTTTCCAGACAGGGAACAGAGTTGTCAGTCAGAAAGGCCAGTGACTGGTTCTAGGCCAAACAGGTACTATGTGACAGAGTCAGAACTGAAACCTATTTATTAAACAAACATACATTAACTCATCTAATTTCTATCACAACTGTATCAAGTACAGTTATTTATCTCCATTTGATAAATGAGAGGACTGATGCTCCTAGAGGTTAAGCAGTAGTTCAGGTTTTTTGATACCACTGATCACACCCCAAACAAGGTTGTGTAGGGTTGATTCCTAAATATTAGTAAGAGTAAGAGACCATTAGGGGGCCATTTAGGAAAAGAGACTGTAAAGTAAAACAAACTCGAGACAAGTTACACTCCAGCAGAGACTAATAGCAATTATGCAATTATGACTAGGGCTTTTGGACATTATTTGAAATTTTGTCACTTCCTCAAAGCTCACTGTATTTGTCAACCCTGTTGCCTGGTAGTGACCAACAATAAAAACATCAGTAAATAAAATGGACTTTGCATGCCTTTTTTTAAAAAATGAAGAGGGGAGAAAGGAATCCAAGGGGAAAAGCACGGTATTACACTAACACAAATTCCTGGCATCATGAGGAAGAAAAACGCAGACAGCATAGGGGCAGGTTTCATGCACTCCCAGAAAAGTGGCAGCCAAGAGAAAATTGCAGGGCAGTATTCCCGATGGGGGTGGGGGGTGTGGGGGTTTACATACAACCTGGCCACCCTACCCCAAAATGATCACTTAATCCCCCATGTCTAGAAAATGTATTTTAAAGAACACAACTAAGGACTCTTTTTTTTTTTTTTTAATGTGTCTGCCCATGCTTGGCCTGTTTCCAACTCTTTTAGCTTACCAAAGTGCCTAAAATGACAATATGCTTCTCAGGGAAGCAAGACCAGAAATTCCCCTAGATTTCACCACTCAAGTCTTGAAGAAAATTTTGCAGAAAGCAGCAAATTCAGTGGGATTAGATAGCTATTCGGAACAAAAAACATCTGATAGAATTATACTCATTGTAAACGCTACAGTTTCTTCAAGTCAGCAGGCAACCCATGCCTCTGCTACCCTTTTTTCTTAGTGTCCAACACTTTCTGGGGTCTGTGCCAAGCACTGTTCTAAATACTTTACATAAAACAACTGATTTAATCCCAGAACAACCTTGTGAGGTTCAACAGATAAGAAAACCAAGGTTACAACTCAAACTCAAACCAGTACTCTGGATCAGCTGAAACAACTGAGGTTAAAATGAAAAGTAAATGCGGGATGGGGAGGAAAGAACTGCACTGGTAAACTAAACAACAAGCAAGAAAACCCTCCAACTCTTCCTACTATAATGTATTTAATAGTGAGAGTTTACATACATGCTATTGCCCTAATACAGGACAAACTTCTATAATATTGACTAACCATCTGAAGTTTCTAGTAATTCAATCATTTTAAAGCTGAGTTCAAAAGTCCCTTGGATAAAATTTAAACTTGAAATAAATGAATAAATGAATTTTTCTCAATCATTTTAAATCTATACCACCCTATGAAATTAAAAAATGGAATACGGAGTCCATGTTCCACAAAAAGTATTGTGTAATGATTATTTTGGACAGTTAGATTACTCCCAGAAACAGAATAATATGGGTTTTCTCTAGTCCTTATTTTTATTAAAACACTGATCAAATTACATGCATTTTAAAAAGGGCAAAAACAGTCTCAAGTATCTCCTCCAAGATATTTATTGATTATGAAGTGGAAAACAGTAACTCACAGTGGGCGAAACCTGGCAGACACCATCTTAACTAACTGATCACGGTTAATATCTGCAAAAAAATGTTTCGATATCATGTATTCCCCGATTATGATGCATGAAACCCACACCACTTTTGTGCTATGTTGCCAGAAAATGTGTAACCTCGATCAGGAGAACATATCAGACCAACCCAAACGGACAGCCTACAAAATAACTCTCAGCACTCAAAATGCCAAGATCACGAAAGACAAGGAAAGGCTGAGAAACGCCCAGGTTGGAGATTAAGGAGATGAAGCAACTACACAGGATCAGGAATTGGATCCTGGAACAGAAAAAGGAGAGTGGAAAACCGAAATTTGAATATGGCCTATAGTTCAGTGAATAGTATTGTACCAATGTTAGCTTCCTGGTCTTGGTAAATATACTCTGGTTATACAGACCGCTAACATTAGAGGAAATAAAGGGTATATGTAAACTCACTGAATTATTTTTCCAATTTTTCTCTAAGGCTAGAATTACTTCAAAATAAAAAGTAAAAAAAAAAGACAATAAAAATGGAAAACAAAATTTAATAAGAATTTTAAAATAAATAATTTAATATAAAAATGAATTCAAGATTTAAAGTTTGCTTCCTTCCAGCCCTCTCACAACCTAAATGTGCAAGATTTTCACTTATGCTGTGCCTGTCAAGTCACAGCGTCTGGTCTCCTGTCCTGTCTCTGATGTGAAGCCGCCCCATTCACAGCCTCTTTAGTGAGGAAAGTTGTTACTACCAAGTGTGGCCATTCATTGGACTGAGTGATAACTGAACCTTAGTGATGTATCCACACACTGATCTAAATTTGGCAGAATCATGCTTCATGGGTTTTTTTTTTTTTTACGTTATGACATAAGAGCAATTTTACTACTGAATGTTCCAGGAGGTTTTATTAGAAAACACTTTGTATATGGAATTATATCATAGCTTTTGATTTAATGCTATACTATACACTGACCTTTAACAGGATTTTAGTTTATTTGAGTTCTGGAGAGTTTATAAAAGGGAATAGAAAGAAGGATGGGAGAAAGAAGAGTTAGGAAGCAGCAGCCCTGGGTGATTTTTGACACATTTAGAATAAAATTCTGAAAAGCCAGAAAGTCAAATACTTTCCTGAATTATCATTAATTATTTCACTGTGGTTACTGTTCTCTTCAAATAAGAAGAGGCACTTGCAAAGGACTAAGCTATGACAGGGTTCTCTAAGGCCAACCCTAAGAACTCTGGCCCTTGATAGTCATGAGGGCTAGACCCAGGGTCTTTCATGAATTCTCAAAACTGCAAACCAGTCCTATAGCACACAATTCCCCAAAATGTGGGCAACATTTTCCTCACCTCATAGGATTTGTCACCAGATCTGAATGAGAGCAACAAAGCCACATTGGGATTTGTTCTGTTGGGCCAGCTCCTTGATTCACTCAGGTCACAGAATTTTGAGTCTCTTAAAATTATTCACACTGTGAGAGTTAAACCAGCGATGTTCAAGGTCTTAATGTGATGTTAAAAAAAAAAAAATCAAGTATTTGTAAAATGTATTCAGTTAGGCTAGATAATACTTGATAATTTAAATAACATATCTAATAATATAAAGTTGGCCTTGATAATACTTAATTTACGGTAATGCTGTCTTATCACTTAATATTTGTTTTCTCAGAGATGCATCTTTATTTCTCAGTACCTAAACAAATGTTTATGGTCTGCTCTTTGTCGATAACTCTGATACCATGTATAAAGTTCTAGTTTTCTACTGCTCATAACACATAACAGGCCCTGAAATATAATTTAAAACCTCAAAGATCATAGCAATTAGTTTCAAGATTGAATGCTATATAAATGTTTTGATTCTCAGTAGTGGAAAAAACTACATCTAAATCACATTAGATTTAGTGTATGTACTTCCTGCTTTTGATGCTTTTGAATTATGGTGCTGGAGAAGACTCTTGAGAATTCTTTGGACATCAAGGAGACCAAACCAGTCAATCCTAAAGGAAAATCAACCCTGAATATTCATTGGAGGACTGATGCTGAAGCTCCAATGCTTTGGCCACCTGTTGTGAAGAGCTGACACACTGGAAAATACTCTGATGCTGGGAAAGATTGAGGGCAAAAGAAGGGCGTGACAGAGGATAAAACGGTTGGATGGCATCACTGACTCAATGGACACGAGAGGTTGAGCAAACTCTGGGAGATAGTGAAGAACAGGGAAGCCTGGAGTGCTGCAGTCCATGGGGTCGCAAAGAGTTGGACACAACCTAGCGAATGAACAACAACAATTTCCTGCTCTTATAGGGAATTAACTTTAACTCTTTTATAGTTTCACAATTTCATTACAAGCTCTATTAAAAAGGAATGGGAAAAGAAAATGTAGTTGAAAATTCAAATAACAACTAAATCTCCAATATTTCTTGTAATAGTAAAGTCAGCTACCCACAGAGAGAAGTCATTATTAAAAGATGATGACTATTATAATCTCACTAATGAACAAAAGTTTCATATTATGATTTCTCTGTGTTTCATGAAAAGTTCTCCAAAGTAACAGCATCTGATCTTTCTTTGACCAAATCATGTTTTCCCCATAAATTTTTATAGCAGTAGTTTAGAGACACTGTGTGTGGGAGGATAAGAACATCTATTTTTTAGCAGAGTGAATATTTTAAATCACCCAGTATGGTGTTCGTATCTAATTCTTTTCATTAGGAAAATAATACATACATGTAGCCGGGATATTTCTACAAATTTCCTCTTTCCACTCTGATTACCCAAGTAGGTAACTTATTAAGATCAATTTTTCTTCCTAATCTGCAGCTTTTCTCTTGTCTTCTGTTTCTTCTTGTGTTCTACACATACCCAAGAGAGTGTATACTCCCCTCTCACAGATTAGAAAATCTGATAAAAAATGAACACACATTACTGGGCAGCATGTTGGTATTCTAGCAAACATTCAGTTTTAAACAATATTAAAAAAAGAAAATCTTAGTTATAACTTTTCTTTAAATGAAAATAAAATGCTTCAGAAAAGAACACTGCTGGGAACGTAAAACTGTTCATTTTTTAGCAGGAGCCTCACCCCCTCTTAATCAGTCAGCAGATCTAAAATTATTAAATCTCTTCCTACCATATTATAGAACAATAACAAAACATTCAGGTAGAAACATTATCTAAAATTCTTATAAAGCAAAACTCTCAATATTTAAAAAAATCCTATAAATTTTCCCTACCTTGTAAAAATGTTTAAAGAATAAACTGTAGTTATCTCGAAGGCCTAATCTCTTTGAGAGGACCTCAGGAGACTTACAGTCAAAAAGCTAAATTCTGAATAAGCTATCAACAGCTAACCAAAGTACAATGACAGCTCCACCATTCTGGCTACCAAACAATTTCCTTCAAAGAGCAGTGTAATTCTCAAATTTAATAATTCAAAAGAAAACAATGGACAACACTGAATTCCAAAGTATGTTAAAAACTAAATACTGTAGCTTGAAAGAAAAAAACTAAATACTGTAGCCTGGATTGGAAAAACACTGCAAATGAAGAATTTTTAGTTTTATGTTGACCAACAGTCAACAGGCAGTAAATCCCTGTAGTTATTTCTCTAAGAGTAATGAGAGGTTAAAATGAATAGCATAAACCTCCCTAAAAACACAAAATCCTTGGAGCCTGAGATTTATTCAACCTTTTTCCTAAGAGGGAGGAAAATATAATTTATACATATTTCTAAAACCAAATGTGAAAAAATTAAATATAAACCGTTTGATGATTCAAATCATTCCTTTTGCAACCCTATCTTTACCTGAAGCACTGACAATGTGACACTTAAAATTGAGCCATAGAAAACCTACCTCTTTATTCTTTTGCTATCACCACAAGCTATATAAACAACCTTCTCACCAGATGATAAAATCCAGATAGTACTAAAGCATCTTCCAGTTACACTTGGAATCACACACATAAAAGCAGTCTGTTCAGTGTTCTTTCACTTAAGCACCTCATAATGTGTGTGGGTGAGCCTGTGTTATGCAAAACAGGTAAACACTATATAATTCTAGATTCTGTTGGTTGAGTTAAGAATTCACTTCTCGTCTCTCCTGCCTAAGGAAGTCTGTATCCCAAAAGAGAAGAAACGGAAGTAAGGGCAACAATTTTTAACACAGACTGAATTTCAAGTTCTGGAATACGGTTCTTCAAAAGGGAGTATTCTATTTCTTCAAAGGCTGACTGAATTGACTGACTACATAAAGGCTCTCTAAAAATGTTAGAAATATAAAATTCTGAACTATCTTGTCATAATAAAGTAATAGTCTATTTTAACAGATTTAGTATAATACTTTATCTGTTAAGAAACACTCTACTTAAAAACAGAAGAATCAATACCACTCATATGGAAAGAAAGATGGCTCTTTTAGAACTATCAAACGAAGCAGATTTTTTGGGTTTTGTTACAAAAAACATTATCCCAGGCATAAGAACAGGTGAGCATTCAATCACATTTCCAATTGATCATGCTTATTTCCAGATTTACACTTTAAAAATAGATTCACTGGGTGCTCATAAACATGAAGAGATGACAGCAGTACTCAAGAGGGAGTTGGGGTTGTATAAGTTTCACCAAACAGCCACTGAAGGCAGCTTACTTACTGACTTCAGCAGCTTTTAGATCCTACTTGTAAGATTTGAAGAGTTACCGCCTGCTTTTTCAAATTTCCCAGCACCTTTTCTTAAGAAATGTGTTTTCTTATGGTGAAGGGTTATACATGCAACCTGTTATTACTCTACACAGCCAAAAATAAACCTGCTCTGTGCTTAATTACATTTCAGGTTTTTTTAAGCATGCTAAATTAAGTTACAAGAGCAAATTCTGGTCCATACCTGTTCAATAAGCTGCACATGTGAACTATCTATACTCTCACCCATTAAATTGTTGTTCAGCTTGAGTCTAGGGAGCAAATGCTCTTATAGAAAAACATTTGGTAGCCCTAATATCTACCAAATAATAGATACCCTAATATCTACCAAACAGTAGTATCTACCAAATAGTAGTAAATGAGGGTATCTACTATCTACCTAATATCTACCAAATAATATCTTGTCACAAAATGAACCCTCTTCTAGCTTATAGCTACAAGTCTACTTCTGTTGCTACCCAGCATTCCATAACTATGTCATATCCTCTGCAGCTATTCTTGAGCAAATCTGCATAATGTTTCTTTTTCTCATTATGCTGGCAGCAGGCCCACTTAGGTTACTGTGAAGTAAATCTGCTCAGGTAGTCTGCTTTTGTCCAACGTAGATACATGCTCAGCCCAGGAAACCTATTTGTCAAAGTAACCTGGGCATACTCTACAATATTGCTGTTTGCTGATCCTGCTACGTCATGCGATTCCGGGCTGATGAAACTGCTCAAGAAGCCAGACGTGACCGGTTCCAATACTCATACTAAACAGAATGTAGTTGTGACTGACTATGCCTTAAACTTGATGCCACAACAAAACTTGAGGACCTGCCATTCTTGAGACCAATATACTGACTCTCTTATTAACTTGGGAAGTGTATTTCTTGCTCACCTCCTAAGGCAATCAAATATATCAATAGCTCATACACTGTCATCATGACTTATAATGATTAAAAACAGACCATCAGGAGCATAAAAATTCCTAACGTATTTCAAGCTCTGTGTTTATACCAAATAATCTGAAGGAACATATTTTTCTTAAAGGGCTCCAAGAAAACACTGAAGACAAAACCTCCCTATTTATTGAGAAAGATCAGCAATTTTAAAATGGGACAAAGACCCATATTCACACGGGAAAAGGGCTAGAATTAAATTTTCAAGCTTTTCTTTCCCAATCTGAAGTGACTAGTTACCTGGGTTTTTGTTTTTTCTTTTTAAGAGCTTTTTTTGCTTTTCACATGTGGTTTATTTTTTTATTTACAATGATGTCTGATTCAGTAATATCTCACTGTTTGTTGTTGTTTAGTCGCTAAATTGTGTTTGACTCCTGCAACCCCATGGACCGTAGGCCTGCCAGGCTCCTGTGTCCATGGGATTTCCCAGGCAAGAATACTGGAGAGGGTTGCCATTTCCTTCTGCAGGGAATCTTCCTGACCCAGGGATCAAACTCACATCTCCTGCATTGCAGGCGGATTCTTTCACTATTGAACCACTGGGGAAGCCCAGTCTAATACAAAAACAAAACATTAAGTAGTTTTGTTAACTGGTAGGAATCAAAGTTACCAAACTCTGGCAAATGGACCTTAACCTCAATAACCTTTCCCCACTCTTCTTCCAAATCTGCCTTGGCTTACAGGTGTCAAACTTCCTTGTCTTCACCTTACAATATCTGAACTTCTGGGACTTATCTCAGTTGGGCTGGGTTTTTTTTGAGACCAATGATAAACATTCAGTACCCTGATAACTTAAAAATCAATCCAGAAGAAAAATAAACAAAACAAAGTGCACTTACCTCACAACGTCTATGCCTTTTCAGATGTTTCTTTTCTTATGCCTTATTTTTCTTATCTGTTGTAGTTTAGGTTTTGATTTCACCTTTGAACACGACTTCCCTCTGAGAGCCTGTTTCTCCTCTAATGGTCTCTGAATACTTCTGAGGATGCAGTCAAGGACTCTTTCCTCCTAGGCCCTTGACCTCTAGCCACACCCACAGCAAGTGTGTAAACTATTTCATCCTTTAGTTCCACCTCACTGGGGACACTTACGTCATGTTCCTCTAACCCATAAGGCAAATTCACGTAGATGGCCCTGGCTATTCCACAGGAAGCTTTTACTGAATATCTACACGTGCCCAGGGTTTTACTTGCCAAATGCACCTAACTCTAATCCTTTTGAAGAAAAGGTATTTGAGGTCTAAGATTTTTCAATAAGGCATAATTCTTCATTGTTAGGGACAGGAAGAAGAAGAACAACAACAAAAATATCACTGGTATTACTGTAACATGTAACCGCATTGTAAAGCTGGAAAGAGCCTTAAAGAATATCCTATCAGCTTATTCATTTTTCAATTCCCTCATTTTACAGATGAGAAAAGTCTGTATCTAGAGAGGGTAAGGTATTTGATTACGTCATAGTACTAAGTAGTGGAGCCAGTTGATAGATCTTTTGACTTCTACTAGGTTGTTTCACGAGTTTTGGAGGCAATACCACAATACTAAAGAAAAGAGCAGTCAGCTGACAAGTGACTCACACCCTGTACCACAGTATTATCTCTCATGTGAGATGGCCAAATATTGACCTTTAGCTCTATTCTTTTCTGTGTGCTGTTACTTTATACCATAAAGAAAAAGCTGAAAATTAGACAAATAAAAGTTTGATGATATGCGTATCATGGAGATTTCTTTTTTAAAAAACATATAAATGATCAATAATTACACACAAAAAAATGCTCAATATCAACAGCCATTGCTGCTGCTGCTGCTAAGTAGCTTCAGTCGTGCCCGACTCTGTCAGGGGGAGGGGGGGGTTGGGAATGGGAACTTGAGGGGGCAATGGTTAAATGCCATGGGGTTTCTTTTTCAGGTGATAAAAATGTTCTAAAATTGTAATAATGGTTATACAACTCTGTGACTACACTAAAAAACCACTGAAGTATACACTTTACATTTCAAATGCATGGTATATAAATTATATCTCAATTAAACTATTATATTATCAAAGAAACAAAGCATTTCCACTTAAAAAAAAAATGCCATAGACTCTAGATCACTGGATGCTGGCATGCATGTGAAATTCAAGTACTGATCTTAAACTTACTACTTCTTGAACCAAAGAAACTGAGGGAAACAATCATTTGAACATTCTATAAGATATATAGGTTTTCACAAGCAGAGCTGAAGACTTTCCCAAACCAACTGCTTTTTGTACAAAAATCACAAAATTCACAGTCAGGCTTGGAATTTTTAATTTTATATTATTTCAATCTATCTTTTATTGATAATAGACATTTTTGTTTGGTTTTGCTGACATCTTACATCACCTTCAATAAATACGAGTGAAGGGTGTTCCCCTAAGACCAACTCATCAATTCTCTGACACAAACTGAGTGTCCAAGAATTCAATTCTGACACTATCCACCTGGAGAAGTTAGCGCAAATTCCACAAGTTAAAGGACTCAGTCCCATAAAAGAGCCCCCCTTCAGCACTTAAGATGCCAGCTGCAAATCTCAGGTAACCCTTAATTCTGCCATAAATCGGGGGTTCCCATGACTACCTCTTCATGTTCCCTAACTTACTAATATGGCTCACCCACCTCAGGAAAAAACTTAACTTACATTTACCAGTTTATTATAAAGAGAAGAGTTATTTAAATATTTTGATCATGTCGATGTATGGCAAAAACTACTACAATATTGTAAAGTAATTAGCCCCCAACAAAAAAAAAAAAAAAAAAAAAAAAAAAAAAAAAATATTTTGAGTATTAAATAGCTTACAGTCTCATTTGGCTAAATAGCTGAAACAGAAAATTAAGATCTAGGTTACCAAATGATGGTATCTCTCCACAGCAGGATTATAAAGAGCCACCCTTCTCCCAATCCTCTAGATTCCATTAAATGCCTATTAATGATTTCCTCTACTAACAACAGCAATTGTGGGCTTTCCTGCACTTTAATTAGCTTAGATGTTTGAGTAATTTTCAAACTGAGGCCTATGGTCTCCTTACTTTTAATTTTATACATCTGGAGTCACATCTAGAGTCTAATAATACAATTACAATTTCAATAAATAGTATTAGAGCATTTACTATAATGCCAGAAGCAGTAAGAATATTCAAACTAATGCAAAAGGTATGATTCCCTATACCACCACTCATTTACTCACAGTTTGGAGGGGAAAAGGTGTAAATCAATCAGTCCAACCCAAATCAGGTACCATATTAAAGCAAAAGGGAATAAATAATGTAACACTTCAAGGAAAAAGTATTACCATGTTGGTGGAAGAGCATCCAGGGAAAGGTTCATGGAAGGAGAAGTATTTGAGTTGGGCCCTAAGAGACAGACTAGATTTTGGTAAGCGGGGAAAAAGCATTTCAGGTGGAAGAAACAATGTGCGTCAAGATAACAACAACAAAAAAAGTACTGTGTGCTCAGGAAAGGTTATGTTCCCAGGAACTGAAAGGTAAAGAAGAGCCTGATACAGCAGGCCTTAAGAGTCTGGGAAAAGAGATTGAACTTTTCTCTGGAGTTAGTCAAAAGTCTTTAAGGAAGGCTTTCAGAAAGGGAAGAAAACAACTTGTATGTATTACCTACCATATAGCAGGTAAGAACTTTACATGTGTTAAATAAACTCAGTCTTTACAACTGTCTATGATAGATGAGGAAATTAGGCTAAATTATGTGCTCATGGTCATTCAGAAACTAAGCGGCAAAAATTGAGATCTGAACTTAAACATACATCCTGTCTACCATTCTACCTGGCAAAATTCAATCAATCAAGCCAGGGCCAAAAGATGTCTGGCCACAATGTCCATGACCAAATTTGATATTATGTCAAATTAATTTTTTTAGTCTGCTTATTACTACACTATGGTAAATGGGTTTTTGCCAAATTTGAGTAGACTGTTGGGATAGCTTGATCCAAAAATATAGGCTGGAGTAGACACATAAAGAGCTTACCAGGTGTTGCTAGCGGCAAAGAACCTGCCTGCCACTGTAGGAGATGTAAGAGACAGAGAGGCGGGTCTGATCCCAGGATCAGGAAGATCTCCTGGAGAAAGGAATGGCTACCCACTCCAGTATTCACGCCTAGAGAATCCCATGGACAGAGGAGCCTGGTGGGCCATACCCACAGGGTCACAGAGAGTCAGACATGACTGAAGCTACTTAGCATGAGACACATCATTTTAGGGATTCTTGAGAAGTCATCTTGAAGAAAGAGTTATCTTTCTAACAGATTAAACTAATTAACAGATCTAAAGACGAAGAGGGAAATACATGCCAACGCATTATGACGAAAAGAATGACATAAGCCATAGAAAGCCCACAAAGACACAAACAGCACGGCTCCTTTTTCTAGTTACTGATTCTCTTCACACTGTTTTGATAATTTTTTACTCTTTATTTATGAAAATCTATATTGATGAATACAGAAGGCTGGTGGGCTCACTGAGCACTTGTGTATGTTACTATTCAATTTTTCCCAGGTGAACGGTCTTCCCTAAGGAAGGAAAAAGACCCTGGGATGACCATATAGGAATGGGTTTGTACCTGTCCTTTCCCTCAGGTCCGTGGGTCAAGAACAAACCAGTAATGTGCAAATATGAGATCATTTGCATACATGTTTCTGGAAGACACATAGTTAAATAAGAATCTGTATACAAAGCTGACAGTTACTGGGGTTATAAAGAATCAGACACAACTGAAGTGACTTTGCCAGCATATAAAGCTGAAGGATGCTTATTAAGCTATTTAAAACTAATCAGGCCAAAACTCATCAAAAAGAATGCCTGATGTTGGATAGGGTTTTCATATTTTTAGGTTACTGAGAACCAGGACAACTTGACTACAGTTGAGTTTACCTATGATGATGAGGAGCTGGGTGGGGTAAGATTGGAAGGAAGCTAAAGAAATCACTTGTCAATTACAATCTTTAATATTTGTGCAATAAAATATAAAACCTCAGTTTAAAAAATTCAGTTTCCACATAAAGAAAAAGTATGACAGTAATTACTGATTCCTCTTTATATCCTGACAATAAAGAAAATCTCTTCACGCTATTTTTTCAATCATGGATAGATTACCAAGACCAGAAAAAACTTCTCTTAAAGCATACTGCAAAAGCCCAGGCTGTGACATAACCCTTTGCTGATATTTATTAAACAGTAACAGCAAAACATGGGAAGACAAAAGCACAAAACTCATCCAATCCCAAGCCATTAAGAGCTAGTTTGAAAAGTTTTCAAAGACCATGATTCTGTATGAACTTGTTGGGAGACTATGTTTTAGTAGATTATGGCCATCACAGCAATGTTTCCTAAACAATGTTAAGTAAGTCAGGTTATTAACACTGCTGAATTGGAAGTAGATGCCTTCTGGAACTTTGTTGTGTTAAAAGTATATTCATAGAGCACCAGGCTGAGCTCCCTGAGCTATATAGCAACTTCCCACCAGCTGTCTGTTTTACATGTGGTAATGTATGTATTTCAATGCCACTCTCTCAATTTTTCCCACCCTCTCCTTCCCAGCTCAGCCTGGTGCTCTGTCACAACCCAGAGCGGGGAATGGGGTGGGATGTGGGAGGGAGGTTCAAGAGGAAAGGGACATGTGTACACCTATGCTGATTTATGTTGATGCACGGCAGAAACCAATACAACATTGTAAAGCAATTATCCTCTAATTAAAAATAAGTTTAAAAAACTTAAAACAGCATTTAACTCTTTCTTTTAAAAAAAAAAAGATTTATTTATTTTTAACTGCACTGAGTCTTCGTTGCCATGGGCTTTCTCTAGTTGCAGAGACTGGGGCTACCCCTTGCTGTGGTGCCCAGGCTTCTCATAGTGATAGCTTCTCTTGCTGCAGAGCACAGGCTTCAGTAGTTGTGGTGTATGGGCTTAGCTGCTCTGTGGCGGCATGTGGGATCTTCCCAGATCAGGCATCAAACCTGTGGCCTGTGCACTGGCAGGAGGACTCTTAACCACTGTACTACCAGGGAAGTCTCCTAACTATCTTTCTTGAACTCTATTTCCAATCAGATTTTGACTGCAACAATTGCAGTTTTGCTAACCATAGTTCTTTTTCTTGTTGTCAAAGGAATTTTGTACCTGAAACTGGAACTAACCCGGAAAATCGAGGTTGTTGCCTCAGTTAACCATTTGAAAGTCAGAATTTAGCTTCCCTTTATCTCCATTTGTTAGGAATGACCACTAGACAAGAAGAAATCTATTTCTCAAACCAGTTCTCCATCTTAGTTTACTGACTTTTTTTCCAACCAGTCATCTCAGATAAAACCAGATTCTTTCCAACCATATCATTTAGAATCCATATTCTATACACATCAGACACCTGAAAAGAAGGAATGCTGTTAAACTGAGTTCCCTTTTAAGTAATTCCAGTTCAAGCTAAGACTGGGTAGATGAAAAATATCAGCTTTCTTCACATTCAAAACTGAAAACCTATTTGTATCAAAACTGAGATACAAAGGTGTGTGTGTATGATAGGTGATGGTGGGGAGAGTACTGTTTTAAAGCCCAGCAAAATAATACTCTCATATGGATATTTCTAAAACTGCCATTAGTTCAGTTTATGAAGTGCCTACTATGGGTCAGGTACTGTAAGAGAAATTATAGGTACAAAGATAATTGAGAAATATTTTAAAGAAGTTCTTAAAATTAGGGAAAACTCCTTTTCCCCCTAGAATTCTTCTGAGATTTCCTACTTTTAACCATGTAATGGTCTTACAAGCAAATACCACTATACACGATACACTTCTGTGCATTTAAGGCTAAATGATCAGATTTCAAATGTACTTTTTAAAAGTACTGTGTACATTTTAATTGCCAACAACACTTCTTTATCTTTCCTCTCCCACTACAAAGTATCTTTGTATCGGACCTCAAAAATTTCCTAAAATTTTACCTTTTAATCTTTTAACCTAAAATTTCCTAACCTAAAATTTACAGACTGAGTTGAATATGATATCTATATCATATTTGAGTTTAAAAAAAAATGAGTTTAAAAAAAATTCTTAATTTGTTTCTGCTGTTATCTTTGTTTGCCTTCATTATGCTTCCTGCCCTTATTGGAGTTTTAGTGTAGAGTATATATATTCAAATTTCCACACATATCTTTGAATTTCATACAGTTTACTATTCTTAAGGAGAAGCTTCACTATTGATATTTTCACATATTAACATTGGTCAAAACACTGAGTTTTATGTACATTAACATGATTATTTTTCATAATAGAAATAAGATTTAATTAACATACTGCTCTTTCTCTTAGAAGGCTGTAAGACAGACATGAAATTTGCTCTTTGGATCTATACATTTGGAGGGCTTTAAGGGTTTTTTGGTTTTGTTTTTACCTTAGACCATGCAGCATTTGGTCTATCACTGTGTTTACTGAGCCAAGCAGTTACAAAGACAAATAGCAAAGCTTCCTATTCATCCCACTAAATCAATTAGGTTATTCACACATTTATTGAACACTTGCCAAAAAGCTCTTTTTTTTGGTATTAATAAAAAATAACCTTATAATAAAGGTTTATTTTGTTTGGGGGCAAAAAAAAAGCCAGGGTTCTCAAATTCACTGTTACTTTGCAACTCTTGATTCACTTGCCTTCAATATTGTGTAGGTGGAAGAAGGAAACCAAGACATTCAGAACAAAATGTGAAGTCAAGGGAAATTTTTAGACAGCAAATAAATTGTGAAAATGACTTAAACTTACTGTCAGAACAATCTTTTGTAGAGAAACATAAATGCAGGCACTTTAATATATACCCCTGACATTCAGTGAAAAAAATACTAGGCTCAGAAGACCATAAATTCAGATCTTATATGTTTAAACTACTCTGGGCTCTTTTTCATATAATTCAATAAACTTCAATTAAAATCATATTTGAATTGGCTTTGTCTAATAGGTCGTGAAATATATTATTTCCTTTTTTGTTATTATGAAAATTTCAGTAAATATTTAGACTACTCACAAATTTTCTAAGACCACTCATTTAATGTCATACTGTATTGTGGAAAATCTACTTTAAATGTAGCATCCTATATTTGCAAAATGCACTAGTATCTAGATAAAAACCAAGTAAACAAATATACTGCTGATTCTATAAGATACAGAATACAGTCTACAACTGCTAATATTGGTGATCCATATAGTCACAGGGATTTCTTTAATAACGACTCTAATGTTAGATTAATTTAGCACCCCCTAAAGCAATGTCGAAAAAGCAAGAGAGTTCCAGAAAAACATCTATTTCTGCTTTATTGACTATGCCAAAGCCTTTGACTGTGTGGATCACAATAAACTGTGGAAAATTCTGAAAGAGATGGGAATACCAGACCACCTGACCTGTCTCTTGAGAAACTTGTATGCAGGTCAGGAAGCAACAGTTAGAACTGGACATGGAACAACAGACTGGTTCCAACCAGAAAAAGGAGTACGTCAAGACTGTATATTGTCACCCTGCTTATTTAACTTACATGTAGAGTACATCATGAGAAACGCTGGGATGGAAGAAGCACAAGCTGGAATCAAGATTGCTGGGAGAAATATCAATAACCTCAGATATGCAGATGACACCACCCTTATGGCAGAAAGCAAAGAAGAACTAAAGAGCCTCTTGATGAAAGTGAAAGAGGAGAGTGAAAAAGTTGGCTTAAAGCTCAACATTCAGAAAACTAAGATCATGGCATCCAGTCCCATCGGTTCATGGGAAATAGATGGGGAAACAGTGGAAACAGTGTCAGACTTTATTTTGGGGGGCTCCAAAATCACTGCAGATGGTTGACTGCAGCCATGAAATTAAAAGATGCTTACTCCTTGGAAGGAAAGTTATGACCAACCTAGATAGCATATTAAAAAGCAGAGACATTCCTTTGTCAACAAAGGTCCGTCTAGTCAAGGCTATGGTTTTTCCAGTAGTCATGTATGGATGTAAGAGCTGGACTATAAAGAAAGCTGAGCACTGAAGAATTGAAGCTTTTGAACTGTGGTGTTGGAGAAGATTCTTGAGAGTCCCTTGGACTGCAAGGAGATCCAACCAGTCCATCCTAAAGGAGAACAGTCCTGGGTGTTCACTGGAAGGACTGGTGTTGAAGCTGAAACTCCAATACTTTGGCCACCTCATGTGAAGAGTTGACTCATTGGAAAAGACCCTGATGCTGGGAAGGATTGGGGGCAGGAGGAGAAGGGGACGACAGAGGATGAGATGGCTGGATGGCATCACCGATTCGATGGACATGAGTTTGGGTAAACGCCAGGAGTTGGTGATGGACAGGAAGGCCTGGCATGCTGCGATTCATGGGGTCGCAAAGAGTCTGACATGACTGAGCGACTGAACGGAACTGAACTGAAAGCAATGTATGTACTATTAATTTTTTTTTATTTGAAGGATAATTGCTTTACAGAATTTTGTTGTTTTCTGTCATGTACTATTAAGTTTTGATTCAAATCATCGATTACCTACAGAGAAACAATGTAATTTTTTTGAGAAATGATTCTCAAATTTTTATTTACACTAGCAAGAGTTATTGTGGTGGCTGAAACAGAAAGGTCCCCAATTGATGTGTCCCAATAAGCTCTATTACTTCAATTTTTAAGTTTTAAACCCTGTGTCTTCTGAATTCACTGTACTTCAAATTCTTTCCAACTTCTTCCAAATATAAAGTGCCATGGCTGTCCCTCTCTACGTAACATATACCACATATATTTTTGACAATAATGAAACTGAATATATGGCAAATGCTCAGTAAACAGTAATTGTTTTAATGTTATCACTATTTAGTTGAAAAGAAATTCTGTTAATGTTTCAAGACTCATCTGGATATTCCTTTTCCAATCAGGAAATTTTTCCTTATCCCCTAAACTCTTCTTCTTATAAAACCTTTGCATTATAGGTATGTATGAGCTTATGCTATCTCCTATTAAAGCTGAAAACTCCCAAGATAAAAACTGTTTTCCTCATTCTGCAGCACTTAAAGGAAAAGATGATGTTAAATATACATTTACGTTAGATCCTTTGGAGTCTTCATTTTAATTTGGTGGATTAAGCATAAATATTTCTATGATGTCAAGAAATTTAAAAGAAAAAACTAAAATTTCCTAGAGACTACAGAATATTAAAGCTCTATGAGGATGAATATATTCATTCATATACATATTAATGTAACATAAGAACTAGAAGCAGGTATCTAAATGATTGTATTAGAGACTGAAATGTAAATAACATTTACCACTTCATATTTTTGATGTTAAAAAGCAAGAATAACCCTACAATATCATTTTTTCAGTAAGAATCTAGTTTTCATTTTCAGACTAAAATCATAGAAATCAATATGTGATGCCTTTACTAGTGTCCCTTATAACTCCTTACTCCTCCTCCTCTCTCTAAGGCCCTGAGTGTCCAGGAGAATCTTTGATTTTATGGTTCTTTATGAACTTCTTGGTCCAAGAGCCCAGTCTGCTTAATGCATTAAGGAAGTGTTAGCCTAGAAAAAGATGTTAATCCATAAAGATAATGCCTTATCTCATAAGAACTAGCTATCAACAAACTGGATTACTACAGCTAATCAGAAAATTAGTAGTATGGTATTTGTTAAAACAGCACAAAATTTTAAATTTTGATACATTCTCAAAGCTCTTCAGAGATGAAAATTCTAGCAATTCCCATTTACATACTGCTTTAAAATAGTAATTTAGAAGTGAAATCACACAAATTTCAAATTAGCACTAAATATTATATTAAAAAATTATCAAACTGATCTTTCCTAGTTGAGTGCTAACTCTTAAAATGGAAAAGATACTACAAAGTACATCTATTTCCCACTGCCCAACAATCAATCAATCACCCTTCAGGTGGTATAACGATATCTTCATTCCCTTTTTGTAAATACATATAGTTGATGTGTGTCTGATGTAGTTGACTAACCCTCAAACTCAAAAGCTCGGTACATGGCTCTGTCCCAGACAATCTGAACTTCACATTCCCTTGGCCAATAGGGCAGTGGATGAATCCATGAGATACAGCAAGACTTTTGCTGGGATTTCTAGGGTAAAAAGACAGTTAATTTTTTCAGATTAAGGATTTAGGGGCTGAATGGACTAAAGTTATCTTTTGCTCATGCATGGCTGGAGAATAAAGTTAATACTGAGGAAGCAGTACTAAGAAACATACAGAAACTGAGCCTTGATGACTTTGAGCCATGTGTAGAGCTATTCTTGATGCTACACCTATCCTGGACCAGTTTACACAAACCCTTATAAATCGTCCCCCCAGCTGACCCCCACTTAAGCCAGTTTCAATGGGGTTTTCTGTCACAATAGAGTCTTAGCTGATTTTATAACCATTTTAAGTGTTTCCCCAAAGTAAATACACTAGGTCACAGAATTCAGTTCCCAAAACAAGTAAAAACAGACTCTTCCCCATAGATGATTCTGGTTTTTCAAAGTCCACTCCTTCTCAAGAACCTCCCTCCCCACCTCCCTACTAAGTTCAAAGGCTATAAAAGATTCTGTACCTTCTGCCTTTATTCTGTCTAAACACAAAGTTAAAAAAAAAAATACTGCAAAGGAATAAGAATAAAAAATCAACAGTGGGAAAAAAGAAATAAGTAATGCTGGGGGGGGGGGGGTTTACAAATCCGCTATAGAAACTGTAAATAATAACCAGATGC
The DNA here is from genome assembly GCA_024291935.2 of Okapia johnstoni. NCBI lineage: Eukaryota > Metazoa > Chordata > Mammalia > Artiodactyla > Giraffidae > Okapia > Okapia johnstoni. The sequence goes on along the minus strand of CM044306.1, from coordinate 76,877,973 downwards.
GCTTTAAAGCTTATAAATTTAGCAGATTCAACTACATCTAGAATGTAATATAAAGATATCATAATGCTAAAATCAAAGGTCTTATTCAAAAAGCAGCTGATAAAATTCAAAGGAAAATTCTTTGGGAAACTGAAATATCTTAGACATCTGCAAACAGACAAATCACTACGTAATTTCAAGAGGTTAATCAAAATCCTAGAAATCATTAATTTTAAGCATACTATGTGGATACAACATGTTACTGAGCCTCCAAGTCATTCTGAAAACTTCAGCCAGAGAGAATTTTTTTTTTTTAATAAATTTATTTATTTTAGTTGGGGGCTAATTACTTTACAATATTGTAGTAGTTTTTGCCATACATTGACATGAATCAGCCATGGGTTTACATGTGTTCCCCATCCTGAACCCCCCTCCCACCTCCCTCCCCATCCCATCCCTCTGGGTCATCCCAATGCCCCAGCCCTGAGCATCTGTCTCATGCATAGAACATGGAATGGTGTTCTGTTTCACATATGATAATATACATGTTTCAATGCTATTGTCCCAGAATGTCCCACCCTCACCTTCTCCCTCAGAGTCCATAAGACTGTTCTATGCATCTGTGTTTCTTATTCTGTCTCGCATATAGGGTTACCGTTACCATCTTTCAAATTCCATATATATGCATTAGTATACTGTATTGGTGTTTTTCTTACAGCCAGAGAGAATTTAACAGAATAAAGTAAAAGACAACTAAAGTCACTTAAGAGTAATACAGAATTAGAACTTCCACTTTCTAGGGATTTTGGTGACTTAACTGCTAACAAGAAAAGGGAAAAAAACAAAAATACACATGGAATAAAATGGAATTAAGATGCATACCCTTGAGTTTCTCATATCTCGGTGGTGGATTAGTCACTAAGTTGTGTCCGATTCTTGCAACCCCACAGACTGTAGCCCACAAGGCTTCTCAGTCCGTGGGATTCTCCAGGCAAGAATACTGGAGTGGGTAGCCATTTCCTTCTTCAAGGGATCTTTCTGACCCAGGGATCGAACCCGGATCTCCTGCACTGCAGGCAGATTCTTTACCAACTGAGCTGCCAGGGAAGCTCTCTTATATCTTACTGAAGTGAAATTTTACCTGCATATTTTAGATCTTCTGTATTTCAAACACCAGGTGTGAATGTTGAAATGAATTATAATTCTCTTATGATCACAATGAGACCATTAATTTAGAGTCTGTGTGCAAAAGGATGAGATAAATTCTTACTGTTTGAGATGAGGTGAAACAGAGTGGTTAGGGGAGTTCTGGAGTCAGACTGTCTATGCTGATGCCTGGCACTGTCATTTAGTAGGTGTGAGACTTGAACCAACTTCACTGAGGCTCAGTTTACTCTCCTGCAAACCTAAGATAGCTAATAAGTAATAATCTTAACATGTATGCAGTGCTTATCATAAGTGCCAGGCATATTTTTCAAAGACTTTTACACACTAATACTTTAATTACTTCTTAGGAGATGTTAATGTTCTTAAGAGACAAATAATAATATCATCTCTGTTTCCTAGAGGAGGAAACTGAGACCCAGATCAGTAAATTACTTATAAACATTACAGTGTATTAACTTTTAATCTAACATTACCTATATTATTACCTACCTCAATGAGTTGTTATGAGAAAGAAACAAAGTGCCTAGTACAAAGCAGCAGCTCAATAAAGGTTTACTGTTACAGTTCTGATTGTTAACTTCTATTTCCTTTAATATTTATTGTCAATTATTTTAAAATGATTATTTTAGTATACAAACTATTTCCTGCTAAAGAGGAATTGGGGGGAGGGATACATTGCTGGAAATTAACTTTTTGAAGGGTAATAACTCATTCTTCAAAAACTTCTACAGTCTAGTACTCTTGAGGTTCCCTTTAGTTTGAGCATGAGAATCTGAGTTACACCTGAGACATCCATGGAAAACAACCGTATATATAAGTCTGGAGCTTGGGATGGAAATAAAGACCTGGAAATCTTCAACATACAAAAGAAATTACCTAGGAAGAGTATAGAATAAGAGAAGAAAACCTAATCTAAGACTAAGCCTTGTGGAATTCAAAATTTAGGATTCTATAAGATCAGCAGCAGCTTCTGAAAGACATTAAGAATGTTTCAAAAAGTAGTAAGTATCAACAATATCAAATGTTGTTGAGAAGTCAGGTAAGATAAATGGTGGAGAAGTGTCACTGGATTTAGCAATACAGAGATAGTAAGTGATCTCCACAGCTTTTTTCCTACTCTACAAAACCAAATCAGGATGCCAATAAGAATAAACACAGCTTCTGAGTTTTGAGCACCTATTGAACACTTAACACTGTGCTGAGGGCTTTACATATAATTTCTACTCCTTTCAACAGCCCTATCTGCAAGGTATTCAAAGCTTTCAGATGTAAACTGAGTCAACTACATAAGGCTGCTAACCAGTGAGGGAGGAATTTGAATCCAATTTTCTTCAAATCAAAGCCTCTTTCTATTCTATTATACTACCATACTAACTTGAATAACTGACCACCTATGAAGTAGGTTCTGGAAAAAGAAAAACAGCAAAACTAAAGAAGCTGTTAGCCTGAGAAAATAGGGAATGAGTCTAGGAAAACAAGAGGCTTCAAAAAAAAACATCACAAGTTTAATGGATGATGTGAAACAGGTGGAAAGAAAGAAGTAAAGATTTAAAGATCCAGCAGAAAGAGCCTCATGCCATCACAGCACTTTAATAAAGCAAACTCTGGTCCATGGCATACAGCAGTAGCACATCTGGGAGACTGTTAAAAATGCAAAATCTCAAGGCCCACCCAGACTTCCTAAATCAGGATATGCACCTAATTATGACCCCCAGATAATTCATACACTGTATTAATGTCCAAGAAGCCCTGATCTGTTATCATTACATAGATGAAGATATTAACCAGGTTAAAAAGTTTGCAGAGCTAGAACTCAGGCCTCTTCTCTCTCAATTTAGGATACATTCTACTTCATTATGTGCCCTCCAAACAGACACAACATTACTATGAACTTCACTAACCTGAGGTTTTTGCCACAGAAACACTTAGGAGTTAAAAATGAGTCAATCAAGTTATCATTGACCATTTTGACTTGTTCCACTTCACTTGGAATTTTAAGTGTACCCATGAATTTTCTCCAATCATTTTTTCTTAACAGTGCAACATACCTTTAGTCCTTCGGGTTGCTGTAACAGAGTATCACAGACTGGATGGCTTATCAACAACAGTGATTTTATTTCTCACAGTTCTGGAGACAAAGAAGTACAAGACTAAAGCACTGGCAGATCTGATGTCCGGTGACGGCCCACTTTCTCATTCACAAATCTTTTTGCTGTGTCCTCACATGATAGAAGGAGCGAGAGATCCCTCCAGGGTCATTTACAAAGTACTGATCTCATTCAGGAGGGCTCTGCCCTCATGACCTAAATACATCCCAAAGGCCCTACCTCCAAACATTGTCATTTTGTGAATGAGGTCTCTACACATGCATTTTGGGCAGGTATAACCATCAGTCTACAGTACTGTGTGAAATATACACATGCTACCCCTGACTACAAAGAATAAGAATGCTTAAATTCACCTAGTGAGTTTCAACCCTGATGCTCATGTGAAAAAGACAGTAAAGACTGGGAGAGGGAGACGTCCTATGGGAAGTCATGGAATCATGGAGTTGGAAGGGCCCTTATAAGGCTGAGATGACAAATAGAATGCCAACCATACAGGTGCAGACAGTGCTGTACCAAAACGGAGTCTAGAGCCATTTTGAGGTTAGCTATTAGCTTTATCTGCCACGAGTTGGTTCCAAAGAGGGCTCTCATAGAGTTCCTGACCTTCCTTGTAAAGAAAAGGAAGCTAAGGCTCAAAGACATTAAGTGAAATATGTGAGGTACATCCCAAATAAATGGACCAGAACTCTACCTCTCATGACTCCTGAATCAAGAGACGTTCTTATCCTGAACCATACTGCTTCTCCTTTTGGATACATTTATTAAAAATAGTAAATCATTCTCATGTAGTAGATAATAAAAATCAAACCAATTAAAATTTAACTGAGAATAAACAAGTCCTTGAAATTTACAAGTCCTATGATAAAGACTTAGATGAAAGTACATTCAAAGATTTAAATGAAGCCCACAACCTCTAAGTAATATCACTGTGATCCATGAATGATCTCTGACTCAGATTGTTTTCTGACAATTTTACTTCATGGTGAGTGTTTCCATGTGACAATTCTTTAGAATTTAGCCATGATGACTCAGGGCACCTAGGTGCTATGAAGGTGCTTTCAATTTAAGAGGTAGGAGGAGAATGAGGGGGCATACTGAATTGTTAACAGCCTACTCTGCTTGGAAAAGTAGCAAATCCTTTTTGGAAGCCATTTAAAAGACAGCCTCAGGAGGCAAATTCTGGTGAAGGCCTTAAAAAGACTGGTCTTTAAGAGCTCAACTATCTGCAGATAAACTAGTGTGCCATTTCTAAAAGAGATACAATCAAGAAGCTTCAGTAAAATGGGATTTACTTTCTGTTGAGGAAGTGTCAGTGATGAAATTAAAAAATATCTGGGACCACTGACATCACAGATTTGCTCTTTGCTGAACAGTTTAAGAGTCTACCTCAAAATTCACAGCCCTTCAGTGACCTGACAGGACTAATTTCAGAGACTGAATCTTCCTACTTTAAATGAAAATTACAGTAAAGCAGTAAGTAAATTTGAAAAGCTTTCAGATACATGAAGTCTGTCCATAGGACGGTGGTTTCTAATTAGCAGCTCGTACTTTATAAAAGACACACGGTTCACACATTTTCTCATGAATGATAAACTTAACTAGTTTTGTAATTCGGGTGTTTTAGTCCTTTGGTGCATTTAAAGTATGGTAGTGAGAAACAATCTGAAGCAAAATCCATTATGTTAACTGTAGTCTAAAATTAAAGAAAATCAGCTTTCAGTGTTTCCAGTACATGCAGTTCATTAAATCTGGTGTAAACCCACAGGAACACTAAGTACTGTGGATAGTATCTGCCAAGAACCAGGAGTACAACTCTAAGGTTCTGAAGAACCACAAACCTCTGATTGTTTTCGCTTATTGTTAAAAAGTAAAATTAAACTGAACTGTGCCTTCTGAAGATTAAGGCAACTGACAGATACCTTGAACACTACAACTAGCAAAAAAATCAGGGCCAGTCACCTCATAATTCACTCTATGAAAGGAAGAAGTTATAAGGGACTTCATCACATTACCGATCTTTTTCTCCTTTCCAAATCTCCACTGTCAAAAAACAGCCCAACGGAAGTCCAGACAGTTTTTCCCCAAGGCCATTTATGATTAACTATTACTACAGAGATGATGAAGTTCTTGATTGTTTGACATTTTCAGAAAAGACAACAACATACACCAAAAGCTGAAAACGGCTTTTGAAAATCCACTAGGCTAGCTGAGGTACAGATTCTGGATGGATGCAGGATTAACTTATGAGGCTGAGTTTATTACTATTTCCTACCTTACTCAGTTCAAAAAGTATTCCATCCTATTAGGTCAGTTATCTCTGAGTGCCAGCTGATACAATACACTATCCACTAGAACACACACCATAAAAAGGGCAAGAAAAGATAAAAAGAAGCTAACTAGGTTAGACACATAGGAAAAGTACTACACTTGCCATCTACATGTCACTTCTTTTAGGCCCTTATTCATTCCAAATCCACTTTATAAGTATAAGAAATGGCAGAAAAAATGTGGAAGAGCAATGGGCTCTACTAAAGCTGGCAAAGAAAGATAAACAGAGCCAGTGGCAGAGTGGAGAGATGAGCGTGAGAGAGAGATGAAGTCAGAGAGGTGGAATATGAGTATTTGCAACGCACGGGTGAACAGAATAACCTGGAACCTGATGCTGCAACCATCAACAGAGCTTAAGTAACAGACTGAATTTTCATATATAACTCTATAAACTATTGTTAATCAGCGTCATCATTATTCACTCCAAAATGAAATATAGGCTTTATCATGGTCATAATGTTCAAGTCAATGTGAAATATAACATGGCCCTCTTGCAAAGCAACTTTTTTCCTTAAAAGAGAAGCTGTATTCTTATTACTACTCTCTATTGCATTTATAAGTTTGAATCTTAGCTCATTAGGTCATGGACACTTAAGTAGACCCAAGTTTCTAGGGCTATCTGGTCACGGTTACTATTTTGTGAGAGCCGATTTTTTTTCTTTCCTTCTTTCTCCTGCTCTCTCCCTTTTCCCTCTTTCTCTTTCTCCTCCTTCATAAGTTATTTATTCCACAAAAATGGAAATGAGAAAACAGCTTCATAATCCTACCACCAAATCAAAAGACTGATATTCCAAGTACAGTCACCTCTTTCCAAAAAACTACCACCACTTTTATTTCACAGGTGAATCAAAGATAGTTTGTTAAAGACTTTCAGAGTTAGTGGAAAGCCCAAAAATTAAATATGCCTATGTTCCATGCTCAAAGGGTAGTGTTTAAAACACATTAAATAATTCAGCCAAGCAGTTCAATCCTAACAGTATGTGCAGTATATGAAGACAGGATCTGGCTATCTACCTATCTATCCACCAAAAGGACAAAAACTCTTGAGTGAATTAAAGAACTAGATTCCTAACAATTTTCTGAAAAATAGGAATCTTGGTTAAAGTATTCCTTATACAATTACATATTTATGTGCTTAGTGGTCACCGTCTGTAATCTATTATATAATAAAATTTCATAAATTCTACTTAATTCCATTAAATTCTATGTTTGTTGCTATTGTTCAGTCGTTAAGTCATGTCTGACTCTTCGAACCTATGGACTGTAGCACACCAGGTTTCCCTGTCCTTGACTATCTCCCGGAGTTTGCTCAAACTTATATCCATTGAGTTTGGTGATGCTATCTAGCCATCTTATCCTCTGCCACCCTCTTCTCCATTTGCCTTCACTCTTTCCCAGCATCGGAGTCTCTTCCAATGAGTCAGCTCTTGCCATCAGGTGGCCAAAGTATTGGAGCCTCAGCTTCAGCTTCATTCCTTCAGGGTTGATTTCCTTTAGGATTGACTAGTTTGATCTCCTTGCAGAGATCTACATATCATATTACAGGTTAAAGAAAAGATTGCGCCTTCTTATTATGCATAATTGATTAGAAAAAGGATGTTTTCTTTATTCAATGTTACTAAAAAGCATTCAAATGTTGTTTCTCAGGTTGAAAAACATTCCTATAAAAAAATGAACTAGTATAAAAATTTTCAAAACTAATAATCTTTACATCTACATTGTCCTATAAGTAGATGATTAAAAAAACTCCTACTGATGGATTTTTTTTTTTTTTTCAGGGAAGGGGAGCTTTCAAACACTTGGAGGATGGGGGTTCTGATTTTTTTGTAATTTTAATAAAGATTTAAAAAGAGTTCTTCATGGGAAATCAGCATGTTCTTGAAATAACTACTAATCTGAGATTTGAAACATGAACACAAGAAGACTTGAAAGCCAGATTCCTAACACTAAACGCATGCTAGTCTTTCAATTTCCAAATGTATTACATAGCAACAAGAAAGTTACACGGTTTCATTATGATGATAAATGCCATCTCTTCCATTTTGGATACATGACACAAAACTTATCCGCAATGACTGTTTCCAATACTTAAGTATTAAGAAATATGCATGGTCTTGTGTGTATATGTGTTTTCATGTATGAGACAGAACTTAAATATCCAAATGAGTATAGTCTCTTCCATGTTAGTCATTCTCACAAGTTATATCCTTATTCTAAATGATGCTACAACTGTCTAGGACATTATTAAAACTCCTCTCTAGTCTATGAGTAGATCTGATTTTCAGAAACAATAATGGCCTTCTCAGAGTAGATCTGATATTCACAAATAGCCTGAAGTTATTTCCTATTTTCTTTCTGTTAAAATCCTTTCTGAGTCATATCTGATAAATAAAATTAGACACCATGTAGCTAATACCCCCTTTTTCCTTAAAAACAAGGAGTAAATAGAAAGTAATGAGCTATTTTCATGTGTGGCTCTTAAATTGGCTTAGAAGACAATTTTTTAAAAGTTCCAAAAATATTTGAGTAATGCTAGTATTGTTGATGGAGAAGGAAATGGCAACCCACTCCAGTATTCTTGCCTAGAGAGTCATGTGGACAGAGGAGCCTGGTGGGCTGCCATCTACGGGGTTGCACAGAGTCGGACATGACTGAAGCAACTTAGCATGCATGCATACTTGGGAGAAGGAAATGGCAACCCACTCCAATATTCCTGCCTGGAGAATCCCAGGGACGGAGGAGCCTGGTGGGCTGCCGTCTATGGGGTCACACAGAGTGGGACACAACTGAAGCGACTTAGCAGCAGCAGGAGCAGTATTGTTGAAATAAGTGCAGAGCTTCCAGGGTGGCTAAAGACTTACTTTAGATAAGTGTATAAAATAAATATCCTTACTCTAAAAGAAGGATGGACAACCAAGTCCTATACCAGCTGGTCTCCTCTACCCTCCATTTACATTTCTGACTGCTGCTGCTGCTAAGTCGCTTCAGCCGTGTCTGACTCTTTGCCACCCGAAGGACTACAGCACACCAGACACTTCTGTCCATGGGATTCTCTAGGCAAGAATAATGAAGTGGGTTGCCATGCCCTCCTCCAGGGCATCTTCCTGACCCAGGGATTGAACCCATGTCTCTTAAGTCTCCTGCATTGGCAGGTGGGTTCTTTACCACTAGTGCCACATGGGAAACCCTGTATTTCTGATTATCCCCTGCTATTCTCTCTCACTCTAAGCCAGAAACACTGATTTTCTTGTAATTTCTTGCCTTCCAATCAAACTTCAACCTCAGGGTCACTGAAATTGCTCTTCCCTCCACCTGGAATGTCCCGCCCCAAAATTAGCTCCAAGACTTTTGCTCTCAACTCCTTCAGGTCTTTACTCAAATAATTATTACCTCTGCATTCCCATCCCATATATCCCCTCTTCTCCCTTTCTGCTTTATACGTGTGTGTGAGCGCGCGTGTAAAACTGTTAATTACAGAAATTTGCAAACATACACAGAAGTAGAAAGTAAGAAATCTCATGTATTCATTATCCAGTTTCAACAACTTTCAATACGTGGCCAATACTGTTTCATCTATGCTCCTCTCCCCTCCAAATTATTTTAAAGTAAAAACTTCAGATATCGTATTTTAATTCATAAATATCTATCTCCAAAAGGTAAGGCTCTTGTTTTAAAACTACATTACATGTTCAATACATTATACCCTAAAAACTAACAATTTCTTTTTATTAAATATCCCAATGTCCAAATTTCCCAAATTTTTCATCAATGTCTTTTACAGTTAGTTTGCTCAAAGCAGGATCTAAGGACCATACAATGCATTTGATGGATATGACCCTTGAGCTGCTTTTAAAGTTATATTCCCTCTCCTTCTCTGATTTCTTGCTATTTATTTCTTAGAAGAATCCGGGTTGTTTGTCATTAAAACACAAAATATTTTACTTGTTTATTTTATTGTCTGTGTCATTACTAAAATGTAAACACCATAAGGCAGAGATTTTAGTTTGTGTGCTATTAGCATTTAGACCAATGCCTGACACATAAAAGGCATCCAAAGAATACTAAATGAATATTTGGCATTCATGCCAAAAGTGCACAGCCCACCCAACAGCAGAAATTGCTAACCACAGCACTCTGTCCTGAGTCTGAACCAGGACTCCATGTTTTCCACATGGCACTCTAGGCAGTCACCACCAGGCAATGAGATTTGGTACCGAAGGTGAAATCTACTAGCTATATCCGCTCCCTTTAAAGTAAGTAAATTTCTATTTCCAAAATAGATTCAAGGAACTTTGTATTTTGAAATTTAGCTGAAGCTCAGCATAATAAGTTACTGACTGTATTTCAAGTATGTTTCAACATTTCTTAGCTCATTTTAGACAATTTAGGGGGAAAAGCAAATTGTAGCCAAAAAATTAATAGGAGAAACTGCAGAACATGGTGGGAAACTGAGCGGGGGTACTATATATTTTTAGAAGTAGCAACATCCCAAGAGGTACATTATAAAATAAAAGATCAGCAATAAACTCCTCAAAAAGGAAGTAAATAAGTAAATTACATGTGTATTCAATTAAAAACTTTTTTTTTAACTACATGGATGGTCACGATTAACTGCGGGATGACAAATGTCAGGATTTTCTCATAGGCACCAGCAACATATTCTATTTTCTATAAATGGTATTTTGAAGTGTAAAAAAGTATTACGGGGGTGATACAAGGAGTAATTGTAGAACTCTATTTCTCTGAAATGGAGTTTATCGTAGCAAAATATCTAAAACATCATGTACAACATTCTGAAAAAATAACCAGGTCTTCTTAAACTCATTTGCAATTCAGTTCTTTTAAAGTACCTGATGAAGCTCTCTCCCTTTGAGTTTATTTCTGAAGAAAGCTATGCTAATTGAAGGGCTTCAATCAGATGTTCATGTTTCAATTAGTAACTTCTATTTAAAATGAAATAAATTCTGACTCAAGAAATCTTGTGCTTTCTCTTTATCTTGCAAATTCATTCAGCAAAAACAAAAACTATGTAGGACCTACTACGTGCAATTATTTTCAACCTCTGCAAGGAACAATTATTAGAATTGCTCTTTTTATATATATATATATATATATATATATATATATATATATATATATATGCTAGTGGTACAACCTGAAATTATATCTAGTTCTTTCAGTGTCCAGTATTTCTTGGATTGAGGTTCCTACACATTAGTCTGGGGGAAACTGTTCTCTAACAGAGGTCAAACTTTAACAAAGAAAAACAATAAATCCCCACTACCATGTGTGTAAAAAAAAAAAAAAAAAAACTCCCAACAACTCAAATCCCTTGAAGGAATGATTTCTATTTGCATTTCCTATGTGATATATTTAGAGGGAATCTGGAAAACATGGCTAGAGATCTATAAACAGAAAGTGCTAAGTGGAATTCACTGTTTACTGACTTTAGCTAGAATTTTGTCCCTTACATACTGTTGCCAGGAATCTGTAATATTGTATTCTTTAAAAATATCTTAATCAGGTTTCCTTCATTCTACCGATTTTCTTTCTTATTTCTACTGGCTTTTAAATTTTTTTATTCTCCTCAATTAAAAGACACAAATGTAACTTCATGGAACAGCATGATTTTTCCAAAGAAACGTCTGGCACCACCTCTCAGTGCCATCATGTGCTTGTCATTATGTTTTCATATATACAATTAAAATAGATGCAACAAAATAATCCATATAAGTCTTTCTGATTCAATAAATATGAGAAAAGGTCTCTACTGATGTCCCATGATAAGGCGTTATTATGCGAGAATGTTAGTTTTCAAAGTCTTCCAGCTTAAATCTCTTCTTAGCTACAGAAGCTTCTGTCTGAAAACAGTTCTTCACAGAGCATGACTACTACAGTCCTTATCATCTGACCTACTGGACAACCACAACAAGGCATTTTGTGAATTCACAGAACTCTTCATATAGAAGTGACATTTTGACAACCTGAAAGGAAGCTGAAACAAAGACAGATGGAAACATATTTAGGCTTTCCCTTGAAACTTGGCTCAGCAGCATTCAGCAGTACTAGACTCAGTTCCCTGCCCTGTACTTTTCAGTCATTTCCTTTAAGGGGTTCCAAAGAAACTAGGAAACCTGCAATGCCAACCTTTTGACAGTCAACACCAACTTCTGCCTTTGGACTCCACTGACTGAGCAGACATTGTGTTAGTAGCTTTCTTAAAATACAAATAAATGCCTTTAGTAAATCTGGTTTATAAATGTTGCAGAAAAAGTTCAACTTAACCGACTGTAAGGTCACTTCAATGAAAATATTAAGGAGAGCACAAATCCCTGCCCCCAAATCTTCCACGAAGAGACAATTCCCAGGATCTTTTTCTTTTTTAAAGTGAATAAACACCACTATTATTATATGACAGCACTTCTGTATTATTAATAAAAATCTAGGTGACAATTTTCTCTTTAAAAGTCTTAAATTTATTAGATTTAGTATTATAACCACTTCATTACACGCATCTTTCCATACACTTAACTAACTGTTCTATTTTTCAGCTGTTTGTTTTAAAGTCAAGATCTCTTTCAAGATACTACAGAAAGAGAACAGGTTAGAAGACTGGGGGAAAATATCAAAATAAGGAACATCTTTCCCTTTTCTGATGGAATCACCAGAATCTAAAATCTAGGGGCAACTATAAAATACAAAATTAAATTCAAGAGAATTGCGGATAAGAAAAAGTCTTGTTACTACAGTTCTTATCATTATTCACCTCAGGAAATAACTAGTAGAAATGATGCTTGATTTAAATTTGCAGTACCTTCTAGTTTGGGTCAACTACCAAAATAAACTTGTCCTCAGAATTATCTTCCTCTACAAGAGGTTGTTGGTGCGAGTAAAAAACATATGGAATTTATATGCTGTATTTGTACAAGAAGGACAATGTTTTGAAAGATATAAATCTGATCACTCTGAGAAAACATTTTCTCTTTGTTAGTTACAAAGAAAACGCCATAAACTGAAACAAGAACTAGGGAAACTGAACCTTCTCCACAATTCAAAAATTTAAATTCACACTACTATGCAAAGTAAATAACAACAAAAACACTCTAACCTTTCTGCTCAATTATGAAGGCAACATATACTCAATGTAGAAAACGACAAACCCAGTTCTTAAACAAAAGATCAGCTGCTATGAAAACAAAATAACATTCTGCAGACTAAGAGAAGTACACCGTCTTTGAACCAAAACAAATAGATGACCTTTTCGTATATTTAAAGCTTCAGTTCTTAGCACAACCAGTACCTTATGGATAAAGCGCTCACTCAATTATCTGATGACTAAACGAAGGAAAGGCTGTTGGTGCTATTAAAACCAAGACACATTTCCTGTGTGCAGTGATTAAAATCTGTGAAGCCTACGTTAAAAAGTCTCTGTCCTTCCACCCCCATCCCTCATCCCTGCTCGTCTGCCCTGTAAGAAACCTACATGTACAAAAAATAAAAGTGGATGGGTGAGGTGAGTTTATGATCACAGTATTTTCCCCACTCCGGGCATTTTTCAAGAGACTTTTGAGGTTTTAAAATTCAAACACTACGTAAGAAGAGTTATTGTTTGAACAACCTAACAAGTACCCCGACCTCTTTTAGACTTTAGTTAGCCTGTAAGTAAAAGGAACATCTTTAACTTTTCCACGGGGCACTGGAGAACGAGTTCTTACTCATAAATGCTTTCAGGTCTTCAGACACCGGGTGCGGTGGAGGAGCAAGCGTACCCATCAATTAGAGAGCTCTTCTGGACCTCAGTTTACCCACTTACAGAAACGGGCTTATTAACTTGTTTCGTCGGGGCCCCAGAGGTGTAATTAATTAGTGTTTTTAAGTGCTCTGAGATCCAGAGATGAAAGGAAACGCGAGGGACACGCAGAGATGATGACAATAATCATAATAAAAAGAATGACTAACTTGGAAGTCTGTGTTATGTAAGGAAAGGAAAAAGGAGTTATCAGTTTCGCACAAACAAAAGAAAAGCCCACCACCCCTTTTGTTTCCCTGTGGTTTCGGTCTCGCTCCCCGCCCCCGCGGAGCTCCCCTCCGGCAGCTGGCGACCCTGCCCCTGGCGCGGGGCTCTGACTTGGCCACCCGCGCTCCCGCTCCCAGGCAGAGGGGGAGGGCGCGCGCCGGGCCGGCTCCTGACAAAGGCGCTTCCTCCTGAGAGGGCGCGGGATGCGGGCGCCGCAAACTCCGCTCCCGGCCGCCTCCGGCGCGGGGGCGCGCGCAGGCGGGCGGGGAGAGCCGGCCGGCGGCCGCCCCGGTAAGCCCGCTGAGGAAGTTGCGCGCCTGCCTGGCCCGCACCCCTCGGCGGCCCCGCCGCGACCCCTCCTGCGGCCACACTCACCGGACAATTGCTGGTGGCCGGAATCCCAGCACGGCCCCGAGACCCGGAGCGAGGAGGAAGAAGTGTGCGTGCGCGGGGAGCGTGAGCAGACAGCCCGGCGTTCCGCCGCCGCCTTGCTCGCCAGCCGGCCAAGCCCAGCGAGGGGAAGTTGGCCGCGGAGCCGAACGCTGGAGAAGCCGCGGGCGGAGGAAGAGCCGCGGGGTCCGCTTTGTGATGCGCTCCGGGAGGGCTCGAGGCAAATCTGAACGCGCGGCGAGGCTGGTGCTGCTGCTGGAGGCGGCGGCGGCGGCGCCCCCCGACGGTTCCACCGCCTCTGGGTCTCTGACCCACGCTCGGAGGGAGGGGAGGGGACTAGCGGGAGGGCGGGACTGGAGGGCGGGGACGAGGGGGGGGGGCAGGGCCACAGCGGGAGGCGGTGCGGCGGCGCCGAGCGGTCTCTTGGGAGTTGTAGTTCGCCTCAAGAAAAAAGCTGTACATTGTTGACGCGTCTGCGTTCGCTCTGCACTGCGCATGCTCGGGGGGAGGCTCGGCCCTACTGTTACTATGGTCACCGACACACTAAGGAAGGGAACGTGTTAAGTGAGGCTGCTGACTGAACAAGGCCCTCCTTGTATTATGGTACTGTTAGGGATCCCAGTTTTGGCTAGTCCTTTTTACTTCGCTCCACCCCCAGCTTCTAGCCTCATCACGCCAAGTGCCTAGTGAAATCTGACTTCCTCACCATATCTCGGTCGTCCCTGCTGCTTAATTTTATCCCATAAATTCGGGATCACAAATACCCATTTCCCTCCCCTCCCGCAAATGTATCTTCTCTGCCTTAAATTTAAGGTTCTTTGTTTGTTTTTTAACCTAAGACTTGTAGAAGGGTGTTAGTCGTTCAGTCATGTCGGATTCTTTGTGACCCCAAGGACTGTAGCCTCTCCGTGCTCCTTGGGATTCTCCAGGTAAGAATACTGGATTGGGTAGCCGGTCCCTTCTCCAGGGGATCTTCCTGACCCAGCGGTGGAACCCAGGGCTTCTGCATTGCAGATTCTTTACCATCTGAGCCACCAGTTGCTTCCGATATCTTAATTGATTAGGTTATAAAAGGGTTAGGAACATCACCACTGTCAGATTCCCATCGTTTCTTCACTCAGCCACATCCAACTTTAAGGCCAGCAAAGGTAAAGCTCAAGATCACTATATCTTACTTGATCCATGTTAAAAAATTTCTAAAATTTTAAGGCCTACAATTTTCAAGAAATACAAATTTTATAAAGTAGAAGTGCAAAAGATAAGTGGAAAGTTGAAAATTGTTTGCTGTATGTACATTGACCAACTTTCATTTGGCGATAAGAGAAGTCTGAACCAAGGTCTGAGTATGCTTTTGGGCTGGTCAGCTAAGTCTATGCCCATGTGGGACAGCCAGGTGTGAAGAGATGGTGGAGGAGGTTGGTGCAAGGCAGGACATGTTACTGGATTCCAGAGAACTAAAGGCAACCTGTCCCAAGATCTTTTGTTTTCCTTCTCTGCCTACCTAGAACCCTATACTGTGGAAGAAAAGGACTAATGTTTAGAAATCAGAAACACAGGAAAAGCTGCGGTTTTCAGGTAGAGTGTTTCAAGGTCAAGGATCCTTGTGTTTGCAGACCCCATAATTAATATTCAAAAAACAGTTACTGAGTATAGTATGTCTCAGGTACTTCTTCAATTCCCAGAAATAGAGATACAGGAGTGTAAAAGAAATATTTATTGTTTTCAAAGTGCTTACTGTGCAGAGGAGGAGCCAGGTAAATAAACAAACTGCAATAAATACCTTAGGAAAGTTTACCAGATGCTTTGATACACACCTACCCCAGAC
Source organism: Okapia johnstoni (assembly GCA_024291935.2). Classification (NCBI taxonomy): domain Eukaryota; kingdom Metazoa; phylum Chordata; class Mammalia; order Artiodactyla; family Giraffidae; genus Okapia; species Okapia johnstoni. The sequence goes on along the minus strand of CM044306.1, from coordinate 76,862,159 downwards.
TCAGATAGGGTCAGGAAATGCTTCAAAGAACATTTAAACTTGAGGATGACTAGGAGTCAGTGTGTCTGTGTTCTTTGGTGGAGGAAGGAAAAGGGAGAAGTAAGTAAGAGCATTGTGGGCAGGGTTAGGGCTAGGGTTAGGGCAGCAAGAGTAAAGTGCTAGAGGTGTGAGATCAAAGAAATTTTGGTTCAGTAAAGAGTTCCTCATTGCTGGTGGTAGGATGGGGTTAAAGAGAATGGCTAGAGGAGAGATGAAAAGGTAAAGGAGACAAATCATGAAGAACCTCGTATAATATGCAAAGAATGCAGTCTTTTCTAGAAGCAATGGAAAGTTGTGCCAGGATTGGAAACAAATTTTAATAAGCTATACATTTTATACATGCATTTTATTCATTTAAAAAAAGATGAGAGCCTGAACTGGCACTGGCAGTGGCAGGAGACAGAACTGAGGGAAATCAGACACTATTTAAGTAAAAGAATTACTATAACCTAGTGAGTAAATTACCTGTGTTTGGGAGTGAAGGGTGAAGAAAAGTTATCAGTTATGATGCTTTGGATTGCAAGCAGCAAGAATCCCAACTCTAACTAGCTTAACCAATAAACCAACATTGACCTGTCCAGATAGAAAGTCCAGAGAAAAGATGGGTTACAGGGCTGAATGATTCAACAGGTCAGTGATGTCATTAAGGACATGCTTCTTTCTTGTTTCATTGCTCTTCCTTAGTATTGGCTTTATAGTTGCCAACACTTCTTGTGGCTGTGAGTTTCATCATCTAGGTCCAAGAAGACAAGATGAGGGAGTCATTTTTGTAAACTCTTTCTAAAGCTCTTTTAGAGAGGAGAGAAAACTCCTTTCTTAGAAGTCTCACCAATTGATTCATGGTGACCAGGGGATGGCATGAGTCTAGTTATCTTAGAATAGAGAAATATACCCTGGCTCTAGATCCAAAGCTGTGATGAGAAGATGTGGATATCCCAATGAAAGTTGAGGTGATAAACTAGAAAAAGAAGAATGGAGGCTGAGAAGGGAAGAACCACAACACCTACTATGTGGAAGGAGAAGGATAATGACTCCCAGATGTTTGGCTTGTATGACTATGAGCAAGTGATGCCATTCACTGAGTTAGGGAACATAAGACATTGAGAAGCTTTTGAGGGGGAATTTGATTTCATTTTGGGTATACTGAGTTTGAGATGGCTCTGAATCTAGGTGGAGAAGTGGAGTGGGCAGTTATATACATGACTCTACAGCCCTGAAGAAAGATCTGAACAGTAGAAGATCAAATTGGAGTATACCATCGTCTAGATAGTGATTGAAATTTTGGAAGTGGATGAGATCGGCCAGGGAGAGAATACACAGCAGAAAAGAAGTCACTAATAGCACCCAGTAATAGCATAGAGGCTATTATGTAATAGCATAGAGGCAGCTTCATGCTCTTCCTGCCTACTTTTTAAGTGCTGGGAACATCAGCACTTAAGATGCCTGGGAACTAGCGAGAACACTAAGACATACAAAGTAGGAAAACATAATCTATAAGCAGGAAAAAAGTCAGTCAATAAACAAATCTAGAAATTACAGAGATGGTAGAATTAGCAGTCAAAATATTAAAACAATTATTGCAAATATGTTTTATATGCTGATACAGAGAAATTAAAGGTATAAAAATGGAATGTCTAGAGAAACAACAACAAAGAAAAGTAAAACAGAGAGCCTCAGTGATCTGTGGGATAATACCAAGTATTCTAATATATGTGTAATATAGATGAGAGGAGGGTGAGAGAGGGGTGATAGAAAAATTATTTGAAGTAATATAACTGATATTATTTTTGTATTTGATGAAAATTATGAGACAAGAAGCTCAGTGAGCCCTCAGCAGGATAAACACACACATTCCCACATACTCACAAAAACCACTGCAAAAGACACCATTAAATTGTTGAAAACTTGTGACAAGAAAAGATTAAAAGCAGCCAGTGGGGGATAAAAGATTATGTATAGAAAAAAAAATAATTTCAGTAAACTTCTAATTAGAAACTATGCAAGTCAGAAGACAATGAAAGGGCGTTTTTAAAGTGCTGAAAGAAAAAAGTCTGTCACATAGAATCCTGTATTTAGAGAAGATATCTTTCATAAATGGAGGCTAAAGAAAACAAATGCTGAGAGAATGTTGCCAGCAGAACTGCATTACAAAAAATGTTAAAGCAAATTCTTTGGCATAGAAAAACAGTACTGCATAGAAACTTGGATTTATACTAAAGAATGAAAAGTGTCAGCAATGGAAACTATATAAGTTAGTATAAAAGATTTTTCCCTTCACTTAAAAAAATTTTAAAAGATAATTGACTATTTAAAGCAAAATTTATATAACATAACATAACATATATGGAAGTAAAATGCTTGACTGCAATAACTATTTTAATTCAAAGGGTGGAAGCAGGAAATGGAATTACATTGTTAGAATTTACATTATATGTAAAGTGTTATACTATTACTTGAAGGTGTGTGCTTAGCACTTCTGCTGCTGCTAAGTCGCGTCAGTCGTGTCTGACTCTGTGCAACCCCATAGACGGCAGCCCACCAGGCTCCGCCGTCCCTGGGATTCTCCAGGCAAGAATACTGGAGTGGGTTGCCATTTCCTCCTCCAGTGCATGCAAGTGAAAAGTGAAAGTGAAGTCGCTCAGTCGTGTCCAACTCTTCGCCACCTCATGGGCTGCAGCCCACCAGGCTCCTCCGTCCATGGGGTTTCCCAGGCAAGAGTACTGGAATGGGGTGCCATTACCTTCTCCGCTTCAGTCATGTCCAACTCTCTGTGACCCTATGGACCATGGCCCGCCAGGCTCCTCTGTCCATGGGCTTCTCCAGGCAAGAATACCGGAGTGGGTTGCCATTTCCTTCTCCAAATCTGACCTGATACAAGCCAAAATGACCACCACAATTTATTTGAAGGCAAATTGTGATAAATTAAAACAGCATATTCTAAACCTTAGAACAGCCATAAAAAACAACAGGTGTAGCTAATAAGCCAATAGTAAGCAGGTATAAATAATAACAGTATAGCTAATAAAAACAAAAATATAAATGAAATCTGTGTCCCTAGTTCAGTTCAGTTCAGTCGCTCAGTCGTGTCCGACTCCGTGCGACCCCATGAATTGCAGCACGCCAGGCCTCCCTGTCCATCGCCAACTCCCGGAGTCTACCCAAACCCATATCCATCGAGTCAGTGATGCCATCCAGCCAGCTCATCCTCTGTCGTCCCCTTCTCCTCCCGTCCCCAATCCTACCCAGCATCAGGGTCTTTTCCAATGAGTCAACCCTTCGCATGAGGTGGCCAAAGTATTGGAGTTTCAGCTTCAACATCAGACCTTCCAATGAACACCCAGGATTGATCTCCTTTAGGATGGATTGATTGGATCTCCTTGCAGTCCAAGGGACTCTCAAGAGTCTTCTCCAACACCACAGTTCAAAAGCATCAATTCTGCGGCGCTCAGCCTTCTTCACCATCCAACTCTCACATCCATACATGACCACTGGGAAAACCATAGCCTTGACTAGACGGACTTTTGTTGGCAAAGTAATGTCTCTGCTTTTAAATATGCTATCTAGGTTGGCCATAACCTTCCTTCCAAGGAGTAAGCATCTTTTAATTTCATGGCTGCAATCACCATCAGCAGTGATTTTGGAGCCCCCCAAAATAAAATCTGACACTGTTTCCACTGTTTCCCTGTCTATTTCCCATGAAGTGATGGGACCAGATGCCATGATCTTAGTTTTCTGAACGTTGAGCTTTAAGCCAACTTTTTCACTCTCCTCTTTCACTTTCATCAAGAGGCTCTTTAGTTCTTCTTCACTTTCTGCCATAAGGGTGGTGTCATCTGCATATCTGAGGTTATTGATATTTCTCCCAGCAATCTTGATTCCAGCTTGTGTTTCTTCCAGCCCAGCGTTTCTCATGATGTACTCTGCATAGAAGTTAAATAAGCAGGGTGACAATATACAGTCTTGACGTAGTCCTTTTCCTATTTGGAACCAGTCTGTTGTTCCATGTCCAGTTCTAACTGTTGCTTCCTGATCTGCATACAGGTTTCTCAAGAGGCAGGTCAGATGGTCTGGTATTCCCATCTCTTTCAGAATTTTCCACAGTTTATTGTGATACACACAGTCAAAGGCTTTGGCATAGTCAATAAAGCAGAAATAGATGTTTTTCTGGAACTCTCTTGCTTTTTCGATGATCCAGAGGATGTTGGCAATTTGATCTCTGGTTCCTCTGCCTTTTCGAAAACCAGCTTGAACATCTGGAAGTTCACAGTTCACGTATTGCTGAAGCCTGGCTTGGAGAATTTTGAGCATTACTTTACTAGCATGTGAGATGAGTGCAATTGTGTGGTAGTTTGAGCATTCTTTGCCATTGCCTTTCTTTGGGATTGGAACGAAAACTGACCTTTTCCAGTCCTGTGGCCACTGCTGAGTTTTCCAAATTTACTGGCATATCGAGTGCAGCACTTTCACAGTGTCATCTTTCAGGATTTGAAATAGCTCAACTGGAATTCCATCACCTCCACTAGCTTTGTTCGTAGTGATGCTTTCTAAGGCCCACTTGACTTCACATTCCAGGCTGTCTGGCTCTAGGTGAGTGATCACACCATCGTGATTATCTGGGTCGTGAAGATCTTTTTTGTACAGTTCTTCTGTGTATTCTTGCCACCTCTTCTTAATATCTTCTGCTTCTGTTAGGTCCATACCATTTCTGTCCTTTATCGAGCCTATCTTTGCATGAAATGTTCCTTTGGTATCTCTAATTTTCCTGAAGAGATCTCTAGTCTTTCCCAATCTGTTGTTTTCCTCTATTTCTTTGCATTGATCGCTGAGGAAGGCTTTCTTATGTCTCCTTGCTATTCTTTGGAACTCTGCATTCAGATGGGAATATCTTTCCTTTTCTCCTTTGCTTTTCACTTCTCTTCTCTTCCCAGCTATCTGTAAGGCTTCCTCAGACAGCCATTTTGCTTTTTTGCATTTCTTTTCCATGGGGATTGTCTTGATCCCTGTCTCCAGTACAATGTCACGAACCTCTGTCCATAGTTCATCAGGCACTCTTTGTCTATCAGATCTAGTCCCTTAAATCTATTTGTCACTTCTACTGTATACTCATAAGAGATTTGATCTAGGCCATACCTGAATGGACTAGTGGTTTTCCCTACTGTCTTCAATTTAAGTCTGAATTTGGCAATAAGCAGTTCATGATCTGAGCCACAGTCTGCTCCCGGTCTTGTTTTTGCTGACTGTATAGAGCTTCTCCATCTTTGGCTGCAAAGAATATAATCAATCTGATTTCGGTGTTGACCATCTGGTGATGTCCACGTGTAGAGTCTTCTGTTGTGTTGTTGGAAGAGGGTGTTTGCTATGACCAGTGCGTTCTCTTGGCAAAACTCTATTAGCCTTTGCCCTGCTGCATTCTGTACTCCAAGGCCAAATTTGCCTGTTACGCCAGGTGTTTCTTGACTTCTACTTTGCATTCCAGTCCCCTATAATGAAAAGGACACCTTTTTTGGGTGTTAGTTCTAGAAGGTCTTGTAGGTCTTCATAGAACCGTTCAACTTCAGCTTCTTTTTGTGTCCCTAAGGACCATGGAAAAGACATGCAGCTCTGGACTTTCCATCTCTTGACTTCTTTTAAGTGAGAAAATAAACTTCTGTTTTCTTTAAAGGCATAGTTTTTCATAGTCAGCCTTATGTACAGCTGAAGCTAATCAAAACAGCCATAAGCCTAAAGTAATTTCATCAAGTAAAGTGTGTTTCCCAGAATCAGGCAGACCCACACATTGCTCAGAATTTGGCCACATGGCCATTAACTTCAACATATGTTTTGGGGTCATGTATTTGTCAGTAGAATTCCAAGGACAGTTCATCTCTTGTATGAGTATCACTTATTACTATCAATTCAATAAGTTTATTCTTGAAGGAAAAGATACATGTAAATTGCTTAGTGTAGTACTTGGAATACAGTAAATGCTCAGTAAATATCTGTTACTTTGAAACAGAGCTGCAATAACAAGGTAGATATACCACCACTTAGATCCATGTGGGGTTTGTGCTCCAATGCCAGGTGTAGAAAATCAAGGTGGCATTCATTTATATCTCAAAATCTGTTAATCTCTTTTTGAAATTTACCCACCACAGTTCTATTGTGTTCTTCAAAATCTGAAGTCCTTTGAGTAGAGGACAGTTGAGTCACAGAAAATGCGTTCACCTCCAATTGCCACCTACTTGGTCTACATATCTAGTCTAATACCTACATTTCCTTGACCAAAGCAGCTATCCTTTGGTTGAAAATCTGCAATTCCAAATTTGTTATATTCAGATATCCAGTCATTAAAATCCCATGGATGGAGGAGCCTGGTAGGAGGAGCCTGGTCCATGGGGTCGCTAAGAGTCGGACACGACTGAGCGACTTCACTTTCACTTTTCCTTTCACGCACTGTAGAAGGAAATGGCAACCCACTCCAATGTTCTTGCCTGGAGAATCCCAGGGACGGCGGAGCCTGGTGGGCTGCCGTCTACGGCGTCACACAGAGTCGGACACGACTGAAGCGACTTAGCAGCAGCAGCAGCAAGGAACTAATAGGGCTTCCCTGGTAGCTCAGCTGATAAAGAATCCGCCTGTAATGCAGGAGACCAGGTTCAATTCTTGGCATTGGGAAGATCCCCTGGAGAAGGAATAGGCTACCCACTCCAGTATTCTTGCCTGAAGAATCCCATGGACAGAGGAGCCTGGCAGGCAATAGTCCATGGGGTCACAAAGAGCTGGACATGACTGAGCAATTAAGCATACAAGGGACTAATAAGTTTTATTACAGGGATCCCTTGAATTCTAAAATTTTTTCATCTTGGGAAATTGCTTAGTAAATTTCAATATTTCCTCTACCTTATGAATATATGAAAGTCAGCTAAAACTATGTTTCTACTCTCCCCCTGGCAAATATAAAAATGGTATTTAGGATGTGAACATAAGGGAAAAAAATCACATTATTGGCACCTGTCTCTAAAACATTGTTCAATAAACCTAATTTACTAGTAAATGTTGCAGAGGAAATTAGACACACTCAGCTTTTCTTATGACTTGAAATATTGCAAACTTGTATTTCTTCTTATATTGGAAATTTTTCATTTCCTGCAAATGAATATATCTTTTTATGTTTAATCCAAATTTCTCATATTTTATACTGACAAATGATTACATACTGTTAGTTCATATATACTAAAAGTTAATTTTTGTTTCTAAAAATTTAGGCAGACTTCCCTTTGGGATCAGGAATAACCTAGACTGCATATTTAACTCTTGCTGAGGTTCTTGGATTTGAGAGTAATCATGTATGTGTGTGTGTGTGCATGTATGTGTGTTCATTTCAATATTCAGATAATAAATAGGTTCTCTCTCAAAACTCCTACCTTCTAACATTTCTCCCCCAAATAAAATTATTCTCTTCTAATGTCCTCAAAAATCTCCAAATAGCTCATAGTCAACATGGAACATGTTCCTATTTTAAACCTGTGAACGGCACACAATTTGAAGGCCTGGGCTTTCACTCAAAAGATTTGTAGGCCCCAAATGTTGGTTCTGACATTTTAGATATATGTGGAAAATGTCAAAGACAAGCTAGTTAAGATTTTAATGTTTTAAAGGAGTATGTTTGTACATCAAAGAATGCAGTATATATATTAGTATTAGTATTAGTCCAACCAACATGTATGCCAGCAGTTACTTTGGGGCTGTAAAAATTACTGAGTAATGAAAGGAGTGGAAAACTCATGAAGGGAAGATTTAGATTGTGTTTCCATCCCTATTAATTTATTTAATCATAGAATAATTACTTGTATTGATATCATCGTACCTCAAATTTCATGCATTCTTTCACCACATATTTATTGAGCATCTGCTATGGTGCCAGCCTATGGACACAAAGATTAATTATCATTTTATCAGCCCTCAAAAAGCTTGTAATCAAGTGTATAGATAAGTGCAATGAGATTTTATAGGCACTTTTCTAGAAGTATGTTTAGGAAATAGTGAGACTATAGATAGGGAGTAATTTCTCATAAGAATGCAGTCAGAAAACACTTCAGAGGAAGTGGTGGTTGAGTTGAGTCCTGATAAATGAGTAGGTGCTCATCAGATAAGCAAGGACATTTCACTATAACTAATACTCTAGAAAAGATGTGGAAAAATGAAATAGCAGGTCTCTGACTTGAGTCCCCTTCCCCTGGCACAACTTTTTTTGTTTTCTGGCAGCAGGAATTCCTCTTTATTTCTCTCAAGCTCAGCTATGTATTTCATTTTTGCTTCTGTTATACTTATGCAGCATGTCTATGTATTTGTATCAGAAAAGATGGCTCCAATTAGCTGTCTGCCATGATGTAGGAACTTATTTTTCATTCTTTTAGAAAACTATTTTAAACACTTAGCTATATCCCAAAACTTTTAAGAACACATCTGTCTTTCTAAAATACTACTTCATTAGTGCTCAAAGTGTCTTCCCAGGTGGCTCAGAGGGTAAAGCATCTGCCTGCAGTGTGGGAGACCTGGGTTTGATCCCTGGGTTGGGAAGATCCCCTGGAGAAGGAAATTGCAACCCACTCCAGTATTTTTGCCTGGAAAATCCCATGGACAGAGAAGCCTGATAGGCTACAGTCCATGGGGTTGCAAAGAGTCAGACACGACTGAACGACTTCACTTCACTTCTTCAGTGTTCAAAGTGGTTCAGTGGCTAAGACTCCACGCTCCCAATGCAGGGGGCCTGGGGTTCAATCCCTGTTCAGGGAACTAGATCCCACATGCTGCAACTAAGACCAGCACAGCCAAATAAATAAAACAATTTTTTTTGTAAAAAAGAAACATGTTGACTTTTAAACATTACAGTAGGTACATTACATTACAGTACATAGAGTAGTAGAATAGAAAGTCTTGGGAGGCCAGGGGAGGGTGGGGAGAAGGTTCTGGGTAAAGAACCATATTTAAATTTGCTAAGTTATAAAACTATAAACTCATGATACTTGCTTTAATGCTCCCTATTTCATCCTCCCATCTAGGTAGATGCCGCATAACCCAATCTTCCCGGTTTATTTCATCTAGTTCTCTGAGCTACTTTAATAAATAAAGTAGCAAGTTACTCCCTAAACTCCTCAGTTTTTTGTTTTCTGTTTGTCTGTTTTTATCTCTTTGTAGGCCTAAATACAGGAATGGTGGACTTTGCCAATAGAAATTTCCTACTTGAGTTCTGCGTCTCTGAGAATTGATTCTTTGTAACTACCTCTCTTGAACTGCTGCTAAGTTGCTTCAGTTGTGTCGGACGCTGTGCAACCCCATAGACGGCAGCCCGCCAGGCTCCCCTGTCCCTGGCATTCTCCAGGCAAGAACACTGGAGTGGGTTGCCATTTCCTTCTCCAATGCATGAAAGAGAAAAGTGAAAGGGAAGTCGCTCAGTCGTTTCCAACTCTTTGCGACCCCATGGACTGAAGCCTACCAGGCTCCTCTGTCCACGGGATTTTCCAAGCAAGAGTACTGGAGTGGGTTGCCATTGCCTTCTCCAACTGGTACCCCCTTAATATTTTCTCAAGCAGTTCCTTCATGCAGTTTCACATCCTGCTTTAATCATATGTGTCTCCTCCTGCTTATCCTGCTTATCCTCATAGTTACCTCTCAGAGATCAGTTTCTTCACAACCCCACCCCACTGCGTCACTGTGCAAAACTCCCAGCCTCTCAACCTGAGTCACCAGATGCCCCTTTCTAGTGTTACCAGCCCAGACTCCTGTCCCCAGCCTACCCCGTCTCTTCTCAGGTAGAATCAGCATCACACGTTAGTAGAGATCCAGTTCCATCCATTTGACTAGACTTAGACAGCCTCGAGTTTTTCAATTTGTGAGAGTACTTATAAAAAATGTATTATTTGAAAATCTTTTTATTACAGAAATTTCAAGTATACAGAATGACAGAGAATAGTCTGATGAACCCCATGTACCTACCTATCATCCAGGTTCAACAATTTTCCACTCCTGGTCAAACCTGTTTTATCTCTACCTCTACCATACCCTCTAGTTTATTTCAAAACAACTCCCAGATGCCATATAATTTCATTTGTATCCCTCTTAAAAAGTGAGTATCTTTATTTTAAGAACATAACTATAATGCAATTATCATACATAAAAATACCGTCCCTCAGATACTTCCCTAACCTCCTCAAACACCCAGATAGTTTTTATGAATTGAGATAAAAAAAAAAGAATATATGTGCCATTGGTTGCTATATCTCTTAAGTCTCTCTCTCTTCATAAAAAAAAAAAAAACTTTGTAATTTGAAAATTTCCAAACATATGCAAAATAAGCAGAAAAATATATGTACTCAACACCCAGCTTCAATAATGATCTACAGTCTGTACCACCTATACCTTCACCCGCTCTCCAACTTCCATTCAATCAATTGTTTGAGGTAAAATGTCTATATATTTAAATATACAAATCCTAGTGGTACAATTTTGACAAATGGATATATGAATATACCCAACACCTCTGTCATTACACTACACGCTTGTGCGGGGTTGTGCCCGACTCTTTGCGACCCCATGGGATGTAGCCATGTCTCCTCTATTCATGTGATTTCCCAGGCAAAATTACTGGAGTGGGTTGCCATTTCCTACTCTGGGGGATCTTCCTGACACAGAGATCAAACCCTCATCTCCAGCATGTACTGCATTGGCAGGCAGATTCTTTACCACTAGTGCCACTTGGGAAGCTCTTATCATCACACAGGACATTTCTGTCTCCTTAAATGGTCCTCTTTTGCTTCTTACTTCTTCACTAGCAACAACTTTGATATTTTTCTTTAAATCTTAGGTTAAAGAGTCAGGCCCTAGTGAGGACAAGATTCAAGCCCTAGTGAGGACCAGATTCAGGACGTAGTGAGGACCATAGTCAGGCTGTAGTGAGGACAAGAATCAGGGCTCAGTGAGGACCAGTCAGGCCCTAGTGAGGATGACAGTCAGGCCTACTGAGGACCAGAGTCCGGCCATAGTGAGGACCAGCATCAGGTCCCAGTGAGGCAAAGAGTGAGGCTGTAGAGAGGAACAGAGTCAGGCCGTAGAGAGGACCAGAGTCAGGGCACAGTGAGGCACAATGTCAGTTTCCAGTGAGGACAAGAGTCAGACCCCAGTGAGGCAAGGAGTCAGCCATAGTATGGCAAAGAGTCAGGCCAGAGAGGACAGAGTCAGGCTGTGGTGAGGACGAGAGTCAGGCCAGAGTGAGGACTTGAGTCAGGCCCTTGTGAAGACCAAAGTCAAGATAGAGTGAGGACCGTAGTCAGGCCATGGTGGTGACTAGAGTCAGAGCCCAGTGAAGACCAGACTCTGGGCCCCGTGAGGACCAGAGTTAGTTCCCAGTGAGGCAAAGAGTCAGGCTGTTGTGAGGCAGAGTCAGGCAGACTCTTTATTGTGCAGACTCTTTGTTGTGAGGCAAAGAGTCAAGAGTTTGTCCCAGTGAGGCAAAGAGTCAGGCCGTTGTGAGGCAAAGAGAGGACCAGATTTAGTCTATAGTGAGGACCAGAGTCAGGCTGTAGTGACTTATAAAATTCTTGGAATATTATACTATTTTATGTTCAGCGTCTTCTCAGTATAATGTCTATGAAATTCATCCTTATTATTGGATTAATTTGTTATAATTGCTCTCATTATCACATATGTTTATCTTTTCTCTTGTTGATGGACATTTGGTTAATGCAAGGTTTTAGCTATGGAGAATAAAGCTGCTAAGAACATTCTTACATAAAACTACCAATGGTTAAGTCTCTTAAGTTGCACGTCTTTCATAAAGCTGCTGCGAACACTGAACTAGCAAATACTGAATGATTACTTCGAGAGGAAACACAAGGTAAGTTTCTGAGAGTGTCTGGTCCCAATATTTTAGTCAACTGATCAGTACATAACCATGTTTTATGTGCAATTCTTCTTAGAGACACCTTATTTAATATGTACTGTTGATCCATTAACATTGAACTCACAGTCAACAGCCCTATAACTCATGCCAAATGAAGCTTTAGTTCAGTTCAGTCACTCAGTCATGTCTGACTCTTTCCAACCCCATGGAAAGCAGCATGCCAGGCTTCCCTGTCCATCAGCAACTCCCGGTGTTTGCTCAAACTCATGTCCATCAACTCAGTGATGCCATCCAACTATCTTATCCTCTGTCGTCCTCTACTCCTCCTGCCATCAATCTTTCCCAGCATCAGGGTCTTTTCAAAGGAATCAGTTCTTCACATCAGGTGGCCAAAATATTGGAGCTTCAGCTTCAGCATCAGTCCTTCCAATGAATATTCAGGACTGATTTCTTTTAGGATTGACTGGTTCGCTCTCCTTGCAATCCAAGGGACTCTCAAGAGTCTTCTCCAACACCACAGTTCAAAAGCATCAATTCTTCAGCACTCAGGTTTCTTTATGGTCCAGCTCTCACATCCATACATGACTACTGCAAAAACCATAGCTTTGACTAGACGGACCTTTGTCGGCATTAATGAAGCTTACCTAACAAATATTTTCTCCAAAGAAAGCATCACAATTTTCTTGTACTTAGGAACACTAGACAGCACCTCAGTGCTACACTTGTGGGCCATTTTAAACAAAATCACCAATGAAAAGCACAAAAATGTGAAAAATTTGGCACTAAATGGACCACAGAAAGGACACTGGTTGACAGTGTGAGAGCTGAAACAAGAAGGCAGAGCATTGCTTCACTCAGTCATAGCTAAGAATGTGAGCATTGGGTGACTCAAATTTGGGCTGCTCTTCATATGGTCACAAAGGATCTGCAAAGTCACTATGAATATTTATCTGAGGGTTCAAGTAAATTTTAGTGAGTAGGTAAATTCACAAATATGTACTCCACAAATAATAAGGATTGACTAGATATGTAAAACAGGGTTCTCATCTCTTCCTAATGCCTAGAATTGGGGCAAAAAGAAAAAGAAAAAGAAGTGGTGCTGGAAAAGTATTATGTATTTTTAAAGAAAGCAACTTGGCTAATAAGATTATCATTACTATAGACATCTACATTTTCGTTTCCAACTGGCCAGATTTCATAATATTTAGGAAAATGGTGAACAGTCATTCTTACCTCTTAGAAGATTAGAATTCAAGAAAGTGCTGTCACTCAGAAGTAGTTTTACTGATTGAAAAGAAAAGTAAAAGGATTTCAGTAAAAGGATTCAGTAAAAAACGATCTTGTCTGTACACATAAAATAGTAGGATTGATATAAAATAAGATAATAAGCCTTTTTGTAACTGCAGGTTTGTTTGAACTTTTATTTACTCCTTTCCTGATTTTCATTGTTCAGTTAGAACAGTTATGAGATGATTTTACTATCCAAAGCAATTTGTTGCTATTCACTCCTCAACCATAGCTATCTACCCTCATCTTTTACTGTCCAATTCCAAATCCTAACAGATAGTAATACACTGGAGGTTTAGACTGGGCTAGGGGTTGCAGACAAATAGGTGATACATAATAAGAAAATCAGAAGAGGTCAAGTTACTCTGAAGAAAAATCCTCATGTAAAGCCATGAGAGTCACAAGTGGTCTGATTAGTGACCCTCTCTAATGTTAAATTTGGAGTCAGACCTGAGATTTGGGAATGGTTCGATGAATCATTGTTGCCTCTCACCTTCTCCCTTGGAAAAATATCTGCTATGTTGCAATCACTGAGCATTTGCCAAATGCTTTCTGGGATGCTCTAATCTTTCTACGAATACCCCCTCCTTCAAGCTCTTATCTTCTCTGTAGGAAAGTTTTTGAATTTCCAGTCTCTAGCCTGTTGCACCTAGATCCTGGCCAACCAACCTAACAAGTGTGTGGTTCAAGTGGCCCCTTCGATAACATGGATAACCAAACATGTCCAGGGAACAGAGGAGAATTATCACGTTAGTAATAACATGTGCCTGATTAGAGTTTGTGTGTAACTGTTCACACAGAGGGAAGAAACTACCATTAGAATTCTACTGATATTACAATCAATGTCAAACAGTGTCTTGATTGATAAGCGTAAAAAAGGAACACAGCAAAAACCTTGTTTTATAGGTACAGAGTAGTGAGATTGAATAATAGAAATAATCAATAGTAGTGAGATTGAAAATAAGAAATAATTCCTTTCATAAAGTTCTAGATTTAATTGGACCATCTGTGTGTACCACATAAGCGATTCTTCTGCTCTTCTAAACAATTGGTTGCTCTTCACTCCTCAGCAATAGGCATCTATCCTCATTTTTTATCACTACTTCCAAATTCCAACGAATTATTCAACTGAAAGATTAGACAAAACAGAGTTGAAGACAAATAGATGATACTTAAACACAAAGAAATGGAATACATAATGTAAATATTTGACTGTTCTATTCGGTATTTAAACGAGTTTGGTGTTAAGATTTAGAAATACAACTGCTGTGAATTTTTACTAATGACATGCTGAATTGTCGCCTTGGCTATTGACACGATTGGTCACACACGAATAAAAGGCAAACATTTATACGTGAGACCACATACAAACTGGTTAACTTATACGAAACTTCAAATCTATCACTGTAAATAAAACAGAGAAAATGGGTTAAAATAACAGTAAGAAAAAAAGATAGGTTATCTCAAAGACTTAAAAGCAAAACTTCCAATTAGCTTGAGATCATTTATCCAGCAGTCAAAATAGGACCCACTCACCCAGAGGTTAAGTGTAAAATTTCTGCGTGGCTTTTAAAAGAAAGGAGGGGGAAAGGTTTAAAAACTATGCTAAAGTTCATAATCTGTATTAGTAGAAATTTTCTTATACTTAAGCTTATTTAAATAAACTTGATTATTTCATTTCTGGGGGCACAGACCATTAGAAACAATAAATTTTTGCCCCAGTCTTTACAGACCCTAACATGTATTGTGTGTTTACCATGGGTGAGGGATAGTTACTGAAATAGCTAATTTGATACCAGGTGGTATGTATTATGAGTCCCCGCATTTCACAGACAAGGAAACAGTTGGAGAGAAGTTGATAAACTTGCCCAGAATCACACAATAGAAACAGATAGGGTCAGAATTCAAAGACAAGTGTTGTTTTACCAGAGACCACACTGGCGAAGTTCTCGTGGCAGGCATACAGTGATGAACAGGTCTGAGGACGTTCCTGCTGTCACAGTCCACAGGGACAAGCCAATGTAAGAGAAGAAAGCTGGCAGGAGCAAGAACTGACACACAAGAACAAGGAAGGAGGCTGAGAACTGGGGATCACCAGACCCTTTACAATTATGATTTAACTCTCTCTCCGCAACCATTCTGCAAGTTAGCATAAGTACTTTGCAGATGAAGAAATCGAAACTGTAAATAGCTAAACAATTCCCCCCAATTGTATAATTCATTAATAGTGGACCTGGGATTGGAATCCACGTCTGCATGACATGAAAGCTTAATTCCTTGCTCCTACACATCACTTCTTCTTGTTGTTCCGTTGTTCAGTCATGTCCAACTCTTTGCAAGCATGCCAGGCTTGTCACTACTCGAACAAAACGCTGCCAGCCCAGGAGCATAGACACCATTCAGTCTAGTCCACTCTGTACAAAAGGAGACAGTCCTGTACACAGTACACCAGGCTGTGAGGGCCTTGTGCAAGGCATAAAATGGTTAAAAGTATAAGTGGGACAATAATGAATGTGTAAAATTGAAACCTGAACAATCAAGAACCAGTTACATTATGCTGATTACTCTGTTTAAGAAAATATGTAGCATATTTTTAAAAATCTAAAAATATACATGGTGAAAATAAAACAAATTTTTGGATTTAAAGAGATGAACTTTGAGTGTCTGGAAAATTTTTGAAATACTTCTTTCCTAATGAAATCAGATAAATAAAGTTTTCTATATTGGGAAACAGTACAAATAGACAGATGAAATAAAGGTTAACACAATTTTGTGTCACAGGGTCCAACAAAAATAGCCCCAACCCTTTAATACCAAGTTGGATTATGTGTTAGCAGTGAATGATTCAGCATCTAAAAAGTGTTTCTACAAGTTATAAGAGATTATAATTTATCAGGAATTAAAGCTTTTAGAAAAGTAAAATAATTGGATTTCCCCTCAACCATACTTTCATGAGAAAAAAAGGACATTAGGTATTCTTCAAAGACTTCTGAATTTAAAATTCAGGTATTCAGTGCCAAGTAAATAGAGGATTTACATTAGAAAACAATATTCATGGCATGTATTAATGCAATGTTTAACTATGTTTCCTACACTTTCCCATGTATGGTGCTGTATTGATGATTGTCTTGTAATGATAATGTACGTTCTGAGCTATGAAAAGGCAAAAAAGTTAAAAACTATAATTGGTGTAATTTGGGAGTAATACATTTGCCTCTGTTTTTTTAAAAATTAGCCAAATATTGCTTAACTAATACATTTCAGATGACACAAATATTAGAAGACTTTATTCTCAGGCCTATTCAAGGGAACATTTGAAAAAAAATTGTAGAAAGTAGTTCTAGAAATATAAAAAATCATAATTTTTCCATGGCATATTAGTTGTATTGACCTGAATGCTCTTTTAAAGTCCTATGTCCTGCTTAAGTGTTTGATGTAATTTTTATGAAAAAATTTGATAATTTAAAAATAGCTACAAAGACATAGACAACACTCAAACAAACAAAAATACTACTTGTTACTGAGTTGCTTTAATATTTTACTGTGTTGCAAGAAAACAATGTGTGGGAGATAATTACTTAATTTCAACCTGTATATTTGTGCACTCAAAAGTGCACTTCAAAAACATAACCACAAATAAGGGTTATGTTTTGTTCAAGCCCTCTTGCTAATTATGGGGGATTTTCCAAAAAGATCAAAGAAATGAATTTAGTTTAAAGTACAAGAGAAAAACATTTTCTTCCTGAGCATTCACATGGTGGAAGGAAGATGTGTAGCTACAATTACTTTCTGTAAAATTTCCAAGATGGTTACAGTGTTAACATTCCCTTTTGAAACTATGCTAAGCCATTCACTTTGATTTTTGTTTCAAAATATTTGGACACCATAGAGGGTAATGGTCTAATGTTTTTAGGAAAATCTTACTTTTACTTTGATTCCTAATAATATTTATGAATAACAAAGAGCTTGTAAATGTAGGTCACATACTCATTTAGATACTTAGAACATTTAATTAATTAAAAAATTACTGATTTTGAGTAGGTCTTTCTTTTAATGGACTTCTGAAATTTTATGAAATATGATTTGAGTTTATAACAACAAAGAGAGATCTACTTATGAAGTTTCTCATGCCAAAGATACTCTGAAAGGTCTTTCTTCCAGCCTTGGTATAAATAAATAATATATATATATATATATATATATATATATACACACATATATATATACACACACACACACACACATATATATGTATAGTGCATATATACTAATTAATCTGTAAGTTAGAAAGAGTCCATTGTCTATTATTAAGACAACATTTCAACATGTAAGATGATACATTTTTCCTTTTAAAAACATTTACTATAATTATATCTTCCAGGGAATCATTTAAATGTTGAATGGACTGCGAGGAAATACAACCAGTCCATCCTAAAGGAGATCAGTCCTGAGTGTTCATTGGAAGGACTGATGTTGAAGCTGAAACTCCAGTACTTTGGCCACCTGATGTGAAGAACTGACTCACTTGAAAAGACCCTGATGCTGGGAAAGATTGAAGGCAGGAGGAGAAGGGGACAAAAGAGGATGAGATGGTTGGATGGCATCACCAACTCAATGGACATGAGTTTGAGTAAACTCTGGGAGCTGGTGATGGACAGGGAGGCCTGGCGTGCATAGTGTCAGACACGACTGAGTGACTGAACTGAACTGAATTGATGATAGACTTTGTCAAAGCAACAATTAAGCAATTGGCCTAGAATGATACTTCACACACCTAGAAGAGGCTCAGAGAGTAGTTCAAAAAAATAAAGTCAGCCACTGTTTTCACTGTTTCCCCATCTATTTGCCATGAAGTGATGGGACCAGATGCCATGATCTTAGTTTTCTGAATGTGAGCTTTAAGCCAACTTTTTCACTCTCCTCTTTCAGTTCCACAAAGAGGCTCTTTAGTTCTTCTTCACTTTCTGCCAGAGTAGAGACTCAGAAAGTAGACTCATTAAAAGAACGTGATGTCCTGTTTTCTTCCCCTTTAAAGGAACAAAGCATTTTAGCAGAAATATAAAGGCAGAGCATACCTATTTCTTGTTTATTAAAGATAAGGTTGAAAGGGAAGCTTACCTCCACCTGCTTGACATCTTCTCAGAAAAGACTAATCTTTTACTGTCCTTTCCTTTTTCTCCTTACAACTTTTAGTTGGTTCACATGTTCCAGACTTCAGGGGACAATGTCATCTTTCGTTTTTAATGTGGCATGTCCTCAATTTCCTAATGACCATGCACACACAATGGGTGTAATATTGGTGGCTCCTAAGACATACCTGTCTTTGTGTCATACTTGTTACATATATCTTGTGTGACAATTATGACATACTTTTCACATCTCAAATAAAGATTTAAAATTTTTTTGAGATAATGCATATAGATGTCTCAAAATTATACATATATGTATGCATATATACACAGAAATTTATATATTAGTGTCATTATTATGACTCATAGTATGATCCCAAAGGTATTTTTTAATGACAAGATCATACATATGTAGCAAAGAAGGAATCTCTTAAACCATCTACATAATCATATAGAATGGATCTAAAAGCTGCCACAGAAACCTCAGGACTCAACTCAAGACTGGGGACTGGAAATGAGAGAGCATTTCTGTTTATATTTGATTTCCTGGCTCCATGTCTTTATATAACTAAGAAATGATATGAATTCACATAATCATGGCCAAAAGCCAAATCTTCTACAAGCATTGGTGAGTGTATGTTTATGTTCATGAATAGATATATTAAAGATTCCTATCTTTATAATTCATAAAGATATCTTTATAATTTATAATTTTGTGTCTAAACAGAAAAAAATACAACACAATGTTTGACTAAAAATATATAGATTAAATGTGGTGCTTCTAAACAGAAACCCTATCTTTTTCACTCTGGAGAAAATTTGTTCTTTTCCTTAAATAATTTTTCCCCTTTGATTCAAGTCCCCTGTGACTTGAGAATATTTTCTTTGTAGGTATGTTAAATAATATACTATAAAATAACATATAGTAAATTAAAATTTAATTAAATAGGGAAGTATTTAAGAATAAAACTTTTAGACCTACGCTCTTGAAATTTAGATAATATTCTTCCTTGAAATTTTAATGAGCTTCAAAATTTGTAAATGTTTTCCCCTTTCTTAAATAAAATATCATCCAACATGTAGTTGAAAAATAAAAACTTACATATTACAATATTATTGTGTCTATTCATCATATATGATGCACTACTCTATGTGATTGACCAATTTAATCTGAAAGTGACATGAGGCCACTATTATCTGCTTATGACAGTTACAGCAAGATGGTTGCAATTAGAGATTATCATACGAAGTGAAGTAAGTCAGAAAGAGAAAGACAAATGCTGTATGACATCACATATGTGGAATCTAAAATATGACACAAATGAATCTATCTATGAAACAGAAACAGAATCAGAGACATAGAGAACAGACTGGTGGCTGCCAAGAGGGAGGGAGATGGGAGAGGGTTGGATTGGGAGTTCGGGATTAGCAGATGTAAACTGTATATATAGAGTGGGATAAACAATACAGTCCTACTATATAGCACAGGGAACTATATTCAATCAGTTCAGTTCAGCCGCTCAGTCATGTCCAACTCTTTGCGACCCCATGGACTGCATCACACCAAGCCTCCCTGGCCATCACCAACTCCTGGAGTTTACTCAAACTCATGTCCATTGAGTCGGTGATGCCATCCAGCCATCTCATCCTCTGTTGTCCCCTTCTCCTCCTGCCTTTTATCTTTCCCAGCATCAGGGTCTTTTCCAATGAGTCAGTTCTTTGCATCAGGTGGCCAAAGTATTGGAGTTTCAGCTTCAGCATCAGTCCTTCCAATGAATATTCAGGACTGATTTCCTTTAGGATGGACTGGTTGGATCTCCTTGCTGTCCGAGAGACTCTCAAGAGTCTTCTCCAACACCACAGTTCAAAAGCATCAATTCTTTGGCACTTAGCTTTCTTAATAGTCCAACTCTCACATCCATACATGACCACTGGAAAAACCATAGCTTTGACTAGACAGACCTTTGTTGGCAAAGTAATGTCTCTGCTTTTTAATATGTTGTCTAGGTTGGTCATAACTTTTATTCCAAAGAGCAAGTGTCTTTTAATTTCATGGCTGCAGTCACCATCTGCAGTGATTTTGGAGCCCCCCAAAATAAAGAAAATAAAGTCTGTCACTGTTTCCACTGTTCCCCCACCTGTTTGCCATGAAGTGATGGGACCAGATGCCATGATCTTAGTTTTCTGAATGTTGAGTTTTAAGCCACTTTTTCACTCTCCTCTTTCACTTTCATCAAGAGGCTCTTTAGTTCTCCTTTGCTTTCTGCCATAGGGTGGTGTCATCTGCATATCTGAGGTTATTGATATTTCTCCCAGCAATATTGATTCCAGCTTGTGCTTCATCCAGCCCAGTATCCTGTGATAAACCACAAAGGAAAAGAATATGAAAAAAAGTATATACGTGTGTGTGTGTGTGTGTATACACATATATATATTCATACACACACACACATATATATATATACATATATATATATATATATAGCTGAGTAACTTTCAGTTCAGTTCAGTTCAGTCACTCAGTCGTGTCCAACTCTGCGACCCCATGGACTACAACATGCTAGGCCTCCCTGTCCATCTGCCTCCTGCCAACTCCCGGAGTTTACTCAAACTCATGTCCATTGAGTCGGTGATGCCATCCAGCCATCTCATCCTCTGTTGTCCCCTTCTCCTCCTGCCTTCAATCTTTCTCAGCATCAGGGTCTTTTCAAATGAGTCAGTTCTTCGCATCAGGTGGCCAAAGTGTTGGAGTTTCAGCTTCAGCATCAGTCCTTCCAATGAATATTCGGGACTGATTTCCTTTCCAACCAGGATGGACTGGTTGGAAATACTTAACACAACATTGCAATTCAACTGTACTTCAATGAAAAATATTAATAAATTAAAAAAAATAGTCACAACTTAGCGCATTGATGGTTTAGTAAATTTTCCCAACGCAAGTTAATAATCTGGGCAGAGTAAGACCTTTGGCCATCCTTCAGGGTCAAAATTCACTCTCTAGTTATGTCATTCAACCTCCCTCAGTGTTCACCAGAAAGAGTCAGCAGCAGCTCGCATGGCCCCTATTTCACCATAATTCGGTCTTGCTAAGCTCACAGCACGGCTTCTCTTTGCTGTACCTTTGAAGTCTCCAGAATGCCTCTCTACTGGCTCTCACCTAAAAATGCCTCCCCCATCCACAACTGTCCTTTAGCTCTCACCCTCTCTCCTTTTCTTCCCTTTCAAGCTTCCTGAGAGAGGGTTACATTCAGTCCCTCCACTTTCTCATCTCTCATTCCCTCCTTTCTTCTCACTCCCTTTTATAGTAAAATACACATAACATAAAATTTGCCATTTTAACTATTTCCAGTGTACAGTTCCATGACATTAAGTACATTCATATTATTATACCACCATCACTGCTATTGTCTCCAGAATGTTTTCATCTTCCCAAACTAAAACTCTACACCCACTAAATAATAATTCTCTGTTCCTCCTCCTCTACCACGAGCCCCTGGCAACCAGCATTCCACTTGCTATTTCTTGAGTTTGACAGCTCTGGGTGCCTCACGCAAGGGGAGTCATACAGTATTTGTACTTTGGTGGCTGATATTTCACTTAGCATAATGTCTCCAAGGTTCAGCCCTGTTTCCCTTATTGTCTTTTTTCCAATCCTGTCTCCTTCATATCATCAAAATGTTCCTTGCCAACGGTACCAGCGATCCTCTCTTTACTGTTCTGGAAAATTGTGTGTCTTAACTATTCAAAAGCATTCAGCTGCCCTTGGCATTTCTTAAAACTCTCCTCTCTTGCGTTTCTAAGACATCCCTCTCTCCTGCGGCATTTCTAGCATTTATTTGTGAGTTCCCTTCCATTTTAAATACTGTTTTTCTTTTGTGTGTACATTTAGAGCAGCTACATGTACATGTACATGTTAGAGCATCCTCACTGGGTGATCTCACCCATTCCCATGGCTTCTGCTACCATCCACATGTGGATTCTGACTCTACCTCCAACTGGATTTCTCTCCTGAGCTCTGGAGATGGGCAAACTTCTGTAGCTGGAGACTGCCCCATGAATGCACCATGGACAATACGTTCAAAACTGAACTTAGCATATTTACCTCCAGATTTAGATCAACAAATGGATGGAACCATCCTCTGAGACATTCTTGACTTTTTAACTTTCCCTACCCATATCATTTCAAGACATCATTGATGTCGTACAGTTTTCTCAGTTTTGTTCACTGACAATTTCTGGAATATCCATTCTCACTGCTATGGTTACTAGTCAGTTCAAGTATTCTTCTCTCTGGGTTCACTGTCGCAGTGCCCTGCTTCACTTCCTTCGGTTTCTTCCTCATCTAATACATTCACCTGTTGCCAGAATGATGTTTTTACAAAGCAAATCTGATTATATCAGTCTCTGAATAAAAATTTTCAATACCTTCCCATTGCCTTCAGGGAGGAGTCCGAACTCCTTAGCACAACACGTCATGTTCTACGTCTAAACCTCAGCATTTATGACTTTCCTTAGATATTCTTCATTTCTACAGGCATGACAAACTACCCTGAATGTGCTCTTCTCAGGCTGCTATGTCTTTGTACCTGCCCTTCCCCTGGACAACTCCTGCTGTCCTTCAAGACTCAGCTCCAGGATCACCTCCAGAAAACCTTCCCTGGAGGTTGATGTAGGGATGAAATAGTGTGCCACTTGGATTCCTCTGCCTCTTCAGGACTAAAGCACTCACTGTTCTAACTGCTGAGAGCATTGGTAGCAGTTCAGATCCCTGCTAAATTTCATTTTGGAGATTACCTTGAGTTGAAGAGCCACTTACTAAAGGTCATGCCTTCCTTCCTTGGGGCAGCCCATTTGCAGTGACTAGTCACAGAAGTAGACAGAGGCATAAAGGCCTGGTCTCATTGCCCCTATTGGGACAGTGCTGTGGGCCATTTCAGCCCCATAGTTCTCTCTTGGAAAGACTGAGGACTTTGTCACAACTGTATCACAGCCCAATTTATTCTTTCCCCCAGTTCACCTTCTTTCACTTCTTCCTATAGGTGTCAATCATGAGAGCAAGTCTTCTGCACATAAATCTCCATCTTTGACTCTGTTTCACAGGAAACTGCATGGTGACACTGGATTAGGGCTCTCAACACCACTTGCTCATTCCTAGTGTGACTCTTATCCCCTGATACCATCATTGTTTACTCATGGGGCTATGCCTAAATATAGTCAGCAGCTTGAGAACAGGGATTTTCAATCTTGTCTTTTCATCTTCACTTCCTTTTTATCCTCACTCATTAAATCTTTTTGAATAAATGAATGCATGAGGTCATCATCTTGAAAAGCTTTGGGGGCTTTCCTAAAACCAATTCAATCCTCCCCGAATCTTATTTCTTCTAGGAATAGCCCCAGAAAATATGGAACATTTCTCCTAGAATGTATTTTAAGTTTGCTGCTGCTTCTGCTTCATGAAATTGTGAAAGCATAGATTTGGAAATCTGGATTTAGAAGGCTGATTGAATTCTCAGTTATCAGCTATGTGACTTTGGGAAAATCATATAACCTGTTCATATAACTGCTTCTAAAATCATATAACCTCTTCTTCTTGGTTTCGTCAGCTGGAAGACAGTAATAGCTAGCTCACAGATATGGGTTTTTGGTGAATAAATGAGATAATGTCTGTGTGAAGTGATGGACATAGTAGATACTCAGTAAATTTTAAGCCTCTTTTTCTTTTTAGATTGAACTTACTCTTTTTACAATAATTTGCAAAGAAATAAATTACAGTAATTTAGTCCCACTGAGATGATCTCATTAGCTGTCATTATCTTTTCCCTCCCCCTTACCACATGGCAAAAATCCATCATCCTCTGCTACTATTCTT
The DNA here is from genome assembly GCA_024291935.2 of Okapia johnstoni. Lineage (NCBI taxonomy): Eukaryota > Metazoa > Chordata > Mammalia > Artiodactyla > Giraffidae > Okapia > Okapia johnstoni. Next base: position 76,837,957 of record CM044306.1, on the reverse strand, counting down.
ATTTTATAAGGAAAAAAAAAGGCTGCTGAAAGCATCTACTCAACAGTCCAAGTCCCTGCTTGCTGTAAGTTTTGCTATTTATCACAAGGCATCAAATTTGCTGGGAGGTGTGGCTAGGTGCATTGAGAGTGAATCAAAGGTGAGTGAATGACAAGGTGAGTAGATGACACTGCTTGATGGGTTTCAGTGAAGCAAAGGAGGAGCTAAAATGACTAAGGCACCGAGGAAAGACTACAGGTATGGTACAAGGCATCCCATATTTAAGTACCCAATTTACCCATGTTTCCATTTTTCTTCTCAGTACTTGGAAAATCCCATTTGTCAGCTTCCTTGAAGTTGAGTGGACCATGTGATAAGCTCTGGTCAATGGCTCTTAGTAGAAGCAATAGATCACATGTAGGGAGAAGAATTTAAAAACCAGGGATTAGTTTTCAACTAGAAGTCTGGAATATTGAAGGACTTATGCTCTAGACAGTCTCCTAAATCTGGAGCAGATTCTGTACAAAGTGAAATAATAATTTGTTATGTTAAACTACTGAGATGTTCCTGTTCCTTGTTACCACCACAAAACTCAGCCAGTTCTGATGAATGTACTGCATTGCAGGAAAACTCAGGGTAAACCCAAATAAGCAAAACATCTCAGGAAAAACAGGAACCATGGCCAGCTGTCTCAGAAAATAGAACTGGAAGGTTATTCAGTATCCTTGTCAATCTTTGCTGTTCCACCACTGAAGTGACTTAGCTTCTCCCTTTGAATCTGCTCCTCCTTTCTGTGTCCATCTCCTTCTCCCACTTCCAGTTGAGAGTTGTCTTTCTTGGCATCATTGCATCTCTGCATCTCTGTATCATTTGTCTTTCAAAGAGATAGAGCTAGTTGCTCCAATCTGGACATGCATCAGGAAGTGCTCTTGAGCTTCCCTGGTAGCTTAGCAGTAAAGAGTCCACCTGCAAGGAGACACGAGATCAATCCCTGAACTGGGAACATCCCACGTGTTAAGGAGCAACTAAGCCTGGGTACCATAATTATTGAGCCTGTGCTCTAGAGCTTGGGAACTGCAACTAAGCCATTATGCACTACAGCCCGTGCTCCACAACGACAGAAGCCACCACAACAAGAAGCCCACACACCAGAACTAGAGAAAAGTCCACACAGCAATGAACACTCAACACAGCCAAAGAAATTAAACAAATAAATAAAAAGAAAGTGCTCTTGAGCCAGATTACTTCATAGGCTGCTACAAATAGTAGTCTACAAATTGGTTTTCCTTGAGTCAGATGTCCTCCCCTGGTCCAATTAGCAAAAACCATGAAATTAGGTCATGAGTTACAAAACATAGTCATCCACGCTTAAGAAGTTTGGGATCTTCCCTGACCTTCACACCCCCTACCTTCCCCTCATCAGGAACTGTAGTTTGAGTGCTATTAGATGGTGCTGTAGATACGATAGGCACCATGTTGACTTGCCCAGTAAACCAGGATACAGATCTCTCAGGTCAGTGAGAGACAGGCTCTTACTACATTACTGTGGGCATAGAACTGGTTGCATATGTGCCTTGGCCTTTATCTGCAAATTGACCTGTGACCTGTGACAGGACAGAATTTTTGTTGAGCTAATGATACTTTCTAGATGAGACAGGAAAAGTGGACCCAATACAGGGTCAAATGCAGGAGATTTCTGGCCTCCTATTAATAGATACTCATTGATCAAGAACTAGATGTCTCACTTGGAGAATTTTTTTGGTTCATAAGAGACACAAAAGGTGATAGTTTTAGGGTAGTGCAATAATCAATGATTTAAAAATAGTTTTAATATCAAATTATAAATTAAGGACCATTTCACTTCACCCTGGGCATTTGGTTAACTTATAAATTTGAAATAAGACCTTCTCTCGCTCTTAACATCAGTCTCCTATGACATTCTCTCATAAATATTCTTTTTAATGTGTGGTAATCTTTGCTTGGACTATATTTATTTACCTTCTTAAAATGTTTTTTCCATTTTTAACTCTACTCTTTAAGCCAGCCCCTATTGTTTAACTTTCCCCTAAGGCACCCTCTTATCCTTCCCAAAATACTCTACTTTCCCATTCAGATGGTTTCAACTCCCTAACTGCCCTCAGTTTATCCCCAGTTAAAATTCCCATTGCCTCTGAGGTGATCTTGTGTTGGTCTTAGTTGCTCAGCTGTGTCCGACTCTTTTTGACCCCATGGACTGTAGCCCACCAGGCTCCTCTGTCCATGGGATTCTCCAGGCAAGAATACTGGAGTGGGGTGCTATGCCCTCCTCCAGGGGATCTTCCCAACCCAGGGATTGAGTCCAGGTCTCTTGTGTTGCAGATGGATTCTTTACTGTCTAAACCACCAGGAAAGCCCAAGAATACTGGAATGGGAAGCCTATCCTTTCTTCAGGGGAACTTCACAACCCAGGAATCAAACTAGCGTCTCCTGCATTGCAGGCAGATTCTTTATCAGCTGAGCTACCAGGGAAGCCCTGAGGTGAATTTAGTTGAGATTAAAAGGAAATAAGCCAATTCAACTATTACACATTAAGATAAGGATTTCTGGTAGTTAAGTGACAAAATAAAAACACTGTAGAAAAGTGTTTTGACCAGAGATGCCTTCCTACAGTTCTTTAAATTATTGCAATAGGTCCTTTTGCTTCCTTTTGACTCTACAAACAGAATAGAGGCTCTGACATCAGCTCTCGGTCAGAGGCAACAAATGACACAGGATAGGGATGGTGGATTTAATATTTTTTGAGAAACCATGACCACATTTCAAGTCACTTAAGAGGCTGTCATTTATAAAATGCATCCCTATTTCAGGGATGTTAAGTTGTGAAAAAGGTGTGCCGTAAATTCTACTGAAATATGGTAAATGGTAGACAGGGGGTTGGCGTGCAGTGGGGAAGCTGCAGTGAGGGAGTGGAGTGTGTTGATCTTTAACTGAGACCAGATTCAGCTTCCTGTCCTCTTCCTTTTTAGCGGTGTGACCCAGGGCAAAGCATTTAACTTCTTTGAGCCTAAGCATCCTCATCTGAAAAATGGGGATAAAAATAGCTACAGGGTTATTAGATGCTTTACGTAAGATATTGTACATGAAAGATCCTGACACGTGGTAGGTTCTCAGTGGGTGTGAGCTGAATGTGAATCTGCCTTTTAAGCACCCTATAAACTCAGGAAAGGGATTCCTGTCCTATCAAGAAGATTGATAGAGACTGAAATGAATCCTCTGGCTGGAAGAGAAAAGACCTCAGCTTTGGGTACCCTACCTCCTTTGTACCATTGTTGGTTAGATGGTGGTTTGCTTGTTGTCTCTTCCTTCATTTATTCCTTCACTCAGTCATTATTTTTTAGGTTCCTACTTTTTGTCAGACATTGGGGTAAAATGATAAATAAGACATGGTGATCTCCGTGGATCACTGAACCTAGTAGGGAAATAACGGCATGTAAGCAAATAAGCAAGAAACGTTAAACAACCATTTTTTGTTGTTTTTTTTAAATCTCAACCCTTTCCACTATAGAAAGAGTTAAAAAGAAAACCAAAACCCAAACCAAGGTAGAATCCCAATGTCTTTTATGACTTGTAAAATGTTGTTGAAGCATGGGTGATCTAATTAAACTCTATCACAAAAATGAATTTGCCTTCTTCAACTTTTCTCTCCTGTTAAGTTAATTTTGACTTTGGCATCAGGACACATTTTGTTTTCCTTCTGCTCTCACATTCTGCATCTGTTACCTTCTCTGTCAGGCAAGTATAGAGAGTAAATCCTCAGGCAAGAAACAATAAGTATGCCACACATCTAGAATCTGAAACAAAATTGGTAGGCATGATTTTAGCTCTTCCTGTTTTCATAGTGCTTTGCATATGGAATAATGTATGTACAGGGCTTTTAGTTTTGGTGAGGCAGGACTTTTAGTTTTAGTGAGGCAGTATGGCACAGTGGGGAAAATATAGGTGTAGGAATCAGTGTACGTTTAAATGTTGGCTTATCATTTGTTAGTTGTGTGGGAAAGTCATTTAACCTCACCAACTCTCAGTTTCCTTATTTATAAAAATGAGTGATAATAATACTTATAGGATTATAGTAATGAAGATATATGCTTACATATAGTAGGTCTTTAAATATAACTTACTATTGTCAGTTATATTGACACAACATACGACATATATTGTGTCATATGCTGCTAATTGACAGCATACAACACAAAAGAAAATATTTTCTCAGTCCTTGGATAATTGTATAAAATATTTAAACAAATTAATATAAATTGTGTATATTAGGGGCAGAATTCGACCTTATTATATTAAACAGGCAAGTAGTTATTAAAATTGGCTTAACTTGGGACATCTACAGGGGAAAAGTCATTATAAGCTGTAAACTCCTAGCTAGAGTGATCAGCCCTGAAAACTGGGCTGAGTATGGGTTGGAGCCAGTTCTCTAGGTGGGAATGGGGAGTGGGGAATTGCTCTACCCATTAGAGGGCAATACATATAATATTTGGAGTTCTTTGGTAAGGAAGAGTTGTTTCTTATTCATTTATTCATTCGTATGGACTTATGTTTCTTTTATACTTTCACTCTCATGCATTGGAGAAGGAAATGGCAACCCACTCCAGTGTTCTTGCCTGGAGAATACCAGCGACGGGGGAGCCTGGTGGGCTGCCGTCTGTGGGGTCGCACAGAGTCAGACACGACTGAAGCGACTTAGCAGCAGCAATAATCTAATGCTATATTATGTATCTTGCTATTCAAATTGTTCTGTCTCTGGCCATGGGGAATCCTTTCAGGTTGGTTCCTGTGCCCTTCTGATACACCTACATCCTTTCTCTTTTTTTTGAGCACTACTTTCTTTCTGGAACTATAACATGCTTTGGGCTCATCTTATATTTTCTCTGCCCCAGCCCTTTAATCAGCCATCTCTCCAAGAAGCCCTGGTTCCTTTGATTGGGAAATGGCTTTTAGCAATCAAGATCTGGTGATAGGTGTGCTCACCCAAAATTTTCTGAGCATTTTCTATGCATCTGGCACTGTTCTTGGCACTGGAGATAGCAAAAGCAAAGGTCTTTGACCTCAAGGAAGTTACATTCTAATGAATCATGAAAATTAAAGGTGATACTATGAACGAAAAGTCCAGAAGAATACTTGGCTTATAAAACGTGCTCAAAAATGTTAGTGATTCCTTCCCTCCCTCTCTCCTTCACTATACTCACCATATAATTGTTCAAATTCCTTTCTTAGGGATTGGAGCAAACTGGGCTATGCTGTGGTTTGGAGTCCCATCTAGGATTGGTATAGGAATTTTTACTAGTGCTGGGCTACATAGCCCATGTGCTCCGCAAAGCGCATTTGAAGTGTCCCTAAGAAGGCAAACCAAAGCCTGTAATAAAGGATTAATATCTAACCCTAACCCAAGGGGCACAACACAAACTCTTGAGGAGATGAGTCAAAAGCTCAGAATTTCAGTTGATCAGAACCAAGTATGGAAGGAGAGTAGAAGTTGAATCAAGTAGAAAATGTCTCAAGTGAAGCCTGTCAGTGAGGTAGTGGAGTTGGGTCTTCATTGCATGTTAACCTCTATGGTATAGGAGCACCTTACCTGCTTATAAACCCAGGCAAGGCAGACACACTTGATCTTTGAATGACCCTGTGTTTTGTTACCTCCCTCATATTTCCTGTACATTGGTCCCTGTTTGTCTTGCCATGTATTCCAGAGTTCAGGTAAAAGTCCATGGTCATCTGGAGGAGCTCTTAGTGCAAGCATAATGTTGACACTATGCTGGCCATACTGTCATCCAGAGTCACAATGCAGGGACTGGAGAATAAGCTGCTAATAGCTGCCCCCAGAATTGAGGCTTAGTTAGGGAATACCACATCTCTCAGCTCTCTGCCTTTGTGTTCAGGTCCTCTTTGGTGCTGGATGAACTGGGAAGTTGCTACTTGGGAATGTTTGTGTTGAGCAGTGGGAACCCAGGGTCTCACCAGGAAATGTGAACAGAAGGAGAGGCAGATGTCAGCACCAGGTTGGTGGTAAGCAGAGTCCTGTCTGGGGCTACAGATAAGAAAATAACCCAGGAGGCCAGAATCTGGGTGAGCTGAGAACTGGTAGGGAAAAGAAGTATGAGAGGGGGCATACAGAGAGGTGCAGGACCAAGGTTGAAGGTTAGGGCTGCATGTGTCTAGTTACCTGTGCTGATGGCTACAGAGGGGCTGGGCTTAATGGGATAAAGGTTCTTTTCCAGGCCCTGCCCAGAAACTCCAAGAGACCAACGTTTCTCCTTTTCAGTGATAGTAAGTAATTATTTAATATAATGATAATTAAGTATAAGATAATTAGCAACCATATTTTTTATAATCATACATACTAAATGTTCAGTATTTACATTCAGATACCATTCTGAGGCTGTGGTAACCTCTTATGAGGCAGAACTCACCAAAATCTAGTGAACAAATCCAGAAGAAAGGTTGTGGTGGTTTAGTCATTAAGTCATACCCAACTCTTGCGACTCCATGGACTGTAGCCCACCAGCTCCTATGTCCATGGAGTTTCCCAGGCAAGAATACTGGAGTGGGTTGCCATTTCCTTCTCAAGAGGATCTTCATGACCCAGGGATTGAACCCACATTTCCTACATTGCAGACAGATTCTTTATCAACTGAGCCACCAGGGAAGCCCCTAGAAGAGAGGAGTTTTAAATAATGGCATTTTAAGCAGTGCTTTGACTTGAGCCTGCTCTTCTCAACCTCATCTTGGAACAAGAAGAGAGCAATGGGTTGTCATAGCAAATTTGGTGTCCCCTTATCCCTTTGTAATCTGGCCCTTGACTAGAGAGTGTGTCATCATGGAGCTGAGAGGGAGGACAAGGCCTAAAGGAGAGAAGGGAAGGGATGGTTTGGGGCAAGAGGACCTTTTCTGTCCGCCCTCTCATAAAACCCATTGTCCTGGCAGAGTGTTGCCAAAAGCATAGAGATCAATGCTTAAAATGCAAGTCAGGAACACTGCATGGGCAGATGGTGGGAATGAGAGGATTTGTCCTTAGAGTCAGGTACAATGTCCTCCCACCTGCATGAACATCAGGACCTTTGAAGATCACTTTCTGTACTCAGAGTCTTAGATGCTTCAAAGTGGAAAAGAAAATTCAATACGATTTTTAATTAATTTCTATGCCTCCTTGGCAGCTGTCATATTATACATAGTAAATATCTAGGGTAAACCAAGCAGTCACATGAAAAATGATTTTTCACACCTCTATTTTGGAATTATGTGCAAAGTTTGCTGCATCCCTCATGCTGAATATCACATAATTAAATTGATAATTACACCAATTGAACATGATGATCTGAAATTAAATTATAAGTCAGTGTTCTGTTGCATAAAAATACTTGCTTTCTCAACTCATGGACAAGATCTGTAATAAAGGTGGCTGGCTTACAAGTTGATATTTACCACTGACATGCAAGCTTCTAAAAAATTGATTAACAGGCTAAAAAAGAAAAGTGAACAATTGGAGAAATTATTAGGTTCTCTGTTACAAAAAAGCAAAACAAACCTTTTATGAAACTCTAGGTTCAGTTTGACGACTTCCCTGGTGGCTCAGACGGTAAAGCGTCTGCATACAGTGCCTACAATGCAGGAAACCTGGGCTCAGTCCCTGGGTCGGGAAGATCTCCTAGAGAAGGAAATGGCAACCCACTCCAGTATTCTTGCCTGGAAAATCCCATGGACGGTGGAACCTGGTAGGCTACAGTCCATGGGGTTGCAAAGAGTCGGACACGACTGAGTGACTTCACTTTCACCTTCAGGTTCAGTTTCTAATAGAAAGGTGAAACTGAAAGGGCATTTGCTTCCTCAGCAATTGAATACTGGAACTCAGCAGTCCTCTGGCATATATTAGCTATGCTTAAAATTCCCCCTTTGTGCTAAAAAGGAAGTATTGGGAACTCCCTGGAAGTCCAGTGATTAGGACTTGGCACTTTCGCTGCAAGAGCCCGGCGTTCTATCCCTGGTCAGAGAACTAAGATCCTGTGGTGCAGCGTGGCCAAAAAGCACAAACAAACAAAAACAAACAAAATAACTTGCTATCCTGTCCCCCTTTATTTTTGATTCCTTACCACTGTTCTCCCCTTCTTCCCATCTAGTTCTCATTGTTTCCTTTCTCCTTATTTATAACTTTCAAGTCTTGCCTCTTTTCTTTCTTCCCTATCTCCTTCTTCCTCATCTCCCTCTTCAAGGCAATGCTTCACAGTGGTCATTAAAAGCATGGGCTCTAGAAACATACTAAGGCTTCCAAATCTGGCTCCACCAGACACTGAGAGACTTTGGGTAAGCTGCTTTATCTTGCCATGTCGCTACAACTTTGTGTCAGTCAAGGTTCATTTAGGGAAGCAGAACCGCTAATGTGCGAGGCACCGAGGAAGTGAAGGTGTCTGAAAGGGGGAGCTGAAAGGTCAGAGGGTCCGAATGTGTCTCCAAGTAGAGAGCTGGCGGAGAAATCTACAAGGAACTGTTGCCTCAAAAGGTTTGCATTCAAACATCTGGTGATGTTGAGTTTGACCTGGAGGACCGGAGGTCCCCGCAGGATGTGGAGTGGAGAAGAGTGGATAGCTGGAACTTACTGGTACCTCTATGTCTACCCATTGTTGCATCTAACCATGATGACCTTCAGAGTAATGGCTGCTGCTTCATTCTGCCTTTCAAATCTCAGGCAAATCCCACTTTTGGCCAAATCAAACCCAGAATCACATAGAGAAGAGGGGAAGTTAGGTCTAGTTGGACTGGGTTTTTTTTTTTTTAGTACAAACCACCATGTGAGTCATTTTCAAAATGCAGTTATTAAGAGTTCATAACTCATGGAAATGTAAAAAGTAAATGGGACTTGAAACATCTAAAGAAAGCACTTATCACAGCGTCTAATACACTGTAAGCACCCCACTAAATGTTAATTGTCATTTCTTCTTTGTTTTCAATCCTTTTTCTCTTATGTTTCATGCTTCTACCTAAGCACTATGACCAAATTTCTGTGTCATTAACATTCCATCATCAGTGTTTAGGATAATCAGTAAATGATGTGGCAAGTGTAACAACAAAACAGATATTATTTATTGAGTACTTACTATGTGACCATTTTATGCATGATGCTAATAACAACCCTGCAATCCAGCTGCCATCATCCTTTGATGAGGAAATGATGAGGACGTTGAAGTAGAGAGACTATTTACTTGCCCCAAATAGCACACGATTTAGACACAGTACCAGTTGAGAGCCGAGTCATGGAAGCCCATTTTAAATACTCTGTTTCCATTAAGAGTGAGAGTACCACCTCCAAGAAGAGGTACTTTCCAAAGGTGTTTAGAAATACAGCACCTTCAAAACTAACAAAGGGCCTCAGAACTCCTTTCCTGTTGTTACTGTTTCACACAAAATTTGGACGGATTATGAATCTGCTCTCCATGGTTTGGACTATAAAGCCAGTGGTCAGAAAGAACTCGGTATGTGGCCATGTTAGGCAAAACAGCCTGAATCAAGCCAACAAGTGTTGAGGTGTTTGGGGAGGGAATTGGAGGAAAGTTGGAGAAAGGTTAAAGTTAGTTCATAATTAGATATAATTTAGCAACCTAAAACTCGAAAAACTTGCTCCAAAAGGACTGCCTTGCCTTCTTAAAACATGGCCTTGTGACTTTAACTGGAATGCAAAGTTTGTCAAATTATTCCAGCCAGTAACTCTCTCCCCCACCTGCCCCAAATTCAATCTGCCCCTTAAAGCAGAAACTCCAAATTTGCAACCCCATGGATTATACTCAATGGGCTTCTGGAGTTTTTTAAACTTTTTTTTTTAATTCAAATATTTTCATATGGGGCTTATCAGAGTTCCCACTCATTTCTATTTTCTGTCATACAGCCTTATCTACTTCACTCATCAATGTTATATGCCTTGACTTACAAGGCATTTGAGTTCCCAAAACTTGCAATGGTATCTAGAAGCACAGATTTCAAAGGGATTGTCTGGTTTTTGATTTCCACACAGAAATAAGCGGAGATGAGGCACACGGACCTTCCCAATTCTATTTTTCTACTCATTCGGCCCTTCACCACCCAACACATTCCTTAAAGTTCTTCATGGATGAACTTGCTGCGTAACATTCTGACAACCTCTAGGGTTACCTTTTAAGAAGAAAGGTCTGACTTGCTCAAGAGCCAAGTGGAGAAATCATACATTTTTAACTTTGCCAAATGTGACATGCATTTCACAAAAGAAAAACCTCAAGATATAAGGGCTAAGTACTGAAAGAGTGAAGCAGAAAATCTAAGCATGTTCCTAAGTAGACACAGGTGTGATCCATTCCTGCAAATACGCTTGAAAAAGGGTTACTGGTGTAGTTTTAAAGTGTGCTGTTAGGGAAATACTCGATTTCCCATGGTTTCGGACACCTGTGATATGAAAACTTGAAGGTACTAGAATATGATAAATGATAATGTTTCAGCTATGTTGACAAGCATCTTCGGCATTGAGGTGGTTACCTGTCAAAAACAGTGTTGGTATTTGTCACTTCTATTAACAGTCTCTGAAACTTAGGATGTGAAAATGATGGTTTGGTAAAATGTATTTGGTTCAAAAGCTGGTTTGGGCATTTTATGATACAGATTGACAAGTATGTGATATGTAACTTAAAACATGTGGGTGCAGTTAAGGTAACCATAGTATTTACTGGATAGAGTCTTTTGTGTTTTTATAGAGATGTGGATAAAAATAGGATGACATAGAGTCTAGTTTGCTAAAAGAAGACCCAGAAGCTTGATTTTTATTACAAGAGACAAGCCTCCTAGGGATTTGCATCTGCAAATGCCTCCTGGTATCTTTGGTTTCCTGGTTTGTACACCTGAATCTGAGCACCTTATCATCGTTACCATTCTCTTTAAAGGAGAGAAGTAAAAATCTATGCCTCTATTTTTAAAAATTAAAGTTTTTTATATGTGAACATAGATATTTTCTTGGTAGATTAATGGAACGCAATAGAAGAAACTTCACTTCTCTGATTTGTGTCTTAGAAGGCATTTAAATGAAGCTGATCATCTAATGGCCTAGGATGTAGAACGCTTGAATTTTTATTCTAGATTATAATACTACTCAGCTGTGGGTGTGACTGGGCACCTGCTTTCTATACAATGTGACCGGTGGATTGAGTGCCTGCTAAGTCACTTCAGTCATGTCCAACTCTTTTCTACTGTATGGACTGTAGCCAGCCAGGCTTCTCTGTCCATGGGATTATCAAGGCAAGAGTACTGGAATGGGTTGCCATTTCCTCCTCCAGGGCATCTTCCTGACCCAGGGATCAAACCCGCATCTCCCGCATTGCAGGAGGATTCTTGACTGCTGAGCCACCAAGGATGCCCTGACCAGTGGATTAGACAGTTCCTAAAGCTTCCTCGTGGGACTTTCCTGGTGGCTCAGAGGTGATGTGGGTTCAATCCCTGGATGGGGAAGAAAGAAATGGCAACCCACTCCAGTATTCTTGCTTGGGAAATCCCCATGGACCAAGAAGACTGATGGGCTACGTACAGTCTATGGGGTTGCAAAAGAGTTGGACATGACTTAGCCACTAAACAGCAAACTTAACTAGCCACTTGTGTTTAGTGGCTATTATATTGGACAGTGCTGTTCCAAAGTGTTACAGATAAAGCCTCTTTGAGAAAAAATATCTTTAGTTCACACATCTATTCATGTACACGTTTTATGTATTTTTGCATTCATTAATTCAACAAATATTTTTTGAGCACCTTCTCTGTTTCAGGCACTCAGGATATGATGAGCACCCTAATCGGGCTTATATTGTCTCATGGAATAGATGAAAACCAATCAAACAATCATGCAGCTGGTGGGAATTAGGAGAATGCGATGGTTGTAAGATTATCCCATGTGGCTGATTTCTGTGAGGAAATCCAGGCTTTTCAACCTCTTTAAAGTCTTCTGATTTCTCTCAAGGGAATGACCTCTGACCTGGGATCTGAAAGCTACTTGGCCCTTTGAAAGGGATAGATTTTATCAGTTGACACTACAGAGATCAAGCAGGGTTGGTAGAAACAAATTTAGATAATTATAAGACTGACTACTCATGTAAACAAAATCACTGTTTCTCTTGAGAAAGAAGAAGAATATCAGGAGCCTGGTGGCTTAGAAGAATTAAAACTGTCAAAACTGAAAGTAGAACAGTTGATCATGGGGTATCCAGGGAGTTTCCAAGTCATTCTGTCTCACAGTATATAAAAGCACAGACCCTCTTAAGTGCTTCATTCCCTGTTATTGAAATAAGTTGTAGAACACAAAAGCACACAAGCACACCTGGGTATAATTAAGAAGTAAGACGTTAGATAAATTACATTTCCTTAAAGAAATATTTTGATGTTCTTGGAAACCTATAACCCCTACTGAATACTAGCTAAGTTTCTGATACAGACAAACTATGTCTCTTGTAAACACGCCACTAAAACAGCACTGATCTCTTCCATCTAAATATTTCCTAGTGCCCTAGAATGGTCATCTGTGAAGCAGACAATCTAAAGGTTTTTTAAAATGATCCAAAGGAGCATAAATAGTCATCAGAATCTAGTTTGCATGTTAGAATTCCAATCTCCTTGGAAGTTCTAGCCAGTAATCTAAATTAACCATGAAATGATATATGATAATTTGAAAATAATAACGTACTTTTAAATGAGACGCCACTAAAGAACAGCAGCACAACATTAAGGTAGCATGTGACACTCTCTAATGTTACCTGCTGTCATTTTAATTCGGGGTTCGGAGTCAGGATGGCAATGCCTCTTCAAAACATTCTGACCTTGGTAAAAAAAAATATCCAGGCAGAATATCTAAGAAAAATAGTCTATCATCCTCCAAAGAGAACATCGAACACTTTCCCCTGTGCAGTATTTCATGAATCTGGTTTTGTGGAATGCTGCCAGATGGCTGAACTCTATTCCCACGCCGCCTCCCCCTAGCCCCCCCCACTTTTCCTGGTATCCCTGACAGCATCTGAGTTAGGCTAGCACCATGCTTACAGCAAAATTACACTGTGCTTAGCTAACGGAAATCACTTCAGAACACATCTGTGGACCATTCTGGGGTGTATGCTGGCTAGAAGCACCAGGAACTCTAGGATCCATGTAGCACTGAATGGTTTTCTCTCACCTACAAATGTTGACCCGTAAGCCAACAGGTAAGATCTCCATGAGTGATGGGACAATGCTCCAAAATTCACGTCCACAGATACCCTGAAGCCTCTGAACTTGACTGTGCAGAGTTCAAGTTTCTATCAAACCCACACTGACTATTTTCATCGAGATACATGCTCATGCTCTCTCCAGAGGTAGGCATTGCTACTAGGGGATCCCTAGGTTGTTTTTACCCTATATCCAGTCTTTCTAGTCTGCAGTTTCACGTGAAAGAATTCTTGTGGAGGGGGCTTCTGTGTGTGGAGGGAGGCAGGAAAGAGTAGTGGTTTGGGGAGGAGAATTCCATTCATTTCACTGTGTGTGTGTTCCATCGCTCAGTTATGTCTGACTCTTTGCAGGCCCATGGACTATAGCCTGCCAGGCTCCTCTGCCCATGGAATTTTCCAAGCAAGAATACTGGAGTGGGGTGCCATTTCCTAATCCAAAGGATCTTCCCAACCCAGGGATTGAGCCCACATCTCTATGTCTCCTTCTCTTCTTTGAGAAGAGATAATTCTTTATTACCGCACCATCTTCCCTAGTGGTCACTAATGCCTCTCTGTCCAATCACTCTTCCAGGCCTAAACCGTTATATAATACATTTTATAGCCTTTTTCATGTAGGTTACATCATAAGCAAATGATCTCCTGGAATACTTTAACTTTCTATAATAGAAAACTTCAAACTTTTTATAATAGAAAATTTTAAATGTATCCTACACTGAGGCACACTCATACGATAAAGCTCCATATACTCCCATCACTCAGCTTCTACATGACCAACTTGTGGCCAGTCTTATTTCATCTACACCCTTATACACCTACCACTTGTATTATTTTGAAGTAAGTTTGTGAATAGTTTGCACTTGGATGGAGCAGTTAATAGAGGAAGTCACATTCCCTCTATAGATGGCTTTGATTCTTTTCTTCCCAGCAGGAAGAAGCAGTGATCCTTGAAACTCCCTAGCAGTTTATGTCTACCTTTCTTTTGGCACTAATCAGTCACTTCTTGTCTGGAATTATAGATCTTTTGGCACATCTTATCTTTCCTATTGAACCCTCAGGTCCTCAAGGGCAGGACTTAGGACCAATTCATCCAGCGTTCAATAAATGCTTATTGAATGAAATAAGAAATGTACAAAGATGGGCTACAGTGACTGAAATCCAAATTCAGATCAAGATAGATACATATCCAGCACTAGGAATTAAAGAAATAGACACCTGTTAACCTCAAATTTGCTTCTTCTATTTATAAATCTTAAGTAGAGATGTTGAGTTTCTTCCACATGCCAATACAATCTTTTTTAAAATTTATTTATTTTTTACTTGAAGGATAATTGCTTTACAGAATTTTGTTGTTAGGGAAAATGTGTCTGTCTTGAATGATGACGGATTTAAATATCGTGAAAAATGTATTTGTCATTTATGATAATGTAAGATAGAAGTGGTTTGATGTAGCTATGCATTATATAACACAAACTTGAAAATGGCGATCCATATTTTGCATGAAATAACAAAAGAAATTTAGAAAGGACAGTTTTCTTCCACTGAGAAAGAAGACGGACTTTGGAGCTGGGTAGACTTGATTGCAAGGCCCTGCCTTCTGCAAGGTACTTAATGTCTCCAACCCTTACCTTCCCAATCTATAAGTGTGGAAGGATTTTTTTTTTCTTGCTTCACATGATCATGAAGGATTAAATGAGAAAGCATATATGAAATCTCCAACACTACATGTTATACAGTCAGTGTTCCTATATGTTGATGATAATATTAGCAACCACTTCAGAGTTTACTATGCGCTAGCCCTGGATCAAGCAGGATACAGGTACTATGCTAATTCATCTTCACAGGAACTTTGAGGAGAGTTGATATTTCCATTTGCTTGATGAGAAAACTGAAGTCTAGAAAATTAAGTAACTTGCTCAGGATCACATTACTAATAAGAGGTAGAGCTGGGGTTTGGAGATTAAACCTGGGTCTCTTTGACACTAGAGTAACTCTTTGTAATTATTGCACTGCCTGACTTTCTTTCATCAAAATCTCTTTGAAACTTTGCATAGAAAAGGGCCTATCTTAAAACTTGAAGGAAAACATCTTTACTTTCAATCCTTACGGCTGTTGTAATCATATATAGCTGAGAAATTGGCAGCTTTGAATAATTGGGCATTTTTGAAAGGGGGAGACAATAATGGAAGGATGAACATTTGAAGATCACACTCACTTTTATTTTAAACACTTGTAAGAATAGTGTTCAAATAGAAAATTAATATGTTTGTTTAAGGGATGTATATAATACACAGAGACATTTTTGTAACACTAATTCTAGTGATGTAGCAGAAAAGTATACCTAAAAGCATAACTTCAGTAAGGCACCAACAGAAATAGCAACATTAAAAATGTATAAAATCTGGAAGAGTTCAAGTGAAGAAGCTAGTGAAGTGTTTAGTGCATGATATATAATGAACAGGCTTTCCAGGTGGTGCTAGTGGTAAAGAACCCGCCTGCTAATGCAGGGGAGTAAGAGACAACCCAGGTTTGATCCCTGGGTTGGGGAGATCCTCTGCAGTACTCTTGCCTGGAGAATCCCATGGACAGAGGAACTTGGTGGGCTACAGTCCAAAGGGTCACAGAGAGTTGGACACAACTGAGCAACTAAGCACACATACACATATAACGAACGTAGAATAGGTATTTATTGGATAATATGAAGTGTGAGTCATCAAACACCTAATATATTAAGTCACTCAGAATCTGAGGCATTGTCCAATGCCTAAGCGTCTTATGAAAACCTCAAGAGTATATATTTTCCTTTTCTCCTTCTCCTTATTAGAAGTTCTGGCATTTCCAGAGTCTATTAGTTTTCGTTGGTTATTCCAATACAAAATCCTAGAAAGGCTTCCACTGAAATATTCAGGTTGGTCATTTCTGTGCTCTTTGAATAAAAACATCCAAAGGGTTTGGTCTTCTGGAAAATGCAGTCCAGCCTGAAAATTTGTCTTTGAGATTGAACTGGAGTGGCTGGTTCCCTACACATTTCAGCATTCTGACCACAGACTTACTGTAGTAAAGAAAAATCTGAGTCAAATGTCTGAGGAACAGGGTGTGATTTAGCTAAAATTGCCGATTTTGTTATAGCATGTTTGGAAAAGTTGCCCCCGAACCGGCTGTCATGAGTATTTCTTAAATTAAAATTCCCACTGAATCTTGTGAAAGTAAATAGTTGATGTCCAAGAACCTCAGCCATTGTCCAGAAAAAGCCATTGTAAAGTCTCTCCAGGACAGGAAGCTTTGTCTATGGCACTCACCTCTGCATATTGACAGTCCGGTACCTGGCAGGTGTCATAGATCTGTGTTGACTTTATAATAAAGGGAAATTATTTATGCCACAGTTCAGTTATACCAGGAGACTAGCTTTGTGCTTATTCTTATGGTTAAAGCTTTCCCCTAAGCAAGTTCCAAAACTACCAGATGTTATAGTAAACACTCCTCAAATAAGTTTTGGATAATAACCTTGATAAGGTCCAAGTCCTATGAGGCAAAGATAAACCTTCCCTGGTATTGTTGAATC
Organism: Okapia johnstoni; assembly: GCA_024291935.2. NCBI lineage: Eukaryota > Metazoa > Chordata > Mammalia > Artiodactyla > Giraffidae > Okapia > Okapia johnstoni. Next base: position 76,821,184 of record CM044306.1, on the reverse strand, counting down.
CTGAAGATCCTCTTGGATTTGGATGCTTGCAGAGATAAAGCAGACCACAAAATGGTCTCAGCTGGACAAATGTTGAATACAACAATTGCTGCCTCCAGTTGCTTTTGACACAAGTATTTGGAGGCGTGGGGAGCAGAGGAGGATAGTATGCTTGCTATTCATGGACAGGTTTTTTCTTATTTATACTGCAGGTGTTAATGATAAACTAATACTGTAGGGTCCTTTGGGTCAGGCACTCTGTATCCTATGGGCACCTGGACTTCTGATCCACTCAGATAAGGGGAAAGATGAAGCAGCATTAGCAACTTGACTTTATTAGAAATGGTCCTTGGTGCCTTGCTAGGGTTCTGACAGTCTGCTTTGGCTTGGGTAGAGGTTGGGCAACTCGCCACTCAGAGTTCCTCATGGGGACAAAGTCTTGAGTAGGGTGTGCAGCATGATGGATGAATCACCAGATTGAAACACAACTCTAAATATATTCATCTTGTCCTTGTCTTATCTTTAGTGTGAGCACTTTAGGAATTTACTTGCTCCTGTATGTTAGGGTCCCTCAGTTTCCCCAAATTTAGCCACGGGCAGAGAATACACTTCTACTCCAGGGGCTGCGGCTTGCAGCCGGAGGTAATGCTCTTGCATGCATTACTGAGTACAGCGTGAAATTAGTCCCCAAAGGGAGGAGGCATGACCAACGCATGTCAGATGTTCAGGCTTTCTGTGTGACTCCAGCCAGGGGCAGGAATGTGGCTATGGGGAAAACAGGGTTTAGGGAAACAAAGGAGCTTGAAGGCAACCAGAGTTCCAGGCTAACCCCACAGTATAAAATGCATGGAGAGGAATGGAGGGTCAGTGGGAGGCAGTGGAATAAAAGAGAAGTGGAGGGACTTCCCCTGAGGTTCCAACGGTTAAGACTCCACACTCCCAATGCAGGGGCCTGGGTTTGATTCCTGGTAAAGAAACTAGATCCCACATACCCCAACTAAGAGATCCTGTGTGCCACAACTAAAGATCTCGAGTGCCACAACTGAGATCTGGTGCAGCCAAATAAATAAATAATTTTTAAAACAGAGATCTTTGCAAGCCATATATTACTATTAGAGCTCTTGTTAACTGGCCTGTCCACTCACCAGCAGTGTGACCTTGGACAAGTTAACTTTTCTGGGTCTCACTGTCCTCATAAGTAAAATGTCAGGTTGTTAACAAGTTCAAATGAATACATGGAAAACCTTTAGGTATGCAGCTTATCTACTGTTTGTACCAAGATGGGGTCGTTTTGGAACATAGAGTTTCCACTTCGTATCATTTCAAAGTTTGAATAAAATCACGTACGCCTGTGCTGGGAATGGTTGGAGATGCTTCAGAAATGTTCTTAAGAAAGATTACACCTGCCACTAGGTGTGAATTATTTGGCTAATTTAGTGTTACAACTAACATAAAGAATGAAAAATAAAAGCTTTCCTTAAATCTATCCTCACTTGGTAATATAATAGGACACTTAGTGGCTCACTCTCTCACTTGTTCAAAAAAAGGCAGTTAAAGAACTTCACAAAACATTTAGTTGCAAAGCCTGAAAAGAGCTCACATCTCGAGAGTAGCTCCTTTCCTCTGCAGGAGTACATTCTCCACTAGGTCTTGGGGTCAGCCTGCCTCTGGGCTTTGGGAGAGAACGTGCTGGCTTGAGGCAGATCTCTGGACCAATTTACCATGGGATCTGGTCAAAAAGCCCATGAGAAGAAGAAAGAAGCTGTAAGCTTCCAAATAACTACATGGTAAAGAATTCATAGGACCTGAAATGCAACATTTGATCTAGACCAGAATGTTCTTTTGAGAAACACAGAGGAGGAATTATTGTAAATGTGATATGTTAACTGGCCCAGCAGGAAAAGGAAGACAACAATGTCAAAAAAAAATTTTTTTTTTAATTTTATTGCTTAAATCCTGGGGTAAGGGGGAAGTCAACAAACTTTTAGGTTCATCTTTGCTACCTACCTTACCAAAGGGGCTAAAACATTTGATACAAGGTCATTTTAGATGTTAAAACAAGAAAACATGGAAGCATAATTATCATATCTAACACATAAATCCCAGCAAATAGTCGGGAAAGAGATGGGCCAGATAGCTGATGGAGATTAAGAGGTATAAACTACCAGATATAAAATAAATAAGATTAAGGATGTCATGTACAGCACAGGGAATATTGCCAATATTTTACAATAAGTTTATATAGACTATAATTTATAAAAATATTGAATCACTATGTTGTACACCTGAAACTGATATATCATTAAGTCAACTATAATTCAATTAAAACATTTTAACCACAGCAAACAAAATTTTTATAGATACTTGGCTAGTTTTGCTGAGGAAAAATTCCTTGGTGTATTTTCACAGCATCTACCTTCATAATGTAACCTTGGGGAGGGATTAGTACTGGAGTTACTGGAAAGTCATTATTGCATGACGGCTTCTACAATTAGTCTATGATTAATAGGTCCCTGATGGAAATTAGCTCTGAGGAAAGCATCATAAGGAAACTCAATTTTAATCTAGGGTTTTGCAAGTTCACGCAATTGGCAGTGACCTAAGGAGCAAAAGAGGTTAATTGAAGTGGTTTGTTACCAAATTGTTTGAGTTCAACCTTAGTTTTCTTCTTATCTTATTAAAAAGGTAGTGAGTTTTCAAGACAAATATTGTGAATGCCTCATGAGTAGAAAAAAATAAGTTATTAGTTAAATGGCTATAGTCCATCAGGAAGGAAAGAATTAAAAGAGAAAGAAAAAGTTGAACTTGATACTTTCAAGTTTAGTTATCAGAACCTCGGAGTCTGGATCTTGCTCATTTGTGGAATCCTGAGTAAGTAAGTTAGTTTCCCTATGTATGGAATTGAGTAAATAACTTAATCTTTCTGGTATAGATTAGGAATACTTTATGAACATTTCGTCAATGTCTACACAGCAAGAAATTAAGAATGGATTGCTGATAGCCTGGCTTATATGATCAGTGAAGATAGCAGAACCAGTCAAGACAAGTCTGAGATTAACTGCCCTTGACTTGACTGCCTTGATTACTTATATGACCTTAATTAGCCAGTTTGGTGCAGACGTCCCTTCACTTTGTACTCAGCAAATTTGACTGTAGAGTTGTTTTCCTCCCCTGTAAAAATAAGCGATGTTTACATTACTAAGATCTAAAAGAAAAATTTTAAAGATGAATAAACACTAGAGGGTAGAGAATTTTCGTTGATTGAGCCTCCACTTTCTACTTTCTTGTATCACCCAAAGGGTGGCTTCTCACTCCCTGGGTCACTTGCCTCTAGCTCAATGGCTCTCAAGCTTTTTTTTTAAAATTAATTTTTATTGGGGTATAGTTGATTTACGATGTTGTGTTAGTTTCTCCTGTATAGCAGACTGAATTAGTTTACATTACATATATTCACTCTTTTTCCATATAGGTCATTACAGAGTATTGAGAAGAGTTCCCTGTGCTGCACAGGAGGTCCTTATTAGTCATCTATTTTATACATGGTAGTGTGTATAGGTCAATCTCAACCTCTGAATTTATCCCTCCCCCGTCTTTCCCCCTTGGTAACCATGAGTTTGTTTTCTATATCCAGTGGCTCTCAAACTTGACTAGTTTCAGACTCACCTCGAGGGCTTATTAAAACAGATGGCTGGGCCCCACTCCTAGAATTTCTGACTCACTGGGTCTGGAGTGAGACCTGAGAATTTGCCTTTTTAACAGGTTCCCAGTAATGCTGGCGCTGCTCTTCCTGGGACTGTACTTTGAGAACCGCAAAGAGAGTTGGCCTCCTGTCAGCTATATAATCTGAGCCATCAGTGTCCCCATATCCCCCTTCTCTCCCGCCACCTCACCCCCAAGCCTTTGTCTCCTCCTTGGGTCCTTGCTTCCATCACTGTAAGTAACCGATGGGATCCTTGACCTCCAGCTCCTCCCTCTGGTGGCCCCTGCTGGGAGCTGATGTGAAGACGGCTTACTTTCCTACACCCCCTCTGATGAAAGACTCCTGATTTTTTTAAATGAAAGGATAGAAATAACTAGAGGGAATTACAAACAGAAGTGGAATAATGTGAAACGGAGGCTGAATGTGACTGTTCTAGTACACAGAAGCTTGAATTGGAAACCCTATTTTTGGCAAACTGGGGAAGGTGCCTCCATTATTATGGCCACTGTGCACCATATTAGTGATTCCTACTCCTGGCTTGGAAAAGATTTTAGAGGTGCTCTAACTGAACCTTCGTACTCTGCCCTGAGGCGTGAGATCCAGATGGGTGCTCTGGCTTGTCCAGGGTGCCTTCCTCATCCTTTGCTATTAAGTTCAAGACTCTGGTTCTCTCCCAGATACTATTGAGTTTTGTAAAATCTCATGGTAGAGAAATCTTGCAGTCTATCTGGGTTTAGGCTCCATTTCCTGAAGAACTGAAGGAAACAAAGTGACCTTTTTGGTTTCTGAACATGAGGATAAAGAAAGACCACAGAGAAGGCCCAGAGTATTATAAGAGCTTCTCTGCATTTTCAGGAACCTCCCCGTGAGCTCCAAAAAATCTTTCTATGGTTGCCACACAACCAACATTGCAACCAAGAAAGGAAAAAAAGGAAAAAAAAAAGGGTGAGGTCTGAACAAAGGTTTCCCTTTCCTTCTCGAGTTCTTCTTTTAGTATGTGATGCTATACAGACAAGGTCCAATGACAGCATCTTCGGTGAAAAGGAAGACAAAAGTCTTCCCCAAAAGGTCTACAGAGAGGGGACCAATGTGTGTGTTCAGCAGCTTAATTAGTGGAAACACCATCTGAATGTTGCCTCACTTGCAGGTTTGGGCCCAGATTCATCCGTGACTTGACTTAATTTAAATCAACAAGTGAAATATTAGGTATTGATTATGTGCCAGGTAAATGTTATGGGAGATAGAAAGATAAGCATGACATGGATCCTGCTCTCAAGGAATCTATTATCTAGAAGGGGAGAGAAGACCTGTATACAAACCACTAAGACAGAATATGACTATACTATTAAAGGGGTAAAATCAAAGTTTTCTGCCAGTCCTGGGCTATGGCTGCAAATGGGGTCTTGGCCAATATCTCGTGCATCTGGGCCACTATCAGAAGTTAGAGAAGGCTGAAGTAGAGACCTGTGCCAGAGAGTTGGTGGCCATTGGGGGATTGGATGATAAAGAGGGTATCAGTTGATTGCAGAAGAAACTACATACTTCTAATTAGCTATTTGTGATCATTGAGGGTAATTTTCAGTTTTAATCTATATATTTGCATCATCAATTTTGGTGCGGTCCTTCTTCCTACTTACAAATCTGTGCTCGTAAATGACCAATGGTTGTTCTTTTCTCCTAAGTAGTTAAGCAACTAAATGGTTGCATGTGAAAATTCAGGGGTTTGGAGACAAACACCGCTGTGTTACTGGTTGCGTAACCCCACGGTGGAGATGGAAAATTAACAGGCAACCTGTGAAAATCGCTACTACTTCCGAACTATCAAGAAATAAAATTACATATTTAATCTTTGGGACATGATAGAGGAGGTAGATGTCTCTCTTAGACAAGCAACACAGCAAAGTTCTAAGTAGCTTTGTTATTTAAGTGAGTTGGATCTATAACAATAACAACAAAAATAAAACCAAATCATGAGATGTTGAATATTTTGAGGCCATTCCAACTTCAGTTCAAAAGAGTCTGGAAATAAAGCATAAGCACATCCAAAGTAGGGAGTTTAAAATTTTGTGTAGTCGAAATGGCTAAGAGATCACCCAAAATTCATCTTCCTCCTTCCATAACGGAATTGTTGCTGTGAGGTGGATTGAAGCCCAAAGAAAGAGATGAACCCACAAAGAATCCTATGTTCCTGCAACCCCATAACCACCTGCCTCTGCCCACCTTCTCCTCCTTGAATGAATGCCAAGAGAGGGATACCAGAAGGACGCAGACAGAGTAGAAACAGAAAAACATTTCCACTTTTCAGTTTTGTACGAGGGTGGGTCCTTCACACAACTGGACTCTTTCAGAAGCACTAGAAGAAAAGGGTAGGGTCATTTTGGAGTTCCAGGGGCCTTGGAGACAGGCATGCTGGGTGAGTGTGTGAGATGGGATGTGGGCAGGGGGTAGAAGGGAATGCTTGTGATGGAGTCAGTGAACCAGTGAAATCGCTCAGTCACGTACAACTCTTTGCGATACCTACCAGGCTCCTCCATCCATGGAATTTTCCAGGCAAGAGTACTGGAATGGGTTGCCATTTCCTTCTCCAGGGGGTCTTCCTGACCCAGGGATCGAACCCAGGTCTCCCACATTGCAGGCAGACGCTGTACCATCTGAGCCACCAGGGAAGCCCTGTGATGGAGTCAAAGTGACACAAATGCCCAGAGGCTGAAACTAGCTAATCCCTGGGCACATTGGGCAGGGCGTTCTTATCTCTCTTGCTCAGCATGTTGGTTAGGCTCCTGAGAAGAAGTGAGTAATTAAAAAAAAAAAAAAGTAAACTTTGTCATAAGAAAAAAATGAAAACATGCTCCAATAGGTTCAAAAAAATTTTTTAGGTATTGTGTGTGTGTATCTGATTATTATGACCAAGGACTTTACGTCCACAAATAGTAAGTTTATGGGAAAAAAGTGCATATATGCATGCTCAGTCATGTCCAACTCTTTGCAACCCCATGGACTGTAGTCCACCAGGCTCCTCTGTCCATGGCATTTTCTAGGCAAGAATACTGGAGTGGGTTGCCCTTTCCTTCTCCAGGGAATCTTCCTAACCCAGGGATCAAACTTGCATCTCTTGCTTTGCATGTGGATTCTTTACCGTTGTGCCACCTGGGAAGCTCACATAAAGACATAAAAATGATTATTCACAAACTAGAGAATAAAGGTCCTTGCTGATGTCTAAATTGCAGAGACAGTAGCTTGCAGCCAGTAAAGTTGTCATTCTCCACACTTTCCACTGCATCCATGATAGGAACACAAGGTTGGGAGTTTGTCATGCTCAGTGCTATGTGCTACCTGGCTCTTTTAAAAAATCTAATTGGCTCTCTCACACCATCCTCTGGCTGTGGTCTCACTCGAGTAATATTAGTCATTCATTTAACATATTCTGTTTGGTGGCTGGCTAACTTCCATTTTTACCTTGTCATTTGCTATTTATTGGCAATGTTAATGGATGTATTGTAGCCAGAAAAGGTGGATGGTGAATAGGATTGGGCTTAGCTCCTCACTGCCCAGGGTATTATATCACACTCCTCTGGCCACCAAAACACTCTCCAAACTACAGCATAAGCTCCAATTCTAAGATATTTTGGTGGGTTTAACTAGTCTTATTATTCCCAAACTAGTTTTAATTTCCTCTTTGTTTTATTAAAAAATGAAAATAAATGTGTGAACCTTGGGAAGTTGGTGTATTGTGTGAGATGAAGCCTTGGTAACAGTGTGTAAAATCTATATCTAGGAAGTGTTGAAACCAAGAGTCAAACTGTGCAATGCTTAGTATTACAGGCTTTGGTGAACAAAAGGGATATAAACAGGTAACTTTTGCTTCTTCCTTTCACCTGAAAGGTAGTTAGTAAAGTCCATGTTGTTCATACCAAAAAATATACTGAAGTGTTTGAAAAAACAGCAGAAAAGATTAATTTTTTTTTTTAAAAAGCCAAATCTTGGCATTAACAAAGCACAAGTATTGCAATTCAAACTTTATATTTTGTAGATGTGCTTTTACATTTGTATTCCTATTATTTCTAGTCTGTTTTCCCAGAAGAGCAAAGTAGGGTTGTAGATGAGGGAACTGGCTGAACAGGAGGCCATAAAAGTGATGAAACACCCAGAAGGGATATAAGAAACTAAATATTGATCTTTGTTCTTTCAGCGAGGACTTTCAAGTTTCTAGGGATGTCATTATAGCTATGGTGGCATTGGTTAATCTGATCTGCTATTCAGCTGTGGTCTTGAAGAGTGGTGAAAGAACACTTTGTTCAGGAGCTTCAGCTGACAACCAGAGCACTCTCTAAAGCAAGGGTTATAGAGAGAACATTCCTTTCCATGTGTTATGTAAGGTATTCAAGGTATGCAGGACTCTGAGGCAATGAATAAAACTTGTTTTAAAAAATGATATAACTAAAAAAATGACACAACCTATACATTCAAATTAGTATTTATCCTTCAAAGAGTTATGTTGGAAGACATATCCTAGCAAAGCACCGCTCAAAGCATTTTGGAACTTTTTGTTTCAGAGTTGCTGTTAGAACTAGGGTTAGGGATTGTGAACCACTTAGGACTAAATACTTAGCATTTCACCTCAATTTTCAGCCATGACACAAAATGGTGATGACTTGTTTTTCTCCCCTGTAGACTTAACTCCAAATAACCTGTGATTTTTTTTAAAAAACATATCTACTCATTTATTCATTTATCCATTGATTAATTTAATCAATAAATAGATATTCAGTGTCCCATATGCCAGGCTATATGTTAGAAGTTGAGGATTCAGTGTTGCACAAGATAGAAATGTTCCCTGCTCTGTTGGAGCTGAGGTTATAATAGGAAAGACAGACTAAAACCATCCCCACAGCAACATGCTAACAAACAAATTTTAAAAATACTTGCCAGTTGGGGTAAATGGTATAAAAGAAACAGATAAGGGGTTGAGCTAGAGAAATAACAAGAAGACAGTTAGATGGGAAAGGTGACATTTAAGCACAAATTTAGCCTTTAAAAACATCTACTTGCCACCACTGAGAGTATTCAAATGAATACGTTTTAATTTTGAAGGACAATCTTGAAGTCTGAGTGGACTGGGCACAGCCCACTTTTCCCACAGCAAAAATTTTTTTCTATAGGATGTGAAAGTGTAACGCTAATCAACAAAGTAGCCTCAAATGTGATACCTCAGTTACCACAAATAATCTGTGATAACAAATAATTTGTATGTTACTTGGCAGCCCTGACCAATTGACAATAGCTTTTCTTTTTGGATTAAACAAACACACACACACACATTTTCCTCCCCAGATGGCAGAGCCATTGTGACTGTCCCATTTGCAAGGCTCCAGGATTTTTAATCCTTCATCTACCAAGGCTCTCAGAATCCCCTGGGAAATGTCTTGGAGGTCCCCAGTACAGCAGAGGTAGCATCACTTTGTGCTATGTCCAGTACTTGCAGGCCAAAGTGGAACAGCATCAGTAGTGTGTTTAGATTCTCAGACTCCTCCGGGATGATGCCAATGATCTTGAGAGACATCCTGAGGCTATGCCCTGGCTTCATGGGAAACCATGCTGAGAACATTAGTGGTGTCTGCTATGGGCTTGGAATGGGTCATATAGTGTTAGTTTGACTATCATTGGCAATGTTAAGTTTGATCATAAGATTAAGGTGGTGTCTGACAGATTTCTTCATTGTACAGGTAACTTTCTCCCTTAAGAGTATTAAGAAATAGTCTTAATATTGGTAAAATTTTGAGATTATGTTAATTTCCTGTACTCCAGCAGTATTTGATTGCCAGATGACTTGCCCAAGTTCATAGCTAGTAAATCACAAAACAGTTACAGGAGTTCTATTTCTCTAGCTCCCGGGCTCGACAACTTTCACTCTGCGATGATGGTTTCATTCATTAGCACATGAACGTTTCAGGTAGAATGTGAAGAAGTCAGGGTTTTTAAAGACTCTAAGAAAATCTAGGTGCTGTTTAGATCTTCACAGTTTATTAAGTATACAGAAAAATAAAAGTTTCATTAGAAACTCCTATTTTGTGGGAAATAATTAGATTTTCCTTGATGTGGCTTCCTAGGACTTCCCTGGTGGCTCAGATGGTAAAGCGTCTGCCTACAATGCGGGAGACCTGGGTTCAATCCCTGGGTCTGGAAGATCTCCTGAAGAAGGAAATGGCAATCCACCCTAGTATTCTTGCTTGGAAAATCCCATGGATGGAGGAGCCTGGTAGGCCACAGTCCATGAGGTCGCAAAGAGTCAGACACGGCTGAGTGGCTTTACTTTCACTTTCACTTTTGATGTGGCTAAGGAAGCAATGGAGGGTAACACTGCTAAGTAGAGGGAAGATCCCCTGAAGGAGGAAATGGCAACCCGCTCCAGTATTCTTGCCTGGAGAACTCCATGGACAGAGGAGCCTGGAGGGCTACAGTCCATGGGGTTGCAAAGTGTGGGACACAACTGAACGACTAAGCACACACTGCTAAGTAGATGAGTTGTTGCTATTATTATTCAAAAGAAACCCACAAATGTTGGGGCCAATTCTCCTGCCCTCAAATATCCTTAAGCAGATTTGGATCCTGTTTCCTCCGCCCTTCTTCAATTAGAATTTTTTTTCTTTTTTTTGGCCACTTATCTCATGGGATCTTAGATCCCTGACCAGGGATCAAACCTGGGATCTTGGGAGTGAAAGCACAGAATCCTAACCACTAGACCACCAGGGAATTCTCTATCCTTCTGCACTTTGAATACCAGTGTAGATTTGTTGAACAAACGACTGTTCTGAGTGTGAGTACCAATATCTTTCCTTAGAATCATTAACTATGACTCTAAATCAGATGGAGTAATATTCAGTTTCATTTCTTAAACCATACTGTGTTGGCTTTTACATGAATTGAATTCCTATTGTTGAGTCATTCTAAACATCAGAAGCTGTCCCAAAGACTTCCTGCAGCAGTGTAGTCTATGGGGTAATTGTATCAGGATAATAGGGTTGAAACATTTCATAATTTAATGAATTTGTAGATTTCTTATTCCAAAAATTAAAAAAGAACTTCTATGAATGTCAAATTCAGTAATTATCAGACAGAACAGAATTTGGCTCTGTTTAACCAACTGGAACACTCTCTGTAGATAACAACATGGTTTGATATTTATAAAGGGCCCATTCCCCACCCCTCTCCACTTAGATACCAGAAATTCATTAAATATAAAGCCTTACATAATTCTGTAAAGAAACTCATTTCTCTGCAGTTTTCCTAGCTTCTAAATTAGATATTAAAAAGAGGTATCAATCTTTGGGTACAGGCTTTCAGCTTTCCCTGAAACGGAGTGGCTGGTTGTGGTCCAGCAAACAAACTGGCTTTGGTTTGATGGAATTTAATTAATTAATTAATAATAAAAATAAACACAGAGTCCCCTTGGTGTTAGGATAATAAGCAAATTCTAGGGAGAGAGATGAGAACAGAATGTGGATCAAGTCTAAAAGTGGCCTAGGAGTAGAAGATTCCTTCTGGTATTAGGTACACACATTTGGATTTCTTTGGGTTGGAAATATAAAAGCATAATTTTTGCCTTTACTTAAAGTTTTTCTAGTACAATTCTTGCCAAATGCCCAAAGAAACATAGAGCTGGATAGGAACAATAGCTGACATTCATGTTTTAGGTGTTTTACATGAATATCATTTAACCCTCATAGACAACACTTTAAGGAGGTACAAAAATTATTTTCCTTCTTTGAAAAATGAAGAAACCAAAGCCCCCAAAGTTTAGGCAATATCTTATAGAATAATCTGGCTTGAAAACCCAGAACAAACAGCATGAGTCTGAGATGCTGAGGTCCTGAATATAGGTAGTGTCACCTCCCAAACTCTGCTGCCTCTCCACGGAGGGCTAGGGAGATTTATCATGCTTTTCACAGGAAGACTGTTAAGTGCTTCTCTTGAACAGCATGATTATTTTCCACAGCAATCCTTTCATGCAGCTTATAAGCCAAGAACTGGCAGTCCATCAGATGGAAAGTGACTTGTATAAAAAATCCCCTGGGAGATCCGGGCAGAAGGTAAAGAGGCTTTTACCTTTACTCCTGGGAACTTAACAATGGTAGCCCTCTTCCCAACTACTCATCTTGAAAGACAAATAGCATCCTTCCTAGTTGGAGTGTACTTACTTGATACTTGCTTTGCATTTCTCCCTAAAGGCCAAGATTCCTGGCAGGGAAAATGAAACCAGGATAATAACCATTGTAGAGATTATGAAACTGCTTCTTATCTGAATCCATACTCTAAACCTCCTTCAGTGCTTTCATAAACCATCCCACACTGATAGAATTACTTTTTATGACTCATAGATATATTTTACTTTTCCAGTTTTATCCTCTTAACTTTGAAGGAGAAGATCAGATGATGGAAAAGAAAGATTCACCTGCAGAGCTATGTTGGATTTTATTTAACCCTAACACATAGACTGTAGACTGAGAAAAGAAATATGCCCAGCTTAGTATTACGTATAAAGATACTTTTTAAAGTTTTACAGAATATAATCCAATGGTAAAATTCATTCTCTTAACAAATATTTATTGAGTTCTTTCTACATATAAAGTGCTGCAATAGGTGCTGAAGTACAAAAACAAGCAAACCTCATCCCTGCCCTCAAGATGCTTATACTCTTATGTGTTATATTGTGTGACTGTATGGGCCTGCCTGGGGCAGTCTTTGGTTTACACCTATTTCCCTAGTGTAATAATAAATAATGCTCTTTCAATCTCAAAAGTTTCCTGGTTTAGATGACAAATTGCATATATCCTGGCAATAATATTTCCCAATAGATGATGCTTTTAAAATACTTATAATTCTTGGATATAAATAAAAAGTACAAACAGCAAAGGTGCAAAAAGTGTACTGACACACTGTCTTCATTTTTTCTTAATTTGGCTGTGCCAGGTCTTTGTTGTGGCCTGGCAGCAAAGTTGTTGCAGGTGGGATCTAGTTCCCTGACCAGGGATCAAGCTCCCTGCATTGGGATCACAGAGTCTTAACTACTGGACTCCCAGGGAAGGCCCATCATCTTCATTTTGGAATTATTAATACTGTCCATGTGTGTCAGTTGAAGTAAGTTCATTGGGAAAGTCTAGCATTTGGTTTTGACATTATTTTTTCAAATGCAACTACTGTTCAATCTCTACTGAGAGGATATATTGGCTAGAAAACTTAAGAAGATGAGAGAATACTGCACTAAAAGGAGATGACAGTATGTATCATACACTCAACTCCAGTTTTAGGAGCCAAAGGTGAATAGGACACAGGGAAGCGTCAGGTGGAGCAGACAGAGCAATGTTTGGAGGCATTTGGGGTCAGGAGCCTCTGGTCTGAGAGTTCACGATGGCATCTGCCTTCCTGTCTCTTGGACTTTTTGGTCTCTATCCCATTCCTATAGGTGCCGAACTCATTGTTTTTTAAAGCCACCTGCGATGTGCTTTTGTGAAAGGTTGGTGTCTGCAGAACTTGTAATTACACATCATTTTGTGTACTGTTGTCTGAATATGTATATATACGTATTTTGATATTGAAGACAAGCTATTTTTAGTTTCCTTTTGGGTATGTTTGGAGAAACTCTTAACTGTTGCTATGCTGCTATGGAAACGGTATCCACGTATACTGACATGTTTACAATTGTTTAAAACACTATAAACTTTCCAGGGCAAAGGCAAATGGCTTACTTCCATCAAAGTTGCTCCCTGGTTTCCTTTTTTTATTAGTTTATTTATTACTCTTAGACCCATGTTGGAATCTGTTTCATCTGTGCCTGCATTAAAGGGCTGTTTTTTGCTGACATGCATCATTTAATTGATTTCACGTTTGTAACTAAGGTAGCGCCAAGAGCAGATGAAAAGTTTACCCTAAAAATCAGAAATATTCTTTGGTCTTGCTAGGAACTGAGAATTAAATACTTCCTAGGCTCCCAAATGAAAAAAAAAAAAAAAAAAAGAAATAATGCCTCTTGAGGGTGTGTTGACTAAACTAGAATTTGCAAGTTAGGATTGTTATTTAAATGTAACTACTGTATTATTATTCATGTGTACAGAATGAATTTAAAGACTAGTCTAATTGCTTAGAAACATGCAAACCCCAAAAGGAGTTTTCTGGCTTATTCCAAGCATGGAGAAAAGTAGGTGGCTAAGAATCTTTACAATTTCTGGAAAAAGGAATCTTAACAAAGCCACATGAATTAAAGCAAACAAGAACTATGTTTGTTTGCAAGTACCAGGAAAGTGATTTTTGGCAGGGTAGTTTCCAGGAGTCAAAAAGTATTTTAAAGTGGAATCTGTAATTGTGAATCACACAGTGGTGGGTCCTGACAACTAAAGGGCATGTATTTTAGGAGAGTATAATATTTTATAGAATTTTTAAACAGAGTGCTTACTCCTTTAAAAATTTCTCTTTTCTAAAGTTTGATATCTATTTTGGGTAAGTATACAGTGAAGAAAATTTTAGCTGTTATGGAGTCTACTTTCTTCTCTCTTTTGCTAAAATCTCATTTTTGTCATCTTCCTGAAATGGTCATTTAAAAATCACAGATCAAAAAAAAACCCCAAAAAACACTCAATGGAGTATAGTTGATTAACAACTATGCTCTGATATAAAATAAAAATTAAAACAAAAAACACCCAGTGGAAGCCCTGTGGGAATGATCCTGATTCGTGGACAGCTAGTTGACTTGGGCCTGGATTGCACGCAGAGATCAGAGAGCCGCAAACCAACAGTCCCCCCTCCTCCACTTCCACCTCCCCTGACAGGCCCCTTTAACAGTGTTTATACACTTTCTCTGCTACCACTCATCAGCGGATATTCCATTCTAAGCCCTTCAAAGGGACGAGCAAGGTTTATGTGATTTTGTTTTTCTTCTTTGCGGGAAGGATTCCTCCCCCACCTCTTGGAGTTTAGCAGCAGCTAAGAAATGTGACCCCAAGGTCACATTCAGATTAGAACTCAGTAAAACCTGAGGGTCTGTTATTTCATGGCACTAAAGGAAACTCACAGAATGAAAATGGTAGCTGGGTATGGAGAGGGTTTGGAGCTTCTCTGGTGACTCAGAAGATACAGAATTTGCCTGCAATGCAGGAGACCCCATTTGGATCCCTGAGTCCAGAAGATCCCCTGGAGGAGGGCATGGCAACCCACTCCAGTATTCTTGCATGGAGAATCACATGGACAGAGAAGCCTGGCAGCTACAGTCCCTAGCAGCACAAAGAGTCGGACATGGCTGAAGCTACTTAGCATGCACGCAGGCGTGGAGAGGGTTTGCATGGGAGGGGAATCTGGCTTAGCAGTCGTTGGTTGCATTCATTCTCCTGGGGTGGGAGCCTAGAAAGAGAGGGTGTCAAGTGGCTCTGGCAACTGAGTCCCGTCAGGGTTGCCCTCAGCATCAGGATTAAAAGGGGGAAATGAGGTAGCAGCAGCACTATGGCTTAACACTGAGCGCTCCCCAGGCAGCCACAAACTGGCTTACTCTTTTCAGATTTCTCTTAAGAAGCAGATTTCCGTTTCTGTTCTGTTGCCTCTGAGGGGATTTCCCAAATTAACCTTCTGTAAGCTTTCTTGAGGGACTGTTTTTGAGGGCTGGTGGGGAATTTCCCTCTTCTGACCAAAGTGTTGCTGGGAGAGATTTACTGCTGATCTTCATCTGGGGATTTTCTCACAGGCCTTTGCTACTTCCTGTTTCCCAGGAGTCTCTGCTCTCTGGGAACTGAAGAGCTAACAAGCAAAGGGGATAAACAGGTTTAGGGAAAAGGAAAGAGGGTGTGTTTCACACGGTGGTACTCTTCTTCTCTTTTCCAGTTCTTTGCCATAGTGATACTGGATTTGAAGACTGGACCCAGGGACCTTGCTGAAGGCCTCAGCTCGATTACACTAAACATTCCACAGGAACTTGGGTTGGACAGTGGACTCACAAATCATAATAAATGACCAGTTTTACTAGAATAGCTCTTCTGTATTGGGGATGGATAGAAACTCCTATGTTAAAAGAAGCCACTAAAGAATCATTGTACATTTTACTTAATGGTAATACTCTTCCACTAGTTGAGTGCTTTCTGTGTCATGCATGGGGCTTGGGGTTTTGCATACATGTCTCATTTGATCCTGGCAACAACCCAGAGAAGTGGGCTTTATTAAGACCCGTTTAACAGATGAGCACATCAAGGCTCTGAGATGTTAGGTAATTAGCCACATTTTCCAGGCTGGTATTAGGAGCCCAATTTTGTGTCATCCCAAAGCCTGTGTTTATTTAGCTATAAATTTGTCCCAAATTTGAGATTTGTTTCATTGCTCTTTTAGGTTCTATTACCAGAAAATTAATGGAAAGGATCCTTAGGAGAATCAGCCCTCCAAACCCATGAGTGAAGATATTTTCGGGGCAGTTGACAGTTGTTAGCTTAGCTCTATACACCTGCCAGGCCCTTTTGCTGTATATTCACTATTTTCACATCACCTGGAAAGTGATGCTGCTGACCTTGGAATAGGAATCAATATATAAAAGAAGCTCCAATTGGAGCAATTAATTAGTCCTTCCTCTTTGAAAACCTTCTGCCTAAGCACTCTTTACACCTTGTTATTTTCTACCCTAGTTTTGTACATTTTATCAAGGTTCTTAAAAATAATTTCCTTGAGGACAGGTCCTGGAATATCTCTGACCCTGCTCTGGCCCAGGAAAGATAACATTCTTGATTGCTCTGAAGCTAGATCCCTGTCTGTATGTGCACTGTGTGTGTGTGTGTTTTCTCATATGAGTTTCTCAGTGGGGTAGATTATTAGCCACAGTTGACATTTACAAAGTTCTCCATATATTTTCAGTTCCCCCAGAGAAGTTGTGAGCATGGGTGAGGGTGCTGGGGGCAGCAGTGGCACTGATAAGGCAGTTCCTGGGAGTTCCCAACGGTTAGGATACACCTGCTGCCTTGACACCCCTTCCCCACTGCAGACTTTACTGCATCCCCTCCTCTCCAGTCTGTCTAGGAGGGCTCCTTACCACATCCTCTTCATCCAAACGGTGAACTCTGATAGCCATCAACAGTTAAGAGTTGACTAGCTGCCGAGTGATTTACTGCCTTAATTGACTTGATCCTCACCCATGAAGGTAGGCAGAATGATTCCCATTTATTTTATCAGTGAGGAAACCAAGGCCCTGTCAGGTTAATAATTGACCCAAAGTCACCTAGCAAGTAATCTGAGGGACTGTGACACAAATTCTAATCTGTCTGATTCCTAGTTACGGCTTTGTTGCGGGAGAGGGAAGTACACCTTATTTACGTGTTTATTACTTATTTATTTATATGAAGATATTCATTTCAGATGTACAACATTTTTATGTATCATGAAATGATCACCAAAATGATCTCCAGTTACCATCTGTCACCATGCAAAGTTGTTAACAATATTGTTGACTAGATTCCCTTTGTGTACATTACATCTTTGTGACTTATTTATTAGATAGCTAGAAGTTTCTACCTCTTAATCCCCTTCACCTGTTCCATATGTTCTCCCATTCTCCTCCCCTTTGGCAACCACCAGTTCTATGAGTCTGTTTCTGTTTTGTTTAATTTGCTTGTTTTTTTAAAATTTCATATATATATTATATATATATATATATATATATATACACACACACACATATACCAAATCTTTTTTATCCATCTATTGATGAATACTACATTGCTTCCATATCTTGGCTATATAAATAGTGCTTCATGAACATAAGGGAATGAGTTATTTTTGAATTAATATTCTTTAGAAAAATATCCAGAAGTGAAAAACTGCTGGATGGTATGCAGTTCAACTTGCAGTTTTTTGAGAACCTCCATATTGTTTTACATAGTGGCTGCACCAGTTTACACTTCCACCAAAAATGCATGAGGACTCCTGTTTTACCACAACCTCAACAACACTTACTGCTTCTTGTCTTTTTGATAATAGCCATCCTGACAGGTGTGAGATAGTATCTTACTGTGGTTTTGATTTGCATTCCCCTGATGATTAGTGATATTGAGCACTTTTTCTTGTTCTTTTTGGCCATCTGTTTATCTTCCTTGGAAAAATGTCTACTCAGATCCTCTAATTTTTAGTCTTGTTGTTTGTTTCTTGATATTGATTTCTTCACTTATGGTTTGGTGCGTTCCATTATTGTTATATTTGGGTTCCCTTCATTTTGTGTGTGTGTATCATTGTAGGTTTTTTTTGTGATTACAATGAGGTTCATACATACAAACCCATGTCTATAGCAGTCTATTTTAAGCTGATAGTCATTCAAGTTTGAAGACATTCTAGAAGTACTACATTTTAGTTTTCATGTCTTATGTTTTTGATGTCACATTTTACATTTTTTAATTTTGTGTATCCCTTAACTACTGATTGTATTTACATTTGTTTGTACTACTTTTGTCTTTTAACTGTCACATTAGCTTTTTAGTGGTTATGGTTTTTTCAGTAGTCATGTATGGATGTGAGAGTTGGACTATAAAGAAAGCTGAGCGCCAAAGAATTGATGCTCTTGAACAACGGTGTTGGAGAAGAGTCTTGAGAGTCCCTTGGACTGCAAGGAGATCCAACCAGTCCATCCTAAAGGAGATCAGTCCTGGGTGTTCATTGGAAGGACTGATGTTGAAGCTGAAACTCCAATCCTTTGGCCACCTGATGCGAAGAGCTGACTCATTGGAAAAGAACCTGATGCTGGGAAAGATTGAGGGCAGGAGGAGAAGGGGACAACAGAGGATGAGATGGTTGGATGGCATCACTGACTCAATGGACAAGAGTTTGGGTAGACTCCGGCAGTTGGTGATGGACAGGGAGGCCTGTCGTGCTGCGGTTCATGGGGTCACAGAGTTGGACACAACTGAGCGACTGAACTGAACTCACTGCCTTTACTATATATTTGCTTTTACGAGTGAAATTTTCATTCATGTATATTCTTATTTCTAGTGGTCCTTTCTGCTTAAATGAGAGAGACCCTTTAACATTTCTTGTAAGGCTTGTCTAGGCAAAATGAACCCCTTTGGTTTTTACTTATCTGGGAAACTGTTTTTCTCAATTCTGAATCATAATCTTGCCAAACAGTTTTCTCGGTTGTATAAGTTTTTTCCTCATAGCATTTTAAATATATCCTGCCTCTCCCTTCTGGCCTGAAAAGTTTCTGCTGAAAAATCAGCTGTTAGTCTTATGGGGTTTCCCTTGTATATCATTAGTTGTTGTGTTTTTTTGTTTTTCTTGCTGCTTTTAAGATTCTCTTATCTTTACCTTTTCTATTTTCATTATGTCTTGGTGTGCATCTCTTTTAGATCATCTTGTTTGGAACTCTCTGTACTTCCTATATCTGGATGTCTGTTTCCTTTTGCAGCTTAGAGAAGTTTTTGGCCATTATTTCCTCAAGTAACTCTTCTGTCCCTTTCTGTCTCTTTTCTCCTAATGGGATCCCTATAATGCAAATGTTAAGTATGCTTAATGTTGCCCCAGAAGTTCCTTAAATAGTTCTCAGTTTAAAAAATTCTTTTTTCTTTTGCTGTTCTGGTTGGGTGATTTCTACTCATCTATCTTCCAGATCACTTATTCATTCTTCCATATTGTCTAATCTGCTGTTGATTCCTTCTCGTATGCTTTTTATTTCAGTTTTTGTATTCTTCAGTTCTGATTTGTTCTTTCTTATATTTTCTAAATCTTTGTTGAAATTCTTCCTAAGTTCCTCCATTCTTCTTCCAAATTCAGTGAGCATCCTTGTGATTGTTTCTTTGAATGCTTTATCAGGTAAATTACTTATCTTCATTTCATTAGGGTTTTTCTTCTTGGGTTTTATTTTGCTCTTTCATTTAGAACATATTTCTCTATCTCTTCATTTTGTTTTATAGACGTGTATATATATATATATATATGTATATAAAACTATACAAACAACTATACAATCTGAAAAAAATATGTGTTTCTTTTTCAGGTTCCTTTCCATTATAGGATATTGTAAGATATTAAATATAGTTCCCTGTGCTATACAGTAGGTCCTTACTATTTATCTATTTTATATACAGTAGTATACATCTGTAGGAAAAGGGCATGGCAACCCACTCCAGTATTCTTGCCTGGACAATCCCATGGACAGAGGAGCATTGCAAGCTACAGTCTATAGGGTTGCAAAGAGTCAGACACGACTGAAGTGACTGAGCACACATGCATACATCTATTAATCCCACACTTCTTATTTATCTCTCCCCACCCCTTTTTCCCTTTGGTAACCATGAATTTATTTTCTATGTCTGTGAATCTGTTTTATAAACTAGTTCATTTGTATCATTTTTTAAGCTCCACATATAAGTTATGTCATATGATATTTGTGTTTCTCTGACTAATTTCACCTAGTATGATAACCACTAGGTCCATCCATGTTGCTGCAAACGGCATTATTTCTTTCTTTTTATGGTTGAGTAATATTCCACTGCATGTATGTACCACATCTTTATCCATTCATCTATTGATGGACATTTTGATTGCTTTCATGTCTTGGCTATTATAGACAGTGTCACTCTGAACATTGGGGTGCACATATCTTTTTGAATTAAAGTTTTCATCTTTTCCAGATATATGCCCAGGAATGGGATTATACGCATCAAGGATCTTATATAGTGGAGGTGATTTTATAATCTCTGAAATGACCTTGTACAGAAAGTAATATTAATAGTTAAAAATTAAATAACTCCATAGTGAATAATCATGTTCAGGACATGTTTGTCTGTTTGGAAGAAAATAGGGCATTCCCTTGGAAATTATTAATTATTCATATTATAAATGACTAAAACGTTTCAGAAAATGGGAGCCACAGCTCCATTTCTTTGTACTCTTTTAAGTAAAAGTTTTCTAACAAGTTATCTATATTTGCTACCTCTATTTTATCTCTTCTTATCACCTCTTAAAACTTGTTCCAAACATGTGTCTGTCATGAATGCTTCATTGAAACTACTCTTTCTGAAGCCGCTGATGACTGTACTTTTCTAAGTCCATCTGCCAGTTCTCAGGCCTCTGCTTAGGTGTGTGTCAGTAGCATTTGCTGCAGCTGTTTCCTACTTCTATTCTGGAAGTTTCTTCACTTTGCTTCCAGGACACACCCTCTCTTGGGTTTCCTCCTCCTCACTGGACATTCCTTCTCAGTCTCCTTTGCTGGTCCCTCCTCTCCTCTGTGACCTCATAATCCTGGAGGGCCATGGGGTCTTCTTCTTAGGCCTCTTCTCTTCCTTACTCTCTCCTTGGTTATCCCAACTTAGTTTCACAGCCTTAAATATCATTTACATGCTGCCAAAAGTATATCTCAAGCCCAGACTCCTCTTCTGAACTCTGGACCTTTATCCAACTGCCAAATTGACATCTCAGAATTAACAAGTCCAAACTCGAACTCTCATTCTTCCTTTTAAAGCCTGCTCCACCCACAGTCTACGTGGATGATGATTCTACCCTTAATTAGTTCTGACCAAAAACTTTAGAGTCCTCCTTGACTCCTCTCTGTCTCTTTTTTCATATCCAAATCTTGTTGGCTCCTTCTCCAAAACGTATATTTGGCATCCAAACACTTTTCGCCACCTCCACCTCTCCTAGCCTGGTCTGAGCCACCGTCATCATCTCTCTCTTGGAAAATTGCCATCACTTCTTAACAAGTCACCTCTCTTCTACCCTTTCCCCTTGCTTCTACTACAGGCTAGTCTCAAGAGTTCAGTCAGAGAGATACTTCAAAAATAAAGTCAAATCAGGCTACTCTTCTGCTCAGAAACCTCATAATGGTGTTCTATTTCACTCAGATTAATACAAGTCCCCACAAAGACCTACACAATCCAGATCACCTGCTTCCCCATCACCTTTCTGGCCTCAACTCCTGCTAACTTCACCTTTACTCACTCCCCTCCAGCCATGCTGATCTCCTTGCTGTTCCTCAAACACCCCAGACATTGGGCCTGGAAAGCTTTCCCCAGATAACTACATGGCCTACACCTTCACCTTCTTCACATGTTCCCTAGGTTTTCACCTTCTCAGTGGGGCCACCCTTCTACCTACTGAAACTGAACTTGCCTTCCCTCTTCACACCCAGCACTCCTGATCATCTTACCCTGCTATTTCCATTTTCCATAACATTTATCCCTTCTAATGTCTATGGAAATTACTTACTTACTGTGTTTATGGTTTATTTTTTGTTCCCCGCCTATAATGTAGTCTCCAAAGGACAGGGATCTGTTTATTTTGTTCACTGATGTATTCTAAGCACCAGATCAGTGTCAGTCACCTGGTAGGAAATCAGTAAATATTTTTAAATGAATGAAAATTCAGATCTTCAGAGACAGAAATGACAGACATGAGAAAAACCTATAAAGATCATATCTGTATTGGTTCAGTAATTTTAAAAAGGGATTCTTATATCTTACTTCCTGATGACAGAAATGAGCATATAACTTCACAAACTCACATATTAAAAGCACCCACAACAGTTTGTTCACTTCAACTGTTGCTTTTGAAGAATTTGATAAAACATCTTATCTTTCTTTTTGGGTAAGCTCCTTTTAAATACTCAAATAACCTGGTTGTTTCTGCTGGGAAGACATTAGAAAGGCATTTAGATGAAGGATAGAATTTATCAGGGCTCATGGTCAAAACAACTCCTTAATATTTATTCTATATTGTCTTTGAATGATAATATTCATAGTTTTCACCTGGAGAGGCTTCATAATGTTCATAGTACTGTTAGGGGCCTTAAAATTCATGTGACGTATTTTCTCAGCTGAAAGTGGGAGGGATCTGACAGCAAGTTGGTTTGTGGGTAAAAGCATGACACCATTGGTCCAGGTCTGTTGGCCTGACTAACCATAGCCGTTACATGTTTATATTAATACTTTCCTTTTTGAGACATTTCAAGAAGTACTTTTCTCAGTGGTATGAGGTTGACTGCATGTACTAATGACAGAATTTCTGAGGTTGCTCATGAGCGTTTTCTGGTAAGCCTAACCACGACATCATGAGTGCTTAGTAAACGACAACATAGTAGGTATAGAGGTTAAAATAGGGTCATTATCTCACTGTCTTTCTCAACAGAAAGCCCAAAATAGTATAAGCTATTTTATTCTGTAGTTTTCACCCATGCCCTTTTCCCTACTCCAGGGAAGCCTTAAGAGGATTTGCTATAATTGTGTTATCCATATGATAGATAGGATCTGTTACTATGATTAAATAATTGATTTATATTTTAAACAAGCAACTATCTGTTATTTATAGTGGCAGTTCTATTACTTGAAGTAACTTTGTTTGGATAGATCAAAATTCATCACTCAGTTTTTAACACTATTGCTTGAAATTACTGTTTCACTTTAATTAAAAGTATTAGAGGAATATACTACCGTTACAGGAATATGATAGCATTATAGAACTTTGGACAATTAAATAGATTACCTGTAACTCCATCTAACTGTTATGATCATTTGTGAACCAATAAGATAGTCTGATGTTGGTAGTAGACAACTTTTAGATCCTCTGCAAACCCACTTAATAATTCTTTCTTTTGGCCATAATTTTTCAAGCACCTGTCTGTACCAGGTCCTGTGCTACCCAATAGGTATTTTGTTGGTTTATAGGGAGAGGCCAAAGTCACAACACTTTTTCCATCAGACATTCTGTAGCTTCCTCTTTTTTTCAGAGCTCTAGGAGAAGCATGGTGGTTAGGGGAGGAGGAGGGGGATGCCAGCCCAGTGAGCCCAGTGGTGACGTGGTCACTCTTCTGCTTTGGCTTGAAGATAAGGGCACTAATTCCTTTGCTTCTCCACCCTTCATCTGCAAATTACCTGGGCCTAGACGCTTAAATCTCTGAGACCGGCTGAACCCTAGTAAATGGGTTGCTGATCCTAAAATAAACTTGTGAATCAGGTTTGGAGTTTGATGTAAAAGCCTGAGAGACATAGGTTTGTTGCTAATTTAGATTACAAATGTCATCAAAGATAGAAACCAAAAAGGTTAGGTAATTTCTAAATTAAACACTCTTTCTTAGAATAATCACCAAGTTATAGCAACTGTGTACTTCGGTAAAATTTGAATAACACTTTATTGCTCAGAATAATGTTTTATTTTTATCACAAAATAATACTTGAGTACATGCTCTTGTACTCCCTGACCGCAGGAAGGGTGTTACCCTGAATGCTGGCACACCCTCTGCAGTGAAACTTGGCTTTGCTAGAACTTTTCAGGTTTAAAAAAAAAAAAAATCCCTTTTTCTACTCCCCATTCATTCACAGGCAAGAGATCTAAGCTTTGTTATTTTCTTCCTCAATCTAAATGGACTGAGAGTCAGGCTTTTATAGTCACCATTAAGGCCAGACCACGGCAGCATGGAAAATATAATTTGAATCTCCTTTTCTTGGAAATTGGCTATGAAAAGGGCAGGTCTATCAATCATAATTTGAAAGGCAAGTTACAAAACCTTTGATGAAGCCTTCTCAAGCTGTCATGGCAGCAAGTAGAACTGGGAACCCGTTTTTCAGTTGAGGAAATACACCTGGTCATTTTGTATATTTAAATCTCGATAGCTTAGCCAGTGGCCAAAGCTTCCTGGGCTTAAATAATAGCTTTTCAACATTTTATGTTTCTAACTTTGAGTCTGAATTTAAGGAATGCCAATGTGTAACAATAGTTACAGAATTCCACAGAATTTTGTCTAAAGTGATGTGAACTGGTCATCATAGTTTGCAAGATAATTCTTCACTAGGACACAGCATTGCCTCTAGTCAAAGGTCCTACATGCACAAGCAAACAATGGCTGTGTATTGTATACTTCTTGTTACTCTAATGTGTTGAAATTTCAATTATGGGTATACAAGCCATTGGGTTGTATTATTAAATAATCCTTTATGCTTCTTAATAAGGACTATTTTCTTTCTGAGTTGAAAAGAAATCCCTTTCGCTTAAAAGTCCATGTATTCTAAAAATGAGTAACCACTATACAGAGAGTATACAAAGACTATGATCACTATGGTATTTATCCCTTAATATGTGTTCTCCTTTCTTTCAGAGTAATAGAACCCCTCATTTTTAAGCTGGGAAAGTAGCTGTTCAGAGGGGGAGGAAAGAGGACTATTTCCCAGTTTCCTTTGCATAGGACTGGGTGGAAGTTTTATATGGCAACTTCTGGAACTTGCCTGAAGTGACAGTTGATGTGTACCTCTTGCTCTTTCTTTGTTCCGTCCTCCATCATGCTGCTACAAGCATGGGCGTGCTAGCAGGGGCTCTCACTGACACCTTGGGTCATGAAGACAAGGGCAACGCAGTAGATGAGGGGGTAGAAATGTCCTACCAGCTTGCCCACCTTTGTAGCTTTATACAGAAGAACGATAAACCATTCTGTTTAAATGGCTACTCTTTTTGGTCAATGTTTCTCAAAATGAAAACTAATCCTCATGTACACAATCACCTACAATTGAAAATACTGGACTATTTCATTTGACATGAAGAAATAAACATACTGTAGCAGACACCTAATAGCTCATCTGTCTGACACCATTTTCCAAAACTGAAAACTATTAGCTCTCTCTGCCACCATTCACTTAGTTAAAGTGAGGGTTTTCAAACTATAGAACATGACCTCACCTTAATTGAAACATGAACCCCTAACTTAGCCTGGGCCAATCAAAAGCTTTCCCCAGGAACTTGAAAATAAAAAAGAGATTTATCCCTTTGAATTATAAGACTGTAACAGTAAATACATGAGCTATTGGCAGCTTTGTTTTTCACCATGTATTAGGAGAAGTAGAAGAAAACAGGCTGTAATGAGTAAGAACAATGAATCAGAGTCAAAGAGAGAAGCAGAGAGTTAGGGATGGAAGCACAGAAGAGGTTCCCCAAAGTCCTCTCATGCTTGACTATCTCAGCACTGCTGCTTGCTTCCTTAATACGTATTGCTTCAGCAATACGTGAACCGTGAACTTCCAGATGTTCAAGCTGGATTTAGAAAAGGCAGAGGAATCAGAGATCAAATTGCCAACATCCGATGGATCATCGAAAAAGCAAGAGAGTTTCAGAAAAACATCTATTGCTGCTTTATTGACTATGCCAAAGCCTTTGACTGTGTGGGTCACCACAAACTGTGGAAAATTCTGAAAGAGATGGGAATACCAGACCACCTGACCTGCCTCTTGAGAAACCTGTATGCAAGTCAGGAAGCAACAGTTAGAACTGGACATGGAACAACAGATTGGTTCCAAATAGGAAAAGCAGTACATCAAGGCTGTATATTGTCACCCTGCTTATTTAACTTATATGCAGAGTACATCATGAGAAATGCTGGGTTGGAAGAAGCACAAGCTGGAATCAAGATTGCTGGGAGAAATATCAATAATCTCGGATATGCAGATGACACCACCCTTATGGCAGAAAGCGAAGAAGAACTAAAGAGCCTCTTGATGAAAGTGAAAGAGGAGAGTGAAAAAGTTGGCTTAAAACTCAACATTCAGAAAACTAAGATCATGGCATCCAGTCCCATCACTTCATGGCAAATAGATGGGGAAAAGATGGAAACAGTGGCCGACTTTATTTCTTTGGGCTCCCAAATCACTGCAGATGGTGACTGCAGTCATGAAATTAAAAGATGCTTACTCCTCGGAAGGACAGTTATGACCAACCTAGATAGCTTATCAAAAATCAGAGACATTACTTTGTCAACAAAGGTGCGTCTAGTCAAGGCTATGGTTTTTCCAGTAGTCATGTATGGATGTGAGAGTTGGACTATAAAGAAAGCTGAGCACTGAAGAATTGATGCTTTTTAAGTGTGGTGTTGGAGAAGACTCTTGAGAGTCCCTTGGACTGCAAGGAGATCCAACCAGTCCATCCTAAAGGAGATCAGTCCTGGATGTTCACTGGAAGGACTAATGTTGAAGCTGAAACTCCAATACTTTGGCCACCTGATGCGAAGGGCTGACTCATTTGAAAAGACCTTGATGCTGGGAAAGATTGAGGGCAGGAGGAGAAGGGGATGACAGAGGATGAGATGGTTGGATGGCATCACCAACTCAATGGACATGAGTTTGAGTAAACTCTGGGAGTTGGTGATGGACAAGGAGGCAGGGGGCTCAGGGGGTCACAAAGAGCCGGACACAACTGAAGTGACTTAGCATGTACACACGCATGCATAAAGCACCAACCAACCATAAACACATACAACGGTTATTTTGGGGTAAACTGGCTAATTATTAATCTGTCATTATCCCTCTATTAAGTCCTCTTTGTAACTTAAACCAGCCAGAGTTTATTTCTGTTATTTGTAAACAAACACATCTTTACCATTTTTTTTCAGATTCTCACCTTAGATACTCTTTTAATCACTTTACTATTTTTTTGTTTTTTTGGTTAAGATGCTGATCAGTTTATATGATTTCTTCTTTTTGATTCTTCCTTTCTTAAGTTCAGTATTCCAATGACAAGATTATAATACCAATTCTTTTAAAAATTGGGGAGATGAAAACTTTCCCTGATAATGAGCTCTTTTTTGAATTCTGCAGGCCTTATGATCAATAGCATACAATCTAGCACTTGACACATGAAGTATGACTATAGAGTATCAAAAAGACTTAAGCATACATGCCACTGCTCAGACATCCAATGAAGTTTGTTAAATGCAAATGCAGCTAAAAGTTATATTTCAACAATGCTGCCATATCAAAGTATCTTTGGAATTCCTCCAATCTCATTTTATTTTACTATCTTATGTTGATGAAGATCTATCACATTGTCATTGGGATTGGCTGTGAATGAATTCCTGCCATTTGCAAAAAAAAAACAAATAGATTCATCTTAAATATTTGCAACCATTGAGTATTTTCTTTTTTCCTTTTCCTTTCTCACATAATTGTTAGACACCATGATATGCCCAATAAGCACCTTTGAGTCTTCTAGGTGCTGGTGAGATAAAGTCCCTAGTATCAATGTGTTCATAGTTTAAAAGGAGAGAAAGTAAATAAATAAGTCATTATGTAACCCAAATTTGTCTAGGTTTCCACCAGTTCATGACTACAAATATGATCCTCCTAAGACAAATAGCCCAAATTGCACAAGCTTTGTCCCACCTACACATGTGGGAACACAGCCTCCTGTCAAGCTTTTGACGTGGTTTCCCAGGCTGACCACTTACCCATTTCCATTTCAGGTCTCTGCTGCTTTTTTTGTTGTTGTTGGTCATTTGGTTGAGTTTTGTTTCATTTTGTTTTTTGACTTTCAAAATGTTTCTTTAATGGTGGAAAACAGTGATAGTATGGTTTAAGCTTTTCACTTCGTTTTTAAAAAAAATTCTAAAAAACAATTTAACTGGGGATAAATCTCTGTGGTATGTAGCCTGACTGGCAGTCAGTGTCTGTAGAACCATTCAGAGTCGAGAATTCTTACCGTTTTCCAGACTGACCTGCTTCAAAAAGGAAGACACAAGTTTAACTCAGTAAGCAAATGTAGAGCTAAAACAGGAGAAAAACTGCCGCACAATTGCACTCATCTCACACGCTAGCAAAGTAATGCTCAAAATTCTCCAAGCCAGACTTCAATAGTACATGAACCAAGAACTTCCAGATGTTCAAGCTGGATTTAGAAATGGCAGAGGAACCAGAGATCAAATTGCCAACATCCGTTGGATCATAGAAAAAGTAAGAGAATTCCAGAAAAACATCTACTTCTGATTCATTGACTATGCTAAAGCCTTTGACTGTATGGATCACAACAAACTGTGGAAAATTCTTAAAGAGATGGGACTACCAGACCACCTGACCTGCCTCCTGAGAAATCTGTATGCAGGTCAAGAAGCAACAGTTAGAACCAAACATGGAACAACGGACTGGTTCCTAATTGGGAAAAGAGTACATCAGGCCATATATTGTCATCCTGGTTATTTAACTTACATGCAGAGTGCATTATGCAAAATGCCATACTGGATGAAGCACAAGCTGGAATCAAGATTGCAGGGAGAAATAGCAATAATCTCAGATATGCAGATGGCACCATCCTTATGGCAGAAAGTGAAAAGGAACTAAGGAGACTCATAATGAAAGTGAAAAGAGGAGAGTGAAAAAGTTAGCTTAAAACTCAACATTCAAAAATCTAAGATCATGGCATCTGGTCCCATAACTTCATGGCAAATAGATGGGGAAACAATGGAAACAGTGAGAGACTTGATTTTCTTGGGCTCCAAAATCACTGCAGATAGTGACTGCAGCCATGAAATTAAAAGATGCTTGCTCCTTGGAAGAAAAGCTGTGACAAACCTAGATGCCATATTAAAAAGCAGAGACGTTACTTTACCAACAAAGGTCTGTGTAGTCAAAGCTATGGCTTTTCCAGTACTCATGTATGGATGTGAGAGTTGGACCATAAAGAATGCTGAGGGCCGAAGAACGGATGCTTTTGAAATGTGGTGTTGAAGAATACTCTTGAGAGTCCTTTGGCCAGCAAGGAGATCAAAGCAGTCAATCCTAAAGGAAATCAGTCCTGACTATTCACTGGAAGGACTGATGCTGAAGCTGAAGCTCCAATACTTTGGCCACCTGATGCATAAAACTGACTCATTGGAAAATACACCGATGCTGGTAAAGATTGGGGGCAAGAGGAGAAAGGGACGACAGAGGATGAGATGGTTGGATGGCATCACTGACTCGATGGACATGAGTTTGTGCAAGCTCTGGGAGTTGGTGATGGACAGGAAAGCTTAGTGTGCTGCAGTATATCGGGTCACAGAGTCAGACATGACCGAGCAACTGAACTGAACTGAAGTTTAACTCAGTAAGCAAATCTAGAGCTAAAGTATAGGACAAAAATGGAACAAGAGAGTGGCTGGGACTATATTTTCTTCTCAAGCTCATCCAGTTGCCCCTCATTTTCAGTAGTAGATTTTAAAGGAAAATAAATTTCTATACATCATATGATATCCCTTACATGCGGTATCTAAAAAGACATGATAAAAATGAACTTCTTTACAAAGCAGAAACAGATTCACAGACTTAGAGAACAAATTTATGCTTGCTGGGGGAGGGGGCAAGGTTAGGGGCAAAGGACAGTTAGGGAACTTGGAATGAATAAGTACACACTGCTAAATTTAAAATTGATAACCAACAAGGACCTACTGTATAGCACATGGAACTCTGCTCAAAGATACATGTGGCAGTCTAGATGGGAGGGGAGTTTGAAGGAGAATGATACATATACATATATAAAAATGTATGGCTGAGTCCCTTTGTTGTCCACCTGAAGCTATCACAACATTGTTAATTGGCCATACTCCAATACAAAATAAAAAGTTTAATAAAAAATAAATAAACATAAAAAAGAGCATAAATTTCTGCAGATGGTAATTCTTGGTCATCATAGCAACAATAAGCTCCAAGAAGGCAGGGGTTTTGTCCTTTTTCTTCAGTGCTGTATTCTTCGAGTCCAAGACAGTGCCAGACACTAGCAGCTCATATAAACAAGGCATACATGAACAAAATAAATGGATGATGCCAAAATAAAGTTAGTCCTTTATTCCACATTTCACTGCTGTCCAGTAGTGAATGCCCCTCCCCTCACTGGGTGCTACATTTTGTTTTCTGGGTCCTAATGCCCTTTCTCTTCCCAAGTCCTTGGTGATCACAGTCTTTTCAAATTCTCTGTCAGATTCTTTCTGTAAGAATTCAAGCCTGGTTCTTTGGTCATTAGTGGAGAATAGACACACTTGACCCTCAACTATGGCCCAGGCTCAAACTTAATTTCCAGACTTGAGGATAATATAGAATGATAAAAATTACACTAGATGCACATACAGAGACCTAGCAAAAGAGATGAGAAACTGAAGACAGCAGTAAATTAGAGAGGGGGGGGAGAGCTGGTGTCTCCCTCCCTCTAATGGTGGTGGATTAAACTTCTGCTTTATAGTTTTGCCTTTTACTTGCCCTGAATATTGTGTCTTCATAACCCGATTATAACTTTCTTCTCCTTGTTTTGGAATTTTCTCTTTCCAAGTATGCAATAGGTGCTAATTAAATAATTGTTGACTGGGTAACAAAGAGAATTAAGACCTTAGTATAGTCCCATTGCTTGTCCCCTAATACTTGCTTTTCTGTATTGATTGCTCTGTGGTCACACTGGTCTATGAGACCCTGGATAGTGAGAACTCAATAAACCCTCATTTGTTCAAATCAAAATCTGCTTAGGGACTACACACAATGTGTCAAGCATTGTGGTAGATGGAAATCCACAAAGATTTAAGATGGACATACAGTGTACACACAATGTGTAGAAAGAGTCCATGGTGTACAAGCATTGTTATGGGAACACAAAAGGAAACAAAGAGTAGAGCTCTGAGGAACACAAATCGCACCAAAGATGGGGTTAATCCAAGAGGGAGGAATGCATGTATCTCTAAAGAAGCATACAGTGTAGCAGCAGGAATAATGCATGTCAGATAACTATAATGTCCCTGGGGCGATGCTCCAAGTGCACACACATTCCAGGAAGATTAGCCTTTCCCTTGTTGCCGCTAAGAGCCGTAAAAGCCATGGAAATCAATACATACAATGATTTATCACTGACAGATTAAAATTTTCTATTGATTTCTTCTGGAATGGAAATTTGTGTCCCCCAAGGAGCTTTATTCTTTTAATAGACAACCAGGCGATCAGTTGTAATTTTAAGTTTTAAAATGCTTTGGCAACAGTTTTTATGAAACACACAAAAGAAAAATAGCAAAAGGCCCTGGGTAGTTTCAAAGTCTTGCTGAGATGTACGGAAATGAATATATTGCTTGCTTGCTTGCCTGGGCCCACTGTGAGCCTCCGTCCCCTGAAGCAGAGGCTCTGTCCCTTGCCATGTATCTGATGACTATTGTCAATTTGCAAGCACCAGAAGTCTGGTGGGCTCCTTGTCTTTCTTTCCTTTCTGGAAAGAACCTACTACTTGAAATGCACTCTGAGGCTATGCCTCTCAAGAAATTGGCAGGCGGTTAGTGTTCAGAGGGCCCACTATTTGAGCAGGCTTTACACTCATGCTTTTCAAACTTCAATGTGTGCACGAATCTTGTGGGGACCCCATGAAAGTGCAGATGTAGATTGTGGGGTGAGACCTGAGATGCTACAGCTCTAGCATCTTCCCAGGTGTTACCTGGAGTGGGATTTTAAGCTCATCAACTCTCCAAGGTAGTACGGACATGTGGTATGACAAGGAAAATGTGCTGAGCACTCAGTAGGCCACTTGATAACATGATGCCTCAAGCAAATGTCCCACAAACATCAAGAACAGAACCTAGAGGAGAGTCTGACTCTTCACTGGGAAAGCTTGTCCTTATTTATGTGTTTCTCTAAGGTGATACCGTGATGGGATGACAGACGAAGAGAAAGATAATAGATGGTTCATTTCTCTGTTCCACACATTTTAATTCCCTGCTCCAAGCCAGGCATTTTAGGCACAGGGAATAGAAACACAACAAGGAAATGAACAGAGGAGTAGTGTATTTTGGAAAGGCAGGCACTGAAAGCATTCCCGTCAACCCCTGTATTTTCATCAGGAAACTTCTGCTCCAAGAGAACCTATAAGGAATCTAGCTGTTTGGCATTTCCCAGGAGAACAACATTATCTGTCACTGTGTTTTGTGTTCAAAGATTCTTCTGGCAATGATGTTACTATTCCTGTGTGTGAGTCTGGCAGAAAGCCCTAAGATGTGACCTAATTTCCAAACAGCGTTGTCCTTCTGTTGAGCTGTTATTAGTAAAACCCACTGCTGTAGTTTATGTGACTCTACCCTATAGACTTTGAGAAAACAGGAGGGCAAAGGAGATTTCCACCTGGATTAGTTCATGTGGCTAGATGATCTTCTTGGAATAATAGCTTATGACCATTATATGAAGAGATGATGTAGAAACCAACACACCATCTTTTCTTTCTGAGAGAAGGCACTTAAAAGACTGGAAGATCATTAGGTAATTTGTTGTTAGCTCAAGAAGGGCACATCCTGGTGTATTTATAGTCAAAGCTGCCCAGGGGGAGAATGCTTATGTATGGACCTGATTTATTATCCCTTCTCTCCTGAGTGGATCTTGAAAGTTAAGTTGTAACATTGCATTATGCTTCATAGAAAAGGCATTTACTAAGCTCTTAAGGGACTGTTGTGCACTGATCAAATGACAGATGGCGTTCAGTTTTTCACAATGTAGGAGTGTGAAAAGAATGCAGGGTCACAGTGAAGCCATGGAAAATCAGAGTAAAATATGGTGCAAGTTGTTCTAAGCCTGGCATAAGAAGAGGAGGTACTAGGAAAATGATCCCAACAACCAAGGGAGGAAAGGAAACCAAAATAAAAAATGACAGTACTTCAGTCTCTAAAAGGCAGGTATGTGTCCTAGTTTAGCTATGGGGCATTGGGGGTCACCAGTGTTTTTCGGCCTTGCTCTATTAATGCAGCAGATAAGAGGTTTTAGATGATCTTTAAGATCCCTCCAACTCTGTAACTCTGAGTACTTAATCTGTGCTAAATGCATCATAAAACAAACATGTTCACAAGCAACATCTTCTATCTCCGGGAGAGTTTTTTTTTTTTTAAATCATCCACATTTTGCAGAAGAATAAACTAAGGTTCAGAGAACTTAAGAAACCAGGCCAAGCTTACACATCTAATCAGAGACAGAGCTGAGATTCAAACCCAGGCAACATAACGCCGTAGCTAATGCTTTTAAACTTTACAATGCGTTGTCTTTATGAGAATTTTATGGGTTAAGAAAGAAGGAATATTTTATTTGTTGCATTCTTAGAAAATCAGCTGGTGGAATGGGAGCTCCCTGGCAATATTTGTTAAATACTTGTTTTATAATCCTTGACATATTAGAGTTTGATCCTGATAAAAGAAGATGTTGTAACTGGTATCATAATCTAATGTCCAGGAATTTAAAATGAGAGATGAGCAGTGCACATCTTCCTCATCTCTTGCCTTCCTCAGCTCACTTAGCTGCAGGTACTGATAGCTTTTCTCAAGTTCTGACCTGCCCAGCTGAGCCCACTCTGTCAGGCCAGGCTGCTGAAAAGCAGCCACACAAGCATTGACTGGAGGCATCTAGGATTCATGTTTTTGTCTCCTAGACTCAAAATCCTGGGAGATGGGAAGTTCTGGGCTGCAGACAGCAGCTTCCTCTCATTCTTCTCCAACAGAATTTCCCACACCCACATGACAGGGTTCCAGTAGAGTTTCTTAGTTTGCATGCTGACTTTCCTCCTGAGACTAGAATTCTGCATTAAACATCCCATCACTTCATGGCAAATATATGGGGAACGATAGGAACAATAGAAACAATGACAAACTTTATTTTGGGGGGCTCCAAATCACTGCAGATGGTGACTGCAGCCATGAAATTAAAAGATGCTTGCTCCTTGGAAGAAAAGCTATGACCAACCTAGACAGCATATTAAAAAGCAGAGACATTACTTTGCTGACAAAGGTCTGTCTAGTCAAAGCTATGGTTTTTCCATGAATGGATGTGAGAATTGGACTGTAAAGAAAGATGAGTGCTGAAGAATTGATGCTTTTGAACTGTGGTATTGGAGAAGACTCTTGAGAGTCCCTTGGACTGCAAGGAGATCCAACCAATCAATCCTAAAGGAAATCAGTCCTGAATATTCATTGGAAGGACTGATGCTGAAGCTGAAACTCTAATACTTTGGCCACCTGATGTGAAGAACTGACTCATTGGAAAATACCCTGATGCTGGGAAAGATCGAAGGCAGTAAGAGAAGGCGATGACAGAGGATCAAATGGTTGGCTGGCATCACCAACTCGATGGACATGAGTTTGACCAAGCTCTAGGAGTTGGTGATGGACAGGGAAGCCTGGTGTGCTGCAGTCCACCGGGTCGCAAAGAGTCGGACATGACTGAGCAACTAAACTGAACTGAACTGCCTGGATGGGGCTAGACTACCCTCCCCAGCCCTTGGAGGTGATGTGGCAAAGGGTAATGGTGGATGTAACCTTCATCATTTTTGGATATTTGCATCCCACTGATATACACTCTTATTTATACATGCATGTGCATGCGTGCATGCGTGCACACACACACACACACACACACACACACATAAATAGACACACGCTTAAAATTGGAATAGCTTAATCTTTTTGAGAAACAAAACTTCAAGGTTTATAGTTTTAAGCTTTATATTTAGGTCTATGATTTATTTTGAATTAATTTGTGAAATATGGTGAGAGATATGGGATGAGAGGTTTTATTTTTTGCATATAGACATCCAACATGTTGTTGGAGAAGGAAATGGTAATCTACTCCAGTATTCTTGCCTGGGAAATCCCATGGACAGGGGAGCCTGGTGGGCTACAGTCCATGAGGTCGCAGAGTCAGATACAACTGAGCATGCAAGGATCCAATTGTTGTAGTACTGTTTATTGAAAAGATGATCCTGTCGCTAACTGATTGTCTTTGAACCTTTGTCCCTCTCCTTGGGAGTTAGAGTGGCTTCAGTGTTTCTCTTAATTTCTAGCTTGGGAGCCAAAATTTGAGCTACCACTCACCTGGCTTCAACTGCTATCCCTTTCAGGAGGTTCCTGCTGTCCATTCATTAGCCTAGACTAAACAACAATTAAAACTAAGTTTGCTATATCTTTGGACATTGTACTTTAGTCCTCATTGACCTCTCTTTGGGTAGTTTTATTTATTAGTATAATGTTCCCTTTTCTTGAGGTTTTACTAAGTATCCCAGCCCTATCTCTGCCAATCCTTCAAATTCTCTCTCTCTTTTTTTTAAATATCAACTTGTCCTTGATATTCCAAAAGTTACAACTTGAGAAATGAATTTGAAAATTTTAGGGGGTGGGATAGGGTAAGAAAAGTTTTGAATTTTGTACACAAGAAATGGGTGGGTATTCATAAAGCAGTGTCATTAACTATTGGCATCTCCCTATTGAGATTCACTATTAAAGGGCTCTGGTGCATAGTTATTTCCCTCATGGGATTCCTGTTTTAGGGTTGGGACAATGCATCTAGGAACTATCACATATATATGCACACACAAAGGTACACCTACAAACATTAAAAATACACACAGACAGAGCTATCTGGAAATATTTTTTGCATTTCACTGTGGCTCGTCTCCTAGTTACAGATATATTTTGTATTTATACTATAGGGGAAATTTTTAAGTTATAGAATTGTATAGACTCTAAGGGATCATCTGGATTGGGTGGGCTGTAAACTCTGATGAAATGGTGGTGATGGTTTTGGAGCACTACACTGAAAAGGATTGCCAGGCTGAGCTTAGCTCAGTGGAGAAAAAGAGCTTTCATTGATTAGTCATGCCTGCCATGGTCAGGGTGGAGGCATATATATAGTATATTATTAAGTCTAATCTAAGACCAGGCCACTTTCTTTTCCAATGCAATAATTTCTTCTACACTATCTTTGAATACTGTCTTCTACCCACTACAGGAATACTTTCAGTAATTGTGAGCTTGCTATTTTTAAGAATGCTCATTGCGTTGTTGAATAGTTTACATGTTGAGTCCAAAATCTATCTCTACAACTTCCAATCATTTGTCCCAATTCTACTACTTGGACTGGACAAACCAAGTTAATACCCTATTCCCATTATAGCTCTTCAAATATGAGAAGATAGCTATTACTTGATCTCTTCTCCTAGGTAAACACCACCATTTTTTTTCAATTAGTTTTCAGATATTGTGGTCTCTGGGTCTCCACCATCCTGGATGTTGTTTAATTTTTCCTTGCTACCTTTCAAGTATGCTACTCAGAAAGGGACAAAGAATTTTAGACAGGATCTGACCATTCGGAATTAATTGGACTCTTTCTTATTGACTTACGCATACTTACGTTAACAAGCTTTCGTCTGCACCCGAAACATGTTACTTGGTTATTTCACGCTGAGATTACAGTAAATATAAAAAAATTCTTTCTACTTTTTTCCTGAGTTCATATTTGACTTTTTACCTTTTAAATTGTATCTTAATAATAACTGTCCTTTCTTGAATACCTGTGTTGCATGCTCTACTGTGTTTTCTTTCATATCTATGAAGTAAATATTTATTCCAATTTAGCAGCTGTGAAAACTGAGACTCAGATGCCCAGTGCTACAGAGCTAGTAAGTTACAGATCCTGAACTCAAACTCAGTTCTTTCTAGCTCTAGAGTCTATTTTCTTTTGGCTGCCAAATGTTCAATTTGATAGTTTTGAAACCTGAATCCATCACAGGGGGAAAAATGTGGGAGGAGATAAACAGGCTGTCCTTTTTGTCAAGATGTTATTTTTGGCATTCTGGTTCTAGTCAAGTACTTCATTTAAATACATAAATAAAAAGAAAATAAACTTTTTCCTGACCAGTTCTTGGTGAACTCTTGTTTTCTTAGTGGTCATCTGTTTTAAAGTGCTCACTAGATGCCTGCTTAACTATCCAATCTGGAACTTTTTGGGGGATTAGTGGCAAGTTTATCAATCTATAATTTCCAGAATCCACGATTACTGGGACATTTGTTTGTGTCATTTGTCCCTGTCCGACCTCCCATAAGATCTCACAGCTGCTCACAGTGGTTCTACCCTTACATCTGCATATGTGTACAGTTGTCTGGGATGCAAGTGGAGTTGGAGGGGGGCAGGTTGCCCTCCTTAAAAGTAGCTAAGTGCTCTCATACTGCATTTCCTTGTCTTTTTTATTTCCTCCCAATAATGTTATTTCTTCCATTTCCAATTTGTAGGTAAAAAGCAGAGCCTCTCTCTTAATGGAGGAATTAATGAACAGATGCACTCAACAAAATTTCCAGTCATTTCTGTTAAGTGAATTCTAAAGTGAAATCTTATGGCCCCAACAACAACAAAAGACGGTGAATGCACTTTCCCCAAAGCCCACTTTGTATTACAAGTCAATGAAATGCATTTGGGTACTATCTACTCTTTCAGATAATCTGTGCTAGGAAATTTCTCTGTCAGTAAAAATAATGAGCCAAATATGAGTATTAATAGATATGGAATCAAGCAGAAAACTGCAGGGTCCTCCCCAGGTACAAAACTAAGCAGTTAATGATTAGGATAGTAGAATCACAGACTTAGTGTCTGTTGCACATTCCTGAGTTGCTTTTGTTGTTGTTCAGTCCCTCAGTCGTGTTCAACTCTGCAACCCCATGGACTACAGCACGCTAGGCTTCCCTGTCCTTCACCATTTCCTGGAGTTTGCTCATACTCATGTCCATTGAGTCGGTGATGCCATCCAACCATCTCATCCTCTGTCGTCCCCTTCTCTTACTGCCTTCAATCTTTCCCAGCATCAGGGTCTTTTCAAATGAGTTGCTTTACAGATACTATAAACTGCCACCAGGAAACAAAAAAGAAAAAAAAAATACTAACTGCATGATGACCAGACTGAAGCCATGATGTAAGCTGTTCCAACTTAAGCAGTATTGAACCCATGGCTAGTACAATTCCAACAACTGACCTTAAGAGAATGGGACTAACATTATTGCTCATAATAATCTGTATCTCTATGGGCATCAAAAATAATTGCAACTTGCTCTGCTTGTCTACATAAGTGGGCAACTAAAATTGTCAGCAGAGAGATGCTACAGATCCAAGTTGACATCTTCCACTCTGAGAGTATGGCACCCTACGTAAGCATGAAGAAGTTACAGAAGATGGACCTTAGCCCCTAACCCCATACAAATGATATTTACCAGTCAGGAACTGAAAGCTGCTCTTCTGCCCCTTTCCTGTTTGCCCATTTCTGTTCCCCTCTACCTTTAAAAGAACCTGATTGTAGGAATGGGACCACTAGGCAATTTAACCTAACTCTTGATATAGTCTCTCCTGTATGCACACCATGTCTTGCCTAACCTGTTGATTCTTTTCCCAGATTAAAAAGAAGCAAGCATGAAGAATTAAACAGTTTAAAAAAATGACTAGCTCTCTACTCCCAACAGCTCTCCCTAAGCAATCTTGCAGGCAGTCATGCAGGAAAGATAACATCTGAAGAGACAGCCCGCCAATCTGCCTGAAATCCAGGAAGGTACAGAACCAGACCTCCTGCCTCAATGATTCACAGAGATTCTTCACCACCCCCTCCCCCATCACCCCATTTTTCCCTTTAAAAATGGCCATAGCTGAGCAGAATCTTTGGAGCTGGCCTCTGGACAGGACACCACCATCTCCCCAGATTGCCAGCTTTTCTAATTAAAGCACATTTGTTTTCTATAGACTCTTGCCTCTTGAATTAGTGGCTTATGAGCAGTGAGCAGGCGAACTTGGGTTCAGTGGTAACAGGTGTGGTTAATTTCCTGTGCCCCAACTGGACCTAAGAGTGTATATATTTTACAAGTTTATTGAAAAGTTACTAGCCTATGACACAGCCTGACACCCATACAACTGTCAATAGGTCATTGTTGTTTTAGTTGCTAAGCCTAGTTGGACTCTTTTCCACCCTATGGACTGTAGTGCACCAGGCTCTTCTTTCTATGGGATTTCCCAGGCAAGGATACGGGAGTAGGTTGCCATTTCCTTCTCTACGACATCTTACTGACACAGGGACTGAATCTACATCTGCTTGGCAGGCGGATTCTTTACCCCTGAGCCACTTGGGAAGCCCAACAGATCATTAGCCCTGCAAACTGATACAGCTGCCAGGACCCTATGTGAGAGGGGTCTGTTGTCAACACAGAGGTTTTACCTGAATGAAAGTTAGGCAGCAAAGAACTGAATACACAGTTAAAAGCTTACTTTTGGTTCCTTCCACGCTTCCCAGTGCTACAAAAGAGCGCTTGTGTGTGAAACACTAGTAACTGCACGTTGCTGGTGTGGAGGGACATTGAAAGAC
This sequence comes from Okapia johnstoni, assembly GCA_024291935.2. Lineage (NCBI taxonomy): Eukaryota > Metazoa > Chordata > Mammalia > Artiodactyla > Giraffidae > Okapia > Okapia johnstoni. The sequence goes on along the minus strand of CM044306.1, from coordinate 76,781,616 downwards.
TTGATAAACTACAAGGAGCACCGAGCTCCCTTTATACATTTTACCTCACCTAGATTAGCAACTTTTCATGTGCTCTCTCCTCTTTGTAGTCTCCAAAGCAAGCCCTGACTAAGCCCAGCTCCCTCCTTTCTTCTAACCTCTCTATCTGGAGCCCCTATGGTCTTTCTAATCCCCTTAAAGGCTTTGAAATCCGGGTCTCTGAGCGCAGTCAGTCGTGAATATTCATTTAGGGGCGTGGCCCGCCGGGCGCGCGACTCCCGGCAGCTGGGACCGGCTGAAAGAGTGCGCCAGCTGCGTGCAAAGAAAACAGTTCTTATTTTGTGTGCTGGGCTGACAAGATGTCCAGCCCCCACGCCGGCTCCCGGCCGCACATTGTGCGTGCGTGGGAGGGTCTTTGCCTAGACGAATGGACTTTTCTGAGCCAGGGCCTGGGAGCTGTCATTTGAAGGGCTCAAATCTCCCTGCCACTCACCTGCCAGGGTCTGTGAAATTCCATTGATAAAAATTCAGGCATTATTCTCTCCAGGAGTTTGCCCCTTTTTAAGAAAACAAATACCTCTTGTGTTAATAATTGGAGGGTTTTTTATCCTCTGGTGGCCCCTCCTCCTCTGTAGTTCTCTCTGATGGAGAGACTCTTCTGGCTTCACAGGGCTGGTCACTGCTCCTCACATTTTTCTTTTTTTTTTTTGAGATTATCAAGCCATCTTGTCTCTGTCTCACATCCTCTCCATCATCTTTTATTTAGCAGTAGTATAAGAGTAGCAGTTAAAAAACAGATATCCTGAATTAAAATTCCAGTTTGACCTTCAATTTGTTTGACCTTCAGTTTGTTTGACCTTCAGTTTGACTTTCAATCTGTATAAATGTGGCATGTTAACTGCTTTTGCTTCAGTTTCTTCATCTGTATAATAATAGGAGGTAATAATACCACCTACCTCATGGCGGTCTGAGAATGAAATTTTATTTATTTATACACACATGTCATGGGTGTTCATTGGAAGGACTGATGTTGAAGCTGAAACTCCAATACTTTGGCCACCTCATGCGAAGAGTTGACTCATTGGAAAAGACCTTGATGGTGGGAAGGATTGGGGGCAGGAGGAGAAGGGGACGACAGAGGATGAGATGGTTGGATGGCATCACCAACTCAATGGACATGGATTTGGGTAGACTCCGGGAGTTGGTGATGGACAGGGAGGCCTGACGTGCTGCGGTTCATGGGGTTGCAAAGAGTCAGACACAACTGAGCGACTGAACTGAATTGAACTGATATAAAATATGATATTGTAATATAATTGAATATTAATCATGTATAATATATACTAATATATATTAATGTGTGGTGGTTGCATATATTATCCACTGTATCTGATCATAAGCATAAGATGCTTATACAATGAAAAGCGTGTATTAAACACTCAATATTTATTGTTACTATTATTTTGTCTTCTGACTGGGCAAGACTGGAAGAAGACAGCTGAATGTCAAACAGAGTGGCAGTCAGCTGAAATACCTGCTTCTGGAGGTGGAGTTCCATCAGAAGTAAAGGAGGCAAGAAACCACATCCATCTAAGGCAAGAAAAAAGTGGGACTGAGAACAGATAGAACAGGGAGGTCAGCCTGCAGTAGGAGCTGGGATGCAGCAGAGAAGGAGGGTATTAGTGGGGAAGTCTGGGAATCAAACCTAGGCCCCTCTATTGGGAGCTCAGAGTGTTAACCACTGGACCACCAGGAAAGTTCTTCCACTGACTCTTAAAGCAATTGGAACCTCAGGCAGGCCCTGGGAGCAGGAGCTGGCCCTTTCCTTGGAGTGTCTCAAGTTGAGAAATTTTAGCTCTAGGATTTTCCATTGACCCCTATCTCTGTGTCTTTGCATGAGTCCCACCTTTAAAATCCCATTATCCACAGCATAGAACTCAGGCTCTGAACTCCATCCAGCCCTTCTAGTTATGTTGGCTCCGACTTTACCTACTTTCCTATCTCTTCTGGCATTGTCTACCCACCCTTTCCCCACAAGACTTATTACCCTCACCAACACCATTGATTTCCACATATGACAGTCTTCCTATGGTTTGCTAAGCACGTGGTTTTGGAAACAATGCTGTGTTCACTACCTCATTTCGTTTTCCTGGGCAGCTGAGAAGCTATTTCTCAGTTAGGTTGGGACAGTGACCAAATTCTTGACCACAGACAAATGAGCAGAAGGGATATGATACTTCTGGTTCAAGGAAGCTAAGACAGAGTCTGAATTCTTGGTAGTCATTCTCTCTTGTCTATCATTCAGAAAGTGCTGAATAGTGGTTTGCAAGATGGAAACAGACTGCATCCTGAGTTTCTGTTTCAGAAACCTAACCAACTGGAATTGTACCTTTTCTTTTAATGAGAAGACAAGCCATTGAGATTATGGGGTTTATTTATTATCTCAGCAAGAGCCCATCCTATCCTGACTAATAATACACATGTTATGCTCTTTCTCATTTTGGTGACTCTATAATAATATTATGCCATTTGGAATGCCTCTTGGATTTCCTACCCTGCAATAAAGTGCTACTGTCTTTGGAGTTGCCTCTGAGATTTTTTGTTTGTTTGTTTGTTTTTTCAGCCCCTTCCTTTCTTTTTGTATTCTTAAATTGTACTCCGATTTCTGGGCTGAGTGATTGGATAAATCTTGGCACCAATAAAAGAAAATGAAAAGGAGGAAAAGGAGTATATTTGGTAGAGAAGAAGAGCTCACTAATGTGCGTGATGACTTTGAGAACAGGATATCCAGGCAGAGATGTCTGGTAGGTATTTGGATATATGAGAAGTAAGATAAGAAGAGGATGGAAGATGGGAAGATGGAGCTGAGTGAAACGCCAATGTTTCGGGGAGGGAAGAGAAGACAGAGCCCTTACAAACTTCCCTAACTTCACAGTATCCTCCTAGGCCTTTCAGGATCCAGTATGAATCTGGGACACTAGCACTAGTTTGTTGATCAGAATTTACAAATGTGAAATTTAATCCTGAAGAAAACAGGGTACTGTGCATTCAAAGCTGTTGAATAGACATGAAAATGTCTTTGAAGGGGAAGTGGCTTGCCTTTATTACTGAGAAAACTTCCCTGTGAAAGTTTAGCTTTGATCATGTTAAAGGAAACCATAAATTGGTAAATTTAATTTAAAGCCTACCCTGTATTTTATATTGCTGGCTTTTCTCAATCCGAAGTCTTCTGGCTTAGATCAACCCAAAAGACTGAGAAAGTTGCAAAGATTGTAAACTTGCTATAGAAGTGGATTGTTTTCACTGTCTTTGGTTTTGTTTTGTTTTTCTTCATGTGATTACTCTCTGCAGGTAATTCTTGAACTATTCCAAGTGGTCACTCTATAACTGCAGGCCTTTAAAAGCACCTGAACTACCTTCAAGGGTATGAGAGAGATGTCACTGGTGCGTATTTCAAGGCTATCAGCAGACCTCTGAGGTTCTTTCAACCCAGATACTATTTAACATCTGTAGTTTCGAAGGTTCCCAGGTCCAGATTACTGGAGTATGTCTCCCTCAGTAGTGTAACTCCCTTTGAAATCAGTTCCATGTGAAAAGGGGATGCTTTCTCTTTGACACAGAGCTACAAATAATATCAACCATTATACTGTCATATAAAATTCCAATTGCAGCTCACCATGCTGATTTAATGGAAATTGGGTTTGGAAGGTGAGAACCCCCAAATGCATTTTCAGTTGCCAGCTCTGTCACAAATCCTACCATTATTAGATGCAGTAGTAAGTAATTTAACCGTCCCCCCCGCCTTTTTAAAGTCTTTGGGCAAATTTAGGCACCTATTACCTCTGCCCTTAATCTTGGGAATCTGTAGTAAAAATGCAGTCTGTATGGTTTGTGAATACACCACCATGCAGTATGTGGGTATTTAATGCACATTATATATAGAAAGCCATAACTGAGAGAGTGAGAGGGAGGGGAACAGAGAATGAAAGGCAGCCTGCCCTGTGTCAAGGGCAGCACTTCAGGATGACATCTGCTCTTAAGCTGCTGGACAGCATTTCTCTCATACTGAAAAAATTATCCTTGTGATCTGCAGATTGAATGCCCTGCCCATGTGTTTACTGGTGATTTTATATTTCCTTTCATCAAGTCGAGGGAAACCTTTCCAGGTCCTCTAAATGTATGAACCTCTGCTGTTCTTTGTGGAACCATGGCTGTAACTAGCATTTTGTTTGCTGCTTTGTCCCTGAGTGCCTATTATGGACTAGTCTCCATGCTCGTGCTTGGTCTCTTCAGTCGTGTTCAATTCTTTGTGACCCCGTGGACTGTAGCCCACCAGGCTCCTCTGTCCATGGTATTCTCCAGGCAAGCATACTGGATTGGGTTGCCATGCCTTCCTCCAGGGGATCTTCCCAAACCAGGGATCAAACCCGAGTATCTTACGTCTCCTGCATTGCAGGTGGTTCTTTACCATTGAGCCACCAGGAGAGCCCAGATTAGTCTCCATATTAGGGGCTTATAGAAAATCTTCAGTATCCATAGCAACTCTGCAAGATGGCCATTACAGTTTTCCTTGTCCAAATGAGGACATTGTGTCTTAGAGAGGTTAGTATGTTGCTTTTTGTTCCAGCTTGTGTGTGGTACTGTTAGATTCAGAGCCTCCAGAGCTCATGCCCTTCCTGTGGGACCTTGCCACTCCTCAGTTAGTCTTCCTTGTGCCATCTTAGGGCTTTTCCTCCACAACTTATCACTTGAGCTTGGAAGTTCCAGTTTCCTGAGCCAGCCCCTTGAAGAGTCTGATGAGTTGATTTCAAGTTTCTTCATCTGTTGAGGGAACTGGAAATTCTCTGAGTCTCCACCTCAAATTCCATGTATCTTGAATTCCTGCCTCCTCAGCAAGTGGCCTTCTCAGTGTGACCAGCTGAGTGGTGGCTAGTGGGTGTTTGTGCATCTGGTTCTCATCTTGGCTCTGTCTCTAACTCACAGGGTGACCTGAGGATGTCATTTAACCATTTCATGTCTCTGGTTCTCCAAACATAAAATGAAGGTATTACGAATGATCTTCGTTCTGAGGGCTTGCATGGACTAGCTAATTAGGCCCTGGACTACATTGTAGAACTAAGAAGCATATTAATTCAAGTCAATAAACATTTACTGAGTTGCAGAACAGATGGAGGCATGATGTGCCTGGCCTGTGGATGCCCTATTCTAAAAATTTCCTTCATCTGCACTCCTCTGAGATTCTACTCCACATCTAGGAATGTCTTTATCTTCACCTACATGTTTCTTTACTTTCTCTGTGTGCCAAGACTCACTCTTGAATGCTTTTTCATCCTTCCTTAGTCTACTTTGTTTGCAGGGAAACAGAGCATATTTCCTTCTTGTCCTTTAGGAAATTCTGTTAGAATTCAACCAAGTTGGGAAATGAGCTCTTCTTGCTCTGCTAAACTGGTCATAATTCTCTGGGTTGGGGCATAGCATGGTCCTAAGAAGTCTACACAGCTAGCTTAGAGGAACATACTTTTTATTTTTTATTTCAAACGTGGAACCTGGCCTAACATTGAATCTTCCCACAGTGAGATCATGATAGTGACAATAGAACCTTCATGAATTTTGGGCTCTCTGCCATGTGCATCCATGAGTCTGAGATACAGCATTCCTGAAATTCCCAGGTCAGATCTTCCTTGGTCTCTGTGCCAACCCATGTGATAACAGCGTTCTATGAACAATTCCAGTATTGTGTTTACCTCCCTGGAGCTGGCTCTCCAAAGGTTGAAACTTTACCCTATTTTTATTTTTTTGAACCTGTTTTCTCATATTTTCCACCTGGGATCTTTTAGTAACAAGACAGCGTACTGGGACTCTGTTGTGAGCCATTCTGGAACTGATGGGTATTTTTACATGTGTGTACATTTGCTCCTATTCTTTGTGTGTGTGTGTGTGACCCAGCAGAGGGAAGAGTCTCTGTTTAACTGGAAATTTGGGATGATTCAGTCTCTACTGTTTTCGCTGCATTAATTAATGGAGCAAATGTCTCAGAAACTTAGTTCTCATAGGGATACCAGGGGAGGGTCTTCAAAGAATCTCTACCGTAGTCAAAGATGCATAAAGAGAGTATTCTAAGAGTGAATAGCCCTGTGGACCAGGAGCAAAACTGCTGAAAAACACTGGTGGAGGGTCATTCACTCCCTAGTGTCTTAATACTCCATTTCATCAAGTTTGTGAAAGTTGCTCAGTTGTGTCTGACTCTTTGCGACCCCATGGGCTATACAGTCCATGGAATTCTCCAGGCCAGAATACTGGAGTGAGTAGCCTATCCCTTCTCCAGCAGATCTTCCCAACCCAGGGATCGAACCTAGGTCTCCCACATTGCAGGCAGATTCTTTACCAGTTGAGCCACCAGGGAATGCTCCATTTCATCAAGTTTGAGCTATGTCCATTTCTTAAAGCTTTTGGCCTGTGATAGGTGTTGTTCAAAACATGATGTCCAGTGACTTGAAGCAGAAGATTAAAGGAGGAAAAACTACTATTTTGAAAGAATAACAACAATTAAGCACCCGAACTTGCAAAACAAAACACCAAACCCACAAGAGTACTGTTAAAGCCTCCTCTCTACTTCTGGTATCATCTCTGGAAACCAAATTTTATTAGAAATACAAAAATGGGATAAAACTTTTGAGACCATTTCTTGTCTGTTGGGCTTTCCCCCCCGCCCAGGTCCCTTAATTATCAGATATCTATTGTAAGGGATCCAAATACATCTTGAAGAGTTTGTCTTATCCACTGAGTTTATTCATCTGACAACATGAAGGTTTGCAGGATGAAAGATGTCAGGGAGGGTTTTACAGACTGAGAATCTATTAGGGTTTTCTGAGATTGGGATCTGCTTTTTTAAAAAAGCTTTCCAAGGTAATGACTGACGTGCCAGAAGGACTGATGTCACAAATAGCTATCTGAGACAAAGTTGTTCAATGAGGTTCAATAGCTGTACTGTTTTTTCCTGTGTCCTGTAGCATTTCGGTATCCAGATGTATTGTCCTTTAAGAACCACCACTGCTGAAATGCATCCTCTACAACAGAGGTCCCCAACCCTGGCAATGTGACCTTTTAGGAACCGGACCACACAACAGGAGGTGAGCGGCAGGTGAGTGAGGGAAGCTTCATCTGTATTTACAGCTGTTCCCCATCACTCACATCCCCTTGGTTCATGGAAAAACTGTCTTCCATCAAACTGGTCTCCGGTACCAAAAAGGGTGGGGACCACTGCTGTACACTAAGGTTTCTTCTAGGTGGGAACATCATGGTCCCTTATCTTTTATTTCTACCATTAATTTTGGAGAAACTTTCACTCCTCTAGGAATGTCAGCAAATCTGACTTTCCCATAGACCCCTAGTCCTATTATTTATGAAATCAGTGATTCTATTCATTGACTGGCTTCATACTAATATTAGAAACTCTTTTCTCTTGGGACCACACAAGCCATGAAATGACCTGGTTTGCCTTTTAGGAGGTGAGAAATAAAAAAAATAAATTAAAAAAAAAGCATTCAGTCTTGACCTTTTAAAATTCTTACTAGTCTAGTTAAAATTCTTACTAGTCTAGTTAAAATTCTTACTAGTCTTACTAGAAAATTAGAGATTTTTCTTGGAAACATAGTGGAGTGGTTCATGATTGCTTTGTAAATTTATCAGTTGCATACATTTAAAAACTGTCCAGAATTAGAAGAAATATCATGACAAGTATTTTAAATATTCACTGTCAGAAATGTACCACAGACCAAGGTCCTGCCATTCCTAGATGGCGCGTTTAGAATTTCTTTTAACTTTGCTAACATTCTGCTGCTTTGATTGAGGTGAGATGAAGAAATAATGAAACAACTCATTGAAAGTAAATTAAAATGCTTAATGTTTTTAATGCTGTTAAATATTTTGAATTTGTTAGCTCTGTTCTCTGTGAATTAAAGGAAGGATATGATCTCTGGCTTGGATAAAATGCATTTGAATCCATGTTCTTCTCAAATACAATTGGAAATATTGGTTCCTATAATTTGATCCCATCAATATAGTGAATTTACTCAAGCAAATAATTAATAAGTGCCCAAAGGTTTAACTACATGTTGATGATAGCAAAAAATTGGAGGTAACCTAACATTTAGGTTGCCCAGTCTTAGAGGAAGAGTTAAGCAATGGCACACGCATGCAGTGGAGTTCTTGTAGCCACTTGTGAAGATGTTGCAGAGGAACATTTGATGATGTAATAAGATGAACAATATACACTGAGTGAAAAATGCAGTTCACAAAATAGTATACAGCATTCATTTTTAATCATTTTGGGTTCCACATATGTATTTGAAAATCTGAGTGAAATGTACATTATCCTGGATGGTCTCTTCCAAGCTTTGCTTTTGGCAGTTTACCCATAAGACTTAAGTTTCTCCTTGGATTGTAAGTTAGGTAAATCATGTAGTACTGACTTTGAGATTTTCCCCTAAATTTTGTGTAAACAAAAAAGCTTCCTGCGTAACTTAAGAGGAGATCTACTATTCATGAAGATGATTTTAATGTTCTTGGTGCTCATTTTTGAAGGTCTCTCATTCCTTCCATCTAATGTGAAATACTCAGCAGAGAGCTTGACATGTAGTAACAAATATACAAATGATACTGCTATTTTCACTCACATGCATTGATTTATCTATTCAAATTCTTATTGAACAATTACCTTGAAATGGCTAGCCAGTGGTGAATAAGACTGATATCATTCTGTTCCCCTCTAGCTTCTTACTGTTTATGGGGGCATGCAGACATCAATCAACCACTGAAGGAAAAGGGGGCAAGCACTACAAGGTGGAGATAGAGAGTACCGTGTAAACATAGATGGTGCACTCAGCCTCTTCTGAGATGTAAGGGAAGCTAAGATCCTAAGGGGGAAGTGAGATTAGATTGGAAGTTGGGGTACAGTGGATGGGAAGGAAACAGCATTCCAAGAAGAGGAAACAGCATGAGCAAAGGGCTCTGAGTCGACACTTGACCTGGATTCCAGTGGGTTTTCATAATTTAGAAAAGGTGTACTTTTAGTCATTGGCAGTCAAGAGAAGTGTAATTACTACTTTTTTCTTTAAAATGGACTTCTTTCTGTTTTCAAAGTTTGTCTTCCGTGACTCTATTTAGATTGGACGTCAATTGCAATTATGGTGATCTTCCCAATAGCTCCAAGTATATGTAGAATGTATCATGCAAAGTAAGCCTGCAAGACTGTTCAACAACAAAGATTGATCAAAGAGAGCATTTGATCACCATTATTTTTCTGGGGGGAAAAAAAGGTTCTACTTGCCCCATAATGTGTACCGATGGATCTGACTTTCTTCCTTTGAAGTCTGTTTGAATATATAAATAGATGCAAGGTCACTATAAATTAAAAATATGGTAGATTATTTTGCAGGCATATTTGACTAGACTGGACCCTCTTATCGAGTTGCAGTTATATCAAATTTTGCAGCAGGCTTGAGTCCATGAAACCAGATTTTGTGGAAGACAAAGTTCAGTGTAAGTTCACAGACAAAGGATGTGACAGAACCACTTTGCTAATATCAAAGACTGAAAAAAATGTTACTTCCCTATATTTAAGCATTACTAGCCTCCCTCTTCCTATATAACATCATGTAAGACAATATTGCAAACAAATGCCCAGACAGATGCTGAATTATTTATAAGAAACAGACTACTGCTATGGATTAGAGAGAAGAAATAACAAAGCAAGAAATAATACTGTTATAGAGACTGATAGAGTAAAAGCGGGCTTCCCTGATAGCTCAGTTGGTAAAGAATCTACCTTCAATGCAGGAGACCCCAGTTCAATTCCTGGGTTGGGAAGATCTGCTGGAGAAGGGATAGGCTACCCACTCCAGTATTCTAGGGCTTCACTTGTGGCTCAGCTGGTAAAGAATCTGCCTCCAATGTGGGATACCTGGGTTCGATCCCTGGGTGGGGAAGATTACCTGGAGAAGAGAAAGGCTACCCACTCCAGTATTCTGGCCTGGAGAATGCCATGGACTATGGGGTCACATAGAGTCAGACACGACTGAGCGACTTTCACTTTCAGAGCAAAAGCACGTCGATCCCTGGGTTGGGAAGATCCTCTGGAGGAGGGCATAGCAACCAACTCCAGTATCCTTGTCTGGAGAATCCCTGGGACAGAGGAGCTTGGTGGGCTACAGTCCATAGGGTTGCAAAGGGTCGGACAGGACTGAAGAGATTTAGCATGCACAGAATAAAAGCAACAGAGTAAAATCACATAAGCAAATGTGTGTGAACAATATCTGGAGATTTACACCCACAGGAAAGCTGTATGCTGTCACTTGCTTCATGTACATCCTTACTGGAGAAGAGAAACAACACCTGGGAAGTTAACTGTACTGTATTACTTAACATTTATTTATAACTTTTCAACAGTTTCCATAACCAGCATTATTTACTCACAGATGTCTTGGTAATCAGGATCACAGGCTCTGACAGCCATATTTTTAAAAAGAGATGATTTGTGGTATCTCAAGGACGTTTGACAACTTTGAACTTTCCTGTCCTTGCCTATTCACTATTGTGTTTTTACAACAGTGATGGCAATTAGAAGATTTTGAAGCTCTATTCTAGTGCTTTTTTCAAAAGAAATATCTAAAGACTGTCTGTTTCTAAGGGTTTTATTGTTCTGTCTTTTTTCAGACGTAAGTGGCCAAGATAGTATTTATATTTTGGCCAAAAGCCTAGAGAAAATCTCAATGGTTACCACTGGGGTAGGGATACAGAAGAGCTAAGAATCATAAGAGGGCTCTTTCTCTTCAGAAAGTTATTCTAGGGTGAAGGTGTGCTCCCAAAGCTTCCTGATGTGCCACATCTACTAAATCCTCCTAATTTTAAGTCTGAATCAGATTTCCTTATAATATAACAAAATCATATTTAAATTAAATCATAGCTTTAAAAATTAAAATATTGATAATCCTTTCTACTCCTGATTAGGATTTATAAAGTACATAATGTACATTGAAATATATTTTTCCCTCTTGTGGGTAGGGACTTTTTCATGAAGTCAGATTTGTCTCATTTTTTAACTCTTTCATCCCTAATGCCTAGAACAGTGCCTGACCCAGAGTAGGTGCTCCATAAACACGAATGAATGAAATAAGGTATTTAACTGATTAAAGTAAACCAGAACAGAAACACTCATATAACCTATTATGTATAGATCTTAGTCGTCTTGAACCACAAAACTAGTCACATTTGATATCCACTTTATAATGCCTTTGAACCTCTGCCTGGCTCTATGGGAAGCTAACTCCCATCAAATAGCCCCCAGGTATTTCTTAGAGGTCCTGAATGTGAGGGATCCCATGTGTTTAGAAATGGAACCAATAGGTTCTTCTCTAGCCATGTGGCTAAGCCACTATACCGAGCTAGACTCCATCTATAGCACTGGGAGAGAGGTTACTGTTTTTCTCTTTGCTACTCTGTCCCAAGCGTGATACAGACTCTTTCCTTAGTTGCTCATAGCACAGCTGAAATGGGGCTGCAATTGGGGGTAAAACTTGTATAGGGTGTTAGAGTTAAGAGCTTTGTATAGGATGTTAAAAACAAAATTCAATTGGATAAATTTGAAGATCTAGTTACTCAACAATTCATGGATCAGGCAGTGTCCCACTGAGAAGGGTGCTCCAAGGGGTCATATGAAATAGGAGAGTTTTACAGGCAGAAGTGGGCAGAGACAAGGAAAGAGCAGCTTACCTCATCTTTTTTTGGAGAACAGAAGGAGTTTATCAGGTGGATTACCTCACTGGTGCTGACCTGAAAATTCCAGATTGACCAGTTTAAGATTATGTTCCTGGGAGGAGTTGAGACTGCAATTAGGTTAGGTATTAAATCTTGATTTGCTGATCTGGATCTTAGCACAAGTGACTCCATTTTGGACCTGTTGTTTCTTTTTAACCTGGTGAACATCTCAATGATTACTGCTGTATTAGGTTGTGCACAGAACCCATGAGTTCCAAATCTAGCCACATGAGTTTGGAGGCACTCAACCTGTCTCAGTGTAGCAAGGGTCAGTTCCCTCCCACTGCTGGGAGTTCCTTCTCTTAGATCACAATGTCTTTAAAAATATTTGTAAGTACATGAGGGCCTAATGCTTGGTCCAAACAACAAATGCAAAGGCCATCCAGGTATAGGTGGTCAAGGGTACTTTCACCACAAAGGTGAGAGCTCTTGCTGCTTGAAAAATATAGACATGAACTAAAAGGTGATCCTGATAGTAGGTAATGAAGCTACAACTACCTTTGAACAGAGGAACATCTACTTCTCATGCTAGATAGCCAGAAAGTTTAATCCAGGTAGAAACTACCCTGGGCTATGTCAGAATGCCAGATCTTACAGTATGTTGACTTCACATTCAGCCATAAAGTTAGGCTAGATTTAAAAAAATAGGAATCCAAAGCAGGTTTTTATTTTTGTCTCTTAAGGTTTAGTTTTGCTTTTGAGGCAAAAATACTAGGAAGGATGTCATGCAGAAGTAGTGATCACTTTAACACAACTCTACTCCTTGCTCCCCAACAGTTTCACATTCCATTTACTTTTGGGGCCCACCCCTGGTTCCCCCAATACGTGGAGAGGGCTGACCACACTGGGCACTCAGTGTAATGAAATGTTTTACTTGTGAGTTTTATATCAACTCACAAGTAATTGCAGAACAACCTGTGTTCAACAACTTTCATCAGTCTAAACCTTTGTGGGCAAGGCATTGGAGCTTCCTCATCTATCAGTATTGAGCTAACTTTGTGGCATTAAATGGAGGAGATGATGGTGTTGCCATTAAGATGTGAAGTAGGACTATGGGCATGGCTCTTTTAAGGCCTCCATGTACTTGCCAAACTCTCTCTACGTGGGTGATTTAAATGAACCAGTAATTTTGCTGAGGTTTTTTTTTTTTTTAATATTTCCTTATGTCACTCCAAGTTTTACATTCCTTCCTTGTTTATTTATATCACATGAATTCCTCTTACTGAAGAAAGGAGATGTGATGTAAGTTAAGAAAGAACAAGGACTCTGGAGGCAAGTGGGTTGGCTCTGTCATGTTCTAGTCACATGACCTTGGACAAGTCATTTCCTTTCCTCTGAGCTGACTTTGCAAAATAGGGAGATAATTCCTTCCATCAGGGCTGCTGAGAGATTTAAAGATAAAACTGTATGAAGGTAACTTTGCAAAATGCCTGTCACACTGTCAATGCTCAAAATGGGTAGCTACTATTACTCTTGATTTTGTCTTTCATGTTTCTAGTTTCTTGGTGGAAGAGTCATAACTATTTTATTTTTTTTCAACAGGTACACAACAGGATCGTTGATGGTGTTTGTGTCTGTATCAACATTATCTACTAACCAGCCTAAACCATGGAAGCAAATGTTCTTGCTTCTTCTCCATGCCCTGCTTGTGGGAGGTCTCTCCCTTCTCCCCACTTTTCTCATCCTCCACCTCTTTATCACCCACTGTCACCCCTTTATCAAGGTAGAACATGTGGGCACACCACTACCAGTTTTCAGCATAGTTTTAATAAAAAAAACATTCCATATAATCCCATAACACTAGGTGGTTTCTGTCTAAAAATCAAAACCCAAGACTATTGTTTAGACCAAAAAACATATTTGGCGACTGGCTTTTTAAATTTTTTTCTACCATTTTTCATACAATGTACACTTAATACAACTCTGAGACTCCTTGAGAACAAGCTAGCAGGAATTTGTGAAACATTTTTATAGACTAAAAATTCCACTTACATCCTTGGTTTTGACCCTAGTGAATAAAGGAATAAGAATGCTGAATGGTCTACTCCCAAGAAGAGGGCCTGGAGTGGGGGTGGTCACCACCAGTGTGGTGTCATTAGCAGTTGACATGCCTCAGCTATACTTCTTGACTCACCTGCCAGTGTCTCTCAGACATCACTCAGGCTCTGGGCCAGTTCATCTCCACGCCACACTCCTGCCCTGGCCATGCCCTCAGCCCAGAAATACTCCTACTCTTCTGGAGGAATTAATGCATTCATGGCACTTATTGGAAGAGATAGTAGATCTGCAAAAGAAAACCAAAATATGGTAGAGTGGGCAGAATACATCTTGGGAGGTCACTGGCAGATGTATCGTCAAGTCTGGACTCTGTGAACCTCTGAGTAAATCATTTAGCTTCTTGAGCCCATTTACTTTATCTGTAAAACAGTGTTTCCTTTATTCACAATTGGATATTTATTGAGTTCTTAGTAATTTCCAGGCATTGCTCTAGGTAGCACCTGTGCCAGAGAAGAGGGTTAGAGGATGTGAGTAAAGAGTGTATGAGTCCAGTTTTAAAATAGGTCAGACAAGGGTTCACTGAGAAGGTGACATACAAGTGAGCATTTAAAGGAAGTAAGGGAGTAAGTGTTGAGGGTATCTGGGGAGAGAATGTTTCAAACAGGAAGTAGCTTGTGCAAAGGCCCTGAGGTAGGAGGGAGCCTGATATGTTGGAAGAATAGACCAGTGTGGCTGCAGCCCATGAGGAAAGCAGACAGTAGTGCAGATGGGGTCAGAGGGAAACAAGAGGGAGCTAAGTCGTGTGCAGTCTTGTAGGTCATAGTGAGGTCTTGGGTTTTCATTGTAAGAGAAGATGGGAAGTCCTTGGAGTGTCATGAGCCAAGGACTTAGGTTTTGGAAGGGTCACTCTGGCTGCTGTGTGGAGAATCGACTGTAGGTGGGCAGGGGCGTGAAGCAGGGGCACAGGTTAGGAGGCTGTTGCCTTTAAGGCAAGAGGATGGTGGTTTGGACCAACGTGTAGCTGTGGAGGTGGTTGGATTCTGGACCTATCTTGAAAGCAGAACAAACAGTTTGCTGATGGGTTGGACCGAGCATGAGAGAAAAAAATAGTTAAGGAGCTCTCAAGGGTTTTGGTCTGAACAATTGGAAGAATTGTGTTGCCATTAATGGAGATGGAAATGCTGTGGGAGGAACAGATGTGGGGTCAGAGGGAGATGCGGAATTTAGTGATAATAATCATAACTGCCCTGCCTCCCTCATGGGATTAAATGTGATGATTCATGTGTAATTTACCCTCCCAATATTCCTTACAGTTCCTAGTATTCAAAGACTATCCCTTTCCATTCAGATGACGTCTGTACTGTGGAGAGTTGCGTCTCGTTTGCTCTCAGCTGATTGCAGGTGGTAGTGGGTGAAGGGTTCCTAGCACGTGGACTCTTGGATCTGACAGGTATTATCTGAGCTATATTTAGGTGGATATTTTAGGATGGGTTTTCACAATCATGACTCAAGAATGACTTAACAGTTGATACCTTCATTTCTCCCCAGCAGAATATTGTTTCTAATTTTTCTTTTATATAGCAACTGATGTTGCCATGCAGATCTTTCGGTTGCTATGAGATGGTAACGTTACTCTGTCCCACGATTGGCCGGGTCCTCCTAAGTGGTGTAGTTCTCACTTGGGTGACTGGCACTGAGCTGTTACTATGGTGAACTTTACAATTTCCTTTGATTGGTGGATTTCAGAAATAGGTCATCAATGGAATTCATTATATTTCATAAGTAGAAACAAAAAATAAGTATCATAACTTTTTCCCATCACCAACATGAAGGATATGTGACACTTAATGACATAATGAATCACTGTTTGATGACTTAGGAACATGTTGAGAACTGAAAAGTAATGATAATCCTGTACTAAATTTTGGTGGGGATATTTTCCTTCTTTCTTTGAATTGATTATTCAGAGTTAGGGACATCAGGCTGACCAGAGTTGGAGTGGGGCTGGGGAGATGTACTTAGATTGAAAGATAAACTCTCCTCTCTCTGTAGGATTCAAGGTGATGCTGGGGGCCTAGGTGTGGAGGGCACGAGGGATGTGGGCTCCAGGCAGTGCTGATTCATGCTGCATCTCAGGGAAGTGTTCTCGTGGTCTCAGGAGGGGCTAAGCCTTTGGTCATCAGGTTTGCCTCTAGAGTGGAAAGCTATTGAATGTTCCTGGATGGACATGGCTTGATGCAGGGGTTCAAGAGTCCAAGCAGCGATTGTGCTAGCTGAATCCTTCTGTCTCCCACTCCTTCCCCAGCTTTACTCGTGGGTAGACAGATCTTGAACAGTCAGTCTTCTACTCACTTTTGCTCTCAACAAATGGGAAAAGAGGGTTGAGGAATGCATTTCAATCTTTCTGATTTTATAATATCCTTCTCTATAAAAAAAAGTGGGAGAAAGCTGGAAGGACCTAAGTGAAAGACGAATTATTTTAAGTACATCTGGTCTACCTTTGTCCAACACTTGACTAACAGGTCTTGTTTGGAGTGATAGGTGGGGGGATAGAGGTAGGGATGGAAATGAAACTGTGTGGGAGAGTCAGGGAGCCCCCAAATAGAATAGGTAACAGATTAGGGTGCTAGGGCTAATACTTGACACCTAGAGGGGGTCATTGCTAATGCCTCTTTCCCATATGACAAACTTATCTTTGGTAATAATCACACAATGAAATCAATAATAAGAGAAAAGAAATTTTCTTTTATGGAACTTTGTACCATATTAATTTAAAAAATAAAAAATATATATCACAATCTAAAAAAGGAAAAGAGTTACAAAGTAATATTTTTAATTTCACTAATGTATTTTTGAAGAAAGAGATGAAAACATAGACTAACCTATTGGTTTTATACAGTAATGAATAGCAACTTTATAGTTTCTGTTTTTGCAATTACCTTCTGCAAACTTGTCAGTGAATTTGTCAAACTTGTTTTTCTTCCCATGATCATGATTTTGATCCACCTTTGATCAAAGAACACTTTTCATTCATTTTAATTTTAGAAGGTTTCTTTCACATGAAGCAATAGTTTAAATAAATAGAAAGTCTTCAACATAAGGATACTTTTGGCAGAGATGCATAAAAATCCCATTTCACAATAAATCCCAGAGACTTTAAACACAATAAAAACTCCAAGTGATCACATAGCATGACAGAATTGAAGTAACTCAAATTCTGTTTGTCCTTACAATCACTGTGCAGTCATTTATTTTGAATCAATTGTTTGAAACACAGGGACTTGAAGGACCAAAGAGATTGGACACATGTGCCCAAAGCAAGCTTTCTTATGCACTTACTCTTAAAATAAAGGCACAGAGTTAATTCTCTGAGTCAACTTCCACATAGAATATGTTTACTAAAGGAGAAGCAATAAAAATATGCTAAATTGAAGCTTACATTTATGCTGTTAAAACTCAATACCAGTTGTAGTAATTGTTTGAAATCTAGACCAACAAAAGATAATTTTTTTGGTGAGGGCAGAGCAGTTTATTATTGATGTTGTTTAGAACTGCTTGCCATCCTGATAATAGAAAGGAGACTGGCTTTTTAGCTGATTTTATCACTGTTTTTAAGTCTCCTTCAGGCCATGTACCCCTGGATGGTCCGCCCCTGGGGGGGCCACTCCTCTTGCCTCCAGCACTGCACCGGAGGAGAATCACTCTGATTGTATCTTGCTGGAGACACAGCATAGCAAAAGGTGATGATGCAGGGGACTGAAGGAATGACAGGCACTGAGAGGCTGTTAGTCAGCAAATATCTGGTAAATTCTCTGACCCTGATACAACCAAATGGATTTTTTTTTTCTCAAACATTATCAGCTTAAGCATCCTTCTTTCTCGTAAAAACAATGGTGATTTTTGCAGCTTTGCATGCTTTCTGTATAGCTCTTCTGTGGCCTGACGTTTTCTTCTAAACTTCTTGCTATTTTATTTTCTGTTCTGGGGCACTGTTTTTAACCCCTAATTTAAATCTGCACTAAAATCAACCCTGAGCTTATCTTTACTAATAAAACATGTGACATGTTTTGCTGAGTCTTCAGAACTGGTTGAGTCATGGAGCAAAGGCATTGGATGTCTGAAGTTGCAGGAACCATTATGGGGGCTAGAATGATTGGTAAGGGAAGGAGGAAAAAATAAATAGCAGAAGTCACGACTTACCCTTCAAGGTTTGCTATATATGACACCCCTTTTTTTTTCCTTTCACCACATCAGACAGATATAATTAGATCCACCCTTGTATTAATAGATAGTTTCCTGGGTAGGCTGGTTTAAAAGCACTGGTGCCTGAACTTCTTCCATTAGCTGTCTATATTCCTTTAGCTTAAATATTTGCTCTCCACAGGCCTCTGGAAAGCAGCTACCTCTGGAGTATAGGTGCCCCTGGGAGAAGTAACATATCCAGTCTCTAACACTTCAGTATAAATGAGTGTATTTGATTGCTTCTTCTGTCACCTGATCAGCAGGATGTGGGCCCTAGGTAATTAGAAAGTCATGGAGACACTTCTCAACTCAGCCCAGCTCAGCCTTGAATATATACATTTGCTTTAAGGTCCTCCAATTCCCTCTCTGAGGATAAACAACAGAAAAAGGCCCACCCGGTTGATAAGAAGTCTGAAAGAACTTCATGCATAAGGAATAACATGTTTTAATTTTATTTCTCTCCCAAGAGCCAGAACATCCTCCTATCCTACAGCACAGCCCCCGACTTTGCCCCAAGAGCTGTGGAGGCCTCGTGCCATCACTTGTGTCTCATTTTTATTCTTCTTGCATATGTCTGGGAGAGGGCCCTTTGAGATTTCCTCTTGGCTGTGCTTTAGGCTCCATAATAGCAATGGATCCACGCTTCTTAATCCAGTGAGGGCAGGTGGCAGCCAGCCAAAGTGGCCTCCATGGAGTGCATTGGTAGGAGTGGCACTTTCAGAATGCATTAAAATATCAGGAGCCAGCCAAGACAAAAGCCCAGACTGACAGCATGCTTCTAAGAAGGGTGCCTGCACCAAGGTTTAAAAAAAAAAAGTAAAGGAAGGAAAGTATTTCTATTGAACCAAATTATTGTTCTGTGCCAGCTTTTGTTCCTAGAAGCATTGTGTTTGTGTGTGTGTGCACTCACATCTGTGAACATGCACATGACTGATTATTCATAGAGGCTACTACCTGAAAATTCACACAGGCAAGTTGTAGAGATGATGCTAGAAAGTGTAAGAAGGCAGCTGAGAGGATGCCCACCAAGGTTATCAAGAGCAAATGAAGTGACCTTGATTTTGTTAATACTTTGTCTTCCTCTCAGGGTTTAAAAATATATGTGTGTGTATGCATGTGTGTGTGTGTATGTTTTAGTCACTTAGTCGTGTCTGACTCTATACAACCCCATGCACTGTAGCCCGAGAGACTCCTCTGTCCATGGGATTCTCCAGGTAAGAATACTGGAGTGGGTAGCCGTTCATTCTCCAGGGGATCTTCCTGACCCAGGGATCAAAAACAGGTCTCCAGCATTGTCGGCAGATTTTTTTTTTTTTCACCATCTGAGTCATCAGGGAAGCCCTTAAAAATATATTTATGTCAATATATAATCTAAAAATGTTCATTAACTGCCTACTTGTGTGGTTGTGTACATAATATGTATCTATTCCAAACACAAGTTTTAAATAGGAAGTATGAAAACTGCTCTGGCTGTGGAATAGTGTCTGCTGTTCTAAGGTTTAGAACTGCATATATAAATGTGGTACCACCCAAATTCACCCTCCCTTCCATGAGCCATTGTTCTTCATTATACACAGGTATTTTCCCAGAAATGTGTGTATAAGATAAATATTTTCAAATAAAATCATATTTTGATTGCTCTAAAAAAAAGAAAGTGCCTGTGGCAAAACGTTCCTTTCTGAAAAGTATGAGTAAGAAATGAGAAGCTCATGGGCCTGGTCATTTTCCCTCTGTGGGCTCAGTTTTCTCATCTACAGAATCAGAGAGTGAGTGCAATGAATGGTTTCTAAGACTTCATCCCAGTTTTATCCCTCTGAGTTCCAAAACTGTTTTAACATAATCACCTCGTAATTTGTCCGTCATCTTTTTAAATCCAGAATTTTGACTCTGGGCTGTCTTACTTAAGAAGGGTTCACCTGAATTGGTACTAACAGGTTGTCTGAATGTGTTATTCCTTTCCACTGTTCTTTAGGGATGAAGTAGAATGAGTCATAAGTGAGGAGGTTATAGTGCCACAGGCACATCAACAGGAAGACAGAGACAGGAAGAGGGGTAGCGAGACATGTCAGTATTTTCCCCCAGACAGCTTGAAAGCAAAAGCAGAGGCCCCTTGTTTTGCTCACTGCTTTTGTCACACTGACCTGTCAGCATGGGACACCTTGCCACAGAGCACAGCCAGGAGTATTTCCTGGAAGCCAGCAGGCCTCGAATGCAAACAGCTGCCCTGCAGGTGTCTATAGGAGAGAAAAGTCTGGGAACTGCATGAATTACAGAAGTGAATCTTAGGGAGGACTTTCCCAACCTTTGCCCTGTTTGACAATTTCTTGAAATTCTCCCCACACCAAAAATGCCTTGAAAGAGGATTTTTTCTTATTATTTCCACTGTGGGAAATTAAAAGCCTCTTACTTGGTGATGGCAAAAATTTGGTAATTTTGCACCCTTGGTGCCTTTTTTTGTGATTTATATCCTTTCTTCTGGAAATGGCCTATTGACCAAGAATATTTATTAACATACTTTGAAGGAAAGTGACAGCAAAATATGACCTGCCTCTTGTTGCTGTGTCTGACTCTTAGCGACCCCATGGACTGCAGCATGCCAGGCTTCCCTGTCCTTCGCTATCTTTGGCAGTTTGCTCAAACTCATGTCCATCAAGTCGGTGATGCCATCCAACCATCTCATCCTCTGTTGTCCCCTTCTCCTCCCACCTTCAGTCTTTCCCAGCATCAGGGTCTTTTCCAATGAGTCAGTTCTTCTCATCAAGTAGGCAAAGTATTGGAGTTTCAGCTTCAGCATCAGTCCTTCCAGTGAATATTCAAGGTTGATTTCCTTTAGGACGGACTGGTTTGAACTTCTTGCTGTCCAAGGGACTCTCAAGAGTCTTCTCCAGCATCACAATTCAAAAGCATCAATTCTTCAGTACTCAGCCTTCTTTATGGTCTCTCACATCCATACAGGACTACTGGAAACACCGTAGCTTTGACTAGATGGATCTTTGCCGGCAAAGTAATGTCTTTGCTTTTTAATATGCTGTCTAGGTTTGTCATAGTTTTTCTTCAAAGGAGCAAGCATCTTTAATTTCATGGCTGCAGTTACTGTCCTCAGAGTGATTTTGGAGCTCAAGAAAATAAGATCTGCCACTGTTTCCACTTTTCACCCATCTATTTGCCACGAAGTGATAGGACCAGATGCCATGATCTTAGTTTTTTGAATGTTGAGTTCTAAGCCAGCCTTTCACTTTCCTCTCTCACCCTCATCAAGAAGTTCTTTATTTCCTCTTCACTTTCTGCCATTAGAGTGGTATTATCTGCATATCTGAGGTTATTGATTTTTCTCCTGGCAATCTTGATTCCAACTTGTGATTCATCCTCTAAATCACACAAATTACTCAATTTGTAGATGAATAACCACACCATTTACAGAAAAGAGTAACTTGGTTTACCCTAACAGACATTCTCTGAGCATCCATTCTTTGTCCAGTAGTGTGTTAGAGATGAAGTGATCAGGCCTTTCTTGCTATATTTTAATATTCCTGAATCCTCTCCACCTATGGACTGAGTGTTTATATCCCCATTGTTCTGATGTTGAAACCCTACCTCCACAATATGATAGTATTAGAAGGTGGGGCTTTTGGGAAATAATTAGGATTAAATGAGGTCATATGGATGGATCCCTCATGAATGGGATTAGTATCTTTATACAAGTCATGAAAGAACTTGCCTCCCCTCTCTAGTCAAGACCATGTGAAGTTACAGGGAAAAGCTGAGAGTCTACAGCCCAGAAGAGGACCCTCACCAGGATCCAACCATGCTAGCTGCATCCTGATCTCAGACTTTCATGCTTCAGAACCATGAGAAATAAATTTCTACTGTTTATAAGCACCTTAGTCTATGTACTTTATTATAGCAGTCTGACACTTATACACCCTCTGTTAGTATTTTCCAGAACCACATATTTATCTATTGTCCTTCCTAGGATTTTTGTGATGTGCAACGGTACACATCAACAAATTTAGTTGTTTAGTTTAACTTTGGTTGGTTATAAAGCAGCAATCTTGCCAAAATTCTCTGTTCTGCATTTTGACCTTATACCAGTTAGTGGCTTTCTAGTAATGCTTGTTTTCTAATCCTGCCTTCAATTTAGTGTGTGCTGCTAGATTAGTTGAACACTACTAGCTCATCTCTCTTATAGTTTTAGCACAATTATTGTGGCAGCTTCTATTACCACAGGAAGGGGATTAGAGTTTAGTCTCCCATTGGTGACTGTACTTTGTTTATGTGCGTGAGTGCTAAGTTGCTTCAGTCATGTCTGACTCTTTGTGACACTAGGGACTGTAGCCCGCCAGGATCCTCTGTTCATGGGATTCTCCAGGCAAGAATACTGGAGTAGGTTGCCGTGCCCTCCTGCAGGGGATCTTTCCAACCCAGGGATCAAATCCGTGTCTCATGAGGCTCCTGCAATGCAGGCAGATTCTTTACCGCTGAGCCACCAGGGAAGCCCCACTCTGTTTATACATAATATCAAGAGGTTATTTTATGCAAAATCATTTTCAAAAACCATAACCCTCTTATTAATTGTTTAAAAAAACTTCTATATAATCTTGACTGAATTGATGCAGGTAAATACCACAAAAATAATCCAACCTGGAGTGGGATATACTCCTGTTATACTGTAAAAGTAGAATGTCAAAGTTCTCTAGATACCTCAATTCTTGTAAAAAGTGGATGCTAAGGGATCCAGGGCCACTATTTGCACCATACAATATTAAGTTATAAAAATGGTAACTATACTCCAAACCCTATAACAAAATAATGAAAACCCAAATCTGAATATGGAATAAAATAGAGCTTTAAAGGAAGGGGTATAGAAAGGTGAAGAAAGTTGGTGAAACATACTCACTTGCTCAACCATTTTTTGCAGACTGTGGTGGTAGTATTAATAGTTATCAGAACAAGACTGGAAATGATTTCAGTGCCCCTTTTGGCACACATATAAATGCAAGCCTGGGCACCTTTAGATTGAATGTGCTCGTGTGGTACATATATACGATGGAATATTAATCAGCCATAAAATAGGAAAGAAATAGCACCATTTGCAGAGACGTGGATGAACCTAGTGACTATCAAACAGAGTGAAGTAAGTCAGAAAAAGAAAAACAGATATCGCTTACACATGGAATCTAGGAAAATGGTAAAGATGAAGCTACTTGCAAACAAGAAATAGAGTCACAGATGTAGAGAATGGTCACCGCGGAGGGAAGCAGGGGTGGGATGAATTGGGAGACTGGGACTAATATATATACACAAGTATGTATAAAATAGATAACTACTGAGAAGCTACTGTATAGCACAGGGAACTGTACTCAGTGATCAGTGATGAACTACATGGGAAGGAGATCGAGAGAAGAGTGGATGTATGCAAAAATATGCCTAATTCACTTTGCTGTACAGAAGAAACCAATACAACACTGTAAAGCAACCATACTCCAATAAAAATTAACTTAAAAAGTTGAATACACTCAGTGTAAATTGAACCTTTTAGTCTGAGGATCCATTTTTTTGTGAAGAGGAGCAACTCCCACTTCACTCTCCTCCTGTTTTCTTGGTAGCTGCACCCTGAGCTGGCCACATCCTTCCCAGGTTTTGTTGGGGTTGCCTTTGGCTCTTGGATCCATTCTCCTTTCAAATCCTATGAAAACACAATTCAAAAGAGGATTGTGAGCTCTTGCTGCCTTTGATCCCTGAGCAGGAAAGGTGACTGTAATATGATTAGTGAGCTCAACTGAACTTTGCCCAGTGGGCTAGAGGATGATATGGGCCCCCAAGGACATTTAGAGGAAGAACAGAAAGAGACCCAGCATGTTCTGAGGGCAGTTGGTCTCTTGGAAATGTGTAGTCTCGGAGGAGATGTCTCAGCCTAGCAGGGTTGCCTGTCATGGAGTGACAGAGACAAGCTGAAGCGGGTGGCCACCTATCCACTCACAAAGAATAAACCCACCCTTCTGCTAGCTATGTGTTCCCTCCAGTTCAAAGAAGTTTCCACTCAGTGTGGTAGCACTTGAATTAATGGGAGAATGGATTTGAATGGGATACAGAGAGGGGCTTAGCTAAGAGGGGGGGCCAGGTGAAAGGGAGACAAGCTGGACTGTGACCAGATTTAGTTCTCCAGCTAAGAAAGACTGTGATCACTACCCAAAGCATACTAAATCTACACTATACCTGTCACCTTCTTGGTAAGCTGTGTCGTGTTTATGGTTTCGTATGGATTCAGTTCTTCTCAGTAAGCTTGTATTTCTTTTGAGAAACATCCCCTCCTCCTGAAGGGAGCTCTCTGAACAGGATGGTTCAGTTGTACCAGCTGACAATGGTGTCTTTTCTGGGTGAAGGATGTGAGGAGGGGCTGGATCTAGCCGCTCAACTTGCTGAGCTTCTGGCCCAGGGTAGAGTCAGCTGAGGGAAGGAACACCTTTGTATAATTGGTCTGCATTTTTCTAGTTTACACAAGCCCCCCCTAAAGTGCTAGTACTATATGAGCACCATCCCAGGAGGGTCCAGGCACCATGTGTGATGACATCCTGGTACTCACCTTGGGTAGCTCATAGGCACACCTACATGAAGCCTATACCTCTTTAGGTTGCCACTTACCGCTCTTGTACCTGAACAGTGACAAAACCTTGATCTTCAAGACTTCCACAAATGGCTGCAGTGGTCTAACTGCTCTTGTGAAGCCCCAAGTTCCTTCTAACATGAGAATAAACCCCTATTCTGAGAGGACTCTGAAGACATGAATTTTTCATCTGAATCTACCTCCGACAGCTGTTTGATCTGAAAGGAGTCATTTACCCCTTCAGATTCCCCATTTCCTTACCTGTAAAAAAGGGAATGACAATTTTCACATCAAAGGATTCTTCTGAGGATTAAACAAGATAATGTTTTGGAGAACATTTTGGGATGTAATACCCTGAACAAGGAAAGTCAGGAGTGACCATCATTCCCCTGCATCACCTTGAGATGGAAACCAGACGTTCTGTTTCCATTTGTACAGTGTCCACCTCAAACTCTTGTGTAGTCTGCTGCATGATGCTGGTGAGAACTGAACCCCTGTGTTCCGGAAGCAAGGCTCCAGAGCTCGCTGTTCACTTGGAGAAGACTTCTCTAGAGATAAATAACACTGCTCAAGGGAATTTCAGAGAGAAAATCTTCCATGGGCCATAAAAAAAAAATTATCTCTGGGAACTTAGCTATCTGTGAAAAGTAAAAAGGCAAAAGATTAGGGGACAACCAAAGTCAGGCATCTGACTCTCTTTAAATGGACTTCCAAATGTTTTTGTTAGTTTACAAGTGATAAGAATAAATATTTGAGTCAGATGGAGACAAATTACCGTCTCCCGGGTTGTGTGTTTTCCGCTCCAAAATGCCAGCTGCGGCAGTCCCAAGCTGCTTTCAGACTGACCTCTCTTTCAAGTCTTTCTCCAAACCATTGTAACTATCAAAATCCTTCATTTTTGGCCCCACAACTGGGCTGACGGGCAGGTGGAATAGGTATTCATTGAACTTAAGAAATTCCTCCACCTCAAAATACCTCTTGAGTATCCCATTGTCAATAACTGAAATCCTGTTATTAGCCATCACTTCCTCTAAATGAAAGATGTTGCTTCTTATTAAAATCCAAGTAATGGATTTTTTTTTCTCCTGGAGAAGTAACATATTAAAACTGTAATGCCTTAGTGTGAAGGACTTGATTCAAGGGCCAGTAGACAACTTTTTCTGTAAAGGATCAGATAGTAAATATTTTAAGCTTTGTGGGTCATCAGATCTCTGTTGGAGCTGCTCAGCTCTGACATGGTAGGATGGAAGCAGCCATCGAATAAGCATGGCCGAGTTTCTGTAAAATTTCATTTACAAAAACAGGAGGTGGGCTCTAATTGGCCTGTGGGCTGTTGTTTCCAACCCCTGACTTAATTGAATCCTTTTGAAAGGAGCAACCAGCTGAGAGCAGGAGAAGGAGCACCTGACACCTGGTTTAGGGGAAGGGAGGTGACCAGTAGGGTATGAAAGTGTGGAACAAAGAGCCACAGGGAGAGATGGGCCCTATAGGCCAAACTTTGTAAGAGTTAGTACTGTTTAGCCATTCAGACTTTTTTTTCCTAGTTGAAATAATTTGACTCAATCAGTTTGCTTACTACATGTATTTCTACATTTTTTTATTTGGTGGAAGGGTGACATTCATTTTAATTAGGTTTAGTATATCATTCTTATTTGAAAGTGATAGTGAAAGTTGCTCTGACTTGTCTGACTCTTTGAGACCCCATGGACTCTAGCCTGCCAGCTTCCTCTGTCCATGGAATTCTCTAGGCCAGAATACTGGAGAGGGTAGCCATTCCCTTCTTCTAGGGAACTTCCCAACGCAGGGATCGAACCCAGGTCTCCCACATTGCAGGCAGATTTTTTTATCATCTGAGCAGTCACAGGACAAGAAAGCTCCCATTCTACCACTGAACAGCTCAATTTTCATCATGAAAATTGCTAAACATTAAAAGGGAAACATTTTTGCATACAAAAAAATTCAGATTGTATTATGCTCTCTCTCCCCTCCCTCTGTTTGCATTGAACATTTTTTGATGCTTGAATTATGTTATGGATGGTCTGATTCAAGAAAATCAGACTGGCATTCTGATTTTCTTGAAGCTGTACATAAAAGAAGCTTTTTCCAAACAGGGTTTTATTTCAGGATCAATGAAAGCTGATGCATGGCTCTTAGTCTTAGCTACGACATGTTCTTGAAGGAAAAAGAGAATTATTTGTAAGCTTTTTCAAGTCTCATTCAGGTGTTCATGGGCACGTGGGAGAAAGTGCATGATATCCACAGAACTGGCATGGCTGACCCACACCACGGAGGGTGTGAGCTTGAGTGGTCTTGAGTGGCTTCCGTGGTCTTCCAGGAGCGGGGTGTGGTTTGACTAAGACGTGACTCCTTGTTTCCAGTTCCTCCTGAGTCAGACAGTGCAAACATGGAATATGACAAATTTAAAATTAGCAATGGAGCCTGTAGCTATGGACCAGGCAAGCTAGAATCATCATCTCAGCCTCTTGAGAAGACTATTGCTGACCATTGGACTGGGGAGAGGAAGGACGGTAGATTGCTAAATTGGTGCCTTCATGTCACTCTGAGATGTGCTGGCTTCTTTCCACTTGGGAATAGGCCCAATGCCTTGGATACAGTCTAATTATCTTTTTATACATTCATAAAGAAGTTTATTTTTGGTAAAGTCACTAAAGCTGGAATAGACTTGATTGGTTTATATTGGAAAAGTAATTTGGGGCTCATCTTCCAAATTACATTAAAAATGCTGAAATGCATTCCAGTTATTACCTAATCTAAGCCTACTTCTTTTTTTATCAGGGAGATGGAATAACATTCAAATTATAGGGCTTGTGTATATTTTGCGTCCCTAAGTATGAGCTATTAAGAGAAAAACTGTTTTTAAAAGGGGACTGTTAATATTCACTGGATGGTTTATAGACGGACCCCCTTCTTCCTTCTGCAGCATATTGTTGGAGATCTGAATGCAGGCAGAAAGGACAAAAGACCCTCATCATCTGTGCTGTACACAGCCAGCCCTGGAGGAAAGAGTGGTACCTGCATGAGTCAGGGTGCCTCCAGAGAAACAGAACCAGTAGGGCACATGCACATGCATGCCAACACACACACACACAGAGTCAGTTCTCATTATGCACGGTAGTTATGTTTCATAAAGTCTACAAACATTGAATTAGGAAGCACAGAGTCATCGTTCCTAGGGGAAATACAGTGTGGTTCCTATGAGACTCTGGTCACATTCCCATCAACTGATCAAAATATAATCTTGTTTTATCTGTATTTCTGTTTAAAGACACCTTACTTAATATACACTCTTAATTCATTAACATTGAACTCATAGCCAGCAGCTCTGTAACCAATGCCTGAAGGAAGTCTTTTTCCTCACAGGGCACAATCACAGCCTTCTGGCATTAGGAACACTAGACAAGCACTTCGGCATGATGCTTAGGAGCCATTGCAAACAGCAAAATCACCAACAAAAAATGTAAAAATATGAAAATCATGGTGCTACATACAAAGTGTAAAGAACACTTGTTTACAGTCTGAGAGCTGAACAAGAAGGCAGAGCGTTGTCTCATTCAACCTCAGATAGAAACTAATGGATTAGGTGACAAATTCTTTACCACTCTACACGTATCCAGGAATGACTGTGGAAGCACCACAAGTGTTAATTTTGGGGTAGTAATAAATTTTAGCAAGTAGGCAAATTCACAAATACAGAATCTGTGAATAATGAGGATCAAATGTATACCGAACAATATTTATTTAAAGCAATCAGCCTTCACGATTGTGGGGACTTGCAAGGCTAGAAACTCTCTGGCAAGAGCTGAAGCTGCACATTTTAACAGGTGGAATTTCTACATCAGGGAAACCTCAGTTTTGCTCTTAAGGCCTTTCAAGTGAGTGGATGAAGCCCTCAGACTGTGAAGATCTTTACTTAACGTTAGCTGATTGTACATGTCAACAGCATCTGCAAAATAACTTCACAGCAACACCTTAACTAGTGCTTAATTGAACAATTGGGTGCTATCATCTAGCCAAGTTCACACATTAAATTAACCATCACGGCACCCAATTTAGAGTCCAGGATAGTGGCCCTGGAGATATTCCCTTTGCATTTTCCTAGAAGGCTAGTATGAGAAAACAACAACCCACAAACCCCACCTTCTTCCTGGATCACTGTTCCATGTACTTTGACAACTTCCAGTCTGCAAAGGGACCTTACTCTGTCAGAGCATTGAGCACAGTGGGTGGAAGTGATGAGGATCTTTTATTTGAAGTGTTAAAAAGGGACCGAGGTATAAATAGCCAGTGGGAATTTGCTGTGTGACTCGGGGAACTCAAACTGGAGCTCTGTAACAACATAGAGGGGTGGGCTGGGGAGGGAGGTAGGAGGGAGGTTCAAGAAGGAGGAGACATAGGTATACTTATGGCTGATTCATGCTGATGTTTGGCAGAAACCAACACAAAATTGTAGAGCAATTATCCTTCAATTAAAAATTAATTATAAAAAAGGGACAGAGGTTTTCAATCTTTCCCTTTGATTCATCAAATACAACCCATCTTTGTTTGAAATTTGACAATTTTCTTATGCCTGAAAGATTCAGGCTTTTTCTGCTCTGAGCCTCATCCAACAGCCAGTTGTTCAGCCCCTGCCCTGGAATTAATGACAGGGCTCAGACTTCTCCCAGCCTCTGGGCTGCTGCGTCCTGTCAACAGTGTTTGTTGAGCAAGAGCGGTGTTATTGCCCAATCTCCAGGCTTCCTCATTCCTCTTGGGCCCGTGACGGAGGAGGAAAGGCGGGAGGGACCTTGCCTTGTGCTGTAGCCCCTTTATTCTGAGTGTGATGCACAAACCAGGAGCACTGGCATCACCTGAGAGCTCATTAGAGATGCAGAGCACCAGACTTACTGAATCAGAATCTGCATTTTTTGTCAGGTTCCAGGCGACTCATACATACAGTAAAGATTTGCAAGCATGCTCTAGGGAGTTCCGTGGAGCCTATGGTCCTTCAAACCTCATTGTTTAGATCTTGAATCCTGACCCATCTTTCCACCTGTTTTGAATCAGATATTCCACAACAACCCTGCTCTACTGGGTACTGGTGGATGGACACCTCCATCTTACTTCCCACAATAGGAAGCCTTTGAATAATCCCAGCTGCAGAGCCGGCCTGCAGTTTTTCTTCCCCTGGTTGTGGCTGACTTTATTCTCGGTGCCTGCCCAGGAGCACTACTTCTGCCCCATCCTGCCCTGTTATCCCCCCTGCTCACTGCCTCCTGAACTCCTGTCGGGTTGTACACACAGACATGTGGGAGGAGGAGAGACTGGAACTTCCTCTTTAGAATTGATTTGGACAAACACTGATGAGCACAGTTGAGAGAGGAAGTAGAATCAGCTGGGAGATGCAGGGAACAGGGAGTCAGTTTCTTGATGCCTCATTTCCAGAGGAATCTGAGGTCAACATATGAGCTCTACTGAAGCCTCCATTGCACAATTCTAAATTGACAAGGCATCTATCTTTGAAACCCTTCTGTGAAACCCATTAAACCAGTTCAGAACCTCAAAGTTTCTCTATACTTTTGCTTTTGAGGCCGGTTTAACAGGGATGTGACCAGCAATGAGCTACAGTATTGACTTCACTAGAAGTCTAATGGTCTCATTTTTATTAAGCATGGCATACATTAACCTGTCTTTATGGGATACCCCCATGCCATGAAGTCAAATGATTAATTTGCCATGCATTTAATAGTATAGTCTGTAATTATCAAGGCTATTTTCCAAACTTCACATTTGATCATTCTTAAAGTAAGAGGATTTCTCACCATGAAAACCAGATTTAGGCTTGGATAGCAATTACTCATCTTTTTTCCCCCTGGCATTAGAACTATAGAGGAAGACAATAGATTGGTTCCCAAAATGACCTAAGCTTTTTCCACTTGCTTTGTTGTTCAGTTGCTAAGTTATGTCTGATTCTTTGTGACCCCATTGATTGTAGCACACCAGGCTCCTCTGTCCTCCACTATCTCATTGCTTTCTTGACCATTTAATCATAAGGAGCTGCACCCTTACACCCCACTCAGTTTATTTCCTTCATTGTACTTACCACAGTCTGAAAGGATCTGGTTTAGTCTCCACTTTTCTATACTAAACTGGAAGTTTCTGGAGGGCAGGGGTGTTATCTGTTTGATAGACAGGAGGTGCTTAATATGTATTTGTGGAATGAGTGAATGAGATACTCAATATATGCATTTAAAGCAATGCCTGCAAAAAGGGAGATTACTTCAGGAATCTTTTACCCTATCACCAAAATGCTTAACTAAATTTTTTTCCATGGTTATTCTTTCTGGAATTTTTTGTTTTGTATAACTTCTTCTGTCCTGTTTTACTTTGCCTTGTCTCTTATCCTCTGCTATCTTAAGGTAAAAATAATAACTTTAAACATCTCTAAAATGAGAAAACCACCTGGTATGAGTGCCCACTGAATACAAGGCATGGTTACAAATACAAAGTAGTGAAAACCATGGTCCTTACATCAATGATAAAGCAAGACACAAACATGAAACGTTGATGCTTTTTGATAATTCAAGCTATGCCTATGTTCTTAAGGATTGATAGAGAAGGGGACTATCTTTCTCTGCTCAATATCCTCAGAACCAGAAAGATAATCTATTAAATATTTTTTTTCTAGTACAATAAAAAATAATTAACACCGATTTGAGGAAAGAACAGAAGAGTTGTCACAAACAAAAACATGATTAATTACCAAATTAACTGTGCAATCATGATTGTTTCCGAGGCCTGTATGTTTAGCCTGAGACAATCAGAGACTTGATAAAGGTTGGTGCTAAATCTGAGAGTCTTAAAGGGAATGTAGTGGGACTCCTGATTTGAACCTAAACTCTTTCCACTAGCAAGACTAGAATATATCCAAGTTCCTCTGAGTACAGCCAGGCGAACAACTCTCAGATGTGCACTTGCATGAATAAATTGTCAAGAGTGCTTCTGTGAGAGGTCAGGGACAGGAGACCAGGAAGGACTCTGGTCTAAGCCTGTGGAAAGAGGGCAGATGCCCAGGGAGCTGCCATCAGGAAGGGCCTGAGTCACAGAGCTGTGGGTAGGGCCCCCTGGTGTCTAGAGGGTGGAGGCTGGCCTACTACCTATGTCTTAAGGACTCCACGAGACGCAGTGCTGGCACCTTAGGGTCGACTCTTGGGCTCATCAGAAGAAAAGATATTACAGCATTCATGAAGGATATATACAGGAGTGGCGGCCTTGGCTGGAAGCATACACGTGAGGGCATAAGGGTAGCTGGAGTGGGAAAAGAACACGGCAGAGGCCATGTGTTTGTGGCACATAGTGAGTATACATCAAACAATGAGCGGGGTGAAATTTCTGGGTGTGACTCTGAGGGGCCTCAGAGATCTCGCATCACTCAGGTGGGGTGATGTAGGGAGGTTCTATTTCTGTGATTCATAGGCCAATAAAGCTAGACAGACTCAGCTTATAGAGTTTGCAAATATTTGAAGAGTTGGGCCCATAATGTAGCAGAAAGATGTGAGCAAAAAGATTGGGAGTAGGACTGTGCACATCACATTCTAGAAACAGGGTCTTTTAGGGGGTTGATGGGAAACCAGGGTGCAAAGATAGATTGTGGCCAGAAGCAGCGGTCCTGAATGACCAAGCTAAAGATATTGCCATTGGAGGCTAATCAGGAGGAAAGTGATGCAAGGAAATCAGGATTCAGGGAGACTTACTTGGTCCTGGTGTTTAGCAGTAGTTTTCAAACTTGCTTTAACATTGGAAACATTTTTGTGAAATGAAATCTAACGAGGTATGAAGGTATGTAGGTATGAAGTAGATCAGACCAGAATGGTATTAATAGAAAGCGAGGGTAGAAAAAGATGGGGCCTGGTCTACACTGTGATGCCCAACAGATACTTCTTGGTGGTACAGTAGTTGGGAGTTTAAACTTATTTTTCTCACCTGTATTTCCTAATATAAACAGTTATAGGTTTCATAATTAAAAATTTCAAAATTATTTTAAAAACTAGAACAATTCATTGCTTTGTATGTAGAATCAGTTCATGGCTCACCTGCTCAAAAACTTTCCTTCTTTCTCTGAATCGCATGTATTTTCTTCTAATATATCATCTTGCATGCTCTTTGGAACCTGTGGATGGATTCACAGAGGTGCTGTTTTGGTCCGTTCAGGCCACTATAACACTATACCATAGACTGGGTGGCTTATAAGCAACAGAAACTTATTTCTCACTGTTGGGAGGCTGGAAAGTCCAAGAGCAAGGCACCAGCTCGTTTGACTTCTGGCAAGAACCCACTTCTTACATATATGAGTGTGTGTATGTGTGTGTGCATGAATATGCATATGTATGAATGAAGAAATGATGAGGTACAAGGAACACTGCTCAGATGCCAAATTCATTAGCCAGTAAACCTGAGATTGATTAAAAGTCCTGCTGTTCTCTCTTGGGTATGCCCTGTCCCAATAGATGACTCACTCAAATTCACACTGGGCCCAACCACAGAGGAGCAGCAGTGACTAAAAGTGACTGAGCACTTAAGGAAATCAGCATTCTGGTTTCTCAAATGTTGAGTCGGATTATAGTTTCACATCTTGGGACCTGCCTCACTCTGGCACAGCTTCATTCAAAATCTCCCCAGAGAGGGTGTGGGGCAGACACAAGAGCCCCCAGGGCTTGAAAAGAACTTTGAGAGGCTAATTGTCTATGGAGATGAATGGTTACAGTCAGTGGGCCCTCGAAACTGGAATGTAGCTTATGAAATAGAACATTATTATTCCAAAACCCACTCTCTGCAGAGGAAGTGGAACTTCTCCAGCCGGTTGGTGAGCTTCTCAGTTGTTTACCTCTGGGCTTCACGTCTAAGGAGAGCTTATTTCCTAAGGCCTCACGAGCCACAGGGAGAGAAATCAAGGATCTGAGTTACAAAGAGGTATTTGACTGCAGGCACCACCTGGTTTCCCAGGATGTCAACATTTGCCAGAGCTCAAAGAAGCTGCTTGGGCTGTTCCTGCCCCAGGTTTGAACTTAATGACCCTGTAGAGAGGAGGCCTCCCACGGGCCTTAGAAAACACAGGCTGTCTAGTATCAGATGTCCATCTGGTGGACTGGAGATCAGTTGGAAAGGGGCCAGGACTGATCCTCACCCTTTTTTTGGTACCCGGAGCCCAACCTCTCCCATTCAGGGAAAGTTCTCCATCTCATAAAGGAGTTGGGTGGTGGTGAGTGTCTCTTCTTTCTTCTTCTCCTTTACATGAGGGTCTAATCCCAAAATCCAGACCTTAAAGAAAGGTCTTCTTTCTCCTTCAGATCCTCTTTAGAGCAAAATCCTGGTGGTCACTTGGGCGTTCCAGGTCCCTGAACCAGGCAGGCAGGTTAGTTTTGGCTGCTGCCCTCCCTGTAGACAGGTATTTAGAGACCATTTTTGTGACAATGTGTGTGTGCTCAGTTGCTCAGTCAGGTCCAACTCTTTGCAACCCCCTGGACTGTAGTCCACCAGGCTCTTCTGTCCACGGGATTCTCCAAGCACGAATACTGGAGTGGGCTGCCATTTCCCTCTCCAGGGGATCTTCCTGATTCAGGAATCGAACCTGTGTCTCCTGCAACTCCCACATTGGCAGGTGGATTCTTTACCACTGAGCCATTGGGAAGCCCTTTTGTGACAATACTTGTGGTTAAATACAGGCATCTTAGTCAAACAGGAAATTCACATTTTTCACATTCTTTAGCCAGAGTTGAAGAAGATGCTACAGAAGCAGCAGCACAGGTCAAGAATCTGTGGAATGTGACTGTTCTTCATATTTCATTCTTTGTTGGAAACCATGGTACCTTCTCCATCCTCTTTGTCCTCTGATATGACAATGCTCACTCTTCACCTGGCGACAGCTCAGAAAGGACTAGAGCATTGCTACTGCTAAGTCACCTCAGTCGTGTCCGACTCTGTGCGACCCCATAGATGGCAGCCCACCAGGCTCCACCGTCCCTGGAATTCTCCAGGCAAGAACACTGGAGTGGGTTGCCATTTCCTTCTCCGGTGCATGAAAGGGAAAAGTGAAAGTGAAGTCGCTCAGTCGTGTCTGACTCTTAGCCACCCCATGGACAGCAGCCTACCAGGCTCCTCCATCCATGGGCATGGCATGGTGCTTACAGGATCAGCCTTCCATGTTAGAACAGACCAACTTTCAAATCTTCAGGCCACTCAATCACTTAAAGGACAGGGCTTGAGGAGACTCACTAAAGGAAAAGAGGAGAACCAGGAAGGTCTGGTATCTGGGAAGCCAAGAAAAGTGGCAGAGCCTGCTTCAGGGTAAGACAGGTATGTAGCCAGGGTCATGAAAGAATGGACTTTTCCAGAACTTGGCTGTGAGGGAGAGGGACAGTGGCAGGCAAGCTAGGGAGAGAAGTTTTAAGAAGGGAGAGACCTGACCATGTTTCTAGTCTGGGGAGAAGAAGTAAAAAGGAGAGAGCAAAGGCCCATAAGAAACTGGATCCAGAGCCCCAGAGGACTCTCAGGGCAGGAGAGGATCTGGCTTTTCCTTTGTGAAAGCTGGAAGGTGACTGCAAAAGTGGCTGAAGTTCCAAGGATGTGAGCTGAAGTAGTTCATGAAATAGAAGCTGTAATCCCCTAGAGGAGGAAATGGCAACCCACTCCAGTATTCTTACCTGGGAAATCCCATGGACAGAGGATCCTGGTGGGCTACAGTCCATGGGGTCACAAAAGAATCAGATGTGACTCAGTGACTCAACAACAACAATGGACTAAATGTTTATGTCCCTCCAATTTGTATATTGAAGTACTAATTCCCAATGTGGTGACATTTGGAGGTGAGATTTTTGGGGGATAATTTGGTTTAGATGAGGTCATGTGCGTGGAGCCCCTATGATGGGATTAATGTCCTTATAAGAAGAGGAAGAGACCAGAGCCTCTCTCACTCTGCCATGTGAGGGAACAGCAGGAAGGCAGCCCTTTGCAAACTAGGAAAGGGGATCTCACTAGACATAGCATCTGTGAACACCTTGATCTTGACATCACCAACCTCCATAACCATAAGAAGTAAATGTTTGATTTTAAGCCACCCATAAGTATATGATATTTTGTTATAGTAGCCCAAACTGCCTAAAAATAAAGCCTTGGTCTTCTGCTGAGAGAAAGGTGGCGATGGCTGGGTGTAGTGGTGAAGGTTTAAATAGCAACTGGGAGCATCATGGGAAGAAAGGAAGCTTGATCAATGAACTGTGAAAGAGTGGCTGTGCTGGGAACCCAGCTGAGGCCAGAGGACATGGCTTGTCAAACCCAAACCATAAGACTATGAATTCCTATGCTACCCTCAGTGGCCCTCACATAGGTAGTAAGTAGGAAAATGGCTGGGTGATCCACAGAAAAGAATTTGTGGGACTGACAGCAAAAGGAAGGGGCCAAGGAGTTTGAGGCTTGTTGCAAGAATGACAGAAGAGTTATATCCTGGGGTCCAGCTGTGTTGTCAGTGATGGGCTAGGAGAAAAGAGTAGAGATGAGCGGCAGATGACCTAGGAGAAACGGGGTGATGGATCAGAAAGAATAAGGGATGGGTGTGATGAAAGAGGGGGCTTCCCAGGTGATTCAGCGGGTAAAGAATCCATGTTCAATGCATTAGACCCAGGTTCGACCCCTGGGTTGGGAAGATCCCCTGGAGGAGGGCATGGCAACCCACTCCACTATTCTTGCCTCATGGACAGAGGAGCCTGGTGGGCTACAATGGAGTCACAGAGTTGGATGTGACTAAAGCAGCTTAGCACACATGCACAGCTACCATCAAGTAATTGGAATTGGTCTATGAGATGGAAACTGCTTTCAGTTCTGTTCCAGATGAAAGGAGACAAGCCTGGGTCAGGTTTTTAGCAACATGGATAAAGCAATAGCAATGTGTAAACTAAGGTCAGCTTGTCATAATCCATGTATCCTTTCTATTCATCCTTAGGTGCTCAATGAATGCTTATTGGCTAAGGAAATATCCTTCTGATAACCCGGGAGGGAGCAGGACCTGAAGCTCACCTGTAGCCATTTAAGCCGTGATTGGAATGTGGCCTACAGCTTTAGGGACTTTTGCATATATCTTGAATACTGACTTGTTTTTAATTACTGGACTCCTACTGCTCTCGGTAATGTTACATATTTGGTCCTAGCCAAAAGAGACTGCACCTGAAGCGATTCTGCCACTCACTCAGATCTTTTACTAGTTAGGTTAGGAGAGGACACAGAAGTGTGGCAAGCTGGAAGCTACTCTAGCTCAACCTCGAGGAAATACCAGGAGATGGGTAACAGGGAGCATGTGTATTACTCTCAAGCTTCAAATCTTCCAAGTGTGTGTCTGGTCACAGATATTTCATGTCACACCTTTATTTGCCACACAAGGCTCTCTCATCTTCTTTCCTTCTGCCCTTACGCATCACAGATGCACACACATATACACACAATCTCAAGTGTCGTGCTTTCTTTTTTAAATCAATAAGGCTTTGGTTCCATAGATCAGGATTTTCCTCTCTCCAGTTCTTGGCTCTTCTGGTAAGTACCAAAGGGGTAACAAACACGAACAATGAGATGAACAGCAAAACCCAGTCCCAGAAGCCCTCACACTGAAGCCATCTCATGATGTAACAACAATTTAAAAAGTCCTAGATAAGTGAAGGCCAGGATGACATATAGATAACTTTTTAAAATATTAATAACAGTCTAAAGGAAGTTGTGGAGGCAACTCAGGGATTACCTCTTTACATGATATCTGATCTATCACCCGCTGCTGCTGCTGCTGCTGCTGCTAAGTCGCTTCAGTCGTGTCCGACTCTGTGCGACCCCATAGACGGCAGCTCACCAGGCTCT
Source organism: Okapia johnstoni (assembly GCA_024291935.2). Classification (NCBI taxonomy): domain Eukaryota; kingdom Metazoa; phylum Chordata; class Mammalia; order Artiodactyla; family Giraffidae; genus Okapia; species Okapia johnstoni. The sequence goes on along the minus strand of CM044306.1, from coordinate 76,744,088 downwards.
GCCGTCCCTAGGATTCTCCAGGCAAGAATACTCCAGTGGGTTGCCATTTCCTTCTCCAGTGCATGAAAGGGAAAAGTGAAAGTCAAGTCACTCAGTTGTGTTCGACTCTTAACGACCCCATGGACTGTAGCCTACCAGGCTCCTCCGTCCATGGGATTTTCCAGGCAAGAGTACTGGAGTGGGGTGCCATTGCCAGCACTGTGCTTAATAGGATTCAATAGTCTCAGTCATATTGTGCAATCAGAGATCCGTTTGGCAATGGCTTAAGAAGACAAAGGCCTAAAATCAGAGTTCCAGCAGAGAGGAAAGAAATGAGGCATTTTGGCAGCTGAAGCCATGAACCCAAAGGGAAAAGGATTGTAAGGTGAAAGGTGTTTCTCAGAGATGGGCCCAACGCTGCTTCTGTTTTCTCGTAGCCTCAGGCTGGGTTTATCTTTTAGGACATTGTGACCCAGAGTGACTAACTGCATCCTCCCACCAGCTCCTACCAAGCCAGAGACAGAAACACTCATCTATGGCTGATGTGGATGATCACTGAGTCATGAGATCTGTGTTTTCCCTCATTCTCCAGCTTTGGAAGGCAGCCACGGCTCACCAACCTGGGATTGCCATCTGGGACAACAAGAGGTAGTCCAGGTGAGCTCTGGGGCTTCAGCAAACTAGCCTTAGGGTGTCCCCAGGGCAATTCTGAGTTCTGGGGTCATCCCTAGAGCCACACCTCTCAGGGTTCTGAGAACCAGTGAGGCTGAGCTGTGAGATGTCCTTTCCCCCTGAGAGAAGCATTAATTGAGCATCTGTTGATGAATAGGAAGGACACATGGATTGTGACAAGCTGACCTTTGTAATTTTACAGAATGGGTAGGAAGGATCATTAACACACCTTGGGCAGTAGGTGCCTGCCTGTCATATATGGACTGTTTGTGTCCCTGTAATGTTCATGTGTTGAAACCAAATCCTCAACATGATGATATTTGGAAGTGATGGCCTTTGGGAGGTGATTAGGTCTTGAGAGTGGAGCCCTCAGGAATGGGGTTACTCTTATAAAAAGAGACCCCAAAGAGTCCCCTTGCCCTTTCTGCCATGTGAGGACACAGTGAGTAGATGGCATACACACACACACACACACACACACACTTTCATTCATATATGTATATATCCATTCACATATATATTCATAAAATAGAGAAATAGCCTTGGGAAATAGCACTTGAACTGTTTTGCTAGAAGATCAGTAGTAGTAGCTCACCTCGTAGTTTCCTCAGCATGAATACTGCTGCTGCTGTTGCTGCTGCTAAGTCGCTTCAGTCGTGTCCGACTCTGTGCGACCCCATAGACAACAGCCCACCAGGCTCCCCTGTCCCTGGGATTCTCCAGGCAAGAACACTGGAATGGGTTGCCATTTCCTTCTCCAATGCGTGAAAGTGAAAAGTGAAAGTGAAGTCGCTCAGTCGTGTCCGACTCTTAGCGACCCCATGGACTGCAGCCTACCAAGCTCCTCCGTGCATGGGATTTTCCAGGCAAGGGTACTGGAGTGGGGTGCCATTGCCTTCTCCGGCATGAATACTGAGGGGTTTCCTAATTTGGTGGTACAGATTATTCCAGGGTTTAGCCTGTGGGTAGAATCCCTACTCTCCCTCACTTTCCCTCACTTTCTAGCCCCCAGTGGAGTTACAGAATACAGAAGGAGATGGCAGCAAAGCATTTTGAGAGAGCCACCCACCAAAGACAAACCCAACCCAATTCCAGATGACTAGGCTCCATTTTGAATGGGGCTTTCTTATTGTTCTTCTTTTTCCCTTTGAAATTGGTTTTCATTATCCACTGTTTCCCTAAGTGGATAAGAACTGAAAACTGTTGATATTACATTTTAATTGGGGTTGGGACTATTCTAATGATTAGGAATTTAACTGATGTTTTTCTAGAAAACTCAACTTGCTGGCATGAAAAATATTCTTTTGCCCCAATTTTTCATATGTTGATGCAGAAGTGTAGGAAAAGTCATCCAATGCCGAAAATAAAATATTTTCAAATAGAAAACTGTAACTCAGTTCTACATTTCTTTTATTGTGTAACAGATTATAGGGACCCTTGCAGTTGTCACCACTAAATGGATACCTGTCACAAAAAATATCACCCTACAACACTCTTACTTTGCTCATTAACTCCTGTTAAGTAGTTTGAGACAGTAAACAATTCTTTCTAACTCTAGAACTTCCAAACAGAATGGTTTTAAAGAATTGTGTGTGTGTTAGTCACTCAGTTGTGTCCAACTCTTTGCAACCCCATGGATTGTAGCTCGCCAGGCTTCTCTGCCCATGGAATTCTCCAGGCAAGAACACTGGAATGGATTGCCATTCCCCTCTCCAGAGGAACTTCCCAACCCAGGGATCGAACCCTGGTCTCCGCATCGCAGGCAGATTCTTTACTGTTTGAGCTACAGGGAAGTCTCTAACTTCATTTTAACTCTTTAAAGATTTAATCATACCCATTATTAAAAGTAGTCCCAGAAAATATGTGATGTGATACATTATCGTATACTCTCCATTTGTGAATATAAAGATATCAAATAGGAATTAACCTGTTTGTCATCAACTTAGGGAGACAAATGGAAATCCCCATTCTATATTAAAGATCTAATTAATTTATCAGCTATTTGCCTCATCACTTGAACAAAACCAAATGCCTAATATTAGGCATTCTGTATATAATTCTATACATAATTCTAATATACAGAAATTATATAGTTTTGTCATATTTTATTTTCTAGACTAGATTTATAATTATCTTAGCCAATAGATTTCAGCTAGTTATGTCATTTCTTATTTATTATTGTTGTTCCTGTAAATTGGAACATACTATTGGTGGTTAAAATGACTTTATAGATTGACTATTGAATGGTTCAGTAGATCAGTATCTAACCTACACCCAGGAAATAAAACTTAACTTACTTTTTAATCTCAATATTAGAGCTACACTATTCATCTCACACGCTAGTAAAGTAATGCTCAAAATTCTCCAAGCCAGGCTTCAGCAATACGTGAACCATGAACTTCCAGATGTTCAAGCTGGTTTTAGAAGAGGCAGAGGAACCAGAGATCAAATGGCCAGCATCCGCTGGATCATTGAAAAAGCAAGAGAGTTCCAGAAAAACATCTATTTCTGCTTTATTGACTATGCCAAAGCCTTTTACTGTGTGGATCACAATAAACTGTGGAAAATTCTGAAAGAGATGGGAATACCAGACCATCTGACCTGCCTCTTGAGAAACCTGTATGCAGGTCAGGAAGCAACAGTTAGAACTGGACATGGAACAACAGACTGGTTCCAAATAGGAAAAGGACTACGTCAAGGCTGTGTATTGTCACCCTGCTTATTTAACTTATATGCAGAGTACATCATGAGAAACGCTGGGCTGGAAGAAACACAAGCTGGAATCAAGATTGCTGGGAGAAATATCAATAACCTCAGATATGCAGATGACACCACCCTTATGGCAGAAAGTGAAGAAGAACTAAACAGCCTCTTGATGAAAGTGAAAGAGGAGAGTGAAAAAGTTGGCTTAAAGCTCAACATTCAGAAGGCTAAGGTCATGGCATCTGGTCCCATCATTTCATGGGAAACAGATGGGGAAACAGTGGAAACAGTGTCAGACTTTATTTTGGGGGGCTCCCAAATCACTGCTGATGGTGATTGCAGCCATGAAATTAAAAGACACTTACTCCTTGGAAGGAAGGTTATGACCAACCTAGATAGCATATTTAAAAGCAGAGACATTACTTTGCCAACAAAGGTCCGTCTAGTCAAGGCTAGTATGGATTTGAGAGTTAGACGGTGAAGAAAGCTGAGCGCCGAAGAATTGATGCTTTTGAACTGTGGTGTTGGAGAAGACTCTTGAGAGTCCCTTGGACTGCAAGAAGAGCCAACCAGTCCATCCTAAAGGAGATCAGTCCTGGGTGTTCATTGGAAGGACTGATGTTGAAGCTGAAACTCCAATACTTTGGCCACCTCGTACAAAGGGTTGACTCATTGGAAAAAAACCCTAATGCTGGGAAGGATTGGGGGCAGGAGGAGAAGGGGACAACAGAGAATGAGATGGTTGGATGGCATCACCGACTCGATGGACATAGGTTTGGGTAAACTCCAGGAGCTGGTGATGGACAGGGAGGCCTGGCGTGCTGCAATTCATGGGGTCACAAAGAGCTGGACGCGACTGAACTGAACTGATTTCATAGAACCTAGATCTAGTCTTCAGAATTTTGGAGGGAGAAAGTGGCAGGGGAAAAGTGACTGACTTAGTTTTTAGTGGGACAGAACACAAACATACTTGCTGCCCTTAAATGGTCAAAAGTGAAACCACATTGATCCATCAACCTGTGAATGTTTAAAATCTGTCTAGTTCAGTTCTTTTCAATGCCTGGAACATTTAGGAATGTAAAGTTAATTTAAAAATGCACTCTAAAAACAGGTGTCAACTCAGTTCCTCAGAGGAGGAGTAAGAGTGTTGATAATCATATGATCAGATCTTCTGTTTCCTCAAGAACTCACAGAATACTTAGGACCTTTCCATTCCTATCATACTTGTGTTTTATACACCAGGGTGTTAGACTAGTTTTGTCTGTACATTTATTTTACTATCAGTTGAGCAGGGTAAGAGAGACCCTGAGTGATGTCTGAAACCAGAATTGCCTCATTCTTGTTATTTGGTTACATAAAGTGTAACATAAACAGAATGAGTGTTGCCTTGTAGGATATAAGTTAAAGCACTCAAAGCAGAGTGGATCCTGAAGAGAGTCATATGGTTGTAAATGGATCTCAGTAGCTATTGCCTTTGCTCTTATTAACTACTTCAATTCCCATTTTTGCTTTCAGAAATTATTAAATCACTGGCCCCCTAGCTCCTATTTGAATCTTTTGACTGCATATTGACTGCTACACAAGCAGTACTCCTCTTCGTGTAGAAGGGATCTGAGGATATAATTGCACTTACGCAGCTGTAGCTTGAAAGACGTAGTTAGGAGATGCAGACTGTATTGCTGTGCAGTTGAGCATCTGGGAGGTTCAGGAACATGGTTGGCACTTGGCAACTGACTAAGCCAGGACCTCCACAGCTATGATAGCTGCCATAATCAGGTGGGCAAGGGGTCTGCCTGATTTTCCATTAACTCCACACCACCATGGAGTGAGGCATATAGGATCGCCCCAAAAGCAGAATAAGCCTATGCTTCAGCCACCAGCAAAGCAAATGCCAATCCCTCCTTCTCTCAGCTCATCTATCTAATCAGTTGAAGGCCTTAAAAGATTGAGGTCCCCTAAGAAGTAAGAAATCTGACTTTGGACTCTGACAGCAGCATCAGCTCTTCCCTGAGTCTCCAGTCTGCTATACAGATTTTGGACTTGCTAGCCCCATGATTGTGTGAGCCGATTCCTGAAACTTTCTCTTTCTGTCTCTCTCATTCCATCTAGCATCTACTACCTATCCATTCACTACTGGTGCTGTTTCTCTGGACAGCCCTAACAAATACAGTGACATTTCTTCAGAGGTGGGCACTGAATAAATGGGGTGGAATAACATTCCTGAAATTTTACTGGTGTTTCATGTTCCTATTACTTCTCCCCTCGGCCTGTTCCTCAAGCTAAGGTACTCATTGCTTCACAGCAGATGTAACAGAAATGAGTCTTTCTTGCTTTGGTTTCCAAAAGCCCCATGGCCTTTAGGGGACTGTACTGACTCCACCCAGAACCAAAATATATGGGAGATGTGGGGTTTCAGAAGAGCAGTGTTTCCTCTGGACTAGACAAGTTACCCCAGGCCTTGGAAGGGGAAGTGAAGAGGGTGTAAGAGGCCAGAGATGTTGCTAGTCCTGAAGTTCCGGTGGGGGTGAAGTGGGTAGGTCAAGAGGAGGGAAGACCCTAGCTAAGGAATGACTACGCAGCAAGTCTGGACAAACAGTTCTTACATAGCCAGGCAGAGTCCTGGTTCCCAAATGAGACGTGAAAGCCACAAGGAGAGCCTAGACCACTTGTGAAGAGGCAAAGTGACTGGGAACCCATCCCAGTGATGACTAACATGTTTCTATGGCCTGTAATTAGGAGAACAAAGGATGCCTTCGTGGACACTCTTGTGGTTGGATGATGTAGGACCAATGGGCCTTCACCAACCCAGTGATGTGATACAACTTCAACTTCCAGGAAGTTAGACACCACCAGAGAAACTCCAACTTGGCTTAGATAAGTTTCTACCACTCTGCAGAATGGGAACTCAATGGTTTAGAGAAAAAGATATGTCTAGTCACCTGGATTGTGGCAAGCAGCATATAAGAGTGGGATGGCTTTGGGGAACTGAAAGGTGGCCATGAGTGTGCAGTACAGTGAGTAAGCAGAAGGTAGTCCAAGCTGGGAGGATGGGCAGGGGCCAGATCACACATGCCTGCAGAGAGCATGTATTGTCAGTGACAGGGGAAGCTGTTGAAGGATTTCAAGAATGCCACAAATTTTAAAGGTGACACTGGCGATTGCATGGAGAATGGAAGGGGTGTGGCCTGCTTGCAGGTTAGGAGAGCAGCCTGAGAGGCTATAGCAGTCATCCAGACAAAAGATAGTGACCACAGATGGAAGCTTAAACCAGGTTGGTGGTAGTAAAGTAAGGGGATGGATTATTGATATGTTTTAGTGGTAGAAGTAACAGGTCTTGTCATTGGAGTGTACTTGTGGAGTGAGAGAAAATAAAGGTTCAATAAGGACTGTCGGGTTTCTGTTTAAGCAACAAGTAGAAAATGAAGCCATTAACTAAAGGAGGAAAAGTCTGAAAGAAAACGAGTACATGTGGGGAAACACAGATTTCTGTTGTGCTTGTAGTAAGTTTGAGATGTCTGAGTGACAGTCCTGTGGAAATGTCCAGAAGGTATAAACAGAGCACAGAGAAGAAGTGTGGGTTGTAGATACGAATGTGGATGTCATCAGAATTAGCTTTTGCTGTTTTCTGTGTTGTTTTGTTTTGCACCCGCCCAACTTCCATTCATCTTTCAGGTGTCAGCTTAAATGTTGCTTTCTCATGAGGTCTCCCCTCCCCCTCCCCCAATAAACATCAGTATAAAAGAGGGGCTCTACGAGAATCTCTCTCTATTTAACTTTTCCCAAGTACTTATCATGGTTAGAAATTAAGGTTCATGTTCGCTCGCTCCTTGGGGATGAATCTCAGCCTGCATTGAGATGCTCTAGGAAAAAAATGACTAGTTTTCTATAATGAAATCTTCTAGACCCTAAATTTTAGGAAAAAAAAAAGAAGGCAGGAAGAAAAGAAAGGAGGGCCCAGAGCTGAGTGAACATAGGCTGACACATTCATGGGTGGAATAGAAGAGGAAGCTGACAAAAGCAGCTGCCAAGAAGGAACTAGAAAGAATACAAAGTCTGGGATGTGAGGGGAGACAGGGACTGAGAGAGTGTCACTGTGTCCAATTCTGCTGAGAAGTCAAGCCCAATGGAGAGACTGAAGTGCCTGTTGGATTTACACCATGGTGGGCAAGGGGGGCTTTGTAAGAGCTGTTTGGATGGAGCTGTGTGAATGGAAGGCAAGTTGCAGTGAGTAAAGGAATGAATGGAAAGGAGGAATGATAAATAATACATGAAGACTATTGTTCCAAGAAGTTTTACTGTTGGGGGAGAGAAAACTAGAGCAGTGGCTAGAAGGATATGTGGGGTTAAAGGAGGGAAGCTTTGGGCAATACTGAAATGTATTCTTGTGCAGATGAGGACAATGGGTTGAAGGAGAATGGGGAGAAATAACAGCAGAAGGAATTAGAGATGAATAAAGAAAGAAGAGGAAGGGACAGAGCAGGTAGGAAAGTGGTGACATACAGGGGATGGAGCCAAGAAGCCTTTGAAGGCCACGGCCAGAGCTGCCCCAGCTCTGCCCATCGCCTGAAGCAGCGCCAGCTGCTGCTAGGAGGGGGATGCCATCGCTGGCTAAGAGGTTAGTCAGTCTGTCGGCAGCCAGACCCTGGCCCCTGGCCAGCCACATGTTGGGAGCAGAGTAATGAGTTTTCTGGCAGGCGTCCTCGAAGAGGAAGGGCGGTGAGCTCTGAGCAGCGGGAGGGCAGTAAGACAGGCTTCAGAGGGAGCCTACAGCTGAGATGCCACCCCCGCGCCCCCTTTGTTCCTCTCGCCCACACAGCCTGCAGCCAAAGGAGTGGGGGTGAAATTTCACTCCTTTCTCTTACCACCTCTCAGTTCTGCCGCTCCAGGGGGTGGGACCCTGCAGCCCCAGGAGCAGATGGGCACCCCTCCAGCTGCCCTATGCGGACCTCACCTTCTTGGTGGGGAGTCTGAAGCTCACAGATGGGAGAGGGTCCCGGCCGCCCAGTGGGTGACCCAGGCTGGCTGAGCTCCGGAAGCACACAGAGGAGCAGGCCTGGGCTCTTGACACTGCAAGAGCCTGGGGAGGGTGTCTGCTGCAAGACACAAAACCATTTCGTGTCCCCTGGTGCCTTAGACCAGTGCTTTTCAGATTTTAATGTGCAAGAGAATGGCCAGGGGGTTGTGTTAAAAGGCACATTCTGAGGCCACAGAGCTGGGGTGGGGCCTGAAGGTAGGCATTTCTTTTATTTTTTTTTTTCCTTTCAAATATGTCCTTATTTATTTGGTTGCCTCAGGTCCTAGTGTGGCACAAGGGGTCTTCCTTTGGTCACGTGGAATCTTTCTTTGGGGCCCACAGATTCTCGAGCTGTGGCCCACAGGCTCTGGACAGTCCAGGCTTAGTTGCTCCATGGCATGTGGAATCTTAGTTCTCCGACCAGGGATTGAACTCTTGTCCCTGCATTGCAGGGCAGATTCTTCAGGACCACCAGGGAAGTCCTGAGAGTAAGCATCTCTAACAAGTTCCAGGGTGATGCTGACACTGATGCTGCTCTGTCAAGGCCTTGAATTCATACCAAGGCTTGAGAGCCCTGATGGGCCTCTTCCATGGAAACACGTATCAGCTCATATGCACAGACCTTTCACACCAGCTGAGAGTCACACAGACACTGGAGGCTATTCTTTGGGCTTCAGCCCCCAGGATAGTGACCCCTGCACCACACAGGATTACTGTCAAGTTGTTACCCTTCCCCTAACTCCACCCCATATGGTCTCAGAACTGAGAGGACCAAGTCACCTGCGATACCTGTTAAAAACACAGACACTCTGCCCCTTTCCTCATTCTTCATTGAACACACCTGAGAAACACTAATTACAAACACTTAGGTTTATGGTTTCCCAGGAATACGTGTACTGAAGTCTGAAGACCTGAAGACTTGAAGGAATAAATATTCGACTGAGGAAGTTTAGATGCTGAGGCTGGTATTCCTGCTCACGGGACCCTCCTGAGCATTCTCTCAGGTCAGACTAGAACAATCGCTGTGACCACATGCTCAGTTGATCCTACCTTCTAGCAGACCAGCAGCTGTCCCCCAGGAAGGTGAATGCTATTTTTCAAGCATTGGTAATGGATTTGAAGTGGATGATCAGGTTCTTCCAGGAACTGGGGGCACCTCCTTACTAGCTGCTCTGTTAGCCCCTTTGTGGGAGGGTTCTGGGGTCTTTCAGACACTTGTAAGTCGTAGGACAAATTTTTCTCCTGCTAATGGAGCAGGCAGGAATCTTATTCCATTATCCAGGGACCTGAGAAATGTCGCATTAACGTGCTTTATTTACGCTTGATTTTAAGTCTCTGGTCCACTGGGCTAGCAGAAAATTTGAGTTCAGTCATTACTAGAAAGCTTAAAACCTCTAGGGCAGTGCGAAGATCCCCAAAGACCCTCAGATATTTAGCTCATGCTAGTCCCCTTTCAAGGCCCCTGTTACCCAGTGACTTCAGTCAGAACTATTGCTCTGTACTTGATCTTTGTGGAGGCTGGGAACGCCATGCTTAGGCTCTACCTCCTAGGTGCTCTGTTCAGCATTTCCTTCTGGAAATCCTGCTACTTTCCTGGGGAGTGGGCCAGGGGTCAACATAATCTTTAGGGCCTGTGGGCCCATCATCTTCTCAGCCTTGGGGAATCTCCCTCCTCTGTCACCCTGCTTCTGCCTTCTTTTCTTTCCCACTTTTCATAAACTCAGAAGAAACTCAGGCTTTTGAAAAAAGCTAGAAAGAGAGGTGGTCTGTAATATAAATCATTTTTGAAGGAGTGTAAAATAATCATTAAAAAATAGCAAGAACAAACCTCAAAATAATACCTCAATGATCCCATCACAGAAGCATATGACTCTCATTGACATGATCTCATTCTTTTTTTTAACAATTTTTTTTTTTTTCTTTTTGCTGCACTGCATGGCATGTGGGATCCAGGGATCAAAGTTTAGACTCTTAACCACTGGACGGCTAGGAAAGTCCCATTCTTATGCTAGCAAAGTATCTTTGTCTTTACTCAGTCTCACCAAAGGAGCCCCCCCACTTCCTATAAAGGGAAGAGGATGAGTAGGATATAAACCTCTTTCTATATCATATTAAACTCTCCAGTGAAGATTCAGCCCTCTGTTGTGTCCCTGAAGCACATTTACAGATCCTTCTGAACATCGCTTGAAAATCCACAAAAACAGAGAACAGAGGGAAAGCTCACCCTGGATCTCATTAGTGTCAGATGTTAGCCCACCTGTCCCATTATCAAACCTGCACTCTAACTACAGCTTGCTGCCTGCCCGAGGCCTGGCTAAGTCACAAGAAAAGAGTTGGATATATTGTGACAAATCACGCCTGTGGCTGCACGTTGTTACACAGAGGAGAGCAGCCCAAGAAATGGACCTGTGGGGAGCATTCTCCTTCCTGAAGTTGACTGCAATGGTCTCTCTCACTTCCCCAGGTCTCACTTTGTGCATTGGGTCACAAAGAAGACCCACTTCCTGTGAGCAGACAAGTGTTTGCTTCCTTAGTTTGCAGAGCTGGGCCTTCGAGTCTCCATGGCTGTGCTGTTTCCCTTTCCGGCTCACGCTACCCCATCTTGCCTTTGTTTCACATGAAACTCATCAGCAAGTCAGTCTTGGGGCAGGAGTGACTGTAGCCTCTGGCAGGGATCCTGAACGGGAGATCAGAGAGACCGTGAGAAAAATGTCAAGCTCTGCTCTGACCGGATGTATCCCAAGATGGGAGGAAGGTGGGTCTCACAGAAGAGAAACAGTTACTCATCTCAGTCTTTTGGATTTAGAAGCTAAAGTTACACATAGAGTTTACGGAAGTGAGTTAACCCCTAAGCCTCTAAAATACTCAGATGGCCAGGTTCCCTAGTGGCTTTTCAGTCTGAAATATTGCCTTGTCCTTCTAGAATTATGGTTCATGAAATGTTAGCATGTGCCAGAATCACCTGGATGGCTTGTTAAAATGGAATCCTGCATCCTGCCTCTCAGAGTTTCTCATTCAGTGACCCATGAATTTGCATGTTTAACAAATTCCCAAATGTTGCCCCTGCTGCTCCAGGGAACACACTTTGAGAATCACTTCTTTAGATTAAAGCTTCTTAAACTTTAACATATATAAGAATCCCCCGGAGACTCTCCTTCAAAAGCAGATTCTGAGTCAGTAGGTCTGGGAGGAGATTCTGCATTTCTAGCAAGTTCTCAGATAATGTCTATACTGCTGGTTTTCAGACCACAGTTTGAGTCACAAGCCTCTAAAGCAGTGGTTCTCAACCCTGGGTACATATTAGAAACATCTGGTGGGGTCTTGAAAAATCCCCATGCACAGGCCACACTCATCCAGTGAAATCAGAATTTCTGGGAGGGAGGTCCAGACATCAACAGTTTTAAAAACTCCCCAGATGAATGTAATTGTGCAGCCAAGATTAAAGACTGTTGTTTTAGAACAGTGGTTCCCAACCCTACTGCATATTTTAAATATATGAAATGCTTTTGCAAAATACCTATTCTTTTTTTTTCCTCTTATGCTTTATTTTTCTAATTTTGTTTTTAAAATAAGCTTTTTATTGTAGAGTAGTTTTCAATTTACAGAAAAGTTGCAAAGATAGTCCACAAAGTTCCCATGTACACAGCACTCAGTTTCCACTGTTGTTAAGATCTTATATGAGTGTGGTACATTTGTCACAACAGATGTCACAACTAATTGCTGTTATTTATTCACTCAGTCGTGTCCAACACTTTTGCAACCCCAGGGACTGTAGCCCACCAGGCTCCTCTGTCCATAGGGATTCCCAGGCAAGAATACTGAAGTGGGTTGCCATTTCTTCTCCAGGGGATCTTCCCAATCAGGAATGGAACCCACATCCCCTGCATTGGCAAGTGGATTCTTTACCACTGAACTACCTGGGAAGCCTGTCATAACTAATACTGATATGTTATTACTAACTGAAGTCCATGCATTTTTTAGATTTATTAAGTTTTAACATAATATCATTTTTCTATTCTAGAATCCCATCCGGGAAACCACATTACATTTGTGTTGTTTTGGGCTTTTTTGAAAAATACCTATTCTTGAGTCACATGCCTAATAACTCTCTAGCTGGTCTGCCCAATAAACAAACATGATTGCATGTTTTCCAAATAAACATAAACACACACACACTCACACACTTGTAAAATCTTCAATAGCTTCTCTTTCCTTTTAGATAAAAACAAAAGTCAGAATTTCTGGACATGAGACCTGGGTTTTATCTTGGAAAATACCCCCAGAGATTCAAGTGTGCAGCCAGGATTGAGAACTGCTCTAGATAGTCTCTAATTACATTCTACCTGCTCTATAACATTTGCCCATTAAATGCGGTCTGCTCACCTAGGCATGCAGAAACCTACCCTGGGCAGCTGCCTCTGGCAGCTGACCCCTCCCACTTGCCTGCTTAACCTGCTCTTCCCCACTTTGATCGTTGTCAGTTTGATCCTCTTCATTTGTTCTTTGCCTCCCCGGAGCTGCCTTGGGACTCCTCCATGTTTTACTAAACATAAGCCCCTCATCTCTGGGTTCTGACCCTGCTCTACAGTCTCCCACACTCTGACCTGGATTTTGGCTCTGTACACTCACTCCCTCTTGTGCTTCCCTGGAAGCTCAGAAGGTAAAGAATCTGCCTGCAGTGCAGGAGACCTGGATACAGTCTCTCGGTTAGGAAGATCCCCTGGAGAAGGAAATGGCAACCCACTCCAGTATTCTTGCCTGGAGAATTCCATGGACAGAGGAGCCTGGCAGGCTACAGTCCACTGGTTTGCAGAGTTGGACGCTACTGAATGACAACACTTCTTTCACTCCCCTCTTGGCATCAGCTTCCCCACCATCCAATACTGGCTGCCTGCTTAGCCTCCCAGCCACCAAGTCAAGTATGTAGACTCTGAAAATATTTACTATGGGTCTCTGAGGTGCCCAGCACTGTGCTGGACAGGTACTGCCTTGTCAACCAAAACAGACCTGTCACTGCCCTTGGAGAACTTCACTTTCTGGGAAACGGTGATGAAACAAATGTAAAATGTGTACAGTATTATGTGCTGGGGAGGAGAGGGCACAGTACCGTGGATGTCTATCAGAGGGGAGCCTTGCCTGAGGAGCAGTATTTAAGCTAAAATCTAAGACAGCAGTGGGTGTTACCTAGGTAAAGAGGAGAGGGAGATGGAGGAGGAAAGGGTGTCATGTGCAAAGTCTGGGCTGTGGGACAGAACATGTCATATTGGGGGACGGAAGGCCTGGGTGGCTGCTGCAGAGGGAGAGAGAGGTGTGAAGTGGAGTTTGACCTTCTCTAATCTATATGGCACCCACTCTCTGGCCAAGGTTCAGCACACAGCAGCCACCCACCCTGATGTAGCAGTCATTTAGTAACTGGCTCTAGTGGGCCATACTTTGTGCAGTGGTGCAGCCCTGGCTATGTGAATAGCAAAACTGAATGTTTCTCTTCCCTCTTCCTATCCCCTATCCCTGGGGCTTTCCCCCCTTTTCTAGGGAAATGGGACAAATCTGACTACAGACTATAACAGAAAGAGATGGGCACCATGGTTTATTTTAGTTGGTCAGGCACAGGATGTTCAAAGCAGTCCTTTATTTTAAATTCAAGCTGTGCATCTTCCAATTCATATGCTGTCCATAGGGGTTGGAAGTCTGGGAGGAACTCCTCTATCCCATTCAGTTGTCCCCCACATCCTCAGCAATTGAAGTATTCCCACACATCTTCACTTCTGGAGGCCACCCCCATCTCCTCCAGACCCTGGAGAACAACAACATTAGACTTCCCTTTGAATCCTCATTTACAATAGAGTGTTCCAGGAAGAGGTGACTAATCACAGTGAAGAAGGGACTGTCCCGAAGGACTCCATGATTCAGCAGGGAACTCCAGAGCTTCTTATCTATGGAGTGTACTCCCCAAGAATGTACTCAGGTCTTTAAATGCCAAAAATAGGGAGGAACCAGCCCTTGCACTAGACCCAGTGAGAATACCTAAAGCCAAGGGGAGGAAGATGCTAACATAAATAACTATAATTAAAAGTAGGGAAAAAATGATGTGTTAAAAAGGCTGTAACTTCCACAACTTGATAAATACTATCTATTAATACAAAAACACTACACTTAACCTCATGCTTAAATGATGAGAAATAGATGCTTTCCACTAAGATCAGGTACAAGGCAAGGATGTCCTCTCATACTACAACATTTAACATCATACTGGAAGTCCTTGTAAATACAATAATGCAAGAAAAGGAAGTAAAAGGTATAATGATTAGGAAAGAAGATATAAAACTATTTTTGTTCACAGATAACATGAGCATTTATGTAGAAAATCTAAAAACTTCCTGGAACTAATAAGTGATTATAGCAAGCTGGCAGGATACAAAGTTGATATGCACAAGCCAATTGTTTTCCTGTATATTAGCAATGATCAAGTAGAATTTGAAATTAAAAACCATTTACATTTATGTTAGCACCCTCAAAAGATATACTTAAGTATGTGTGTGCATGTACATGCTTAGTCACTCAGTTGTGTCTGATCTTGCAACCCCACCAGGCTCCTCTGTCCATGGGATTCTCTGGGCAAGGATACTGGAGTGGGTTGCCATTCCTTTCTCCAGGGGATCTTCCAGATTCAGGGATCAAACCTGGGTCTCCTTCATTGCAAGAAGATTCTCTACCATCTGAGCCACCAGGGAAGCCCATACTTAAGTATAATCCTCACAAAAAACATACAAAATCTATACACAAAAACTCTGATGAACAATATCAAAGAAGAACTAAATAAATAGATATTCTATGTTCATGAATAGTTCCCTCATAGCTAAGTTGGTAAAGAATCCGCCTGTAATGCAAGAGACCCCGGTTTGAATCCTGGGCCAGGAAGATCCTCTGGAGAAGGGATAGGCTACCCACTCCAGTATTCTTGGGCTTCCCTTATGGCTGAGCTGGTCAAGAATCCTCCTGAAAGCAGGAGATCTGGGTTTGATCTCTGGGTTGGGAAGATCCCCTGGAGAAGGGAAAGGCTACCCACTCCAGTATTCTGGCTGGAGAATTCCATGGACTGCCATGGACAGTATAGTCCATGGGGTCACAAAGAGTCCGACATGACTAAGCAACTTTCACTTTCATGTTCATGAATAGGAAGATTCAATATTGTCACTATGTCAGTGCTTCCCAATTTGATCTATAGATTCAATGTAATACTAACAAGAGCCTTGTAGAGAAAGGTAGCCTACAGAGAGAATGGAGAAGCAGCAGGGTTTGCCTACAGCAAATTTTGCCTGTCCTTACTGAAGGACTATTTAAATTACTTGGTTTCCAGAAATGTACATTTAGTAAAAGAATTTCAGAGAGTAACAAACAAGGTCTGGTGAGGTCTGTGTGCCTGGGACTCTGTACCGTTCTAATTGACAGCTGACCTGCAGAGAGATTTGATCATCTCAGATTACAACAAAAGTTTAATTACCAAGGTGAGAAAATTGTCCTGTAGTAATGGCTCTCAATCCTCACAACCTGTTATTAATGATGGACTTTTTCATGATTCTTATGCTATGAAATCATTCTTTCTTTCCTATAGTCACCCATCCATCCATTGATTCTATAACTATTCATTTAGCACCTACTAAGTAACAGGCTTTGGAAATACCAAGACAAATAAGACATACTCTGTTCTCAAGGGGAGTGATTACTGTTCATTCATAGACCTTTTATAGCTTGTAAGGATGTGTATTTGTAGGATTCTTTGTTTAATCTCTCTCTTCCCCATTATGTCAGTTTTATAAAGGCAGGAATCATATCATCTTGTTCACTGTTGTAACCTAGCACCTGGCAGAGTTCCTGGCACACAATGGGCACTTGATACATATTTGGTGAATAAAGAATGAACAAAGGGCTTTCAATCTATTCAAGACTTAGAATTGTCTTTCCTTGGTTTTTATTTAGCCATTATTATATCCTACTACATAAAAGGAGATTTTATAGGAGAATCAGACAATGATACATTTTGAAAGCTAGATGACTAATGTCCCACAGTGTTTGAAAATTACAAACTCTGTGACAGGTGCCTGAGCTAACAACTTGGTAACAAAAATCCTGCCTTGTAATGTGAATCCTTGACATCTAGGGACTCTTTCTTTCTTGGTAGCTCTCAGATTAAAACTGGTCAGGAAAGTGGGTTCACAGAATGCAGCTGATTCTTTGACCTTGAGGAAACGGACTGTGGAAAGCAGAAGTGGATGTGGGAAATGCCCATCCCTAGACTGACAGGAGGTGGTGGGCAGAGAGGACGAGGGATGCCTCACACAGTTGGGCAGGTTGCGCACTCCGTAAGGCACCCAGACAAGGGGTAAGTAGGGGCTGAAACCAAGCCAAGCTCTTCTTCCTGACAATGAACGCTGGTGAGAGGCTGTGTCAAAGGAGCCCCAAGGAGGTGGTAGCCCACGGAGGAGTCCTCGTTTTCTTAGGAAGAATGAGAGTAAAGAAGGAGGGCGTGGAAGGAGCCTGCATTTAGCATTCAATCAGAAAGCAGAGCGTGGAGCCTTGCCCACTCTGATGGCCTCACTCTGAGCCACTGGTTGCCCCCACCCCCACCCCCTTATCCCCACTCCAGCACACCCAGTCCTCACAGTGATAAGGGCTGTCTCCTAGTAAGAGCAGGAAGATTTGTGATAGGACGTCTTAAAACCAAAGCTGTCAGCAAGAGGAGATGAGCCACCTGCTTCCCTGAAGGTAGATGCAGAGGGCTGGGAGGGCCAACAGAGGGGCTGCTAAGCTGCTGACCCAGGTCTGGCTGGCGACATAAGGCATCCTTTCCCCAAACGTGGATGGACTTTATGACATTACAGAGAACTCATGGACACAGCTTAAAAGAAAATCAGTTTGGTACCAAATAGCTTTAAAAAAAAAAAAAAAAGATTACCCACACCCACCCCTATTCTGCTCTTTATGGTACGTGGAAACTCCAGGGCTATTTCTAGCTCGAGATGCAGGGGATGGTGGTGAGCAGTGAGGTTTCTGCAGCTGATTACTCATAGGCCCGAGCTGTTGCCACCCTGCAGAGGTGCTAGGGCCAGGCAGCTTGACTGCACATGGCCGGCACATGGCAGGTGGGCGGGAAGACGTCTGGCTGGTTCTTGGGGGAGGAGGGGGGATGGAAGCGGCTCTGAAACTGCATTTTGGGAGCAGTAAGCTAAAGACAGTGCAGTTCTGTGTGCCTCCAACACCACCTTCCTTCCAGAAAGAAAGAATGAAAACTGGGGATATCAGTGCTGTTTCTGTGATTGTTTCTCTTGCTTCCAGTCTGGAATGTTGTGCAGGGGGCCAAGATACAATTATTTTTCCTGATGGAGAATGAATAATCTTAAAGAAAGTGGTCATATCTCTCTCCCTTTTTTGGCTACGAGGCATGTGGGATCTTAGTTCCCTGACCAAGGATTGAACCCATGCCTGCTGAATTGGAAGCACAGAGTCTTAACCACTGGACTGCTAGGGAGGTCCCTAAAGTGGTCAGATCTTAAGGAAGGTTATCAAAACATCATGGAGAGGTCAGGAAAGGGAAGGATTGACTTCAATTATAAAATTTCAGAGACTTGGACATCAGATGAATTTGAGTTCAGTTCCTGTCTCTTTCATTATAAGCCATGTGACTTTCAGCAGGTGTTTAACCTCTCTGCAACGCATTTCCCTCATCTGTTAAATGGGGAGAATCCAGGACTGGAGTGTTTTATTTTGGTGGGAGCCACCCGTGCATGATCATGGATCTAAACACATTTTCTGAGCGGGTCAGTCATTCCAAAACCCAGGATTCTGACTCTTGTTCATCCTCTCCTAAGAGAATACTCACTGATTTTCTTCATTTTTATATTTTATATTAATGGAAAGTTGATAGTTTTTGCACAAAGACCAGGTAGAAATGTGATTTATAATATGTTACTTACAGAACAAAATCCACACACTGCCTTGTTTTCAAGTTTAAATATTTTTGCCCTCTAGGATGTAGGGTGTCAGATATTGCTCCTCTTCAAAGCCATGTCTAAATTGACAGTAATATGTAAATTGAAATGATTTTTATAAGAGTTAAGCATGTGAGTATTTCGCTCTATGCCCGGCATCTAAGTGCAAAGGAAAAAAAGTGGCTTTGATGGCAGGTATGTGTTTTCAAGCACCATACTTAGGCACAGAATTATTCAATTACTTTCTAAATCAAATTGCACCTTATCCTGAGCCTCTACTTTCTACATCCTATTCATTATTGGGGCTGGAATATTCTCCTCAAGTCATGAGAAGTCTGAGGAAACTCACATGGAGCGGAAGTGTCCAGAAGACTCTCTGGCCTTCAGCCCACATTGGTCACTCACTACTGTGCTCATGGTCTGAGCACTCAGAGGGACCTTTCTGGGGTCTCCCCACTGTGCTTAGGTTCACAGTGTTTGCAGGGACTGAAAGCCCCAGCCCTTAGCACCTGGGTTCCCCCACCTCCCCAGCCTTCCAATTTACCTCCTAGTTATTCTCCATGGAGATATCTCTCTGGGTGACTGCAAAGAAGCAGGATCTCTATTACCTGAATGCCCCTAAGACTCCTGAAGCCCAAACCACCCTTCTCTTCTCGGGCTCAGAGATTATCTTCTTTCCCGGGAGGGAAGGGGGTGCCAGACAGGGCTGCTTCATCATCTACTCCTCCAAACACCAGGTAATCTCCCTCCAAAGAGGCCATTTCCCTCTTAATTCACATTTTTGCTCCATTATCTTCACTATTTTTGAACAGGATTTGTCATCTTATCATGGGGATTTAGGACTCTTTGGGGAAATCTCTGGTGATTCAGATGGTAAAGAATCTGCCTGCAAGGCAGCAGACCTGAGTTCAATCCCTGGATCAGGAAGATCCCTTGGAGAAGGGGATGGCTACCCACTTCAGTTTTCTTGCCTGGAGAATTCCATGGACAGAGGAGCCTGGCGGGCTATAGTCCATGAAGCTGCAGAGAGTTGGACACGACTGAGTGACTAACACTTAGCGCTTAGGACTCTTTAGCCATATTTTTATTCTAAGAGCTACAAACACTCTCAAAATCCCATTCATTCTGATACCAAATGAAGATCTAGATCCATAGAGCAGAAATTAGCTCAGGTCCATTGGAAAACAGAGATCTCTTTCAATTCTTTGTTTCCTGTTCCTTTCAAGATAGCACAGTGCTTTAAATTCTTTGTGAAATATTCTCGCTTACCTTTCTCTGTTACAGAACTTCCCCAACTCTATGAGCTATTTCATTTGACTGTACTGGGAAGACTGTGTGTCTGTAGAGTGTGATCATCTCAGAGAAGGAAGTATATTTGTCTGGGATTTTTTTGCAGAAGGCAGCCAGCAACACAAGCCCATAGCCTATAAATAGAACATCTGACTTTCTTACCAATGTGGTTGAATCTCTGTTTTCTTACTCAGCAAGAGTTTGTTGAAAACTGACATTGTAGTTACTGGCTGGGGTCATAGCTCTGCAAATTATTTCTAATGGTATGCAGTGTTTCTAATAGGAGTCAAGCAAGGTCAGCACTGTGGGTATTTGTCCGATAGCCTCTGGGGTTAATGAGCATTTTGTTTACTTTGAGGAGGGGAAAGATAGAGGATAAAGACCTGTGATCTGCAGTCCAGAAAAGTTCTGCTATTGGCTATTACCATAGATGTTTCTGAATTTTTCCACCCATGAAGGAAATGACTAATAAAATATGTGCAAACTTAGCTCTTAATAAATCTAATTCTACTACTATTAAATGCTTTTTAAAGTCATCAGAATGTTGAAGAAGTAGATGTGCCCTTGTTGATAATTCATGCAAATGAGGAAGCCCCAAAGGAGATGGATGAGAATTAGTCCAGACAGACATGGTCAATGATAGAAAGTCATAGAAAATCTTATCACAGACTTTTCAAAGCTCTGCTTCATTTGTGAAATTGGGAAACAGTTGGGGAGGACTTTAGCTAAAGATGATAAACACACAAGTGGAACCTCTTGACTCAATCCAAACACTTGAGAACTTCTGGATACAATATTACCAAAGTGCTTGTAGTATATAAGTAGACATGAAGTCAGAAAAGAAAATCACCAAGTTGCAGAAGGAAAAAGAGAACTCAAAGTCAGAGGTGAATGGGAGTTGTACTGTGTATAAAGTGAGATCTAATCTCATACTATCTACAGAATGTGGAAACCCAAACTTTGATACTAACATTAAAAACCTATCTTGACCTTGATGTAAAAATATGAGTTCATGAAAAGATAGGTTTAAAAGGCCTCAAGATGAAAAATAAATCACGTTCAAGGATAAGAAGATTCACTATCAAGAAGATCAATTTGGTCAGGTTTATCTGTAAACTTGGGAATATTTTGTGGATATTCTGCAGAAAAATCCCAGCTGCTTATAAAATGTACATAGAAGGGCAAAGGGTCAGAAAGAGGAGAGGAAATCGTGAACAGGGAGAAGTAGAAGGAGGAAGAGGACTTGCCTCATCAGGTGGCAAAAACTGACTGTAAAACTCTAGCAGTTAAGACTTGGGGGAGGGGTGAATTGATGGGGATGGGATAAACAAAGAAACCATTTCTAGAATGGAAAAGAGCTTAGAAATAAACTCACTACATGAGAACAACTTGATTCATAAAAGAGCAAGCATTACAGGTAAGTAAAGAAAGGAAAGGGATGATCAGAAAGAAGTTGGGACAAATAAATTCAAAATAGATTATAAAGACTGAAACCATAAAACTTCCAGAAGAAAACGTAGGTATGCTCTTTGACATCGGTCTTAGCAATACTTTTTTTGGATCTATTTCCTCAGGCAAGGAAAACAAAAGCAAAAAAGAAACAAGTGTGACTACACCAAATTAAAAGGCTTTTTACATGATGAAGGAAACCATCAACAAAATGACAAGACACTCTACTGAATGGGAGAGAATATTTGCAAACAATGTATCTGACAAAGGGCTAATATCTAAAATATACAAAGAAGTTATACAACTCTACAGCAATTGAAAATGAAAGTTAGTCACTCAGTAGTGTCCAACTCTTTGGTAGCCCACCAGGCTTCTCTGCCCATGGGATTTACCAGGCAAGAATACTGGAGTGGGTTACCATTTCCTTCTCCAGAGGATCTTCCTGACCCAGGGATCAAACCCAGATCTCCTGCATTGCACGCAGACTCTTTATCAACTGAGCCACCTAAACAACCCAATTAAAATATGGGTAGAGGACCTGAATAGACATTTTCTAACGAAGACACTCAGATGGCCAGTAGACACATGAGAAGATGCTCATTGACACTAGTCATAAGGAAAACATAAATCAAAACCACAGTGAGATATCACCTAACACCTGTCACAATGGTTATTGTCAAAAAGACAACAAATAACAAGTATTGGTGAGAATGTGGAGAAAAGAGAACCCTCAGGCACTGTTGGTAGGAATGTAATTTGGTGCAGGCATTATGGAAAACAGTACAGAGATTTCTCAAAAAATTAAAAATATGATCCAGAAAGTCCACTCCTGGATATTTATCCAAAGAGAATAAAAACACGAATTAAAAAAGATGTATGCACCCCTATGTGCATTATTTACAGTAGCCAACATATGGAAACAACCTAAATGCCCATCAATGGATGAATGGATAAACGGTGCAAGAGAACGAAACCTTGATTTTCCATCGTGGGGTTGCACTATGATTCCGACCACCAAAACGA
Organism: Okapia johnstoni; assembly: GCA_024291935.2. Taxonomy (NCBI): domain Eukaryota; kingdom Metazoa; phylum Chordata; class Mammalia; order Artiodactyla; family Giraffidae; genus Okapia; species Okapia johnstoni. The sequence continues at coordinate 76,721,972 of CM044306.1, read as the reverse complement.
ATAAGCAGACAAGAAACGATAACACAAACGTGTTATTTATAGATGGAGTGGTAAACCCCAAACTATCAACTGGAAGAGCTGAAAATGACTTCTCTGGGAAAGAGAACACAGGGTCCCTACTTGCCTCTTTTAACAATGAGCACATATAACTTTATAACAATAAAAACTGACTTGACTGATAAATAATCACAAAGAACCAAATTGAAAGTCTAAGAATAAAAAGATTAAACCATTGGAATTAAAATCTCAAAAGATGGATTGAACCAAGAATAGACACAGCTCCCTCTGGAGTTTCTTGGTCCAACCAATAAAGCAGGGAGATTAAGAAGAGAGTGTGTCTTCACCAGAAAACAGACTTGCTGAGCAGGGCAGGGTGATTTCTGAGTCACTTACCACTCTGCCCAGCCCCCTCTCTCTGCTCTACATTTTGGCTAAGGTTCCAGAATGAAAGACCTAGATTTTTGGCATCACCTCCCTACCTGCCTCACATTAACAATAACCATTAACATTAACTGAGCACCTGTTCTAAGCACTTTACATATACTAATGTATTACCACTTTACCCTCACAGTCACATTATAAGGTAAATATTTTGACTCTCATAATTAAAACTAAGGGGAACAGAATGAAGGAACTTGCTTAAAGTCACTCATCTGATAAGTGGTAGATTTGGGATTTGAACCCTGGTAGTCTGTCTTCCCAGGTGGTTCAATGGCAAAGAATCCGCAGGCCAATTCTGGAGTCACAGGAGACATGGGTTTGATCCTTGGGTCAGGAAGATCCTCTGGAGAAGGAGATGGCAACCCATTCCAGTATTCTTGCCGGTAAAATCCCATAGAGAGAGGAACTTGGTGTACTTTGCCATGGCACTGCAAAGAGTCAGACTCTACTGAGTGACTGAGTACATAGCATGTGGTCTGTCTTCAAGGCTCACATTCTCAACAATTATGCCATGCTTTGTCTTGTTACACACACACACCCCTGCCTGAATGTCTGCAGTCTTCAGTGAAATAGCAAGTTTATTTCTGATCACATAAAATTTTGTTATTAATTTTGTTGTTGAGCTGCTAAGTCATGTGTGACTCTTTGTGACCCCATGGGCTGCATTATGCCAGGCTCCTCTGTCCTCCACTAACTCCCCAAGTTTGCTCAAATTCATGTCCATTGAGTCAGTGATGCTGTCTAACCATCTCATCCTCTGTCACCCCCTTCTTCTTTGGCTGTCAATCTTTCCCAGCATAAGGGTCTTTTCCAATGAGTTGGCTGTTCGCATCAGGTGGCCAAAACATTGGTGCTTCAGCTTCAGCATCAGTCCTTCCAAATAGATGGGAAAACAATGGAAATAGTGACAGACTTTCTTTTCTTCGGCTCAAAAATCACTGCAGATGGTGACCACAGCCACGAAATTATAAGACGCTTACTCCTTGGAAGGAAAGCTGTGATAAACCTAGACAGCATATTAAAAAGCAGAGAGATTACTTTGCTGGCAAAGGTCCATCTAGTCAAAGCTATGGTTTTTCCAGTAGTCATATATGGATGTGAGAGTTGGACCATAAAGAATGCTGAGGGCCAAAGAATAGATGCTTTTGAACTGTGGTGTTGGACAAGACTCTTGAGAGTCCCTCAGATTGCAAAGAGATCAAACCAGTCAATCCTAAAGGAAATCAGTCCTGAATATTCATTGAAAGGACTGATGATGAAGCTGAGGTTCCAATACTTTGGCCACCTGATGTGAAGAACTGACTCATTAGAAAAGACCCTGATGCTGGGAAAGATTGTGAAGGCAGGAGGAGAAGGGAACGACAGAAGATGAGATGGTTGAAAGGCATCACCAACTCAATGAACCTGAGTTTGAGCAAACTCCGGGAATTGGTGGTGGACAGGGAAGCCTGGCATGCTGCAGTCCATGGGGTTACAATGAGTCAGACATGACTAAGTGACTGAACTGAACTGAAAAAGTAAATAAAATATGAGTGAAGTAAAAAGAGCCTAAGCAAGTGGTTAAGTGAACATGCCAACCAAAAAAGTCAAGAAGCTTGCTGTATCTGAAACTAAAACCAAAATATGATCCTCCTGGCAGCCAAGACAAAGAAAGGAATACAAGTAACTGCAAAAATTTCATTATAAATTAGGAGAGAGTTGATTGAATGTTGATATGATGTGCAAGTTAAGTGCATGATAGAAAAAGGATAGTTGAAATGTCATGTCCTTACATATGGAGTTACTGTGATTTTGGAAAAAGTTACCACCTTTCTTTCATCAGCTGGGAAAGTAAATTTGGAAAAGCTTCACATGACCCCGCTGTCTGCCTTGAAGATATCTGTCTCGTTTCTTAGGCTCACAATGTTAAAACCACAATTCAGGCTGCTCTCCTAAGTCAGTTGAGCCATCCTTAAGATGAATCAAGCTAATTCAGGGTAAATAGAGAAAGCAACCAGTGCAGAGCCAGGTGGAACTTGAACTCAGGTTGCAAAAGTGCGATAATGTTTCCTGTGCTCATGAGACTTGTTGGCAGCCCTCTTCCTCTCCTGGGTGGAAGAGCTGATCGTGCAGATTTTGGAAGACTGGGATGGAGGCCACCTGTGGATTGGTAGCCAAGCACACCAGATGTTGGCATTGAGAATAGAGTCCTTAGGTCTCCTGGGATCCTGGGTACTTGAGGACAATGCTAGCTAAACCCACCGTGATATTTCAGAGAAGAGAAGACAACCAACCAGCCAGCAGTTCACGTGCCAGCTCCCTTCCTTGTCTCCTTGACCTGATAGCCCTGGCATACTGGGACCCTCTCTTTTCTGGGAAATTTGCACTGACCCTAAATATAAAAAGACTTGGAACTCTACAGAAATTCAAATAATTATTTGAAGGTACCAAGATGGTCTTCCCTGTTGGGGCTGAGTCCACTCAGAGTGCAGCCATCACACCCTCCTCCAGCAGCCATGCTACCTCTCTCTGCCACGGCCAAACTTCTTGAAGGAATTGTCTCCACATGCTGTTTCTACTTCTTTACCTCCCGTCCAATCTTCCAGTGAAACTGCTAACGACCTTTTTATCTTCTTGTTGTTTGGTGGGCACATCTCTTGTCTTCTTGATCTCTTTGCAGCAGGGCTACCCTTTCTTTGGAAACTCACTTCCCTTGGTTTCCATAACTCCATTGTCTCTCTCTCTCTCTCTTTTTTTTTTTGTATTCTAATAATCTTTAATATTATCTTAACACATACACAATTTACTTCTTTCTCCAGGTTAAAAGTTTTTTAAAAACAGTCGTATGGACTCTGAGGGAGAAGGTGAGGGTGGGACGTTCTGAGAGAACAGCATTGAAACATGTATATTATCATATGTGAAACAGAACACCATTCCAGGTTCGATGCATGAGACAAATGCTCAGGGCTGGGGCAATGGGATGACCCAGAGGGATGGGATGGGGAAGGAGGTGGAGGGGGGTTCAGGATGGGAAACACCTGTAAACCCATGGCTGATTCATGTCAATGTATGGCAAAAACCACTACAATATTGTAAAGTAATTAGCCCCCCTAAAATAAATAAATTTATTAAAAAAAAAAAAGAGTAGAACATAGAAGAACCATGAAATAATCTTTCCTATATGAAATATTTGATGAGTGCCAAGTATCTCTGTAGTGTACATATGGCTTGAAGTGTAAATTTTAAGTCAATGCTAAGAAATGGAAGAGTAAAATATTAAGCAAGACAGATAATAAAGTAGTTGAATAAAAAGAGGGACTAAATAAAAAAAAAAAACTCCATTGTCTCTTGACTTTTATTCTCAGGTTCTTGCCCTAGGCGCTGAGTTTTTATTGCCCCTCCCCCTGCATGCAAACCTGGTGCCCTATGAGCTCTGAGGGAAGAGAAAATCTGTTTGCTCACCATTGTTTCTCTCCCTATGGTTTGGCTCAAGTCCCAGGAGCAGAGAGGACAGCTGGTAGTGCCAGCTCCTCTCCACCTCTGGGGAGAGACTTGCAAAATGCTGGGCATGTAGAAGGTGATCAGTAAGTATTTTTGAAGGACTGAACAAATGAAAATCTTGTTCATGTTTATTTAGGATTTGTATCCTGGTGACTTCAAGGAAAGGATTGAAGGTGGCTTATAATATTAAAATACATCAAAAATACAAGTAAACATTTCAAGAGAGAAAGAAACAGTGGAAACCAAATAAAAGTAGAATGAGATGGATATACCAGCTTCTGGAATGAATTAGTTACTGCAATGGAACATTCAGTTTAGCTCTGAGCTTCCTGGTAAGCAAAGCAAAATGAGAAACACACCAAGTTATACAGTTCCTCTTTAGCAAATAAAAGGAAGCTTACAAGTTTGAGTATGGATAGAAATATTTTCTGATACTGAATTTTTGTAGGTGTTCTAATTAGTTATCTTGATAAGGAAGACACATTACTGATATCCTGAGTACTGTCTTTGACCATCATTTTTATGTCTAGATGCTTCTCCAAGTTGTTCTTTTTAAACATCTAGATGATACTACCAGGAGGATTAGGTATTTCAAGACATACCAGAGCTATCTTAATTAAAGAAGTGAATTGAGATTGAATGGTATAAACTCCTTGTGGATATCAGGCATTCACAAGATGCATTTGTAATATGTACTCAAACACTATGGCTCTCTTCCCCTTGTTGAAAAGCCTAAGTACATTTTGGTGAAGGCCGAGGGGACCAGCTATACTGATTTTCACAAGGAAACACACACAGAAACCCTAGCTCCATTTCCCCTCAGAGATTTAACACCTTGAGTTCATAAAAGCTCCAACTTGGAAATGGGGGAAATCTGTTTTCAAATAAAACCAGCACTCTGGGAGCATGTGATGTTAAGATCCCCAAGAAAGGCTAGGTAGGATTTCTGCTGGTGCATCCCTCTCCTACCAGATTTGGGCTACATACAAAGAAACCACAATTCAAAAGGAGGTACAAGGTTCAAAATTAGGTACAAAAGCCTAGAAAAAAAAATCCAGTGAGATAATTCTTAATGCCCTCTCAACATCCAACTCAAAAGTAGAGTTGAAAATAAATAAATTTATTAAAAAAACAAAACAAAACAAAAAAGTAGAGTTGAGAATGGAACTTTAGAGACAAGACTTTCAGTGAGAATTTTGGAGAAAACCAGTGGTATACTGAGGGCTTCCTTCATCCTTGCACACAAATGGAAGAGACACATGCCATTGCTCTCACCATAGAGGGGCTTACAGAGAACTTAAAATGTGTCACCTTTAGTTTGGGAGACGCAGAAGGTTGGAACTGCCTGGAAAACCTACACGGACTGGCTAGCAGCCTTGATGGCCGAGTGAGGGGAGAGGGCTGGGCGAGTGAGTGTAGGACAAAGAATGCAGGGAGCAGAACATGCATGCTGAGATTACCAGCACGGAGACTTTGCTGCTGCCCCTTGAGTCATCTCGGGGTGGGATAAAGGGATCTCGGCTGGGAGAAGCAGAGACATCACTGGATTTCCAGAAACAGAGGGAGAATAAGCACACTCTGGAATCTAGATGCGTTGACCTTTGTTGTCCTGGAGCTCACAGGTGCTGGCCTGGGGATGCTGAGGTGGAGGATGGGGGGCGGGTGTCTCTGAAGAAGACTAAACTGTAATCCTAACCAAGTCTTGAGAAGGCTAGAACTTTCCAGCTCCCTCTCCAGATCTCCCTTTTCCTCCAACTGCTTGGTATATGTGTGTGTGTGCATGCCTGCATGTTTGGGAGGGTGGTGGGGTCAGAAAGTGCAGTCAGCAGTTACAGAAGGAGAAGGAGGGAAGGAAAGTGACCCATGGCTGCCCTCCCTCCCACGGCTGGTCTGAGCTGGAAGCCAGGAGAGGCCTCAGCTTTAAATCTGGTTCATAGTTTTTATTAGTACATAGGAATGGACATTTTTATTTCTGGATTGAGACTCTTATTTTTTTAACTTCAATGACTGCTGCTGCTGCTAAGTCGCTTCAGTCGTGTCCGACTCCTAGAGACCTCATGGACTGCAGCCTACCAGGCTCCTCCATCCATGGGATTTTCCAGGCAAGAGTACTGGAGTGGGTTGCCATTGCCTTCTCCGAACTTCAATGACTACAGGCCTCTTTTTTAGCTAAGATGGACCTGAGAAGTCGGATGGTCTGCCTAGGTTTCCTTTCAGAGCCAGGGGGAAGAGCCCATAATACGAGGTTTAAGGGATCCTGGAAGATGGCACCAAGCTTCTGGGTGATGCCTGCCCCCAGTCGCACTGGTACAAAGTAGCGGGTACATAAGCAGGCCCATCCCTGCCCTGAAGCAGGGACAACGAGAGAGTGCCGAGTCCACCTCCACCAAGCTCAGGCTTGGGATTCCAGCCCGTTCAGAAGAGAGGCCTATCCCTGGCGGCAAAGCAGGACGCCGAGCTCACTCTGGCACCAAAGAGTCTGGAAAGTGCGGGCGCTGGTGGAGAGGCTCCCAGATCCTGGTGGGGAGGGACGGGCAGAGCTGCATGGAGGCTTCTGAACCACCCTAAGGTCAAGTCCAGCCCCCGGGGGCCCAGCCCAGATGAAAAGCTCCTCCATCTGATAACACCCAGGCAAGTGAGCCCAGGTGACGCACTCTTCTGCCCCAGGCTCTGGTAAAGAAAATGAGTTTAGAGCCCCAATCCAAAGAATGTGTAATTAGAATCTGCATGTAGACACAGACAGACAGGTCATACCTGCCCTCACACAACTGAGAGTACTCGAGGCACTTTGGAAGAAAGGCACAGGGAAAACACAAAGTAATATTATTATCACTTTATTATAATTACAACCTACAAGTCAAGTCTTGAAAGACATTTATAGCTCATCTTTACTTGTTTAGGTAAGCTTCCCAGAAAGAGCGCAGGGACAATAGACTCGGACTTTTAAAATTTAGGCAAGAAACAGATGGGTCTGTGGGTCAGGGCCACTATCTAGAGCTCCTCTATGTTAAGGGTACCCTTTGGGGCTCAGGTATATTAACTCTTAGAGCCTAAAAGTTCAACATGCTAAAAAAAAAAATAGGCTTGTTTTTCAGCCTTGGATGGCTACAGGCCAACTGGAAGCTTCTACCCGCTGTGAAGTAATGTGACTGGTAAAATAGCTGGTAAATTATCCATGACTCAGCATCTGATGAGTGATCTGTCTGCAAAGCAGAGCATGAAGGGAGGATGCTCAACAAGTGTCTAGGGGAACCCCAATGTTTCCTGATTATTACAGGGCTTATTGTCTTGTTTGAAGATAATTCAGACTCATTGGCCTTTTGCCTCTCACCTCCTGCCTCTATTAGAGGCCAGGAGGTGGTGGAGTAGGGCCAGAGGGGGAAATGCTCCCTGCTTATTTAGGTATGGAGGGCAACTCTGGTAGGAAAATCCATGTGAGCAGGTGAGGGCTGATGGTTGCAATGAGTCCTGTCTCTGTGGATTTCAGGCCCCTATTCTCAGAGCACCTTGGAATAAAAAAAATCCAGAAATGCCTGTGATTGGCAGAGACACTGAAACCAGAGATGCGTAGACATGACGCAAAGAGTCACACCATGTGTGTTGCAGCAAAGTCTGAGGCTTTGTGACTGATGAAGACAAGTGTTGCATAACAACAGCCTATGAAAAACTGGTTTTAAAGGGCCTGTGTACTTGTGTCAAAGTCAATAAGGACTTAGTGGAGATGCAGTCAGGGATGACCTGCATCTGCTGCTGCTGCTGCTGCTAAGTGACTTCAGTCATGTCCGACTTTGTGCGACCCCATGGACTGCAGCCTACCAGGCTCCCCCATTCATGGGATTTTCCAGGCAAGAGTACTGGAGTGGGTTGCCATTGCCTTCTCCAGACCTGCTTCTATTCACCTCCTATTCCCAAAACATAGGCTCCTAGGCTTCCTGGGCTATTCAGGGCTCTGCTTCATGCCTGGCACTGCCTCATACTCTGAATCCGTTTCTGAGTCCTGTTTCCCTTCTCCACTCAGTTGTTGTTGTTCAGTCGCTAAGTCATGTCCGACTCTTTGCAACCCCATGGACTTCAGCGTGCCAGGTTTCCCTGTCCTTCACTATCTCCCAGGGTTTGCTCACACTCATGTCCATTGAGTTGGTGATGTCATCCAACCATCTCATCCTCTGTTGCCCCCTTCTCCTCCTGCCTTCAGTCTTTCCCAGCATTAGAGTCTTTTCCAATGAGTCAGCTCTTCTCATCACGTGGGTGAAGTATTGGAGCTTAAGCTTCAACATCAGTCCTTCCAATGAGTATTCAGGGTTGATTTCCTTTAATATTGACCACTCAGTCCTTATAGTCCAAACTTACATGGGCCCCCGGGGGCTGGACCTGACCCTAGGGTGGTTCAGAAGCCTTACATGGGTAAGTTGGGACTATAAGTCTCTCCCTTAGGGACTCTGAGAGTTTGAAAATTAACAATGTTGAATGAACACATCCCTTCTTCCAGATAGCATTTTACTGTATTTGACTTTGTGGAGCTGTCCTTCCAAAAGGAGACTGGTATGAGCCTCTGAGGCATCGTGTAGCACAACAAGGGGTGGGTAACCAGGTGTAGAATATTCCAACAGCACCAGATACATGTCTGAAAAGGATCTTTTATTCAATGTTGTTCTGAGTTTCTTGGCTGCTATCTTCACTCAGATAAATTTTCTTCTTCCTAAATTTCTAATCCCTCCGTTTGTCACAAGTCACAATGAAAACAAACAAATTTTACTTCCCCCCGCCCCCCAACCACAAGTGTTGTAGCAATTTTTCTGTGGGTGGGAAGAAACTGAAGAGTCCACATCAGAAACGAGAAAAGGAAACCACTTCTTCAGTGAACACTATGTATTTTTCACTGACGGGGGTTTCGCTGAAGTAAGGAGTACTTTGTATGCCTTCTGGGTGATTTGGTGCAAAAATCCACAGTGTCGAAAGAACATGGTTATTAGCAGCAAACTGTACAACCCCTTATCTGTTTCTTCACAGGCTCTAACCATGGGGGTTAGAGCCAAGTGCCAGCTCTTCATGCTAAAAATGTTCACAATTTGGTCTATGCCGGTAGTGAAGACTGCAGTGTGAATATGCGAATTCTTGCTCCAAACTGGCTAGACACACACTCTGTAAATGTCATTTCTCGGGCGCCTGTTTTATCTGAGAAACCAGATTTCACCAGCGACACTGACACTAGCTGATGATGTCGTACAAGTTCTGAATCTTGCAGGGAGAAGATCTTTTAAGGCTCCTTTCAATACAACTGGCGTGCCTTTCACTTTCAAACCTTTTTAGGATGAGGTTAAATCGGCAAATCACTCTACAAATCTGACAAAGTGAAAATCAAACACATTATTTTTACAAACCGCTCAAGTCCCCTTTCTCCTTTACAACATCTGATGTAACTGCCAATATAATAGAAAATATTAAAACCTTCTCCTTGCTTTCTATGGAGTAGTAGGGGTTCGATATACACCAAAATGGGGCTTCCCTGGTAGCTCAGCTGGTAAAGAATCGGCCTGCAATGCAGGAAACCCCGGTTTGATTCCTGAGTCAGGAAGATCCCCTGGAGAAGGGATAGGCTACCCACTCCAGAATTCGTGGGCTTCCCTGGCAGCTCAGATGGTAAAGAATCTCCCTACAATGTAGGAGACCTGGGTTCGATCCCTGGGTTGGGAAGATCCCCTGGAGGAGGGCATGGCAACCCATTCCAGTATTTTTGCCTGGAGAATCCCCATGGACAGTGGAGCCTGGTGAGCTAAAATCCATCGGGTTGCAAAGAGTCGGACATGACTGAGCAACGAAGCATGAGAACATACACCAAAATGAAGAACTGAAAATGCATTACAAATTTAAAATACAGATTTTTATATAACAAGATGACCTTCCTGGACCTCCCTCTATAAAAATCAATGTCTTCATCTCCAAAGTATTTTTTGACCATGCAAAGTCAGTATCAGGTAAACCTCGAATTTTAATTCTAGGGTAAGAGATGCTGTCTCAAAATGGAACAACTGTCTTCTTCCAGAATCATTAGATGCTTGTATAGATATGCAAGAAAAGCATTAAACTGACAGATAAGCTGGTCTCTAGGTATTTATTAACCTCAGAAAGGGCATAGAGAAATATACCATGTATACAATCTTCAATCAGATACTCTTCTTTGCTTCAACATGAGCTTCATTAAGGTTTGTACTCAATAGAACTACTATCTATGTATATTTAAATGAAATAGAATTTTCCCACTAAATGGAAAATTTAGTGAAAATGTGTGTCGTTATTTTGGCAGGCAATGAATAACAAGATGAGGGAGCTACATGTTCAGTAAATTTAAAGTTGAAAATGAGCATTTGTTGTTCAAATTACAATAAATTCTTGTTTTCCCAGAATCCAAATTGCTTGAGATGTCAAAAAAAATGCTTTGGAAATATTCTGCTTTTATGGTTTTTATGATGTGACTGGTAACTAAGCTTTTACCCCAGGATATCTGCCATCTGAGGTTCTAGTCCTCTGCTTTAAGTTCTGTGCCCATGGGAACGCCCTGAATGGTTCTGAAGGGTTGTGTGTGCCCAAGGCCCAAGGACAACACCCACAGAGCAAAGAGGCAGGAAATTGCTGTGACTGAGTGTGTGGATGGCAGCTGGCAGCTGGCCTGGGTTCAAAGCCCTGCCAGACCATTTAACTGCTGTGTGACTCTGTGCCAGTTATTATTCTGTTTTAGTCTCAGTTCCCTTATCTGTTAATATGCATCATAGACTTGTGAAGAATATATAGAATATAGAGTGTTTAGCATAATATTGGCACATAGAACAATAAACATAGGCCATAAAAGTCAGTGATTACTATTCCCAAATGTTTTTCTCCCAATGGATCCCAACCTTCAGTCTATGCTTTGACCTGACTAAATAAAACAATAGGACCATATTCTGGAGGGTTACCATAGAAACACCTATCACCTTTCTATTGCCCCCAGTACAGCTCCTAAAACTCCATCATTTGAGCGAGTGTCAACAGAGTATATTTGGATGTTGAACACAAGTGTTACTATTAGCAGTAACAACTGCAAACACTTTTCTGCAAGTGTTACATCTTCTGCCTCGGAAGTCAGTTAAGATACAGGGCTCTGCCCCATCTCAAACCCAGAATCCCCAAGCTCCCGCTTCCTGTCTCCAAACACCAGGCTCACCATTCATCTTGGCCTTCTGACCAATTACAGATTTTCTCACTCCTCCCAATGATTGTGTGCTCTAGATTTAAGAGGAGCAGAGCTCCTTTCATCTAGGCCAATGCAGAGCAAGAATGAAGGAGACATTTGTTTCTCTTCCTTGCTTGGCCGTCAGGTCTTTGGGAGCTGGCCAAGGACAAAGGAGAGCACCTTGGAGAACCGCAAAACCAGTGTCAGCTGCCTGGCTATCACAGGCTATACAGACTCCTGGGGTTTTCACTTTTCTCTGGCACTCAAGCAGTGTGACAAGGACCCCCACCTCACATGTGGTGAAAGCCAACGTGCCCCTCCCTACAATGTCTCAGGAGACTCACAAGGAGCTTACTTGCCTCCCAGTCACCTCTTTTCCAGGTTTCTTGCTTCCACTGCACTCTTGAGCTACTGCATGTCTCGCTTCCTAGAAGTCCTCCATTTTCCCCACTGTTCAGTCCCATGCTGGCCCTAATTCCTACATTTTTGCCAAAGCACCACCAACAGGAGGCTGTGGTATGTAGCAGCATTTGGAGCAATGGAGAGGTGACAAGAACAACAGGAACAACAAACCTCAGGATGTGAAAGCCCATCAATTATTGTCACCTGGGGGGATTTCCTGCTGGCCTTAGACCTATCTTTTCTTTTTTTAGTTATTGGAGTATAGTTGCTTTACAGTGTTGTGTTAGTTTCTGCTGCCTAGCAAAGTGAATCAGCTGTATGTTTACATATATCCCCTCTTTTTAGACTTCCTTCCCACTTAAGTCGCCACAGAGCACTGAGTAGAATTCCCTGTACTACCTAGGTGCCATTTCCCAGGTCCTCCCTTCTCCCCTCTGCAGGCCTTTCCTCCCTTTGTAGGGGCCAGTCTTCTCCTGATTCAAATTTCTTTCTCATGCACAGCACCTAGCTCTCCATTGCTTGCTCCCCACTAAACTCATGTCTACCTTTGCATGTCTACCAGCTCCCCCAAGGTGCTTTGCTAAGCGGGGGCCTCTGCCTTTGGGGTTCTGCCCTTAAGCTGCATAATGATCTGAGAGAAGCTTTGCAAACATATGATCAAAGTCATAACTTGGACATCTGTTCCGCACAATCTCTGTAAGAGGGAGGAGGACAGTATAGTGGATAGGATAGGGTACTAGTGTGGCTCGATGTCAGAGATCCACAACAACAGTGGCTGAAAGAAATACAATTTTAGCTTCTCCACACAGAGATGTCTGATCTGGACCTTGGGGCACTGCAGAGTCCTTGCATCTGATTGCTCTTCTATCTCTAAGGTGTTGTCTTCATCACCCAGTTTCAGATGGTGCACAGCTACACTCCAGTCAACTTAGCAAAAAGGAGCAGAGAGCCAGGGGAAGGGCTACTTTCCTCAGGCATAACGTGAAAGTTGCCTATATTATGTTCCTTCATATCTATTGGCCAAAATGTAATCCCATGCCTGCAAGAGAGGCTATGAAGCAAAGTCTTTATTTTAGGTGATCATGTACCCAGCTAAAAATCGGGGCTACTGCAGAACTTTGCCCTTCAGTACTGGTAGCCACTGATTCCAAGTGGCTACAGAAACAACCTAAGTGTCTGACACCAGGGAAATGGATAAAGAAGATGTGGTACATACACACAATGGAATATTACTCAGCCATAAAAAAGGAATGGAATTGGGTCACTTGTAGAGACGTGGATGGACCTAGAGAATGTCATAGAGAATGAAGTAAGTCTAAAAGAAAAAAAATACTGTATACTAATACATATATGTAGAATTTGAAAAAATTTGTATAGATAATCTTATTTACAAAACAGAAATAGAGACACAGACATAGAGAACAAATATAGAGATACCAAAGGAATAATGCGGGGGGGGGGGGGGTCAGATGAATTGGGAGATCGAGATTGACATATATACACTATTGACACTGTGTATAAAATAGGTAACTAATGTGAACGTACTGTATAGCACAGGGAACTGTACTGAGTGCTCTGTGGTGACCTAAATGGGAAGGGCATCCAAAAAAGAGGGGATATATGTATACATATAGCTGGTTCACTTTGCTGTACAATACAAGCACAACACTGTAAAGCAACTATACTCCAATAAATATTTTTAAGAAAATTAATGAAAATAAATCTAAATTAGTTAAAAATTCAAACTCAGTTCTTCAAGTGCTCAACAACCGCGAGTCAAGTGCCATGGCTCATGGCAACAGCATTGCCCGGTGTGGATAGAGAACATTTTCATCATCACGGCAGGTTCTACTGGACAATGCTGCTAGAGCAGAAAGAGTGGGACACTGGGGCAGGACTCGTAGTCACTGTCACTGGCAACATAAAGATTTACTCTGCCCCTCTCATGGGGAGGTGCCTTCGGGCTGAGGACTTTGTCCAGTGCCTCTCTGTGCTCTGGTTGCTCACTCATTTGAGAGTGCCCTGCAGCTGTTCACCAGACAATACCATGGGTCATGGATCTAACACAGGCCTGGCACATAGTAGGCAGTCACTAAATGTCAGTTCCCTATGTGTCCCTGACCCACCAAGCCCTCATCCATACTCATGGCGCCCTCCCCTGTACAGAACTTACTTCTGGAGTCCTACACTGCCTCCCTGAGGAACAGGCACCATTAACCACTCCCCCATCACAGAACCCCATCCCTATCACAGAAGGTGATTTTTTCTTGGGCTCCAAAATCACTGCGGACGGTGACTGCAGTCATGAAATTAAAAGATGCTTGCTCCTGGGAAGAAAAGCTATGACAAACCTAGACAGTGTATTAAAAAGCAGAGATATCACTTTGCTGACAAAGGTCCATATAGTTAAAGCTATGGTTTTTCCATCAGTCATGTATGGATGTGAGAGTTGGCCCATAAAGAAGGCTGAGTGCTGAAGAACTGATGCTTTCAAATTGTGGTGCTGGAGAAGACTGTTGAGAGTCCCTTGGACAGTAAGAAGATTAGTCAATCATAAAGGAAATCAGTCCTAAATATTCATTGGAAGGACTGACGCTAAAGCACCAATGCTTTGGCCACATGATGCTAAGAGGTGACTCTTTGGAAAAGACCCTTATGCTGGCAAAGATTGAGGGCAGGAGGAGAAGAGGCAAGAGAGGATGAGATAGCATCATTGACTCAAAGGACATGAGTTTGAGCAAACTCCAGGAAGTGGTGAAGGACAGGGAAGCCTGGCATGCTGCAGTCCATGGGGTGGGAGAGAGTTGGACAAAACTTAGCAACTGAACAATATCACAAAAGAGGATTTGAGACTTGGCCAAGGTGAGGGAGCAAAGTGTCTACCAGGGTAGGGGCTCCAGCTCTCTCTTGCTCTGCTCATTAATGTCCCCTTCGATGCAGGGGAAAGCCTGACAGTGACAGATGACCACATTCTCAAGCTTTTAGGAATTCATGGGAAAAAATAATCACATATACTTGCAGAAGAGAGGGAGGTTATTCTCACTAACTAACCCAGCCCTCAGCAGGCACATTTGTCTCAGACAATACTTGCTGGGAAAATTCTGGGCCACCTGAGAACCCATGCCAGTTCTTTATTCTGAAGGACTGCAGGAATCTTAGAGTTGGGTCACTTTGTCCCCTTGACCTTTTGCTTCTGGGTAGTCTGTGACCTTAGATTTTCTTTCTTTAGATCAGGAATTAACATGCTGAGACATACTGTCCAGAGCTGCTGGAGGCTAAAGGAGTGAAGGAGGAAGCCAAGGGTGTGGAAAAGTTTCAGCATTGGTCCCTCAAGCCAACATCTGTGTTTGGGTTATTTGGAAAGAGGGAGGAAGCATGAAATCGCTAATTCTTAAATTTTGTGGGGTCACTTGCCTGTATGAGAGTTTGAAACTGTCTCCTCAGAAAAATGCATGTACACACCAAAATCTACAAACATCTTAGAAAGTTCATGCACCTACTTAATTAAATTGTGTTACCATTTGACTTGGAGTCCCCGATGATCGCCGTGGCTTCTAAAAGTTTTATGAGAGAGCATTATCAGGCTCGAAGAAGTCCTCCGGGATCCCAAGCTCATTAAGGGCCAGGCTTCATAGAGGCCAGTTGTAGACTGATGTCACAGCTTGTAGGTTCCATTTTCCTTCTCTTTTTTTCCCCTTTTTTGGATTTCTTTGTTTCTGGGAATACGAGGAACTCCTTCTCTAGAATGACACCCCAGGGATAAAGTCAGCCACATTCACCAGGCTGAGAAAATACCCGAAGGTTCAGCCAGGAGCACAAATTACCCAGATTGGAAGATAGGGAAATGAAAATACATGAGAAATGAAAATGCATGAGGCTCAACTGCACAACTTTCAAATGAGAAAATAAAATTCCTGATTTGAAGTCTCCTTGGGGAGGTTCTTCTTTGCTCTGTGATGGGAACAAAAGGTTATTGCCTTGGTGGATGGCGGATGTTTTCTCATTAGTGTGTGGGCAGCTTGATGAGAGGCTTCCTGAGGCCTCTTGGCTCAAGAGCAGGGATTGAAGTGTGAATGGAGGGTGGAGTGAAGCGAGGAGGGGCCACACAGGCCGAGACTGGATCATTACAACCCTGCGCTGTCCACTGGGGCTGCCATCTACGACACTTTGAGCTCTTCCTGCTTTGCCCAGGGCTGCATTTCCTGGGGCAGCTGGCGTTCACAGCTTTGGAAGCTCTGCCCATTCAGTCAGTGGTTCTCAGCCCTGGCTGTACATTAGGCCCCCCTGGAGAACATTAAAATCACCGCTGCCCAGACACTGCTCTTTGAGTGGTCTGGAGTGGATTCCAAGAACCCTGGAAATAAACACTCCCTGGGTGATTCCAGGGCCCACCTAGGGTAGAGAATTATCACTCTCAGTGTCGTTGAAACTATCGTAGGTTTTCTGAGGAGCTGTAGAGAGTTTAGAAACTTAACAATCAGAGAAAAGCTAAAAGAACTGTTCCTTTAACAAACATGAGTGCCTTAGAGAGAGAAAAATCGTGTTGCCCAAGAAGGTTGAACAGGAAAATGGGCTGTGGGTACATTTGTCCTCCTTTCAGTCCTTAAATAACAGATTCTGATCAGCTTTGGTAACAAAAATGAAGTTCTGTTAAATACTTAATGAGTTTCCAGAGAGAATTAATCAAGAATGAGTTTAATACTATTCCAATTAGGTGTGGGTTAAATAATGCACAGCATAAAAATTCAAACCAAACAGAGATCACGTAGGCTGTGGGAGTCCCTCTGGTCAGGGAGGGAGTGGCTGTGCTCGAAGTTGGAGAAGGTTGGCTGTGCATGTTACTTGGCAATAAAATCTGGTGATTTTGCACTTAGTTATGGTTTAATATTATTCCAATGAGGCTAAATGTCACTTTTCTTCCAACTAGATTATTCTTGTTTTTAGGAAGCAGACAGAAGGTTAAGGGTGACCCCTGGAGACTGTCAGTCATATATCAGAGCAATCGGTAACTTGGAGGTTTTAATTTGGGTTCGCACAGAAGCATGATCTAAAACAAGGATTATATTAATAGGGAAAGTAGTTCATTTGGAATGTGATGCTAGGAAACATTGGAAAGACAATGGAGAAGGGAGAAGGGAAGAAAAGAAAGGGTATATAGGATCTGTTATTAAGCAGTTACCACTGAGGGCAACTGGGTTGCCATGCAACCATGGAGACATGCCTCAGTCACCTTGACTGAGATGCAAGGAAGGTGGGCTGGTTATCCACCAAGTTCCCATCCACCATAGACTGAGGGCTACTTCTAGGATATTCTGGCTACCAGGCCTAATGTGCTCCCCTGGCCAGATAAAAGCTCTCAGAGACAGAGAGGCAGATATGGGAAATAAGCAGACTTTGATGTACAGAGTTCATATGCACAAGGAACTAGCAATGTCTGCTGCAGTGTATGAATACTGAGAATCAAGTAGTCATCCATCCATCCATCCATCCATCCATCCACCCATCCAATAGAATCATGAGCAAGTGATGTGTGTGCTCAGTCGCTAAGTCCTATCTGACTCTTTGCGACCCCATGTACCATAGCCCTCCAGACTTCTCTGTCCATGGGATTTTCCAGGCAAGAATACTAGAATACAAGAGAGGGGTGCCATTTCTTCCTCCAAGGGATCTTCCCCATGCAGTTATCAAACCCGCGTCTCCTTCATCTCCTGCATTGGCAGGTGGATTCTTTACCACTGAGCCACCTGGGAAGCCCTCAATCAAGTGGCAGACATATACAATTCAGATTAAGGGCTGGTTACATGAACGCTTACAGATTTCTGTACAGTAGCTTTGCAGAAAAGAGCCAGAAGGGTACACTTGTCCACCATATTTCTCTTTATCTGCCAGTTAGTCTCCTAGTCCACTTGATCATTAAATCTAGGAAGTATTGTTTACTCTGATTCTCCAAAAAAAAAATCTGTGGTGCTTAAAACTTCCTTCCACCTCCCACTCCCAATCCAATGCTCAAAACTCAATGACAGGTTGGCAGGTGGAGTCCCCTTGGATCTGGTCTATAAGAGATAAAGGGAGAAAAGTCACTTGATAAGAGTCATTGACACTAAAAGAGATGAAAATGACCTACCCAAGCTGGGCTGGACCTCCTGACCATTTTGCTATTGTTAACTGCTCTGCTGCTATCAAAGGAGCCTTTGCCGTGACCTCTAGACCCAACCCAAAGCATGGATCCTTTAACAGTTTTCTGATATTTCTTTATACTAATCGAGTAATCAAAGAAATTCTTACCAGTGAGAAGCCAGGAGTGAGCCAGAACCCAGGGTCACTGCAAGGAGAGGGGAGGAATCGTTTCTGGTGAGCGAAATTCAAATGCAGTCATTTCATCCTTTAACAGAGCCAAACAGGAACACCTACTAAATCTTCAGGCTTCAAAGAGTAACTAGCGATTTGCAGAATCAAATAATCTCACTCAATCCCTGGCCTCCCTTTCTGCAGAGCAGGGCTTGGGATGAGGCAAAGGCCAGGGAAGGATGAAGTGGAGGGGGCCCCTGGAAGGAGGGGCTTGTGGGGTGAAGGTCTGGTACCACCTGGCACAGAGATCCAGGTTCCTGTTTTTGCTGCATGTGCTCATGTCAGGAGGTGCCATCAGTCAGACAGACGGCAATTGCCCTTCTCTGAGAGTTTGCTCATAATTTACTAGTCCGCCTCTCACATTCTCTGCTCCATCCCTTAAAATTAACAAGTTGTTGTATGGGGTTCACTGAGGACATTTGAACCATAACATAATCTCTTTTTCTTACTTCAGCATGCCCAGAAAAACCATCAGTTAAATTTCTAGGGCTTCTCTAAATACTTTCGATTAAAGACATACATTAAATGCATCACGGTGCCTCCCAAATTATGATTTTTTTAAGAGACAAAACTGATGTAGCCCTAGAGTCTTCTCCAGTTCTGGCAGACTTAAAAATTCTCTTTATGGCCTTTTCTGATTATAAAAATAATTCACCTCATAAAAATTCAAACCAAACAGAGGTGAAGTAGACTGCAGGAGTCCCTCAGGGTCAGGGTCGGGGTTAGGAGAAACACAAAGCCAAGAGTGTCTGCTAGGCATGTTACTTGGCAATAAAACCTCATGACCTTGCACTTGGACAGGGAACTAACAACAAGATGGCTCCATCGTCACAGTCCCATGGGCCTCTTTCAGGTGTCCTGCCTCCTGGGGATAGAAAGGTGGAGGCCTCAGGCTCCTGGCCTGTTCTGTTCTGTGTATCATGCAACACAATTCCACAATTCCATACGTGCTCACTGAGTGCCAAGCTCTAAGATCTTGATGAGCAAGGCAGACAAAAGAGACAGGTCGCCTCTCTCCATGGCCGGTCTGAAGGGAGACAGACCTAAAGAAAACTGGCCACATGCCTCATGAACAATTGTAATCAGTGATGAGAACTCCTGAGGAAAGGAAACTGGTCCTAAGAGAACAGGTAACAGAGGACTCTGCCCTAGATGGGATTGAGGACAAACTTCCCTGACGAGATGATGCTGAGATCAGAAGGGAAGGGGCAGTGAGGTGGGAGCCCTGGGCGTTGCAGATGGCGGGGACAGCATGCGCAAAAGCCCTGTGGTAGGAGGGGATCTCTGCAGTTCTAGAAAAGCTTGCCGGGAACAGAAAACGGTGGATAAAGCAGTGGAATCAGGCAATGTTTGTCAGTCAGTCTAGGGGTCTGGAAAAACTCAGGAGGGTTTAAGCTGGATTTTAGCATGCGGATCAGTAGGGGGTGCCTGGTTGGGGAGAGGCATGCTGATGCTGGTCACAGCTGGAGGGTGGATAGAGCAGGGCAAGAGTAGTGGCTGCATTATTGACGGGTATAACCCCAGCTTGTGGTCTACTGCGATTGTCCTGGCCAAAGCAGCTGGACACGCCTGGGGCTGGCATGTGCCTCCAAAGCCTCTTATGGCCACAAACACAGCATTACTGTTTCTGTGACTGGCTTCCAGACCCTAGTCCACCCTGCCAGCCCAACTACATCAGTTTCCCTGAGGAAGCTTCCTTGAAAGTGTTAGTTGCTCAGTCATATTTGACTCTTTGTGACTCCATGGACTCTAGCCTGCCAGGTTCCCTTGTCCATAGAATTCTCTAGGCAAGGATACTGGAGTGGGTAGCCATTCCATTCTCCAGGGGATCTTCCCAACACAGGAATTGAACCTGGGTCTCCTGCTTTGCAGGCGGTCTCTTTACCAACTGAGCCACCAGGGAAGTCCACTCCTATACATATTGATTCTTATTTAGAAGGTCCCAGGAGGGCCCAGGAATCCAGTTTTATAGCTTCTACAGGAAACCCAGATGTGTGTCCATGTTTTTTTCCATTTTCTCCACAAAGATTTGCTTGGGAAGATGGTGTTGAACCTTGGACGGAGCACTGAGTGTTAGTTCAGTTCGACTGCTCCTAACAGTGTGGCCTCAAACAAATGGCTTCACGTCATGAACCTCGACTTCACCATCTGTAAAACAGGCATCATGTTTATTTTCTTCCTGTGTGCCTGTGGGGGCATGGAGGGTGTTTTGAGGATCTAATGAGATGCTGAATTTGAAAGTTTAACACAAATACCTGATATTCTTTACCTGCAAACAAACTATAGTTTTCAGTGTGGATAAGGCATTCAGATTTTATTGTTTGGTGCTTTGGCCCTTTTGCCTCTGGTTACGTTTTGTAAGTGAAAGCTGTCTAAAGGTGTTGATGCTTGGTTCCAAAGGCACCCTCCCTATACTCTGAGGAAGGGGTGGTCTCCCTCTCCCTTTCCTAAGGGTCTGTCCTCCCTCTAGGCAATGGCCACTGTGTCCCCTTTCACGTGCTCATACACTCGTCCCCACTGCGGCCAGCACTGCTGTTCCTGCTGCCTGTTTGCTATGTGCCAGGCATTGAACTTAACTCTTTACACTTATTATTAAAAGTTACCCCCATCACCCTCATTAAAGATAATGAAACTGAGCTGTAAAGAGGTCAAGTTATTTACTGAGGGTCATGTAGCCAGCAAAGCAAGAGCTATTTGAACTGATTAACCACTCTTTATACCATTATTTGTAGGAGGCGTCTGACCATTAGTCTTAAATTTTACCTTTGCCTTTCTTCCAGAGGAACAGGGGTGTCATAAGGCAATGGTGACTCTTCAAGTGAGTATAGATACAACCCCGAGTCTCATTAAGCAGTGGAAAAACTCATAAGATTGTGAGCCTCCTGAGGTCAAGGACATACTAATTCATAATTGTGTGAATGGCACAGAGCAGGTGTTTGGTAAAGTTTGTTGATGAGTGAAGCATTGACACAGTTTACACAATGGCACAACATAATATTTATCCCACGAGATGATTTTTATACATATTAGAAGGAAGACAAAGATGACGTTCAATGACTTGCAAGGCTACAGAGTGATTTGCTGCAGAGAACACCAGCATGGAAGTCAGATGGATGGATTACAGCTTTGTTCACAATAGTTATCATGTGACTATGTGGCACTGAACTAGATACTCATCCCCTGGAAACTCCACATTGTGTGTTTGTGTAATCAGTCACTCAGTTGTGTCCGACTCTTTGCGACCTTATGGTTGCGACCTTATGGCCCGTCAGGCTCCTCTGTCCATGGGTTTTCAATCCTCACATTACTCACAGGTAAAATGGAGGTGTTTATAGCACCATTTACACAGTATTTTCTTGAAGTTAAATGAGATGATGCATAAAAGCGCCAGGCACATAGTAAGTGCTCAGTAAATACTGGCTCTTGCTAGTGGACATAGAACTGATGAATTCTGGTCATTTGGCTTCAGTTGAATGTTCTTTGCCCTAGATTTGAAGTATGTGACCAGTATGTTTATACTAAAAAATACATAGCAGAATATTAGAGAATTTATGAAAATACTTACCCAAAGAGTTGGCATTTGCATTGATGGAAACCAAAGTGGTAGGACACTCGGGACTGAACAGGGGTGTGTGTCTTTGACAAACTTGGGTCCTTGAAACTAAGAAAGATGGTCCCCTCTGCTTATAACTACAGTGGCCAGCACATTGACCCTGGCTCATTGTCAGCAACTAATTTCATTCGTTACCTGAGGCATCACTTGAGAATGGAATTCATCTATTCAACAATCATTTATTGGGCACCTATTGTACCAGCCACTGTGATAGGAGTCGGGATGTGATGGCAAGCCTAAGAGGCTGTGTCTGCAACTGCATGAAGCTGTGAACTAGTAGCAACACTGGAGAGGCTATTCTTAGCCCTAGAGAATCTTGGCACCAGAAGAGCCACACCCCTGGTGGAACATAGGATCACTTGGGCAGATGGCAACCAGCGTCTATTATTTTTAATATTTTTTTTAAATTTATTTTTTAATTGGAGGAAAATTGCTTTACAATGTTGTGTTGGTTTCTGCCACACAACAACTCAAATCAGCCAAATTATACATACATCACCTCCCTCTTCTCTGGTGGCTCAGATGGTAAAGCATCTGCCTACAATGCAGGAGAACCAGGTTCAATCTCTAGGTCAGGAAGATCTCCTGGAGAAGGAAATGGCAACCCACTCCAGTATTCTTGCCTGGAAAATCCCATGGATGGAGGAGCCTGGCAGGCTATAGTCCATGGGGTCGCAAAGAGTCAGACACGACTGAGCAACTTTACTTTCATCTCCCTCTTGAGCCTCCCCCGATCCCATCCCTCTAGGTCATCACACAGTGCCAAGCTGGGTTCCCTGTGTCATATATCAACTTCTCACCAGCCGTCTATTTTACACATGGTACTATACATAGGTCAATGCTACTCAGGGTTTGTTATAGTCCATTTTTTCTTAGTGGTAAAGTTGTGAACAAGTCTCAAAGCCCATTCCTGCTTAGAGGAAATATAGGTAAGAAATGGTCATGGAAACAAAACAGAGAGGAGTAGAGTCCAAGGATCCATGAAAACATCTCCTGATGATAGGTACTCTCTGCCTGCAGAGAGACCCCCATGTCTCATCCTGATGTAATCTGACCATCCTTTACAATGCTGTCCCCAGGGATGTGTGTTCTTGGCTGGATGGAACAAGGAAGGGAGTCCCTTTGATCTTCTATGATGAGACTTACCTCCGTTCAGTGTAGATTCACAGAGATGGTAGCTTCAGTTCAGTTCAGTTCAGTTCAGTCACTTAGTCATGTCTGACTCTTTGCGACCCCATGAACCACAGCACGCCAGGCCTTCCCATCCATCACCAACTCTTGCAGTCCACCCAAACCCATGTCCATCGAGTTGATGATGCCATCCAACCGTCTCATCCTCTGCCATCCCCTTCTCCTCCTGCCCTCCATCTTTCCCAGCATCAGGGTTTTTTCCAGTGAGTCAGCTCTTCGCATCAGGTGGCCAAAGTATTGGAGTTTCAGCTTCAACATCAGTCCTTCCAATGAACACCCAAGACTGATCTCCTTTAGGATGGACTGGTTGGATCTCCTTGCAGTCCAAGGGACTCTCAAGAGTCTTATCCAACACCACAGTTCAAAAGCATCAATTCTTCGGCACTCAGCTTTCTTTATTGTCCAACTCTCACATCCATACATGACCACTGGAAAAACCATAGCCTTGACTAGATGGACCTTTGTTGGCAAAGTAATGTCTCTACTTTTTAATATGCTGTCTAGGTTGGTCATAACTTTCCTTCCAAGGAGTAAGCGTCTTTTAATTTCATGGCTGCAATCACCATCTGCAGTGATTTTGGAGCCCAGAAAAAATAAAGTCAGCCACTGTTTCCCCATCTATTTTCCATGAAGTGATGGGACCATATGCCATGATCTTAGTTTTCTGAATGTTGAGCTTTAAGCCAACTTTTTCACTCTTGTCTTTCACTTTCATCAAGAGGCTCTTCAGTTCTTCACTTTCTGCCATAAGGGTGGTGTCATCTGCATATCTGAGATTATTGATATTTCTCCTGGCAATCTTAATTCCAGCTTGTGCTTTCTCCAGCCCAGCGTTTCTCATGATGTACTCTGCATAGAAGTTAAATACAGCCTTGACGTACTCCTTTTCCTATTTGGAACCAGTCTGTTGTTCCATGTCCAGTTCTAACCGTTGCTTCCTGACCTGCATACAGGTTTCTCAAGAGGCAGGTCAGGTGGTCTGGTATTCCCATCTCTTTCAGAATTTTCCACAGTTTATTGTGATCCACACAGTCAAAGGCTTTGGCATAGTCAATAAAGCAGCAATAGATGTTTTTCTGGAACTCTCTTGCTTTTTCGATGATCCAGCAGATGTCGGCAATTTGATCTCTGGTTCCTCTGCCTTTTCTAAAACCAGCTTGAACATCTGCAAGTTCACTGTTCACGTATTGCTGAAGCCTGGCTTGGAGAATTTTGAGCATTACTTTACTAGCGTGTGAGATGAGTGAAATTGTGCAGTAGTTTGAGCATTCTTTGGCATTGCCTTTCTTTGGGATTAGAATGAAAACTGACCTTTTCCAGTCTTGTGGCCACTGCTGAGTTTTCCATATTTGCTGGCATATTGAGTGCAGCACTTTCACAGCATCATCTTTCAGGATTTGAAATAGCTCAACTGGAATTCCATCCCCTCCACTAGCTTTGTTCGTAGTGATGCTTCCTAAGGCCCACTTGACTTCACATTCCAGGATGTCTGACTCTAGGTGTGTGATCACACCATCGTGATTATCTGGGTCGTGAAGATCTTTTTTGTACAGTTCTTCTGTGTATTCTTGCCACCTCTTCTTAATATCTTCTGTTTCTGTTAGGTCCCTACCATTTCTGTCCTTTATTGAGCCCATCTTTGCATGAAATGTTTCCTGGGGATCTCTAATTTTCTTGAAGAGATCTTTAGTCTTTCAGTAGAGAGATTTAAATTATCCAAAATTAACTACTGGAAACATAAAACAACATTTACAAGAGACTAAACAACATTTATGGTCTTGGCCTCTTAGCTACTGATACAGAGATAACCAGTGTTAAAAACACTGGTTTACATGTCCTCTTACTAAGGGAAGTGTTTATTTCCAAAGAAACTGTGTTCTCATTTCCAGATCATATTTTCTGAGTGTCCCAAACCCAGCACTGGAGCTGGCAGAAAGGACATAGCTACAATTTGTGTTGTGCCTTTTCATTTGTATGAAAGGCAAATGTCTTACGCAGGACCTGCCTTGTAGAATCAGCTTAGTAATCAAATGAGATTGTGTATGTAAAACAACACAGTGCCTGGCATGTTATAAGCTGTAACTATTTGTAGTGGATGTCTGGTGTTGGTCTGCCTGGCACCCATCTCTCCGTTGAGGAACAGTCCTCCCATTTCACCTGGCCTTGGTAGGTATGGAACCCAGACTGGGCTGATCATGGTACCTTGTCCCTTACCTGTGGCAGACAAGAGTTAGGTCAACATGCAAAAATGTGCCAAAATGAAAGCCGGGTGGACAGAGAGACAGTCCTGGCACACTTGGAGCCAACTTTGGTCCCTAAATCCAGATTCCTATTTAATAGCTCCTTATGCAGTTCTGTCAGCTGCTCTGAGCTGAGTCACAAAGGTGAGCCAAAAGTTCCTCTTTTGCTTACGTGACTTGAGTTGGGTTTCTATAACGTACTGTTGGGATCACGAGGACATGAGAACGTGAAGCTGGAAGCCCACACGACAGGAGGATGGGATGAGGCATTGCCCTTTCAGGAGCCCACAACTGAGAGGTGAGAATGTTCTTGGTCCATTCCCCAGGTCTTAGTCACTGGTGTTTCAACCGGCTGCAGAACGTCTCCTTTCACCTTCCTCTCACCTGTCCTGGATGAGTTACATCATGTGGCTCCCCCCTAAATGTCCCCTTCCCTTCCAAGTCTCAGAGACAAAAAGTAGGCTGAGAAACGGAACTGGGTCTTAGTGACGGGGACTCCTCACTTGTTTAGACGAGGAAGGACACCCAGTGATCAGTCCAGGGGCTGGAAGGAAAGCAAGGTGAGCATAATGAGCAGTGAAATTTAAACTGGAAAACAGGCACTAATCCCAGGGCACTTTCTGTGTTTCATTCACCTTTGGATTCCCCGGGGTGAGTGCAGTATCAGGTGCTTCACTGAGTTCTCTGTGAAGGTCTCAGTGAGTGGAAGGAATCTAAGTAGGTAAGTTCACTCGGGTTATAAGGCCATGTGGGACGAGGCCCTTACAGGGGGAGTTGAAAAGGCTTGAGACCTGCCTCCTGCCTTCAAGGAGCTCCACCAGAGAGAGGAAGGTGAGGAAGTCGCTGTACTGGGGGAATTCAGTATATCATGGAGATATGATTCCACATCCATGGGGTGGAGCTCTCTCTTGAGACGTTGGAAAGGCCAGGGAGTGGGGTTTCCGCTGGCATCTGATGGGGAGGGAGGGGGAAGTGGTGACTAGGATTCTGAGTGTGAAGAGTGAAGCGGAAGATCAGGCAGCTGTGGGTTAAGGGAAGCAGGAGCTTTAGACCTGAAAGGGGTCAGGAAGATATAGCTGAACAGATAAAATGAGAACTGTCCTGGTGGGCGTGGGGGTTTGTAGTAGTTAGGACATGTGGGAGAGTGGTGGAGAGATTTCTGTTCACACATTCAAATCTCTTGATCAGGTAGCATTTGACCTTGACTGACTGGTGGAAGGCTGAGGGACAGCTGCCTTTGGTGGCAATGCAGAGGTGTGGGCAGAGTGTTGTTCTTGACAGCAGTATCCAGGAGCTTGTGAGTAAAGGCAAATCCTCCACCCTACCCTAGACCTGCTAATTCAGAAGCTTTAGGGGTGTGACCCTGCTGGTTGTGTTTAACAAGCCTTCCAGATGATTCTGATGTCTGGCCTCGTGCAGTTCACGTTCAGAGAATGTCCATGGGGGCCAGGCAGGCAAGGTGGGCTGGCATCTGATTGCAGAATCCTGAAGGCCAGATTCTACACTTAGGGTTTCCCTGGTAGCTCAGCTGATAAAGAATCCGCCTGCAATGCGGGAGACCCTGGTCCAATTCCTAAGTTGGGAAGATCCCCTGGAGGAGGGAATGGCAATCCACTCTAACATTCTTGCCTAGAGAATTCCCATGGACAGAGGAGCCTGGCGGGCTACAGTCCATGGGGTCACATGACTGAGCGACTAAGCACAGTGCATAGCACAGACACAGGGCATTTTCCCTGTACCGCTGAGAAGCTACAAAAAGTTTCTGAACATGAGTCATGTTTTCACTCGTTCACTCGGCTAATGTTTATTGTGCACCTACCACGTGCCAGGCCCCACACTGGGCATGGGAGAAAATACTCCAATGTGAGTTCAGGCCAGCATTTTAAGTACAAACTTATCTGGAGACAAGATTGCCATTGTCTGTCTTTTTTTTTAAAAAATCTGATTTACAAATGGAAAAAAACACCTATTATGCTCTCCAGAAACAACTCTGCTGCTTGTCTGTGCCAACAGAAGTCATTCAGCTAAACGTTTACTAAAGTTTCTAACACTAGGGATGGGAACTGATGAAGGGAAAACAGGGGCGCACACACACACGGGAACACACACACACGTACACACACACACACACACACACACACACACACACACACTGGAAAGGGGCGATGGGAGGGTCAAAGGAACAAACTTCCAGATGTAAAATAAATGAGTCCTGGGAATGTCATGTACCATGCAGTGACCAAAGTTAGTAATGCTGTGTTAGATACCTGAAAGTTGCCAAGAGAATAGATCTTAAAAGTTCTCATCACAAGAAAAAAAAAATCTGTAACCATGTGAGATGGAGGAAAGTACCTAGGCTTCTTGTGGTGACCATTTTCAGGGTGTACAGATATCGCATCACTACGTTGCACACTTAAAACAAACACACTGTTATGTATCAATCATATCACAGTTTTAAAAACAATTTAAACAAAGGGGTGGGAAGGAAGCATTTTTCTCCTGTCCATGCTGCCTTTCAGAGAGCTGCCTTGTACAGTTCTCAGACGGACCTGCAGCCTTGGACTTGGGAAGGTGAGGGCCAATTAGCTCCAAGTGTTTCTATGTTTACCTAACAGTTTTGGAGGGTGGGAGGGGAGAGAGGGGGAGGAGAACAAAGGAGTCAAGCGTGGGAGGCTCGCTCCTGTTCTCAGACATCAGTCCTGTCTGCTGCTCAAGGAAACTGGAGCTTGATTTCAAAGGCGAACAGGTCTTTTCATCTGAGTCCAGTGAAACAACCAAGGTGCTCGGTCTGGAAGGTCACATGTCCTCAGGCCAATTTTCAAGCCTTTTTACTGTCTATGCAGGCACGCACACTAAATCACTTCAGTGGTGCCCAACTTTTTGCGACCCTATGGATTGTAGCCCGCCAGGCTCCTCTGTCCATGGAATTCTCCAGGCAAGAGTACTGGAGTGGGTGGCCATTCCCTTCTCCAGGGGATCTTCCAACCAAGGGTTCGAACCTGGGTATCCTGCATGGCAGGCAGATTCTTTACCATCTGAGCCACCAGGGAAGCCTTTACTGTCTGGTCAAACTGGGGGTGAGGATGGGGAGGCTGGAGCAGCTCCGGGGGTCCCTGTCTGGGGCCACGAGGCTTCTCCATGTTCCCATCTGGCAGGCTGAGGTTGGTGGGCCTGGCCCTTCCCTGGAGAGAAACCTGCTAAGGCGAGTGGTGGTTACACCAAGCAGCAGAGGACAGGATTCAGAGGTGTCCCGGGGCTGTTCCAATCTGAGTTTTTCTCTGGCCTGTAAGAAAAGAGACAGGTTTCTGATCTCCCCTAAACCTTCTGTCTCCCAAGTCTACACCCTCTGCTACCCCAGCAAAGCAGTTATCGTCCACTCCTTCCTCTGAGCGGTCCTCAGTTGGCTTCAAATCAGAGGAAAGGACCAGGAGAGAGAAACTGAGAAATCTCTGTGTTGAGCATCACCAGTGCCACCAACCCCGTGTCCAGTTTCTGTGTCCTGTGTGTGATACTGCAACAGCAGCCTGACTGAGGCAAGACCTCCTCATTTGGCTGATGCATGACCCCCTCCTCATTTGCTTCCTGGGGATTGTTTATTAGAGACCAGCATTTCAGAGAGCAAGGGCCAGCTTGAGCACAGCAGTAGGCAGCTCACCGTCACCAGCATGGTGGAGCTTATTTTTAACTAATTACATTACAGAGGGGTGGGTGGCAGGGAGAAGGGGGTGGGGCGTTATAATTGGGTGAATTAAAAAAAAGAAAAAAGACACCCAGTTTAAAAAAATCTTAGGTTTAATTTAGTAAATTTCAATTACAAGGGGAGTTACTAAGCTGCAGATTACTTGCATTATATCCTTAATAACCACTTCATTTGCACCAGGGATCATCAATAGAGATTCTTGGGAATGCATCGTCAGAATAAGTGATGGGTCCTAATGAGGTCTTTGTTCTTCCCGAGTCTCTCTTCTGAGGCTCTTTCCTCCCTCTGTGGAGAGGCACAGAGTTTTCCAAATGGGGTAGAGATGCCTTAAATTAGAAATGGAGCGTGTGAAGAAATCAAGAGGTTTTCAAACTGGTTTCACCGCCGGGAGAGAGGACGCCACACTCCTCCTCCAGCTCTCTTAACTGTCCCTCACGGGGTTTTTTAATTCTCCTCGCACGCATTAGCTCTGCTGGGCTGCTATGGACGCGTCTGCTCCCGTGCTGGCCACAGACGTCTGCCTTTATTAGCTGGCAACAGAGAAAATGGCCTGCCTGGACCTTCCTCTTGTGAATAATGGATATGCTGCCATAGACCTTCCTGCTTCTGTTTTTTCTGCTTCCTCTGAAGAAAGTGTGTCCAGTGGTGGACACTGGGTCTTTATTGGAAAAGCTGTTTTCCAAGATCATTTAGCTTTAAAAAAGTCATGAACCCACAGGGACTTTGAGACTTTGTGTATGTGTGTGTGTGTTAAGATCCATTTTGTAAGAGAAGGTCTCTTTTTGGGGGCGGGGTGAGAGGAGTAAGGAAAGTGTAAAGTGAACAAAAATCTCTTATCTAAATCCTAATACCTGCAGTTCTTTCCTTCATATGCCACCTCCTACTCTGCAGGGCTTTATAAAGCATTTGTTTATTACCTTATAGGTTTAAATACAAATTGCCCTCATTCTGCAAATGAGGAAACTGAGGCTCAGAGAGGTTAGCGACTTGCCTATAGTCACTCAGCTTAGGGGGTGACAGACGGAGGATTTCAGTCCTTGTCTCTGAATCCTGTGCTCCTTCCAACACCCCAAACCACTTCTCACGGGCTGCCAGCAGCCCGCACATTTACCCTATTTGTGAAGGTCAGCATTTGTATCTCACTGCAGCGTGTTATCCATTTAAACTTCATTTCTGAATCTGTGTATTTCAGCAACAGTTTTGTTTCAGAGGACTCCAGAGAGTAGCCTTATTTAACCTTCCTCTGGAGGTATGTCTCTTTGGTGGCAGAGTCGGACACGACTGAGCGACTTCACTTTCACTTTTCACTTTCATGCATTGGAGAAGGAAATGGCAACCCACTCCAGTAATCTTGCCTGGAAAATCCCAGGGATGGAGGAGCCTGGTGGGCTGCCGTCTATGGGGTCACACACAGTCGGACACGACTGAAGCGACTTAGCAGCAGCAGCAGCAGCAGAGATGAGAGTGGAGGGGGGAGCGGAAGGGAGCAGCCAGAAGTGAATTTTCCGTTTTCCACTGGAGGAAGCCAAGGCCCGGGGAATCGGACAAATCCACGATTCTCCTGGCATTCTGAACGTTTGCCAGGTCCCTGTTCTTTGCTCTCACTATTGCTCTGGGCTGGTTCCAAGTGTGGAGGAGTGTAGTCTGCTGAAGTGTTTGTATTGGGGTTGTGTGTGGGGGGTGTGTGGGGAAACTGATGCTGGCAGGAAGGAAGGTGTTTACACCAAGAGTCCAGCCAAGCCTTGGGGTCACAGGGGCTGGGCCAAAGTAGGAAGTGTCCTCTGAGCTGGAGGGGCATTTATGTCCTCTAGAGCCTCCTGTATTCTGTAGCTTCCTCCGCTCTAACTGGCTACCTCATGGTGCAGATAGAATGTGTGTGTGTGTGTGTGTGTGTGTGTGTGTGTGTGTTAAGTCGCTTCAGTTGTGTCAGATAGAATACTTTGGTGAAATGTTTTTAAGCTAAATACCTGGGTTCAAATCCCACCTCCACTTGTTAGCTGACAGATCTGGGTAAGTCACTTAACTTCCCCAAGGATCAGTTTTCTCATATATTGAATGAGAATATTAACATCCACTCTCTGGGCTGTTCTGAGGTTTAAATGAATGATGTAAAGCAAAGAGCAAAAGGTGGCTTTGATTAGTAGAGGGTTTGAGGCAGCCAGGAAGTGGGAAGATAATAAAAGGAGACTGCTTGTCTCCCAAAGACATTAACAAGAGGGCAGGAGTGGGTTCAGTGATGAGACAGCTTGCAAGGACTTTTGCAAACAGGCCATATGCTGGCTCTGGAGGAACACTGAGAAACTAGTCTGAAAAGCACAAAAGTCATAAAATAGCACTGGTATTATTGGTTTTTTTCCCTTAGTGTGAGCAAAAATATTCAAGCTGACAAAGCCAAGCCAATCTTCTGGGAACAAGACTCTAAATTTATTTGTGAATCACCTCAGCTTCCTTCCAAGAGAAAGACACCCCCGTCCCTTCACCCAACACCCCCATCTATGACGCATTAGGATCATAACGTCTCAGTTTCTCCCACCAAAATCATAGTCCCTCGTCGTGGGCTTCAGGACAGCCCTGAGGTCTGGTACTGATTCCTTGTTTCAGTCCCTCTGGTGGTTGGAGTCAGTTTCCAAAACACCCTATCAAGGGAGCAGGATGCGCGCCAAGCCCTACAGTGGACACTAGGTGGCGCCGGACCCCACACTATTCAGACAACTTGACACCGCTTCCCTTTCTGGAAAATTGTGGCTGCAGTGACTGCTCTTCTCCGAGAAGGGGGCTATTTCAGTTTATGCCATAAGCATCAAGGGCCACTAGAAGATTGCCCCTGGCTTTTCTGCTAACTGGGACAATTGTCCGGGTGTGGCTGTGGAAGGCCGTTCCCAGACCTGAGGCTGGAGACCCAGAAGTCAGTTGCTGAGCTATATATAACTTGTTAGGAAACAAGTAGCTCTTTTCAATTTCTGCTCCGCCCAAAGGGGCAGGAAGGAAAAGA
The DNA here is from genome assembly GCA_024291935.2 of Okapia johnstoni. Classification (NCBI taxonomy): domain Eukaryota; kingdom Metazoa; phylum Chordata; class Mammalia; order Artiodactyla; family Giraffidae; genus Okapia; species Okapia johnstoni. The sequence goes on along the minus strand of CM044306.1, from coordinate 76,690,355 downwards.
ACTTTCTCCCTTAGGAAGAGGTGGGGGGACGGGGAAAGAGGCAGATGCCCAGGCTCTTCCCTGAACTGCCCAGCATCTGCCCTGCCCGGAAGGAAGGGAGCCGAGGACTTCCAACCCTGACCCCAGGCCATTTCATTCCAGGCCCCACCTCCTGTCTGGCGGGGACCAGCCATCCTTAGTATCCTTGAGGAGCTGAGTTGTGGGGTTTTCTGCCAAGGGATCTGAGCTGAGGTTGCCATTAAGTACCTGCTTAATTTCACTGCACTGAGAGTACACCCTCACATGGACTGGTGGCATATTGGGATCCCGAGGGCTGTGATCACAAAGTTCTCAGGGACAACAGCAGTAAGTGGCAGTTATAAAGTAATTTCCAGTTTTCTAAGCGTTATGAGCACTCTACCTACAGAGGCAGGTGAATTTCATTTTCTGATTGCAGATAAAGTGACTGACACGCCAGGGTCTCACTGGAGCTGCTGGCACTGATTTGACACAGTGATGATCCTTGTTGCTTACCATCATTTTCACTGTAATGTTCCCTTTTGTGTAGGAGGCCAAACAGAACACTTGCCTAAAGACAGCTTTTGGCTACTGAGTTTCTGTTTGGCTGATACTATCTAGGCAAAGGGGCTTCCCAGCTGGTGTTAGTGGTTAAAAAGAACCTCCTGCCTGCCAACGCAGGAGACATAAGGGAGAAGGGTTCCATCCCTGGGTCAGGAAGATCCCCTGGAGGAGGGCATGGCAACCCACTTCAATATTCTTGCCTGGAGAATCCCAATGGACAGAGGAAACTGGCAGGCTACAGTCCATAGGGTCGCAAAGAATGAGACATGACTGAAGTGACTTAGCACGCACGTATCTAGGCAAAGGAGAGCTGAATGTGGAGAGCCAACAAAGTGGGGTGAACACTGAGCAGACCCCTGACTTCTTGGCCAAGCAAGAGTTTCCTTCAGTGGGGGATGGGCTCTGCAGAGTTGGAGAGGGGATGTGTTGGGAGGGCAGGTGTGTTGGCAGTGCTGTTGAGAAGGCAACAGGGGAGTCCCCATCAACCAGCCAGTCAGCACATTCATGGGTACCTACCATATAGAAAAGAAATACTGTGGCTCTGTGAGGTCACAGAGCCATTAAGTCTGCCTCCAAAGAGCTTGTGGTGCACTGTCAATGCAAGTATAGCATGTACAGATAAAAAGAGTTAATGACTCAGAGGAGTCCTAGAGAATATCCTAGCTTGGTTGTGTGGCGCTTCCCTTTGAAGCAATGAGGAGGGAAGGGGTTGGTGGTGCTAGAAAGAGATGGGAGAAAGGGGCCAGTTGGGATTGCTGGTGGCCTGGGCTGGACCCCAGAGTCTGCATAACATGGGGCTTGTGCCCAGGTCATGTCCAGGCTGTAGATGTCCCCAGGTCCTCAGAGGTGTGGGCACAGTTCCAGGCCCATCATCCCCACTTCTGGTCAGTCCTGGCAATTCTGCTCTGGACTTTCTCCTTCCTCCACACCCTAACCCACCACCACTGACACATTTCAGGCCTCATCACACCTGGTCTGAAGGGCTTTTAAAAATAAAATGATTTCTATAGGAAATAAATGCACATTGAAATGAGTGTGCATGCATAAATCTGACAAAAGCATTTATAGTAAAAGTAAGCCTCCCTTTCACTCTAGGTCCCCAGCCTCCCAGGTCCTCCCCACAAAGCGGTCCACACCGTTTTCTCCCTACCAGACCAAGCCTTGTCCAACCACCGTTTTCTGCTTTCTAGAATCTTGTTCTCTAAAGCACAAATTGATCCTGTTTGCCCTTGGCCTTGGATGGGTGAAAATGGTAACTTCTTGGCCCAGCCATCAGTCCCTGTAGACTTTTCCAACCTTCTCTGCACCCCGCATACCACCTCCAGCCCCTCACAAGCTGTGCTCCTGCCAGGCCCATGTATTTGCAGTGGCCTAAATCCACGTTCTTCTCTGTCAGAGTGTATATTTTAAAATAATTTTTAATTTACTTTTTTGAGTAGATAACACCAATAAACACATACATAATAACCTAGCCCCTAACCATCATTTATTAATTTCTTATATTTCCTTCCAGATCATTTTTATGCATAGCCTTCTCCCTTTTTTACTCAAATGATAACATGTAAGTCACACTTTCTACATCTGCATTTTAGGCATTTAGTCATAATATCCTAGAAACTTCTCTGCAGCAATTCATAAAGAGCTTTCTCATTGTTTTCCGTAGCTCTGTGGTATCCAATTGCTTGGATACACTCTAATCTGGCAAACTTTTTTTGTAAAGGACCAGATAGTCACTATCTGAGGTTTTGTGGGCCATCCGGTCTCCGTGAAACCACTCCCATCTCTACTGTGGTGCAAATGGAGCCCTGGGTATTGTGTAGGCAAAGGGGCCTGGCTGTGTTCTGGATACTTCTACTTATGGACACTGATGTTAGGATTTTATATGATGTTCACACGTCATGAAATTGAATTCTTCTTTTGATTTTTTTAAACCATTAAAAATTTTAAAAATGATTCATAGCTTCAGGCCCTACAATAGCTGGCAGAGGGCCAGTTTAATGAGAGTTCACTGACCCCTAACCTAGTCAACCAGTTCTCAAGTAATGAGCGTTTAAATCATTTCTAATTTTTTCCTGAAATTTATAATCATGTACACATGTCACTTTGTATGCATCAAATAGATTTCTCTGTAGAGTCAGCTCTAAGAAGGAGGGTTGCTGGGTCAGAAGGTGTATGCATTTATTTTGATGTGTGTGTGTATGTTAAGTCACTTCAGTCGTGTCCAACTCTATGGGACCCTTTGGACTGTAGCCCACCAGGCTTCTCTGTCCATGGGATGCTCCAGGCAAGAATACTGGAATGGGTTTCCATGCCCTCCTCCAGGGGATCTTCCCAACCAGGGATCAAACCTGCGTCTCTTGTCTCTCCTGCATTGGCAGGCGGGTTCTTTACTACTAGCGACATTTGGAAAGCCCAGGTTTATTGTGATAAAGATTGTTAAATTGCCCTTTGGGTCTGTCCTAGTGGACATGCTCACCAGCAATGGATGGAAATGTCTGAGTCCTCACAGATAACCGTGTATTTTCAAACTTGTGTTTTTGCCAAGCTAATAGGTTAAAAAACACAAGAGGCATCTCAGCACATAGCCATTTGGATTTTTTTTTGTTTCTATGAGTTGTATTTTCATTACCTTTGCTTGTATTTTTATGAATCTTTCCTTTAGAGATTTGTTTATATTTTCATAATTTAAGGGGATTAGACCTCTGTCTGCCAAGTTGCATATATTCTTTGCAGGTTTTAATTTGTTTGTTACTTTGCTTATACAAGTTTGCTTGTTTGGTGTGCACAAGCTCTAAATATTTTTTTAAACTTTTATTAGGTGAATTTATCAACTTGTTACTTTATTACCTTATGGTTTTTGAGTCATAATTAGGAATAATTTTCCCACTCTAAGATTATAAAAGAATTCTCCCATGTTTTCTCTTGGTACTTGTGTGGTTTTATTATCAAAATTTAAATGTTGAATCCATTTGGAATTTATTCTGGTATATAGTATGATGGGGTTTCCCAGGTGGCTCAGTGGTAAAGCATCCACCTAATAATGAAGGTGATGTGGGTTTGATCTCTGGGTTGGAAAGATCCCCTGGAGAAAGAAATGGCAACTCACTCTAGTATTCCTGCCTGGAGAATCCCCATGGACAGAGGAACCTGGTGGACTATAGTCCACGAAGTTGCAAAGAATCAGACATGACCGAGAGATTAAGCACAAAGGCACCCGTGGCTTCCACTTAATCTTTTTCTAGATGGTTACACAGGAATCTCAACTCCCTTTATTGAATGAGTCACTGGATTTGGAATGCCACCTTTATCATATGCTAAATGTATTTATATTCTCCCAAGCATATATATATATATATATATATATATATATATATATATATATATATATATGGTCTATCTATTTATGTACTATGAAGTTTTTAATTACTGAAGTGCTATAGTATGTTTGTATGTTTGCTGATCTAGTCCAGGATTTCTCAGTCTCAACACTATTGACATCTTGAGCCAGATGTCATTCTTTGTTGTGGAGGGCTGTCCTGTGCAATGTAAGATATTGAACAGCATCCCTGGCCTTTACCCATTAAATGTCAGTAGCAGGAAGATGCGTGCATGCACGCACGCGCGCGCACACACACACACACACACACACACACACACACACAGTTGTAATATGCAAAAAAGAAAAGAAAAGGAGAAAAGTTTCCAGATTTGCCATACATCCTCTGGGTGACAAAATCACCCGTCTTGAGAACGACTGATCTAGTCATTCCATGTTTCTCTTTTTTTTCTTCATAGTTTGTTGTTTCTTTTTGTTTATTTCATCACTGTGTGTTTATACATGCTGATCCATCTCTTGGAAGGTCGTCCAATTACCTTCCCATCAGGATTTGGCTCAGGGACTCAGGGAGCCTTTTTGAACCACCCTGCTTTGTCTCCAATCAACAGGTGCGACCCCCATGAGAATTTCCATGAAATTTGCTTGTCTTTCACCCCTGAGCAGGCTGTCAGCTCCAAGAAGAGAGGAGCTTTGTTCCTGTCTTTATCTCCAGCCTCTGGCACTGAGCCTGGCACAGGGTAGAGGCTCTATCACTATTGGTGGATGAATGGATGAGTGGATACTTCTTTTACCCACCTCCCACCAACAGCCATGAGTTTAGTCAAAGCAGACAAAGGATGCAATTGGTTACTGGGAGCACAGCCCTGGTGCTGAGAAACAGCTAGGGCGGGGAGAGCTTGTGTGTGCCTGGGCACACTAGTGATGAGATATGTGGAGTCTCCTGTTTAATACCCTGCAGTCCCCAGCTATGAAGATGCACTCAGCTGTTTAAGAACAGGAAAAGGAGAGCTGGGGACAGCTGGCCATGTGGTTTCTTGGAAAAGCAGGATAAACAGTGATGACAGCATGAGCCCTGGATTCTGACAGCTTATGTCAGATTCCTACTCTGTTCACTTACCAGGTACTTAACCTCTTTAAGTCTGTTTCTTCATTAGTCAAATGCAGGTAATAACAGTACTCACCTCAGAGGTGAGCAATACCCTCTTTGGCTGGTTGTTTATAGTCCCTCAATTTCTCCCAGTTTTCCTGCCTTAAACACCTTGGAGAGAAGAGAGAGAGAGACCAACCTGTCCTCCAAGGTACAAGCCAGATGGTAGGGGAGAGAATGATGGTTTGGGGAGCCTCTGTCTGACTTCTCTAAGGCAGGGGGACCCTAGCATTGATGTGGAAAGAACCAGCTTCTAGGTAAGAAGTGACCGCTTCGTCCCCCTCCCCACCCCCCAAAGCTGACACCTGAAGCATTTACCTAATATCTTAAATGAAGCAGAATGATTCAGTTCTATGCATGGGAGAAGACAATGATAATCATAAGTAGCATCTATTAAATGCCAGACACTGCACCCACTGTTTACATTTGGTTACATAACCAACCCCCACACACCTCCCTCTCTCAGAGCAGGTTTTCATCTGGTGATGGGATGGGGTGGAATTGCTGTATGCAGCCCCCCCCCCCTTATCAATTTCCTTATTAATTCTAGCCCTGTTTATCTCCAACCTGAAATCTCTCTCCTGGTTGCCACACCCTGCTCTGTGTAGGCTGGGCTGGAGTTTGAAGCAAACTAAATGAATCAGATGTGAGCACAGGCACTAGTCTTGATTTTACAGGCTTTTAACTCACAGCTGATCATGGCTAGAGGAGGAGGAAGGGCTGTGCACCTGGCCTGCACCCTCATGCCTGCTGCCTACAGCACCATAAAGAGCATGCCTGTTCCTGGTGAAACGCTCCGAGAGAGAAAACAGAAAAGCCCAAGAACATATGCTTCTCTTTTGCATTTTCTCTGATGCCTGCTCAGAACCACGGGTGCTGAGAAGTTGTTGCTGATGGGTTTGCCCTGGCCTGAGATGCATTTCTATGGATGTGGCTGATAGAGGCAGTGGGGTACAGAAATAGTGTGCCCCGGTTATTGATTTTTTTTTTTTTTTCAAAAAATATTTAGTTGGCTGCGCTGGGTCTTGGTTGCACCATGGGGGATCTGTAGTTGCAGCATGCAGGATCTTTAGTTGTGGCATGTGGGATCTAGTTTCCTGACCAGGGATAAAACCTGGGCCCTATGCATTAGGAGCATGGAGTCTTAGTCACTGGACCACCAGGGAAGTCCCTTGTTTTCACCATAATCCTTACCCAGGCTACTCATCACCTTTTCCCCCAGAATCTACAGCCTTTTCAAGGATGTCTCTGACCCTAGCCTTTACCTGCCTGAGATATTATGATTTATAATAAGAAATATATATTTCATCTTTGGCCTCCCATCTTTATTTAATGAAACCCTACCTGGTGAGTGCATCAAATAGCATGTAAATGTCACTTCCTCAAGAAGACAAAAAAAAAAAAAGGATCAATCAGTTTTATGGCTATGGAAAATATAAATAAAATTTCTTTCCCAAATAAAAAAATAAAAACCTGAAGAAAAAAAAAAAGAAGAAGATCTACTCCCAGGTAGTCATTGCCAGCTCTTATGGCTCCAAGTACTCATCACAGTTGCAATTTTATATTGTTTGTGCAATTATTAATTAATGTTTTCTCTCCCAGTCCATGAGTTCAAGTGGTATCTTTTGTTTTCTTATCACTTATCCTCAGAGCTTAGCATAATGGCTGAAGCATAATAGATACTCAATATTTATTGAGTGAGTAGTGAATCATGGGTTAAGTATAACCTGGTAGGTAATGCTAATATTTATGTACCAGCAAAGTTCTGAGCATGTTAGAAATATTATGATCTTCCTAACAATCTATGGGGTGGGTAGTATTACCCCTACTTTGCACATGAGAAAATTCACCCATGATCCCATAAATAGTAAGAAGCAGGCTTTGAACCCAGGGTGCTGGCTCCAGAGTCTGAACCTTTAACCACTATGTTATTCTAGCCTATGTTGTTCTCCCCTGTTTTAGTAAATTCACAAATTTCATTTTGTTCTAAATTATTATATCATGCCTCGTGCCTCTTACATGCAATGAATTGTACTCCACTTGATGTGACATTAGAAACTTTCTGTGACAAAGTGTTTTATCTGCCAAATAGCGCTGTAGTAATGTGCATACTGTGTTTTAGCAAAAATAAGTTGTATGTATTAATAAACATTTGATGGCAAAACTATGAATGGACGTCACAGTATATGTTGAGAACCATTGGTCTACTGGCTGATAACAAATCTTTAGTATACTTGTTTATTCCATTCTCTCTTATGGATTATAGTTAAAATTCTGCTCACCATTCCCCTAAGAAAAATATGTCTTCCTGGACTTGGTGGCCTGCTTCATCTTTCTGCTTGGTAAAACTTTGAGCTTAAAGAGAAGCAAGGTCTCCTTCTATCCCTAAGCCCCAAATACCCGCCTTTCTGATACTGGCAGTGGTCCACCTCAAAGGGTGAAGCCAAACTTGTATGCAGAGGTTTTGATATCTTTCTGTTTCCTTTGTTCCTTGGTACTTTGGAAAAACTAGCCTCACCCCTTTGCAGGAAAGAACCAGGGACATTAATTCAGGGCTTTCTTGAGTAACCTGCATGTTTCACTTTTCTGGATGAAATTGGAAGTGACTTACCATTCCTGGTAAAATATTTTTTTTAATGTATTTTTAAAAAGTTGTATAAATATGTGTATATATGTGGTATATACATAGTATACTGTACATACATAGTATATATATTTTGCAGTCCATGAGGTCGCAGAGTTGGATACAACTTATCGAATGAACAGCAATAACAAATTAATAGAATAGATGTGGGAAGAATCTCTGTCAAGTGATTACCTCCAGGGACTTCCCTGGTGGTCCAGTGGTTACGACTCATACAGGAGGTATGGGTTTGATCCCTGGTTGGGGAACTAAGATCCCACATGCTGTGTGGTCAAAAGATTTTTTTTTTTAGGTGGTTACCTCCAGAGGCAGAGGTAAGAATGAAAGAGATATGAAGCGGAAGGTCTTCAAATCTGGGGAGGTGGTATGCTTCTAAACATTTGGATCTTTACTAAGTAAGACTATATTCACATATCAGATAATTAACTCCTTCCCCCCGAAAGAACAGAGCCAAAGAAAGAACTATTATTAATGCTGAGAAAGGAGGGGAGAGAAGGGGGGTAGTCAATGAAAGGACTCTTTCATTTTTGACTGTATAGTTCTGTATTATTTGAATTTAGGCAACAGGGACACACTCATGTATTTCTTGTATAGCTGTTTTTTTATATCATGCGAAGACTCATTTATGCATTCAACAGCTATTATTTTTACTCCTCACTCTATGCTGAACACTGTGCTCTGTACTTGATCTACTATAATCGTCATAATATTCCATGAGTCACATACTATCATCCCATTCTGTAAGAAAGAAATTTGGGGCCCAAAGACTGGTTAGGTCATCTGCCCAATGGCCCATCTAGCTAGCAAACAGCAGGCTGACATCCAGCCAGCCCTCCCTGATTGGATGTGGGCCACAATGGTGGGTACCAGAAGGAATGAGGCTGCCCTGCCTTTATATCAGTGGAAACTAATCGAGATGGGAAACCTGAGAGAAAGGCTAAAGGAGTGAACAGACTGAGAAAAATAAACAGACGTTAGCAGAAAGAAACACTCAGAGAAATAACCCTAGTAAAGCTGAATGACTTCAGAAAGACAGTCAGAGATGGTCTGGTGCCCCCAAACACCCGTAAACATTTTCATTTGGCTCTACGCACCCCAGAAGCCTCCTGTCACACTGAGGCTCTGTCCAGACGATTCTAATAATAGCCCGATGGAATCCTTGGTTGGAAGAGACTGTGAGAGGTCACTGAGTCCGTCCCCTGCCTGCAGAAGGGCGTAAGTGTTCTCCTGATGGGAAAACCGAGGCAAGGAGTGACTTAAACTACTAGATCAAAGTCACTCCTCCACCCCCAACCCCAAGTCAGCCAAGCAGTTGGAACTGTGTACTGGGGTCAAGGGCACCAACAGCCTTGTGAGTCAGCATGTGGAAAATATACTCAGACTGCAGCTCTTTACAAAGGAAGCTACTGCTCACCCTCTTTTCCAGCTGTAAAACATTTGGCTGGCCGTGGGGGAGGGTGTCAGCTGGGGAAAAGAAGAGGAGTCACTATAACGCCCCTTTTCCCAAAGCAGCAGCAGGCAGAGGAACGAGGACAGTGTCAGGGGCTTGGGGCTGGGAAGGAGCTGGGTCACCCGTGCATTGCTGGTGTCACCCCCTTCCCATTATCTACTTCGTCAGGATGCGGCTCCATTAGCACACTGGATCAGGCCAAGTGTGTTAGGAATGATTAAGGGCCTTGCAGGAGATTAAGGGAATTACATTTGTATACTCCTTCTAGCCAAAGGCTGCTGGACAACAGCAGGCAAGCCTCTGAATAGCTTTACACGCAAACAGTAAGAATAACTGTGGCTGGTTCCAGGCTTAGTGCTTTGAATCATGAGGATGTGATGTGATGCAGAGACAAGTTCTCTGAGGGCAAATGGCTCCTCAGTCATGGGCACTGAGAAGACTGTGGGTGGTTGGTGGGGAATGTGTGCATGAAGGTACAAGTCTGACAACAGCGATCTAGGAGGTGATCCTCAGGGCCGCCCTTGGGCCACTGGGGTTCACCAGGCCAGGACTAGAGTGAAGCTCTCACCTCCAGTGCAAAATTTAAAGGGACACCAAAAAATTCAGTTATCAAGAAAAATAATATTTTAATGCCATATTTTAAAAACATAAAAATTAATGTAAAAATTTCATGATGACCAAAGGATCAAAATTTCAAATAAAGACTATTTGAATAGTCTTTCAAACAAAGGGGCTGAGCCATATTGGAGCCTGAGGCAAGAAGAAAAATGTGCGCCCCTGGCTTCAGTGGAAGCAAACTCATCAATCCTATTTTCCAAATTTACTTCTCTCCTCTCATTTTTAATTGAGAGAATTGTCTTATTTCATGATTTTTCTTAACTAAGTGGCAATCTTAAGTAATTTTAATTAATTATATTGATTATTATTAATTAATTATTAATAATTAATTATAATAAATTAATTGTTTAAAATCATAGTAAATTCCACTGGGGTATAAATTAAATATTTGAATTTAATGTGAGCTTTTAACATACCTACTTTTCAATCTTTCAGCATTTTTTCCACTACTTTAATGTTCTGGAAAAAAACAAGTGCATATGGGGTTCACAACTTTCCTTCTGCCTCAGACTCCAACACAACCCCCATGGCTTGGGTGGTAGATAAACCACATCCGATGGTCTCCAGGTGGAAACGGGGTGTGTCTCGGTCAAGCATGGGGAATCTTGCTGATGATGCCTCCCCTCAGCCTACAAAAGACCCTTTCCTCTCTGGGGCTGCCCTTTGGGAGTGGGGATTCAGGAAGTCATCTCATCACATTTCACACTGTTCTAGAGGCCATGAGATTATTGCGAGCTGTGACATCATCCCACCCTGACTGCTTGATGAACAGGAGTCTCTGACCTTTAGGGAGGGGTCGCCTTGAGTCCAAGGGCACATGGCACATCCTTGATAGAGAACCTATGACTAGTACCTCTACACAGCAAGCAACTTGAAGAAACACCATTGGGAAGTTTCTTGGCTAGAAGAAACTTTCTGAGATAATGAGGGTTTTTTCCTTATTTTCTTTTGAAATATATAATATGCTCCCATGGTTCAAATACAAAAAGATGTAGAAAGGTAAACATTGAGAAGCCATCCTCCCAACCTTGTTCCACACTCTTCTCCTCATGTACAAATAGGCTATAACTTCTAGTCATTTCTTGGCAATTGTGGCTTCTTGAAAAACAATATTTAAATAGGTTTTACGAGTTAGGCTGAGACCCACCCAGCTCCTCCTGGATGAGACTAGCTAGCCGGTACGGAGTACTGAGCAGAGTGGTCACATTTTGTGTATGTGGCTGACCCTGGCAGCACGGAGTCAGCGGCATGCTTGGGGCCACTGGAGTCCACAGGCATGTGGGCCTCTCTCTTCCAGACTGGCACACAGTCTAGTGTTGGTGCTACCATATACCCCAGAGCCAGGCCAACAGGGAATGGGTCTGAGGCCACTGGCATGGCTGACATTTTGGTCTAATAATAATCAGGTATCAGCGTTTCCTAGAAACACATGACGGGGTTTGTGATCCGTCCCTCCTGAACCGTGCACAAGCTTCTGCATACTTGGGATGACACGCATCCTCACAATCGGAATGACATTCCAAACCACAAACACAACTCTTTGTTTTTGTGGTCACCATGTCCCTTCAAGATATCAGTTGCTCCCAAGGTGACCGGTTTCCTCTGCTCTCTTGGCCATGGTTGGGAGGTCACTGGAAGAGTGGAAGGGAGGAATACCCTTACAGCCAGGGTCCCATAGGGCCCAGAGCTGGAGGTTGGGCTGGTTGAGATCTCAATACCAACTGGGGAGAAATGCTGATTGAACCACCAAGCCACATTAGCTTTACAACGTGCGAAAGGCGTCCTCTCGTCATGCCTCTTTTGACTACATCCTACTCACTGCTCTTCTCTATAAAGTTGCTTCCCACTGAGTCACCCTCTAGGGCTTGCTGACAAACTTTCAGCTCCCCTGGTTTTCAGCCAAGGGGCCACTCCTAGACTTCTCCACTCATTCCGACCCTTCACAAGGCCTTGGAAAAATTGGTTGAAAACTTGAGTGGTGTGTGAACTCCCAGGTAGTTTGTAAGCAGAGTGAACCCTCTTTGCTCACTCTGGGCCCTCTGTCTAACTGGAATTTAGGAGGACATGGAGACTACAGGGTCAAGAAAAAGAGAACAGAGTTTGTGGTTCCACCCTAGGGCAGCATTACCTAGCCTAGAGCAGACACATTTTTGGTTCAGTTCAACTAGTGTTAATTAACGCATTCAAGAAAGTGATGATGGCTTTGGAGGCAACTTTAAGTGTAGGAATCCTCTGTTGAGGAGGAGGGGCTAGAAGTGGTAGCCTGTATTCAGAGATCAGGAATTGTCTAGACAGCTCTGGAAAGACAGGCTGTGAAACTGGGACAAGTGTCAAATGCCTAAATGCTGAAGGAAATCCACGTGAAGAAAACAGAAGCTGCAGGGTGGGTTCTGAAGGGAGGTTTCAAGGTGAAGCAAGATCCCTGAACACTGTTTCTATTTTTCTCAAACCCATGCAAGCCTCTCCCTTCTTCCATTTGTGCAATGCTTGTTTGTGCCTACTTCACTATGGGCACTCAACAATCAACTCAAATAAGGTATTTCTCTGTGTATTTTTTCCATCTCCTTGGATAGGTCTTCCTCCATTTTTGAGAAGAAACATCAAAGAAACAACTTTTTCTCTGGAAGACAGGTTTCATCAGCAGTAGTCCATTTCCAGAAATATACCGTAGCCTGGGGGCTTCCCTTGTGGTTTAGCTGGTAAAGAATCTGCCTGCAGTGCAGGAGACCTGGGTTCGATCCCTGGGTTGGGAAGATCCCCTGGGGAAGGGAAAGGTTATCCACTCCAGTCTTCTGGCCTGGATCAGGAAATGGCACCCCACTCCAATATTGTTGCCTGGGAAATCCCATGGACAGAGGAGCCTGGCGGGTGACAGTCCATGGGGTTGCAACGAGTCAGACACGACTGAGCGTCTGAGCATAGGACTTACCTTGTGTGCTATGTCTCAGGAACACTTTACATATTTTCAGAAGTAATTGTCACGTGCGTTCCCAAGGGTTATTGTCTATCCTTCTGTCAGTGAGTGGGGTAAAGAGTAGATCATTATCTCACAGTTAGACCAAAACAGAGGGTCTGAATGTTGCTTTGATTTTCTTGACTATTTGACACTTGCATACTTTTTCTCAAACTCTGTGATTTTGAGGTCACACTGATGGAATGCTCCTTTGTACTCCTGCTGCTGTCTGGAAATGTCTGTTGTCATCTTATGGATTAAAGAGATCTCAGATTTCTATAGTTTAATAAGTTTGACCTACATAGTGGTAAACAGCTCACACTTCACCCATACCGTTCTGACGTGATACAGGACATCTAAGCATGCCTTTGAAATTCAGATTAGCTCAGGGCAGGGGAGTTTGCATTGCTTACTTTACTTCCCACTTGCTGTTAGGAGATCTCTCCCAGGTTCATCCCATAAACTCTAACCACCTGGGGGGTGGGAAAGAATCAAGAAATATGTTCTCTCACGGCAAAGTTGAATAAACTTCAAATTCCTTCCTTCACAGGTGAACTGCTAGATAGTTCTCATCTTACCAAACACCAGCTCCTCCCTCCTATAGGATGATTCCTCTAATCTACCCAATAACTTCACTCCTTGGAGTGGCCCCTCTTTCTCTGCTGCCTTGATACCTCTCTCTCTCTCCTGAATCATTCCCATTCACAAAGGAAACACACATGAAAACATCCCCTTCTCTCACGCTCCCCAGCCACAGCCCCACCTCCCTGTTCACATCATACCCAAATGATTTCTCTGCCCACTGTTGAAATCTCTGTCCTCATGGCACCACTGAAATGACCTCTCTCAGGCCCCCCAGTGACTGCCCTGCTACCCAAGTACAAGACTCATGCTTTCGTCCTAACCTTTTTGGATCTGACCATTCCCTCCTCTTGGACTTGGCTTCTGGATCAACCCATCTGCTGGTTTCCTTCCTCCCTCCTTGCCCTCATCTGCTTAGCCTCTTCTGTCCAACTTCAAAAGTTGGGGCAGGGCTTCCCCGGTGGCTCAGTGGTAAAGAGGCTGCCTGCCAATGCGGGAGACACAGGTTCAATCCTCGATCCAGGAAGAGCCCACATGTCATGGAGTAACTAAGCCCGTGTGCCACAACTACTGAGCCCACATGCAGTAACTACTGAAGCCCGCGCACTCTGGAGCCTGCACTCCACAATAAGAGAAGTCACAGCAATGAGAGGCCTGTGCACTGTAACTAGAGAGTAGCCCCCACTGGCTACAGCTAAAGTCCGCACAGCAACGAATACCCAGCACAGCCCCAAATATATAAATAGATAAATAAAAACGGAAAATTTTTAAAAAGTTGAGGCCGCTGAAGGGTTTCATCTTAGCCTCTTTCCTCCTCCATCTACACTCTCCCTGGGTCATCTCACCAGTGCCCAGGGACTGAAATTTCCCCTTCATGCTGTTGACTCCCAAATTTCTCTCACCAACCCAGACCCTGCCAACACAAGGCTGACTCACCAAACTACCTGCCGACATGGTTTCTCTCTGGTCTTTCCATTTCATGGATGTCCCACAGCCAACCAATCCCAAACAAGTGCTCATCTGCATTTCTGAGCATCTGAGAATTAAAGGAATTCTTGTCTTCGTCCTTGGTGATGACGCGTGATGCTAAAATCTCTGAGTGTGTGTTTGAAGTGCGATTTGGGTGTATGTGAGTGTATGTGACCTAGAATTCTACCCTCATTCTCCATGTGTACACTACCCTGATAGGCAGCTATGTGTCATTTTCCCTGAGCTTACTTCTACTGGACTATTTGGACTTTGCCTGCTACTCTCATGATATTTTGAATAATGACCTCCCACACCCCCAAACCAACAAAAGTCCACACCCCACATATTTCCTGAAATGTTGGGAAATTTTTGTAAACTATGGTGACTGCCTTGCTGGGACCAAGGAGCCAGGCCATACCCTTTCAGGTAAGACTGGAGGAGAGTTTCCCCTGACAGAAAGAGATGTTCTCACAGCTGTTCAGTCACAGAAGGGTTGGTTCTGAGCCTTAGATGTAAGTGAAGGAAACCATAATCACTCTGGATTCAAGGCCTGGGGGCACTGAAAATGCCAGTAGTGGGCAGGTTCCTTACATTGACATAAAACATTTGAAAGCTTTTTTTGTGTCAGTTTACTCAATAGTCCATCTCCTGTCCTAGGTGTCCCCTAAGGTCCTAACTCATCAATCATGAAGCTTCCAACAAGAGAGATTCTCATATGAGCAAAACCACACAAGAGGGGCCATGAAGCTCTGGTCCGTGGCTTCCCATCCTGCTACTCTGGAATTACTGTGCTATGCTTAGTCGCTCAGTCGTGTCTGACTTTTTGACCCCATGGACTGTAGCCCACCAGACTCCTCTGTCCATGGCAGTTCTCCAGGCAAGAATACTGGAGTGGGTTGCTATGCTCTCCTCCAGTGGATCTTCCCAACCCAGAGATTAAACACAGATCTCCCTCAATGCAGGCAGATTTTTTACCATCTGAGCCACAGGGGAGCTTTAAAAAGTGCCGAGGGCTGGAACCTTCCCCAGAGATGCTGATTTATATGGTGTGGGTGTGGCCAGGTTTTCAAAGTTTCCCAGGTGTATCAGATGCACAGCCAAGGTTGAGAGCTCAACTCTGGGCCACTCTGACAACAGCTTCACAATGTTTCTCTTCACCACAGACGATTTCCAGCGGTAGGATTTCTGCTCCAGTGAGCCTCAGGCTTGCATCTATCACATCACACCGTCCTGTAATGTTCAGCTTAGATTTCTCTTTCCCAATAGACTGTGAGATCTTCGAGGACTGGGGCTGTGTCATGGCATCTGCTTCTCTCTGTGCAGTACACCGTGGAGCTCAATAAATGTTAGCTCAATGCATAGGTGCCTCTCCCAGACAAGGTGAAGCGGATGGTTGTCCCCACATCCCATGTTCTGGCATTCAAATTCACCTTCAGAGCCCCCGCACCATCTGGTGCACATTGGGCGTGCAGTCAATTGGAATCACAATACGTTTCAAACTCAGGTCCCCAGGCTCCCATGCTGGGCAGGCACTCTGTGTGGAATTGTTATGCTGCTGCCTCCTCCACAGGGGGGAAAACTCACCACAATAGGTTAGTTCCCTATTTGCTGCAGCTGAGGACTGTTAGCCCAGAATGTTTCATCACCACTCTAGGCCTACTCTTCTACTAGCCCAGGAATACAGTTTCCTGAACGCTGGAAGGTCTGGAACCGAATGGGTGGTTCTGAGAAAGGTCCTAGAGGCCGTGGAAGTAAGTGTTCCATAAGGAATGGTTTCTCTCTGGGATGTGTCACTGATTGGACATTGTCACTTGTCTTTCTCTGAGTCTCAGGATGACTTCATATAGCTCAGGACTCCGGGTGTGGTAGGTGGTGGTGCTGGTAATCTTTGTGTTTGGTTTTAGGCAGCTCTGTTCCTTGGGACTGAGTACTTCACAGTAGGGTGTCTTAACCCAGGGCTGACAGATGGGTCTTGGGGAGGAGGAGCTGTGACTCCCTGAGATTGTACGTGGGGTGTTGCATCTGTACGCTTAAGCACATTTCTCTAAAGAGCTGTGCTGTGCTAAGTTGCTCGATCATGTCCAACTCTTTGTGAACCCATGGACTGTAGCCAGCCAGCCTCCATGGAATTCTCCAGGCAAAAATACTGGAGTGGGTTGCCATTTCCTACTCCAGGGGATCTTCCCAACCCAGGGTTCGAACTCAGGTCTCCTGCATTGCAGGCAGATTCTTTACTGACTGAGCCACCAGGGAAGCCCCTCTCTAAAGAGAGAGCCCCTTAATTTTCTTCAGATGAGCATATTAGCGGCCATCTGTCATCCTCCATCTTGAACACTAACATGTGTGTGTATGGGAGTGAGAGAGTGTGAGAGTGTGAGTGTGTGAGAATATGTGTGTATGAGTGCATGTGAGAGGGTATGTGAAAGTGGGGGGGGGTGTGTATGAGGGGGGTACGTGAGGGGGTGGGTGAAAGTGGGGGGTGGGGGTGAGTGGGGGGGGGTATGTGGGGGGGATATGTGAGGGGGGGTGGGGGTGGGTGGGAAAACAGGGGGGGGGAATGGGGGGGGGGTGGGGGGGGTATGGGGAGGGGGGGGGGGGGGGGTGGGGGGGGGGGGGGGGGGGGGTGGGGGGGGGGGGGTGTGTGGGGGTGGGGGGGGGTGGGGGGGGGGGGTGTGGGGGGGGGTTGTGTGTGGGGTGGGGGTGTGGGGGGGTGGGGGGTGGGGGGGGTGTGGGGTGTGTGGATGTGTCAGGTGGAAAGCTGCCACTGGCATGGCACCGACAAGAAGACAGGGCAGGTGAGGGGGTCGCCAGACTTTACTTGGCACAAGGCAGATGCTGGGCCCTGAATTTAGGGAAGCAGATCCCTTGTTAGGAATGTGGAAATCCTGGGCCTTATTATGAAACTAACTGTGGGCCTGAACCCATAGTCTCTCACTGCCCAGAATTTTCTATGTTTAAACCGTTCGCATATATGAGCACCTACTTCGGTACAGAAGATACTGTAGCTGGCACCTGCCCTCAAGGAGACTGCAGTGTAGTGTGGAACCCGTTATGTGCACACAAGAATAACGACTATTGTTTCAAAACAGTAGCTGGCATTTATGAAATATGGGCCACACCAGATACAGTGCTAAGCACGTCATGCGGATGACCCCTTTTAATCCCCATAGTACACCTGAAGTAGGTACCACTGTTATGAGAGTTTAGAGGAAACTAAAGCTCAGAGAAGTTAAATAACTTGCCCTAGGTCTCACAGTAAACAGCGCTGGGAGTGGTGAAAACGGTAGGTGATACGGCAATTCAGAAGAATGAAAAAGCCAGGTGATGAAAGGGAAGGAGTGGAGAGGGAACGAGAAATAAAACTCTGGAAAAGAGAGCCTTGCCTCTGCCATGGAAATCCATTAGTTCCACTGCAAGCTTGATATTGAAAGGATGCCTATGGTGATCTTGAAAGCTGTGTCTAATCCCTCCACTTGGACAGGCCATCTGGCCACCAGTGTGGAAGCCCCTTGAGTGCTCCCAGACCCCTCTCATTTCGGTTGATTCTGGGGACTCTGAGTGTTCTGTCGATGCTCCAGTGCTCCACCTTGTCCTCCCAGATCCCTCCTCCCCTGTGTGGGCTTGGCTTTGAACAACCTGCATCTGTGGCTTCCTTAAAGGCCTGCCCGTGGGCTAATGGAACCACTTTCTCCTTCAGAAGTAGGAAGCCCTGGGAATGTGTAAGCCCCCCAGGGTCGCCTGTAACCAAGGCTGACTGGAGGATGAACGTTCAGCAACCTCCTCTCGAGGTGATACTGACACTGAGGTGTGATTTCCACTCCAGAGATCTTCGGGGCGGGCTGGGGCCAGGCTTCCCCCGAGGTCACACCCACTGCCCGGCCACCCTGCCTACTTCCCCACTCCCTGCGATTTCTCGTGGGAGCATCGCCTTCACAATCACGTGTGCAGGAACTTCATCTCAGGGCTGCTCCCAGGAACCAGACTTCAGACAATATGGCTGTGAAGTTCCAGCAACACCTCTGGGGAGACCGAGTTAACCTGAGCTGACTGGATATCATGCCAAGTCTGAGACTCTGGGAACCTTTGTGGGTTAAAGAATCCCTAAAGGAAGAGCAAGAGCTTTCAGAGAGCAGGGCAAGGACACAGGCTGGCATTCACACCTCCCAAAAGATGGGTAGGAGGGTGAGGGAGAACATTCTTGGGGGAGAAACAAGATAAACACTGAGGAGGAAGTCCTCTCAGGTCTCCCACTCTTTAGTGGAGCTAGACCTGGGGCCGCAGCCCTGCGTTCAGCTCACTGAAGGTCAGACCCCTCTAGGCCACCTGTAGAGTCCTCAGCCCATGGTTGGGAGAGCCGCTGAATATGAGCCTTTTCTTCCTTCAGTAACGCCTACTCCTCCAAGCCACAGTGCACTGAAGTGAGAGTGGGTGGGGATTCCCACAGGAGTTACCTCACCTGAGGAGCCATGTTTCCTGAGTTTCAGATACAAATATTCTGATGGGAAGACATCCAGTGATTAGGACTCCCTCTGTGGAGACTCCACATTACCTCCTGCACATACACACCCATGTACACACACACACACACACACACACACACACACACACACACACACACACACACACACACACACACACACCACTCGTAATCTTTCATCCATGCGTTGACCTTAGTCAAGGCCAGCTGGGTCGATGCAGGTGACCCGGCCTTGAGGCCTGCACTAAAGCCAGACTCTGGGGTGCCAGCATTTTCGTGCTTAAGGAAGCCCTAACTGGCAGCCTGACCCAGGTAACCACCAGCTCTGGTCACAGAAAAAGTGGTGGCGTTGGAAGAAAGAAAGTGAAGAACCTAGCTGACAGGGACGGGCCCCTCCCCTGCTTAAGTCATCTTGACTCTCTCTCTCCACACCTGCTCAGGGAGTGTGACCTGCTGCTTGCGGAATGCAGGTGCCTCCCTCCACCGCCTCGCAAAGGAGGAGGACAGCTGTTCCACCTCTGGGGAGAAGGAGTCTCTTCGTTAGCCCCAAAGGGATGCTGAGTCCCGCCCTCTTCCTCATTTCTGAAGTTGTGGCAATTCTTCCTCCTTGGGTGATGTTAGGTGTGGTCTTCATTGGAGTTGATCCTCCACTCGTTGGTGTTTATCCATCATGAACCAGGAATGCGCTTCCTCCCCTCTGGGAAGGTCCTGAGGTAGTACACCATTCCTCCTCCTTTGTCAGAACTTCCACTGATACTTCCCACAGCCAAACTCAAGCCTTGAAGTAGGTGGAGAAAATCTTCAGCAGGAAATGTAGAGTTCCTAGTGGTATATTTCCCTCCATTCAGGAAAAGCAGCAACTTCAGATTCTCTCAAAAACAACTCAACTGACCCTTAGGACTATTGTGGACAGGTGCGTAGGTTGCATACTGCACAAATTTGCCCTGCTGAAGGCATGAGTGGAGGCTGAAACTCAGCCAGAGTTTTATTTGCCAAGTCATGTACTCTGGTATGGGACTGCATTCTTTTTTGCTCACTGGGCTGTGTACCTAGAAGGGGCACCCAAATGGCAACCCACTCTAGCGTTCTTGCCTGGAAAATCCTATGGACGGAGGAGCCTGGTAGGCTACTAGTCCATAGGGTCGCAAAGAGTCAGACACGACTGAGCGACTTCACTTCACCTCACTTCTTAATTCACACAAAGGCTCCCAATTATCTAGCTTCTGACCTGCCAACCTTGCTTCCCTCATGTTCTGCCTACAAATATTCTCAGCTCTGCAGTCTCAAAAGACAACGTCTTTTCCCTTTTCATCTCTTCCCCTTCTGTCTTAGGAGGGTCTAATAGAATCAGGGGCTAGCAGTCTATGCCTATCATTGAGAAAGTATGCCCACATGCCTTCTCAGAGTCTTCATTCTCAATGAACGGCAGCTCCAGCCACTCTGGACAGAACTGTCAGTACCAGCTTGCCCAGTATCAGCCTTGTCAGTATCAGCCTGGTCTTCCATCTCTTCATTCCATATTTCCAGCAAGATCATTTCTTATAAGGCTTTCTCCTGTGGAGGTGAACAAAGATGAACCTGAAAAAAGCCCCCTGCCCCTGCGGCAGCCTTAACACATGGCAAGTGGAGCTTGTGACCAGCCTGGCTCCAGTCCCCCTTTGATCTCCTATTAATATTTACATCCCCTTGTCAGGTCTTCCCCTGCTAGGCTGTGAGCTGGAACTAAGCACTGCATCTGAGGGCAGTGCCCAGCATGGAGGGGCGCTCAAACAAAATTATGGAAAGTGTCTGCCACATAGACTGCCCTTACCAGCTTCAGTTTATCTGAGGCACCGGAGGCACACTTCTATTTCAGGTTCAGTTAGAAGCCAGGTTCAGTTAGAAGCCAGGCCCAGGAAGAATTGGGCTGATTCCTCACTGCCTTGTCACCACTTTGTTTTCAATAGCATCTTAGTGAAAGAGAGCATCGTGGTTCCGAAGAAGTCAAAGCACTTACTCTGTGGCTCTGTGCATATGCTCAGTCGTATCTGACTCTTTGTGTCTCCATGGACTGTAGCCCACCAGGCGCCTCTGTCCATGGGATTTCCCAGGCAAAAATACTGGAGTGGGTTGCTATTTCCCTCTCCAGGGCATCTTCCTGACCCAGGAATCGAGCGTGTGTCTCATGCATCTCCTGCATTGAAAGGTGGATTCTTTACCACTGAGCCATCGGGGAATCTCCATAGTCATATCCTATTGAACCTCCTCTCTACTGAGGGCTTCAAGGATGTTTTATCTATGTGTCTTCTTGACCTTGGTGTACACGCGAAGAAAGAACAGTTTCTCCTAAGAAATGAATGCAAGAACTTTATGCTGGGCAGAGGGTAGAGCAGAAAGAGTGGCATTTTGACACCAGGGCTCGAGTCTTCTTTGGGGATGAAGATAATACATGACCTTGGGTAAGCCCCCAAGTGCTGAACTAATGTGAGTCATTATTGCTGTAATCTAATCCTTCTGCCCTCCATCCTGACCCTTCACAGAGAGAATATTGAACCTGGGGAACCTCTATATTGGTAGAAAAATCTATCTCCCAGGACATAATTGTTTTCTCCTCTTTTAGGCCTTTATTAGCAGGAATGTTTTATAGTTCTGGACTTTCTAAATTAGCAGTGGCTTTTCCACTTATGTCTCAGGAGGCTTCAGCAAAAACGATCAGTCTGGGTTTGTTCTCCCTCTGCCTTTGTAACTACAGCCCTGATCCTGCAACCCAGCACGTGCTGTAAAACATGGACTCGTGGAGCCCAGAGGATGTAAAACACCTTTGGGAAAGTGTGTTTCTTACAGTCCAAATAGGCAAACTTCACTTGCTGAGAAACAATTTAAGTTGCTGCTGCTAAAGAGAAGACCCTTGAGAGTCCCTTGGACTGCAAGGAGATCAAATCAGTCAATTCTAAAGGAAATCAGTCCTTAATATCTGTTGGAAGGACTAATTCTGAAGCTGAAGCTCCAATACTTTGGCCACCTAATGTGAAGAATTGACTCACTGGAAAAGACCCTGATGCTGGGAAAGATTGAGGGCAGGAGGAGAAGGGGGTGACAGAGGATAAGATGGTTGGATGACATCACCGACCCAATGGACATGAGTTTGAGCAAACTCCAGGAGATGGTGAAGGACAGGGAAGCTTGGCGTGCTGCAGTCCACGGGGTTGCAAAGAGTCAGACACGACTGAGCGACTGAACAAAAAGAGAAGCAAGATTAGAGGCCTGAGGTTAATTGTACATTTAGCTTTCTATGCCAGTCACTGTACTAGATAGTTCAAGATTAACGCATATAATTCTCAAACCAAAATAAAGACAAGTGTCCTTGTATGACGTAGAAGGAAAGTGAAGCTTCAGTGAAGTAGCGTTCCTGAGGTTACATACCTGCAAGATTGGTGATTAGTTTTTTGAGACAAATGTTTTTGACTTCAAAGGTTGTCAAAAACATACTCATCATACTTAGAACGGTGAGGCTGAGGCTCGACCTTAAAATTTTTTTAAACTGGAATGATGGGAATGGAAGCAGGGTGGGTTCATGATGGGGCTAAGAGCCTGGAAAATGACTGTTCCCTTAAAGGTGCCAGGGGGTTTTTAGTCTCTGGAGGTGGATACTTCTTTTCAACTTTGGTGAAGAGTAAGGTATGGCAACCCACTCCAGTATTCTTGCCTGGAGAATCCCATGGACAGAGGAGACTGGTGGGCTATACAGTCCCTGGGGTTGCAAAGAGTCGGACACAACTGAGCAACAAAGCGCACACACACACTCCTTGGTTTGGGGACTATCACCACCAGAATGGACTTTCTGGTGCTGAGAAGCACTTGCAAGAATTGAGGAGAATGGTTTCCTGAGAGACTTGGGGACCTGGCTGAGGGCATCTGCTTCTTGAACCAAGGAAACCAGCTTGGCACAGATAAGAGGAGACACCAGGGCCACCCTTAGCAGTCTCTGTCTATGGAGAACATATGGCTTAAAAACGTATCACTGAATTAACAGGTCTGTATTTCATATACCCGTTTATCCATGAAGATTCAGAGTAATGGGTAGGAAAGAAGTACTTCTGTTTCTGTTTATTCTTCAATCAGTAAAGCTGTGCACCTGGAGATTCTTTGTAAAGTCCAAGCACCCAAAAAGGTGGCAACACTGTTGCTTCTCACAGTCCCATGGCACTTTGGAACCCTTTGCAATTAAACAGTATTGGTTTCTTGCCTCTGCAGTTCCCTAAAATTGTTAATACTGGTTATATCTTTATTCATGATGCTGCATCATCCATCATGTCACCATCTGCCAGTCACTCTCTCAAGGCTGGTCTGTGCTTCCTTGATGATGACCACAAATGGAAGTCTTATTCAGAGCATGCAGATAAATGTAAACAGTTATTTGTCTTTTTGTTGTTGTTTAGTCACTCAGTTGTGTCTGGCTCTTTTGCGACCCCATGGACTATAGCCCGCCTGACTCCTCTGTCCATGGGATTTCCCAGGCAAGAATACTGGAGTAGGTTGCCATTTCCTTCTCCAGGGGATCTTCCTGACTCAGGGATCGAACCCACGTCTCCTGCATGGGCAGGCATATTCTTTACTACTGAGCCTCTTCTAGTCATGTTGAATTATTAACATTTATAAGAATTTTATAGTGAAAGCGTAGAAACATATTTTCTGATCTTGTCTTCTCTTACACTCATTAGTCGAAGTCACTGCATTCCTAGAATGTAATCTCTTTCAAGAGAAGGCATCCCTAAAGACAGCCTCTTTAGCAAGGTGTGTTGGGAAAGTTTACAGCCACATGTAAATCAATGAAGTTAGAAGACACCCTCACACCATACACAAAAGTAAACTCAGAATGGCCTACAGATGTAAATATAAAGCATGACATCATAAAAGTCCTAGAAGTTTTATGAAGAACTCCATAAAACATAGGCAAAACATTCCCTGACATAAATCATACCAACATTTTTTTGGATCAGTCTACAAGGGCAATAGAAATAAAATAAAAAATAAACAAATAAGATCTAATCAAACTAAAACTTTTTAACAGCAAAGGAAACCATAAGCAAAATGAAAAGACAACCTACAGACTGGGAAAAAGTATTTGCAAATATATAACTGACAAGAGCTTAATTTTCAAAATATACAGACAGCTCATACTATTTAGTAACAAAAAACCAAACAACCCGATCAAAAAATGGGTAGAAGACCTAAACAGACATTTCTTCAAAGAAAACATACAGATGGCCAATAGGTACATGAAAAGATGCTTAACATTGTTAATTATTAGAGAAATTCAAGTAAGAATTACAATGAGGTACCACCTCACACCAGTCAGAATGGCCATCATTAAAAAGTCTACAAATAACAAATGCTGGAGGGGGTGTGGAGAAAAGGGAACCCTACTACACTGTGTACACACACACACACACACACACACACACACACACACACAGTTGGTGGGAGTGTGAATTGGTACAGCCATTTTGGAAAACAGTATGGAGATTTCTCAAAAAACTAAAAATAGAGTTGCCATATGATTCAGCAATCCCACTCCTGGGCGTATACCCAGACAAAATTATAATTTGAAAACATACATGCACCCTATATTCATAGCAGCACTATTCACAGTAGCCAAGACATGGAAGCAACCTTAATGTTCATTGACAGATAAATGGATAAAGATGTATGGAAATGGAATACTACTCAAAAAAAAGAATGAAATGATGTTGTTTGCAGCAACATGGATGGACCTAGAGATTATCACACTAAGTGAAGTAAGTCAGAAAGAGGAAAACAAATACCATATGATATCACTTATATGTGGAATGTAACATATGACACAAACGAAATTATCTACCAAACAGAAACAGACTCATAGACATAGAGAACAGAATTGTGGTTGCCAAAAGGGAGGGGGCCTGGGAAGGGATGGACTGGGAGTTTGGGACTAGCAGATGCAAACTATTATAAATAGAATGGATACACAACAAGCTCCTGTCATATAGCACAGGAAACTATATTCAATATCCAATAATAAAACATAATGGAAAAGAAAAATAAATTTTTTAATTAAAAAAAAAAGAAAGCATCCCTGACTACTAAACACTCCCCTAGTAGAGACGATAATTGAGGGACCAGTGATGGAGCCAGAAGATCCAAACTATTCGCACAAAGCAGTCAGTCCTTGTCCCGGTCCAGCAAGGCTGAAGACCAACTGGGCAAGTATGAGATCAGTCAGAAAGGCTCATTAGCACTGCAGAGCAATTGTTCCTAATCCCCTGGAGGAGACAGGCAAGACCACCCCAGGGGACGGTCTGACACATGGCCTGGAGCCTGTAGTAGAGGTGGGGTAACAGTGATGAGGGGAGGAAGGTGTGCCATGGGGTACAGGACATCCCACTGACACCCCTGCCACCCGTGGGTGTTTACACTGGGAGTGACTCCACAGTCGGAACACACATGGGTGAGAGTCAGAGCATAGTTCAAGCCCAAGTCTGGCCACAGGCACCCCAAAACCCCAACCTTGTCCTTAGTCCCACAAGAGTGAGAATCTCCCCAAACCAGTGTGTTCACCCCATTCTGGTGGCCTGATCTTTTGTGATCCCTGAAAACAATATTGCACTGACCCAGCAAAAACAATTCACTCACCAGGCCTCCTTCCCAGGGCTCCGCAGGTCCCAGGAACCATCCCAACTTTAGAAAAACAGGTTCCAAAGCAGGGGAGCAGGGGTATGGAGGATCAGGGTCTAAGGATGGTAGGAAAACACTGTCTCCCTGTGTTGAGAGCATCTGCAGTGGGTGCTCTCGTCCTGGCCGTGGGATGACTGAATGTAGAGAGGGACCACAGCCAGGGTTAGCTAGAAGGGAGAGGGAAAGCCCACAGGTTCTGCTGGAGAGGCACTTCTAATTCCCTTTGAGAACTTTTCCTTTGCATTCACAACCTGGCTAACTGTTTGGTGCAAGAGGCCTAGATTTTGGCCTGTCTAAACTTTTGACATGCCTTCCTCTCTGTGCTTAATCACTCATATCTTTTGATTTAAAGTGAGAGATGTGTGACTCTTCCTTTCACTTGAACACTTAGAGGCCATGGTAGGGTTATTAACTGACCTAGTTTCAATATTGTTGTGTCTCAGGGAATAGGGAGGCCAAGGAGAGTGAACAATATGGGGAAGACAGCTGGCTGGTGGAGCAGTCAGAACACACACAGTATTAAGTTTTCTCTTACATAGGTGTAGTTTTCAGCACCCCAAAACTGTTATAGTAACATCAAACTGATCACAGATAATAATAACAAAAAGGCATAATAATAATAAGTTTGAAATATGACAAGAATTACCAAAATGTGGCACAGAAAGAAAACGAGCAATCACTCTGGTAAAAATGATGCATGTAGACTTGCTCAACACAGAGTTGCTGCAAACTTTCAGTTTGTGAAAAACATAATATCTGCAAAGCACAATAAAGTGAGGTATGCCTGTATTTCAGCAGTTCTTTTTTTTTTTATTGCAGAGATGATTCTGTTTGTTCTTTTGTATTTTGTTGTATGGACAAGCACAGCTTATTTTCCTACTGATGGACCTGGGGCTGTTTCCATCACCTGTGATTTAGAACCGTGTTCTGAAGCATCTCAGAGGTATGCAGGGTCCACTCAGGATTAGCTGCTAGAGTGGAAGTCAAAGCCTCAATGTTACAGCTCCTTGGGGAAGAGTTGATTAGTTTTCTAAGAGCTGAGAGTCCCTTGGCTTGTTTGCCTTGGTGCAGCATCAGTGCTAAGGGAGAGACAACCGAGATTAAGTCAGAAACCAGTAAACCAGGGGCAGTCACAGCTGCCTGATGACTGACTGCCAAATAGACCTGTCCAGATATGCCATTCAGCTCACTCTGGTGAGTAACTCTGCTCCTGGAACAATGACTCTTGTGTAACGAACGAAATTCACAGAAGGAATTAGACTCCTACTGTTTGCCACATTCCAAAGCAATGAACCAACTGAAGGCTAATGGGAGCCTCAGCTTCTGCTGGAGTTTAGGTCACACTTATCAATACAGACATATAAATCAATACAATAAAATAAAGCATAACCATCTAGAGTGTCTCCAACTTATTATTCATCCAGAAAGTAGAATATGGATGATGTGTCCCTCAGAGGAGGACAGTGAGTTGGCTGACAAGGCCTGGGTTCTCAAAGGGGGTCCATCAACTGGGCTTGCTGAGGCCCAACTTAGAGAATTGGACAAAACAGGAGGTGTGGCCATGCACAGAGCTAAATTTTCAAAATAACTCCTGCCTCCCAGTCCTCTTTTCCTCTCCACCCCCCAAAATATTGGAGCAAGGGGAAATGTAATGCTGGCTCCACCAGCCACAGCCAACTTCCCTTTCTGTGTCCTTACCCAGTTTCACTGGAAGTTTTGTGCTTACTGCTTTTCAGTTCAGTTCAGTTCAGTCACTTAGTCGTGTCCAACTCTTTGCAACCCCATGAACTGCAGCACACCAGGCCTCCCTGTCCATCCCCAACTCCCTGAGTCCACACAAACCCATGTCCATTGAGTCAGTGATACCATCCAGCCATCTCATCCTCTGTCATCCCCTTCTCCTCCTGCCCTCCATCTTTCCCAGCATCAAGGTCTTTTCAAATGAGTCAGCTCTTCCCATCAGGTGGCCAAAGTATTGGAGTTTCAGGTTCAACATCAGTCTTTCCAATGAACACCCGGGACTGATCTCCTTTAGGATGGACTGGTTGTATCTCCTTGCAGCCCAAGGGACTCTCAAGAGTCTTCCGCAACACCACAGTTCAAAATCATCGATTCTTCGGCACTCAACTTTCTTTATAGTCCAACTCTCACATCCATACATGACCACTGGAAAAACCATAGCCTTGACTAGACAGACTTTTGTTGGCAAAGTAATGTCTCTACTTTTTAATATGCTATCTAGGTTAGTCATAACTTTTCTTCCAAGGAGTAAGCGTCTTTTAATTTCATGGCTGCAGTCACCATCTGGAGTGATTTTGGAGTCCAGAAAAATAAAGTCAGCCACTGTTTCCACTGTTTCCCCATCTATCTGCCATGAAGTGATGGGACCGGATGCCATGATCTTAGTTTTCTGAATGTCGAGCTTTAAGCCAACTTTTTCACTTTCCTCTTTCACTTTCTTCAAGAGGCTCTTCAGTTCTTCACTTTCTGCCATAAGGGTGGTGTCATCTGCATATCTGAGGTTATTGATATTTCTCCTGGCAATCTTGATTCCAGCTTGTGCTTCCTCCAGCCCAGCAATTCTCATGATGTACTCTGCATATAAGTTAAATAAGCAGGGTGACAATATACAGCCTTGACGTACTCCTTTTCCTATTTGGTACAAGTCTGTTGTTCCATGTCCAGTTCTAACTGTTGCTTCCCGACCTGCATACAGGTTTCTCAAGAGGCAGGTCAGGTGGTCTGGTATGCCCATCTCTTTCAGAATTTTCCACAGTTTATTGTGATCCACACAGTCAAAGGCTTCGGCATAGTCAATAAAGCAGAAATAGATGTTTTTCTGGTACTCTCTTGCTTTTTCGATGATCCATCAGATGTTGGCAATTTGATCTCTGGTTCCTCTGCCTATCTAAAACCGGCTTGAACATCTGGAAGTTCATGGTTCACGTATTGCTAAAGCCTAGCTTGGAGAATTTTGAGCATTACTTTACTAGCGTGTGAGATGAGTGCAATTGTGCGGTAGTTTGAGCATTCTTTGGCATTGCCTTTCTTTGGGATTGGAATGAAAACTGACCTTTTCCAGTCCTGTGGCCACTGCTGAGTTTTCCGTATTTGCTGGCATATTGAGTGCAGCACTTTCACAGCGTCCTCTTTCAGGATTTGAAATAGCTCAACTGGAATTCCATCACCTCCACTAGCTTTGTTCCTAGTGATTCTTCCTAAGGCCCACTTGACTTCACATTCCAGGATGTCTGACTCTAGGTGAGTGATCACACCATTGTGATTACCTGGGTCGTGAAGAACATTTCTGTGCAATTCTTCTGTGTATTCTTGCCACCTCTTCTTAATATCTTCTGCTTCTGTTAGGTCCCTACCATTTCTGTCCTTTATTGAGCCCATCTTTGCATGAAATGTTCCCTTGGTATCTCTAATTTCTGCTTTTGGCCACCAGCAAACTCAGAGATACATTTGCCACCCAAATATCTCAGGTGTATAATAGCTTATCATCTAGACAACCTATTCTTTTTCTTTAAAAAAATTTATTTATTTTTTTGGCTGTGCTGGCTCTTAGTTGCTGCATATGGGATTTAGTTCCCTGACTAGGGATTGAACCCAGCCCCCTGCATTGTGAGTGTGCTTAGCCACTGGACTGCCAGGGAAATCTGTCAGCCTATTCTGATTGGTCCTTTCCCTCATCCTAATTTCATTTTGCATTTACATTTCACTAACACACTGTGCATTTCGTATAAGCCATGTTTAATCCTTTGTGGAATGAGGTGGGGTATGAACAAATAAGTCAGAAAGCCTGACCTCAGAGCTAAGTTAAATCCATCTACATTTCTTCTCTACTCCTACCCAGCAGGGTGGCTGACACAGTGACTCCTTCCGGCGAGTGCAGCTGCCTCTGGAGGTGATGTTTTCCAACCTTGTTACCAGTACTTTGAACTTCTACTTATTTATTCATTCAACAAGTATCTACTGAACACCTAATATATGCCAGTGCCCATGTGAAATAAGTAGGTCTCTGGTCCTGTGGAATCTCCCCCTGTAGGGGGAGGGGAGTTGACAGAGATAAGTAACAGCCAAAATAAGGGAAAAAACCACATGATTTTGGATAAGTTCTATAAAGAAACTGTGTTTTAGCTAGGACAGTCAGAGGAGGCCTCTGGGAGGGGGCGATATTTGAACAAAGACATGAATAAAAGGATGGACGTGAGCCAGAGGATGTTCTGGGGGAAGAATTTTCCAGGCTTTGGGAACAGCTGTGCAAAAGCCATGTGATGGCCCAGTGAGCTTGACCCATTCTGGGTGAAATTTGACTGCCGTCACCAACTCCTTCACTAGCATTCGGGTCTGAGCCACCTCACACCGCTGCAGGGGCCTCCTGACTAAGCCCCCTGCTTCTGCTCTTGGTCCTTTTCAGTCTATTCAGCACACAGCAGCCAGAGAGATCATTTGAAATTATAAATCAGTTTTTTCCATTCTCTAGCTTAAAAGGCTTCATCAGTTTCCAATTACACTCAGAATAAATTCCAAAGTCTTTACCACAACATATGAGGACCTATATGACCTGATTCCTTCTCTCCTACCACTGCTATTATTATCATCACCACCACCATCACCAGCATGATCATCAGCACTACCACCACTCCACCATCATCACCTCATCATCACCACCATCAATATCATCATCACTACCACTTCAAGCACGCACCAAAAAAAAAAGCCTCCGTAATAATTGTACTAGTTAATATATACACATTAATATACATATAGTTAATATAAACATATGTATCTATGTATAAAGCTCCTATTGTATGGCAGACATTGTTCTTAGCACTTCCCAGGTGGTGCTAGTGGTTAAGAACCCGCCTGCCAATGCAAGAGACAAAACAGACGAGGGTTCGATCCCTGGTTCAAGAAGATGCCTTGGAGAAGGCAATGGCAACCCACTCCAGTATTCTTGCCTGGAGAATCCCATGGACAGAGGAGCCTGGTGGGCTACAGTCCATGGGGTCTCAAAGAGTCCAACACGACTGAAGTGACTTAGCACACAGCACATTCTTAGCACTTTTCACATAACAACTCATTTAAGCATCACATTTAATATGTAAATTCATATATAATTTATATAAATTTAAGTCACATATAAATATAAAGCCTCAAATTTTCACATAGTAGTCCACTTAAGATTCAACAATGCTGAGGAGAAAGTACTATTACCATTATCATCACCACTCTCACTTCATAGATAAGGAAACTGAAATTTAACGAAGTAACAAAATAGAAGAGACTTAGGTCCCTGACCAGATGGAGCCCCTTTATCCATCCTGGATTGCTTAGGGGAGAAAGAAATCAACTTCTGCCCAGTTTAAGCCTCTGTTATATCAGGTTTTCATGACAACAGCTGAATTAGTATCTGTAATGACAAGTAGGCAAAGTCAACCTGGAAAACAGAGGCTTGCCAGTGGCATGGCCACTGTCCTCATCTCAGAAACTGACATGCCAAGGGGCCATGTTTGTCCCTGTGTGAGGCTAGAGATTTTTGAAGACCTCTACACCAGGCTACACAATCCAGACTCACACACTAGAGGTGAGAGGAGCCCATCTCTGTAGCAAGGTGCTGATGCTTTTATTTATGTCGAACCATAAATGTCCCAGTAGTTTTTACGAGCGTAAAGCAGAAAATTATCAAACCAGAGCAAGGCTTCCTAAGCCAAGAGCTGACACTCCAAAAAAGAGGGTGTGTGTATATTTGGAGGATGTAAGATCATAGGAGAAACTAGATAGGCAATCTAATCTGATCTGAAGGCTGGGAAAGAGAAAAGGAGAGTGAGGTGAAAGAGGCTGAGCTGAGTCACAAGGGGCTGGTTTGGGAGGTGCACGGAAGGATTCAAAGTGTTTTTTCAAATCTCTTTTTTCATCAAAAAATCACTATAATAGTGAAAGAATGTTTTAAGCTTCTGTGATTTCACTAGTTTTTA
Source organism: Okapia johnstoni (assembly GCA_024291935.2). Taxonomy (NCBI): domain Eukaryota; kingdom Metazoa; phylum Chordata; class Mammalia; order Artiodactyla; family Giraffidae; genus Okapia; species Okapia johnstoni. Next base: position 76,658,940 of record CM044306.1, on the reverse strand, counting down.
ACAGAACTTTAAAAGGAATCTTTGATATAAACATCCCTTCTAGTTTTTCTACTGGTTATTATCAATCTTATCTACAAGTTAATTCAACTTTAAAATTTCTAATTACACTTCCCCATATTTCTACACACCCATTGCTGTTGTTGGGAAAGTCACTTAACTTACAGAGCCTCAATTTTCTTGTCTTTAAAATGGGGTTAATAATGCTTATAATAATACTCCATAAAAATGGGATTGTTATTGAGGATTAACTGAAGTAAAGAGGTTCAAACACTTAGCAGAGGGCCTGCCACAGAGTCAGTGCAACCCAGAGGCATCGTTCTCCCTGAAGAGTTAAAGTTTCCCCCAGAATCCAGTTTAAGGGCCCTGAGAGTTCAAAACATCCCCTTCAATTCTGTAAATTTCTGACAATGAACTTCCTCAAGCTTCTATCTCCATGCTCACAAGCCATTTCTTATCTGTTCACATCAAACAGCAAAGGAGCAGCATATAAAAGCTTGGATACATAAATCAATAGTTGGTTGATGGAATGCTAGACAGCAATAAAAAAGAACAGATCATTGTTAATCACGGTTAACAGTGAGTTAACCAGTGTAACTCACGGTTGTAATGTTGTAACTCACATTACAGTGTAACTTACGGTTGTAATATTGGGTTGTAATGTTGCCTGGAAGACATTAGATACAAAATGACACCGACTCTGTGGTCCCCTCATACAAATTCCCAAAACAGGCAAAACTGAGCTATGATGACAGATATCACAGTAGTAGTTACTTTAGGGGGAAGATGATGGGGAGGGGGGAACAAGGCAGGGGGTTAAGTAATGTCCAATATCTCGATCTGCAAGATAGTTACACAAACGTGTTTACTTTGTAAAAATACATCACCCAGTTCACCCTTGATTCGTGTAGTTTATTTATGTTCTACTTCAATTAAAAAGTTAATTTGTGGGGCAGGGGGAAGGATAAATTGAGAGTATTGAATTAACAGGTGCACACTACCATATATAAAATAATCAAAAGGATTTACTGTATAGCACAGGGAACTATATTCAACATCTCATAATAAATAATCATGGAAACGAAGTGAGAAAGAATACAGATATATACATACATACGTATAACTGAGTCACTTTGCTGTACCCCTGAAACTAATACAATATTGTAAATCAATTATATTTCAACAAAAGAAAAAAGTTAATTTACAAAGTGGAGGGTCTGAGCTGCCACAGGAGCAGATTCCAATGCAGGATGCCTGGCTTGCCCTGAATGCACCAACCCCACTCCCTCTCTGCCATCTCCTCTCTAGTGTCCAAATACATTTCCCCCTTTCTCAGGCAGAACAATTTTTCCAACTCTAAGAGTCCCAGGAGAAGCTTGGAGTCTGCTCTTACGTGTCTGATGAATTTCTTCCCTCCAAATTCTTTTCTCATTCACATCATTGTGATAAAACTCCTTTATGTGTGTGTATCTTTTTCTCTTAAATGAACTTCTAAGAGTGAGATCACATTTTATGATGTTTTATTTGTATGGCCACTGAGTTTTCTTAACTTGGGGGCACCCAGTCACAGCATCCAAGGGATTTTCATACACAGTTAGTTCTTGCTCGTTTGTAGACCAGGAAAAAAGACCACTCCTGAGGACACCAGCCTGGCTACTCTTAAGCCATTTCCCTAAAAATGATGTTACTTCCCCTGAACTCGAGGTGATTGCTCATCTCAAATGTGTCATCATTCACATTCACTCATTCCACGAACACTACATGTCTACCCAGGCCTGGTACTGTGCTAGGATGAGTATTACAATGGTGTGCAGCCAGCATGGCAATCTCTGCTTTCTGGCAATGTCTGCTTTCTTCCTAATAGTTCTTGGGAAGGAGGAGAAGGAGAGTCATCCCCGGTGAAGGAGGGCATTTCTCCTGGTGGGAAAGGAGGTGTTGAACAGACCAAACAAGACATGATCTTTATGACACAGTGAGCTCACATGTGTGCATGCATGTACACACGTGAAGGCAAATGCTGTCTTAGCTTCAATTCTCCCCTGCAAAAGACCCTGACACAAAGATTTGAGTGCAGTTTTTGTGGGGAGGTTATCCTAGTCAACACAACAAGAATAGAAGTGAGGGAGGGAAAACATCCACGAAGGGGACATTTTAAAAAATATTTATTGATTTATTTAGGGCTTCCCTGGTAGCTTAGCTGGTAAAGAATTTGCCTGCAATGCAGGAGACCTGGGTTAGATCCCTGGGTTGGAAAGTTTCCCTGAAGGAGGGCATGGCAATCCACTTCAGTATTCTTGCCTGGAGAATTCCATGGACAGAGGAGGCTGGTGGTCTACAGTCCATGGAGTAGCCAAGAGTCGGACATGACTGAGCGACTAAGCACAGCACACTGATTTATTTGGAGGCTTCCCAAGTGGCTTAGTGGTAAGGAATCCACCTGCCAATGCAGGAGACATGGGTTCTATCCCTGAGTTGGGAAGATCCCCTGGAGAAGGAAATGGCAACCCACTCCAGTATTCTTGCCTGGAGAATCCCATGGACAGAGGAGTCTAGCGGGCTACAGTCCGTGGCATTGCAAAGAGTCGACAGACTTAGTGACTAAACAACAAATTGATTTATTTACCCACTGGACCACCAGGGAAGTCCCATGAAGGGGACATTTTAAAACCAAATAACAACAAGGCTAACTGGAGCTTAAGCCCACTGGAAACTCTGGAGTCCACACAGCAAAATAACCTCAGAGTTATCCCACCTGAGTAGGTGCTTCTATACCAATTTGCATCATCCGCTGGTGGAGGGCTGCTCTGGAGCTTGGGGGAAGTCCCAGTTCTCTGAAACTTCTGGTCTGTCATCAGCCACATGGCCTCCTGTCTAGCAGGCTCCGGGTGCCAGAGAAAGCCCAGTGCATTGGGAGGTCTGGCCAGCGTTCACACAGTGGTAGAGGCCCTGGGAAATATTGTTGGGGTGTTGACAGTGTCTGCTTCACACATGCTTACATTTCAGGGGCAGAAACAACTCTGGGAAGCCCTATATCTTTATATGTAATGTCAGAAGAACAAGAAACTTGTGTCCCCTCTCAGCACACATGGAAGTGAGGCTCAGGTCAGAATAGCTCTTGAGAAATGGATAAATACAGAGCTTTACCTGAAAATGTTTCCCCGCACCTAGAGTGCTGGGCTGTGCTTCCAGGGGCGATGACCCTAGACAGGGTGTTCATGGATGGGCATATTTGTCGGTTTCTTTCCATGCAGTGTGGTGGATCAGTGTATTCCATGGCCCGAGTCCTAGCAACTGGTTCAGGGATGAACTTATGACCCACATTAGTAAAATTCAGAATTAATTCTAGAATGTTTGCTGGAATAACAAGGAAAATATTGTCTCTTTCTGCAAGACATAAAACTGGGAATCTGTAAGCCTGGAGCTATGGAGGCCACTGTATAAAAGGAAACTGCCTGAAGAATAGCAACAGAAAAAAAGAAAAGAGCCAAAGGCTATGAAGAGATCGAGGGCTGATGGCATCACATAAACTACTGGCTCTAGCTATGCCTGAGTACCAACCAAATACACTCCTGACTTTTCAGTTACATGTATTAAGATGAATACAATTTGCTGAAGCAATTTTTTTTCTATCCCACATCTGGAAGAGTTTTCGCAAATGTAAGATGTGAACTTGCAAACAGTAAGATTTCCAGGCAAGCCCTGGTTGAAAGAACCAATAAAAATATCAACTGCTCTTTTTTAAAAAAAAAAATTTATTTTTAAAATTGGAGGATAGCTGCTTTACAATATTGTGTTGGTTTCTGCCGTATATTAACATGAATCAGCCACAGGTATACATATGTCCCCTCCCTCTTAAACCTCCCTCCCATATCCCACCCCATTCCACCCCTCTAGTCAACTGCTCATAATGCTTCTCAGAACTTCTCAGAAACCTTGGTGAATGGCATCTTAAGGGTTACCAAAGCAATACAACCAGTCCTTAGAAGTGAGTTTAAGCCTCTCCTTCTTTATCTCTGGAAGATAATTGATGGGACACTTGCTAGAGAAAAATCTACATTGGCTGGTTAAAGAAATAAGTGACTTCTAGAGCCTTCCAATGAGTTATTGGCCCATTAGAGCCTCAGCCAGACTTTTCTCGGCATCTTTCAAAGCCAACCAGGGTAAGAGATCAGAATAGGATCTCATGGTAATAGCTAACATTTCTGAGCACTTATTATGTGTCTGGTAGAGTTCTAAAATGTTTCATATATATAAACTCACTTAATATTCACAAAAATCCTATGAGATAGGCACTATTTTTATCTCTGCTGTACAGATGAGGAGTTGAAGAAGAGAGGTTAAGTAACTTACTAAAGGTCACACAGCTGGGGCATAGTGGGACCAGGATTCAGTCCAGGAATCTAGAACCTATACCCTTTTCTAACCACTCCATATAAAGAAAGGACCCAAACCTGCCTTCACTAATGCCATAGCACCAGCCGAGCCTGTCCCCAACCTATTCCTACAAGTCAGATGTGAACTATTCCTCTCAGGATGAGATGGGTCAAGAGTAGTCAGGCATTTGGGGGCAGAGGCTGTTTTGTGGAATTAGTTGTATATGCGTAACACAGCTAAAGTCTTGGAGAACATTCCTGGGGGAAGGTGAGGTCTAGCTCCTTTCCATGTCCCTTTTCTTCTCCTTTTCTGTAGTCACCATACCAAAGCACCTCATCCTCAATGTCCTATTTCCCTCATTACCTGCTGATGGCCTCACCACCTGTTCCACCAAAAAGAGAGCATCTGAGCCCCTCAGGTTCCTGCCCCCATAGATGTACCAGCATCTCCAAACATAGGAACCCAGGTTCCTATGCTCAGCCTAAGATGATGTGTCCCATCTCCTCCAGGCTTTGCCTTCACTCCGGATCCCATTCCTGTTACCTCTGCAGACTTCCCAGACCCGATTATTTTCTTTCCACCCTGGCTCCTTCTCCTCAACCAGTAAGACTGTCCAACTCCCTCCCAACCTAAAAAAATTTAAAAAGCCAACCACCACCTCCTTTTCATTGCCACACGTCATGAAAGAGGTCCACAGTGGTGTTGCTACTTCTTCGCTCCCAGTCTCTCTGCAACCTGCTGCTCTCTGGTTTCTGCCCACCACACCGCTCCCTTTACAAATTGTTCCTGTGCCAAGCTTGGAGGACTTAATCTTATTTGACATCCCTACTGCATTGGCAACCCCCTTCTCCTTTTTTGAGTGTGAATAATAGTGTGGCAGTAAAGAGTGCTATCTCAGGAGACAGACTATCTGAATTCAAAGTCCAGCTTCTACCTGTGTGACCTTGAGCAAGTGACTTAATCTCTCTGAGCTGCATTTTTCTCTTTCTTAAAGATACTTAAAAAAAATTTCATTTATTTATCTGATTGCATCAGATCTTAGTTGCACCATGCAGGATCTTTCGAAAGCCTTAGTGACTCTCTTTTGCCTGGAGTATGAAATCCAACTCTTTAACCACAAATACAGGGCCCATTCCCATCTTTCCCAACTCTACCAACACCAGATCACAGAGATGCCTCCACAAACTACTCTCACCTCTTCAGGGGGCCAGTTCAGAGGAGAATATGGAGTGGGAGATTGCTGTCCTGGAGCCTCTTTTATGGAAGTCAGCAGGCTGGATCTGCATTCAGTTTCCTCCTCTCTGAGTCATGGCTAGAAAATTATTTTTCAACAAGAAATAAAATATTAAAATTTCAGATTGTATTTTATAAAGATAGAATACTTTGAAACTAAAAGGCATTTAAAAACTAGGATTAGATATGGGAAATAATGAAAAAGAACATGTTTTGGGAAAACAATCCAATTCTATTTCATAAATGTGTAAGTATTGTTCAGTATGTACGTTTCAAACCCATATTTAAATGGTTTCTAAATTTTGGAATAGAGTCGATTTCACAAGAAATGTGATATTTCATTCAAGTACAGTTTTGCAATAAAGATTTGTTACGGTGTTCTTGAACTTGATTGTTCTTGAACTTATTTTTCATTAGTTTGGTGTTTTACTCTGAGCTATCAGAGAAGCCCTCTTAAATAACTATAGATTAGAAATTACAAAAATAGTAAAAGAGGCTTTATGTACTCCTGTGATTTACTCTTAACAGATGCTAGAAACCAATATAACGAAATACGTCCATAACATTTAAAAGTTCAAATAAAACTTACAAAAGAGGGGTTTTGTACGTTTTATATATTTTTTGGGGATAAGTTCCACTTGGTCACAATGCATTATTATTTTTATGTATTGCTGAACTTCATTTGCTTATATTTTGTTGAGGATTTCTGTGGCTATATTCACAGGTATATTGGTCTGTCACTTCTTTTCCTTAGATGTCTTGTCAGGTCTTAATATCAGGGTTATGCAGATCTCCTAAAATGAATTTTAAAACTTTCCCTTCTTCTCTGTTTTTGAAACAGTTTGTGCATGATTTATACTATTTTTCTCCTTAAATGAATCGAATTCACAAGTGAAATCATCTAGGCATAGGGAGCTTCCCTGGTGGCTCAGACGGTAAAAAACATCTGCTTGCAATGCAGGAGACCTGGGTTCTGTCCCTGGGTGGGGACTATCCCCTGGAGAAGGAAATGGCAACCCACTCTAGTACTCTTGCCTGGAAAATTCCATGGATAGAGGAGCTTCATAGGCTACAGTCCATGGGGTCGCAAAGAGTCAGACACAACTGAGAGACTTCACTTTTCTTTGTGGCAAGCTTCTGGTAATGAATTAAATTTCTTTATAAAATATAGATTATTTAGATCTTCTGTTTCTTCTGGGTCAATTTTGGTAAGTTGTATTTTTCAAAGAAAATTCATTCACTTAGTTATCAACCTTACTGGCATAAAGTTGTTCACAGAATTCCCCTATTACCATTATAATGCCTGTAGGATTGGTAATGTCAGCCCTTCTTCCATCCCATATATTGGTAACTTGAATTTTCTCTCTCTTTTTCTAACTGATCAATCTTACTATGGATTTATAAATTTTATGAAACTTTTCAAAGAACCAGTTTTCAAGTTTGTTAAAAATCCCTACAGTTTGTTTTCTGATATACTGATTTCTATTTTATACTTATTGTTTTTTTTTCTTTCCTTGGGTTTAATTTCCTTATTTTTCTTTTTAAAGTGGAAATTTGGATAATTAATTTTAAACCTTTCTTCTTTTCTAATATGATCAGGTTGGTGCTATTGATTTCTCTCTAAGTGCTGTACCCTATAAATTTTATAAATGGAAATGTAATATTGACTTTTATCATTCCATTTAAATATTTTCTAATTTCTATTAAAATATCTTCTTTAATCCATAGTTATTTATAAGTATTACATATTGTTTAATATTCAAATATTTATAATTATCTAGGTATTTTATTCAATTTTAATTTCATTCCATTGTGGTCAAAGAACATACTCTATAAGACTTTAGTCATTTGAAATGTGTGAATATAAACAAGTATGTAACTTGCTTTATAGAAAATGGAAAGTAGTCATCAGAGAGATGAGGATAAAGTACCATGAGAGTGTAGGGAAAAGGAAATTCCAAAAGGGCTTAATCATGGAAGGCTTATGGAGGGAGGTGGCATTTGAGCTGGGTCTTGAAGGATAGATAGGATTAAGAAATAAGGAGTAGAGGAAGGAAAACTCCAATTAGACTCAATTTTCCTTAAAAGGAGAAATTATGATTATCTTTTATGAAACCCAAGACCTCAGAGCACTGCTGAGCACTGCTGAGTGTACTTCAAATAGATTTCATTAAAGTGACCACCAACCCATGGCTCCAATTCCTTCCTCTAAGCTTCCTTAAAACACCTGCTCCCAAACCACTGCTTAAATACTTTGAATTTTTAATCTGGCCACCTTCTGTTTTAGAAACTCAAGCAGCACCATATATTCTGAACTAGTAATAACAACAACCAGATTTCATAACTTGAAAAGCGTTTTTTTTTTTTTTCAGTTCCCTAGTACTCATTATTCTAAGCTTTCTTTTTATGCCCATAGATACAGGAGTTTAAGAAGTGAGATACACTGGGAAGTCTGTATTTGTAGTCACTCCTCTTCCTTTTGGAGAAGTTTGGAATTCTCAGTGACATCACTGGAGAAAAGCTCTATTTGTCACTATAGTCATGTGGCAAGAGTCACTCTTGAAAGTGTCACAGGCAGGACGCAAGTGCCTCGTGGGGATCTATGTCATCTGAAAATAAATCCTGATCAGAACCCTCTGGGTGAGTGATGCAATTAAACCTGGGCCTCAATCCATTATCCTTCAGCCAAGCAACATAGAGGATGAGATGGCTGGATGGGCATGAGTTTGAGCAAACTCCGGGAGATGGTGAAGGATGAGGAAGCCTGTGCTGCAGTCCACGGGGTCGCAAAGAGTCAGACACAAAATAGCAACGAACAACAAGCAACACGTAGGCCACCTTTCAGCTCTGCAGAATCTTGAGGGCTCACAGTCACCATCCCAGAGCTCAGGGCAGGGATGATTACCTGTTTCACATTGAAATCCCTCAAGGGACTGAGCAGGGCCCAGTTGAGCCTCTTCTTCCCTGAGTTCAGCACACGGTGGTGTGGCCTTTACCCTGCTCTGCCCTCTTAGAGGCGAGATGGTCGCCCTTATCTTGACTCTTTCTTAGGGACTGAGCTCCCTATGTAGAAGGGTTGGCTTGGAATGTTTGCTCAGATCTTCTCTGACACGCTAACACCTACCTTCCTGCCTAAAGTTAATAGTCTTGCCAGGTGTCATGGGCTTGCCTGTGTCACAGGTGCCCTAGGGACCTGTGGGTGGTCTGAATGGCGGAGTCCTGATAGCTGACTCTCAAAAGACTCCAAAGCCACACCAAAGTCTATCAAGGCCTTCAGTTCCAGATAGAATCATTTAATATAATTCCTGGCAAGAAAAGTGTAATCCAAAGTCAGGGTGAGGGTTAGTCCTCTGTGGGTCTAATGAAGCCTATTTGAAAAAAACCAGCTTGCTGTTCCATTTGGTCTTGCTGAAAGTCCATGTCCTCCGGCTGGTGCCTGATTTTGGACACACCAGCATGCTTGCCCACGGTGACACACTTCAGCCTTGTGTTTACAATGAAACCTGCAGCAAGGTTCCCACCTCTAGTGAGCAGTACCTCCTTGGCTTTTGCAATTCCTAGGCTGAAGGGCTCCCTAATTAGGATGGTGGTGAAGATGAAACTCTGTCCAGAATGCTTCTCTTCAGAAGCACCTGATGCTTTTGTGTTAGAGACACAGACAAAATATGAGGGCAGAAAATGCCTCTTCCTCTGCAAGCACACCATCTCCAGCAGTGACATCTGATTCTTTCTCAGGCTGAGTTATCTTGGCAAAGCCTGCCAGCTCAGTTCTTAACACCAGGCAGAAAACAGGCACCTGGTACCTTGCTCTCTAAGTGTGGAGTGAAGAATGTACAGGGAACCTCTGGGCTAGAGGCCCCCTTGAGTTTGTGAGGCCTGGATGAGTGGGTTTTTTTTTTAATTATTTATTTTTAATTGGAGGATAATTGCTTTACAATGTTGAGTTAGTTTCTGCCTTACAACAATGAGAATCAGATGTCAGTATACAAATGTCCCCTGTCTTGAACCTCCCTCCCAACTCTCACCCCATCCCAGCCCTCTAGGTTGTCACAGAGCACCGGGTTGAGGTCCCTGGGTTATACAGCAACTTCCTACTAGCTATCCGTTTTACATATTGTAATGTGTATGTTTCAATGCTACTCTCTCAATTCATCCCACCCTCCCCTTTCCCCACTGTGTCCAGGAGACTGTTCTCTATGTCCATTCTCTATTTCCTGCCTTGCAAACAGGTTCTTCAGTACCACATACCTAGATTCCATATATATACATTAATATACAATATTTGTTTTTCTCTTTCTGACTCACTTCACTCTGTATAACAGGATCTAGCTTCAGCCACTTCACTTCAACTGACTCAAATTTGTTCCTTTTTATGGTGAGTAACATCCCGTTGTATATATGTATATATGTACCACATCTGTCAAAGGATATCTAGGTTGCTTCCATGTCCTAGCTATTGTAAACAGTGCTACAATGAACAAGTGGGTGTGCTGGTGCTCAGTCACTTGTCATGTCTGACTCTTGGTGACCCTATGGATTGTAACATGTCAGGATCTTCTGTCCATGGGATTTTCCCAGCAAGAATACTGGAGTGAGTTGCCATGCCCTCCTCCAGTGGATCTTCCCAACCCAGGGGTTGAACCCATGTCTCCTGCATCTCCTGCACTGGCAGGCAGGTTCTTTATCACTGAGCCACTGGGGAAGCCTAAACATTGGGGTACATGTGTCTTTTTGAGCTATGGTTTTTGCAGGGTATATGCCCAGTAATGGGATTGCTGGGTCATATGGTAGTTTTAGTCCTAGTTTTTTTTTAAGGAATCTCCATACTGTTCTCCATAGTGGCTGTATCAGTTTGTTTTCCCTCCTTAGAGCATTTAGGGGCAAACACTTCAATCTTGAGTCTGGCATCTTCTTCCTGATGGGTTGGTTTATGTCACTAGTCCGTCCCATCAACTCATCAATTACTTCCTTATTTACTCCTCCCTATTTTCCTCTCTCTTTGCAGAGGAGGCTAGTATTTGAGGACTGCAAGGTTTGGAGGATTGTGGACTGAGACTGGAAACTAGAAAGAGGCCCAAGTGAAAAAATGAAATGCCTAACAGAGCCCTATGGCATATATTTGTCAAGAGAGGAAGGAATGCTGATGACCAGAAAGGCCAAGGGAATGCTGCTGGTAACACCTCTTACAGATTTTGATAATGCATTTATAAGGCAAGCCAAATGCTACAGAAAGACATGTTCCAAATGTAATGGGTTTGACAAGCTGGGGTAATGTCAATGTCATATTTGTTTGAGACGTTTCCAGCATCCTCCCAGAATGTGCCCAGAGCAATAACTATTACAACAACCTCATCGAAACAGGAGTGCCCTGGAGTGCTCCACCCTCCACTTTAGGGGTTAGGCTTCATGTATTAGCATACACTTGACAGAACTCCCTCCTTGTGTATAAGATGATCAGGCTTGAAATAATTGGTTTGCACTTAAATGCCCAAATATGATTATATAACTTTGATTCAATTAACAGGTCTGACTTGATTTAAACCTTGCCTAGGGATGAGCCAAACAGTCATCTAAATAATAATTAGAACAAGACAAACCAGCCTGGCTGGTCTCCAGTGTGTAAGATTAAAGGAACTTCCGAGTCATCAGATGGACCTGAGGATTCAGAGGTCCCAAGACTATGCTCACCTATCTTTGAGACCCAGGGCTAATGGTCTGGGGTTCACTCACAGTGGTCAGTGAGGGCTCTGACCATTGCTCCCCCTATCCAACTCAGCAATGATAAGACGGAGCCCAGGAAAGGTGATGTTGCCAGGCCAGGTTTGTTCCACACCTGAAAACAGAGTGAAGACTCAAGTTCAGCACAAAGGGCTGTAGAGTTTATCTTATTCAACCTCCCTTCCCAGTACTAGACCCTCTGACTGTCATCATGCCTCTGCTTGGCCTCTGTCAACCTACACTCACTACCTACACCAGTCTTGGATGGCTCCAACTATGATAAATTTTTCCTTGTTTTGAGCTCAAACTCATATTCCTATAACTTTCATCCAAAGATCCTTTTATCCTTATCATTGTCATTTCTTGTTATCCGACTCTTTGCAACCCCATGGGCTGCAGCATGCCAGGCTTCCCTGTCTTTCACTCTCTCTGGAGTTTGCTCAAACTCATGTCCATTGAGTCAATGATGCCATCCATCCAACCATCTCATCCTCTGTCAACCCCTTCTCCTTCTGCTCTCAATCTTTCCCAGCATCGGGTCTTTTACAATGAGTCTGCTCTTCCTGTCAGGTGGCCGAAGTATCGGAGCTTCAGCTTCAGCATCAGTCCCTCCAATGAATATTCAGGGTTGATTTCCGTTAGTATTGACTAGTTTGATCTCCTTGCTGTCCAAGACTCTCAAGAGTCATTTCTTAACTTCCTCAATTCCGCTCCTTCAAAATAGATCCTGGACCTTTAAAAAATCTGCTCTGCTGATGTATGTTAACCAGCAGCTTAGACTTATGGTTTCTTACAAAACCCAATTATGGGCCCTGCCTTGAATTTTGAATGTTTCAGCTGCCCCATCGCTGAACACCAAAACAGCCCCAGACCTGGCAAGGTTCAGAGGAATTAAGGAATCCAGAACTTTGCTGTACAAAGTCATTGGAAGACTAGCACAAAATTGGAGAGGAAAATAAAATAATTAATTAGAGCCTTTGCCATAAAATGACCTATGTTGATGAGAGAATCTGAATTGTTTTTCTGAATAGATTTTTATATCAATTTCATGGTGTCATTTATGATTAGCGAAGGATGATTTAGTATGTCTTTCATAATATGAGAAATGGATCCCACTGAGGGCAAGTTTGCAGAAGGAGAGGCTAGATTACCCAGTACCTTGATTAGATGTTTCATTTGAAGAGATTAGATAGAATTCACCACAGTTTACGCAATGCCTGGCACCTAAGATGCTGGGAGCTGTGTACCTGCTTGCCTTTGCCACCAGACTGTGAAGTCCTTGAAGGCAGGAAGAATGTCCCCTTCATCACTGTACCCTCAAGGTTGGCACAGGTGGGTTCTCAGTAAAGCATTGCTGGCCCACAGCCTCCATGAGATAAGGGCTTTGGCTTCTTGGGTGAGGCAGCTGCCACCTTCAGGGTTTGATTGCTCACCACAGGTTCACTATTAACCCAGAATCCCTTGGCTTTCCACTTCTAATTGTAAATTACTTAGAAAAACATGTCATATCTAGGAATCCCATCCTGATGTAAGGGGGTGGGGAAGTATGAGTGCGGGACTGGTGAGTACCTGCTGTGATGGTGAACTGGGTTCTGACACTGTTCTCTGTTCTCTCCACCACCTTCTTTCCCTTCTCTCTCCACCTCCTTCACACTCAGCCATGGGACAGGAGAGAAGCCACAGAATTCCTAGCAACCCCAGGCTTCAATCCTATCTTTGCAGGTAACAGATAGAGACCCTGGCTTTGAGATAACCAACTTGGGATTCAGCTTAATCCTCCCCTATAAGCCAACTAGGGAGGAAAAAAACCTATCATGAGTCCCTCTTCACCTGTAGACCAAGGAGGAGGGGTCATTTGGGGAGGATTGATGTCCTCAGGCAGTCTCTTTTCTGGCCTTTGCCCAGAATGACCCTGTTACGTGGCACCTGGGATGACCACAGGATGGCTGGGGTGGGCCTGCCCTGTGGGAATGAATGGGACTGGAATGAAACAAGGGATCATTTCCATTTCTCATTGTTCATCCTAGCCAGAGGAGGCTGTGTATTAGATGGCTCTGGTTGCATTTGTCCCCAGTTAATAATCTCCTTGCCTCATCTGTAGAATGATGGCCCTTTACCCCTGGCTCCACCCAATTCTTCAAGTCTTCCGCCACCCTGTATCGACTCATGCTTTCCCCTCACAGTGCCTCCTCTTTATCCTCAAACACACATATCCTTTGACACCATTGAGTCCCTTCTATCTAAAATAGCTCTCCCCAATCCTCTCTCCGTGGTCTACACCCAACTCTGATGTCACCTTCTTGCTGTAGCTTGCCATAACAAAGCAAAATTAATGACTCCCTCTTCCAAATTTCCATAGCACTTTGTCTATATCGCTTGTCATATGATATGAGAGCATTCATTCCCATGACTGTCTCACTCGTCGGACAATGCCTTCTTTGGAGGGGAGGGACCATTTCTTATTCCTGCGTACATCCCGAGGGCCTGGAACACAGAAGCAGCTTCGTGAATGTTGTTGCTGCCATGAGAGCAACAGCATCAGAAGATATTTTGGTTTTTTGCTCTAAGGGTTCTGGGAAGCTCCTGGGGATCAGGAGCACAGGACAGGTTCCAGAGTGAGAAGATCTTGCCCCCCTTTCTTACCACGTTCTCCAGGGGGGCTCAGCTTGGGTACTGGAGGAAAGAGTCTGTCATTTCTAGAACAAGGAGGGTGTTCTGGGGGCAGAGTTTGGTTTGGGGGCTCAAAGTGTCCTTTGAAGGACATCAAGGTTAGTTCTCAAATCCAACAGGATGGGTCCCTAAGCAAGAGGTACAGATAGACAGATGGAGTCACAATTTATTACCTGGCTTGTCCATGGGGTTGCAAAAAGTTGGACACGACTGAGCGACTAAGCACACACAACTTTGAACAAATCTCAATATGTTCACTTATACAGAAGGGGAAGATGATCGAACCTGGTGTTGCTGTGAAGATTAATAATTACTACTTATTGGATTTATTGTAGCAGAACAAGCTCTACAAACATCAGCTGGTGAGAAAACAATAGAGAGAATCAGAACAATGACACCATATGAAAAGGACATGGAAAAATGCAACAGACTACAAAAATGTTACTATAGCTTTTACTGAAAGTGCACTGAGACTTCAAAACTTTCATCCTGTTGGGAACTGAAGCTGGAAAAAAAAAAGACATTTTTCCTGGACCACAGTAAATGGTGGTTCTAGGAAGTACAAAGGTAAGGGATGGCAGGGACAACTAATTGTCCACCAACAAATTGTGCCGCCTCATCTTCCGCAGGCTGAATTATTTCTGGAAGTGGCTGCCCAGCCAGGGATTACATTTCCCAGCTTCCTATGTATGTAGGTGAGGCCACATAATAGGTTCTCCTAAGGAATGTGATCAAATGACAGATGTCACTTGCATGTCAAGACAGTTAAGAAGAGGGTGTGAAGAGCCCAGAGGTTAAAACAACCCAAGTGTCCATTAACGGATGAATGGACAAACGAAATGTGGTGTACACATACCATGGAATATTATTCAGCCTTCAAAGGGAAGGAAATTCTAACAGGTGCTACAGCATGGGTGAAACTTGAAGACACGGTGCTAAACAAAATAATCCAGTCACAAAAGGACAAATATCACAAAAGGCCACTTATATGAGGTGTTTAGAGTAGCCGAGTTCACAGAGACAGACAGCAGAATGATAATTGCCAGGAGCTAGGGGGTAACAGGAGAAGGCAATGGCACCCCACTCCAGTACTCTTGCCTGGAAAATCCCATGGACAGAGGAGCCTGGTAGGCTTCAGTCCATGGGGTCGCAAAGAGTTGGACATGACTGAGTGACTTCCCTTTCACTTTTCTCTTTTATGCATTGGAGAAGGAAATGGCAACCCACTCCAGTGTTCTTGCCTGGAGAATCCCAGAGACGGCGGAGCCTGGTGGGCTGCCATCTATGGGGTCACACAGAGTCGGACACGACTGAAGCGACTTAGCAGCAGCAGCAGAGGGTAGCAGGAAATGGGGAGTTAGTGTTTAACAGGAAAAGAGTTTCAGTTTGGGAAGATGAAAAAGTTCTAGGGAGTTCCCTGGCAGTCCAATGATTAAGACTCTGCATGGTCAATGCAAGAGGCATGGGTTTGATCCCTGGTCAGGGAACTAAGATCTCACATGTTAGCAGTGTAGCCAAATAAGGAGAAAAAGTTCTGAAGATGGATAGCAGTGATGGCTACAAAGCAATGTGCATGTACTTGACACTGAACTATATACTTTAAAAAGGTTAAATGGTAAATTTCATGTATATTTTACTGCAATAAAAAAAAGAAGAGGATGTGACTTCTCTACATCTGTCAGTTAGATGCAGAGGACTTCCAGGTCCTTGGATGGAAAAAGCCACACGATGGCAACAGCCACATGACAAAAAGCCACTTGCTAACTAGGAATCAGGCACTTGACTCTTCTGTGAGTGGTAAGTAGACTTCTAATGTGTCAAATCACTAAACTTGGGGTTTGTTACAGCAGCTAGTGGTACCCTAACACAGCCTGCAGCCAATACTCATGGCTGATGTCACGGCATGATACCACTGCAACATGGTCCTCTGAGAACAAGACAGAAAATGCCGTCAGAGCTTGGCTTGGTTTGGAGATGAGCAGACCTTTGTGCTGAAGGCACATCTCCAAGTTCAGCAGTTCTCAAAAACGGAATCACAGCCCCTTGGCTGCAAGATGGATTCCAAGGACTTTATGACTGAGGAGTCTGTCTCCTTGAAAGACACGTAACTCATTCAGTGATAGGAACTGGGTGTGGGCTTAGGCTATAGCAATGCAGAGGAGAAGGGAGTTGTGGTTCTCAGTCCACCATGGGCAGACAGGGGAACCTGTCCCCACACGCTCTCCTGGCCCAGGCTGCCCAGGGGCAGTGGCTCCTCATGGCTCCAATGGGCAGCAGCCTTAGCTGAGCGTGGTGTTGAAGGGGCCAGGGAGCATCCTGTCTTGGGCTCAAAGGACAGTTGCCAATGGGACCTGCATCAGGGCTCCTGGCTGTGCCACAGACTCCAGGATCAGCAGCAAGAGAAGTCCAAGACTCAGGGTTAGAGCAAGTGGGAGCAACCAGGACAGGCTCTGGGGCTCAGACAAGGTCATGGAATTACAAACTGGCAGCAACTGCAGCAACCATACAAGCTGCTGTGGGCTCTGGCCCCTCGGGCTTTGGCGACCAACCAAGAACCCTGGGTTTGGCAGTGACTGAGGAGCTCCCAGCCTGAAGGCATGCATCTGAGGTGGCTCCAGCGGTCCAAGAGACCAGGAGTCATCGTTGCGTTTCAGATAATCATCCTGGGAACCTGGACTTCCTGGGTTCATCACAGAACAAGTGACCTGGGGAAAGATAGGAGGCCATCCTTATGGTAGAGGGGATGAAGCTGGAGCCAAAGTAATGGAACTGACAAAAGAGATGCAACCTCATTTCATTCTCAGTTTTGCAAAGAATCTACTGTTTTGATGACTTAGAGCAATTCAAGGTTACCTTATAATGACTATACTCTTACATGCATTCTTCCTGAGCTGCTAAGCTGGAGAGAAAGAGATGAAATGAGGGCCCAGGAATTGCACACATTTGACAGTTGTGTCAAAATCTGGCACTGTCTATAGAGGTGAATCATGCAGGTAAAGTGAGTCATATTAAAATAAAGGCTGAGAATGATTGGGTTTTCTAGATTTTTTTCAAGGAGCCCAATGTTAGTGGCCATCAACACTGCTGGTGGCTATTAGTTTTCTTTAGCTTGTCTCAGGCAAAATGTGGGTTTGATCCCTACGTCAGGAAGATCCCCTGGAGGAGGACACGGCAATCCACTCCAGTATTCTTTCTGGAGAATCCCATGGACAGAGGAGCCTGGTGGGCTACAGTCCATTGGGTGGCAAAGAGTCGGATACAACTGTAGCAACTTAGCACACACGCACGCAGGCATTCACCATGTGATACGACATCAAGCTCTGAGGCATTCAGATATGACAAGTGGCATGCCAGTCAAGGAAAAAAAGGTGCTGACCCAGGCTTTCCTTGACACCCCACGTCTCTTGGAGTCATTCCCCCATCTTCCTACAGGAAGGTGTCTGTTTTGTTCTCCACCTCTGGACTGATGTTCACTTTTTCCTTCACTGAGGTCCAAGTGGTATGGAAGCACCTGCCTCTGGTCTGAGCCTTATTTTTAAAAAGCTGTTCTGATTTCCCTGGCATCTTCCATGTTCTTATGCAGCCTCAGCCTGGGCCTGGTACAAAAGCCCACTGATAAAGCATCTTGAAGCCAGCCTTTGAAATGGTGCCAAGGCCACCTGAATCCCTTGCGGCTTCCTGGGAGCTGGTGCCAAGGTCAGTGCTGAGCACCAGGCCTCCCGCCTGCCTAACCTGGGCAGGGCCCAGCCAAGAGTGGAAGCCATTGCGAAAGGGAGGCCTGACCTTTGCCAATCGGAGGCTGAGTCAGAGCTGCTGATCTGGAATCCCAGGTCCCACAGTGTGAAGACACTCTCCTGCCACTCACTTGCCAGGATACCCAGCCCTGCCTCCCTCCCCACCTCCACCCCTCTGGCTGGCAGTGCTCACCTGCATGGGAAGCACTCACTGGGTCACGGGAATATTTTCCCATCCCCTACAGCACCGGGGTGGGTTGGTGGTGGTGGTGACTTGGGGTCATTCAGTGCCTGACTCTCAGTCTCCTCTGGGCCTCCTGTCTTCTTGCTGCCACTGGGAATGGGCTGAACCATTCCTGACACCTGGAGTTGAGCAACACCGCAGGGAGGCCATGGGTGAATGAGGATGAGCATGCTGGGTTCAGCACGCCTTGCAACAGACAAAGCACTTGAATCCCAAACCCCGGCCCACTTCCACGGGGAGGCTCAGGCCTTGGGGGGAGGGGGAGAGCAGACTTATGTTCTGGGGGTCACCTCTGCCTCCTAGATTCTGCTTCCTCTGGATTTTTTCAGTTTGAGTCACCTTGGGACCTGTGTGCACTGTCCTAGGTCTGCACCTAACTCAGGTCCTTGGCTCAGTTTCCACCAAAACCAAACCAAACACGAAAGACCTGTGTGTGGTCCATCGAGGGCTGCTCAGGCCAAGCAGGTTTAGGTTGCATCATACAAACAACTTTGAAATGAACTTTTGATCCTTAACAATCTTCTTTGAGGCTGTCCCACCTCTGAAGAGTTCTAACTGATCAGACTACCCCAAGTTGCTAACCAAGTGTGGTTCATTAACTGGCTGCAACGTAATTGCCAGTGTGGAACTGGGGGTCTGTTGCGGGGGAGTGTGTGTGTACATGTGTGTGCATAAGAGACAGGCAACTTTGTATTTTTGGCTCATTTGTTTGGATTTTGGGTTGTGTTTTTTTTTACGACATCTGTTTTTAAGGGAAGTTTTACATTTGGGGCTGTCATTACACACTCCCCTCAAACATTTTTACATTGGTGTGTAAGATTTTTCATCTTAAGTTTAAATAGCTACAAAAGATTAAAAGTCCACTGTAAATCTGAAATATTTTAACAGTTTAAACATTTAAAAATCATTGTTGTCCCTCATTTAAATGTATCCAAATAGAATTGAAATATTAAAGGAATTGATATCTTCCATCATCCTTTTAAAAATATCACAAATGTCCACTTCTTTAACAGTAAGAAATTTTACATTATTCCTTCTTCTCTTTGAATTTGTATTTCCATTTCTCTTCCCCTGTAAAACTTTATCATAATATAATATACATTTATGATTAAAATACTTTATTAATCACTTTATCATATTTCTCTTAAAAATGTATACAAATTCAAATTTAGTAGTTTTTCCTTTTCTGTGGCCATAAAGTTCTAAAGCTGTGCTGTCCAACACTATAGCCACTAGCCACGTGTGACTATTAAAACTTTTTTAAATAAATAAAGTTTGAAATTCAGCTCTTCATTCACACTAGCCACATTGCAGGTATTTAATAGCAACACGTGGCATATGGGGCTATATTGGATGGAGCAAATCCAATCATCACAGAAAGTTCTGTTAGACAGCGCTGGTCTACAGCACAAAGACTTTCTTACAGAATAAGTTATCATTACAATTAGTAGTAACACACAATTCATCAAAATAACATAAATATATCACGGGTTTATTGAACATTTTAATAAAATATTATTATCCCAAAGAACATTTTGGAAATGCTTTTCTTAATGAGACAGTTGGTGCTTTCCCTCCCACATACCCATGGATAAATATTGCTCTTTCCAGAATGAGAGTGGTTCAGCATCAATTCTAGCTTTAATTTTTCACTTTTAAAAATGTAAGTGCTAAGAAAACATGTTCAGGATGGAGGGAATTTATTGTAGTTATTATTTGATTCTCTGAACTCTTTCTGAATTCATGCATAATAACAAGATCATTATTAATCATTTATCACGTGATATTGCTAAATGTTCATTGGTTTCTCCTTCATCTTTGTTAAAATGATGGGATAACATCTGATTTGCAA
The DNA here is from genome assembly GCA_024291935.2 of Okapia johnstoni. Taxonomy (NCBI): domain Eukaryota; kingdom Metazoa; phylum Chordata; class Mammalia; order Artiodactyla; family Giraffidae; genus Okapia; species Okapia johnstoni. Next base: position 76,639,118 of record CM044306.1, on the reverse strand, counting down.
ACAGATCTGTAGTCCTATCTTTGGAGTAATTCACTTTCTCAGCTAGAACCAACACTTTGAATTGACTCTTTGATTCCTGTCTGGAGGTTTTTATCAATGACAAAATGACAAGAAGGAGCACATCTTTCTTTTGAAAAATATGGGAAAAGGCCACTTAGAAAAGAGGAAAGGGGAAAGGAGAACAGCTCAAACACAGGAGGATTCTCAGGGAGACCAATGTTAGTCAAGAGGACATCTGGAAATGAGCATCTAGAAACTGATTCTTTAATAGAATATGTACTACAACCTTTTAGAATGTCTTCATGGACCCTGGGAATATGTTTACCCCAGTTTAAAGGCCATTGCTCCAGGACTTCCAAGTGTTTCTCAATTTAGCTCTCACCTTCTCCTCTCTCAGCCCCTACTTTTTAAAAATCCAAATATACAAATTATGTATTTGGATAAAAGATATTAAAGTAAAGATTTATTCTTTTTTCTCTCTTTTTTTGTTTCTTCCTTTCCAATATTTTATACCTAATATACATGTATACATATATATATTTAAATAAGACATATATATATATATAGTTACTGTTGTCATTGTTTAGTTGCTAAGTTGTGTCTGATTCTTTGTAATCCTATGGACTGTAGTCTGCCAGAGTCCCCTGACCATGGAATTTTCCCAGCAAAAATACTGGGGTGGGTTGCCATGCCCTCCTCCAGGGGATATTCCCGACCCATGTCTCCTGCTTGGTAGGTGGATTTTTTTACCACTGAGCTACCTGGGAAGCCCATATACGTAAATAGCGTATGATAAGCATAAATGTATTTATAAATTTATATGTATAAATTAATAATTAAGCAAGTACTCTATGAACCTACCACTCAACTTAAAGCCAAATGATCCTAATGAAGTAGAACAATACCAAATGACCCGAATGTCTCAATTTCCCTCCTGGGCACATGATCAGATGGCACTTCCCCACCTCCTTGTACATACACATGGCCATGTGACTTGATCTGGCCAATAGGATGTAAGCAGAAGTAACAAGTGCCCTTCTGGATGGCCTCTAAGACCCAGTACATGTCTTATCATGGTCCCTCTCCTCACCACACTTATTCAAGACACACCAACTGGTGGAGGCCATATTAGCTGGCCTGTAATGAATCTTTAATGTATTTAAGCCATTGAGATTTCAGGGGCTGTTTGTTCCCAAAGCATAATTAGCCCATCATAACTGAAACAGAAGTATCTCTGAAACTCCACGTATATCCCTTGGCAGTGGTATTCTTTCCCTCTTCCCCAGTGATAACCATTGTCCTTGCTTTTGTTTAAGGTTTTGCCATATATTTATATCCCTAAATAATATGCTTTATGTTTTTGAACTCTATGAACATGAAATCATATTTTATTGTTTTTTATAAAGTATTGTTTGTGAGATTCAGCAATACTATGAATATATCACGAATTATCACTTCTACTATTTATAAACATTTAAGTTGGGTTTCTTTTTGCTGTTACAAATAAGACCACTCTGAGCATTATTGTACTTTTCTCCTGGGATCGAAGTAATAAATGTTTTCTGGGCACCCCTGAGATGATCTTGGCGGAGGTGGAGGAGGGGATCTGAGAGGTCAAAACTGTTTTCATAATAATATAAAGATTTTTTGGCTTTTTTGCTTTCATACTCTCATAAGTAAATGGTGAAGTTTTCCACCAACTACATGAGATAACACAGAGATGCAGAAGCAGATATGAGAATTCCAACTGTCTTCTATTAACTCAGATTTGCAAGATTATAAAACAATGGCACTCCTCCCACTAAGTTGTTTTGTTTTAGAAAATAGTTATTTTTCATAAACATTATTTGTTGGTTATGTAATGCATTTTTATTGTTACTTTTAAATGCATTAATAAATTATCAAATTCTTAGGTTTAATTTCTAGTGTGGTAAATATTGGTCAATATAACTCACCCAAGCGAAAGTTATTTGGCACCTTAAACAATATTTCATAGTGAAAAGTGGTCCTGAAACCAAAAGCCTTGAGAGCTGCTGTTCTAGGAAGAATGGAATTGCTGGGTTAGTTTTACACATCTTGGACTCTCCTATATAATGTGACAAGTTCTCCCAAGGGGTTGTACCAAGTCACCCTCCCACCAGCAACACCTCAGAGTTCCTATCGCAGTACAGATGACCCACCTTATCAGAAAGCCTTGTGAAAGGGGTGGCTTTAAATGCATCCACTTCTCCCCTCAGGCTTCCCAAGTGGCACTAGTGGTAAAGAACCCACCTGCCAATGCAGGAGATAGAAGAGACACAAGTTGGACCCCTGAATTGGGAAGATCCCCTGGAGGAGGGCCTAACAATCCATTCTAGTATTCTTGTTTGGAGAATCCCCATGGACAGAGGAGCCCGGGGTGGGGGGTGGGAGGCTACAGCTCATAGGTTCACAAAGAGTCAGACACGACAAGTGACTTAGCATGTACACACATGCACTCGTCCCCTCTGCCATCCCCTGCCCCACATGGGCTTTCCAGGTGGGCTTCCCAGATAAATCAGATTCACAGTCCACTCCCTGAGAAAAAAAGGGGCTCTTTTGGCTCTGGGGACAGCTTCACAGTGAGGCTCTGAAGTCAAAGAGATTATGAAATGCCACCACCCCATCAGGGACAGCTGTGGGCTGGGGTTCTGGACAGGAGAATGAGTTATTGCAGACTGAGGGTCTGCTTATCTACTTTGGATCTCTTGGGAACCATGCTGATTTTAGACCTTCTGCAATTATAAATGTGTAACTCCTTTCCCCCTCTTCATTCACACCTCCTGCTCCCCGCTCAGAGCTTTCCTTCCCCAAGCGCACCTTGCTGGAGCAGCCAAGGCAGGTTGTCTGCGTATCTGTATCCCTCACCCTCCCCAGCCTAAAAAAGCCCTGAAGAGGCCATAAGTGGGCCTCTGGCTCTCATAGGCTGGAAAGGAGTTTCCCAGAAGAATTCCCAGCCTTGTCCTGGAAGATGAAATCTAGAAGGCATGTTCCTGCCTCAGAAACGCAAAGAGGTAGGGCTTATTTTTTTTTAATTTTCTTAACCCCCAAAACATTTTGTATTGGGGTATAACCTATAACAATGTTGTGATATTTTGAGGTGAACAGTGAAGGGATTCAGTCATACATATACATGTATCCATTCTGATGCGGGGCTGAGTTTTGCACTCCATGATTCCAAAGCCTTCCCAGGCTGGGACCACCAATAGTTCATCACATCGCTTCTTTGAACACAAATACACACACCTGGGAATAACTGCATTCACAGGAAGTAGGCCAGTCTGGAAGAATAAAAACCGTCCTCATTTTCAGAAACACGTTTACCCCCAGACAGGCTTTTTAACCAGGAAGAACGCTGCTGGGTTGTGTCCATTGCCTTCAGTGCCTTCCCACAAAACCTCCACTTCCGTCACAAGTTGGCAGGAACTTGCTGTTCCTCAGGCCTGGGATGCCTGCCAGAGCCCTCCCATTTTCCAGAGAGATTTTCTTCTATTTCTAAGTAGAGTTGTTTAAAATCCGGATGCCATACGGAGCCTGGGCTCCGAGCCCTTCAAGTCCCACCCCCTTCTCTAACCCCTGGGCCCACAGAGCAGGCCCCTCCCCACTTCACTGTTCTTGACTTTGGAGCCAGACAGTGTGACCACAGCCAAGCGGCTTCTGTGGAGCAGGCAGGCTCCGGCTCCAGGTCAGCGATGGGGGAAGCTGCCAAAGGAAATCTCACTGGGGAGTGATGCTCCTGAAAGACCTACCAGCTGCCTCTTCTCTCAGGCCCCTCACTTTTTTCTCCCCCACCTCACTGTCCTAGAGTCCTCAGGCTAGAGGAATCAGACCAGCTCATCTAGCCCTCAGACAGATCCAGACTTAAGCCAGCACAGAGGACAGAGAGATAGTCTAGTTGAAAAAACAACCAAAGGAGTGCCTACAACCTTCATTCATTTTGTTCCATTCACAGCCATTCATTCATTCATTTTCGGTCCAACAAGGTATCTACACGTACCAGCTGCTGCTCCCAGTATCGTGCCATTGTGCATCTTATGTACAACTGATGGATATTAGAGATTTAATATTGGAAGGAAAGGGACTTCCCTGGTGGCTTGGTGGTAAAGAATCCGCCTGCCAGCGCAGGAGACTCGGGTTCGGTCTGGGAAGATCCCACATGCCTCGGAGCAACTAAGCCTCTATGCCACAACTACTGAGCCCGTGCTCTAGAGCCTGGGAGCCAAAACTACCAAGCCCATGAGCCGCAACTGCAGAAGCCCATGCTCCATGACAAAAGAAGCCTTCACACCACAACTAGAGAGTAGCCCTGCTCGCTGCAACTAGCAGCCCTTGTCAAAGTAGCAACGAAGACCCAGCTTAGCCAATAAATAAAAATTTTAAATATATATATAGGAAGAAAGGAATAGGAAGTCGCTGGGAAAATGATAATAAAGAGAATAATTAGAGGCTGCTCAGCCCCAGATCTGAACATATCCTTTGACCCTGTTGCAAACTTATCGGTGCATCTAGGGTTCACCAGGCCTGAAGTCCAGTCTAGCAATCAGGAAGGCTGGAAAACCCACCAAGAATGTATGGCTAATGGGAGTGGGAAATTGAAAATGTAGCTTTGAATTTCCCCCAACACATACATGGAAGGAAGTGAGCCATCATCGGAAGCTTAGAGGGGAGGGCCCTGGCCCCCAGCAGCCGCAGAATCCTTTGCTCAAGTCTGCGGAGCTGCTGGCAATTAGAGGATCTCCCCCAAGCTGGGGGAGGGGCACTTGGCCTCCTGCCCTGGTGCTGCTTTTCTGGTTGCTACAGGAGCTGTGGGTGTGCTTAGTCACTCAGTCATGTCCGACTCTTTGCAACCCCATGGACTGCAGCCCACCAGGCTTCTCTGTCCATGGGATTCTCCAGGAAAGAACACTGAATTGGGTTGCCATGGGTTCTCCAGGGGATCTTCTCAACCCAGGGATCGAACCCAGGTCTCCCACATTGCAGGCGGATTCTTTACTGTCTGAGCCACCAGGAATGAATCCGTTATACACACAGGTCACCCATGGTGACAGGGGTTGGGCGGGGACCCAATAAGAAACAATCGCTCCTGTTCTCCAGAAATGTAGTGAAGTCCAAGTCTTTACAAATCAAATTCAGTTTTCCACAGTGAACTCATCGTCTGTGTGGGAGACTTTATCTCTATTCCTGATGATTGTTTCTTGAGCTTCAACATTTGGCTTTCAGTTTCTCTGTGTCCAGCTTATCCCTCACATGGACAGTGATCTATAAATACACATTCATTCATTCAAGGAACATGCATTGGTTGGCAACCACGGGCCAGGCCCTGTGCAGGATGCTGAGAATGCTATTTTGGAGAAGTAAGGGTCCTGCCCTGAGGGTTGTGATGGGAGAGGCAGGCACCTGAGAAATGCTCTCATGGAGACATTAGTGAGCCGAGTGTCTGGGGCAGACAGGAGGGCACTCCTGACTCCCCGGGGGTGCATTTGAGCCTTCACCCAGCGTCAATTGCACTGCGCTAAGCATTGGGATCTCAGTGGGCTTAGCTTAGTGTGGATGGTGAGCTCATTCAAGCTGAATGAATAGAACTTTGAAGGCAGGCTCCTAATGGGGAAGGAGCCGGGAGCTGGTGGAGTGAATGACTTGGGCAAAGGCTGAGAAGGGGAAAAGGGCAAGGTTCACAGCATGCCAAAGAGTAGTTCCCATGTTGGAGCCTGAGTGTGGGGGTGGGGAGGTGGCCTGACAAGAACTTGGGAGTGGAGAGGCCAGAAGGTGTGTATGGAGGACTTGCCAAGGAGAGTTTGGACTTCTCTCTATGATAAGAAGGAACTATGGAAGGTTTTGAAAGCATGACATGATCAGATCGAGAGACACACTTGCATATACATACATACATACATATATAATATATATATTACACAAACAAATACACACATATAGATATCTATAAAATACACTAAAATATCTAAATATTCTAAACACATATATATTTGAAATACATATATTTCACTCCTATAAATCTAGGTAAATCATTTTTTATGTTTTTCTTTCTCTGTTCACTCTCCCTCAGGCAGTCAGAGGCTGCACACTGCCCAGGAGAATTACGATGCTCTTAGCAGAAACATAAAGGGAAAAACACAATTAATATTCAGTTGGGGTTTTTTTTTCCCCCTTTCTTCCAAATGATGCTCTTGAGAATCAATAAGCAAGGCTCTAGGGAAGTGAACTGAAAAAGAAGGGGAGAGAGGAGTGGGCAGATGACACCCCTCCCAAGGGGGCCTCCCCTTCCCCCACCACCGGGCTGGGGGATGGCACAGAGGAAGGCTGGAGACACAGGCAGCCTAGGGAGGAGGAGTCCCCTTGAGAGACTGCCATGATGCCCACACCCACACCCCTTCAGCTTCTTCGCACTGAGTCGTCTCCACCCCTGGGCAGAAGGGATGGAAGTTCTACATCAACAGCTGGCTGAGCGCTGTGGGGGTCACACCTGAAATTGCTGAGCCCCATCGTCTGAACTGGCCGAGGTGAGGGTTTAGTTCAGCCCTCCAGCTCTCCCACTCCAAAAATACCCTAGACGGGTAGTCCCGAGAGGCCACACAAGAGAGGAAGGAATGGTGGGGGAGCTACAAATACATATATACCACATATCATTAAAATATTTTTTGAGACAAATTACAAAATCTACCCACTGTAAAATCTTTTAAAATTTGATAAAGAAGTTAGATTTAAGGAGAAAATAGAGCAGAGGTAGAAGAAAGGAGATTCATGTAGAAAGTCAGTACTCAGTGATCTGCACTGATCTTGTAAAATTTTCAAAAGTAGGCTATCAGTTAGGTTGTGAAATTCCTATGAAACAAAGCGAAAACGAAAATGTGAGCTATAAAATCGCTGTTGTTGTTTAGTCACTTAAGTCGTGTCAGACTCTTTTGCGACCCTGTGAACTGTAACGAAAGACCAGAGAAAACCAGTTCCCCGGGACTAGCTCTACTTGTCCTTGTTCTGAGACCCGAGTGAGTATTCTCCTCCAAGTCCTCATACAGGGCAGTCTCCCAGTGCCCCCAACAGCTCTCCAGCAACACCAAGTTTTATACGGCATTTTCCATAGGGTCACTGTGGGTGATACTCCAAAGTTCAATTTAGGACAGCAGTTCTTTGAGGTGACAGAGGAGGAAGGCCAAACACATCAACCCACAGTATTAGACTTAATCCAATGTGGATCCAAAAATAATATCTACATTCTCTAAAGAGTGGACTGCATACCCTTCAAGCATTCTTCCATAAACATTTCTTAAAAGTTGAGTTGTACATAGAAGTTATACTACCTGAAAAGACTCAGCTAGAATAATTTTCTATTACTGATTAAAAGCAAATCAGTAATCTTAAAAATCTATCTAACACATTTCAAAGAAACACTAGAAAGTCATTAACAATTATTTTCTATATCACAATTTTCACAATCTACAAATATCTATAATACTACAATTAAACAAAAACTCAGTAACAAAATATGATGTGTAGCATGAAGCACTGGGGGAAGAAAAGGAAAGATATAAAATATTAATTGGTCAATTCTAAGTGGAAAAATGTGTGCATGTGTGTGTGTGTGTGTGTGCACTTATATATAGGGAGAGAGAAAGAGCAAAAGAAAGGATATAAATGTTAACTGTCTCTAGGAGGTAGAATGCTACCACTTTGCTCTTGACATGGGCTTCCCTGGTAGCTCAGTGGCAAAGCATCCGCCTGCCAGTGTAGGAGATGCAGGTTCCATCTATGGGTCGGGAAGATCCCCTGGAGGAGGAAATGACAACCCACTCCAGCATTCTTGCCTAGGAAATCCCATGGACAGAGGAGCCTGGCAGGCTACAGTCTATGGGATCACAAAGAGTAGGACACAGCTGAGCAACTAACACCTTCACTTTCACTTCCTCTTGACAGAGTGTAGGTTCTCCTTACTCCTAAGACAAGGATTTGGGTGCAGGTGGTATGTTTGGAGACAATCCAGGAGGCACTAGAAGGGGAGTGGGAAAGTGAAACAGAGCAGGCAAGAAAGCCAATCAGGAGTGCCTTGGTGAGGGGCACTTGCATGTGGGCAAGTGGGCAACTGCAGTGAAATCCCCCAGGGACTCTCTGAGAGGCATGTGTAACATATCTTAGACCTGTGGCGCTGAAGGTCAGATAGCTGGGGTTTTTACCCAGCCACTCTCACCCTCACTGTTGAGGGTTGTTCTTGGGGTGTTAACTCCCCAGTACTTTTGACCTGCCCTGTGTGGAGGCAAACATGCCCCTGTGCCCTCAAGAAGATAAAGTCCTCACAAAGAGGACAGAGATGCTGAAAAAAGGACACCACCAACAGATAAGGTCCCCTGTCAGCAGGAGACCTCCAGAACAGATTGAGGAATATGGACACACAACATAGTTTTCAAATTTTCTATGTGTATTACTTTTGCTATTGGGAAAATACTTTAAAAAATTGAATTATCAGAAGCCGTCTGTTGGCACCTGTTATGAGAATTGAAGAGATGACCGTGACTCTCCTAAACAATGACAATTGCCTCTCTGTCCAAAGGTGGGCTGGGGCCAGTACAGTAGAAGGAATGAAGTTTGTCTCATCAAATATGCTGGAACCAACCCAGAATATAGCTTCCCTGGTGGCTCACTTGGTAAAAGATGTCGCCTGCCAATGCAGGAGACGAGGATTCAGTCCCTGTGTTGGGAAGATCCCCTGGAGAAGGAAATGGCAACCCATTCCAGTATTCTTGCCTGGAAAATTCCATGGACAGAGGAGACTGGCAGGCTACAGTCCATGAGGTCGCAAAGGGTCAGACACGACTGAGTATACACACACACACACACACACACACACACACACACACACACACACACACACACACACACCAGAACACAAGCCAATGAGAAGTCAAAATCTCAAACCTTCACCCATGGAATACTAGCCACACTGATGCTGGCCTAAAATTTGTTCACATTGGGAGTTACCAACTGTCCACTAGACCATAGCACTCACTCAGCATTTAAATTTGGGCATTACAGTTTCCAAGGAAAGATGACTTTCACTTTAAATTTATCATCACAGACTTCAAATGGGTGCCCAACCCTGCCTGAGAATGATCACATCTGTTCTAGCAAGTTCATCTTCCCCATGGTGGCAGTTGAGAACGCATCATAGGGAGCATGATTAGCCTAAGGACCCAGCAGCTGTTCTCTGAGATCCATCCAGGTCTGTGTTGATGCTAAGACCACCTTCCCAGGTGCTGCTCCCCAATGACTGGGCTCAGCAGGAACAACGAGGAAACAGAGGACTCCTCTGACAGCCAGCTTCAGCTCCCCATTGGCCTCGCTGAAACTTCTCTAGATTTCATGGCAGTCTAGTATGCTTCCATCCGCCCTTCCTTTCCTCTCTCCTTCACTTGGAGTCAGACCTGCATCTCTATCTGACAGCTTTCCCAGCCTCTTCTGGCTCCCTCCCCATTTTTTTTCTTATGCATGATTCTACTGATAAAATCCTTGCATGTTTACTCCCATCTTGGCATCTGCTTCTTGCAAGACCTGGGCTGAGACACCCCTCTTGAAACTGGCTCTTTCCTCCCTCTCCTCTCTTCTCAAGAACTCCCTTCTCTTCCCCCCTCACCGCTGATGTCCTGAAGCCTGACAACGGAAATCATCCGATGAAGCCTAAATCCACGAGCATCTTTTTTCATCACAATATGCGGAGATGAAGTGTCCCTCCTCCTGCCGAAGCCCAATCTTTCCAGAGGCACCCAGAGTCTCACCCTCTTCTTCCCCAAGATCTTCACCCCTTCAGTTCTCTCCTCCTCTCCTGCAGCAGCAGTTTCTTCCTCATTCTCTGCTGTCCAACCCCTCTGGCTATTGCCTCATCCTTTACTCCTCTCCAAAAACAAATTTTTAGGAGGCAATATTTACACATCTTATCACCACTTAGTCACTTCCCATTCACCCCTAATCCACTTCATTTTAGCTTCAGCAACCACTGCTTTAGTGCTCTTGCCAAGGGCAACACTACTTCTACTCAGGCAAATCCATGGAACACTCACCTATCTTCATCCCACTCAGCTGTTCACAGCATTTGGCACAGATGACCATTTCCTCATTCTTTAAACATTCTTTTCTTTTGACTGACACCATAGACTCCTGGTTTTCCTCCTACACTGCTGGCTATTCCTTCCAATCTCTTTTTCTGACTCTTCCTCTTTTGTCAGATATCCAAATGTGGTGTCTTCCAAGGCTCTCAACTCTTTTCTCTGCCCTTTCTCCCTATGTGAGCTCATTCATGACCCGGTTTTCAATACCACTGATATGCTTGAGTGTCAAGTTTATATCTCCAGCTCTTACATTCCTCTAATGTTTAGACTTGTTATAACCATCTACCTACTACACATCTCCACTCAGATGTCTAATAAGCATCTCAAATTTAATACATCAGAGTTGTTGTTTTTTTTTTTCTCTCCCCAGATATGCTCCTCCTTGGCCTTCTTCTTCTCGGTAATCAGCACCACCATTCACCCTGATTGTATTAGTCAGAGATCTAGGAGTGACCTTAATTCTTCCCTCTTCAACTCTAAACTATAAGGAAAGGCAGATGTGTTTCTCTTTTTCTGTATTTCTATGTTTCATTCATTACCTGGACTTTACTACATGACTGAATCTTTCCATTTCCCTTGTACTGCAGAGGGAAAGGCTCCTCAGAGAGTAGAGCCTGACTCGGGCAGTCCTCCCAAAGTTACAGAGTTAGACTCTAGCCCCTTGGAGGAAGCCACATGCTTCTGTGGCATTCCTCTGTTGTCCAGGACTCTCAGGCTGAAACCACGCACAGAGAAAAGCACAGAAAGTGGTAAGTATTGGAAACATGTATCCCACTGAAACCAGATTAGCAACCACAGTGCAGTCTCTCAAGATTAGGGTGGGTGGTTGCTGTTTTATGTTGAAAAAAAAGGTGGTAGGGAGAGGAATCATCAGGAAAACTTTCATAAAATAGGGATCAAATCACCACCACCCTTAGCAAGGGGGAAGGAGGTGAATCATGATTTTCACATCTAAAGTTAACCCTTTTCTAATCCTCCAGCCTGATCTCAAGTCATGATGTTTAAAACTGCAACAAGAGGAGCCAAGGGTAAATAACTGTTGAATTAATTAAATTACAGGGGGAAAAAAGCTAAACATGCTTAAATATAATCCCAGAGAAACAAATGCATATGGTCGTCTAGAGACATGTATAAGAATATTTACAACAGCTATTTTCATAATAACAAAAAAGGAGAAACATCCCAAACATCCTTCAGTAGTGAAATAAAGAATAGTGGTCTGTTCATACAGATGAATACTACGCAGTGGAAAAGAATGAACAAAGTATGGACTCATCAATATGGACAAATCTCATAGACATTAGGCTGAACCAAAGAAGTCAAACACAAAACAGACTGTGGCAGACACACTCTGTGGTGACTCCCCCCAACACATCATATCTTTATCCAATCCTCTCCTTTTGATTGCAGGGGGAGTCTGTGACTCGTTTTTAACAATAGAATAAAGCAAACGTAATGGGACATTGCTTGTTTGGTTAGATCATGATATATGTCACAAGTAATGGAACACCATTTCTCCCATGGTAATATCACTTTATACAAGACTCTGTCATTGTAAACTAGAGAGAGAGAGATTCTCCCTTACTTTCCATGAAGTAGCTGTCATATTGTGAGAGAGCCTGTGATAAGAGGTCTACATGGCAAGGAACTACAAGTATTTCCTAAGAACAAAGCCAACAGTCATGCAACCACAAGGGAGTGAATTCTGCCAAGAACCTGAATGAACTTGCAAGCAGTTTCTTCCTCATCAAGCCATCAGATGAGAACATAGCCCAGCCAAAACCTTGACTGCAGCCTCAGAAGATCCTGAGCAGAGGATCCAGCTAAGCTATGCCCCAGAAAATGTGAGATGATAAATATCTGTTGTTTTAAACCACTATGTTTATTGTAATCTGTTATACCATAATAGAAAACTAATATAGAAAATACATTGAATGACTCCTTTTATATGAAGTTCAAGAAAAGGAAAAGCTAATCAACGGTAAGAGAAATCAGAATACTGGTTACCTCTAGAGTAAGGAAGGATAATAAAGTATGCAGGAGCAAAGGTTACTTTCTGGGATGCTAAAAGTGTCTATATATCTGAGTAGAGGTGACACAGATATACATGCATGCAAAACTTTATTGAGCTGTACACATAAGATTAATACACTTTAAACACTTTACTATATATAGTATTCTTTGATTTGAAATTTTTTAAAATAAGAAGAAAACCAAAGGAGAGCAGGACTTCAGAAGAAGGATCCTTTCTGAAGAAAGGATCTGTTCACCAGTCTTGCATCCAGTTGAGCCTCCAGCAAAGAGAGGTTCCCAGAATTTGGGTTCTAGTACATTTCCTTAGCCTTCCCTCAGCTGAGGTCCACTTCCCTGACCTACACCTCTTCTTCGATACTTACAAAAGGAAGCCACTTGCAGAATTTTGGTCAGAATTTTAAAGCAGGGTCATGGTATTAATTTAACAATGACAGTTTGACTGCTAAGTCATGTCCGTATCTTTGCAAACCCATATCATTCACTATCTCCCAGAGTTTGTGCAAATGCATGTCCACTGAGTTGGTGATGCTATTTAACCATCTCATCCTATGCTGCCCCGTTCTCTTTTTGCCTTCAATCTTTCCCAGCATCAGGGTCTTTTCCAATGAGTCGGCTCTTCACATCAGATGGCTAAAGTATTGGAGCTTCAGCATCAGTCCTTCTGGTGAATATTCAGGGATGATTTCCTTTAGGATTGACTCGTTTGGTCACCTTGCAATCCAAGGGATTCTCAAGAGTCTTCTCCAGCACCACAATTTAAAAGCATCAATTCTTTGGCTCTCAGCCTTCTTTATGGTCCAACTCTCACATCTGTACATGACTACTGGAAAAACCATAGCTCTGACTATCCAGACTGTTTATTTTGACATCCCTGCTTTTTAATACACTGTCTGGGTTTGTCATAGCTTTCCTTCCAAAGGAGCAAGCATCTTTTAATTTTGTGGCTGCAGTCACCATCCATAGTGATTTTGGCGCCCAAGAAAATAAAATCTGCCACTCTTCCATGTTTTCCCTTTCTTTGCCAGGAAGTGATGGGACAGTTTAACTAGTCCTTCATAACCCAGAATCCCTGTGATGCAGGTGTCTTTGGATGAGGCTCACTTGTGTCTATCTCTCTCTGGAAGTTTGGGTGATCCAGAATGTCACTTAGCTAGTGTGAGTGAACCTGGCCAACAGAGCAGCAACCATATCACAAGGGGATTTTATCATTCTCTACTGTCTTTGTGTCCTACTGTATTCTACTGGGTAGAGTCTGTACTCTTAGATGTTAACGTATTGAGGGTTCTGGGAAGTCTCCAGTTATCTCCTGCCTCTTGAAGTCAATCACACTGACAGGCACCTTCACTGCCCCATCCCATCCCTCCACCCCCAAGCAGAGTTCCCTCATATCTTTGCTAATGCCTCCTGCCTGCTCAGCTTCCAACATGACTCAGTCAGCCATACTCTCTGCTGGATTCTCTGCTGACAATCCAGCTTTGTTTGTGCTCTCTTTAGATGGGCTCCAAGGAAGAGCTTCTGTTTCTCAGTGCTTTCTCAAGATATGTACTCATCTTAGAACTTTTCTCCCCACTTCTTCAAAGATTAACCCTATTGTTTCAGGGGACAGGATACAATGAGGATAACCAACTGGAAAGTATCAGCTTAGGTCCTCCACAGGGCCAATACTTTCAAAACACTCAGCACTCTCAGGGGAAAAATCTCAGCCCTGTGATTCCCACAATCAACCCTGGCCTCTGTCTCAGTATCAAAGCAGAGGTGGATCTACTGTAAAGCCAATGAAGCTCTGAGATCCACTGACTCCTCTTGCACTCACTCCTCCAGGCTTTCGAAGGGCCCTAGCAATGGGATCATATAGCCATATATTTTTGTAAAATTGGCAATATATATATGTGTGTGTATCAATTTATATGGTACATGTATACAGTAGAATATTTACCATTATAAATATATAATACATAACATATAATAGACTACATATCTATTATATATATCGTTGATATATACAGTATGCTGCTGCTGCTCAGTCGCTTCAGTTGTGTCTGACTCTGTGCAACTCCATGGATTGTAGTCCATCAGGTTCCTCTGTCCACGGGATTCTCCAGGCAAGGATACTGGAGTGGGTTGCCGTTTCCTTCTCCAGAATATATAGTATATATAAGTTATAGGGTCCACTTGAAATATGTATCATACTATCCGCAGTATGAATAATAAAATATACATATGTAAATATATGTATTTCTATCAGCAACAATTTAAAATTACAGCCTCTTTTCACTCTCTCTCCTCCTCCATCATGCATTCATCCCAAGTCAGTCAGTCCTGGACTGCTCATGGGCATTTGGGGGATCTGGCTGAAGAGAATTCAAATTAGAGACATACCTGTGCATGCATTTAGGGAATGTCTGTGGTGTTTTCCACGTGCAGATCAGTGACAGCGAGCCATCCCACTGCAGGAATGGCCTTGACAGACCACTCTGCAAGCTCATCCAATGTCCTGACATGTCCTCTCTAAGTGAAGCTAAGGCAGAGATGGATGCACCTAGTTCATTTACCCCAACATTCTTATTTCTCAAATCCTCCACCTTATCCTTCCTCTTAGTTCTCCACCTCCCAATATATCCAGGAAGGGAGAAGCAGTGGCATGGTCTCTTCATAGTTACTTACTGTCCCACCTCCCTCCAGATAAACACACACACACACACACACACACACACACACACACGGTACTGTGATCTGTTCCTCTAACACATTTAGCATATAAGCCATTTATAAGGATAAATACCCAGTGAGGTCCAAGGACTGTCTAGAGTCTAAACAGCAACTAGACCACAGATTCCATACCAGGAGTTTTGGAAAATAATTCCTGGTAGATTTCACTAATGCTTATCTGTCCTCTATATGAAATGTAAAAGCTGGACCTGTCACATCCAGTTTCATTATTGACCATGGGGATAACCATAGGGTGAACCAGAGAATAGCTGGTGTGATTAATTTCTGACTCCGGCCTTTAACACCATCTTGATACTAACTAGTAGTGATCTGATCTGCTCCCTCTAGACATCTGGGGCCTCATGAGACTGGCAACCAGAACAGGACACACACTCTCAGTTTCTAAACAAACTGGATGCCTTTTGAGGCCTTAGCAATCGTAGTCCCTGAACTTTGCCTGCCCCTGGTAGACCAAGTTAGGAGAGGACAGCTTTTGCCTCGTGGAATAATGTATATAAACTCTGCCAATTATCAGAAGCAATATAAATGCAGTGTTTCTACTCACTATTTTTAAAAGCCCCAATCTGGAAGTCCTTGGAAGGTGTTCCCGAGCCCAGAGTACTCAGCTGGCATTCCCCTAATGTGCATAAGTGTGGACCTGACTAATAGTTTGGCTCAAAAAGAAACCCTCATGGTAATACAATTCTATTTTTATAAGAGCTACAAAGAAGACTATTAATGGCAATGCTTTTTGTTGTTAATAATCAAGCTTGACAAAAACAGTACCTTTGGTGTTCAGGTCCTCACATCCCTGAGACGTGAGAGACCTCTGGAGCTCAAACCAACCAGTCCCCAGGAGATGTTGGCTTCTTTTGCTATGAAGGTTTTGTCTATGGAAAGCATGACTCCTTTTTTAATGTCCTTTGGCCTTTCTGCTTCCTCTGCGTTCAGTGTCCCAAAGCTAAATCCAAAGTCTATCTGTTTCTCTAAATAGACTTGTATTATTAGTTAGTGTTTTATGAATAAATGTCATCCCTACATTCATGAACATGGTGGTCCTGATTCTAAGGGTTATAGCTAAATAGTACCTCATCCCAGTGGCTCAGGAAGCCCTTTTCTCTGTTTTCAGGATTAAAATAAAGATTACTCACGTAGATCTGTGAGTGATCTATAGAGTGATCTATGAGTGATCTCATAGATTACTCACATAGCTCTACCTTGGCAGAGAGTTTCAGAGCCTGAAAACCAGAGTCTATTAGATGAATATTCAGAGGCTTAATTTCAGAATCTCAAATGACAGAAACATTCTCACTGACTGCAAATGAGGGCCAGAATACTAGGTGAGTTTTTACATTTTAAGCAGCCTTAAAACAACAGGGACTACCATCTCTTGAATTTCCATATTTCAAAATGTATTCTTGAATTGCCGCAACGAAAAAAAAGCTGAAGTTCAGTCATTGAGAAAATTACCTGGTAAATTATCAAGAACATTTGTTGATACACAAAGAACTATACTAAGTACCTTGGTGCCCAAAAACAACAGGACACAGTTTCCATCAGGAGGACCTTACAGTCCAGTCGAGGAGTCAAAAAATGTGCCCTGGTGAACACAAATAGAATGTGAGAAGTGCCACAAAAGAGGGACAAACAAGCTATAGGATTTCAGATGCAAGAGATTACTTCTAGCTGAAGAGACTCCACGAAGATCTTAAAGGAGGTGACATCTGAGCTGAGTTTTAGAAGGTGTGCATAGTCTCGCTACTAGATCTGCCTAGTGTTTCTCCAATTACCCATTCGATAATGTTTTCTTGCCAGTGGATCTCATGGTTATGACTTGTGTGAGTTTTCCATTGCTGCATAACACATACCACAGATTGGATGACTTAAAACAACACACATTTGTCATTTCATAGTTTCTGTTGGTCCGAGACTCAGAGTGGCTCAGTTCTCTGCTCAGGGTCTCGAGATATTAGCTGGGCTGTGTTCTCACCTGGAGTTCTTCCGATTTCACTCAGTTGTTGGCAGGATTTTCTTGTAGGACTGAGGTCCCTTTTTTCTTACTGGCTGTTGCTTGGCGTTGCTTGCAGCTCTTAGAGGCCACCCTTATAGTGTAGTCTCATGGCCTTCTCACAACAAGGCAGTTTACTTTTTCAAAGCCAGAAGGAGAATCCCTAATTTAGGGAAAATCTGACAGGGGGTCCCCCCCTCCAGGATCTAATGCCTGATGAGCTGAGGTGGAACTGATTTAACAATAATAAAAATAAAGTGAACAATAAATGTAATGCACTTGAATCATTCCAAAGCCATCCCTACCTCACCCTGTGTCCATGGAAAAATCGTTTTCCGAGAAACCAGTCCCTAGTGCCAAAAAGGTCGCGGACTGTTGCTTTAAAGGACTCATCTGATTATGTCAGGCCACTAGTGCAATCTCCCTTTCATTAACTCAAAGTAAGTGATTAGGGACCTTAATTACATGTATCAAATCCCTCTAGCTTTGGCATCTCATGTAACTTAATCATCCCAGGAAATCTCCATCATAGGCACAGGTCCCCCCAACTCAAGGGGAAGGGGTCATACAGGACATGTAGACCAGGAGGAGGAAATCTTGGGGTCCATCTTGAGTCCATTCTTCCTACCACATGGTTCAAGCAAGAGTATAAGTTTAACACCCATACATTACACAAACCTTATTATAAATTCCATCTCTGTCTATAAATGCAAACCATTAGGATGTAAGAGGCAAAGAAAGGGATGGTGAATGTGAAAAGAGAGGTAGTAGACTGAACTTTCTTTCAAACACAGCTGCCACAACATCGTGCATATTCACTATACTTAATACATAGACACCACATTAGTACAAGAGAGTACACAGAGCATTACACGCACACATACACACTACACAGGCTGTTTTTACCATCGAACCCTCTTCCCATTGTGTAGTGTGTTCTATGTTACTCCCCCCTCTTGAATCTGGACAGAATTTTGTAACTGCCTCAACAATTATAATATTGTTATTATTATACTACCAAAATATTACTATGGCTAACACCATTAAACAGGTATTATCTATACATAAAATGCTTTACAGTCTGTCATTATTAAATAAGCAGTTTTACACTTTTTTCACTGCTATGCTCTACAACCTCTCTATGAAACAAGTTCTGCTGCTGCTGCTGCTGCTAAGTCGCTTCAGTCATGTCCAGCTCTGTGCGACCCCATAGACGGCAGCCCACCAGGCTCCCCCGTCCCTGGGATTCTCCAGGCAAGAACACTGGAGTGAGTTGCCATTGCCTTCTCCAATGCATGCAAGTGAAAAGTGAAAGTGAAGTCGCTCAGTCGTGTCCGACTCTTTGTGACCCCATGGACTGCAGCCCACCAGGCTCCTCTTGCCTGGAAACAAATTCAATATTTAGCAAATGAGAAAATTAAAGAAATGCTAAAAAAAAAAAAAAAAAAGTATCTAGATTCCTAAAACTGATTTGTAGTGAGAGAGCCTAGAAGGATCCTAACTCCAAGTTCATTCTCCTTTCCAGTTCCTTCTTCAGGGAGAATGAGATGAAACTCTAAAGCATTGCATATTGTCAGTAAATGCTAGATTTTCCAAGGATTTCTACTTTCTTAAAGGTTCAGTATTATTTGTTCACTAGGACAATTAGTTCAAATCTTTTTTCCCTCTCACTGTATGACTGTTTTCATACATGTTTGCATACTTTAAAGTGCTTGATTAAATTTTTGTTAATAATAGAATGGGCTTCCCAGATGGTGCTAGTGGTAAAGAACCTGCCTGCCAGTGCAGGAGATGTAAAGAGACATGAGTTTGATTCCTGGTTGGGGAAGATCCCCTGGAGAAGGAAATGCAACCTACTCCAGTATTCTTGCCTGGAGAATCCCATGGACAGAAGAGCCTGGCGGGCTACAGTCCATGGGGTCGCAAAGAGTCAGACATGACGGAAGCGACTTAACATGCACAGCCAGCCCAGTATAACAGAGTGATGCTAAATTACTTTCGAGACTAAGTCATAAAAATAATACCCCCTTCCACCTTGACTCTTGATACATTCTCTCTTGGAACCCAGCCAACATTCTGTGAGAACGCAGGTCTTTCAGAAAAGCCACATGAAGGTGTTCCAGTCGACAGTCCCAGTTAAGGTCCCAGCCAACAGCCAGCAATAAATAGCAGACTTGTGAGTGAATGAATTTCAGATGACTCCAACCCCCAGCCATGGAGTCACCCCTCACCTTTGAGCCACCCTAGCAAGTGCCATGCTGAAATCACAGATTGATGAGCAAAAGTGATGATCATTGTTTGAAGCCACCGAGTTTGGGGTGACTTGTTAAGGAGCAATATAGGACTGGAACAGATGTGGAATGGCAAGCTGGACCCTGGCAGCTTTGAACAACTCCGGAATCAAGAGGAAACTCTCCTGTGGCCAGGAAGGTATAAGTGCTAAAGATTCTGACATCCAGCAGCCTAGCAATCATACAGCATTCTAATCTTTCCTGCTTGAATGTGGGGCCCCCTTCACACAGCAGATTAAGAACACTGAGCTGCTGTCACGGGGAGCTTGACATGTTGTTCCCAGGCAAAACAGGAAGCAGGGGGTGGGAGGGGGAGCGCTGGGGGCTGGGGCTAGAGAGATGGATGAAGAACAATAGAACCAGAGAAAGAGATGCAAAGGGAAGAAGAAGCTGACTTTTAAATTGGAGCTTGAAATGCAAATGCACGTGTAAATGGGGGAACACTAGAAAAGACAGAGATTTTAATGAAAGATGCCCCCTACACACACACACACACACACCCTTATAGAGAGGGCAGCCCAGCCCTCCCTACCCTCTCCGGATTGGGAAAAGGAATTTGATTTCCAAATACAAACTGAACTTTTTTTTTACTGCCATGCCACGTCCCTGGTTCTCTACAAAGCGTATAATTCCAGCTGTTTGGCTGCATCTCAAGAGGCACTGGAATAAGGCTTTTCACATGTGTTCTTGCTTATTTGGCTGGGTGTGGGAGACAGGGTTTCTGAAGGATCCGGAAATCCAGCACTGATGGGGCCATGTGGGTGGTCGCTCTGGACAGCAGGAGTAAATAGTGTATGATGTGCCAAACACACACACTACACACACAACACATACACATTGCACATATGTGCTGCATACACACAACACACATACACGATGTACATATACACTACACCTATACCACATACACATTACACACGCAGCATACACACATACTGCCATTTAACCTGCAGGAAGAAAATCATAGTGATAGGTAGGGTTTGACTTAAACACTTGTAAGAGCCTGAGTAAAATCCTAGAATTGAAACATTTAATTTCAACCTATTTTGTAAGCAGAGAAGCTGGAGTTTAGCCAGAAGTGGAAGCCTGCGTTCCCATCTCCAGGCTGGAGCTTTTCCTTCCCCTCTCAGTGATAGGGAAGTACTCACTGTGCCTCTCCTGAAGTTTTAGAAAGAGCCACGCTGACTGAGACAGCTTCAGCAGCAGTCACACACACTCATCTGTGCGGCTGTTGTTTTGACTTAAGTTTAAAAAAAAAAAAAAGAAAGGAAGGAATGTGTTGCTTCCTTTCATTACCCATGCAGAAAACCATGGGCTTCCTCTAGCTCCCAACATATGCAATCTTGTTGTTTATTTTTTCAATCTGAACACCAAATCCAGATCTGAAAACTCCAAAGTTGCTGTGGTATCTGAGGCTCAGAGCAAATCAACAGAATGGAGGCCACGGGGAAACCTCTCTTGTTACCCAGAAGTCCTCCTTTCCTCACACTCAGAGGTCACCCTTCACTTTGAGGCCCACGAGACAGCATCTGAGACCCTGAACCACATACCCAGGGTACCAGCCTCTCACTGGATCCTCGTTAGTTAGTTAGTTGTCAGTCGCTTAGTCGTGTCTGACTCTGCAACCCCATGAACTGCAACCCCGTGAACTGCAGCCCACAGGCTCCTCTGTCCATGGGGATTCTCCAGGCAAGAATAATGGAGTGGGTATCCATTCCTTTCTCCTGACCCAGAGATAAAACCCAGGTCTCCTGCATTGCAGGCAGATTCTTTACCATCACACTGGATCCTTAACGGCCTCTTAACTGCATCCAGGGACGCTTCAGGAAAGTAAAACCACAGGTCTCTCTGTGGATGTTGCCTCCCAGGAGCCCTGCTGGTCACGGGCCATTTCATCACCAGCACCTCCTGGCCTCCGAGTCTGCTTAGACAGGGCACGTCCATATCAACTTTTGAATCCTGGGCCCCATGATAGACAAACACCTATTTCCTCTCAGTCTTGTTTCCCAGGAGCTCAGGGGGCTTCACAGTCAGGTTAATCATTTTCTGCTGAGACGCAGTTCTGCCCACCAAGAGGAACTTCTATGCTGCAACCAGGAGGGCTCACCCTTGTCCAACCCCACCTGAGTTCCTCTGCTGCGTCTTCCCTTCCACATCATCCTCACCCCTCTTGGGCCCAAGGACCCTCTGTTGTGGAGGGGCTTACAGGTGCCCCAGGCTGTTGTTGAAAGAGTCTGCCCAGCTGCGGATGGAGCTCAGCAAAGGTCCTGGCCACGAGAGGTCAACTTTTCCATAGTTGATAGCCTTTCTGCTATGCTTCTTTCTATATAGTTTTTTACTTTTAAATTCATGATCATTTTAATTTTGTGTAAGATGTGCAATTTAAGTCAAGGTTCATTTTTTTTTTTTTGGCCTATAGATGTCCAATCGCTACAGCACCATTTATTGAAAAGCCTGTCTTTCCATCACTGAACTGCTTTTACACCTTTGTCCAAAATAAGTTGGACCTGTTTGTGTGAGCTTATTTCTGGGTTCTCTGTTCTGTTCCATGGATCTTTGTGTGTGTCCTTTCACCATTATCACTTAGTCTTGATTACTACTGCCGTATAATAAATCTTGAACTAAGGTAAACTGAGTTCTCCTACTTAATTATTTTTAAAAATTATTTTAGCTATTCTAGTTCCTTTATCTTCTGGTGTAAAATTTAGAATGCTCTTACTATATCTTTAAAAGTTCTTTCTGAGATTTGATAGGAATTCTGTCAAGCCTGTATAACAGTTTGGGGAGAATTTACATCTTTGTTGAGTCTTTTTGTCCATGAAAGTTGGTATGTTTCCATTAATTTAGATATTGCTATCTTTTATCAGTGCTATGTAGTTTTCACTGTAAAGTCCTAAATGTATCATTAAGCAGTTCTCTCTTTTGAGCAATTATAAATGATCTTGCATCTTTAATTTCAGTGACCTGGTTCTATATTTTATATAGAAATATAATCTATTTTTGTACATTATTTGGCATCTATTTTGCATCTTGCATCCTGTGCCTCTTGTATTCTGTGACCTTGCTGAACTTATTGCTTCTGGGAGGGGTTTCTTGTGTGGATTTCTTGGAACATTCTACATAGTCAATCATATTATCTACAAACAGGAATTGTTTTATTTCTTCTGGACCACCAGGAAAGTCCCTGGAATACTTCTTTCATACTTGTTTCTGAAATTCAGGTTTAATAAAACTTCCTTCAAGTAAGGAGTAAATTCTCCTATCCAGATTCCTTTAAAAAATCAACTAATTGCATTAACATTCTGTTTTGTTTCTATTTGAAGGCTTACTTATGTAAATTAAATAGTTTTTAATAACATTCAAAAATTGAATTAAATGGGACCTCAGATCTATCATCTTGATCTATTTGTGAAGGTTCATATTACCAACCACTCTAAAATATCTTAATGCCAGAATCCTGTGCTGAATATTTTCCATTTGTCCTCACAGATCCACTCAGCTCTCTTTTTCATCCTGCTGAGAGCTTTAGGAGACTAACATTTATGGACTGCGCTAACTACCCTCTGGCAGTTGTGCTGGGTCAGTGAGAAACACCCCAGGAAATCAGAGAGTAAGTAGAAATCATCAAGGTCAGGATATTCATTTCCTGTTCACTTTCTGCTGGGTCACCATGGATTGATTGTGTCTCCCTTTCGAAGGTCACAGCTCTACAAATGTCAGGCAGCCATTTCTTATAGTTGTCTCTCTGAGTTCCATGATCTGTCCCCCACCCCAGAAATGGTACTATTGTATACCAGCCCCTGTTAGCCTTCCTTAACACATCACACTTCTGTAAATATCCCCTTCATGAAGCATTCCTCACCATGCTGAAGACTAAGACCTTGATTAACAGAATAGCCTACCCAATTCTTTGTTTTCTTTCATCATCCCAAGGGTGATTTCCATAAGTCTTTCATTTTAAAAAGTGAAGAAATGTGTGATCGACAAGTTTACCTTCACAAAAGTATCAACAAGACTTCTCTACAAGAGGAGACATAGTTAGTAAAACAAGCATGTGGGAAAATGTTCACTATTGAGGCCCAACTGTTATCAAAACACAAATTAAACAATGAACTTTGTTTTCTGCCAGTCAGTTCCCATTATGCTGGCAAAAATATAAAAAAACAGTGAGATTACTAGTTCTGGTAAGGATGACAGACATGTACAATGACAGGTACACTCATACTTGGTTAACAAGTATTACCCCTGGAAACTATGTTAATTGATACAATTCTGATAAAGCCACTGAGCAATCTATTTTGAAAATCATTCACTGTTCATCCCCTTTGACACAATAATTCTGATGCTGAAAGTTCATCTAAGAGGAGATAATTTATAAAAATTAAAGGGGCTATATTAATGTTTGCATTAATTAGATAAGCATTTAAAATAAAGCAGAAAACAAGATTGGAAATGATTTAGATGTCTACTGATTGGTAAACTGTTGAGTAAAGAAAATGATAATTTAGAAAATTAATAGAACCTCCCTGAAGGTCCAGTGGCTAAGACTCCATGCACCCAGTACAGGGGGCCTGGGTTTGATCCCTGATTTGGGAACTACAACAAAGAATCTGTCTGCAATACAGGAGACCTGGGTTTGATCCCTGGGTTGGGAAGATTCCCTGGAGAAGGGAACGGCTACCCACTCCAGTATTCCGGCCTGGAGAATTCCATGGACTATATAGTCCATGGGGTTGCAAAGAGTTGAACACAACTGAGCAACTTTCATTTCACTCACAGGGGAACTAGATCCTACATTTTGCAACTAAAGATCCCACATGCAGCAAGTAAAGATCAAAGATCCTGCATGCCGCAATTAAGATGTGGCACAGCCAAATAAATAAATAATAATAAATTTTTTAAAAAGAAAATTAACGAGATGAAATTCTTAGCATATATGCTAAGTTCACAAGCACACCTTGAAATTATAGTGATGCTATAATTATGTAAAATAATAAATGGATGTGATCAAGGACTAAAATGGGATCATTAAAATCAAAAGAATTTATTTTTAAGACAACAGAATTATGGTTGAGTATTTTTTCTTTTACCGATTTTGTGATATAGCTGATTTTTAAAGGGTCAAAGGATACCTCACTAAGATAATAATATATGTACAATATAGTATGTATTGTAGTAATATAATATGCTCTATTATACACCATTATATTCCATACTACATGGTATTGCATTTGGCCCTTACCCATAGCATGGAGGTAGTGTAATCCTCATTTCATCCATGAGGAAATTGAGGCTCTGAGAGGTTAAGTAAACTTGCTCAAGAACACCATGTAATCAAGAAGTGGAGCAGAGAGTCAGGCACAAAGCTTGCAGTAGCACTGTCTGCTCTAAGATCTGACCCCTGACCCAGTGCACCCTTCTAGAGGCTTTCCTCCTCCACTTTCATAATATAGTTGTTGACTGTTCTGCTCCTCTGACCGTCCTTGCTGAATCCCAAGAATATGTGCCTGGAATGAAGGATTTTTCACAGTTCTACTCTTGGCTTTTCCCTCTTTAGACATCATCTTTTAGATCACCGAGCTATCCCCAGGGTTGTAACTAGTTCTCTCTGTAGATCCAGACCCCTCTCTGTTCTCCTGCCTTTGAAACCTGCATTTCCAACTGTCTGGCAGGCCTTCACATAGGTTGGCATCTCAACCTAATCATATCCAAAACCAGAGCTCTTCTTCCTACAGAGTACTTTCTTGCCCCCTAAACTTCAAAGAGCCTGATGCTGGGAAAGATCGAAGGCAAGAGGAGAAGGGGGCGACAGAGGATGAAATGGTTGGATGGCATCACCGACTCAATGGACATGAGTTTGAGCAAACTCAGAGAGATAGTGAAGGACAGAGAAGACTGGTGTGCTGCAGTTCATGGGGTCACCAAGAGCTGGACACAACTTAGCGACTGAACAACAACCTTCATCCCCTGTTATGATACCATCATTCTCCCCCAGTGACCCAGACATAAAACCTCTCTGAATTCCCTTTGGTTCTATACCATCCTCACATTCCTTCACATGTCAAGGCATGTAAGTTCTTCCCTCACTTTGTTTATTACATCCTTCCCCACCTTTTCCGCTCCTGCTGCCTCTCTCCAAGTACTGGTCTCATAAGCTCTCAACTGGACTGCCAATAGTCCTCACAATCAGTTTGGGCTCATAAATTCTCACCACTAGTTTCTGCATCAGAAGTACATGCACACACACACATTCCCAAGCCCAAGGCACACCTACTAAATCAGAACCTTTAGAAGTGCAGTACAGAGTTGGCACCTTTTAAAAAATCTCCAAGGGATTCTGACAGGTAGCCAGGTTGAGAAGCCCCTGACTTACTGATTCTTTGCCTCTAGTTTTCACTGAGGCACCCTCTTTCCAAAATATTGATGCTACAGGTTGTACATTGCTTTCAGAAATGTTTCTAAAGCATCTTCTTACATCATTCTTTTCAAAGAATTCCAGTGGCTCCCCACTGTCCCTCCAGCACCTTCCTGCTGTCAGGTGTTATGGCGGGAGAACAGTGAGGGGACTCCTGGATTAAGTTTAATCAGTTCCTTTAAAACAGAACTTCTCAGTCTTTAGTTATCAATTATACGTCGTGAATTTTCAAGATGGAGGAATGGATGTATAGTCCCCAAATTTATATGACCTATTGCTTTAGTCATGTCTGACTCTGTGCAACCCTATGGAGAATCCCATGGACTGAAACCTGGCTACAGTCTATGGGGTCACAAAGAATTGGACACAACTGAAGCGACTTAGCATGCAATCATGCACAGAGAAACTCATTGGCTTGTTGGGAAATAATGACATAAATATGACCAGGAGTTAGCCAAACAGACTCTATGAAGTTACTTCTTTCACTCAATCTCTGCAAAGTTGAGAACATCAGAAAAACAAACTCCTTGACTTTTGGGTCACAGTGACCACTGAAAGCACCGCAAGGATTAAAAGACGAATTTCAGAGTTGTCTTTCTTTCCTGTGGTTAATCAAATCCTCAGGATATCTGAAACTGATCATCCTCAAACCCTAAGTGCAGTGACTTTTTGGGACAGTTGACCTACTCTTGTTTAGAACCAAGTCCTAAGATAAGCACCCATGATACAGAAATTAGGTAATGTGTATCAGTGCTTCCATTGCATGAAACGGAAACCAAATTACAGTGCCTAAAACAAGCAGATTATTTCCCTTGCCTAAGAATTGTGTGGATAGCACTCCAGGTTAGACACCTAACGGTCCTTGATACCATCAAGGACCAGGTTCTGCCTAACTTTCTGCTCCACCATGACTAGTGTGTAGCTTCTGCCATCATTATGTCCATGTTCCAATAAGAAAGAAGGAGGAAGAACAAAGAACTAATGGCACAGGCTGCTTCTGCTACTGCTGCTAGGTTGCTTCAGTCGTGTCCAACTCTGCGCGACCCCATAGACGGCAGCCCACCAGGCACCCCCGTCCCTGGGATTCTCCAGGCAAGAACACTGGAGTGGGTTGCCATTTCCTTCTCCAATGCATGAAAGTGAAAAGTGAAAGTGAAGTCACTCAGTCGCATCCGACTCAGCGACCCCATGGACTGCAGCCTACCAGGCTCCTCCGTCGATGGGATTTTCCAGGCAAGAGTACTGGAGTGGGTTGCCATTGCCTTCTCCCAATGGCACAGGCTAATTATGGGTAAAACAGTGGCTTTTGGGAAAGCCCCTTCAATTAAACTTCTATTGAAATCACGCTGACATTACAAGACTACCTTGACAGCAAGGAAGTCTGGGGAACAGAGCTTTCTAGCTGGCAAGTAGCTACTCACCTTGAATAGGTTCTTTTTGTAAGGAAAGGATAACATTGGGGTGGGGGGACTGGACGTTAGGGAATCATCGGGAAGTATCTGATATAAAGGAAATACCAAGCTAACTGCACTGGCGGGCAGAGTCCTTGTAATTTCTATATGGATGTAACCCCCAGACTCAGACATCTAAAAAGCATCAAAATAAATGCCTGGCTCTGATTACCTGCCTGTATTGCAATGTGCACACGCACCCAGCATACCTTCAAGAGTTCCTTCTCTCTGTACATGTTGTTTAGTCGCTAAGATGTGCCTAACTCTTTGTGACCCCATGAACTTAGCCTGTCAGGTTCCTCTGTCCGTGAGATTTCCCAGGCAAGAATACTGGAGAGAGTTTCTATCTCCTTCTCCAGGGGATCTCCCTGACCCAGGGATCAAACTGTTGTCCCCTGCATTGGCAGGTGGATTCTTTACCACTGAGCCACCAGGGAAGTCCACTCTCTATATAACATTTAGCAAATTACCTACACAAGGATGACTGAGCATTCCTTATATCTTCTGGTCACTAAGCATTTAAAATGAACTTTCAGCAAATGAGACACAAAGCATAGAGTGCTCTGAAAATTGAAATTGCTATCAAAGCTGCTCTGGAAGAACTCCTTTTGCCCAGGAACAAAAAGACTGATAGATATTTGAGTGACAAGTTTTTCAGTGAATTCCACTAATTTATGCATTTTCACCCAGCATGGAGAGAGGAAGAACTGTCTTCCTTATCTTGCTGATACTGAAACCACTATAGTTTTTTTTAAAATAGACAATGCTTAAAAGAGTCCAGTGTGAGCTGATGATATATTAAATGCCTTGGATTTAAGAATTTGGGCAAGCTTCAGACATAACCTTCCCAACAAAGCAGACAAAAGAAATACTAACGACAAATAACAGGGCCAGTGAAAAGGAACAACTCATTCCTTCTGTAATGATCCAAAAGAAATAATCATTAAAAACACAATCGTTTTCCAGATTATTTTATTGCAGTTTCATGCAAGGCTTTCAGGAGCTTTGCACTCATGTGGTGTGACAGCAAAGCCAAGAGAACCGAGCTGGTATCCTTCTCCCTCTGTGACTCAGGCCGGGAGTTGCTCTTTTCAACAGCACTTGTTACTCTTGTTAAATCCTAAGTGCCTCTTGGTTTTATGAACCACACTCACTTTCCCTTTCAGACCTCACTGACCTTGCTTTTTGTGGCTTGAATGTCATCTTATGAAAGAGGTGTACAGTTAATTCTAGAACCAGAGCAGGCTGAAAAGTGTGTGTGTGGCTTGCATCACAGGGGCGAGGCACAGAGCCAAGGGTTGATATCAGATGCCCATAGAATTTATTTTAGACCTATCTGTGACCAAATATCTATTAGAGATTGAAATTTGGTGACCTGGATGTTGCATGTTTGTCTTTGTTTTTTAGAAGAAGAAAATAACTTTGTCTTAGGGTTGGTTCAACAGAGTGATGATATATCACATATGAGAGAAGATAATGTGTTTAGTTGGTCCAGCAGCCTCTATAAACTATTAGATGTGTGTACCCTATAATCAAGTGATTTCACTTCTAAGTAGTCAAATGCTTTGATTTTTCACAAGCATGTATCCTGATTTTTCTGGTGAGTGAAGCATTCTACGAAACAGATCACTTTTTGATACTGAATTCAGCTCTTGGAAGGGACAAACATCCTAGAAGAGATGGATTCCAAATGCAGTGTCCAAAGATTGAATACAGGCACCTCAGTGTCCTAAAGCAACCCACTTTTCCAGTGCTCCCTAAAACAAGGTTTATTTTCAGTGGGTCCCATGCACAATGCCACAGAAAGGCAAGTCAGAATTGTCAGCGGCTCAATAGAGAGAATGAAGAACTCTGAAATATCTCCTCTTCCTTCTGTCACCCCAATCCTTACAGCTCAACAGTGATCTTCCATGCTTATTCCTGCTTCTGTCTTCATAAAGCCTGTCATGTTTGGGAAAAATATTCTTCAATAAAATCCTGGAGTTCAGAAAGAAGTTACTTGTCCCCCGGCCCAAATACAAACCATGTACTCCAGGAAACAGCTATTTTCCTCTGTAAACATGCTCATTTTTAAGATGATGGCATTCGAACTATACTATGCTCCAGACACACATCCTCCCAATTTGGTTTAGTGTAATAGATGAGTTTGAGTATCTACTCTAAGTAAGATCCATCCTGGGCATCATGAGTTCTCCTGTAGTTGTAAATTATTTAATATCTATGTATTTGCTTTTCTTTGTGAATTATTTAGAGCAGTGTTATTGTGTGGGCTGAAAAGTAAGTTTCTAAGAGGGCTTTATGTGTTATAAAAATGGGCAAACTGTGTTGAAATATCCATAAGGGAATGTGCTAGAATATGTGACATGGGAAAGAACCTGTTAACATTAAGGGTCAATAATAACAGCGCAATCAGTTCAGCAGCAAGAATGACCTTTATTCAAATCCCACATAGATCCTTTAATCCCTCAGAGGACACATTTGGTCTGCTGGGAAGTTTACATGTCCTGTTGTGAATCATATTCCCACTGACTATTTTTGCAAAGAGTCCTACTTATCAAGACGTTATTACAGCCATTTGGAACATGTTTTTATATACAAATAAAGATAGTGAGGGGTTAAAACAGAATTTCTCTACTGTTTTTAAAGAGGGGATTTCCCCAAACTTCAGAAAAAGAATTTGAAACGAGTTAATCCCACTGGAGTGAAAAGCCTTAAGGATAATGACTTCTATTGCTTGGACTCTTACAGACAAAAAGAGAATGATAAATAGGGAGAAACGTGTATTCTACATCGTCCAAAATAAAACAGTCAGCCTTGGATTCCTTCCTTACCCCAAGCCAGTCTGTAGAATTAAGAAATCTAATTATGTAACGTGGGAAATGATTTCTAAATATCTTTAAAAGATTATTTGTTGTCGTTGTCATTCAGTCGCTAAGTCACGTCTGACTCTTTTTCGATCCAATGAACTCTAGCACTCCAGGCTCCTCTGTCTTCCACTATCTCTCAGAGTTGGCTCAAATTCACATCCATTGAGTCGGTGATGCTATTTAACCATTTCATCCTCTGTCACCCCCCTCTCCTCCTGCCTTTAATATTTCCCAGCATCAGGGTCTTTTCCAATGAGTCAGCTCTTTGCATCAGGTGTTCAAAGTATTGGAGCTTCAGCTTCAGTCCTTCCAGTGAATATTCAGGGTTGATTTCCTTTAGGATTGACTGGCATGACCTCCTTGCTGTTCAAGGGACTCTCAAGAGTCTTCTCCAGCACCTCAGTTCAAAAGCATCAGTTCTTTGGCACTCAGTCTTCTTTATGGTCCAACTCTCACATCTGTACGTGACTACTGGAAAAACCAGAGCTTTGAGTATATGGATCTTTGCTAGCAAAGTGATGTCACTGTTTTTTAATACACTGTCTAAGTTTGTCATAGCTTTTTTTCTAAGGAGCAAGCATCTTTTAATTTCATGGTTGCACTCATGAAATCACCATCTGCAGTGATTTTGGAGCCCCCCAAAATAAAATCTGTCACTGTTTCCACTTTTTTCCCATCTGTTTGCCATGAAGTGATGGGACCAGATGCTGTGATATTCGTTTTTTGAATGTTGAGCCAGCTTTTTCACTCTCCTCTTTCACCCTTATCAAGAGGCTTTTTTTTTTTTTAAGTTCTTCTTTGCTTTCTGCCATTAGAGTGGTATCATCTGATTATCTGAGGTTGTTGATATTTCTCCTGGCAATCTTGATTCCAGTCTGTGAGTCATCCAGCCTAGTATTTTGCATGATGATACTCTGCATATAAGTTAAGAGTGTGTATGTATAATTCTAAAAACAGTGATGGGAAAAAAATTGTTTTGCTACCACTGGGTTCTCTCTTTCCTCTCCTCTTCCATCCAAGTCCACACATTTCCCCTCCAGGAGCAGTCTGGGCTCCTTTGACCTCCCCTCCTGCCCTCCTGGCTTTTCACAGTGATGGACTTTCTTCAGACCCCCCAGCAGAGTGCCTGGACCCACCCTGCTCACACCTGTTAAATCCTCTCTTTCTTTATCTTCTTCCCAAGGTGCCATCTGCTTTTCCCTCAGGCCCATATCTAACTAACACTTCACTCCTGTGTCTGGCAGAGCACAGAACTGGTTGGCCTTGACCTGCATTTTATAGCCTTTCTTCCCCCTACTCAATTTTCTTGCCCTAAACTCCAAAGGGAACCTTCGTTTTCCATGCCAACATGAGAATTTCAGCACAAGCTACTTTGTACTGGAATTCAAATCCAGTCATTACCCCTCAGCATCTAGTCTGGATTCTTAGATGTTTACAGGTAGGATTTAATATTCAAATGAAATAGGCAACCCCAAATTATCATTCTTTGGATATTGTTTTTAGGAAACGCAACAGCAGCAGGCAAACACACATACATGTACACACTACCTTAAAAAGAATTAAATAACAACCAGTACTGTCGTTGTATTTTTATTACGCAGTCGTCAACCCTTTCTATGAAGTGATAGCTAAGACAGCATAGCTAAATAGTCCGGAATGCTAATTCTGGAGCCATACTGCTTAGGTCAGATCTCAGCTCTGCTACCTGATCTAGTTTGGCAAGTGAACTAATTTCTCCATGCCTCAGTTTTGTCATCTGTGAAATGGGGCTAATGAAAAGGCCTACCTGCTAGGGTTGTTGCAAGGGTTAAAGAAGCTAATATTTGAGCAGACCCAGAGGTGCATTTCAAGGGAGAACTTGCTGCCCAGAAGCAGGGAGGATAGGAAGCAGACAGGCTTCAGCTCTCAGCAACGCCACTGTGCCTCAGCCACACAGTTGCCTCGCCCAAGGCTGTGCCCTTCCTGGGGGAGCCTACATTTGTTGACTGAGTGAGGTGGGGGTAAAAGGCAGGTCATTCCAGTCCCACACAGGGCACTCTGACAGGCAGCACACGCCTGGCAACACACCTCCCCTGGCTTCCTGAGCCTGCAGTACAGTTTGACTTCTCGCGGGTTTCTCGGCTTCCTCTTCAAAGGTGTTCATCCCTAACGAGCGTCTTACACACCAAACGCTTGTCTCCACTATTGCTTCCAAAGAACTCAACCCGAGACAGCATTTGTCAAGTTTTTAGAGAGATACCTGGACCGTAGCGAACTTCTGTGCTGTCCTAAGTTGCTTCAGTTGTGTCCAACTCTGTGCGACCCTATGAACTGTGGCCCCCCCAAGCTCCTCTGTCCATGGGATTCTCCAGGCGAGAATACTGGAGTGGGTTGCCATGCCCTCCTCCAGGGGATTTTCTCCACCTAGGGATTGAACCCACGTCTCTTACATCTCCTGCATTAGCAGGCAGGTTCTTTACCATTAGCACCACCTGGGAATATTCTGTAAGCACTAATTAAATAAAATTAAATAAGTAATAGGGAAAAGCAGCACCTTCATTGCTCATTCCTCTTAGAGAAGATGTTGTAATTAATGTTCAATATCAGATTACTTTAAAGAGATTGAGAGCCTATCTCATCAGGATGAGGAAACAATAATACTGCTAATAAAGCTACTGACATTGCTATGCTTGTGCTTTGGGATTTTTTTTCACTATTATCTTTTCTGCCCTTGATCTCACCAATTCAACTTTTCACTGCTTACAAGTGTACTTTCTGACAATTATTACTTAGGTTCAACAACCTAATGTTTAGGTTGCTTCATGTTTAGGTTGAGTTTATGTATAACCCATGGCATCTAGAATCAAGACTTCTCAAGGATGGGAAGGATCTCTCAGGGCATGTCTTTATATGTCAGTCCAAAGAAGATTGTTCTCAGGCTGTGCAACAGAGGGAAATGAGTAGACTCTGGCCTTGGGACCCTGGAGGGATCCCTATAAGTGGGAGGTTTATTTTTTTTTATTATTTATTTATTTATTTTTGGTTGCACTGGATATTTGTTGCTGCACTTGGGCTTTCTCTAGTTGTGGTGAGTGGGGGGCTACTCATTGCAGTGGCTTCTCTGGAGGAGCACAGGCTCTGGGTGCACAGGCTTCAGTGTGTTGTGGCCTAGAGCACACAGGCTCCAGTAGTGGTGGCGCATGGGCTTTAGCTGCCCAAGGCATGTGGAGTCTTCCCAGGTCAGGGATTGAAGTGATGTCCTCTGCATTGGCAGGAGGATTATTATCCACTGCACCACCAGCAAAGTCTGGTTCTAAGGTTTTATTTCATCTGCAGATCTGCATTATTCAGTAATTCATTCATTTACTCATACATTCAATCAATAAATCTTTGCTCCCAGTTTCACTTCACTTCAGGAAGAAGAAAGATAAGAATCTACTCTCAAGGCTCGTACCCTCTGATGTGGAAAAGCTGCACCAGGTAATAAACAAGACAATTAAAGATGGAGGGACAATGTGGATGCAGTGCAAGAGTCCTGGCTGGAGCCTGTATCAGGAACTGTCTCTCACAGAAGGTGACCTTTGAGTGAAATATTTAAGAATAAGAAACCCAAAGAAGTACCCGGAGAAGCACGCTCCCCCAAGAGCAAGTGAAAAGACCCTGAGGAATGAGTGTGCTCGACTGTTGGGAAAACTTCAGGAAGGTCAGTTTGGGCTGAAAAGCAGTGAGCAGGGGGAGGAATACGGCCCCCAAGTAAAGATGGAAAGAGAGGGCCAGCTCCCATAGGGCCTTAAAAGCCATGGAAAGGAATTAGGGTTTCATCCTAAATACCATGAGAACTCACCACGTGATTTTAAGGAGAGTCAATGGTACATGATTTATGTTTTTAAAAGACCATACTGATAATGTGAACTCAGCGTTGAAGACAGTCCTGAATTACAGTTTACAAAAGATGTGGCTACTCTCAGATACTTGGATGATGCTCTATTTTAGCACTGTGCCATAATTTCTAAGGGCTTTGGGGTGAACTGTGACTGTTTTATGAGCTGCTATCAGGGCACTGAGAATAAAACCACATTGTAGATTAAAACCAACACTAGACCTGAGGAAACATGCATCCTGCCCATACTCAGAAAGTCTACCCATCCTCTCTTCTCATTGAGCTCATTCCTTGTTATTTCTAACTATAGAATATCACCTGACATTGGATAGTTTGAATAAATCATCTAAAGCAACCCTTAGTTATAGCTTCTCTAGAATAACTGTCAGCTGTATCACTTTATGAAATGCGATGACACTTCTTCTGCCTGGTCCTGGCTACAGCATCAGTCTGTCAACAGTGACTAAAAGAGAAGACTTCTGAAAGACAAGAACTCCTGCCTTCCAGAGAAAAGCATTTTGTAAATGCAACGTGCTTGTCTGTGTTTTCTTTTTTTATAATATAAATTTATTTATTTTAATTGGAGGCTAATTACTTTACAATATTGTAGTGGTTTTTGCCATACATTGACATGAATTCACCACAGGTGTACATGTGTTCCCCATCCTGAACCCCCCTTCTACCTCCCTCTCCATCCCATCCCTCTGGTTCCTCCCAGTGCACCAGCCCTGAGCACCCTGTATCATGCATCAAACCTGGACTGGCGATTCGTTTCACATATAATAATATACATGTTTCAATGCCATTCTCCTGAACCATCCCACCCTCGCCCTCTCCCACAGAGTCCGAAAGACTGTTCTATACATCTGTGTCTCTTTTGCTGTCTCACATATAGGGTTATCGTTACCATCTTTCTAAATTCCATATATATGAGTTAGTATACTGTATTGGTGTTTTTCTTTCTGGCTTACTTCACTCTGTATAATAGGCTCCAGTTTCATCCACCTCATTAGAACTGATTCAAATGTATTATTTTTAATGGCTGAGTGATATTCCATTGTGTATATGTACCACAGCTTCCTTATCCATTCGTCTGCTGATGGACATCTAGGTTGCTTCCATGTCTTCACTATTATAAACAGTGCTGCGATGAAAATTGGGGTACACACGTCTCTTTCAATTCTGGTTTCCTTGGTGTGTATGCCCAGCAATGGGATTGCTGGGTCGTATGGCAGTTCTATCTCCAGTTTCTTAAGGAATCTCCACACTGTTCTCCATAGTGGCTGTACTAGTTTGCATTCTCACCAACAGTGTAAGAGGGTTCCCTTTTCTCCACATCCTCTCCAGCATTTATTGCTTGTAGACTGTTGGATACCAGCCATTCTGACTGGCGTGAAATGGTACCTCATTGTGGTTTTGATTTGCATTTCTCTAATGATGAGTGATGTTGAGCATTTTTCATGTGTTTGTTAGCCATCTGTATGTCTTCTTTGGAGAAATGTCTGTTTAGTTCTTTGGCCCATTTTTTGATTGGATCATTTATTTTTCTGGAATTGAGCTGCAGAAGTTGCCTGTATATTTTTGAGATTAATTATTTGTCAGTTGCTTCATTTGCTATTATTTTCTCCCATTCTGAAGGCTGTCTTTACACCTTGCTTATAGTTTCCTTTGTTGTGCAAAAGCTTTTAAGTTTAATTAGGTCCCATTTGTTTATTTTTGCTTTTACTTCCAATATTCTGTGAGGTGGGTCATAGAGGATCCTGCTGTGATTTATGTCGGAGTGTTTTGTCTATGTTTTCCTCTAGGAGTTCTATAGTTTCTGGTCTTATGTTTAGATTTTTAATCCATTTTGAGTTTATTTTTGTGTATGGTGTTAGAAAGTGTTCTAGTTTCATTCTTTTATAAGTGGTTGACCAGTTTTCCAAGCACCACTTGTTAAAGAGATTATCTTTTCTCCATTGTATATTCTTGCCTCCTTTGTCAAAGATAAGGTGTCCATAGGTGCATGGATTTATCTCTGGGCTTTCTATTTTGTTCCATTGATCTATATTTCTGTCTTTGTGCCAGTACCATACTGTCTTGATGACTGTGGCTTTGTAGTAGAGCCTGAAGTCAGGCAGAAAGACAGAAGACTGGCTGAATGGATACAAAAACAAGACCCCTATATATGTTGTCTACAAGAGACCCATCTCGAAACCAGGGACACATACAGACTGAAAGTGAAGGGCTAGAAAAAGATATTCCACACAAATAGAGACCAAAAGAAAGCAGGAGTAGCAATACTCATATCAGATAAAATAGACTTTAAAACAAAGGCTGTGAAAAGAGATAAAGAAGGACACTAATAATGATCAAAGGATCAATCCAAGAAGATATAACAATTATAAATATATATGCACCCAACATAGCAGCACTGCAGTATGTAAGACAAATGCTAACAAACATGAAAGGGGAAATTAACAATAACACTATAATAGTGGGAGACTTTAATACCCCACTCACACCTATGGCTAGATCAACTAAACAGAAAACAAGGAAACACAAACTTTAAATGATACAATATACCAGTTAGACCTAATTTTTATCTATAGGACATTTCACCCCAAAACAATGAATTTCACCTTTTTCTCAAGTGCACATGGGACCTTCTCCAGGATAGATCACATCCTGGGCCATAAATCTAGCCTTGGTAAATTCAAAAAAATTGAAATCATTTGAGGCATCTTTTCTGACCACAATGCAGTAAGATTAGATGTTAATTACAGGAGAAAAACATTAAAAATTCCAACATATGGAGGCTGAACAACACGCTGCTGAATAACCAGCAAATCACAGAAGAAATCAAAATATGCATAGAAATGAATTGAAAATGAAAACACAACAACCCAAAACCTATGGGACACTGTAAAAGCAGTGCTAAGGGGAAGGTTCATAGCAATACAGGCTTACCTCAAGAAACAGGAAAAAAGTCAAATAAATAACCTAACTCTACACTTAAAGCAACTAGAAAGGGAAGAAATGAAGAACCCCAGGGTTAGTAGTAGGAAAGAAATCTTAAAAATTAGGGCAGAAATAAATGCAAAAGAAACAAAAGAGACCATAGCAAAAATCAACAAAGCCAAAAGCTGGTTCTCTGAGAAGATATATAAAATTGACAAGCCATTAGCCAGACTTATCAAGAAACAAAGGGAGAAGAATCAAATCAACAAAATTAGAAATGAAAACAGAGAGATCACAACAGACAACACAGAAATACAAACGATCATAAGAGACTACTATCAGCAACTATATGCCAATAAAATGGACAACTTGGAAGAAATGGACAAATTCTTAGAAAAGTACAACTTTCCAAAACTGAACCAGGAAGAAATAGAAAATCTTAACAGACCCATCACAAGCACGGAAATTGAAACTGTAATCAGAAATCTTCCAGCAAACAAATGCCCAGGACCAGACGGCTTCACAGCTGAATTCTACCAAAAATTCAGAGAAGAGCTTGTCTGTTTTTGATTTTCTCTTTCAGGGCGGTGAGCGTCTACTCACTGAAGACAGGCTGTGGAGGAGGGGCCTGCCCAGGAGGAGAGCCCAGATCCAATGGGAAGAGAGGGGTGGAGCCTGGGAACAGCAATGAAGTGGAGGAGCCTGGCGGGGGAGGAGCTGGGATTACTGGGGAAAGTGCCCACGAGACTGATGTGCAAAGTGGGCATTACTGGCCAGGAATAGAGTTTTGCGAAGGAAGATTCCGAACCAGCGTCAAGGAGGACATCTGTTAGCAGAGAAAATATCAAAGGATAGAAATTTAATATGTGTATCTCTGCCTCAGTCATCTGAAGAAAAAGAAGTATGAGGTTCTCTTCTGTTGATGGGGTTTTTACCGGCATTTAAATCAATGGACTCAAAAACAACCAGTCAGCTAGTTTGCTTCCTCTCCTGAAGTTACTTCCATCTATTCCTGGTGTTAGAATGAGGACTGGCTTTTAAGAAAGGCTGAAATTTTCCCTCCTTCCCCACTCCACCTGGCCTTACACACACACACACTCACACACACACCTCACATAGCAAGTAAGTAAGTGTTAGTTGCTCAGTTGTGTCTGACTCTTTGTGACCCCATGGAATATAACTTCCAGGATCTTCTGTCCATGGAATTCTCCAGGCAATATACTGGAGTGAGTTGCCATTCCTTTCTCCAGGGATCTTCCTGACCTAGGGATCGAATCCAGGTCTCCTGCACTGCAGGCAGATTCTTTACATCTGGCCACCAGGGAAGCCCCGTTTGTTATACACACACACACACACACACACACACACACACACACACACACACACACACACATCCCACATACCAAGCAACCATGAAAAGTCACACCTAACTCCAAAGCCTCCTGAATTTATGTGATGTGTGACGTGCTCAGTCGCTCAGTCGTGTCCTACTCTTTGCAACCCCATGGACTGCAGCCTGCCAGGATCCTCTTTCCATGGGATTTTTCAGGCAAGAATAGTGGAGTGGGTTGCCATTTCCTTCTCCAGTGGATCTTCCCGACACAGGGATCGAACATGTGTCTCCTGCATCTCCAAGCATTAGCAGGTAGATTCTTTACCCCTGAGTCACCTGGGAAGACCCCTAAATTTACAGTTCCAATTAATTCTTACATTCAAGAGCAACACTGAGCCAGCCATGGCCAAGGTTGTGAATGAATGAAATGTGATGAGTTTAATCACTGTAGATTACCAATTTGAACCTGTGCAATTTAAAACATTTTCTTCAACTCTTCAATTAATCTTCCTCTATGGGATAAATTAATCATTTGAACAATTTCAGGCCTAAAAATCAACACGTTACCAGCTAAACTAAATTTAGATAGAAAATGTGTTATCTGATTGGAAGTGAAATGAAACCAGCCTCTGAATTCAAAACACTTTATTTTTATTTTCTGGGCTATGCTGCCATGTTGGCAAGGGAGCTCTTAGACCCATTCTGGATACTGTCAGATGGAATAGGCGGTATGCAGGGAGGGATCTACAGTATGAGAAAG
Source organism: Okapia johnstoni (assembly GCA_024291935.2). NCBI lineage: Eukaryota > Metazoa > Chordata > Mammalia > Artiodactyla > Giraffidae > Okapia > Okapia johnstoni. Next base: position 76,600,321 of record CM044306.1, on the reverse strand, counting down.
GAGAGATGCCCTAAAGAGACTCATATGGAAAAGGAGGGCAAATATTTTAAGTATGAGTATGTGTATGATCGTTTGGGGCTTTTTTAAGAAAGTAAAAAATGATCCTAATTACAACTAAAATAGAGCCCAGCTCAATAAAGGATTGTTGAACAAATAAACGAAGTCTGTTTCCTCTGAATCTCCTTGGTTAGTCAAATTTGGATGCCAAGTTTAAATTCCCAGGTCCCTTCTGGCTGGTGGTTTGTTCAGAAGCTGCCTGTGTTAATCCCTCCTCTGTGCAGTTCACCTTTTAAGAAGTCTAGAAATCTGTGTCACCCAAACACGTTGCCTCTAAAAAGCAAATGACCACCTGGCAGCCTGCCTCCGGAGTTTTCCTGTGCCCATTAGTCAGGATTTCCAGCGGACTGCTAAATCTGAACCTTCATCTGCTTCCACGCAGCCAAGCCAAGCAAGTTTCCATGAAACTACCAGAGCAAGAAACCCTTTATGCCACTTGATGACAAGAAAATAAAATCACAGAGGCAATAAAAAGGAGGACTATAAACCAGCAGATGAAAACAGAAACCTCATGCATAACGAGATGAGTGAAATGAGGCCTGGGGCTCCGTCACGTAGTCCAGTCACATTCCTTATTGGTACAAGGCTGGCTGCGCACAGATCTGACTCTTGGAATTACTTAGAGGGAAGGCTAGAGAGGGGGGCACACAAACACAGCCTTGGCTCTCAATACCCACACAAAGCCTGTGTCTTAAAATGCCTTTCATTCATGTTGCCAGATCCACAGGCTGGAAGTAGCGTTCTTTTCTGTTTCCCAGCAGAATGCTTTTTGCTTCCCCATCAGCAAAGACTCCTGTTATCTTTCACAGGAGTGAGCCCACTTGGGACCTGTGCACTCCCAAGGTGTCTCAGACATGATAAAGGGCCCACAGTGCCATCCCTGGAGTAGGAAGCAATGCATAGCTTTGAAGCCCTGAATTCCTCCTGGGAAATAGGCTCATTATTACCCTCTTCAGCCTGGAGGTTTTCTGAAATCAATCCTTCCTGTGCTAAATAATTAAAATGTAAGCAGGAGTCTGGTTCTAGTTTCCTTATAAATAAACTGAAAATAATGAAATGTTGGAAACTGGCACTGATTGCCAAATTTTATGGTTGTCCCCTAATTACACTGGCACAACACAGATTTGTGTGTGTGTCCAAAATAATTATTTGATAACCATGACCAGAGTTTCTAGAATAATTAAGAACTTTAATCATGTATTGAAATATAGAAAAAGAGCTGATAAATGTTTGCCCTCCTACCTAACTAGGTAAACAAAAGAATGCTGAGTTTGTATATTTTCTGCCTAAGTGATTATTTATCCTGAGCAGAGACTGGCCTGACTAAAACAATTATGGAGGGTTGAAAGCCTGACCAGCCTGTAAAACGGTGCATTATCTTATTCCTCAAAGTGGGCTGCAACCACCCTTTGGGGTCTGGGACAGGCAGGGAATCCAGCCACAAGATGAATGGGTAAACATTTAGATGCCTCAATTTTGCTGTATTTATGGGTGTGGGGAGCACATCATGTTTATATCAAAAATAAACATGGTGATATTGTGGAACAGAATGCAGAAGTCACACATATTTCTCAATATTACACACATTTTGAGCTGGCAGCTACATTCATAGGGGTCCTCACAGGTCCTTCTTCATTGTAGAGGTTCTTTGTGGAACCATTTAAAGTACTCCCATAATATCAGGAAGCAATGACTTCTTAAATAAAAAGGCAAATGTTTCTGATGCACAAGTTTCTACTCTAGATAAGACTGGATAGATTATATATATATATACAATGCTTGGTTGTCTCAGTTGTGTCCAACTGTGAGACCCTGTGGACTATAGCCCGCCAGGCTCCTCTGTCCATGGGATTCTCAGGGCAACAATACAAGAGTGGGTTGCCATGTCCTTCTCCAGGGGATCTTCTTAACCCAGGGATCAAACCCAGGTCTCCCGCATTGCAGGCAGATTCTTTACCACTGAGCCACCAGGGAAGCCCATACACACACACAAACACACATATATTGGAGAAGGAAATGGCAACCCACTTCAGTCAGACACGACTAAAGTGACTTAATACACACACATATATGAGTAAAAGGAGTCTTAAAGGAAAAACATCTATTTCTGCTTTATTGACTATGCCAAAGCCTTTGACTGTGTGGATCACCACAAACTGTGGAAAATTCTGAAAGAGATGGGAATACCAGACCACCTGACCTGCCTCTTGAGAAACCTGTATGCAGCTCAGGAATCAACAGTTAGAACTGGACATGGAACAACAGACTGGTTCCAAATAGGAAAAGGACTACGTCAAGGCTGTATATTGTCACCCTGCTTATTTAACTTATATGCAGAGTACATCATGAGAATCGCTGGGCTGGAGGAAGCACAAGCTGGAATCAAGATTGCCGGGAGAAATATCAATAACCTCAGATATGCAGACGACACCACCCTTATGGCAGAAAGTGAGGAAAAACTAAAGAGCCTCTTGATGAAAGTGAAAGAGGAGAGTGAAAAAGTTGGCTTAAAGATCAACATTCAGAAAACTAAGATAATGGCATCCGGTCCCATCACTTCATGGCAAATAGATGGGGAAACAGTGGCTGACTATTTTTGGGGGGCTCCAAAATCACTGCAGATGGTGATTGCAGCCATGAAATTAAAAGACGGTTACACCTTGGAAAGAAAGTTATGACCAACCTAGACAGCATATTAAAAAGTAGAGACATTACTTTGCCAACAAAGGTCCGTCTATGGTTTTACCAGTGGTCCTGTATGGGGTCGCACTGAGTCGGACACGACTGTAGCGACTGAGCAGCAGCAGCATGTATGGATGTGAGAGTTGGACTATAAAGAAAGCTGAGCACTGAAGAATTGATGCTTTTGAACTGTGGTGTTGCGAAGACTCTTGAGAGTCCCTTGGACTGCAAGGAGATTCAACCAGTCCATCCTAAAGGAGATCAGTCCTGGGTGTTCATTGGAAGAACTGATGTTGATGCTGAAACTCCAATACTTTGGCCACCTGATGCGAAGAACTGACTCATTTGAAAAGACCATGATGCTGGGAAAGATTGAGGGCAGGAGGAGAAGGGGACAACAGAGGATGAAACGGTTGGATGGCATCACAGACTCACATGGGTTTGGGTAGACTCAGGGAGTTGGGGATGGACAGGGAGGCCTGATGTGCTGCGATTCATGGGGTCACAAAGAGTCGGACACGACTGAGCGACTGTACTGAACTGAACTGAAAGCACCTTTTAGATAACTGGTTCTCAACTGGAGGCAAGTTTGCCCCATCCCACTCAGGGACATTTTACATTTGTCAGTGCTGGAGGAATTTCTGGTTGTCACCATTTGGTGGTGGTGCGGGTAGCACTACTGGCATCTACCCCCCACTGGAAAGAATTTCTCACCCTAAAATGTCAATAGGGTTGAGGATGAGAAACCCTGCTACTGCTGATGTGTATACATACACACAGATAGGAAACAAGTGGTCTGAAGGTCAAAGTCAGGCACATGTAGAGAAAGAAGGCACGTATCTACCTGGACCACAGCAGGAGACAAAATCAGCCTCTGAGAATAGGGGTTCAGGTGGTTTAGAATTTGAACCATGAATAGAGCGGTAGTGCAGTCTCTGCAGACTCGCTTTGGGGGGACTATGGAAGGGGCTGCTGTACATGTGGTCAGAGATATGCCAGCCCCTCCAGAAAGCTGCGGTAATCTTCCCAATGGGAGTGACTCCCCCAACTTGTTACTTGGGCTGTAGATCTGAGGCCTTTATTATCTTATCTCCTGCATTCTACATAGGTTCCCAGAATGACCTGTGAGCTCCTGCAGGACAACATCCATGTATTTTCAAATATCTCTTCTTGGTGCACGGTATCACAGCACCTAGCCTTGCTCACAATATGGTTGCTGAACTGACGTCAATGCTATAGTTTCCACCCAGTATTAGAAATTCTACATGCCTGCATTTGGGGAAAAAAAAAAAAAAACATATTAAACAGGAAGGAAAGAAAGACACTTCCCTTCTACTATTTCCATCTGGGAAGATCATTTAGCAAAGTCTGTCTTCAAAGAGCTGTGCATACTTCTTTTTTGATGCTAATCATATTTGACTGCCTCCCCCGCCTACCTTAGCCTTTTTAGTAGTTTCCAGCAGTAACGCAGTTCACTCTTGCATTTCATAAAAGGGTCACCGTCTTGGTTAATGTTTTTTAGACACAAATGCCCATAGTCAAAGCCCAGAGCAAAGTTTGCCTGTCTTTCTCTGTACAACTCTTTAAAAACTCAAGCTCTATATTTCATTTATTTGCTAATGAATTTTCCTGTAAGGGATAGTTTGACTCTGCTCAGCTTTAATTATAACAAAAAAAAATTCATTTAGGCTTTCTGCCTGCTCTCCATGTTCAAAACTATTCTACAGAATGATTGAGAAGGAACAAAGCATTTTTGGAATAAAAGCAATTTTCCAGAATAAAGTGTTCTGGGCAGGCTCAGTATCTTCCTGTTTTTTAAATTCCTAAAACATAAGAAATGTAAGACCTCATCTCAAGCAATCCAAGTATCTTCAACTCCACTTACAGTGTAAATCAAAGCATTATTCTTCACCCTACAAACTACTTATTGAAAGATTTAACCCAAGATTATTTCATTCAAAAGCACCTACTCTCAAACCATTTACATTTAGATGGTATTTACACAGCTTTTCAGGAACCAGAAGAACTTTTTAAGAGCTAAGGAGGAATGGTGAATGAGCCCAACCTCTTAATTTTGCAGTGAGGTAATGGAGGCTTAGAAGTCAATTTGAACTCTCCAAACTACGTAATAACAACGGCTAGGACTTATCAAGGGCCCACAGCTTCTCATATCTTTAGCACTTCTACCCTGTCTGAGCCACCACGATATCTTGCTTGGATTGGTGCAGGAGCCTCCTAAGTCCTGCTTATACTCTGCTTAGGTCAACAAAAAAGTCCTCACTGAGGTTCCTTAAAAAACTAAAAGTAGAGTTACCATATGATCCAGCAATCCCACTCCTGGGCAAGTATCTGGAAAAGACAAAAACTCTATTCCAAAAAGATACGTATACCCCAACGTTCATAGCAGCACTATTTACAATGGCCAAGACACAGAAGCAACTTAAATATCCATCGACAAATGAATAAAGAAGATGCATTATGTATACACAATGGAATATTGTTCTGTCCCTCAGTCGTGTCTTGACTCTTTTCGACCCCATGAACGGTAGCCCGCCAGGCTCCTCTGTCCCATGGAACTGCCCAGGTAAGAATACTGGAGTGGGTTGTTTTTCTCCTCCAGGGGATTGTCCCGACCCAGGGATTGAACCTGTGTCTCCTGCATCTCCTGCATTGGCAGGTGAATTCTTTACCACTGACCCACCTGGGAAGCCCACAATGGAATAGTACTCAGCCATAAAAAGAATGAAATAATGCCATTTGCGGCAGCATGGATGGACCTAGAGGTTATCATAGTAAGTGAAGTAAGTCAGACAGAGACAAATATCATGTGATATCACTTATCACTTACATGTGGAATCTAACAAAAGATACAAATGAACATTTGTATTTACATATTTACAAAACAGAAACAGACATAGAAAATGAACTAATCGGTACCAAAGAAGGAAGGGGTGGAGAAGGATAAATTAGTAGTTTGACTTAACAGATACACAGTACTATATATAAAATAGATAAACATCAAGGTCCTACTTATAGCACGGGGAACTATATTCATTAATGTGTAATAATCTAAAAGGGAAAAGAATCTGAAAAAGGATAGCTGAATCACTTTGCCATACACTTGAAACTAACACAATATAATATAATCAATTATATTTCCATTCTTAAAATGATTTTAAAATAATAATAAAATAGAACTACAAAAAGAATCCCCACAAATTCCCCAGTGCCTGATACATGGCAGGCCTTCAGGATGTTTGTGGATTTGTAAAGTGCTTACTATATGCCAGGTACTAATCTAACGAAGGAATAGGAACCAATTACCTAATCTTTCCAATAACACAAGATAGGTGCTATCGTCATCACTGCTGTCACCTTGGATTCACAGATGAGAAAACTGGGACACAGAGAAGTTTAGTAACTTGTCCAAGATCACCCAGCTAGTTAATAGTAGAGCCAGGATTTGAACCTAGGGCACAGGCTCTTTAATCACCACAATACTGTGTCCCTCTTAGCTTAGCTAATGACAAAAAGAAACTTCAATAAGTCTTCCCTATACCAAACTCTCAGAAGTTGAAATATATCAAACTGCATTTTAACAACATTAATTGTTTCCCAACATTTTAAAATCATCAATAAGGTGTGATTTTGAGCTAAGACTGGTAAACAAGAGCAAAAGTGTGAGCCACAACTGTGTTGCACTTCAGTCTCGAGTTCAGAGCACACAAAGGGTATGACTGTGGCTTACTGTCGTGTGCAGGTAATTCTCCCTACTCAACTGAGATTACCATGATTAGCTCTGGTCCATAAAGGGAAAGCTAAGACACAAAAGCCTCAGTGATGTTCCCGGCCACACAGTCAGCAACCATGGCAGGAAAAGAGTCTCTGAGGTCCCCTCTGAGGTCACACATGTTCCCTGATTATTAAGTATAACACACCAGGGTGATTCACACAATGGAATGTTTAAGCCAAGATGTCACCTAATACAGGGTATGTTGATACAACTTTATCTGACAAGTTACATAATCGTCCTAACGTGGAAACACCACAAAGGAATTTGTGACTCGGAATGAAGGGAGGTGCACTCCCTGGGAATCACTCCTCAAGAGGTATCAGATGTTCAGTGAGAAACCCACTCGCCTAGATCGAGCAGGTGACTTGTAAAAAACAAACAAACAAAACAGCCCAATGAAGGCTTTCTAGGCACTGTGCCCAGTTCAATTTGGTGAGACTTAACCAGACCTCTGGCTGAAAACAGTCTCCAGGGACCCCATCTTTTCGCAGGGCAGGGAGGTCTATTCTATACTCAGCCTCTTGTTATATAAAAGTCCCTACTCCAAGTCCTCTCTGCCTCTTGCTTTTAGGTCAAATATTTATTTATGCAAGCTCAGAGGCCTTTCATTATCTTTGTACCCTGGAAAGCTCGAAATGGATCTTTTCTCCCACTTCGTTGAAATTGTTTGAAAGAAATCTCGAGAGCTCTGGAATACCACCTCCACCTCCAATCTTCCCTGGATCTCCGCCTCCACCGTCCCACCTGCCCCCAGGCGCAGCCAGAGAAGGAAGGGGTGGCCGGAGGGGAGGGGCGGGGATGTCCCAAGCACCTGTCACCTGGTAGGCCCCGGCCTCACTTCCTCAGCCCCGGCCCCACCCACCCTGCCGCAGGAGAGGACCGACCAGGCGCCCGCCCCCTCGCACGCCCCGACACTGGCAGGCCAGTCCCTCCCGCCCCAGCCTCTTGCCGCCGTCCAATGGCCGAGGGACAGGGCAAGCTGAGCAAGCCGCGGCAGCCCAGCCGGGTCTCCGCCCTGTTCCCGGTTCCCGAGCCGGGCCCCGGCGGCCTTTAAATGCCGCCCGAGGCCGACACGGCGCGGCCCTCGCCACCTTTTTCCTCTGGCGGCGCCAGCTGCACCCCGAGGAAGAAAGCAGCTTAGATTCTGCAGCTCCGTCCCGGCCGCGGCGGCCACCTCCGACCTCTAGGCCCGCGCCGCCTCCCCCGCCTCCCCCGCCTCCCCCGCCTCCCCCGCCTCCCCCGCCTCCCCCGCCTCCCCCGCCTCCCCCTATTCCTCCCCCTCCCCCCCGCGCCCCGCCGGCCGGGTCGGCGCCGGGCACCCGGGCGTGCGCGCGCGCGTGCCCGCGCGTGTGTGCGCACCCTAGCCAGCCTCGGACCCGCGCCCCCGCCCGGCGCAGGACCGCCCTGGGATCCCCGCCCGCGCGCCGCGTCCCACGTCCCCCGCCGCCCGGCCGGCAGCCGCGCACCCCCGCCGCGCTGCGCGAGAAGATGGCGGGGTCGGTGGCCGACAGCGATGCAGTGGTGGTGAGTGCGCGCGAGGCGCCCCCTTCCCGCGGCCCGCACGGCCCCGCCGCCGGCTCCCGCCTGGCGGAGGCCCAGCCCCGCTCCCCCGGCGGGAGAAGGCGCCCCAGTACTTGGTTAGGGGGAGCCGGCTGTGTGCGACTGAGTGGGGGGAGGGCTGGAGGGGTGCCCCGCGGGAGGACCGCTGGCTGAGTGGAGGTGTTGGGGGCGGTCTGCGGGTGGGGGTGAGCTACAGCCCACTTCGCGCCGTGCAGCCACCGGCCAGGTGTGAGTGTGCGCGGGTGTGAGTGTGTTCGGCGCGCGCGCCCCGTGTCCCTTTCCCCCCCCCCCCCCCCGCTCCACGACATCCCAGGGATTCCCCCTTGGAAATGGGTCCTAGCCGGGGGCTCGCGGGAGAAGTTGAGCGCGGCTGCTGCACTCCAGCCACGTCCTGGAGGACAGGCCTGGGCGACAGGTTCTAGGGGCGTTTGCAGTTGGAAAGGAGCCTGCCCTCCTCCGGAGCGGAGCTCTGGTTCCCCAGTGGGCCTCGACCTTCATTTTGATCTAGATCTGAAGGGTCTGGGGAGCATCAGAAGCTTAGCTACCTGATAGAAAGGACGGGTTTGGTTCCGGAGTTTTCTGCGGGTATTCGGTGGACTGAGCCTATGTTGTGGGGAGGGCTGCTAGATTCCTGCAGATTTGTATAGGTTCTTCCCCGCTCCTGCTAACACCCACCTCCGAAAGCCTTTGGAAAGCCAATCTGTGTGCTTCTATTTTTAGAAACTAGATGATGGGCATTTAAATAACTCCTTGGGCTCTCCAGTTCAAGCCGACGTGTACTTCCCACGACTGGTAAATGATTTTGTTCCCTCTTTGGTGTCTGCCTGTACCCTCTTGTTTCTAATTGTATTTTCAAATGGTCAGGTCCTAAGGAACTGAGGGCTTGGCCCTTCCCTAACAGGCTGTAAAGTTTGTTTCTGCTCTCATCCTGTACAGATCGTGCCATTTTGTGGACACATTAAAGGTGGCATGAGACCAGGCAAGAAGGTGTTAGTGATGGGCATTGTAGACCTCAACCCAGAAAGGTAAGGCAGATTCCTTGTCTCCTATGATGCTGTCAAAAATCTTGGTTTTCTCTGCCCACCCAGCCAAATGAAAAATATGGAGACAGAGTTTGGAGGAAATAAAAGGGTGGCTTTAATCCACAGCCAGAAGAGGGGAGACACAGCAGGCTGGAGCCTCAAGAACTGGGCACCCCTTCCCTGAGGAATCAGGGTGGGGAGTGGGGATAGTTATATAGATGAGAGGGTGGTGATGAGGAACAAAGGTGTGAAGGTCTTGTATTCTTCTTCCTTTTGGATCATTTCAAAAACAGTCATAGACTGGCCGTCAGGTAGCCCAGTAGTTGGGTCCATTGTCTTGCATGAATTGTACTGTGGCCTCCTTTCTGTAATGTAAAAAGAAAGGAAAGGAACTGAGGGGTCGTCTGCAAAGAGAGTGCTGTAAAGGTGAGCCCCAAACAGAATGTGATCAGCATATCAGGTTAGTCTTGATTACCTACTACAGATCAGGAACAGTTAAAGTGAAAAAAAGAGCTCAGAAAAGGGCAAGAGAAAAAACAAAACAGAACAACTTTTTCCTCTTTTTTCACTACAACACTTACACCTATCCAGCAGTTCCAAGGTCCTGCTCACTCTTGCTGTGGCTTTCTGCTGCTCTTCCAACCCCTGTGGCCAGTGTTACTGGTTGCAAGTGCCAAGAAAGTACTATGTTCCCATGAAAAGAATGTGTATGAATCTCAGCGGTCATTTCTCTAGACAGCTATTTATATCAGAGATTATAAATATAGACCCACATCATTTTCTCTTTGACCCTTAGGGAGGCCAAAGGACTTTTTTTTTTTTTAATGTTTTTCAAACGTAGTGCTTGGAGTAAGAACCTATCAATATAAATGAGAACCAAACTACAAGATATTGTTTCCCTTGGTCAGTTTGCCCTGGCTGTTTTTGAGTCTTCTGAAATGGATTAAAACACAGATGTGTGGGTAGTTTGGGGTATCTGAAATGTCTACAGTTAGTTATTTTCATCTCTATCAAAGTTTTCTCCAGGGCCACCTCTTGTGGGTAACAAAATAAACTAGTTTGATTGTAATCCTACTTCTCCATAGCCTATTACACCCCGACCCCTGCCCTGTGGAGAGTGTTGGCCCATTAAAAGCTGTCAAATCCAGAGAGGAAGAAGGAAATGGGAGCCTGGGTCTTTGTTAAATGTTATTTTGCTCAACCATGAATAAATGAGATGATTTTCTTTTCAGCTTTGCCATCAGCTTGACCTGTGGTGATTCAGAAGATCCTCCCGCCGATGTGGCAATTGAACTCAAAGCCGTGTTCACGGACCGGCAGCTACTCAGAAATTCTTGTATATCTGGGGAAAGGGGTGAAGAACAGTCAGCGATCCCTTACTTCCCATTCATCCCAGACCAGCCATTCAGGGTGAGTACCTCGAGTGCTTCAGCTCCAGCCATTGGCAGGATGGTGATATTCTCATCTAAGATGTTCCAAGAGTGCTTTAAGCGGCCAGAATTTTTGCATGTCCAGGAAATTTGTCACCTGATGGTGAAAAAAAGAAAAATGATCCAAAGAGCTCTGTTTGGCAGTATGAATTAACAGTCAGTAGTAGCTCTTGGTTCTGTTTAGCCAATACATGTAAATAAACCCATACTTACATGTCTAGATTGTTAAGAATAAATACTTCTCTGTGTAGTATTCAATATAGTACGAGGCATTTAATAGATAATTGTCCTAAGGTAACTATTTAATAAATATTAATAAATACCTAGAATTTCTGTATTTTTTCTCAGCCTTTAAGTAGCACCAGACCATATCAGTTGTATCTTTTTTAAGAATAGAGCGATTATTATTTTGTTTTCTCCTGTTCCCTTTGCTAATGAGGACTAGCCATGCCGTTGCTCCCCTGGGCTTCCCTGGTGGCTCAGATGGTAAAGACTCTGCCTGCAATGCAGAAGACCCAGGTTCCCTAGGTGGGGAAGATCCTCTGGAGGAGGGCATGGCAACCCACTCCAGTATTCTTGCCTGGAGAATTCCATGGACAGAGGAACCTGGCAGGCTACAGTCCATGGGGTCATAAAGAGTCAGACATGACTGAGTGACTAATGCTGGGTTAAGCAGCCTCAGTCTACTTCATTGTCACAAGCTGTGTGGCTGATAGATTCCTTCCCTTGGGCCAGGATGAGTATAGATTTGCTCCCCACTATCTGTCAGGCAGTAAGCACAGCCCAAACTTCCATTCCCATCAAATAGCACTAGCCGCACCTTCCTCTATGAAGGACAATGCCAAGTAAAAGATGCAAGTCAGTAATGTGTTAGAAAAGAATTGACTGACGTGTCAGACCTGGTGATGAAGTGTCTGCGTTATACTTTGTTATACTTAGTCGCTTCAGTTGTGTCCAATTCTTTGCAACCCTACAGACCGTAGCCTGCCAGGCTCCTCTATCCATGGATTCTCCAGGCAAGAACACTGGAGTGAATTGCCATGCCTTCCTCTGGGGGATCTTCCCCACCCAGGGATCGAATCCATGTCTCTTGCATCTCCTGCATGGGCAGATGCGTTCTGTACCGCTAAGCTACCAGGGAAGCCCTACACTTTGTTAACGTACATCATAATAATGACAACTTGTATACCTAACAAACCAGAACTACCCTTAACCTGTTGCTCCTCATCTAGAAATGTACAAGGGCCTTATGAATAAGTCGTAATTTTTTTTCCCATCTTGCAGTCTTGGGGGGAAAGAAGAATCTATGACATTCACATCAGTGATAGAATAGAGACTAATTGCCCTTCTAGCATAGCCTGGGGAAGGCACCCCTACCCTTCTCTAGAATGATAATGATCCTGAGGCTCCCCTGAACTGTGACAGTTTCTTAATGGTGACTCTTAATGCAGAGCTCATGAGTGTGAGTAACCAAAGCTTCTACCCAGTGGGATAATGCTCCCCAACAACAAAATTGAGATGAAATCAGCCCTTCTTGGTGACATAATTTTAGTAATAATATGCATTAAATGTGACTAATATCACATATGAAGTCTCTCCTTACATGATGAATACAAATGCTTTTAATAAATACATAGTGCAAAACCAGTGATTAAACGCTATGGTGAATTCCTTAAGTTAGAAAAAAGAGGAAGAAAAAGCTTTTACCATATGGAATCAGTATTTTTGTTTGGCTTAACAAAGCCTTGTTAATTACACATCCTTGGTCCAATGGTAATTACTGTGTATCCTTCTTTGCTTAGTGTTTATCTTGTTTGAGTGTCCAGACTGTTATTACATGCGCCTAATGGGTACCTGCTCTGCCTTGTGAGGGGCTTCTCTGAAGGTGGGATAGAATTGTTCAGGGGTTGAGGATGGAGGCATTAAGTGCCATATAGATAAATCTGTACCACTTTATATCACTTTCTGGCATGCAATGAGAAGGGAGAAATAGTAAGGCAATTTTAAATCTTTCAAGGACATTGAATAGTATAGAGCAATGCCTCCCAAAGTGTGTCCCTCATTCCAGCAACACCAGCATCATCTTGGAACTTGGTGGAAAAGCACATTCTTAGACCTTACCCTTGACCTACTAAATGGAAAATTTGGAGGGGGTGGAGCCCAGCAGTCAGTTCTATAACCTTCTGTGTGATCCCAGTGCACTCTAGAGTTTGAGAACTACTGAAGATGGTGCCTTTCTCTGAAATGAGGTATTTGTTCATTTTTCCCAGCAGAGTTCATTGAAATTATGAACTGAGGGTTTTATTTTGTTTCTTCCAGGTGGAAATCCTTTGTGAGCACCCACGTTTTAGAGTGTTTGTGGATGGACACCAACTTTTTGATTTTTACCACCGCATTCAAACGTTATCTGCAATCGACACCATAAAGATCAACGGAGACCTCCAGATCACTAAGCTTGGCTGATGTTTAAACCACGTCTGTTTCAAAGAGCATCAGGTGCCACAACTGTTGATCTGGAAGAAGTATCCTAGCAAGGTCTAAAGACTTAAAAAGAAAACAAAAAGGCAGACTTCACTGTTTCTTCTTTCTGTGCAGTTTAAACCCAAAATGACTTCAACGGTGGTTTGCCCTTAGGAAGCTATCAGAACTAAGACACCGAGCCATTATTCCTAGAACAAAGTAATACATTTATGCTGGATTCTATTCCGACTAAACTGAGATGGATTTGTGACGATTTGTGATTTGGTAATAAGTTATTCATCTTTTCAAAGCAAGGTGATATTTAGAACAAAAGTGCTAAAGACTTAAAACAACAACAAAGACGGTACACAGAAATCAACTCATTTCTGCACTGAAGTGGAATTGTGTAGCACAACCGACATTTTAGTCAGGGTATTTAACATAGAATGTAGGTTGTTCAAGGGTTTTTTTTTTTTTTCTTTTTGCACAGCATAATGTTAACTCAGATTTTTTAAGCTTTCTTGTAGTTATTTATTTCTACTCAGTGTATGTGTTAGAGATGATTAATGTCTCAAGAACAGCTTGTTATGAACTTTTGAATGTACAATTATCTTAGGTCTGAGTGGGGAAATTACCTATTACAGTCATGAGAAAGGTGAGTTTCTACCTTAAAGAGTTGAGTCTTATCCTCCTACCCCTACACTTAGGATCTCTTGATATAAATTGCTGTAAGTGCTTTTGGGAAAACTTTGCAACAGTTCAGTAAGACTGCTTTTCAAGTTATTGATGATTATGTTAAATTCTACTTACATTGCTTTTTCTCCATACTGTGAAATTAGCACAGTATTGGCTTCCTTAAGACTAATTAACTACTTTTCACTGGATCTACATAATAGCTCATCAAGTTGTTATTAAGCTAATTGAAAACACATTAAAAGGTGATTGCATCGATAGTTTTTAAAATGGACTATTATATACATTTTTAAAGATATAGTGTGAAAATTATTTGGGAATGCAATGGAAAGCAGAAGCAAATGGCCCCAAATAACTTCCCAGGACTCTTAAGTCTTTGAGTCCATCTAATAGTGTGAATGCTCCAATGAAGCTCTGGGAGTTTCCCTGTACTTGTGGAACTGATTAGACAGCAGGGAGCCTCCAGGAAAAACCTGCAGTGATACACACATCACTGCAATGCAAGAGATGGTTGGAGTCCTGGGTGCTGGATTTCATAAACTGCATTGGCCTTGGAGAAAAGGACCCTTGGCATTGCTCTGGTCAGCTAGTGGGGGGATAAGGGGGTGCTGGGGTGGGGGTGTATTTATATATAATTTAGGTTTTATTTGTACAGCATACTGCGTCTTGTTATGACATGTCCTTGTCCTGCTTTGCTTTTGAGTTTTTTTACACAACATGCAGAGGCACTGAAGTGGCCACGTCATTTTCACGTGTCAAGAATGTAGACAGTGTTTCAGTACCAAAGTTTAAGAAAAAGCAAACTAAAATCGTGAATTTTTTTTATAGGTGATATATTTGGATTCTCCTCAGCTTTGAAACTGTTTAGCACAGTTCCATTGAGTTATGTAAGAAGATGCTTTATCCAACAAGACTGGCTGAGCATTGAAAAGCTTTATGTCCCAGCTGACTTAACCAGCCATATTCAGCCAGAAGGGCTGTGCTCTGGCTCCAGGTATTTTGGAGCCCGTGACTAACCTTGTGCAGCCACTAGATTTTGTCAAGTGTTTGTAGAGAGACCTAGAGGGCACCCTGAAATATATCGGTAGGGGTTTTGATTCTCCTTGTGGTAGAAGACCGCCCCCCCCACAGGAGGTTTTCTTTGAGGGGGCATCCATTCCCACCCACTGCATAATTCAGCAGAAACTAGAGGAGTCGGGGGTGTAACTGTTGGAACTGACACTGTTCTCTCTACCTATCAGCTAACTGGTTAGCAGCCAAGCCCTTAGGCAGCTTAGTGTAAAGATACACAGTTAACCCTTCATTGTTCTGTGGGGTCAGTGAGAACCTCTTGGTTAAGCTTATTGAAATTTATCTGAATGATGTGATGGTTTGATTCAGGTATAATTAAGTTACTGGGGGGCTAGTCCAGCTGTATTAATCATTATCTGTAAACTGGCAACTGTTCACATCCTCTCATCAGCATGTGAGGTCTAAGGTGGGAATTCAGGATGAAAAGTGCAATTTTAAGCTTCACAGGAAAGCATTTGGGTGTGTAAGGTGTTATTCCTGACCAGAGCCCTAATTCTGCAATATGACCAAAACCAAGGAACATAAATAACAGTCAGGCTCTGGGGGAATAATAGGCAGGCTTTAGACAATCTCTTCATTTCTGCATCAAAATTGGAGTGAATGTATGTATCTACTTAAAAGTTAATAGAAGTGACTTCTACTTTCTGGGCTATCCCAGAATTGTCTTAATTTTTTTAAAAATTTGAAACCCCATTTCAAATCATGCCAACCTTAGTTCAAAAACTTCCAAAGGGATCATTCTTAGAATTGTTGATGATTTATTAAAATGGCAAATCCTTTCATTTTTATTAAAAAGAAAATATCCAAAAAGAGGGAGGGATCCCTTTTGTCTTGAGAGAAACACCCTTGGCATTTTCCAGCTACATTATTAATGTAGAAATAATGTTCCTATGATGACATATTTTCAAAGAAACACTTTCTTACTTACTGCGTGGTGTAAAATGTTGCTAAATGTGTTTTAGCGTTATGATGTCACTGCTGAAAGTTATTTGCACTATAATAAAGGAATTTTCTACAAAATGGTTTCCAATTTATAAGGTGCTAAATTTGGTACCAGGTGTGATGTACTTGGGCTTCCTGGGTGGCTCAGTGGTAAAGAATCCTCCTGCCAGTGCAAGAGATACAGGAGACTCAGATTCAATCCCTGGGTCGGGAAGATCCCCTGGAAAAGGAATTGACAACCTACTCCAGTACTCTTGCTTGAAAAATCCCATGGGCAGAGAAGCCTGGCAGGACAGTCTATGGGGTTGCAAAGAGTTGGACAGGACTAAGCACACAGCACATGATGTACTTGGCACGGACCATCTGGTAGCACAATCCTCCCTCACTTTCACACACTCACTCCAAGACCACTTGTTTATGTGTTGCCCACATTAATAAACTGATCAAGGGAAGGAAAGTGTCTGAGGGGGCCTCAGAGACCTAATGAGTTGTGTGTGCAATGGGTTATTTTAAAATACAATTTGCATATGGTAAATTCACGTTTTTCTTGATGTGCAGTTTTGTGAAGTTTAATACATGAATGGATTCACATAATCACCTCAAGCAGGATACAGAATCGTTCCATCACCCCCCAAAACCCTCTTGTGCTATCACTTTATGGTTAAATGTGACCCCCACTCCCAGGCCTAGTCAGGCAACAACTGACCCATTCCACCTGCCTATAGTTTTGCCTTTTCCTGAATGTCGTATAAAAATCATATAATCCTTTGGGATTGGTTTCTTGTATAATGCATTGAGGTTCATATTGTGTGTATTAAGTTTTTCCTTTTTGTTGCTGAGTAGTATTCCATTGTGTGGATGGACCAGGTTCTTGATTCATTCACCTGTTAAGGATGTAATGGGTTCCTAATAAATTACTAATATAATCCTATTAGCACAGTGTATATACAAAAGCAAGATTGTGTATATAATCTTTCCTGTGGTTTGAATGATTAAGAAGGAAACTTGATCCCTTAGCTATTGTGACTACAAATAAAACTGGCTTACAGAAGTTTGCCTAGCTTTAGTTATGGGTGGTTTAGGAAAGATAATTTACTCAATATGCTGGATTTAGGGTACCTATTATACCATAGTTGGTTTTACTAATTCCTTTGTTATTTTTTTTTTTTTAATTTTTATTTTTTAAGGAAACAAAGCTGTGAGGCTGGTCTTTGTCACAGTTTTTGCTGTGAAGTATAAGCAGGGAAGGTCTTCCCAGTTGTCGCTAGTGGTAAAGAACCAGCCTACCTATGCAGGAGATATAAAAAGACTTTGAGTTTGATCCCTAGGTTGGGAAGATCCCTTGGAGGAGGACATGGCAACCCACTCCAGTATTCTTGCCAGGAAAATTCCATGGACAGAGGAGCCTGGCATGCTACAGTCCATGAGGTCGCAAAAAGTCGGACGCGACTGAAGCAACTTGGCATGCACATACATACATAGGCAGGGAAAGCCCTGTCAAAGTGGGAACAATTTGCTGAGGCTGCTGGGCAGAGATAGGAGAGCTTCCTCTGCCCCCGTGGGATACAACAGTATCCTTGTTCTATGACAGCATTTTGAATTAGACAGTCAAGAAGATATTTATAACTGGAGTCTCTGAGTGCCACAGACACTTAAGGACCTTTATTCATTCAGCAGGTATTTATTGAGCTCTGACAATTGCTGTTCTAGATACTTGGACACATCAATGAATAAAACAGACCCTGGTGTTTTTAAACTTCAGTATGCTGAAGAATCACCCAAGAAGCCTCCTTAGGGGGTAAAAGTCCATTCTCACCCTGGGCAATTATGTTTCAATTTCAACCGAGTTGTGTAAGAACCCTCCTTATTGGGGTGGCTTAGGACCTCACTAGAACCCTCTGTGTGTGTTAGTCTCTCGGTTGTGTCTGACTCTTTGTGACTCCATGGAGCCCGCCAGGCTCCCCTGTCCATGGAATTTTCCAGGCAAGAATAGTGGAGTGGTTAGCCATTCCCTTCTGCAGAGGATCTTCCAGACCCAGGGATCAAACTTGGGTCTCCTGCATTGCAGGCAGACTCTTTAACGTCTGAGCCACCAAACCCTGACATCTGTTTTAAGTAGCAGGTGCTCTGAGAAAGATTAAGATTCTAGAGGAAGCTTACCTCACTTCTTGGTAAACATTTCAATTAATTATTCATTTGCAGAATTGCCAGGGTGGGGCCCAATTTTTCTATAACATAAATATACAAGGTGGCTTGTAACTTGTAAAGAGGGCAAGTGGTAATGGTCCAGCTGAGCTGTTCACAGCGTGTTGGAAACAAATTTCAAGTCTCCCTTTCACGAAGAGCAGCTGAGTTTGTACCCAGCAATGCATGCCTAACTTGTTTCCTGATCACTGTGTTAATTTCACAATGATTTTTTTTTAAAGTCTCTTGCAAAAGGCAAAGAACTGCTTTGGAAAGCATATATTTCATCATGAATTTACATAGGTGTATACAAGGTGCTGAAACAATACTCAACCTAGAGAGAGAAGGGGAAGAAATAGCCACTGACGCTTTCTCTTGCTTTGATACACCCTTCCATCTCCCAGGGAAAGATGGTGACAAGGTGAGCAAACACAGAAGGGAAGCAGGCTTTGTTGTTTGAGAGGACAACACAGACAGTTCTAAATAATAGGCTCTGGCAGTGGCAAGCCAGCCACAGACCTTGGGGATGATGGGTCTTCCAAGCTTTCATGAGTAAGAACAATAAGAAACATTTGCCATTAACTCCAGCACCTCCCTTTCTGTCAGTATTCTGTCATTAATTCTGAAAAGACAGATGCAAATAATCAAAGCTTACCTGAACAGTTAGTCTGGGAACGGGAAGAAGAGAAGCAGTGAGGCTGAGATGAGGGTGAGAAGGAAGGGCCACCTCAAGGATATATTGTGTGTGTTCAGACGGGCACTTTAAATCTCCAGTTTTAATTTGCCTCCCATGGGAAATGGAAATAATGACACTTGTGACAGTGTGTTTTGAGAGCCAGCAGTGACAGTGGTGTAAGCATTTCTTACAGCTGATAAGGCCAGAGTTAAAATAATCATGATACCAATTTCTGTAATAATCCTGCATGATTTTATAAGAAACAGTACTAAAAGTGTTAATCCTTGAAACTGTGTCTAGTCCATTGGAACATGCTTTTCATATCATTTCATTGAAGCCTGTTTTATTTAAAATCTAGCCAAAATTAGCAGTGTATTAGGCAATGTGTAGAATGATGTTTGTAAAATGTACTCAGGGATTTTTTTTTTTACTTTGAATTATTACAGCTGTTCCAACATTAGAAAGCATGGGTTTCTCCTAATGCAATAAAAATCACCTTTAGTTCAGCATAAAATTATTTTAATGCTGTGAAAGATGAACAAGGAAGAAATATACAACATAATGAGATATGACTTAAAAGAAATAATTTTTTAAATGAGAGTCTTCCTAGAGTCCTGTGGTCTGTTATTCTAAAATTGTAATTAACCATACATTTATCCCTGATTTTTTAAAAAAGCACACACATGTATGGACACACAAGATCACAGTCTCTTTGAGGAAGTTAGAAATAGATGCTGTTTTTTTGGTAAGGCTTTGATTAATATCAAATATTGGGATTACCTCATAGTTTGAGGTTTTTAAGGCAACTAACATTATCTTTGCTTTTACAAATGTAAATTCCTGACTTGGGAATCCCCTTGCAATCCTCAACTTCAAAATTAAGTAAATGATTTTAAAAATTCAGCTTGCTAAGTTGAAAGGACAAATCCTGGCCTTTTCATATAGTTGGTGCTCTTACAGCATGTGTATAGAGTTAGTTCATATCCTGAGAGAATCACTCTTAACTGATTAAGCTACATAGAAACAGAGCACTTTTATATGAAGGCACCCTGTTAGACAGTGTGGGTTATAAAAAGATAAAAGACCTATGCCATCTGCCCTTGAAGAATTTATGATCTTACTGGAAGACAGGTCAGGTACCTATGAAATAAAACATAAGGATGACTGTCAATATATAGAGCCGGCTTGAATGGGCAGAGAAGTGCATGTGATAGGAGTTCCTAGGAACACAACCTGTCCACTGGGGTGACCCAGGAGGGCATCTGGGTCTAAAGGACCTCAGCTGGGCTTCCAACGGCCTGAATGCCCCTTGCTCTCTGTGCAACACCCAAACACCCCAGTATATAGACCAACTTCAGGTTCCATCTGAGGGGCTAGTGTTGTGTTTTCCGGGACTCAGTGTTGTAGATGAGATTCTGGCCTCCCAAAGGAGGAGTTCAAGGAGAAACCTGGTATTCTTTAATTACAAAACACATGAGTCTCCGGTGGAGAGCAGACCCTTTCTCTAATGATGCCCCCAGCAAAGAAAGGATGGCCCGGACTTCCCTGGTGGCCCAGGGGTTCAAACTCCACACTCCCAGTGCAGAGGGCATGAGTTCCATCCCTGGTCGGGGAACTAAGATCCCATATGCCCCACAGCAATACCAAAAAAAAAAAAAAAAAAAAGAAAATGACGTCCTCATGGAATGTGTGTGGGGAAAGTGTATTGTAAATGCATTTCATGTATTCAACTTCACCTCCACACATTCGGCACCAAAACACAAAACAAAACAAAAAACACCGTATAGAGAAAAAGAACCCTTAACCACTACGGGCAATTCCACCTGTCCTCCCATTGAAGGAGCAGAGGGCCTGAGAATGCACGTGTAATTCAGGTGCTTCTGTCTCCTGCGTCTCTCACAGTTAAGCTCTCTGGTTCCCTGCAGTGTCACACCAGTGTGCAGAGAGATCTTTGATCTTCCTCGTGCTTGCTCCTAACTGCACATCACATCTTTCTGGTGCTCAGCCAAAGAAACAAAGATCTGCTCTATCGCTGGATGAAAAATTGTGGTCTTGAATTCACTGAAAGCTCATCTCCCAAGTGACCCCTTCCTAAGGGACTTTTCTAGGGAAAATTTGACATGAAGCTGTTTTTGCCTTATATGCTGACTTTTGCGCCTAACCCATGTGTGAGACAGACTTCTGTTTATCTTGAATGAATACTTTTCTTGTGTATACATAATGGCCAACTCTTTGATGGCAGAATCCAATTTTTGAGTTCTAGCTCTAGACACAAGGCTGTTCAATAAAACTGTGGTGTTGGGGAGGTTCTATCTACTAATATAATTTACACAGTCCAATATGGTGGCCAATAGCCACACTGGTCTATTAAACACTTCACATGTGGCTAATGCACGGAGGAACTAAATTTTAAATTTTATTGAATTTTCATTAACTAAACTTTTTGTATGTGTGCTTGTGTATGTATGTGTGACCATGGGCTTAGTTGCTCCACAGCATGTGGGATCTTAGTTCCCCAGACTAAGGATTGAACCCACATCCCCTGCATTGCAAGGCGGATTCTTAATCACTGGACCACCAGGGAAGTCCCTCATTAACCTAACTTTAAATAGCCAAATGTAGCTCATGGCTACTATATTGGACATTGCAGGTCTAGAACATCAGACCCTGCTGGGCTTATGTTTGGTCTCAATCCTCAGGGAATATTATAGGTAGCAGACGTTCCTATTGGAACCTAAGCCATGGTCACTCTCAAATTCAGGAAAGTCTAGACACTTTCTGAAGGCTAGTGAAGTGGAGGCCTTTTCATAGAAGAGACCAAGATGCCCACGGGACAGAACTTACCCCAGGGGAAACAAAAAAAAGAGTCCACAAGGTGGTTTGTTCTAGGAAGACAGGCAAGTTTCAGAAGAAAGTGCAACTACGCGGTCAGATCTGTGTTGTCACTCACACTATCCCAGGCCCAGTGCAATGGAGCTGTTCCTGAATCTAGGAACAGGGGGCTACAACCCACACCCTGCTCCCCATAAGCCCTGCTCCCCTGTAAGCCCCACTCCCCAGAGCATTGAAGGACAAGGAAGTGGCGGTGCCGGAAGCATGCAGCCAACATTTCTGAGCTGCTCCTGAGTGCCAGGCATGGTGCCAGGTGCCGCCAGGGCTGACAGATGCTGCAGCACCTGCCTGGGCCCTGCCTTCAGCAACCTCTGCACAGTTGTCAGCAGGGCACTGATGCCACTGATGAGCATCGAGAGCACAGCCCCCACAGCATTGGGAATTGCCATGATGATCTGAAGCATTTATTTTTTTTTTAATGATTAACGCCACTGCGTTTATGTATTTGTTTAACGTTACTGTAAGTGGCTGTTCTCACGTGAGCAGTCTGGGGTTCACCAGAAGCCATTCTTGAAAGCAGGCATATTCTCCTCTGTCTTCCTTGTCATATCCTCAAAGACAAGAAATTATACTGGCCAAGAATGGCCGGTGGGAGAAAGAGCATTTTACCACACTTTATATGAGAAACAAAGGAATAAAAATCCTCACTAGATATTTTTTCTCCCCAAGTCCCTCTTTAGCTTCTAGCCTTCTCCAACCCTCTCCTTGGTTGCTTCTTAAATCTCCCTAATTCCTTTCCTAATGCAGAGCTATTTGACCTGTACCAGCTTTCCCAGGGGGCTTTTTAAAGTACTCACTTAGCAAAAGGTCACTTTCTCCATAGGGGAGATTCATTCCCTAAGAAAAATCAGAATTCTCCATCATTTTGATTTCTAGTTTCTTTAATACCCTATGTCATTTCCAGAAGAACTCAACACAGCCAAAAATGAGGCCGTTAAGAGGAAAATGCCAGAACCGTTAAGAGGAAAATGCCAGAACCTTCTGGTTCTATCTTCCTCAGGTTTAATGTCTCCTCTTCAATTTTCCCAACAACTTAATTTTAAAGAAGGTGCCTCCTCTTTCTCAATGTTCTCTGACCTGTTTATCTGCTTGCTTAATGTTCATCTCTCCTGCTAAATTATCATTTCCATCAGGGCAGGTACCATGCTGATCATGTTCACTACTGCACCCTAAGCATGTGGCATGGGGCTTGTCACAATAAATAATGAATGGATGTCTGTCAGATGAATGAATGGTTGACAAATGCAGTATTGGTCATCTATTGCTGGGCAACAAATTATCCCAAAATGTACAAGCTTCCAACAACAATGATCATTTATTATCTCACACAGGAATCTAGGAACAGCTTTGCTGGGTAATTCTAACTCAGGGTCCCTCATAATGTGACAGTTATACTATCTTCCAGCACTGTAGTCATCTGAAGGCTTGACTGGTCCTCCATAAAGTGTGCCTTCTTTGTATTTGGCAACAGTTTTTTCGGGGACCAGCTTCTCTCCACTCAGAGGTACCGTGCAAAGGAAAAAAGCATTAGGAAAGAGATTGGCATTCAAATCCTGCTGCTTACCAGCTCCATGATCTCTTTGTGTAAGTCTTGACAAGTCTGAACTCTTTTTTTTATCATTCCTCATTTTTCTCTTCTGTAATAGGGGCTTGCATGACTCTTCTTTGCAAGACAACTGTAAGGCTTAAGCAAAAGGAGGTCCATAAGGCACCGAGCATAGCGCCTGGTGTGTAATAAGAGCTCGATAAGTGGTGGCTGTTAGAGTGACGACTCCCTCACCTGACCCTTTATGTTCTGGACCTCAGCTTAGCAGCTCTGGTACCTCCTGGGTGGTAGAGTTGGCGAGGTTCTCACGTTGCCGATGAGAAAAACAAGTCCAGAGTGCTTAAGTGCTTGTCCACAGTGTGGCTTTGCTCCTCACTGTTTGTTGGGATCCTGAGCAGGGCTCTCTGAGGAGACTCAGTGATCACCAGCTCAGAAAGGGTGACAAGTGGCCCGAGACAGCGGTGTCCCATCTCAGCTCCCCCAGGCCATTCTTGAGGGGGAGCTGGGACTCTGGTTAAAGTCGCGGCTGAGTCTTCAGGGGAGGTTCCTGTGCCTGACTCTCCTCCCTGCGCTGGGTCACAGGGATTAATTAGCGGCTGGTGAAACAGCAATGACAGAGCATCCTTATCCCAACAAGCCACCCGAGTGCCTCCAATAGCTACAGGCATATGGAAAACGACCACTTAGGCCTTAATGAGCTTGCTCAGCAGTAATTCTGGGGAGTCCTAAGAGCCTTAGCAGTCATCCAATCTTGTAGTTACTGTTGTTGTTTGGGTTTTCTAGGTTTATTTTGGTTTTTGTTTGTTATACGGTTTGGGGGTAGGGGGGTGTTTGTTTGTTTGTTTAAGATTTTCCTCACTGAGCAGACTCCTGCTTTGATTACTCAGCCAGGCTGTCACATCCTACTTTGTGGGTAGATTTTCAGTCATTTGCAGATGTGAGATTATGAGACTGTGTTTGCATTTGCCTGCTTTCTAACTGCCTTCAGTTCACCTGAATGGCTTTCATCTTTAACCCAAAGAGCACACACTTCTTTTTTGAATCCAATCTAGAATCTGTGACAACCCACTCAGGGCACTGGAGGAGAAAGGGGCCAGACATTCTCTTTTCCAAAAAAAGTAACTCCCTGATTAAGCAAAGAAAAAACATCAGACACTTCTTAGGTCTGCAGGGTCAGACGGGGTACCCTACACAGGTTTTGATGAACACCTCTGTATGTGAGGCACCACCATGAAATTTAAAGTTAGTTTGTGTTCACAGTGCAATAGGCTCAAAGTCCACTTCACCTCACCCGTGACCGAACAGAGGGAAAATTCCTACTTATGCATGAATTTGTACAAGCAGAGTGTCTGGGCCAGGAGAGTACCACGGAGACAAGCAAGTTCTGGGTGGCTGCTTGTTTGCGGTGAGTAGTGGCCACCACAAAATCAGGCTCCAGAGCATCACTCACCCCCAATCCAGGGTGTGCTGTTCCCCCAGGAGAGTTATACTCTGGAGGTGTGGCCTCGCCTCTAGAAGACACTTGGGAAGAATTCAAAGCAAATGTCTGGAAGGACAGCATATTGATCCTGCAGGAGTGGGGCCTGGAAGGCTAGGTCTACGGTGAGAGACGGAAATGACAGGAGGCATAGATCATTCGATCTGATATCGTCGTTTTTTAAAACTAAGGTCCAGGGAAATGAAGTCAACTGCTTAAAATCACAGTTTGCCATAGACCTGCCTCCTAGGCTAGGACGTATGGCAGGAGAAAAGCCAGGAGCAGGGGGAGGCAGCATTAGAAGTGGAGGTGAGATGGCAGTTTCCGAGGCTGCTTGAGAGGCACTGAAAGGCAGGGAGCCGGGTACTCCGCGTACTTCACGTGTTTTCCAGGGATTATCCCAGCTTGGAGAGTAATGAAGGCAACTCTCCAAGAAATTGAATTTTGCTTCAAGGGTGAGGAAAAGAAGATGCAGAAACAGAGAAGGGCCTATTCAATTTAGTTGGAGGCCCAAAAAGAGAAGGACTGAGATGAAGCCCGGTCAGGTGACTTTGGGACGCTGCATGCAGATACAGTAGTCTGTCGGAAGCATGGCAGGCAGTTCAGGTCCACAGAGATGCTTCCAGCAGAAAGTCTGTTGAAAGAGAACAGAGGTAAACTGATCATCACGGGGTCGCAAGAATCGGACACTACTTAGGGACTAAAACCACTACCACCTTGGTACCTAAAGTGACAGTGAAAGGGTTAGTCATGTCCGACTCTTTGCAACCCCATGGACTGTAGCCCACCAGGCTCTTCTGTCCATGGGATTCTCCAGGCAAGAATACTGGAGTCGGTAGCCATTCCCTTCTCCAGGGGATCTTCCTGACCCAGGGATCAAATCCGTGTCTCTTGCATTGCAGGCGGATTCTTTACCATCTGAGCCATCAGGGAAGCCCAATGGTACCTAAGAATGACATAATTATCCAAAGACAAGTGCCAAAGGCCAACTCTTCCAGGTGTGCCTGCCACCCACATTCCTGTCAGCCACTGGCTCTCAGGGATGGGCTTGCCCATGGGTTCTCCACCTTGTGGAGGACTGTTCATCCCTATGAAATGAGGAAGGGCAAAGGTCTCTAAGGACACTCCATGTTAGGCTGGAAAATGGGAATATAGACCCTGAGAGGAATGGGTGGGGACAGTGAGAAGGATGGGGATGCTGGACCTCAAGTTCCCCTAACTACTGGAGCTGCTCTATACCCTGAAGTGGGACACTGAGCAGTCGATGTTGGAGAGGGACTGTGGGTGTGCTTGACTCCTTGGTGGGCAGGAGACTGAACTAAGGCTGCCCTGCAGAGTCGAGCCTGAAACATCTGGAGCATCACTCGGGACAAGGAGAACAGAGAGCAGGCACATTCTCTGTTTCTGCACTTCTCTTCACCACTACTTGCCCCAAATGATGAGCTTTTAATAGATTTCCTTCCAGTAATGGGCTTCCGCAGTGGCTCAGACAGTAAAGAATTCACCTGCAATGCGGGAGACCTGGGTTCAATCCCTAGATTAGGAAGATCCCCTAGAGGAGGGCATGGCAACCCACTCCAGTATTCTTGCCTGCAGAATCCCCACAGACAGAGGAGCCTGTCGGGCTATAGTCCCTGGGGTCACAAAGAGTTGGACATGACTGAGCGTCTAAGCACACTTCCAGTAACAACCAATAACATAATGTGGTTCTCAGGTCATTGGTGATGAGCCTGGCCATCTAGGGCTTGGCCCAATCAAGACTTGGGCTCACCTCTATTCCCAGATGGGAAGGAGCCAGGTGACAGCCTTGTGTGGTCCTTGGATTCGTGCTAAACTCTTGGTCAATGTCATGTTCCTGTAATTATCATATCCTGCGGCCTCTGGCCTCCAAAGGGTTTGATTTCTGCTGAAAACACTGTAAAAAGAAATCTCTCTGCTTGTCAAACAACAGTTTGCACGCTTCAAAGGGTGTGAACGCTGAGACTTCCTATTTTCTGTTCCTTTTCTGAAGTGCAAAGGGCGGCTGGTGGGCCAAGAGGTTGTTCCAGATTAAAGTCCTCCTGACAGGCTTCCCACGGACCTCCCAGCACACAGCCTCCTGAAGTACCAAGATGCCCAGGCCAGCCTTTCCTGTCAGGAGTCTCACCTGGACAGGAAAAACAGACAGGCTTCCTAAAGGCATTTTATAAAGCAGAAGAGAACACTTTTTAAAATTCAGACCTTTGAAAACAGACACTCCCAAACAGTGCTGGGAGAAGTGTGCTTTGAAGAGCCTTGTTGGCAAGCCGTTTGGCAAAAAGCATCACAAGTGCTTCTGCCATTCGAAATTCCCATCGAAAGTGCAGTTGGGAATTCCATTTCTAGGAACTTACCGGAGGAAACAGTCTAAGATATGCCTAAAGACTGAGATGCAAGGGAATTCATTACAGCCTATTTGGAACAAGGGAAAAGCCGGAAACAACCTAAATGGAGAATAGCTTCAATAAATAAGCGTGGTGATAAGATGAATCCTACCTAGACTGTTATTACTAAAATACTGTAAAGTGAAAGAAAGGAGGGAAAAAAAGTGGGGGGAGGGAGAGGAAGGAAGGAAACAAATAAGACAGTAGGTACAATAAAATCTTATTTTTGTAAAAATGTATGAAGGGCACATTTCAAGCAGTAGTATAGGATTATGTGTAAATTTTATTGTCTCCCTTTTGCTGTTCAATACATTCTAATTTTTCTGCAGGAAACACACATTCATTCAGTCTTTCAACAAACATGTATTGAGTAACTGCTAGGTATCAAGAGCTATGCTAGGCCAGTACTGAGAGAGAAGATTTCTGTACATCAGGACTTTCTGATCTATTGCTACTTGTACAATTTTTTTAAAAAATTAATTCTATTATTTAGTACTGTAGAAGACTCTTGAGAGTCCCTTGGACAGCAAGGAGATCAAACCAGTCAGTCCTAAAGGAAACCAACCCTGAATATTCATTGGCAGGACTGGTGCTGAAGCTTGAAGCTCTAATACTTTGGCCACATGATGTGAAGAGCTGACTCATTGGAAAAGACCCTGATGCTGGGAAAGATTGAGGGCAAGAGGAGAAGGGGGCGACAGAGGGTGAGATGGTTGGATGACATCACTGACTCAATGGACATGAGTTTGAGCAAACTCCAGGAGATAGTGAAGGACAGGGAAGCCTGGCATGCTGTAATTCATGGCGTCGCAGAGTCGGGCATGACTTAGTGACTGAACAACAACAATAGTAGTAATCATACTACTTAGGTAATTTTCAGCCTAGAGTCCAGGAGTGATTTATACCAGAGGCTCTCCAAACAATTCCCTGGTAGCTCAGCTAGTAAAGAATCTGCCTGCAATGCAGGAGGCCCTGGTTCAATTCCAGGGTTGGGAAGATCCGCTAAAGAAGGGCTAGGCTACCCACTCCAGTATTCTTGGGTTTCCCTTAGTGGCTCTGCTGGTAAAGAATCTACCTGCAATGCGAGAGACCTGGGTTTGATCCTGGGTTGGGAAGATCCTCTGGAGGAGGGAACGGCTAGCCACTCTAGTATTCTGGCCTGGAGAATTTCATGGACTATACAGTCCATGGAGTCACAAAGAGTCAGACACGACTGAGTGATTTTCACTTTCACTTTCACTTTACAAACCACCCTGCTTTGCTGAAATCCATGGCCCTCCTGTCTCTTTCTCCCACATCCTACTCCTGCTTGTCATGACAAAGCAAGCATAAGCTTTGGAAGGGCAGTAGGGAAATCCATACCTGCCTTGGAGAAGGCTGCATTTTTGGTAAGTATCTGAAGGCATAACTGATTTGTGTGGGAAGCCAGATACCTGTGGTGAGAGATGGGGCCATGGGATAAACAGCAAGGACGGCTGTGACACCAGACTTGCTGAGGCATCTAGGTGGCTTTCACAAAGTCAGTAATGTCTCTGTGCCACACTTTTCTTGTGGGAATGTTTGCCCTGCCTGTAGGTCTAATCGGATTATAAAAAGGAAAACATATCTGCCCTGTCTACCTGCATGGGGAGTTGCCCCACGATGGCCCAACCTGTGGCCACAGCAGGTTGAACCAGAAGTGGACACCGCCCTTACATAGGTCTAATCAGACTTCCTGTCCTGAGATTATATTTTATTTTTTAAAACATTTTATTTTATATTGGAGTAGAGTTGATTAGTAATGTTGTGTTAATTTCAGGTGTACAACAAAGGGATTCAGTTATACATATACATGGATCTATTCTTTTTCAAATTCTTTTCCTGATTAGATTGTTATAGAATATTAAGCCCAGTTCCCTGTGCTATACAGTGGTCCTTATTTGTTACCTATTTTAAATATAGTAGTGTGTACATGTCGATCCTGAACCTCTCCTGGGATTTTAGAATAAGTGTCAGGAGGTTCAGGCTCAGTATGAATTGATTTTTTGAAAGGAAGAAATGAAAATCCTCGGTCTCTGGGCTTGGCCGTCTTTGAGAGAGGAAGTTGGGCTATAGAACAGAGCAGCTTGTGGGAGAGGCAGAGCTGAGAGACGGTCTTAACTGATTTCCAGTTGCAAACCCTGGCCTGGCCTGAGACCGAGCTTTCCTTCTATGTTCAGGTCTGAGGAAATGCCCTCATCTTTTATCAAAAGTTCCCCAATTTTGCTCACAGCTAGCTTAAATGGCCTTAGCTTCTCAAAACTAAAGGGTTCCAACTAATACCTTTGCTCACAAAGCTGGTATGAAAATCAAATAGACTCATTTTAACACAAAACATTTGAAAACTCCTTTTAAAAAAAACCGACTTAAATGTGCAGTTAGGGCAGGATCACAGGCCCTGACTGTTTTTTTTTAGCCCTAAATTAAAAAAAAACTCTGCTGATTTCAACCCTATCCTTGCCACAAGTTAAAAAGTACATATTGCATCCAATTTCTGGGTTTTGGGTGAGGGGAAGACAGTGGGGAAGGTGTCTGTGACTGAAGGCAACATGATCCTTGGATTCTATATTACAATCAGTAACCCTGACTACTCTACCAACAAACTCCCAACTTCAGCAATTTACAAAATAAAAAGATAATGCCCACCTCCTGTCCAAGCCCAAGGGTGTTGGCAAAGAAGTTCTGCTTAAACCCGTTATCTGGGAACCTAGATTTCTTCTACTTTTCTGCTTTTGCCACTTGGCATACCTTCCTTCCAGGGCCACAGAGTTCTCCACGGGTCCTCTGTACCCAGCCAGCAGATAAGGGAAGAGCAAGTGAGAACACAGAGATCTCTTGGGACGTTTTTAAGGAGCCAGGCCTGAAGGTAGAAGACTTTATTTCTGCTCATATTCCATTATTCAGAGTTCAGTCACATGGCCCCGCTTAACTATGAGAGAGGTTGGGAAAATGTAGGCCACCTACAAGTCCACAAGGAAAAGGAAATGCTGTGAGCATTGCAGTCCCTGACTCCATCGTTTAGCCCTTCTTCCATGACTCCTGTTTATAGTTGTCTCTGGCCTGCTGTCATGCAACCAATAACACAGGGACTGGCAAACAACCGGCCCATGGGTTATAGCCCACCTACAGCCTGCTTTTATAAATAAAGTTTTATTGGAACACAGCCATGCCCATTTGTTCATTTCTTGTCTTTGGCTGTATTCCTGTGATAATGGCAGTGCTGAATAATTTTGACGAAGACCACAAAGACCACAAAGGCTGAAACATTTACTCTCTGGACCTTTACAGAAAAATTTGACAACTTCTACAAAAAATATATAAGCATTCCAAATTCCAAAAGTATGTTGCTCTCTCGGAACTGTGTTTTTTCTTTTTCTGTTTCCTTGCCCTTGTGGGTCAGTTTGCTGCCCTGGGCAAACCAGTGAATGAGACCACATGTGGTGAAGGGTTCCATTGTGTTGGGAAGAACTTGGGTGCTCACTTTTTCTGGGGTAATTGGGGCGTTTTGGTCATTTTCATAACATTGCTGAAGTTTTCCCTATTTTTAGGCTTAAGGAAACTCTTTCTGAATTTCATTCTTTGCACTTATTCAACCTCTGAATGAAGTTCCTTTATCATCCGGAAGTTTTTGTATGTTTTCAATTAATGGAAGAGAAAGCCAATAATGTGAGCGTGGCCAACTCAAGAACAACAACAACAACAAAAAAAAAAACAGATTATAGGAAGGGCGAAAACTGGAAAGAGAGCTGAGCAATGTTATGATAAGCCTCACAAACTGCAACCTTAACTCTACTTCTGTAAAATTATCTTATTGTTGCTACTGAAAAAATGCCTAACTGCAAAATATGATTTACTGCATAAGTTGTGCTATCTTTATAAATTAAAATATTATATGTCACTTAGGTCATTTTAAATTAACAATAACTAGACGTTGCTTCATTTTCCCTCGTTATATATGATGTTATCATACTTTGCTGTATGATCAAGACCTCTTGGATCCTTTATTTAATGAAGATTTTGAGACTTTTGAGAGGGGAGGCAGGCTCTCCCCTCTCAAATGGCCTTTTCTTGCCTGGAGTTTCTGTGATTCACTGCAGTACCATCAACTCCCAGCCACTCTGCCAAGCTCTTCTGCGGTGTTTCTAAGGACATAGGTTTGGTTTCTAAGAGCATCAACACGTCTCGCCTCTCCCAGTGCTCAGAGTTTCCACCTTCTGGTTTGAGGCTTTGGCCAGAGCCCACGCCCTGTTCGCAGATGTGCCAGAAGGAGCCCATACCCTCTGGCAGAAGCTCTGTCTTTTCCACCTGTGGAGTGGCTGGTGCGGCAGTGATGTAGCTGTTGTTCCCCTCCCCCAAGTCACAGGGAGACTCTGGGGTTGGGGCTGGAAGATTTGCAGTCTCTTCCTCTGGACCCCACCTGAAAGAGAAGTTCTAGGCTATGAAGCTTGTGAGGAATTTTTGTTTTCTGCTTTGTGAGTTTTGTTCACGAATCCCCCTTTTTCATGGATCACTGGGGCATTTGAGAACAGAAATTCCAGGGGCTCCAGCTGAGGCCAGGGGAAACCTCTCTCTCCTCTGCCCCCTAAAGGGTCTTGCTAGAATGTAAGCTCCACGAAGACAGGTAGTTTTGTCTCTTCGTTGATGGATTCTGGAACAGTCCAAATACATATTAGCTGCTTAAGAAATATTTGCTGAATGAATGACTCTTAGACAGATGACTGACCAAATGGCATTTGGGAATGACTCTGTGTCTGCTTACTGATACATCTTTTCTCATTTCTTCAACAACAATAACAACAACAAAAACAGGTTTTATTTAGGTAATATTTACACGCAAAGAAATATATAGGTCTTCAGTGCACAATCTGATAAACTTTGAGAATAGATATTCCCTATGCATCCAAGGGCTTCCCAGGTGGCACTAGTGGTAAAGAATCCACCTGCCAATGCAGGGGACATAAGAGACGTGGTTTTGATCCCTGAGTCGGGAAGATCCCCTGGAGAAGTGCATGGCAACCCACTCCAGTATTTTTGCCTGGAGAATCCCAAGGATAGAGGAGCCTGGCAGTCTACAGTCCATAGGGTCGCAAGGAGTAAGACACAACTGAAGCAACTTAGCATGCACATACTCATGCAACCAATGTCCCAATCAAGTTTTATAATATTTCCATCACCACAGAAAAGAACAATGCCTTGTATTAATCAGCTTGGGGTCCAGCCTCACTTTATATAGTCCCCTTTCGAGTTTTCATTTCATTTTATCCTGTTATAAGGACTCATGTGAGCCTACACCTACCAAAATATAAGCTCGGTGAGGTTGGAGATACCATGACCTGTCATGGCATGTCTGGAGCCAGGTAACTAACTAAATGTTGAAGCAGGCACTTGTGGATAATCCGAAGACAAGTCTTACATCAAAGATGCACTGGGGTGCATGTGACCCATTTCTGAGTGCAGTGCTGGGTGCAGAGCACAGAGAGAAGATACAGGGTGGAGGAGAAGCCAGCTAAGTCAAAGAAAGAACAGAAAAGGTTCAAGAAGGGCCAGATAGTGGGACACACAGAGACTTCACAATTTTGTCTCAGGTCAGATTCACTGTTCTTACCAGCAAAAGGATTCCCTTCCCAATCATTATATGAAAGACTAGTGTGCTTCATCTCCACACCAAATCTCACAACCCAGGTTTGCAAATCAGCAGTGCTTCACACTCAGGGGATGTTCAACACAAGATTCTTCAAAAGAATTTATTGAATACCTGTCTTTTCTCATGATACAGCTATACCTGACTCAAACAACTAGGACCCAAAGGACTCTGCAGGAAATGGGCTAAGATCTAGAATCAGTCACTAGCATCACGGTGCAGAATACAGGTTTTAGAGCCCGTTGACTGCATTCAACTTCCGGCACCACTACAAGATGGGCAACTCTGTGCATGTTATTTAACCTCTCTGTTCCACACTGTTCGCATTTGTAAAGGAGCATGACAAGAGGGACAAGCTTCTTGCGGGGATTAATGAAAACAGATAAAGAGCTTAGCATGAGCCCAGCATATACTAAGCACTCAACCAGTGTTCTCATTATTAGCAACTCTTAGAGAGTGAGCCTGACAAGAATACCCTCAGCTGCAGGAACTGAGCAAAAAGTATCTCATCTGTTCTGGGGTCACCTACAGTATTGAGAAGATGTGGCCTCAGCAGGTCACAGTCTCAGCAGACAGAGGGCATTGAAGAATTTCACCGGAGGTGGTGGAATAGCCCACAAAGCAGGGACAGAAAAAACGGAGCAGTGGGGATGGAAGAGGAGTCTGGGAGAACTCCTTAGAGAGAGGACAGAGACCAGAAATGAGTGACTTGTTCAGAAATATGGAGGCAGTTCTGCCTTAGGACCCAGTACATCTAACTCCTTCCCCCAGTTTTGTTCTAATTAAGCTACTGGTACACACCAGGTATGTGCTTGATATTGGCACATGCACAAATACACCACATGTTTGTCCTGATGAAAAGATTTTGGTAATTAATACAGAATATTGAAAATACAAATGGAGGAAAAGGAATTTGTGATACATTTCCACTCATGTAGTGGTATCCTGCTAAAATGTGATTCTCGGCTCTATAAATCAGATTGATAATGAAATGCAACTATAGGTTGGTAAGGACTGTGAGAACTGGGGTCTGGAAACTTGAGCTAAGCATCACTTCTTCCCTAGATCAGAGCGAAGCAGGGAGGGAAGAGACATATCTTGGATAAGAGGCTGGTTCCGTGTAAACTTTTTCCTTTTTCAGGTCACTTTCAGAGTATCACAATTATTAATTATCCATTTCTACACTCCCTTATTAGAAGGACCCCCTCCAGGGAAAAAGTAGTTGACCTTCTAAAAAATGCAGTCCTTTAAAGGCTTGGGCCTATGACTGTCCCCTCTGTGATGTTCTAAAAATGCTTCCCTTGGCGTTTCAACTGTGACTCACATGGCCCAGAACAGCATTTCAGGAAAATTGTTTGTCTCTGTCTCTAGTCTCTGTTCTTGGTTTCTCTTGTTCAGCTGATAAGACTTTACAGTGCCATCAGGTGAAGGAATCAGAGTTATATCTGCAAATAGAACACTCCACTCCATCACACGTCCCATTTGGTGTGGCAGAAGCTGAGACTAAGGGTTCCTCCTTCACAGTGAGGAAGCTTAGGACATCCTCTCTGGGCCCTGAAATTCCTGTCTGGCCTTCTCCACTGAGGTGGGCCATTGCAGGTGCCCATGAGAGCAGGTGGCACTGCATCTTCCCTGGCATGTTCAGCTTTGGTTTAACACAGAAGCAATTTGACTTGGAGAGTGACAAAGGGATTCCCTCCCCAAGGGATCTGTTTAGCTGGCAGCAGTTCTGGTTAGAAATACCTGTTGGCACAGAAAGAAAAGAACAGAGTAATTCTGTCAAAACTGTACAATCAAACTGGTCAGCCCTCTCTGAATGAAGGCCTGATGCTGGAGTCAGCCCTGTGCCCCCATCAGCATGAACAAGGGGCCTATTATTGGATGAAAACTATTACCTGAGTGCCAGCAGGCAGCATGCTGCAGCGGGAACAACGTGCTTTGTTTGTGTCCCATCACTGCCACTTCCTTGATAAGTGATCTTGAGAAAGTTTTGTCAACTCTCCATGCTTCAATTTTCTTATCTGTGGAACAGATCTAATAAAACCAGCTTCCTAGGGTTTGGGGAAATTATTCAATGAGACTAATAATGGAAAGTGGGCTGCAAAGTGCTTGACACATAGTAGGCCCTCACTATTGCTAGTTTCTCAACATATGTCTCTTCTTTGTTCTTTTGCTTTCCCCTTGGTTTTCCTAAAAGCAAGGAGAATGGAAAGAAATAAAAGTTATGAAGAAGATGGGGATGTTACAGGCAGGGAGGAAGACAGAACTGGCAGGAAGTCTGATGAGGAAAGCTCAGGACATTCAGAAACCAGAACAACGGTGGTATTTTGGGTACTAGTAGGTTCTGCAGCAGATATCTGTGTATTTTTTCTGTCTGCTAAATGTCCTTCCTTCTTGTATTAACTTTCTATTGTTGTATAACAAATTACTCCAAAACTTAGCAGCTTAAAGCCATGTGCACTGCTGACATCACAGTTCCTATGGGTCAGGAATGTAAGTACGGCTTAGCTGGATCATCCAGCTCAGGGTCTCTCACAGGCTATAGTCAAGGAGTCGGTCAGGTCTGCCCTCACTCAAGGCTCATGTGGAGAGGCATCCACTCCAAAGGTCACTCAGTGAGTGGTTAATGACACGACTCAGCTCCTTGTGGACTATTGGATTGAGAGCCTCAGTTCCTTGCTGTCTATCAGCCAGATCTGATCCTCAACTTCTTGCCACATGAGCCTTTCCATAGGGTAGCTTATAATATGGGAGTTGGCTTCATCAGAGTAAGCAAGGGAAAAAGGGAGATCATAGACTTTGGTAAAATAATGTTAGAGGGAATATTCTATCACCTTCACTGTATTCTATACATTAGAAGTGAATCACTAGATCAAACTCACACTTAAAGGGAGGGGATTATGTAAAGGCTTCGACATCAGGACGTGGTGATCACTGGGGACTTAGAAGGCTGATCACCTCACTGCCCTTCTGGTGAGAGCAACCCTCCATAATACCTGCCATCTCTCCTGGACCCCTCAATGGGATAACATGAGACACAGGTCATCTTTCATCATAGCACATCCAGTTAGCCACAGTGATTTGTTCAAGAAGTAGCCATGTGACCCAAACTGGGCCACTCAGAGTCTTTCCCTGGGATTTACATATACTAAAACAAGGAGACGGAAGTTCTCTGTTTCATCTGAAATCACTAATATGAAATGATGTAGCCTGGGGTTTCCCATGGCCATATCCTCTACTAATCATAAAAAAAGAATTCCAACTCTACAAAGAACAATTTAAGACATCACATTTTGAAGTAAAGACAAAAGATCTAATATGAAAAAGAGAGCACTAACAAATCAATGGCATTTGTTTTTAACCCCTGAAGCTAGTTTCACCGTTGAAAATGAATATATCTCCCCTTTTCACTTGAGATAGTTTAAGTTGGGTTACGTCTCTTGAAACGAAAAGAATCTTGGTTAAGTTGGCCTTGGTTTTTGCATCTGTAAAACCAAGGAGCTAAACCAAATGATTCCATGTTTCAAGTTCTAATATTTTGGCTTGAATGATCTGATCCTTTATCAAGAAACAGATTTTTCAGAAGTGGGGAAAGCATAGAAGAGCAGCCTGAAGGAAGAGGAGCACACAACGGGGACAGGGGCTCTCCTGTGACCTGTGGGAGCCAAAGACAAAGTCTGTCTTCTCCAGAATTTACCGAGGCTCCAAGTTTTAACTCAGAACATTAAGAATGCCACCAAAAAGGATTCATGACTCTAGTGACCCAGGGTAAGAATCAGACATCTTATTTCATATACTGCTGGAGCCATGATAACACAGTCTCAGGGACATGGACTTTAGAGGCAGTGGCCCTGTGCTTAATGATTATAATAATAAAATAATAATATATAATGTTTACTGAGTAAGTACTACATACCTGGCAATATCTCACCTCCCAAGTTCTTGGGTTACTAGGTATGTGACCTTACACAAGTGACTTACCCTCCATAAGCTAAGCCTCTGCTTCCTCATCTGTAAATTGGGGATAATAATAGTTCCTTTCTCACAGGGCTATTGTGAGCACCACATATGAGTCAATGCAGGTAAAGCACCAAGCACAGTACCTGGCATGTGCTGTTCTTCAAATGTTCTTCCTTGCCTTTTATACCCAGCTCAAGTATCATCCATTCCACAAACCATACCCTCTTGTCCATCCACCTCCTCTGTGCCTCCCACATCACTTTATTCCTGCCTGCTTTTCTAGTCCTATGAACTTGCATTACATTTACCTATTCACCTAGTTATCACTCTTGGCCAACCATACCTTATTTATCTGTGGGTTCCTAAGGTCTAGATCCATGCCAAACACACAATTTGGATCTCAACAAATCCAAACAGGTGGATAAGCACAATATACATCAGCCTCTAAAGCAGAAGAGCACATGATCTGACTTGGAGGAGGACACATCTCTTGGTTTCATGACCTTGTTGGGTATTTAGGATTTTTGTCAAGTGAAACTCTGATGTGTGTTTGTAAAGCTTCTCCTCCAATGAAACCATCAGCTGCTCAAGTGAAAAGTAATAATTCCTCACAACTGGCAGTCCAACCCATCAGTAACCAGCGTGGAGCCCAGTGTTAATGGGTGCGGTGCTGCTGGTTTGGAAGCTGACCAGAGACAGTAAGTAAACATGACGGTTGCCTGGGTGTACAAACACCAAAACAGCTTCTCATAGCCTCATCCCTGGGACAGTCCAGTCACCGCATCTGTGACACCCACATGTGGTTACTTGTCAGCTCCTGTCAAGTGCAGCAGCAAGGGCCGATCACCCTCAGATATTAAGGACAAAAACACAATAACAGCAGTTTTTATAAGAAGCCAATGTGTTTGTGTGGATGTGTTCAGAAAAAGTGGTCATTTTCTAAGGGGGGTATATGATAAGGGTCTGTGTTAAAAGAAGAAATATTTCTCTCCTTCTACGACCACATTCTTTTTTCCAGCTAGAGGCCAGGCAGGACTAGAAGGTTAGAACTCTGTACCCACCCAACTGACGACAGAAAGATGCTCTGGGGGATGGTCTCCTAGGCTATACAGCACTTCATTTCTCATTTGTGTGGATGTCAGGGAAGCAGTGCGAAGTGTTTTTGGAATCTATAAGTAGTGTGGGAAAGGAAATGGGAAGCATGCCTAGCTCCTGTGGCATGAATAATGGAATAAAAAATTTTAAATACAATGTTTATTCCCTTGTACTCACTGGAATTCAACTCCAGGGCATAGTAGGGCTTACAGGATTACAGTGGGTGGTCTCCCTCATGACAGGGATTCAATAAAACCCTCTTACCAGTTCCTCTTCCCCATCTGTTAGTTTCTCTTCATTCACTCACTCATTTATCTATACCCTGTCTGGTTCCTGGTTCTGGAAAGGAATGCAGCCACATACTCTACAGGCTTGGAGAGCTACGCATAGTTTTTAAGCAGGGGAATTCCGTGATCAAATAAGACTTTTAGAGCATCTAGCATCTAGAATCAGTGCCGAGGATGAGAACAGAGGCCAGTAGCCATCCAGATGAGTCCTAACTAGTGGCTGTGGAGGAGAGAGGATAATCAGAATTTCTTGGCTTGGCCAGAATGTGGATGGTGGAGAAATAGCAAAAACTAACTAGAAAGTTTCTTGTTTAGGTGATTTTGTGAATGATGACACTACCAAAGAAGACTGACAATAGAGAGGAGGAGAATTTTGGAGAAAGGGATATGAAAAGCATGAGGAACCACCTTAGTGAAAAGTGCCATGTAATGATGTGCCCCATTACCAGTGAAGGGGACAGATAGTGTTGCTAAGGAGGGTCATGTATTGTTCCAATGGTCAATTGTGGGTTGACCTACAGCTGCACCACGTTGGGTTGCTCTGTCTCACATCCACAGCTGGTCTTACATGCTGATTGTGCCCCATGGCATGACCACTAGGGCCACTAAAGGAACTTTGAGAGTGTGGGGATGGGGCAATGCAAGCCTAGGACCACCCTTAGAGACCACCCAGAAGGCCTCTATCTTTCCTGATAGTGGGCCTGGTGTGTACCACTTTCACACCTAAATATCTTGAGCTTGGGCAGAATTCCACAGGTAGTGGAAAACTGAGTACACCAGAGTAGATAATCAGACTGTTAAGGTCATCCTCAGGCTCTGCCTTGA
Source organism: Okapia johnstoni (assembly GCA_024291935.2). Classification (NCBI taxonomy): domain Eukaryota; kingdom Metazoa; phylum Chordata; class Mammalia; order Artiodactyla; family Giraffidae; genus Okapia; species Okapia johnstoni. The sequence continues at coordinate 76,561,608 of CM044306.1, read as the reverse complement.
ATCTCTGCCCAAATTTGACCTCCTAACCTGAGGGATGAAGTATACTTAGTCGCTCAGTCAGTTCTGACTCTTTTCAACCCCGTGGACAGTAGCTTGTCAGGCTCCTCTGTCCAAGGGATTTCCCAGGCAAGAATACTGGAGTGGGTAGCCATTCCTTGTGCCAGTGGATCTTTCTGACCCAGGGATGGAAGGCGGATTCTTTACTGTCTGAGCTACCAGGGAAGCCTGAAAGGGAAAGAGGAATTCTTTCCAAGAAGGCCAGTCTTCTGTCTTGACCCCCAAAGCACCTTCTCCTCATCTGAGAGCCTCTGCTGCTCCTCCCACGTCCCCATAAAGCCTTTCTTTTCCATACTGGGCAAGTCTATGAGCCGAGCAGCTTCCTGGGTGGAGAGCTGTTATCTATTGGAGCAGTCCGGACTTTGTAGGCTGTCTGTCTCTGCTGCACATATAGAAGGCAGCTTGGAGGTTTTCTTTGTTTTTTTGTCTTGTATTGCTTATTTATTCTCACTTCGTTTTAAATAAAAGTTTTAGGCTTCGCAGTATAACAGGCTTTAAAAAATTTAAGAACAGAGGGACTGGGGAATGTCTTGCGCAAGGCTAAGACCCCCAAGGAGCAAATGTGGAGGCGACCCCTGCTGGCTGGTTTTGCTCCTGCAGCCCTCTGCCCATCTGAACACGTTAGCCTTTGGGAAGGCCTGTGCAGTTTCACAGGGGAGAATCACCTAGCACCAGAAGATACTCTTGCTTTCCGAAACAATACTCAGTGCCCCGGTAGACTGACCATGTGTAAAACTCATTCCATCACTTTCTGCCCTTCTCTTTCATCAGCTCTCGCACAAATATTCAGAGTCTTAGTTTGTTCGTCCGTAGAACATTTCCGGGGCTCTGAAGCTAAGCCCGCACTTCGCCAGGAGTGGGAGCCTTCAGGCGAAAGAACACTGCTTCCTACCCGGGAGTCCAGCATTAGCAGAGTTGGTCTCTTTCAGCAGTAAAACCCCAGCCATCCAGGCTGAGAACACTCAGTCTACAGGGGTTCCTCAGACCCGAGAGGTAGGTTTACATCTACCTAGGATTTTTCAGGAAACCGGAGTATTAATTTTATCATGAGATAGCTTAACGCGGTGCTTCCTCTAGGCTGAGGCAGAACCAGGCTGCCCCCTGCAGGTAGGAGGAAGAGGTACGCATCCTAAGTGCTGCTGCCCAGGAGGCCTTTGCTCCCCCCACGTGCCCTTCTTCTCAGAGGTTCCCCCATGGCTTGGACGTTGCTCCATGTGATGCTCAACACACGATCCCCAGACTAGCGGCAGGGGCGCACCTGGGAACTTGTTAGAAGTGTAAATTCTCAGGCCCAGCTCCAGTCCTACTGAAAGGCAACTCTGAGGGTGGGGCCAGCAGCCTGCTTCAGCAAACCCTCCAGGGGATCCTAATGCACCTCAAGTTTGAGAACCACTGGTCTGGAAAGAGCAGTGTAGCCACCTCTGGGGGCCCTACTAGACAGCCCCACTACATGAGACGAGGCCCCTCCTGCCTCATGTCAGCCTCAGAACCACAGGATCTCAGAAGTGCCTATTGCAGAGCCCTTCCGTTTACAAATGAGAACAGTGAGGTGCAACAGTGTGAGGGAATTCTCCCCCAAACCTCGCAAATTACACGAGAGGAAAAGGAAGGCCAGGAAAAGTAACCCTCCCGGGGTTCCTCAGACCTACCTGGGTTTGGGGGCTCTGCCCATTCCTCTCTGCGGGTCTGGCTCTCCCACGCCTGTGCCAGGGCGACTCAGAGCTCTAGGCCTTGAGACAGAGCCCCTGGCCTTGCCTTCCTCTCTTCAGAGCGATGTTCCTTCAGTCTTCTCCTTTTTGATCACACTAAGTCCTGCCTGCCAGAGATGGAACAGAAAGGGCCCAGCTGGGAAAGGATCACAGCAGGATTTGGTTTTGTTTTTCGTCAGTCTGCAGCATCTTAAAACGATTTGTCAATCACAGAGAGATAGGAAGTCACTAGAAAGACAGGAAACACTGGAGGATGGAAACACATCCCGTTCAGCCGCAGCTGTCTTTGCAGATGAGCGCCTGGGTCTTTCTGGCAGGCTGGGATGAAGGGGATGCACTGCCTCCCTCTCCTCCCGGTGTTCACGCTGATTTCCTAGAAGAGCTGGGGAGCCAAGGGCGGGGGGTGCATAGAGGAGAGAAGAGAATAGCATCTAATAAACAGCTATGTGTAAAAAGAATAAAAGAATGGCATCTAATATGAGTATATTTGTTAACAAAATCAGAGGGGTTCGGTCCCCAAGGGGAGATTATACCTTGAACACGCAGCTTTCTCTCAAAGTCTGGAAAAGCAATCGGCCCCTTTTCTAGGCTCTGCACATAGCCACAGAGGATCCCCCGACGCTCCACTTGCATGGCTTTGGTAACAGGTCCAGCGCTCCTTTGTTTCAGAACATCACCACATACACTTTTCCATCCGGTACCCACTGGGCAGGGTGGGCAGTGGAGGAGACTTTAAACAAAGGAAAAGCTGTCCTTCTCCCCAGATTTGGAGGAGTCATTTTTGCAAGAGGCTTTAACTGAATGCTGCAGCTGAAACTACCGAGGAAGCACTGAGGGAAATCATCCAGTAACAGGAGGACAATACTTTTTCACATTTCGGTGGGAGCTCTACTCCCTTCAGCCCTCTTGGGAGGTGGGCTTTGTACAAGGCTGTTCCATTCAGAGGAACTTCAGCAGGTATTTGTAGCCTGGCTGGACTTTGGGACTGCAATTAAAAGAGGCGGAGGAGAGGATCTTGCAATGGTGTAGGAAAGGAAAATCACGGTATAAAAAGCATGTTCATTACCAACACACCTGAATTACACACACACTCATACTCACACTCAAAGCTAATTCTGCTTTGTTTTCTGGATATCCTGTCTCTGCATTCCAAGAAAGTGTTAAGCTAATACTTATATTTCTTACCCTCAAGAGCACTTGCTAAGTGGAAAGTTGGTGTTTTCAGAAGATAAGCTCTTTTCCTGGCCTAAATGAAAGTTTTACTCTCATTGAGGATTTTCTGTTCTTCCGGAAGTGGGCTGTGTTTAGGGGAGGGATGGGGCAGGAGCTGAAGCAAAAGGAAGATTCACACACTAGGGTCCCGGCATGAAAGATCTAAGAATGTCTAAATGCTGTGGAACAAGTGATCATGACTTTTTAGCGAGACATGGAACAAGAGAGGAAAAGGCAAATTGTAGTTGGGGTGAGGAAGAAGGAAAATGCGTCCACAAAGATCACATTGGAGGACATATCTGGAGATACCAGAAGGGAAATACAGGCAGCTCTTCCAACAGGAGCGCATGTTCAGAACACATGCTCAGAACAACCAACCCCCCAAAAGAGGTGGAAGCAATAGACAACTGTCATGTTGGAGGGGCGGTGGTGATCAGGCCAAGAGTAGCATGTGGCTCCAGGGAACCAAGTTTGCCCACAGTCAAAAATGTTTGGATTCCATAGACTGGTGGCCTTACATGTACTAGAATTCTAAAATGTTAAAATCCTAGAAGGGGCTTTGCTGCTTATCTAATCTGACCCCTTCCCTTTTTATCAGAGAGGAAGCTGTGACTCAGAAACATGAAACAGCTTGCCCCAAATCACATTAAACTTGTCAGGACTCTTTCATTCACAGTGACAGAAACCCAGATCAAACCAATTCAATACACAAAAGAGAATGTATTGGCTGGTGTAACTGCGGGGACCACAACTGGTCCCCCACAGCAGGACTGAGACAGAAACTTGGATGTGAACAATTCTATAATTTATAGCAGAGATAATATGAGAAATAGACTTCTGTCACAGTCTTCTGTGAAGAGACAATCAGGCAGGCAGGCATGGGACTCCCTGGAATTTATAAAACTTTTCTTAAAAATTCCTTGTGGTCTATTTCCCAGAACAAAATAAATCAAACATCTACTTTGTGGGAGGCAGGAAATTGCTTGCAACTCTAAATGGCACTTTCCTCCAAGGACTTCTCAGTAAGGGTCTAAAACAGAAGTTGTAAACTCATGACCCATGCACTAAATCCGATCTCCAGCTGTGTGTTGTCTGATCCACATATTAGGATGTTTTTTAAAATTCATTTACTTAACAAATAAATGTTGAGCTCTCTAAGCACCAGGTACTATTCTAGGCACTTGGCACACAAATGTGAACAAAACAAGACAAAAAAAAAAAATCCTTGCTCTCATATACTTTGATTATAATGGTAGGAAATGGGCATATCAATCACTAGGTTTTTAAATTATTATTTATTTGTGTGTGTTAGTCGCTCAGTTGTGTCCGACTCTTTGCAACCCCATGGATTCGGGCCCACCAGCCTCCTCCATCCATGGGATTCTCCAGGCAAGAATACTGGAGTGGGTTGCCATTCCCTTCTCCAATTATTTATTTAGAAGGTAATAAATAATGTGGAGAAGGAAAAAACAGGAGAGGGAGAGAAAATATAAGGCAGGAGAAAGAGGGTGTTGTGGCTTAAAGAGGGTGGTTGGGAAAGGCTTGAGAAGGTGACATTTGAGCAAAGACATGAAGAGAAGAAACAAGCCTTACGGGTGCCTAGAGGAATAACATTCCAGGAAGAGGTGCAAAAACTTTGAGGCAGAAACATACCTATGATGTTTAGGAAACAGCAAAAATGTTTTTTGGTTTTTTAATCTATATGAGCTGCCAACATTTAAAAAATTGGAAGATTTCACATCAACATCCAGATTCCCAGTTTTTCTTGGAAAAAAAAAGAAATCCAGTCAGGATCTGGCAATGTTGGCCCCACATTATCCCATAAGAGAATGAGCCAGATCTAAACAGCAGCTCTTCCCCTGTAATGGAACAAGCATCTCCAACTCAGCGCAGTCCCCTCCCCACCCCAGTACCTCTCTTGGCTCTCCGCTACTTCATTCATTTCAGTTGGTCAATCCCTGCAGGCATTTAAGCTCTTATAAATACATAGGCCAGTCTATGGTCTTAGGTAAAGCCCAGCAGCTCAGTGGGTTAATACAACAGAAGATTCATTTCCTGTTCACACAAAATCCAACAGAAGTGGGGTGATTCTTCCAAGCATTTGCCCTCTGTGAAATGACTCCAAGATCCAGGTTATTTCCATCTTGTGGCTCTGCCTTTTCAATTTTGAAAACCTAAAGTGCTTTGACTTTTATAGCCGGTGCAACAAATGAGCCAGTGGAAGAGAAAGGTGAGAGGGAGGAAGAGCATGGTGTTACGGAAACTGTGGTAAGTATCTGAAGAAAGAGAGAACAGCCAAGTTATCTTCCACTCCTGGATATAGTCATGCACTTAGAGTAATTGGATTCTTTAGATTAGATAAAGCTCACTTGGGGTGAGCATTAGCAATATGCCTAAGTCCATCAAGTAAGAGGAAAACTCCCTTGGGTTCTGGGGTGTCTGTTCAAATCCCCCAAACAAAAGCCATACAGCCATTCCTCTGCCTAAGCAGTGCTGCACCCAAGCCCACCAGGAAGGACAGGACCTGCTGTTCTGGCTCTGACAATGTCTGCTGTGTGATCAGTTGTGTCTGACTCTTGGTGACTCCATGGACTATAGCACACCAGGCTCCTCTGTCCATAGAATTCTCCTGGCAGGAATACTGGAGTGGGTTGCTGTTCCCTTCTCCAGGGGATCTTCCCCACTCAAGGATCGAACCTGAGTCTCTTGTGTCTCTTGCAATGGCAGGTGGATTCTTTACCATTGGCGCCATATGGGAAATTGTAGTTCCACATAAACTGACTAGAGCCTGAATTCTGACAGACAAGCATAGTCATGTCTAGGTTTTTGCAGTCAAAGGGACTGTTTTCAAGTAGCTGGAGGAGAACAGGATCTTGAAGATGCCAGAAAGAGAGAGATAACTGTCAACAGAGGAGAAGGTGGGGAATTATTGATAAAATCAAGAACCCCAGAAAAGATTAGTTTGGGAAACAAAAATAGGCTTCTCTGGAATTAGGTAGAAAAACTGAAGGAAAAAAGCAAAGGATGGATGACAATGCAGATCAAGTTGAGACAGCAGAGAGGAGAGCTGAGGCTTTGACCCCCTCAGTAAACTAGGTGTGGAGACCATCTGTGGGGAAGGGGAGGGTCAGAAGTTCTTCGAGAAAAGGATTTGGAACAGCTGTCTTGAAGAATTTAATAGAAAGTCAAGAGGAATAAAAAGGCTACTCCTTCAACAAAATGACATATGAGTCTGAAAATCCTACATGCCTGGATAATGCATTGGATACAGATTGATTTCCTCCAGAAAAAAAGTCTTTACAGGTCTCTGCTGATTGTACTGCTTGTTGAAACATCCATCTGAATGTCTAAGTCTGATACAAATCTTTGGCAGACTAACTAATGGCTGGGATAGCTATTAGCATACACGTCTCAATACTTAGAGAAATGAAATGTTCCACTCACAGTAAGCTGTTAAAATCCTAATTATCTCCTTGGAGCCCAGCCCTTTCAATTTCAGAAACTAGCTCCTTTACAAAGGAAGGAAATCACACACACACACACACACACACACACACACACACACACACACACACACACACACACACACCCATTCATAGACACTATGAATAAAATAAATGGATCTTCATTTCCTCATCCAGTAAGATATTCTAAGTCACTGCTTGACACACCAACTTTTTGGTAATCCCATCATTGATCATTCCAAACAAAGTAAGCTTTCTACCAGTTCCAGTGACAGCAGCAGCTGGATTTTGTTGGAAGATGCATTTATGTCAACTCTGGAGAACATTTACTCCCACACCACACTGTGGCCAATTATGAATGAAAGGCCAGTTCCTTTCCTCCTGGGCTTTTGTGGAGAGACTGAGAAAATCATTTCCTGGGGAAATGAAGGCTGAAAACCCTGGCAGGAAAGGAGACAGTTCTCCAGAGAGGGGTAGCAAAAGGTTGGCAGGGGGAGAAATGTAAGGGACTGATGCCAGAAGCAAGATACCCAAATGATTATGGAACTTTCTTCTCAACCCTAAATGTCTTCTCCATGGGCTCAGGCTTTCAGCAAATGGCAGTGTGAAACAGCAAAGAGAGCTGTTTTTAAGTGGTCCTGAGTAATGCAGCCTGGGAAGTCTCAGGTCAACCAGAAGCCCCGTGGCAGTTTGCCCAAAGGGGAACCCAAAATGAATGGAGGTTTGAGAAGGTTTGGGAAGCAGAGCCATGCTTTGACCAAAAGGTGAGCAATAATAAAAGGAAAGGGAATGAAAGCCTTCCTGTGTGGTCATCCCTGCAGAGAAGATTGAATTAATTAAATTAAGAGGCTCTAATAATATTCAACAAAGTTTAGAATTTGCAGCATTTTGTTATTTGGGAGCTGTTAGATTGCAGTGAGACTTGTAGTTTATCATAAACAGATCATATCTGTTATAATTATTGTGAATCCACCAATGGTAAAAAGAAAAAAGAGGAGCCAGCAGGGCTCTGAGGAGGGGGGTTGCTATGGGTACATAGTTGTGGGCAGTTAAAGAGTACAAAGGACTTCCCTGGTGGCTCAGTGGGTAAGAACCTGCCTTCCAGTGCAGGGGATACAGATTCAATCCCTGGTCGGGGAACAAAGATCCCATGTGCCCAGGGGCAACTAAACCCAAACACCTTAACTACTAAGCCCAAGTGCCCTAGAGCCCACACTCAGCAACTAGAGAAGTCCCTAAGCCACAACGAAGACCCAGCACAGCCAACAACAACAACAAAAAGAGAGTACAAAGAATATGGAGTTAAATGAATAGAGTGGGGCTTCCCCCTGGGAGATAAAGGTTAGTAATTGAGTTGAAGCATAACCAGACAGGTGATACATTGTGTTCTTTCCCATTGTGTTCTTGGCTGTTCTTTAATTGTGCTGTTTATCTTTTAAGAACACTCGAGTATTTGCGAAGTTAACTTCTGAGCTGAAACTGAAGAACTGTAGGTCCACACACATCCCTATTGCTGTAGACCCCTTGGTGCATAAGTAAAGACCCTCCACAGATTGGTCTCAGCCTGCCTTTCCAAAATAAGGCATAGAAGAGCCAGTGGACAATGCATTAGGTTGGGAAAAGATGAATTAACATTGGACCTAACACCACATTGGTAATTGATAGAAATGACAGGTTGTCTATAAAGGAGTGAGAAGGTAGGAGGAACAAGGCTTGCCCATGGGTCCAGGCACTGTCCCACCTCCTCTGCTGCCCTTTCCACTTCATCCCTCCTTCACTCTTACCCCCTTTCCAAGACACCCAGTTACACTCTGGAGGTGCTTTCTGACTAGCTGAAGTTACCATCACATCCCAAACTAGGCTGGCAACTCTTTGACGTGCTTCAAATTACTTACACCCCTTTCCTTCCACTTTCTGCCCAACTTGTTAGACAAATCCATAAAGAAACCACAGAATTATTTGTCACAGCAAAATACAATAGAGACAGCTTTATGCCAATCATCATGGGAATTGGTTAAAAAAATTATAGCCAGCATATTGTGGAGTACTATGCAACCATAGAAAGGGAAACACACTGTAAATTGATAGGAGAAAATGTCCATAATATACTGCTGAATTTTTTCAAAAAGTAGTTTGTCTGAAACTATGTCAGAAGTCAGATGATTCCATCTTTGTAAAATGAATAAAACCAAAGAATGTATAGATGCCTTGAGACCTCAAGAGTAAGGTTGGGGAACAGCAGGCAGTCTGCTTGGCAAGAGCCTGAGACTCACCTTGATGGTGAAAGGTTGTTGCTGAACCATGAAAGATGCCAGGATTCTTGGCCTCCAGAGGTGAAGAATTCAATCCGGGGCCAGAGATGAGGCTTGATCGCTCAGAACTTTCATGTAATAAAATTTTATTAAAGTATTAAAGAGATAGAGAAAGCTTCTGACATAGGCATCAGAAGGGGGCAGAAAGAGTGCCCCTCTGTTAGTCTTTCAGTTCAGTTCAGTTGCTCAGTCGTGTCCAACTCTTTGCGATCCCATGAATTGCAGCACGCCAAGCCTCCCTGTCCATCACCAACTCCTGGAGTCTACCCAAACCCATGTCCATCGAGTCAGTGATGCCATCCAACCATCTCATCCTCTGTCGTCCCCTTCTCTTCCTGCCCTCAATCCTACCCAGCATTAGGGTCTTTTCCAATGAGTCAATCCTTCGCATGAGGTGGCCAAAGTATTGGAGTTTCAGCTTCAACATCAGTCCTTCCAATGAACACCCAGGACTGATCTCTTTTAGGATGGACTGGTTGGATCTCCTTGCAGTCCAAGGGACTCTCAAGAGTCTTCTCCAACACCACAGTTCAAAAGCATCAATTCTTTGGCGCTCAGCTTTCTTCACCGTCCAATTCTCACATCCATACATGACCACTGGAAAAACCATAGCCTTGACTAGATGGACCTTTGTTGGCAAAGTAATTTCTCTGCTTTTGAATATGCTATCTAGGTTAGTCATAACCTTCCTTCCAAGGAGTAAGCGTCTTTTAATTTCATGGCTGCAATCACCATCAGCAGTGATTTTGGAGCCCCAAAAAATAAAGTCTGACACTGTTTCCACTGTTTTCCCATCTATTTCTCATGAAGTGATGGGACCAGATGCCATGATCTTAGTTTTCTGAACGTTGAGCTTTAAGCCAACTTTTTCACTCTCCTCTTTCACCTTCATCAAGAGGCTCTTTAGTTCTTCTTCACTTTCTGCCATAAGGGTGCTGTCATCTGCATATCTGAGGTTATTGACATTTCTCCCAGCAATCTTGATTCCAGCTTGTGCTTCCTCCACCCCAGCATTTCTCATGATGTACTCTGAATATAAGTTAAATAAGCAGGGTGACAATATACAGCCTTGACGTACTCCTTTTCCTAATTGGAACCAGTCTGTTGTTCCATCCAGTTCTAACTGTTGATTCCTGACCTGCATACAGGTTTCTCAAGAGACAGATCAGATGGTCTGGTATTCCCATCTCTTTCAGAATTTTCCACAGTTTATTGTGATCCACACAGTCAAAGGCTTTGGCATAGTCAATTTAGCTGGATGTTAAATAGCTACTAGCAAACTGTTAAGAAAGGAGATGTCTCAAAACTCAGAGTGGCACCAGTCCCCTCACCCACAACATGCATTTTGAGATAACATTGGCACCAGGTGAGTCATTCTGGGCAGGAGAAAAGAAAGGACTGGAGAGACGCCATGCCCCAGGGAGAGGAACTACACAGGGGATGTTCTGACAGTTACTCTGCAAGTCATCTAGGGCTGTGGTGTGATTGCCACTTTCTAGAGCCAGTTTCTCAGCTCAGAACATCTTTCTGCACACTGTGGAAAAGCAAAACTCCTAACTGAGTTTTAATTTTATAAATTAGCAGAAGAACTTTTATTTATTCATTTTTAAGCAGAGTTGGTGTTTGCTGCTTCAAACACCAGACATTACACTGTATGGTCTTGGAGAAACACCTGGAGAACAGTGAGAAAGGAGGAGTATATGGACCTTTGTTAGCAAAGTCTCTGCAAAAAAAAGCTTTTGATTTTTTGTCTCTGCTTTTTTAATATGCTGTGTAGGTTTGTCATAGCCAACCTTTAAAAATTGTGAAACACTATGTTGTACACCTAAAACATATAATGTTGTACATCAACTAAATACCTCAGTTAAAAAAAGAAACTTAGACTGTTTATACATGTAACTCCATGTCATTCATTCATTTTAGCTGTTCTATACTGTATAACCACATCATAATGTATTTATACATTCTTTTCAATGGTGACAAGTGGTTTTCACATTTTTGCTATTACAACCAATGTTGCCATCAACATTCATATTCTCACCTTATTATGCTGGCTTGCAAAGTTTTCTCTGAAATGTACTTCTGAGGAAGAGTTGCTGGGGTGAGAATCCCTTGGACTGCAAGGAGATCCAACCAGTTAATCCTAAAGGAAATCAGTCCTAAATATTCATTGGAAGGACTGATGCTGAAGCTGAAGCTCCAATACTTTGGTCACCTGAGGTAAAGAACTGACTCATTGGAAAAGACCCTAATGCTGGGAAAGACTTATGGCAGGAGAAGAAGGGGATGACAGAGGTTGGATAGCATCATCGACTTGATGGACATGAGTTTGTGCAAGTTCTGGGAGTTGGTGATGAACAGAGAAGCCTGGTGTTCTACAGTCCGTGGGGTCACAAATAGTCAGACAATACTGAGCAACTGAACTGACTGACTGATGGGGAGGGGTGGTGTGTGCTATTTGTTTTATTGAATATTGGCAAATTGGTCTCCAGAACAGAGGTACCAATTTATATTCCTATAGACATTAAATGTATCATTTTTTTTAATTTGGCAAACTAATACCTGTTAAATTGTGTCTTACTATGTGATTTTAATATTTTTTTCCTGATGACTAGCAAAGTTGGAAATCATTTTATGTTTATTGGACGTTTGAGTTTTCTTCTTCTGTGAATTATCTGTTAATATTTTTGTTCATTCTATATTGGGATATTTAACTTTCCTTTGTCTACTTATAGGAATCATTTTTATATTCTGGATATTAATACTTGTTGAATGTATTACAATTATCCTCTCTTGGTTTTTGGTGTAACTTTATGCTTTTAAAATATGATGTCTTTTGATTTATTTCAATTTTAGTGTAGTCACATTTATCAGTCTTTTCACTTGTGGTTTGTATTTTTTGTGTTTTATTTTAGGAACTATTAAAAGTTCTTAAAATAACTATTTTAAGAACTATTTCCTTATCGTGAAGTTATAAAGTATTCTTGTATATTTTTCTGAAAGTTTTTAAATTTTGTTTTTCATTTTCAGGCTTTTAATCTATCTAGAATTTATTTTTTGTTTGTTTTGAAGCATGGTTCTACTTCAGCATGGAAAATTCAGGTTAAGACTCTGCACTCCAATGCAGGCGGTCCAGATTCGATTCCTGGTCAGGGAACTAAGATCCCGCATGCCACATGGCAAGGCCAAAAACAAATTAGAAAAGAAAATTCAAATGAAGTATTTTGCCAGCACTTTTTATCCCATTGTGCCTTTTTCCTCTCCTGTCTATAGTGACAGTTCTGTCATGTATCAGGCTGCATTTGTGTAGATCTATTTCTGGGCTCTCTAATCTGTTTCGTTGGTTTACCTGTATATCTCTAAGCTAATACAAACTTTTTTCAAAACTATAGCTTTACGTTATGTCTTGATAAGGTAATCGCCCCCACTGTGTTCTTCAAATTTTTACTTTTCTTGGCCCTTTGCTCTTCCAAATGTTTAAACCAACTTATTAAATTTTATGCAAAAAGGCACGCTTGAATTTGTGTTGGATATTGATGAAATTTGTAAATTTATTCATGAAAAATTGACCTCTCTACCATATTGCAGCTTCTTTTCTATGAACACAGTGTACCTCTTTACTTAGGTGGTTTCAGTACATTTTTTAAAAGATGTATGATATTCCTCTGTAGAATCTTGCCCATCTTTTGCTAAATTTTATTTTTTGTTGTTGGTATTATGAATGACATACATATGTAAGTTACACTTTTTTCACTGTTTCTTATGTATAGCAATGCAGTTGATTCTTTCACATTAATCTTATATCCAGCAATCTTTAGCTCCACCAATTTGTCTATAAAGTATTTTAGATTTTCTATGTTGTTTTTTCTTCCCTTATACATAATATAAAAACATTTATATGCTTTTTACTTACGTATTATCTTACCATGTTGTCTAAGACCTCCAATACAATGCAGAATAAAGCAGTGGCAGCAGGCATCTTTGTTTTATTTCTGATTTTAAAGACAATGCTTCTAAAATGTTACCACTACATTTAATAGTTGTGGCAGATCCGGTAGATACTCTAGTTTCATGTTGTTTTTCTTCAAAGGGGAGGTGATTTACATTCTTACTTTTTTCCGTGGACATGTAAGGATGGTCAGGTGCCAGTAACTTGAAGCCTGCTGACCACATTTACAAAAGACTGACTACAGCATCAATTAATTACTTTATAAGAAGAATAATAAATACCAGGTGGACCAGATACTGGTACATAGATATTCTGTCTGGGGCCAAACCTTTCTGAGAAACCAAATAATCTTCAGAAGGTCATTTAGTGTGTGGGAAAAGTTTGCAAAAGTGTTATCAAACTGTGATACTTCATTGCTGTATGCGCTACTACAGGATAAACCCAATTGAATCAGCACATGGTCAAAAGTCAAGGCTTCTCTGTCCTGGACAAAGTAATGCTGCATTTGTTTCTCCTCTACTTCCCATGTGTCTACTGCTGGCCAACCTTTTTCTGACTGACATCCTGTAGCATGCTTGTGCCTTCAATCATATTAATACATATGATGACAATTTAAGAAGAGCTTCTTATGTTCCAGCTGAGATCCACAGTGTGTTTGACACTCTACAGCAACTGAATTTATAGTTTTGACACTCATATAGCAACTGTGAGATAGTGTGACACTCAGAGTTTGACGCTCACACAATTATATTTCACCTAATTTTAAGAATGTAGATCATCCCCAAATGTGTCCACCCTTTGATCTTACAGTTCCAATTCTGAGAAATGGTAGGATAAGTCTTCAAATGTGCATATGTAGAAATGGTTCCATGCTATTTTAATATTTAAAAAATTGAAACATAAATATACCTCAACAAGGGACTGGTTAAATTAATTGAGTATATCCATTCAATGAAATATACCACAGCTGCTAAAGAGGCTAGAATAGGTTTTTATATACTTGCATGGAAATAGGTAGGCTTCCCTGATTGCTCAGTGGGTAAAGAATCTGCCTGCAATACAGGAGATGTGGGTTCGATCTCTGGGTAGGGAAGATCCCCTGGAGGAGGAAATGGCAATCCACTCCAGTATTTTTGCCTCAAAATCACATGGACAGAGGAATCTGAGGGGCTATAGTCCAAAGGGTCGCAAAGAATTGGACACAACTGAGTGGATACCACAATGATAACGGAAATAGGTACCTAACATGATTCCACAGAGAAAAAAAAATCATAAAATAAGTATTTATAGTATTATCTTCAGTTCAGTTCAGTTGCTCAGTCATGTCTGACTCTTTGTGACCCCATGGACTGTAGCATGCCAGGCCTCCCTGTCCATCACCAACCCCTGGAGCTTGCTCAAACTCATGTCCATCGAGTCAGTGATGCCATCCAACCATCTCATCCTCTGTCATCCCCTTCTCCTCCTGCCTTCAATCTTTCCCAGCATCAGGGTCTTTTCAAATGAATCAGTTCGTAATATCAGGTGGTCAAGGTACTGGAGTTTCAGCTTCAGCATTAGTCCTTCCAATGAATATTCAGGACTGATTTCCTTTAGGATGGACTAGTTGGATCTCCTTGCTGTCCAAGGGAGTCTCAAGAGTCTTCTCCAACATCACAGTTCAAAAGCGTCAGTTCTCAGCACTCAGCTTTCTTTATAGTCCAACTCTCACATCCATATACATGACTACTGGAAAAACCATAGCTTTGACTAGATGGACCTTTGTTGGCAAAGTAATGTCTCTTCTTTTTAATATGCTGTCTAGGTTGATCATAACTTTCTTTCCAAGGAGCAAGCTTCTTTTAATTTCATGGCTGCAATCAACCATCTGCAGTGATTTTGGAGCCCCCAAAAATAAAGCGTCTCACTGTTTATATTGCTTCCCCATCTATTTGCCATGAAGTGATGGGACCAGATGCCATGATCTCAGTTTTCTGAATGTCAAGTTTTAAGCCAACTTTTTCACTCTCCTCCCTCACTTTCATCAAGTTCTTTGCTTTATGCCATAGGGTGGTGCCATCTGCATATCTGAGGTTATTGATTTTCTCCCGGCAATCTTGAATCCAGCATGTGCTTCATCCAGCCCAGTGTTTCTCATGATGTACTCTGCATATAAGTTAAATAAGCAGAGTGACAATATACAGCCTTCATGTACTCCTCTTCCTATTTGGAACCAGTCTGTTGTTCTATGTCCAGTTCTAACTCTTGCTTCCTGACCTGCATACAGATTTCTCAAGAGGCAGGTCAGGTGGTCTGGTATTCCCATCTCTTTCAGAATTTTTCACAGTTTGTTGTGATCAACATAGTCAAAGGTTTTGGCATAGTCAATAAAACAGAAGTAGACGTTTTTCTGGAACTCTCTTGCTTTTTCTATGATCCAGCGGATGTTGGCAATTTGATCTCTGGTTCCTCTGCCTTTTCTAAATCCAGCTTCAACATCTGGAAGTTCATGGTTCACGTACTGTTGAAGCGTCGCTTGGAGAATTTTGAGCATTACTTTGCTAGCATGTGAGATGAGTGCAGTTGTGTGGTAGTTTGAACATTCTTTGGCATTGCCCTTCTTTGGGACTTGAATGAAAACTGACCTTTTCCAGTTCTGTGGCCACTGCTGAGTTTTTCATATTTGCTGGCATATTAGTGCAGCACTTTCACAGCGTCATCTTTTAGGATCTGAAATAGCTCATCTGGAACTCCATCACCTCCACTAGCTTTGTTCATGGTGATGCTTCCTAAGGCACACTTGACTTCACACTCCAGGATGTCTGGCTCTAGGTGAGTGATCACACCATCGTGATTATCTGGGTCATGAAGATCTCTTTTGTATAGTTCTTCTGTGTATTCTTGCCACCTCTTCTTAATATCTTCTGCTTCTGTTAGCTCCATACCACTTCTGTCCTTTATTGTGCCCATCTTTGCATGAAATGTTCCCTTGGTATCTCTAATTTTCTTGAAGAGATCTCTAGTCTTTCCCATTCTGTTGTTTTCCTCTATTTCTGCACTGATCGCTGAGGAAGGCTTTCTTATCTCTCCTTGCTATTCTTTGGAACTCTGCATTCAGATGGGAATATCTTTCCTTTTCTCCTTTGCCTTTAGCTTCTCTTCTTTTCACAGCTATTTGTAAGGTCTCCTCAGACAACCATTTTGCCTTTTTGCAGTTCTTTTTCTTGGGGATGGTCTTGATCACTGCCTCCTGTACAATGTCACGAACCTCCATCCATAGTTCTTCAGGCACTCTGTCTATCAGATCTAGTGCCTTGAATCTATTTCTCACTTCCACTGTATAATCATAAGGGATTTGATTTAGGTCATACCTGAATGGTTTAGTAGTTTTCCCCACTTTCTTCAATTTAAGTCTGAATTTGGCAATAAAGAGTTCATGATCTGAGCCACAGTTAGCTCCCAGTCTTGTTTTTGCTGACTGTATAGAGCTTCTCCATCTTTGGGTGCAAAGAATATAATCAATCTGATTTTGGTGTTGACCATCTGGTAATGTCCCTGTGTAGAGTCTTCTCTTGTGTTGTTGGAAGAGGGTGTTTGCTATGACCAGTGCGTTCTCTTGGCAAAACTCTATTGCCCTTTGCCCTGCTTCATTCTGTACTCCAAGGCCAAATTTTCCTGTTACGCCAGCTGTTTCTTGACTTCCTACTTTTGTATTCCAGTCCCCTATAGTGAAAAGGACATCTTTTTTGGGTGTTAGTTCTAGACGATCTTGTACGTCTTCATAGAACCGTTCAACTTCAGCTTCTTCAGCATTACTGGTCGGGGCATAGACTTGAATTACTGTGATATTGAATGGTTTGCCTTGAAAACGAACAGAGATCATTCTGTCATTTTTGAGATTGCATCCAAGTACTGCATTTCAGACTCTTTTGTTGACCATGATGGCTACTCCATTTCTTCTAAGGGATTCTTGCCCACAGTAGTAGATATAATGGCCATCTGAATTAAATTCACGCAATGGCACCCCACTCCAGTACTCTTGCCTGGAAAATCCCATGGACAGAGGAGCCTGGTAGGCTACAGTCCATGGGGTCGCTAAGAGTCGGACACGACTGAGCAACTTCACTTTCACTTTTCACTTTTATGCACTGGAGAAGGAAATGGCAACCCACTCCAGTATTCTTGCCTGGAGAATCCTAGGGACGGTGGAGCCTGGTGAGCTGCTGTCTATGGGGTCGCACAGAGTCGGACACGACTGAAGCAACTTAGCAGCAGCAGCAGCAGCAGTCCATTTTAGTTCGCTGATTTCTAAAATGTAGATGTTCACTCTTGCCATCTCCTGTTTGACCACTTCCAATTTGCCTTGATTCATGGACCTAAGATTCCAGATTCCTATGCAATATTGCTCTTTACAGCATTGGACTTTACTTCCATCACCAGTCACATCCACAACTGGGTGTTGTTTTTGCTTTTGCTGCGTCTCTTCACTCGTTGATATTATCTTACCTTTATCTTTTTAATGTTTATGTGTGTTTATATAGGTCAAAAAACCTATAACTACATATCCCCCCACACATAGATATGTATATATTAGCAAGCTGCTAACATTAGCTATCACTAAGGAGAGGAAATTGTGGAGTTACAGTAGCAGACATTTCCCCTTTTTCTGTGTTTCCATTATACTGTATTATCTGACAAAAAAATATTTCTGTATTTTTTTGCATTTTTATAATTTTTTTAAATTATGCAACGTAAAGGTACAAAAATTATAAGTATATTGTAGGGATAAAAAAATTGACAGACCCAATATTTTTTAAGATTACTTGGATAGAGAAGGAAGGAGAGGAAATTTGTCAGCAATAAGAAAGCAGAAGACAGAAAAAGATTTTTGATGTATTGAGATACTATTTTGTTTTTTCAGTCATGCTGTACAGCATGTGGGATATTAGTTCCCTGGTCAGGGATTGCACTCAGGCCTCCTGCATTGGAAACAGAGAGTCTTAACCAGTGGACCACCAAAGAAGTCCTAACAGACCCATTTAAAAGGAAACCCTTTGCAGGACTTCCCTTGTGGTCCAGTCGTTAAGACTTTGTGCTTCCAATTTAGGAGACAAGAGTTCCGTCCTTGGTTGGGGAACTAAGATCCCGCATGCCACTTGGTATGGTCAAAAGGTAAAAATTAAACAATCAAAAAAAAAAAAAAACTACCTTTGCTATTTATAAGAACTGCATTGCCAAAGGAGAAGGCAATGGCAACCCACTCCAGTACTCTTGCCTGGAAAATCCCATGGACGGAGGAGCCTGGTAGGCTACAGTCCATGGAGTCACAGAGTTGGACACGACTGAGCGACTTCACTTTCATGCATTGGAGAAGGAAATGGCAACCCACTCCAGTGTTCTTGCCTGGAGAATCCCACGGACGCCAGAGCCTGGTGGGCAGCCGTCTATGGGGTCGCACAGAGTCGGACACGACTGAAGCGACTTAGCAACAGCAGCAGCAGCAGCAGCAGCATTGCCAAAAGGAAGGAGTAGAGGACTCCTAGCTAGGGTCTGGGAACCACCAACCCCAGTTTCTTAGTTCCCCAGTTCCTTGATTTTGTAGGGTCTCTTTTACACCCAAGTACAACCTGAGATTCAGTGTGTCCCCATGCTACTCTAGGAAGTGCTTTGTGAACCACAAGAGAGGAAAGGCTTTGTGACACATGGAAGATGGGTCCAAAGCAACTGCTTGGAAAATGCAGACTATCCATCTCTAGCAAATGCCCAACCTGAAGGATCGAAGTAGGATGACAGATACTCCTCCACCCAAAGCTCTGCTCTGCATTGGTGAACAGCATGTCATCCATGACTTTCCTCTTAACAAGCTTCAAACATTTATTTAAAGGAAAAACTGAAAACATACATTTGAAAATGAAAGGAGTTCCAGCATTTCTTTGAAGAATAAAAATCAGCAACACATCATGGAACTCGATTTTAACTTCTAGAATGTGTGACATGAAGGTCTTTGATTATGGAAGGACTGATTCCTCATTACAGGCTCCTACCTGTTTTGAGATTATGCAGATGTTAATATTTTGCCTTAATTGCCACCAACATTTCTCTTTTTTAACAATAAAATATGGCAAGAAAAACGAAGGCCTCCCTCCCAAACTTCCCCTCATTTTCCTTCCCAGAGATCAGCCCAAACTCCCGCCTCATATCTCCCTTTCCGAGCTCTTTTTCTATTATCCTGTAGTTTGTATGTTGTATTTCCCATGCATGTTTTAATATGGTAAAAGAGAATGCAAACTATTCTATGTTTAAATATACACAGATAATTTCAAATTACACATGTCCTTTAGCTACTTGCTTTCTCGTCCAATCAACCTTGTTTTTGAAGTTTATACATGTAGATCCAGTTCATTCACATTAAGTGTGAATAACCACAGTTGGTTTACCATCCCCCTGCAGAAGGACAGATTGCTTCCACGATTCCACTGTTATAAACGGAGCTATAATGGGTGTTCTCATACTTACTCCTTGGACACAGATGCTGGAATGGTTCATGGGACTTACTGGCATACACATTTTCTGAATTCCTTCAGAATGAACTCTAAAGCATTTAGGTGAATATTTTGGTTATTAAAATAAAAATAAAATTATTAATCATGGAACATATCTATCATTCTATGAATATGTGTGGTCTCAAATGTTTCTGGATATATATGGTTTGAACCCTTAGGTCAGTCAGTGGTCCCCAACCTTTTTGGCACCAGACATCCGTTTTGTGGAAGTCAATTTTTCTGTGGACCAGGTTGGGGGTGGATAGTTTTAGGATGATCAAGTGCATTATGTTTATTGGGCACTTTATTTCTATTATTATTACATCAGCTCCACCTCAGACTTCCCTGGTGGCTCAGACGGTAAAGCATCTGCCTATAATGCAAAAGACCAGGGTTCGATCCCTGGGTTGGGAAGATCCCCTGGAGAAGGAAATGGTAACCCACTCCAGTACTCTTGCCTGGAAAATCCCATGGACGGAGAAGCCTGGTAGGCTACAGTCTGTGGGGTCGCAAAGAGTTGGACAGGACTGAGCAACTTTACTTACTCACTCACTCCACCTCAAGATCAACAGGCACTAGGAGGCTGGGGACTCCTGCCTTGGGGCATGTTGACCTTCTAGTAAGGTGAAAGTGACAGTAAAGTGAGTGATAACGGACTCTTTGCACCTTAAAAGGAGAAATAGAATTTTATGGTGTCTCACCCTTGTTAGTCTTTTTCAATATATATCCTATCTCCTCAACTAGTTCATGAACCACTTGTCAGGAGGTGCCTCAGAATTTCCAGCCATCAGGAGGGTGACCTTTACATAGTATACCCCCCTTGCTACTCAAATATGTAACTCAAACTAGCACCATAGGCATCACCTGGGTACTTGTTAGAAATGCAGAATTACATGTCTCAAGCCAGACAAACTGAATCTGGTTCTGCAGGTTAATAAGATCTCCTTCCCATTAAAGTCTGAGCAGCGCTGGTGTAAGTAGACAGAATGTTCCCTGGGCCTTCCCAGCAGATGTGGTTAATTTTGATTGTGTTAACCTCAATAATTCAGATTTCCTAATCTTATGTTTCTTTGCTTTCAAGAACCTTAACTATTTCTGTGCCTGTGATGTACCACCAGCATGTTATGGGGGCATTAGAAATAGGGCATTCTCAGATGGGTCAGAACACAGTCTCAAAGAAGCTGATGTTTGAGCAAGTCTTAAAGGACTCTTGGTCAGTACCCAAGTAACCAAGAAAGGTAGAGGGAATCAAGTGAGAAGAAGTTCCAGTGTTGTTTTAAGAAACTAAATTTCATGCCATTAATTTCATATTATCTTTCAATTATTCACCCATCCAACAGATGTTAGATGAACCCTACAGTAGATGCTAGAGATACAGAGATGAAAGTATAGTCCAATCCTTTAAAGTTGTGCGTTTAGTGGAGTAGACAATTAAGGAAGTTGGAAATTACAATTGATATAAGAGCAACATTATGGATACACCAAAAAGCACTGCAGGGGCTTAGAAGAGGGGCAAAACATTTAGATGAGGGGGCAAGTACAGAGAAGATATCAGTGAAGTTTTCCAGAAGAAGTAATTCTTGAGCTCTGAATTTTATCTTAAGGAAAAAAAGAGAAGCCAACTGGTTTAAAGGAGTATTGTTTAGAGATCTTAGTCACAAGCAACAGAACTTGAGATTGTCTGATTAAGGAGAAAAGAAATTTATTTAAATGATAGCAGATAGCTCACAGAATTTCACGGATGACCCAGCAACTATGTTCAGAGTCCATGCAGCCAGAAACATTTCCCCAAATTATGCCAGAGATCTAGTACAGTAAGGATGTAGCTGAAGTTGGTCTTGCCAGTATCACTGGCCCTGGACACGCAACAGCAACTAGCCCTTGCTGGCCTGAAGTTCAGTCTTGCTGCAGCTGCTACCATCACCATCAGCAAAAACTCTGAACTCCTGCTTCTGTGTATCATTAGCTCCTAACTGAAAGTCTGGTCAGCAAAGCCTAGGTCACATGCTATCTCTAGCTGCAAAGAAAGCAAGGAAAGCCAACACCTACCTGTTTTCTTTACCCACTGCTCCCTAACACTGGAGAGGGAAATGGTAACCCACTCCAGTATTATTTCCTGGAGAACCCCATGGACAGAGGAGCCTGGAAGGCTACAGTCCATGGGGTTGCAAAGAGTCAGACACTACTGAAGTAACTTAGTATGCATAACACACCGCCCCAAAACTCGATGGCTTCAAACATCAACAACCATTATTATATCTCAAGATTTTGTAGGCTGACTGGGCTCAGCTGGACAGCTGTGCTCCAAGTGGTGTCTTCTGGGTCTAAAGTCATCTGAAAGCTCATCCAAGATGGCTCACATGGCTGGCTGTTGGCTGGGAACTCTGCCAGTCACCTAATATTATTTTAATAAAGTTATTTTCTACTTAATCAGCCAGTTTGATTGGTTGAACATTACTTAATTGAGGAAAAAACAAGACTGAGGAAGAGGTAGAACTGTAGCAAGTCAAATTCTCCTCAATGTGTCTCTTCACGTAGACTGGGCTTCCCCACAGCTTGGTGCTCTTGGAAAAATTGTACGTTTCTCGTGATATCTTTCTTCCAAGTGGGGACATTCCAAGCAGCAAAGTCAGAAGCTTCAGATCTCCTAATGCTCAGCCTGAAAAGTTACACAGCACCACCTCCACCAATTCTGTTAGTCAAATCAAGCCTCAGGTTAGCACACACTCAAGTAGTAGATGTCAAAATACAAAGAGGGGTAAAACCCCTGCAGCTGTCTTAAAGTCCCCACACTGGCACTTTCAGCTCTTATGTTAATACTCAGAGGAAGGCTTTGCCTTCCACCTAGTCTAAGTTAGAGGTTTTCTCAAAGGTATAAAAAAGGGTTCAGATGCTGAACTCTCAAAAAAAACAAACAAAAAAAAAAAACACAAAAGACTATTGTCCACTGTAAGAAGCAGGAAGAAGGGCATTTCATGCAGAGTGAACAGCATTGGAAAGTCAGAGAGGGCTTCAGTTGATCCTGCCACTTAAATAGTGTACTACTCATGATAGTTTAATTCTTGCTAACACTGCATTAGAACTGCTCTTTGTTGAGCAGAGTTGTAATTCTACTGCATTTGTGCGTATTAGAGAGTTTAACCTAATTACAATTGATTTGGGAGCTGCAGTCCTTGCTTGTTTTCTCCTTTCTACATCTTTAAAACACTTTACAAGATCACTGTTCACAAGATCTTCTCCTGAATCAGAAATGTGTGTTTGACAATGATTGCCTGAGGTGTGCAGTAATTTGGAAATAGATGTAAGGGAAATCCAAACCTCATGATATGCTCAGGTATTTTTAATAGTCTTTTATTTTAATTATGAAAATATTCAAAATGGGAAAAGTAGAAAGAAAAGTACAAGTAACACCAAGATATCCACCATCTTGATTCAATTCAGTAACTGCCAGTATTCTGCCATATTTTCTTTATCTCTATGTACATAGTCTTTTTTCTGAGCCATTTTAAAATAAGTTACATATAACATGATATTTTAGTCACCTCCAAAAAGGACGGACATTCTCCTACATGTCCATAATTTCGTTATTATATCTAAAAAAGCTAACAGTAATTCCTTAAGGGGATTTCACACCAGCGCACATTCAGATTTCCTCAGTTATCCCCAAAATGTCTTCTATAACTGATTCGTTCAAATAAATGTCCTATTAAGAACCACGCACTACATTTGGTTGTTATTTCCCTTAAGTCTCTTTTAATCTAGAATTTCCCTTTTGAAGAGACCAAGTTATTTGTCTTGTCCAGTAATCTGGGTACTGGATTGGTATGACTGTTTCTTTGTAGCCCTGTTTAACTGGTTCTTCCAGTATTTCTTGTAAAATGAAATGTATATTTACAGGCTTATTTAGATTCAGGTTAAATATATTTGGCAAGAATACCCTGTACTTCTGCGATCTGTATACTTCATCTGTGATGAAAATATACAATTGAATGAATTGTATACATTGAATACAATTCAATACATTGAATACAATGAAATATACATTGAATCATATCAGGAGGCTTACGGTGGTCAGTTGTCTTTGTCTTTTAGTTTGGGGAGGAGACAGCAAATATAATGCACATCAGGTTTATGAGGCATAACAGTCTAAGACAGGGTCATAGCAGGCCTAAAGGTGTGGAGAGAAGTGGTAACCAGCCCATGACCGGGGTGTTGTCTGCTTCTAAGCACTGAACTTCAGGCTGACTTGCTCACCTGAGGCAAGAGACACTCATCTCTTTTTTTTAAGTCTTTATCGAATTTGTAACAATATTGCTTCTGTTTTATGTTTTGGTGTTTTGGCCAAGAGATATGGGGATCTTAGCTCCTCAATCAGGGATCAAACCCACACCCCCTGCATTGGAAGGCAAAATTTTAACCGCTGGACCACCAGGAAAGTTCCAAGAGACACTCATCTTGACAGTATTAATGAAGGAGAGCAAAGATGCCGACTGGAGTCTGAAGATAGGTCCTCTTCTCTAGCTCAGAGGAGAGGAAGATCTCAGCATAGCCCCTGAACAAGTCTTTCTTGCCCCGTCCTGGGAGAAGACTAGCCTGATTTTCTAACAAGGAAAGCAGTACATCAACATTTACTTCTTGGGAGCTACAGAGCTGTGAGAATTTAGGGTCTGGTGTACTTACATGGGCCCAGAGGCCAAACACCAGAATTATTGTCACTGTCAGCTCTAACACACCAGTAGAAGCCCATGGCATTAAGAAATCCTCTGGAAAGCTGGTGAAGAAGTGTGGCTCCTGGAGTGCTTTCAAGTTTGTAGGTACAGTAACAGACACTTAAGGACCCAGGATTAGCGGCCCCAGTGGACAGAATTAGCCAAGGCAGTACAGTAACAACTGGCACCCTCAGGGTGGTCTAGAGCAGGATTTCTCAACCTAGCCACTACTGACAGTTGGGGCTGAATAATTCTTTATTGTAGAGGCCATCCTCTGCATGGCAGGATGTTTCATGACATCCCTGGCCTCTACCCACTAGATGCCAGCTGCACCCCAACCCTAGCTGTGACAATGAAGAGTTTCTCCAGACGTTGCTAAATGACCTAGGCAAGGGCAGAGAGGTAAAATTGCCCCTGGTTTTGAATCACTGGCCCAAAGGAAGGGTCAGTTAGGTAGCAGTAGGGTTTTCCACTGAGGGACTAACACCAGGTTCTATACTGAAACCTCTTACATACATTAGTGCATCTCAATTAGACAGCAGCTCTGTGAGGTAGGGATACTGTCTCAAATTTTGCAGCTGAGAAAAGTTCTCAGCAAGGTTCTATGATGTGGCTAAGGTTCTGTACAGGGTCTATGCCACTTTAAATCTAATTATTGGTCTTCCCTGGTGGTTCAGTGGTAAAGAATCCACCTGCCAATGCAGGAGAAATGGGTTCTATCCCTGATCCAGGAGGATCCCGCAGGCCATGAGGAAACTAACCCCATGAGCCACAACTATTGAGGCTGTGCCCTAGAGCCTGGGAGCCACAGCTACTGAGGCCGAAGTGCCCTAGAGCCCGTACTCCACAACAGGAGAGGCCACTGCAGTGAGAAGCTCACGCACCAAAACTAGGGAGTAGTCCCCGCTCACTGCAACTAGAGAAAAGCCCTCAGAGCAGTGAAGACCCAGAACAGCCATAAATAAATAAATAAATAAAAGTATAAATCTAATCGTCTGTCCATATACCCAGCTGCCTCTCTCTCTGGCAGCAGGGAGCCACTGCCAGAACACCAGCATCTAGCCCGGTTGCTTGCATTGAACTTCAAAGCAGGTGAGGAGTGTGAGGGACAGTGTTGAAGGAGCTTTATTAGCTCAGGGCAGGGAGTAGCTTCCAGTTCAGTGTCAGTAATTTGGTTGCTCGAGGGCACAGGGAAGTTTCCATTGGTGGTCTTCATGGGGCTGCTGCTACTTGGCCTGACCAAAAATATGAGGAAGGGACAGCCAAGAGGGTCGCAGAGACCTGGCTTGAGGGTTGGGAGAACATAGAACATGTTAAAAACATGGAAGGGAAACGTGGTGGGTCCCTGAGAAATAACGAGAAGATTATCCTGAAGTTCTTTAAGTAATGTATAAGATGCTGGCTCCAAAGAAGCCTGAGATAATTTAGGAGCTGCAGCATGAGAACAGTACCTGGACAGACTGCACCTCCACAGAAACACTGGAGTTGAAAGTAATTCAGCAAATACCCTAGTAAGGAAGGCGGGGCAGGGCTTGATGCACTGAGTCCAGAGAAGTCTGGAGAAGTACCCAGCCCCCAGGAGAACCTACGGGATGCACTGAGGCAAGCACATACCTGCAATGAAGCATTTTCCAACTACTCTAGCAGATCTTTCTCTTCTCTGAATTCCAGTTACTTTCGTCAGTCTTTTGCAGTCCTCAGAGTTTTATTGTTCTCCGTTTTAGAGAATCAGTTTTCAGGTGGCACTTGTTTCAAGTGTATTGGTTTTGTCTTCCTAACTGGACTGTAAATTCTTTTGTTTATGGTCAAGAACCAAGGTCTGTTTCTTGATAGTCCCTCAGCAAATGCTGAGTGCATAAAGGTGTTCAGTAAATTGTTAACTGCTTTTGAAAGACAAATTACAAAAATAATCAAGGATAGGGTAACTATAAAATCACTGAAGAATGTGGTAAACAGCAAAGGTTCAAAAAAGAAAGCTAGTAACAAGTATTTTTCAATTTATTTTTTTCTGGAAACATTCCACTGATTCAAGAGAATGTCATTTGTTCAACAAGTATATATTGTCATTGATGTTCTTGTAGCTGGAAATACAGAAGTGAATAAGACAGAAATCTCTGCCCTTGTGCAAGTATAAGCCACATGAAATTATCTGTCATATTTCTCTGGATCCTACTACCACACAAAGTTAAAGACACACATGCTGCTGCTGCTAAGTCACTTCAGTCATGTCCGACTGTGTGACCCCATAGACGGCAGCCCACCAGGCTCCTCTGTCCCTGAGATTCTCCAGGCAAGAATACTGGAGTGGGTTGCCATTTCCTTCTCCAGTGCATGCATGCATGCTAAGTCGCTTCAGACACACATGAGCTTTTCACAAAGGTAATACTTTAGTTCAGCATTATCTAATGGAAATATAATTTGAACTACATATGTAATGTAAAAAATTCTAGTAGCTACACTTTTTAAAAAGTAAAAAGAAATAGGTGAAATTAATTTCAAAAGATTTTGTTTAATCAAATGTATCTAACATATTATTTCTAAATATAATCAATATCTTTACTGATGAGATCATTTAATTATTTTTTGTACTAGGTCTTCAAAATCTTGTGTATATATCATATAACAGCACATCTCAATACAGAATACACACATGTGGCCAGTGGCTACCATATTGGATAATGTACATCTAGTCATTTTCAAGTAGCTTATTTGATTAGCCTATCACTTCCATGATGGTTATGTGTGTGTGTGTGCTAAGTCACTTCAATTGTGTCCAACTCTGTGAGACCCCATGGACTGTAGCCCACCAGGCTCCTCTGTCCATGGGATTCTCCAAGCAAGAATACTGAATTGGGTTGCCATTCTCTTCTCCAGGGGATCTTCCCAATCTAGGGATCAAACCTGCATCTCCTGTGTCTCCTGCATTGGCAGGAGGGTTCTTTACCACTAGCGCCACCTTGGAAGCCCCTTTTGATGGCTATATCAATATGTTAATAAAGTCAACTAAACAGGAGTTAAGTTTAGGCATTATCTCCTACACCCTGGTAATGTCTTTGGAGTCCTTAATTTAAATGTGATATATTAATGTGAATTCCTACTCCCAGGAGCCTATCTTTCAAAACTTCACCCTTGGAAAGGTCTATATTGCCCAGACATTGTGGATATTTTTCCAGAATGGTCTAGTTATCCAGTAGTCCAGAAAGTACCACAACATTAAATTATAATTCTCATTATTTTTGCAATAAACTTGATAAGCAAGGTCAAGAAGGACCAGTGGGAATAAGAAACAATATCTCTGATGCTCATCACATTTTTACAAAGTATAAAATGGTAAAATCCTCATCAAACCAGCAACAAAAAAATTGTTGTATTCCCACTATGAAACAAGTTTCTTTTTATGCTTTTATGCCACATGATTAATGCAATTTATATCTAATATGAATATTTATCTTCAGTGCATGTTAGGGCCACAGCCAGCTAAGCATATAGAAAACAGGGTCCCAAATACTTTTGGTTTTTCATGTATTTTCATAAAAGAGGAGATAATAACAAACAAGAAATAATGTGGAGAATCAATGGAGGTTACTGGATTAGGAATCTGGCTTTTAGTTTCTAATACCTAGTTCTCTACAAATCAGTGGGATGACTGAAGACATTGCTGTCATTTAACCTCTTGGGACATTATTGATCTAACCTATAAAACTGGAAGGGTAGGTGGGAATGAGACTCCTTTTGAACTAGATGATCTCTCAAATTCCTGAAACTTTTTCAGGAAACTTTTCAATGGCCCAAATTCTATATACACAATATTTTAGATTATAATGAAGTCATGTTCCATTTACTAACCACACTTTTTGTAAGAAGAAAAACTCCATTTGAAAGTAATTCAAACATGAGGAAAATGGGGACAAGGCTTTAAACGATGAAAATGTCTTTACTATGAGGAAACTGAGGAAGTAGTCTTCTATAAAGTGAAAAAGCCAGAGGTTTTCAAGGGAAAGAACTGTGAATCAGGAAATCACAGTTCTAGTTCTAAATCCAGCCCTAAAACTTTTTTAATTTTGTAAAATCCTTAAATCTGTGATCGTATCTTCTATAAAATTACATTAATCGGCTCTAAGGGTGTCTATGTGAGAGTCAGAAGAGCTGATATATTTAAAAGCACTTTGAATAGTTGTACAAATTTAAGATATTAGCATTAGCATAGTACATTAGGAACTATCTCTAGGATACTGTTCATAATTCATGGTTTTAAACTAACTGGTTCTGGAAGAGTTATTTTTAACCATAAAAAAAAAAGAATGTAGAATATGTCAGAGAATTATGCAACAAACACTCATGTAACCCCTACCTGGAATTTAATGTAAATAGTTTGATTAAAACATCAGGTTGCACACCTTAAATATATATAATTTTTTGTAATTATATCTCAATAAAACTGGAAACAAAAATGTACATGGTTTTTCACATTTGCTTCAAAATTTTTTAAGATATAAAACTTTGAAATAACATATAAAATCCCCTTTAGTGCTTTCTGACCCGCTCTATGTGAAAAAAAGGGAAAGTGTTAGTCGCTCAGTTGTGTCCGAATCTTTGGGACCCCCATGGACTGTAGCCCGCTAGGCTTCTCTGTCCATGGGATTCTCCAGGCAAGAATACTGGAGTGAGTTGCCATTCCCTTCTCCAGGGGATCTTCCCAACCCAGGTATCGAAGCCGGGTCCCTGTATTACAAGCAGTTTCTTTACCATCTGAGCCATTCCATCCTAGCCCCTAATGAATGTTGTGCATACCATCCCAGTCCATATTTTTATACTTTATTATGAAAATGTATATTGGGTCATTTGTAGAGATGGACCTGGAGTCTGTCATACAGAGTAAAGTAAGTCAGAAAGAGAAAAAAAAATATTGTGTTATATAGTAACGTATATATGTGAAATCCAGAAAAATGGTACACATGAACCTATCTGCAGGGCAGAAATAGAGACGCAGACGTAGAGAACAGATGTGTGGACACAGGGTAGGGAAGGGGAAGGTGGGACAAATTGGGAGATTAGGATTGACAGATACACATTATCATGTGTAAAATAACTAGCTAGCAAAAACCTGAGCTCTATAGCACAGGGAGCTTATTTTTTATAGCACAGGGAAATTCACTTTGTTGCACAGAAGAAACTAACACAACACTGTAAACCAATTATGGATGCATGAGTAGTTGCTTCAGTCATGACTGACACTTTGTAGCCTGGCTGGCTCCTCTGTCCATGGAATTCTCCAGGCAAGGATACTGGAAGGGGTTTCCATGCCTCCTCCAGGAATCTTCCTAACCCAGGGATCGAACCAACGTCTCTTATGTCTCCTGCATTGCAGGTGGGTTCTTTACTACTAGTGCCACCTGGGAAGCCCATAATGCAATTATATTCCAACTTAAAATATGTAAAGTAGAAAAACAGTACATCTGTAAATAATAAGGTATTGGTTTAAGTCACATATATTGTAAAATTCGTATATTATACTCAGTTTAAACTTCATTCACTTTTGTTTTCATAATCTAATCATACTCATAGTTCTAGTTTGAGTGCTGGTAATGGTAATCCATTTATGAATATATCACAATTTGTTTATCTACTAAAAGTATTTTTTAGACAGCATTCACTGGATTATAAAAAAAAATCATAGGAACTGTTTAGGTGTGGAAAGGACCTTGGAGATCATCTTGTACAGGGTTTCTTAAGCTGAATTCATAGAATCTCTTCTATGAATGAGATTTACAAGATCTAAGAAATTTTGAGCGTTTGTGGAATGAGCATTTTCTGCAGAAAGAACCAAAGCTTTGACCATATTCTCAAAGGGATAAATGTGCTACATAGTTATGTCTTAGTTATGTCCTAAGAGAGTTGAGAACATGTGGTCTAGTTCCATTCTCTCATTTGACACATAAGAAGACTGAGATCCAGAGAAGTTAAGCAATTCACACAAAATCAAAGTGACAATAGAGCCTGTTGGTAGACTCAGGTCTACCTATTGCTTTTTCAATACATCACATGGGTGGGGTTTTGTGCTTGCTTGTTTCTTGATTTCTCACACAATATAATATGAGTTAAATTCCTTTCAACTCTTAGTCTACAAAGTAAAATTCAATCTTTTTTCTCTTTTAATTATTATTATTAATAATTATTATTCACTGCTGGTGAGAAGGTGGTAAAATTGGAATACTCCTGTATTACTGGTAGTGTTGTAAATCAACATAGTCTTTTGGTAAATAATATGAGATGATGAAGTGCCAATAAAACATTGAGCCTTTTGGCTCAATTGTTTTCATATTGAGAAAAAAATTCCTAAAACTGGACAAAGCTACAAGCACAAGATCAATACAGTATCATTTGTAATAGTGGAAAATATCCACAAACAGGATAATGGATAAGTCATGTTATGTCCACTCCATTGAGTACTATGTAGCCAACTAAAATCAAAGTTTTATAAAATGTTAAGTAACAGGATGAAATACTTACAACATAATATTAAGTGAGAAAAGGGATACAAAATTGGTTTACACGATGATGACAATTTTGTAAAGAGCACAAGGAAAAAATCAGAAGTAACTACAACAAATGGTGATTGCAGCCATGAAATTAAAAGATGCTTACTCCTTGGAAGGAACGTTATGGCCAACCTAGATAGCATATTTAAAAGCAGAGACATTACTTTGCCAACAAAAGTCTGTCTAGTCAAGGCTATGGTTTTTCCAGTGGTCATGTATGGATGTGAGAGTTGGACGGTGAAGAAAGCTGAGTGCTGAAGAATTGATGCTTTTGAGCTGTGGTGTTGGAGAAGGCTCTTGAGAGTCCCTTGGACTGCAAGGAGATCCAACCAGTCCATCCTAAAAGAGATCAATCCTGGGTGTTCATTGGAAGGACTGATGTTGAAGCTGAAACTCCAATACTTTGGCCACCTCATGCGAAAAGTTGATTCATTGGAAAAGACCCTAATGCTGGGTGGGATTGGGGGCAGGAGGAGAAGGGGCGACAGAGGATGAGATGGTTGGATGGCATCACCAACTCGATGGACATGGGTTTGGGTAGACTCCGGGAGTTGGTGATGGACAGAGAGGCCTGGCGTGCTGTGATTCATGGGGTCGCAAAGAGTCGGACATGACTGAGCGACTGAACTGAACTGAACAACAAATGGTAACTAGTCATTCAATGTTTCTTGATGCAAAATCTTAAGTAGTTATGGCCATAACTTTTAAAAAGTAAATAAAAACGATCACTGGATCCAAATGCAATGATTTTTTAATAATTCTTCCTCCCCCATTCATCTTAAAAATATTCAGAGATATTTTCCTTTTGTAATATAATTTCATAAGCATTGGAATGCTGCCTCCAAAATTATGCAAAACATTACCAATTACAAGATGGTTGATTGCTCTCAAGTCAGCTGGCCAAACAGGGACTCAACATCTATATACCATGTTGGACACTGATTTCTCTATTGTTGCCCTTAAGTGAATAGAACTGGCTTCTGCAGTTACCTCACAAAAATCATTTTGTTACATTTTATGTATGAAATTAGGAAGATTTTTCTGAAAGCACAGTTTTCTTTTTAAAGTTTTGATGTTTAAATTTATTATTTTGTTTTAAACATTTTCTTGATGATGAGTCTGCTTTTTGTCGTATGTTCTTCTGCTATTTCTGTTTAGTTGAGCTATCAAATTGGAACAGGCATGACTACATCTAAAATCAATTCATTTCCAGTCTCTAAACACATACACACAAATGCAAATATTTTTGTTTCTTTCCTTCCCGGTCAATAAACATTTATAGTGAAATACATATACCTATATACATACATGGCTTCCCTGGCGACTCAGTGGTAAAGAATCCGCCTGCCAATGCAGGAGACACGGGTTCAATCCCTGGATAGGGAAGATCCCCTGCAGAAGCAAATGTCAACCTGCTCCAGTATTCTTGCCTGGGAAATCCCATGGACAGAGGAGTCGGGCGGGCTATACAGTACATGGGGTCGCAAAGAGTCGGGCTCTGCTGAGATTGAGCACGAACAAAAAGCTCCCATACCAGCAGGGGGCGAAATACAATTGGGATAAATTTGACAAGCTGTATAGATTTTTCTTGCTTTAGTGACTGAGCAATAACAAAAATCCAGCACCACCACCGCAAAACAATTGATACTTCAA
The DNA here is from genome assembly GCA_024291935.2 of Okapia johnstoni. NCBI lineage: Eukaryota > Metazoa > Chordata > Mammalia > Artiodactyla > Giraffidae > Okapia > Okapia johnstoni. Next base: position 76,529,483 of record CM044306.1, on the reverse strand, counting down.
TTTAAAGTGATGCAGTCTCCGTACATCTTACAGCCATTGAGTTGTAAACACACAAATGCGGGTCTATTTTAGCGCTCCAAGTTAAGTCGTCTAGAACATTGCAGAGGCGGGATAAACCGTGATGAACTGCTTTTGTCCTTATCTTTCCCCTGATTTGTGTAATTCCTCCACTCAGAAGGGTGGACACTTCTCTGTGGCTGAGGGGGGTGTCTTCCATCCTTGTTTCTTTGCGTAGCTACTGAGCTTTGCTGTTTTGGAACTATTTTAAATTATTCAAATTGCCTGTGCAGGTTTGGCGAAAGTAAGAAGGAGCAGCCGGTAGCGCTCACGATTGCCGGATAGGATCCCAGGCTCATCATCCCAGACGATTACAATAATTCCCGCAGTCTTGCAGTCTGGTTTTTACAGTAGCTGGTGTTCTAACAGATATTCATTACAAAGGAAGGGGAAAGGTTATAAAAACGCAAGCGATCAAGACTGACGATAGAAAAATATTATGACCGCTGTTATAGAAACGCGGAAGTTAATTTGATTTCTTTACTTTAATCGAATAGTCTTACGCAGCATGTATGAATAAACGACCACCGTCTCAATCTGTTAGCAGAATCCCCCAATTTTTTGTTGTTGTTGGCATCAAAGACGGTTTTCAGTTCGGCGGGTGCTTTCCCTCTTGCTTCCCATTTTAAGTTTGATTTAACTCTTCTTATATGTCAGCTTCCTCTTCTGTCAGCGTAAATTAAAAAGAGGAAGGGACTCAGACTGTGAACGAAAAAGTCGTTTTTCGTGGCGAAAAGGGCAAGCTAATAAGTGCTCTCCAGTAGGTTTCTGGTGAAGATACAGTTGCGTACCTCAAAACCTCTGCAAATTTTACTTGGAGAGCAAGAGAGTTAAGGCGGTCCCGAGCTGAACGTTAATCTTAACGGGCTGAGGAGCACCTGCCCCTTGCCCGGAGCGCTGCCTCAGGAGCCGCGGAGCGCGGGAGGAAGTCTTTCCCCCCACCCCACAGCTCGATGACTCGCTAGGAAGTCAGGAAAAAGGGCAGCTTGCCCGCACCCAAAATGGCTGCCGGCGCGCTGCACGATGGCGCCTGCGCAGGGATAAGCATTCTGTGACACTGATTCCCCCTGTGTGTCCCCACCCCCACCCCTTCTGCACCCACCAGCGCCGGGCCCCGACCTAGCCACCTGCGCCCGGAAGTGACGTGTCAGCGGCAGCGGTTCCCCCGCTGCATGATGGGAGAGTGTGTGGAGTGGGCGGGGGGTCTCCGCGGAGGAGGAGGTGGAGGAGGCGGCGGCGACGGCGGCGGCGGAAGAGGGCGGAGGGTAATGGGATGGGGGTCTCGCGGCAGCACTGAAACTCCGGGTGGGCGTCCATGGCGCTGCTTCGCTGACAGGGCTGTGAGCAGCCTGCCTTTCGCTCTCACCAGCGCTGCGTCCGAATAGCCGGTCCTTCCCCGGGGAGCCAGTTCCTCCCCGGGCCCCTGAGCCATGCCCATCGCGGCCGCCCCGGACGAGCCAGGTAAGCTTCACTGGCTTTCCCAGTCGCGCGGGGGAAAGAGGATAGGGGACTTGGCCCGGCCCACCGGCCGGATCCTCGCCTGGGCCGGGGACACCTGCCCGCTGCGGAGCCGGGGGCTGCGGGGACGTGGCCGGCTCTGCGGGCCTGCGGGCTCCCGGCTCTGTCCTCTTCTACAGCGGGTGCGGGGACGCCGGCGGCGGCGGCGGCGGCCCCTGAGGCGCACGGCCCCCCCCTCGCCCTCCCGGGCACCGGCCGGCGAAGTGAGAGCTTTTCCCACGTCCCTGGCCGCCGCCGGCTCGCCCTGCCCCTCCGCTTCCACCTGCCCTCGGCTCCGCACCGGCCGCTCCCTCCCGGGAGCTTGTTGAGAAGTTTGGGGCTTTGCTCCGGCTTCCTCTTTCTCCCTCCCCCTCCCTCGTGACAGGTGTAAACACTGCCTGCTTCGCCCAGGCCCCAGGCCAGCGGCGACCAGAGTGTGCTGCTGCTTAGGGTCCCTGAAGCAAACAGCTTTTGAATTCTCCAGCAGGCAGAGGAGACGGCACCAAAGCTCATTCATCCCTTCCTGAGAGGACCTTTTCTGCTCCCTTCTTGCACTGCTCAAGAAATCGCCTGCGTCCCCTTCCCAGACTGCGTGCGAAAAGTTGGACCATTATTCTTGAAGTGCCCAGTTTGGCAGGTGCTACATCTTGTTTGGGCAGGGGACATAGTGTAAGGTAAATGGTAATAGGATCCTTTCACCAGTGGAAAAGTACTGAGAATGTTTAGGTTTTACTCTTGCTGGTTAGTTCACGTTGACTTCCCACTGAATCTTAAGTTGGGGCCAAGGGAAGGGCTAACCCAGACATGGAAATATTTTACTGGGGAGCAAATGAAACAAAATCGGTAGTTCCGTTTCAAAGTTCTCACTTTAGGAGAAGTGAAACTCTTGAACTTTAATCTTCTCTTTCACCAGCTACGTTTTAGTCTTTTTGGTAGAATGGGAGGGGGAGCTAGTTTAATCTTTGAGATTGCATTTAACTATTGCTTTCTGTTAACCTTTTAGACGTGAGTATATGCCAAAACTCTAAGAGAAACAGCTGTTTCAACGCTATTGTGTTGATACAATCTACACAGTTACTCTACATTTTGTGTGCTTTGCTGACTTCGTCAGTATTGGCCTTTGTAGTAGTCATTTTTATTCTTTGCAGAAATATTTAAAGAATCTATGGTAGTCTTCAAAATTTTGTTCATGAAGGTATCTCACATGGATTAAAAAACAGATCCTGTGTAAAACATCTAGCCCAGTAAATGTTAACCTTTATTAAGTGCTCATTAGATCGAATTCTTCCATTTATGTATCTTTAGATATATTAATCTTCAAGGCATAGATACCTTTTTATAGATATCTATTAAAAACATAGATAAATCTTTTTAAAGTGCTTGAAAGAAATTCACTAGAATTCACATAGTATGTAGGACATTTAGGTTTTGATATTTTCTCATCTTTTGACCTAGAGACTATTATAAAAGTAATCTTGTACTCAGAGAAAATACATCCACGGTTGCATTGATAAATTTTACAGAATCCAATTGCCTATGAAAATCTTGTAATCTAGGTGAATCCTATTTTAAAATAGATCATTTTAAATTTTAATTTCTTCCTACTTAGAGAAAAATTGGTTTAGAGAAATAGTGAAATTTATCAAATAATGTTTTATTTTGTGTGAAATGCTAAAGTGCCTCCCTTAACAGTATAATAAACCTTTGATTAGCATCTCATTGAGGGATTACCTCTTCTCTCCCTAGCCTACCCCCAAAAACTCATAAAAGGAGGACATTAAATTTTTAGGTATTTTTAAGCGATCACACATTACTTAAGTTAAATGTTTGTATTCTTGTTTAATTTTATCTAGAATTTGTGAGTTAAAAAATACCCTTTTCTCTCTATGCCTAGTACTTTCAATTCCTCTTTAAGTAGGCTAGCCTGAAATTCATAACTATTCCCAGCCTAAAATTCATAAGTATTTCTAGTTTTTACACAATTTTGAAAATATAGGTGTTATATGGATTATATATACATATCATTTTGATAATCTTTTCTCTATCAGTGTATATGCACACATATACATAACACACACAGTCACAGATTCCTTTGCAACTTTATATGATGTTACTAAACCAATACACACTACTTCCTATGAGCAAGATATTTATTTTTAGCCCTTGCAGCTTGCTGGATCTTAGTTCCGCCACCAAGGATTGAACCCACGCCTTTGGCAGTGAAAGTGGGGAGTCCTAATTACTGGTTTGCCAGGGAACTCCCAGCAAGATTCTTTTCTGAGTGATTTATATAAACTCATTTAACTCACTTAATACTCACAACAGCCCTCTAAACTAGGAGATGGTATCCCCACTTTTCAGAAAGGAAACTTAGGCACAGAGATGTTAAGTAACTTGCCTGAGGTCAAGCAATTGGTAACAGAGCCAGGATTTAATAGGTTTATTTATCATATTTATATAGTTTTTAAAGCATGCCAATACAGTATATTTTATAGGAATCGTATAGCATCACCAACTCAATGGACATGAATTTAAGGAAACTCCAGGAGATGGTGAAGGACAGGGGAGCCTGACATGCTGCAGTCCGTGGGGTCGCAAAAAGTCAAACACAACTTGAACAACTGAATGACAGCAACAAATAATTTGTAGCAGAAGTATGAAAACATGCATTGCAATGATAAACTCCAAATCAAAGTAAAAGTTACTTTTGGAGAAGTGGAGAGGAATAAAGGATCTAGGAAGAGCCCATGGCTTTTCAACTGTAACTTTGCTGTCTTTAAATCTGAGGCGGATTTGGTAAAGATTAAGATTTAACACAGCCAGGTGGTATGTACTTGATCATTCATTGTATATATTTTTCTAAACTTGGTTGTACCCTTGAAATCATAGTAAAATACAAAGTTCAGGTTTTTTGTTTAAAAACAAAGTATCACTCTGTCTTTCAACAATGTATATTTAAAAAGAGGACAGGAAGGAGTTAGTGTTATTTTGTGTTGCTTTCCTTTTAAAATGTAAGAAGTTTTAGTTTGAAAATATTTGAATGAAGAATTGTTGGCCTCCTGAGCTTCCTCTGCAGTAACTTCCCTTTCTTGGGCTCTCGTTTACTAGCTGCCAGCCATCTCCACAGCCCTGTATCACACTTCCAGTTTCTATTTCTGACCTCAGCCTAGGGTAGGGCTTAGGGGTCTGGATTAGACCTATTCCCTGGGAACGGGAAAGGTCTAAAACTATATGGGGGAGAAGGGGGATGCAGGGAAGTAAGGAGTTTGGGAAAAGTGAAAAAAGAGGAAAAATAGGAAATTTAAGGCTCCATCCTGTTATTTTTCGGTCACCACCACTCCTGTTCCAAATAACTAACTTAAATAAACCTTGTGAAGATAAATTGCTAATAAATTAAGGTTGTCTGTATGCTTAAAACTTAATTTATAAGCACTATTTTGGTGAGTAATTCCCAGAGGAAAATTAAGTTGTAAATTAGAATACATTCACTGCATGTTCTATTTATATAAATATTTATAGCATGCCACAAACCTTTCCAACTAAATATCTACTAACATCATGATATTCTCTTCCTTCCATTCGTATAGCAAATATGTACTGAGCACTCACTATATGTCAGGCCTTGTTCTAGGTGCTGGAAACACTGAAATTATGAAATTTAAACAAAAATAATAGCCCTCATAGAGCTTCAGTGTCTTGGCATTTTTGTATATGTGTGTGCGCACATGAACATTTGTGTTTGTGTATGGGAATCTGATTTAGAGGGTGAGAGGGCAGTGCTCTAGGGCTTTGTGGAAATTCTCATGACTTTGGTTTTCTGCTGTGTGAGATGGGAAGCTATTACAGGGTTTTTGAGTAGAGATGTGACAATCTATCTTTTAAAAGGATCTGTCTGGCTGCTGTAGAGAAAGTAGATTATAGGAGTACAAAAGTGGCAGCTGGAAGATTTCATTAGAAATTGTTGACTGATACAGCTAAACATCATCCTTACGATCATTCCATAAGGAATACAGGTGTTGGCTCTATATGTAGTACACCTGTATACTATTGCAGAAATAAAAAATGAATAGATGATAGAAGTGGCTTGAACCAAGATGGTAGTAAGATGGAACCAACATGATGAGAAGTGGTAGGACAGTTTCTTTAATTGAAACCTCAACAAATTTGCCCATTGCTAAACTCAAAAAACTTAGAGGTTCTTGATCCCTTCTGAGAAGTCAAGGCCCTCACAGCCTGCTTTCCCAGTACACTGCCTACTCCCTTCATATATCCTACATTTCAGCCAAACTCTATAATGTGACTTCCTGCTCTCTGACAGTTGCTCCATGCTTTATCTTTTGTGCCTGCCATTTCCTCTGTCAGTTAAAATCCTTATTTCAAATTCTCTTTCAAGAAGTTTTTTCTCATTTTCATTCACTACTCTTCCCAATCAAGTGAAGTCTTTTTTTTTTAGACTCCTTATAACCACATTTTACTTTATTTGATGTTTATATTCTGCCTTGCATTAGTTACTTGTACTGTTTTCTTATATTGCTCCTGCTAATTAAAGTTACTTTAAGCTTGTGACTCCATTTACTCAATTCTACCCCTTACAGAACCTAGCAGTATTGTATGTAGTAGATACTCAATAAGGTCTATATATAGTTTAATTTTCTAAAGTCTTATTATAGAAGCATATAAAAGCATTGTAGAAAATAATAAAACAGTTTACATTCACATTACCCAGAAATCCCACTGTTAACAGTTTAGTGCCTATTATTCCACACGTATATATGTATACTTTTTATCAGAATGAAATCTTATCATGCAGACTGTTTTGTAGGTTGTTTAGTTTTATTCAGTTAGACTCCTATACCACTTCAAAAAATTTTCATCTAAATTAATATTCAAGGCCATATTCAAATTCTCCCCCCTTTGACCCAAAAATGTTCTTTTATAGCTAACTTGCCCAAAACAGCATCCACCTGGGACAGAGTAGCACTCATTATATATATTTAAAGGAATTATAGTAAAAATAATATTACTAGTCATCACACTACAAGAAAAGAACTGTAAGCATTTCGATGTTTTACACTTAGTTTTATTGTTTTCCCTATGGATATGTGAGTGTCATACACACTGTGTGTATGTATGAGTCATATTGTATCTCAGTGAACAGTTTGTAGGTAAGTCTTTGTCTCTGGTTATTCCCATATGACTAAATCTTAGAAGTGGAGTTATTAAATCAAAGGGAAAGCCAATGGCTTTCCAAGAGTTTGTGTTAAAGTCATTCCTACCAGCAGTGGTTGAGAGCACTGCTCTTCGTGTAATCTGCTCAAATGGTCAGTAAACATGCAGTTTTAAAATTGTTTACCTGAATTTTTATTTTGAATTTAGGCTTTTCAGCAGCATAGGATGTTTGCATAATTTAAAATTTTTTGAAGGATTTAAATATGAGACATATTGTTGATAGAGGTTAACTGTTTAATGTCATGCTCTTTTTAAAATAACTCTGATTCTGTTAGCATGCTATTTGGGCTTCCCTGATAGCTCAGTTGGTAAAGAATCCGCCTGCAATGCAGGAGACCCCAGTTCGAGCCAGGAAGATCCCCTGGAGAAAGGATAGGCTACCCACTCTAGTATTCTTGCCTGGAGAAGCCCATGGATAGAGAGCCTGGCAGACTACAGTCTATGGGGTAGCAAGAGTCGGACACAACTGAGCAACTAAGCACACAGCACCCACTCCAGTATTCTTGGGCTTCCCTTGTGGCTCAGCTGGTAAAGAATCCACCTGCAAAGCAGGAGACCTGGGTTCGATCCCTGGGTTGAGAAGATCCCCTGGAGAAGGGAAAAACTACCCACTCCAGTTTTTTGGCCCAGAGAATTCCATGGACTTTATAGCCCGTGGGGTCACAAAGAGACAGATAAAACTGAGCAACTTTCGCTTTCACTTTAGTTATAAGAAATAGAATATTATCTTCTAGGACTATGTTGTACAGAGGAGAAGCCAATAGCCACATGTGGCACTTGAAATAAAGCTAGTCCAAAGTAAGATGTGTTTTATTAAGTGTAAAATGCACACCAGATTTCAAAAACTAATGTAAAATATAGATTTTACATTATTATGTGTTAAAATAATATTTGGATACTTGGGTTAAGTAAAATATATTAAATTTCACCTGTTTCTTTTTTAATCAACTGTGGAATATTTTAAATTGTGTATGTGGCTTTATTGTATTTCTGTTGGATAGTGCTGCTCTAGAGAATGACATTTTTATCTATGGAAGGGAAATACAAAATAACTTTATTGTTTTAGAAAATACTTAATAGGTTTCTTAAAATTACCTTCTACATTTAAGCCTGTGTGTTTTCCCTAGTATACTCAGTTTGCACAGTGATTTTTGAAATTATGTTTCTTTTTACAAACTATAACTTATTGCACTTCTTATGTTCTGAAAGAAATATGTGTAGTAGGAGTTGGGGGAGGGCGTTAGAAAACTTACTTGAGGAATTGGTTACTCTTTTAAGAATTTAAGCATTTGTGGGCATGTTTTGTGCAATAGACAGCAGATGCAAAAGCCCTTGGCACAAAAGAATGTTATTGTCTGACTTTCAAAAATTGAAAGAAGGCCTTGTTGTCGTTGTTCAGTTGCTGAGTCGTATCCAACTCTTAGCGACCCCATGGACTGCAGCATGCCAGGCTTCCCTGTCCATCAGTATCTCCAGGAGTTTGTTCAAACTCATGTCCATTGAGTCGGTCGGTGATGCCATCCAACCATCTCATCCTCTGTCACCCCTTTCTCCTCCTGCCCTCAATCTTTCCCAGCATCAGGATCTTTTCCAGTGAGTAGGCTCTTCACATCAGGTGGCCAAAGTATTGAAGCTTCAGCATCAGTACTTCCAATGAATATTCAGGACTGATGTCGTTTAGGATGGACTGGTTGCATCTCCTTGTTCAAAGGACACTCAAGTCTTTCCAGCACCATTGTTTGAAAGCATAGTTTATAGCATTGAAAATCTTGGGGGAAGGGAGATGGAATCTGTGACTCAGAGATCTCAGCCTGGAATGGCTTAGACTGTATTAAAGACCTTTTAAAAGTCTTTATCAGAAGCAGGGGATTGATGTGATCAGGTTAACTTTTTAAAAGGTTACCTGGGGGACTTCCGTGGAGGTCCAGTGGTTAAGACTCCAAGCTTCCGCTGCAAGGGGCCTGGGTTTGGTCCCTGATCAGTTCAGTCAGTTCAGTCGCTCAGTCATGTCCAACTCTTTGCAACCCCATGGACTGCAGCACACCAGGCTTCCCTGTCCTTCACCAACTACCAGAGCTTGCTCAGACTTGTGTCCATCGAGTCGGTGATGCCATCCAACCATCTCATCCTCTGAGGTCGCCTTCTCCTCCTGCCCTCAATCTTTCCCAGCATCAGGGTCTTTTCCAATGAGTCAGTTCTTAGCATCCCTAATCAGGATCCTGCATATCACAGCCTGGGGTGGGGACGGGAATCAAAGAAATAAATAAGGAAAAGATTTTTTGGGTTGGGCATGATTAAATACTAATGGGGGAGATTAAATAATGACAGCTTACACCAAAATGGAGTCAGAGGAATTGGAAAGAGGTACAGGTATACCATAATTGAGGGATTCATGAGATAAAAACTGTTCTTTAGAGATAGTGAAGGGAGGGGAGCTTTGTCAAGAAAGACTCTGGAGTTTCTGACTTAGGGACTGGGTGGGTGGTGGGCCATCTGCTTGGGGTGAAAGAGCTGTGAATGAGGACCAAGTTTGAGAAAGAAAAACTTGGGTTCTGTTCTTATTAAGTTCCAGGTCTTTGAGGAGCTCAAATGGAGAGGACTGAGAAGTGATTTGGCTGGACCAGAGTTCAGGTTTGAGGGCTGGGCTGCAGGGGAAAATCAAAAGTCCTGAAATGTACTAATTAAGGCTTAGGTGGATGAGATTGATTGAGGGAGAGTTGAGTAAGAATAGACTGTGGATGAAACCTGGAGGAACTTCTGCTACTAATTTGAGTATGTTCAGTACTTACAAGAAAATATTAGTTTGTTTTGAAGCCTACTCATAAATGTGAAAGTAAGGAGTAAGTTGGATCAAATACTCAGTTCAGTTCAGTCACTCAGTCGTGTCCGACTCTTTGCGACCCCATGGACTGCAGCACTCCAGGCCTCCCTGTCCATCACCAACTCCCGGAGTTTACTCAAACTCATGTCCTTGAGTCGGTGATGCCATCCAATCATCTCATCCTCTGTCATCCCCTTCTCCGCCTTCAATCTTTCCCAGCATCAGGGTCTTTTCAAATGAGTCAGCTCTTCCCATCAGGTGGCCAAAGTATTGGAGTTTCAGGTTCAACATCAGTCCTTCCAGTGAATATTCAGGACTAATTTCCTTTAGGATGGACTGATTGGATCTCCTTGCTGTCCAGGGGACTCTCAAGAGTCTTCTCCAACACCACAGTTCAAAAACATCAGTTCTTTGGCACTCAGCTTTCTTTATAGTCAAACTTTCACATCCATACATGACTACTGGAAAAACTATAACCTTGACTAGATGGACCTTTGTTGGCCAAGTAATGTCTCTGCTTTTTAATGCTGTCTAGGTTGGTCATAACTTTTCTTCCAAGGAGCAAGCATCTTTTAATTTCGTGGCTGCAGTCACCATCTGCAGTGATTTTGGAGCCCCCCAAAATAAAGTCTGTCACTGTTTCCACTGTTTCCCCATCTATTTGCCATGAAATGATGGGACCAGATGCCATGATCTTAGTTTTTGGAATATTGAGCTTTAAGCCAAGTTTTTCACTCCTTTTTAACTTTCATCAAGAGGCTCTTTACTTCTTCGCTTTCTGCCATAAGGGTGGTGTCATATGCATATCTGAGGTTATTGATACTTCTCCTGACAATCTTGATTCCAGCTTGTGCTTCATCCAACCCAGCTTTTCTCATGATGTACTCTGCATATAAGTTAAATAAGCAGGGTGACAGTATACAGCCTTGATGTACTCCTTTCCTTATTTGAAACCAGTCTGTTGTTCCGTGTCCAGTTCTAACTCTTGCTTCTTGACCTACGTACAGATTTCTCAAGAGACAGGTCAGGTGGTCTGGTATTCCCGTCTCTAAGAATTTTCCACAGTTGTGATTCACACAGTCAAAGGCTTTGGCATAGTCAATAAAGCAGAAGTAGATGTTTTTCTGGAACTCTTTTGCTTTTTCTATGATCCAACGGATGTTGGCAATTTGATCTCTGGTTCCTCTGCCTTTTCTAAAACTAGTTTGAACATCTGGAAGTTCATGGTTCATGTACTGTTGAAGCCTGGCTTGGAGAATTTTGAGCATTACTTTGCTAGCATATGAGATGAGTGCAGTTGTGTGGTAGTTTGAACATTCTTTGGCATTGCCTTTCTTTGGGATTGGAATGAAAACTGACCTTTTCCAGTCCTGTGGCCACTGCTGAGTTTTCCAGATGTGCTGGAATATTGAGTGCAGCACTTTCACAGCATCATCTTTTAGGATTTGAAATAGCTCAACTGGAATTCTGTCACCTCCGCTAGCTTTGTTCGTAGTGATGCTTCCTAAGGCCCCCTTGATTTCATGCTCCAGGATGTCTGGCTCTAGGTGAGTGATCATAGCATCATGATTATCTGGGTCGTGAAGATCTTTTTTGTATGGTTTAGTCACTAAGTCGTGTCCGACTCTTGAGACCCCATGGACTGCAGCCTGCCAGGCTCCTCTGTCCATGGGATTCTCCAGGCAAGAATACTGGAGTAGGTTGCCATTTCCTTCTCAAGGGGATCTTCCCAACCCAGGAATTGAACCCAGGTCTTCTGCATTGCAGACAGATTCTTTACCAACTTGAGCTACAAAGTTCTGTGTATTCTTGTCACCTCTTCTTAATATCTTCTGTTTCTGTTAGGTCCATACCATATCAAATAAGTTAAATATTTCTTTTTGACTTATGTTTATTTGAATAGATAATCTAACACCTTTCTTATTTGATTATTTGGAAACATACCTTTTTCCTGCTATAGAAAACAGACTGGGCTTCCCTAATAGCAAACAGGCTGAGAATATTTTTGAATATATATTGGTGTTTTTGCTACATTAGTAGATGTAAGGGAAAATTGTGTAATTATCATCATAAATACTGAAAAGACATTTAAAAAACCCATATTCTGATTTTTTTTAAACAAAACAACTTTAAGAATTATTAGAAAATTCTGTAATGTGATCAAGTATATTTATCTCAGACCAAAATCCAGTATCGTAATGAAGGGGAAATACTAGATGCCGACTCTCACCACTATTATTAGATCTCGTATTGGAGCCAGTAGCCATCACAATCAATGAGGAAAAACAAGAGGTGAGAATTGGAAAGGAAAAGGCAAACTACCCCAATTTGTTTATGATGTGATGGTACACAGTTTGGTTTTATAAACAGTACTTAGCAGTTAGAAAATAAGATAGGTGTGTTGTTGTTGCTAAGTTGGTCCAAGAACTTTTGCAGCCCCATGGACTGCAGCAAGCCAGGCTCCCCTGTTCTTCACAATCTCACAGAGATAAGTGAGCAGAAGGAAAAAAAAAAAAAAGGTAAAATACTTAACAGTAAACTTAATAATAAATGTAAAAACCCTACATTGCTATTTCAATTTTATTAACAATTCTGTGTTTAGATAATAGAAGTCATCCTTAGTCATATGTTCTTATTCTTTAAATGTTTCCTTTAAATGATACTTTCCAAAACAAAACTTCTAGGAGTAGGATCTTTAATCCTACATTAAGATCTTACATCTTAATGTGACCACAGTTTTTTAAATGGATGAAGTGAATAGCATTTCTGCCTCACCCAACCTCCCAAGTGGGCGTTTTGTTGTTGTTGTCTTCTTGATCATTGCTTGTGTTTTGTAGTATTTTTTGTTTTGCTGCAGTTTATCATCTTACATGTTGTCGTTGTTCAGTTGCTAAGTTGTGTCCAATTCTTTGCGACCCCAGGGACTATAGTATGCCAGGCTTCCCTGTCCTTCACAATTTCCGAGTTTGCTCAAACTTAGGTCCGTTGAGTCAATGATTTTATCTAACCATCTCATCCTCTGCCTCCCCTTTCTCATCTTGCCTTCCATCTTTCCCAGCATCAGGGTCTTTTCCAAAGAGCCAGCCTTTGGCATCAGGTGGCCAAAGTATTGGAGCTTCAGCATCAGTAATTGTTTATTGTATGGATGCAGAAATGTTAATGTGGAGTATTTGCCGATAAACACTTCTGCTACAGCAGCACTCAAAATCTGAAGCATTGATTAATTTTAAGGCTTTTGTTTTTAGTAGCTGTTTTTAAACAATAATGAGCCTGTTACTAAGAAATAATTTAACTCTCTCTCTCTTTTTTTGGCTGTGCTGCACAGCTTGCAGAATCTCAGTTCCCTGACTGGGGTGGAACCTGGGCAGTGGCAGTGAAAGCATGAAATCCTAAACACTAGGCCACCAAGGAACTCCCTAACTTTTTACACTGGATATTTTTAGTAGCACCTTTGTTCCTTAAAAAAAGACTACATAAGATTCAGGTACCAAATTCAAATTTTCTCATAGCTGAAGCCAAAACAGAATGTTTGATTATGCATTACTTTTTACTTGTACTGAAATCACCATGTCTCCTTACTTTCCGTATTAGGACTTACTCCTCTGTATCATAATGAGCCAGTAGATGACAGCTTTCTGTCTCATTAGGTTTCAGAAGTTTACTTGAAGCACAGTGCAGGAGTTACACCTGAATAAAAAGTACAGATTTTAATCAGATTACCAGTGACCTTGGTTTCTGGGAGTGAAGAAAAGTTTCTGTCACTGCTATTCACATATTCATTTCTTAGTGTTCAACTGCAAGTGAAATTGTGATTAATTTTTAAAAATGTGGGTTTTTTCCCAAGAATTCTATAACATTTAAATTATATACATAATTATAACTGTTTTAAGGATTAGTATAGTAATTTAAGTTTGATTGTTAAAGGAAAAATTTTGATTTTAATTTTTAAGAAAAGTGTTGAAGATTTAACCTAAACTTCCTGTTTTTGAAATCTTAAGAGAGTTAAATTTAATAGTGATTTTCTCATGTATGTATACTGACAGAACTTTAAGAAATATTTGTATAATCAAATCATTGTAAGTAAGGGAAAATGTTTTTTAAGAAAAAGTACTATTTCATTGATTTACCTATATTATTGAGTTCAGCAGTGGAGTTTAGAGACGTTTATGGTATCCCCAAGAGTAATAAATTCCAGTAATATTTATATTCTCTGGAAGCTTAACACAGTGGTTCTTAACCTTCACTTGCCATCAGAATTACCTTTGAAACTTTTTTTTAATGCAGATATTCAGGCCGTATTCTGTTAAAAGATACTTTATTAAAAGTTAAGCTGGAGAAGCATTGGTTTATTGCCTACTAGAGGAAAAAAACATGAAAATAAATTTGATTCACCTTGTTAAATAAAATAGATATAAAGAACTATTTCAGACAAGCAACCTGACATAATGAAAAGAGCACTGATTTTTTTTAATGTTAGAGCCCTGTTTTCCGAACATAACTCTTTATGGGACCTTGAGCAGATTTTCTTGACCTCTCTGAGCCTATTCCTTCTTCTAAAAATGGATGGTTGAGATTAAGTTGAATAGTGTATAAATAAGTACCTTGCCCAGTTCCTATCACATAATAACTTGATAAATATTGGTGATACCACTTCACAGAAAAACACTGTGCCTGAATAGGCTTTTGGAAGCTTAGCAAATGAGTTCTCTGAAACTATTAAGAATAGCAAATTGGTAGAAGTGGCATATAGGACAACTTAGACATACTATGGAGCCAGTAGAGGAACCAGAAGGTAGTTTTGTCTGGCTGGAGGAAAGAGGGAGTATCTTCGCCATGCTGGATAAGGTAAGGAGTTTCAAGTGGACTACAGGAATCGTGGCCAAAAATAATGAGGCCCTGAAATCCGATACTGGTTGTGGGATGTTAAATACAGTAAGAGATGTTAAGGACTTAATTTGTGGTTGATTTAATTGAGGGAGGAAGATGGAAGAAGATGGCAGAGGGAACAGACAGAAGTAACACTCTGGATTTAGAATTCAGAATATTGTGTAAGAACAAGTGGTTTCTGTTTGTTCTTTGAGTATAGTTTGACTTCAGTTTTGAAATTGGAGAATATGAGATCTATGTGGGAAATCCATGTAGAGAGATTGAGAAAGGTAGTTGGGTGTACAGAGGTTGGGCAGCCACAGATAGAGGTTTGGGCATCGCGGGCGTACACTGTCAAACACAATGGAGAAGAGATCTCTCAAGGATAAGAATAAAAGGAAGCCAAAGCCTGGGGAACATGGACGTTTATGAGGCAAGCAGAAGAAGCAGATCACTAAAGGAGGAGAAAGAAAGGATATGATAGGAGAATCAAGAGAGAAATGCCTCTTCAGTAAGGCTTTTTCACTTAAAAATGTGTTTTACACACCTTTCCCTATGAGCAGTATAGCTTTGTCTTTTTAAAAAAATAAAGGCTAGAGTCTATTTACCCTTTAAGTTTTCAGTTGCTCTTTTAAAAACAATGCAGGAATTAACATTTTGTGGAAATATCTTTGCATACTTTTATGACTACATCTGTGGAATACATTCTTACAGATAAAATTGCTTAATCAAAAGAATATGCATTCTAAAATTTCTGATATATTACTGATTTACCTGGAATATGTGAACCAACATATACTCCCACCGGTGGTATCTTGAATTTTATCTTTAAATCGGCTTGCTTCCTAGACTGAGGGTAGTATGAACTTGAAAAATGAATAATATTTTTTATTTATTACTTTTATGCAAAATTCTATAAAGAGAAAGGGAACACTTTATCAGATTACTTGATTCATTCAAATAATATGATTTAAGAATGCATTTTGTCCTTGTAAGTACCAGATCAAGGAGTTCTTTGTTTTAAAAGAAGCTCTTTTTCCTCTTCTTATATGTTGGAGGCAATAATTGGATTTAGAGGAAGTGGATCAGAAGGAAGGAGGATGATAATATTATTGTGAGGTGAATTAAACTTGAACAGAATTAATGAATGCAGTTGGGGACATAATGACATAACCAACACAAATTCTGTACTAAGATTGTGTACAGAGATATTTTGATTTTTTTTTTTTTCCCCGCTTATATAGACTTTCAGCCATGGCCCCAAGACTGTAAAATGAGTTATTCTTAGAAAGCTGATCATAGGAGAGAGTCAGTGCTTTCTGGGTTATGACTTGTTTCTGGTTTGTAAGATCATTTATAGGGGATCATGACCAGATTTTAAGAAAAAATGAAATAAAACAAAAACTACCAAAAAGTACACAGAGAATAAAAGTAAATACTGTTTGGTAAAATTTGTATACATTTCTTCTGTAAATTACAGAGGGGGAATTTTTGAAAAATTTGGTTTTATCCTATAGGCTAATTCCAAGTCATTTCTAATCAAAAGTATAATAGTAATTGCAAATAATAAATGTTGTCTGGGTTTGTTTGTTTTTCCTTTTTACCCTTTAGTCTTTCTACCTCTCAGGAGAAAGTAAAACTTTAAACCATAACAACATTAAAAGGTCAGCTAGCTAGAAATTTGTTTGTCATGGGAATTCCTTCTGTAGTTTCCATGAAAGTTATCAGTGCAGATAGATCCACCTATGGTTATTACCTGTAGTATCTGTATACACACACAGACAGTCATGAGCACTGTTTTGGAATGTGTTTACATTTGATTTTTTCAGATATACAAAACTTTTGTTCTATGATAATCTACCCCAAGAGAGCCATTATGTGTTATTGTCTTTGGATAATTTATGGCTATTTCTAAGCCTGGTTCATTGTTTGGTTTCCTTCTGTTACCTCACATGTCTCTAGGTCATCTTCTTCTCAATTGATGGGTGGTCAGGGAACAAATTAAAATTAGTAGTACTTGGGAAAGACATCATTTGTGAGGTAAATCTTCTGTTCCATAGGTCATATATTAAGGCCAAATTTGTGAGTTTTAGATTATCTTGGACATTGCTTTCTTTCTCATTAGTTCAGAAAATTGAATTTTAACTGCAATTGGTTGCAGTTTTATAACTTTTGCTAGATGTTTTTTTCCTCTAAAAGATGAGTTGCTTTCATAGCAGGCATTCATGATATAGAGAGTAACAACACTGTTAGGGAAAGAGCAGCTGCCAAGAGCTTTACCAGGTGTACATATTTTAGTTACAGACTAAAAGGGGATCTTTCGTTTTGAAAGCCTAGGAAGTACAGTTTTGGGATTTGTTTTTTTTGTTTTTCCCAGAATACCCTGGTCTCTGGAGGTTGAACTCTCGCTAGTCTTGACCAGAATGCTAATTTAAAACTTTACAGCGAGAAATTTCTTTAAACACGTGTCAGCTATTCTTGTCAGCTGATGGCAGTATCTGTGGAAAATTTACATGAAGTACTAAAGAAAGTTGCTGGGAGCAGAGAACAGGAGCAAAGGAAATTAGCTGACTGCCCCGAGTAGTTTCAGTCAGCTAATTTCCCTTGCTCCTGCTCTCTGCTCCCAGCAGCTTTCTGCCCTGAGTAGTATTAGACTTCCCAGGTGGCTCAGCAGTAAAGAATCCGCCTGCCAAGTAGAAGACCCGGGTTCAGTCCCTGGGTTGGGAAGATCCCCTGGAGAAGGAAGTGGCAACTCACTCCAGTATTCTTGCCGGGAGAATTCCATGGACAGAGGAGCCTGGCGAGTTATAGTCCATGGGGTCACAAAGAGTCAGACACGACTCAGCAACTAAACAGCAACAGCAAGAGTAGTATCACTCTCTGGTGACACCGGCTGACGCCTCCCCTTATGCTGAGAAACAAATTCCAAAACCGTACTTTGTGGACTTTCAAAACAAAAGAGAGGTCGGTGGACCATGCGCCCCAGAAAGAACAGAAGTAGTGTGAGCCAGGCCCTGAGGATGCAGTGGTCAGCAACACAGGCCTGTGCCTGCACTGTCTTTTTAGTCTTTTGCACTAAAATAAAGTGACTCTTGAAAGAGCAATTTCAGTGGAGTGATAGGGTGGAAGCCAGATTGTGCTGGGTTGAGGAGTGAGTGGGAAGTTAGGAAGTAGAGATAGTGAATAGACAGGGCCCTTTCAAGCAGCTTGGTGGTGAGGAGGAGGAGAGCTAAAAGGGCACAGAAGGGAGGGGTTTGTTTTGTTTCTCTCTGATTTGTGTGAGGATGGAAGATTCTGGAACATTTACTGGCTGAAAGCATCAATATTAATGGAGAATTTCAAAAGAGCCCCCTGAGCAAGCAGCTGAGAAAGAAAACAGAAGGTCCAGGGTTTATCTTTACACAGTACTGTGAATGTAAGCAAGATTTTGGTGAAGGGACATGAAATAGTTTCTGTTTTTAGAGTCTACTTTCAGTGTAACATTTCAGGGATATTAGGGTGGAAAATTAGAGTGCTTAATTTGTTCTGCAACTATATAAGAGCAGAGGGTACTAGAGGAAAAATGGCTTTCTGAGGGCTAATGCATCTGCCTTCACTGCTGCTTCTCTTCCACTGCCTTTGTTATTAGCAGTTATCCAGTGTCATTTATTCAATTTTAAGTTGAAGTACCTTATGGGAAATTAAAAGACACTTGCTCCTTGGAAGAAAAGTTATGACCAACATAGACAGCATATTAAAAAGCAGAGACATTACTTTGCCAACAAAGGTCAGTCTAGTCAAAGCTATGGTTTTTCCAGTAGTCATGTATGGATGTGAAAGTTGGACTATAAAGAAAGCTGCACACCGAAGAATTGATGCTTTTGACCTGTGGTGTTGGAGAAGACTCTTGAGAGTCCCTTGGACAGCAAGGAGATCCAACCAGTCCAGGCTGGAAAGGAAATCAGTCCTGAATATTCATTGGAAGGACTGATGCTGAAGCTGAAACTCCAATACTTTGACCACCTGATACAAAGAACTGACTCATTTGAAAAGACTGTGATGCTGAGAAAGATTGAAGGAGGGAGGAGAAGGGGATGACAGAGGATGAGATGATTGGATGGCATCACCAACTCAATGGACAGCGTTGGTGGTATAGTGGTGAGCATAGCTGCCTTCCAACTCAATGGATATGAGTTTGAGTAAGCTCTGGGAGCTGGTGATGGACAGGGAAGCCTGGCATGCTGCAGTCTACGGGGTCGCAAAGAGTCGGACACGACTGAGCAACTGAACTGAACTGAACCTTCTAGGAAAATGGCTAGTCAACTCTTAAATATGATCTGTTGATATAACAAGTTAAAGAGAAAACAGTTTCTAACGTTTTTATTTATCTTGTTTTAATTTTTGCTGTAAAACCATACAAATAAGTACAATACTTTATGGATTTGCATAGAAGGTTACAGTATACAATGAAAGAAAAGCTCTTTCTTAGGAATTTTTGAAAACTAGCTTCCGTAATAACTCTTACTGCTGTTTAGCTACCTTCATTGAAGAGTAAATGTGTTTTGCTGCTCTGGGTGTCATTTACCTTACATATAGGATATTTGTACTTTTGTGACTCGTCCTTACATCAAAACCAGGAAGACAAATAATTCAGTTGTCGCTTTTGGCAGTCTTGTCTTTTGAAGAATCTGCCTGCCAATGCTGGAGACATGGGACACTTGGGTTTGATCCCTGAGTCAGAAAGATCCCCTAGAGTAGGAAATGGTAACCCACTCCAGTATTCTTGCCTGGAAACTTCTGTGGACAGAGAGGCCTGCAGGCTAAGGTCCATGGTGTCACAAAGAGTCAGACGTAACTGAGCACACATGCCCAACCTAGATATAAAGATATTTTGCTGCTTATTTTCATTATTTGCCACATTTTTGCCACTATGTACATTAATATTGAAATAAGAGATTCACTTCTCGGCATTTTTGTTGGTTATACTTTCTTCATCTTACCTTAGAAGCATCTTTTTTTCTCCTTCCAAATTGTTGTGGATGATTCAGGAAACTTATCTGTAAAATGAATATAATCATTCATATCTCATACCATCGTGTGAGGACTGAATGAGATAATTCATGAGTGCTTCTCACATAAGTATTGATATATAGTACCAAAGTAATATTAATATTGTTATTGATGGAAGCAGGAAATAAAGGTATGTGGAATATACTATTTATTGGACAGATATTTTAAATAATATTGTGTATTATTGATACAGTTGATGCTAGTAGTGTCTTGGATTTTTGTTTTTAAAATGGCAAGTTCAGAGAAATTCTGAGGTCTCTGAAAAATACTCAGTTTTGGAATTGTGGGAGTTGTATTAAGTAGTCTTAAAGTTTGCACCCTATGTTGAAGGGAGGATGATAATCCTAAAATGAAACAAACACCACCACCTTTCTCAGGTCTTTACTAAAAAAACTTTATTTTTAGGGGCTCTCTTTGTTTTGTTAGCCACCATTGAACACCATGTTTTGCTAGCCACCGTTGAGCACCATGACATCACTAACTCAATGGACGTGAGTTTGAGCAGTCTCTTGGAGATAGCGAAAGACAGGGAGGCCTGGCTGTCTGTGGGGTTGCAAAGAGTCAGACACCACTTAGCAGCTGAACAATTGAATTTAATATGCTGAGAATACACCACTCAGAGAAAAGAAAATTATCATTTTATAGATTTTAAATTTTAGAAGCATGAAAACTTTTGTGACATCATGGCACAGGCATCTCTAGATGTATTGAAAACAAAGAGTTAACTAAATTTAAATCTTCATATGGCTCAGAAGAAAAGCTTTTTCTATTGTTTTTTATGACAAGATGACTTCTAAACAGGAATGTAGGCTGGGAGGATTCATTAACAGTGCATTTTGATAGTGACAGTATCTGAAAACTCCCATGAGGATGTTACAGTAAAGATTTGAATAATTTGGACTACTGAAATAACAGGCAACATTTGTAATGCAAATCGATGTTAATTGTTTATATAATATTTTCTTTTTTTTTTCTGAAGAAAATACAGATTTTTTTTAAACAAGTGATTAATTATAAACCTCAGACATATTGTGGTAAAAGGTAGTGAGTGTGTGTGTCTGTGTTCCTTTAAATAAGGCTTGCTAGTGTCGTTCGTACTATTTAAGTCAGTAGCATAAGTTCAGATACAGTTGTCTTTTCCCTTTTCTTACACTAACCTTTCTGCTTGTGTTCTTCACCACAACCGTCCACTTCCAACTCAGTCCCTATAAAAATGTGTTTGGGGTGAAGGGTCCTTGGTAAAGCTGGATTACATCATCTGGAAGTGCTCTCTGGCCTTGAAAGTTGATGTATACATTGATTAAGCTGGGCTGGTGTCCTATAAAACAGGGATCCCCAATCCCCAGGCCTTGGACCTGTTCCCTAACCAGTGTCAGTCCTTAGCCTGTTGGGAACCGGGCTACACAGCAGGAAGTGAGCAACAGGTCAGTGGAAGCTTCATCTGCCACTCCCCATCTCTCTCACATTACCTCCTGCATGATCCCCTTCCCCCACCGTGGAAAAACTGTCTTCCATGAAACTGGTCCCTGCTGCCGGAAAGTTTGGGGACCGCTATTATAAAAGATGGGGGTTTCTCTTTGTGAGTTTTTAGCTTGTCCAGAAGGAATTCTCAATGGTTGATTCTGGGATTCCCTAGAGAGCCTCTTAGAGACCCCGCCATTACTACCAAATGTGTGCTCAAGGTTCTTTGGGATAGGGGATATTTTGTGTGGATGATGAAGGGCAGAGGTTTGGTCGAGGATTTGCTCTCTCTTAGAGAAGTATGCAGAATCATTCTAAGCACCTGCTTAGAAGCTTTTCCTCTTGTGTTCTTTCCTCTAACTTGGAAGTATCTACAGCCAGTATCCTTCAAGGTACTGCTGGTGAGAACTTTTGGGTTACAGTGTCCTGTTCTGTTTCAAAGCCTCTATCTTTTAACAGACTACTACTGGTCCCTTGAATTAGTTCAGAGGTTATGGTCTCAGTCCTTTAACCTTGGACATTGTTTCATATTTTCTTGGGATTGGTTATAGAAATTAAAAATAAAGTCAACTTCCTGTATCTTTAATGTGGTTACTAATAGTTTTCTTAAATGATTTATTCTTTCAGTGACCTTTTAAGCTGTGTGATTCTGTTTTATTTTTAAAATTTTTGACTGCACCATGTAGCATGTAGGATCTAAGTTCCCTAATCAGGGATTGAACCCAACCCGCCCCCCACATTGGAAGCGCGGAGTCTAAACCACTGGACCATCAAGGCAGTCAGTCCCTCAGTGACCTTTTAAAAGTATATGCAGAGTAGTGTGAATGTTTGTGCCAAGTAGGCAAACATTGGCTTAGATCTTGTTAAGGCTATATTGTGATTTGAGCCACAGACTTGGTATAAGTTTAAATGTGATGATAGTTGATAACTTACTGAGTGCACAGAGTGACAGGTACTTAAGGTCTGTTATCTGAAATCCTCATAACAGCACTGTAGAGGAGGGACTGCTGGCCACTTTTTATAGATAGGAAGCTGAAGGCTCATAGAGGGCAAACTCACATAGATAGTACACAGGGAAACCAGAACCTAAACCTGGGCTCTGTCTAACTCCAGATCCAAGTTCTTGCCCTCTTGAGACATATTATACATACATACTATACATGTATACATATTATACATACATACTACCTCTTGAGACATATTATATCTATATAAATACAGCCTTATATTTATATCCCGAGTAAGGCAAGGTATTATTAAGCAAAACAAATTTTTCTAGAGTGGTATATTTTTAACTATGGTCATATATATTAATTTACTTGTAACATAGCTGCTGTTAATCTAAGTATGTTGATTTTCTGAGAAACACTTTTTGACATATAGCATACGCACAGCAAAGCGCACAAACCGTAAGTGTACAACAGGATGAATTTTTACAGAAGTATGTGCCAGTATAAATGCTACCCAGTAGAGAGGTAATAACTATCTCTGTTAGTGTCCAGCAGGCTCTTCAATGCCGCTCTTCAGTCAGTACTCTACCCCGCCCTATCAGTTCAGTTCAGTCGCTCAGTTGTGTCCAACTCTTTGTGACCCCATGGACCGCAGCATACCAGGCTTCGCTGTCCATCACCAACTCCCAGAGCTTGCTCATACTCATGTCCATCGAGTCGGTAATGCCATCCAACCATATCATCCTCTGTTGTCCCCTTCTCCTCCTGCCTTCAGTCTTTCCCAGCATCAGGTAACCACTATTCTGAATTACCATCATAGATCAGTTTTGTGTCTTTGGAACCGCACAGAAATGGAATCATGCAATATGTATTTTGTATATAGTTATCTGGTTTCTTTTATACATTATGTCTGTAATACTCATCCGTGTTGTTGCATATAGTAATAATTCATTTCATTGCCACGTCTGCTTATACCGTTTCTTGTTTTAACCATTTTGTTGATGTACATTTAGGTTATTTTCAGTTAAGAATAAAGTTGTCAAGAACGATCTTGTGCGTGTCTTTTAGCACATGTAAATACTCACTTTTGTGGGATATAAACCTGATATAGTTTTAGTAAATACTTCCAAGCAGTTCTCCAAGTGGGAATACCAGTCTACACTCCCTCCATTAAAGAATGAGAATCCCAGTTGCTCCAGTCTTTGCCATCAGTGGCTGTAGTTTAAATTGTTCTAATTTTAGCCATCCTAGTGGGTATGTTGTTCTGTCTTGTTGTGGTTTTAATGTGCATTTCCCTAATGACTTTTCATGTGCTTATTCGCTTTTTGGACATCCTCCTTTGTGAAATACTCTTCTGTCTAAATATTTTGGCCATTTTTCATTTCAGTTCAGTTCAGTTCAGTCGCTCAGTCATGTCCAACTCTTTGCGACCCCATGAATTGCAGCACGCCAGGCCTCTCTGTCCATCACCAACTCCCGGAGTCTACCCAAACCCATTCCCATCGAGTCAGTGATGCCATCCAACCATCTCATCCTCTGTCATGCCCTTCTCCTCCCGACCCTAATCCTACCCAGCATTAGGGTCTTTTCCAATGAGTCAACTCTTCGCATGAGGTGGCCAAAGTATTGGAGTTGCAGCTTCAACATCAGTCCTTCCAATGAACACCCAGGATTGATCTCCTTTAGGATGGATTGATTGGATCTCCTTGCAGTCCAAGGGACTCTCAAGAGTCTTCTCCAACACCACAGTTCAAAAGCATCAATTCTGCGGCGCTCAGCTTTCTTCACCGTCCAACTCTCACATCCATACATGACCACTGGAAAAACCATAGCCTTGACTAGACAGACTTTTGTTGGCAAAGTAATGTCTCTGCTTTTAAATATGCTATCTAGGTTGGCTAGAACCTTCCTTCCAAGGAGCAAGCGTCTTTTAATTTCATGGCTGCAATCACCATCAGCAGTGATTTTGGAGCCCCAAAAAATAAAGTCTGGCACTGTTTACACTGTTTCCCCATCTATTTCCCATGAAGTGATGGGACCAGATGCCATAATCTTAGTTTTCTGAACGTTGAGCTTTAAGCCAACTTTTTCACTCTCCTCTTTCACTTTCATCAAGAGGCTCTTTAGTTCTTCTTCACTTTCTGCCATAAGGGTGGTGTCATCTGCATATCTGAGGTTATTGATATTTCTCCTAGCAATCTTGATTCCAGCTTGTGTTTCTTCCAGCCCAGCGTTTCTCATGATGTACTCTGCATATAAGTTAAATAAGCAGGGTGACAATATACAGCCTTGACGTACTCCTTTTCCTATTTGGAACCAGTCTGTTGTTCCATGTCCAGTTCTAACTGTTGTTTCCTGACCTGCATACAGGTTTCTCAAGAGACAGGTCAGATGGTCTTGTATTCCTATCTCTTTCAGCATTTTCCACAGTTTATTGTGATCCACACAGTCAAAGGCTTTGGCATAGTCAATAAAGCACAAATAGATGTTTTTCTGGAACTCTCTTGCTTTTTCGATGATCCAGCGGATATTGGCAATTTGATCTCTGGTTCCTCTGCCTTTTCTAAAACCAGCTTGAACATCTGGAAGTTCAGGGTTCACATATTACTGAAGCCTGGCTTGGAGAATTTTGAGCATTACTTTACTAGCATGTGAGATGCGTGCAATTGTGCGGTAGTTTGAGCATTCTTTGGCATTGCCTTTCTTTTTGATCACCTCATATCGATTTGTAGGAATTTTTTGCGTATTCTGGGTGTGAGTTCTTTGAGTTACATATATTGTAAGTATCTTCTTCCAAGCAATGGCTTGCCTTTTCATTCTCTTAATGTTCTCCTGACAGAAGTTTTTAATCTTGAGTCCAATTTATCAATTTTTTCTTTTATGATTGCTGCTTTCTATTAATTGTTTAAAGCACCTTACCTTCCCTGAAGTCACGAAAATAATCTCTTAAATTACCTCCTAGAAGGCTGATTATTTTATCTTTCACATTTAAGCCTACACTCTGTATGGTACTAACTTTTGAGTAAGATATTAGGTAGAATCAAAGATTTTTTACCCCCAATTGATGATCTAGCACCATTTGTTGAAAGCCTATTCTTTCCCCCCACCACTCTGCATTGGCATCTTTGTTATCACATGGCCATATAGCTTTAAACAAAGGCTTGGTATCTGGTAGGTTAAGTCCTCCAACTTTGTACTTCTTGAGAAACTATTTTTAAGTGGGTCAGTAGTCTTAAATGATATCAGCCCCATCCCTTTTTTCATTCCTTTGCCTTCCCAAGCCTGTCTTGCCACTTGAGCCCAGAGCTTTCAGTCTGGAGACTCACCATCTTTTTTTCTCCAAGACTGCTTCAGACTTGCAGCTAGAGCTCCTCAAGCAAATGTGGCTCTTCCTCTTGAGAGAGATGAATTCTGAATCACCTTCACTCATTGTATCCCCTGTCTTCCTAGCTGCCACTCTGACACAGGGTTGCTCTGACTACCTTTAGGACTACCATGACTACTCAGTCATGAGAGCCTTGTGTAAACTGTGACTTCAGTCTTTCCTAGATATCCCCATTATTTGTTTACTCTTCTCTAACAGGTCTTGGAATAAGCAGACAAAAAAAGGCAAGTTGAGCATACCCCCCTTCCCTGCAAAACACACATGCACACACACACAAGTGCTTGTTCAGGTTGTAAAGAAATTGGATAATAGATAGGAATCCTTGTGTGTGAAGTAAGTAGTTCATTAAGGATGAAGAAACATTTATTGAGGTGGTTGTGTGCCAGGCACAGTATTAATGTCAGCTCATCAATGCTTCTTCTGTTCGGTAGAAAGAGCTACTTAAAAATCCATATTTTCCTGTGGTTAAAAAAAATAGTAGATTTGTTTAAGTCAGACTTAATATTTAAATTCATTACACAATTAAATTCATTACACTTCAGCTAGAATGAACAAATATACTTCAGTTAACAAATTTTACTGAATTGGCCTGGGCACAGACGAATTTTCCTGGAAAATTTCAGGCCTCCTCCACACTGGCTGGTTGGCATTCTTAGCTGACACCCAGGAGCAGTGGCACTCTCAGGTTTCTGAAGGGTGAGTTGGACCAGAGCCAAGACCTGCTGAGGCGAATGTGCAACCCATGCTCTTCTCATCAGTAGGTGACACAGTTTTGAGGAATGTGGAAACGTTCATAGTCTGGGGGTCTCATAAAGCCTGTCGCACCTAAGGAGGAGAGAGAATACCTTGCTAAAGTGGGACAAGAAGAAAAACTACTTTCTATTGTTGGTTACAAAGTTCCTGATTCAGATCTTTGTATTTGCCTTAACATCCCAGTTTGAAGTAAGCCTTGAAATAATAAAATGTTTCACTTTTCAAACAATAGAAAAGGCAGTAGATTAACCATGAACAGATTCTACTTAAACATCACAGATGGTCCTTTACAAATAAAATGTTATAAGAATGTAAAATGATACAGCACTCTCAAAAATAGTTGGGCAGTTTTTTACCAAACTAAACTTGTGCTAACATAAGATCCAGTGATCCTATGCTTGCTCATTTATCCCAGAGAAATAAAAACCCGTGTTCACACAAAAACCTATATGTAAATGTCTTTAGCATCTTCATTATAAATACTACTTAAATATACTTTTAGTGTATGTATTATTAACGAGTTGGTGATGGACAGGGAAGCCTGGCGTGCTGCAGTCCTTGGGGTCACAAAGAGTCGGACACGACTGAGCAACTGAACTGAACCCATTCCAGTATGCATGTACTCAGGCAGCCCTTACCACAACCCCAAGAGACTCTCAAGAGTCTTCAACACCACAGTTTAAGAGCATCAATTCTTCGGTGTGCAGCTTTCTTTACAGTCCAACTCTCACATCCATATATGACTACTGGAAAAACCATAGCTTTGACTAGACGGACCTTTGTCGGCAAAGTAATGTCTCTGCTTTTTAATATGCTGTCTAGGTAGGTCATAACTTTTCTTCCAAGGAACAAGCGTCTTTTAATTTCATGGTTGCCGTCACCATCTGCAGTGATTTTTGGAGCCCAAGAAAATAAAGTCTGTTGCTGTTTCCATTGTTTCCCCATCTATTTGCCATGAAGTGATGGGACCGGATGCCATGATCTTAGTTTTCTGAATGCTGAGTTTTAAGCCAGCTTTTTGACTCTCCTCTTTCACTTTCATCAAGAGGCTCTTTAGTTCCTCTTCACTTTCTGCCATTAGGGTGGTGTTATCTGCATATCTTAGTTTATTGATATTTCTCCCGGCAGTCTGTATTCCAGATTGTGTTTCATCTAGCCCGGACCTTAAGTTCATCATACTGAATGAAAAAAAGTCAACCTCAAAAGGTTACATGCTGTATGATTCTATTTACATAACACTTTTCATAAAATTAGTGGAGATGTAGAATACATTAGTGGTTGCCCAGGGACAGTGTATTAAAAAGCAGAGACATCACTTTGCTATCAAAGGTCCATATATCAAAGCTATGGTTTTTCCAGTAGTCATGTATGAATGTGAAAGTTGGACCATAAAGAAGGCTGAGTGACAAAACTTGATGCTTTTGAACTGTGATGCTAGAGAAGACTCTTGAGACTCCCTTGGACTGCAAGGAGATCAAACCAGTCAATCCTAAAGGAAATCAGCCCAGAATATTCATTGGAAGGACTGATGCTGAAGCTGAAGCTCCAACACTTTGGCCACCTGATGCAAACAGCCAACTCATTGGAAGAGATCCTGATGCTGACAAAAATTGAGGGCAGGAGGAAAAGGGGGATGAGATGGTTGGATAGCATCACTGACTCAATGGACATGAGTTTGAACAAACTCCAGGAGATAGTTAAGGACAGGGAAGCTTGGCGTGCTGCAGTCCATGGGGTCGCAAAGAGTTGGACACAACTGAGCAACTGAACAACCTCAACAGGGACAGGAATGGGTTGGAAAAGTTGGGGCAGGTCTGTATCTTGATAGTGGTGGTTACGTAGATCTGTACATGGGATAACATTGAACTATACACAAACACAAAAGAATGCAAGTTTTTTTTTCTTTTTTTTTTAAATGGTGAAAACAGAATAAAGGTCTGTAGTTCAGTTGATAGTAATACCAGTGTTTCCAGTTTTGCTATTACACTAGAACTATCTGAGATGTCACCATTAGAAGGAGCTGGGTGAAGGATGCACAGGACTTGACCATTTTTGCAACCTCGTTCATCTATTATTCTTTCAAAGTAAAACGTTTTTAAAACTAAGGTATGTTATACACTCACATTCATGGAAGCATTATTCACAGTAGCCAAAATGTGGAACCAACCCATCTGTCCATCAACAGATGATAGTATCACATACAATAGGGTCATATTCAACCTTAAAAAGAATGCAATTCTGACACATGCTGCAATATGTATAAACCTTGAGGACATCATGCAAAGTGAAGTAAACCAGTCACAGAAGAACAAATACTGCATGATTCTACTTACAGGAGGCACCTAGAGTAGTCAAAATTCCTAGAGACAGAAAGTGGAATGGTGGCTGCAGGAGCTAGGGGGTGGGGATGGGGGATGGGGAGTTGTCATTTAGTAAGTACAGAGACACTTTGATGTTTTGGAGGATAAAAAGGTTCCAGAGATTGATGCTGGTGATGATTGTACAACAGTGTCAATACACTTAAAGCCACTGAACCGTACACTTAAAAGTGGTTTAAATTTGGTAAATTTTATGCATATCTGCTGTAATTTTTAATAAAGCATTATTATTGTGTAAGTAACACATTTTATTATAAAATAGGCATATTTAAATGCAAGCATAGATCTTCTGGAATGCTTTTAACTTTTTTCATTTTTCATCTTGCAGTACTCAGAAACTTATAAAAAGTTGCAGATTTAGTACAAATAAGATTTTTTTTTTCCCAGAACAGTTTGAGACTGTTGCCCCATCTCTTCCAAATATTTCAGTGTGTATACTGAGGACTTCTCTTACATAACCACAATACTACCATCAAAATTGAGAAAACATCAGTGCATTGCTGCTAATCCTTGAGCTCTATTCAAGTCTCACAGTCATCCAGTAAAGACCTTTATAAAAAGGGGAGCCAGTTGAGAATCAAGTGTAGTATTTACTTGCCACATCTCTTTAGTCAACTTCAATCTGCAACAATTTTCCAATTTTTCTGTTACTTTCATGGCATTGATACTTTTAAAGATTATTATAGACCAGTTGTTTTGTAGATTATCTCTCAATTTGAATTTGTCTGAAGTTTCCTCATGAATCGAGTCAGACTGTGTATTTTTGACAGGGATTCCAGAAAGGCGTCTGTGTCCTCATTGCATCTTATCAGGTGGTGCATGATTTCTGTATTCCTGCTTCTAATGATACTAACTTTGATCACTTGATTAAGTGTCAGTCTTCACCAAGGGAAAGTTACCCTTGTTCCCTTTGTAACTAAGTATGTTGTGGGGAGGTATTTTGAAGCTGTGCAATATCCTGTTCCTAATCTAACTTTCAATTTATTCATTTACATGTTTATATCCATGAAGGCTGATAGTTTATTATTTTATTCAGTGAATTATAATCCATCATCATCTTTATTTTGATCCTGAACTTGTCCCTGATTTAAACAGTAGTAACCCCTTCAAGCTGGTTTTTATGTCCTTTTGACATGTCTGCATCATTATGAATACTTTTAAATTTAAAAAAGGAATTATGATATTAAAAAGATTCAGAAGGATCCTATTGTAATGATACGGCATAATTTGCTTAAGTAATCCCTCTGGAGCGTTTTGTTTAACGGAAAAAACCATAGAGCTCATATAGTATAGATGTATATGTGTGCAAGTGTCCCTTTCTCCACACTTTCATTAACAATTGGAGAGTATTTTTAAACACTAGGAACTTCATAATTATAGGGAAACTGTTAGAGGCCAAGTGACCTTGTACACCCAGCATTAGAAGGGGTTATCAGGAAGCTCAACAAGGGAAGGAAATAGAATTTATGTGTATCTTTTACTGTGTGTATGATTTTCTCTTTAAATCAGCAGGAAAAAAAAGTATCTTGGAACTAAAGCAGTTGTTTCCTTCTTTATAATGCTGATTTCGTAAGGTAAACAATTTAAAGTAGATATATTATAATGGGATCTTTTTTCTTCTGACTTGCTTATTTCTCTCAGCGCTTACCAGTCATTAACCTAAAGATCTTTTTGTATTCTGAAGCCATTTTCTGCTAACCGGCTATATGACTCAGTAAAGTTGCTCATCGGTGAGCCTCATTTTCATCCTCTCTGAATTAAATTATGTGGTTTATAAGGCACCTTCTCTCTAAAACTTGAAGATCTTAAGCAATTTTATCCTGAGAGTTGAAAGAATTGATTGTTGTTATCTTGCAAAACTGGTTAAATTTTGTAATAAACATTTTCCTCTTGTGTCTAACTTGACAACTGTGAGGATCAATTTATTGTTTATGGGCTGTTTTTATTCTAAGACTTTGATATTAATCTTCCCTTTCCTTTTACTGATAAGTCTGTCTTGTGACACTTTTGACTCTTTAGTACAGAGGAAGATAATAACTCATACATAGATTCCATTTAAGAATTGAATGTGTAAAAAAAAAAAAAAAGGAGGTATCATAAACTAACAGGCCTGGGAAGAATTATTCAAGAAATGTGACTGTGATAATTGCTAGTTAGAAAAAAATTAACTTAGACCTTTGCTTTAGACCATATGCCAAAATAAATTGTAAATGTATTAAATGTAAAAAAAAAAAAAAAAAAAAAACCTTGTAAAGTAGAAGAAAATAAAAGTGAATATTTATTAAATTTAAGCTTTTATGACAGCAAAATAATGAAGAAAACTACTAATGGAAAATCAATTTGACCCCTTAAAAATTAACTTGGGAAAACAGTTGGGCATATAACATTAATTACACAGTTACCATGTGACCCAGCATTTGCACTCCTGAGTATTCATCTTAAAGAAATGAGAACTCATGTTCACATAACAGTCTATACACAAATGTTCATAGCAGCTTTACTTGTAGTTGTAAAAATACTGAAAATAACCTAGATGTCTTACATGGAGTAAATGGAAAAACAAACTGTGGTGACATCTATATAATGGAATACTACTTAGCAATAAAAAGGAATGAACTGTGGACACATACCACAACATGTATGGATATGGAGGGCATTTAGCTGAGTGAAAAAGCTAACTTCACAGGGTTACATATTACATAATTCCATTTAGATAACTCTTTATCTAAATGAGGAAGATAATAACTTATCTAAATAATAAGTTAATAACTCTTTAGATAATAAGTTATCTAAAGAGTTATCTTTAGATAACTCTTGACATAGCAAAATTATAATGATGGAAAATAGATTAGTGGTTGCCAACAGTTTGGGTTTATGGAAGGGCATGACTATTAAGGGATTACACAAAGGACTTTATACTGATGAATATTATTGAACTATTTTTGCAATAGTTCTAACCTCAATTATAGTGACAGTGAAATCTAATCTGCACGTATGATCAGTTTCATAAAACTGTACAGACACCCTAAGAAAGGAAAAGTGATGAAATCTAAACAAGGTCTGTAGCTGATTTAATAGATTATACAGATGTCAGTTTCAGGGTTTGAGCATGTACTATTGTTGTTTACCATATTCTTACTGAGGGAAACTGGGTGAAAGCATATGTGAGAACTCTCTGTACTATTTTTACAACTTCTTGTGAGTCCTAAGCAATTTCTGCTGGAGTCCAGCTCCAGCAGCCAGGGAATCACCCTGAAGGGATGAACGGTGTCGGCAGAGAGAATGATGCAGCCTCTCACTCACAGTACTGGACTGCATGTTTATTTTAAGCATCAGGTTTTCTTTTATACTTTACAAAAGCATTAGGTCAGAGGCTTGGTATCTTCAGTTTCCCCTCACCCAGATTTACTGTCTGCATAAATCATTGTTGTCCTTCAGAGTTCCCTCTTGAGTGTCCTTGTGATTACATTGTAACTCAAGTTTGTCTCTGGGTGGCATACCACATTCCTCAGTTTATTTCTTATCTTTCTAAATCCTGCTATCCCCTAGTAACTTAAGCTCATTATCTCCTAAAAAGGCTTTTAGCTATTAGTATCTCTAAAATTCCTAGTTTCTATAAACTATAGTAAAATATGCCAGCACTACAACATACCTTAAACTTTTAGCTTCTGCTGCTGCTGCTAAGTAGCTTCAGTCGTGTCCAACTCTGTGCAACCCCATAGATGGCAGCCCACCAGGCTTCGCCATCCCTGGGATTCTCCCTATTCTTAATTATTCCTAAACCCTAAACTCAGCAAACTACTTTTGCCATAAACATTTCCAGCAGGTTTCAGATAACAATGTTTCCCATGGCCTCAAGCTGTGGCCTATGTGCTCATCCTGGAACATTCTTTGTAAAGATCCTTGAACAAATGTCAATAGTTAACATTATGAATTATAACATTCTTTCCAGCCAACTCAACCGGAGGAAGGAAAGAACAAGTCAGAATCACAAGACCTAACTCCTTCATCCCGGGACCATGCCTGCGGGATGAGGAGAGGAGGTTGGGGCTGTGCCTCCATTTTGTCAGTAATGCCTAAAGCGGCTCCCGACAAATTTCAAAATGGAAAGTTATAAAAAAAATTAAACTATGGTATATTCAGGTAATGGAATATTATTCAATACTTTAAGAAAATAAAGTTTTCAAGCCATGAAAAGACATGGAGGAAGAACCTTCAATACATATTACTAGGTGAAAGAAGCCAATCATACAGTATATACAAGCTACATACTCTCTAATTCTAATTATATAACATTCTGGAAAAAGCAGAACTATGGAGACAGTAAGAAAATCAGTGGTTGCCAGGGTAGGGGAGAGGGACGGATGAATAGAGTAGGTGGAACAGAGGATTTGGGGGACAGTAAACTATTCTGTGTGTTACTGTAATGGTGGATGCACATCTTTATGTATTTGTCCAAACTTAGAATGTATAGCACCAAGAATGAACCCTAATATGAACTATGGACTTTGGGTAATAATGATGTGTCAGTGTAGGTTCACCAGTTGTAACAAATATACCACTCTGGTAGAAGATGTTCAAAACAGAGGAGACTATGCAAATTAATGGGGGTAGGATCCGTGTGGGAAGTTTCTGTATCTTCTGCTCAATTCTGCTGTGAACCTAAAGCTTCTCTGAAAAAATAAAAGTCTTTAAAAACAGAAAAAATTAACTTGAGTCAGAAATAAACATTGAAAAGCAAGTTGAAGAAAATATTTGCAGCCATTGTTAGAGACAGAATTTTCATTTAATTTATAAAGAACCTCCTACAAATCCACAAGGCAAGCCCTAAGTCCCCAGTGAACTAGAAGGAGAGTCTAAGGGAACAAGCAAGTGCCCCAGAGAGACTCTTACAGATGTACTTTTGTAAGTGTTTATTTGAAATTTTCTGGAATCCTCAGATTCAGTGATGTGCTACCAGTGCTCTTGGAAACATACACTGTAAAAGGTGTTTTTGTTTTGTTTTGTTTTGTTTTTGCCATTTATAGCTGTGTAATCTTACCTAAGATAAAAATAGTTGGGTTTTTTTTTTAGGTTTTTTAAAAATTATTTAATTTTTAGTTGAAGGATAATTGCTTTACAGAAAAATAGTTTAAAAAATAAAAAGCAGAGCACTGTAAATTTACACTGTTTTGAAGTTTCTTTGAGAGAATTCTGAATGACTTTATTGTATGTAATCTGTTCCCTAAAAAGAAATCTTTTTTTTTTTCAGGTGTAAATTAAGTATTTGAAAGCAATTGAACGATGGAGCCAGACATCATTCGAATGTACTCTTCATCCCCACCACCACTAGACAATGGAGCTGAGGATGATGATGATGATGAATTTGGGGAATTTGGTGGGTTTTCTGAAGTTAGCCCTTCTGGTGTAGGGTTTGTTGATTTTGATACACCAGATTACACTCGTCCCAAGGAAGAGTTTGTACCTTCAAACCATTTTATGCCAATTCATGATTTCTCAGAAAATGTAGATAGCCTTACAAGCTTTAAGTCGATTAAAAATAGTAACGATAAGGACATCACTGCTGAACTTTCTTCTCCTGTGAAAGGACAGTCTGATGTTTTACTTTCTACCACCAGCAAAGAAATAATTTCGTCTAAAACTTTAGATACTTCCATTGATGGCATAGAAAGTCCACGAGATTTAAATAAAGAAGTGGAGCAGAGACAGAATGTTGGAACACCTGAAAGTTTCTCTCCAGGAGATTTTAGAACTGATCTGAATGTTGTTCATCAGAACAAGCAGTTAGAGAGCTGCAATGGTGAAAAGCCTCCTTGTCTGGAGATTCTAACAAATGGGTTTGCAGTGTTGGAAACTGTAAATCCTCAGGGAACAGATGATCTGGACACTGTAGCTGATTCAAAAGGACGAAAGCCTTTTAGCACTCATAGTACTGAGTATAATTTAGACTATGCACCTAGTCCTGCTGAGGAATTTGCAGATTTTGCCACATTTTCCCAAAAAGATAGGATACAACTAGAAGAAATAGGATGTGCAGTTTTAAATGATGCAGCACTAACCATTCAGGAAAACAATAAAATTAATAGAGTCAATGAACTAAATTCTATGAAAGAAGTGTCTTTGGATAGAAGCTTTGATGATAAAGACACTGCTAGAAAGGATGAGGTTTGTGTTTCAGAAATAAGCATAGCGAGTGACAGGGGTTTCAGCAGGGGAAAGCAAGACCTTCCCACATTGCAACAAGATGAATTTTTCAATTCAAGTGTTCAGTCA
This sequence comes from Okapia johnstoni, assembly GCA_024291935.2. NCBI lineage: Eukaryota > Metazoa > Chordata > Mammalia > Artiodactyla > Giraffidae > Okapia > Okapia johnstoni. Next base: position 76,494,764 of record CM044306.1, on the reverse strand, counting down.
GAGGCTTGGAGTTTGGCAGACCCAGCTGAAAATTCAGAAGCCAGTAGGAGAGAACAATGTAAAGCTGAGGAAAATCTTGATTTATTCACTTCTAAATGTGCTGACCTATGCATGGTTTCTACTAAAACTTTGGATGCAGACAGTGAAGTTGGTTCTTCCAAAGAAGAAATTAGAGAGTTTACTGACTCCCAGAGCCTCAGCTTTGATCCTACAGAAGAAAATGTTTTGGATGATTCTGTGAGTGTAAAAAATGGTGATAGTAGTAATGACTTTGTGACTTGCAATGATACCATTGAGGATGATTTTGGTGACTTTGGCACAGCCAGTGGCACAACTCCACCTTTTGTTACCACTGGTACACAAGATTCAATGAGTGATGTCACTTTTGAAGAGTCCTCAGAGCACTTTCCACATTTGAGTGAACCAGGTGATGACTTTGGAGAATTCGGAGAATCAAACACTGTCTCTTGCCAAGAGGAAATTATATTTACTGAGTCAGACCTAAAACAGACTTCTGATAGTTTATCAGAGGGATGCAGTTTGGCAAGAAAACCTACTGGGACAGGCACTGAACCTGTTTCAAAACTGGAGATTGGGCAAGAAGGTGAGTTTGGAGACTTTGATTCTGTGCCAAATATTCAAGATGACTGCAGTGCTTTTCAAGACTCTGATGATTTTGCAGACTTCAGTTCAGCTGGTCCTAGCCAAGTTGTAGATTGGAATGCTTTTGAGGATGGACAGAAAGATAGCTGTTCCTGGGCTGCTTTTGGAGACCAGCAAGCCACTGAATCTCATCATCGAAAGGAAGCCTGGAAGTCACATAGGACAGATGAAAAGATTGATACTCTGGGAACCCCCAAAGTGCACAGTGTCTCCTTAGCAGCTTCCAAAGGAGCAGTTGCTGGTGGTCATTTACATGAAACAACCACTTCACTTCAGGTATTTACTGATTTTTCTCTATTTTGTATAACAATGCTGTGGAGATCTCTAATTCAGCTTTTCAAAAAGCATTTTTTTAATTGGGTACCTGTTAAAGGAGTCTCTTTATGATACATAATGTTTGCCAGATTTGTAGATTAGTTACATGTTTCACAATCACTTGGTTAACTTTAACGAGACATTCCTATAATAATGCTTGGTAAGATTTTTCTTTATCTGTTTCTTTAATATTTATAGAAATTCATCAACTTAGTTTTTTGGTAGATATAAATACCACTTATGTAAAAATTCATTAATTAGCTAATGAACTATTCCAGCAAATCCTTCAGTTTCTACCTTAAGAGTGATTTTACAAGGTTAAACTAAGATTCAGAAAATAATCTCTTAATTTTGTCTAGGAAAGACTTTTGGTTGCAGACAAGAGCAAGCAGAATTTGAAACCTCAGTCTGTGCTGAAGGCTATAGGGATTTAAAGGTTAGAAAAAGGATTTGAAAAAAGCAGATTTGGGCCTCAGAGTTTAATAGCTAATAAAAGACCTGGGGTGAGGCTGTACAAGGGTTAGACCTAGAACAAGAGGGCTTCCCTGGTTGCTCAGATGGTAAAGAATCTACCTGCAATGCAGGAGACCAGTGTTGGATCCCTGGGTCGGAAAGATTACCCTGGAGAAGGGAATGGCAACCCACTCCAGTATTCTTGCCTGGGAAATCCCATGGACAGAGGTGCCTAGTAGGCTACAGTCCATGGGGTCACAGAGTAGGACACAACTGAGGGTTAGACTTAGGACAAGAAACAGCCATACCTTGACTTAATGTGACTATTTGCTTATAATTTCTTGCAAATATATGTTTATGTTTACTCTTTTTAGGAATTAGCCTTGTCAAGGAGAATATTTTTACCCCTTAGCCTTTGTCCTTTATCTTTTTCTGGTCCAGACTTTCAGAGAAGATTCATTAAGGTTTATTTTGACCTAAAGTAGCTGCTAGAGGTGCAGTATGATATTCAGATTGTTCCACAGTCCTGAGTTGTACCCTGTGCTACATTTAACCTTTCCTCAACCCTAGGAGTGTAGAAGAAAGCATTTCCTTGAAAATCACTGCTTTTTATTGATATGTGTATTATTACCAAGTGTTAACTTGATCCACAGGCCTATTTTAAAGATACTGAGAATCGGAATCTACAAACTGTGATTCTTCAGTTATCTTTTGCTAAGCAAACCATTTTCAATTGAAAATATTTCCAAAGTCTAGTTAATTGAAATCGTTATACATCATTGCTTTGATATCTCTTAATACATTAAGGTATCATAGAAATTATGGTACCACCCATTGGAATGCACAACGAATCACTTTTCATTTGACATTGAGTGTCTGGATAGCTTAATTTGCTAATTCAGTTATTACATGGTTTGGCTAATGTGTATTATTCCTGTTGAGTAATTCATTATTGAATTCATTATTGAGGCAGAAGCTTAAACAATTTTAAACAAAGAGTGAATTAAGTGTATAACGCAAAGCAAAGACTATTGGTTTTTGACCTAATCCTTTCCCTGTTTGCTTTCATCTCACTAGAGTATAGGGTGACACTGGTATTGGATGGTCTTTAATTTATAGCCTTAGAACTTTGAACATCATCATTATGTAATGAATTTTTAAAGTATAACCACTTAAGGATTTTTTTTGCAACCTATGAGCTGATTAAAGTTATTTATGTGTAATTTGATAACTGGATATACTAGGAGGAAATAAAGTACATGGGCTTTGTGGAATGTTACAGATCTGAGTTCAAATCTTGACTCAGTGTTGTATAAGCATTATGATTTTGGACAAACTGCTTCTGAACTCATCTGTCTGTAAAAAGGAGATAATATCTATTGCAGCAGACTTTTGTGAAGATAAAAGGACAGTAAATCTTTTAATGAGTGAAAAAAATACACTGAAAAATAAGAATCTTGTAGTATGATTCTGTTTTGTAAAAATAAAACACAAATGGTATAGATATAACAGGATGCATTGACTTCCTGAGATTTGTCTGATTCCATCCTCAGGCTTTTCTTCTTGCTGAAAGGGTTATGCAAAATGAGCAGAACTTGGAGATGGATGTTGGAAAGGAGAAACTGCTGGAAGTGGGGCTAGAAGAGGAATTTGAAAAGGAATTGAGGTTGGGAGATGGAAAGTGACTTTCATCTTTATCCTGCTATTGTGAAGGAGGCTTGTGATCTGTAGTTTCTTCCTTTTTCAGAATCTGCTGGAAATGCACATTAATCTAGTTCTCTTAGAGAGGAATAGATTTACTAATATTTATCTTAAAATCTTTATCCTAACTGCTACCACGTAATGGGGGACAGCACGTTGGGGGACAGCACAGAAATCCTCACATATTAATATAAACATTAGGTTTTTTTTTTTTTATTGTAAGTTGTAAAACTTTGATTGTGGATTGAATCTTACCAAAATACAGCAATTCTATCCTGAACAGAGTGCCGTCAAATTGTTCTTTGACAGAATGTTGTGAGAGTCTTTTAGAATTCAGAGCTCAGTTAATGCAATTAAGCAAACACAGGGAACAGTTCATTGTGAAGTCAGACAAATGGTATAATTGTTATTTCAAATTTCTTTGACTTTTCACTATGTATATGACATTGTCCGGGTCCCTATTTTTAGTACTTTCCTTTTTTCAGTCTACCAAAGGCATATCTTAACATTTTAGTAAAATATATCTTCCCTAGATTGAGACAATCAATTATTGCAACCTTATTGAAATAATTTGTTATGTAGGGAAGAGTCTAGGAAAAACTCTTTCAAATTTCGAAAACGTTCCTAGTCAACCCAATTCTCAGATGTGATTCCAGCAAGGCTCAGAGGCCTTGATGTAAAAACCATAATGACCATTTATTGAGAAATATTCTTCCCCCTCGGAGTATTTTTTTTCTGAGAACCCAGAGTTCAGTTTATTTCATTTTTTTGTTAACATTCTTATAAATTGTAGAGAAAAACAAATTAGTGATGTCTCTATTGTATGAATTGAAAAAAGGTCAAAACTAACTTTCACTTTTGGGGCTGAGATTTGAACAAAATAAAATGACAATAATAAAAATCTCCTTACTTTGAAAGCAGTGTTTTTTCAAAAGACCATTATGTGTATTGTTTTAACAGTTTTATTTTTTTTGATCGGTTAATATTCTAGAAAGGAACCTTGATTGAAATAGTCAAGATGCTTTTTCCTAGATATATGGTAAAGACAGTAATGTCATGAACACTGCATTAAATCCTGAGCTTTTGTAAAAATTTTAAAATGTTGCTCTGGATGTTATTTGAGAATTTAGGTAATTGGGGTAAGTAATCTCTCTATATTAATTGGCTGTAGAAAAGGAAGCTATGAATCATTTTCTTTTATTAGCCATCTAATTGATAACACTACTGAGAAAATGTTATTAGAAGATTTATCTTGAGAGCTTTAAAAATTGAGTGTCACAAAAAGGAAAAAGAAGAGAATCACTAATACTTTGGCTTATGTTATTTTGAGATTCAGTTATTGGTTTGCTCAGCAGAGTCAGCATTCTCATATTGAGTGTAATGACATATTCACCTTCGTTTATTTAATCACCTGCCTGAGGTTTGTGCAGGTTTTCCTTTCTGTTGGTGAACACTTGAACTTATGACTGAAAACATAAGTAAGCAACAAAATAAAGAAATTAAATAGTCAAAAGGTACAACCTTCCAGTTACAAAATAAATCAGTCCTAGAGATATAATGTACAGCATGGTGATCAGTTAGTAGTACTGCGTTTTGTATTTGAAAGTTGCTAAGAGAGTAGTTCTTAAAAGTTCTCATCACAAGAAAAAAAAAATATGTGACTATGGTGATCATTTTATAATATATACGTATATTGAACTATTCATATGAAACATATAATATTATAAGTCAATAACATCTCAATTTGAAAAGAAAAAAAGAAATTGAGATTTTAGGCCTTATAGCTCTTTGCTTGCTTGAAGTATTTGGACAGCAATTACTTTTGTTTTATTTCCTTCAGAAAATTTGAAATTCTGGTCTTTAATTCCAAAATAGAAATAACTTTATTAGTATTATGTGCAAAAGCAGCAAACCGTCTTTTTAGAGCATAGGGAATTGGTTACTCTTCTTATATAGCTTGAAGTTAGGAACTGATAAGTATACAATTGTAGATTGTACTTGATATCTTACTTAATATTTAATGATAGTAAGGCATAAGATATCCTCTTAAATGGAAGATTAAATTGCCCAGTGGATTTTATGTTTCTTCTAAACTTCCACTTAAGAACAAGACCTAATGCTATCGATATTAAAACTGTTGACATGATCGACTGCTGTTTGTAAGGAAGAAAGGAAAACTAACTAGAAATATGTTGAAGGAATTTTAGAAATTACCTTAAAAAATCAAGATACTTTAAAGGAGGTGTGCCTTTGTCTGGCCTAAGAGCCAGTTTCTAGGATCTTTGGTGCTGGCATTATACACTCCTTTGAACTTTGAATGAGAGTTTCAATACACAGTCTCTATTCCTCATTATAGTCATTTATACAAAACAGAGGTGTATTAGTCAAAGGTTCTCCAGAGAAATAGAACCAGGAAGTTGGATGGATAGATGCATGCGTGCATGGAGAAACAGGCTGACCAATTTTTTACAAGGAATTGGCTCATGCAGTTATGGAGGTGACCATGGATATCCTAAAATCTACAATCCACAAACTGTCTTCAGTTGATTGAAGGCCATCCATATTAAGGAAGACAATCAGCTTTACTTAGTCTACCAATTCAAATGTTAATCTCATCCAGCAACACCCTCACAGATATATCTAGAATAATGTTTGACCAAATGTCTGGGCACCTCTTGGCCCTGTCAAGTTGATGCATAAAATTAGCCATCACAAGAGGGAATACCATATGTCCATATATAGCTTTCAGGATTTTTGGAAGACCTATAACCTGTTTGTAACTGAGCCGTATCAGCTGAGAAGCTCTGCATTAGATAGTATGACTTACTTGCATCAGTGAATAAAGTGAAATGATTGCTTGTATAGCCGAGGGCTTTCTTCCTCCAAACCTAGACATGGAGATAGGACAGAACTGGGAATGAGTATAATTCAGGCTTAGTGCTTTGCCCTCATTGATGAATTAAAACATTTGGTAATCATTTTTGCTTTCCCAGAAATCCTGTATGGGTTGAATAGGTCTTTCCTAATAGAAAAACAAATATATGAGAAATGAGAAAATTGGGAAAGATAGAGAAATCCTATAAAAGCCAGTGGACCTTTGGAAAGTAGTATAGCCATGACCACATATGATTTTTGTGAGCCCCTTTCCCATAAATTCTGTTTTATAACTTGCTATAAAAATGAGTATGCTAATATTAACTATTAAAATGTTCTCATGAACCCTTAAAATTATTGTGGACCCAGGCTCTGTGCCTACTGCAGAAGTTGGTCCTGGTTATAATACAGTTCAGTTCAGTTGCTCAGTCATGTCTGACTCTTTGTGACCCCATAGACTGCAGCACGCCAGGCTTCCCTGTTCATCACCAACTCCTGGAGCTTCCTCAAATTCATGTTCATTGAATCAGTGATGCCATCCAACCATCTCATCTTCTGTCGTCCCCTTCTCCTCCTGCCTTCAGTCTTTCCCAGCATCAAGGTCTTTTCCAATGAGTCAGTTCTTCGCATCAGGAGTTTCAGCTTCAGCATCAGTCCTTCCAATGAATATTCAGGACGCAATTCCTTTAGGATTGACTGGTTTGATCTCCTTGCAGTCCAAGGGACTCTCAAGAGTCTTCTCCAACACTACTTTTCAAAAGCATCAATTCTTTGACACTCAGCTTTCTTTATAGTCCCAACTCTCACATACATGACTACTGAAAATACCATAGCTTTGACTGTACGGATTTGTTGGTAAAGTAATGTCTCTGCTTTTTAATACGCTGTCTAGGTCAGTCATAGCTTTTTTTCCAAGGAGCAAGTGTGTTTTAATTTTATGGCTGCAGTCATCATCTGCAGTGATTTTGGAGCCCAAAAAAATAAAGTCTATCACTGTTTCCATTGTTTACCGATCTATTTGCCATGATGTGAAATACATTATTGATACCTAAAAATCAAGGCTCTGGAGTCACCCTCCTAGATTCAGATCCAGGTTCAGCACTGACTTGCATTAGCTACTTCCCTGAACCTGAGACGTAGAGAACAGTAATAGGACTTACTTCAGAACTCTCATTATAAAGATAAAATGAAGTTGTGCATGTGAACATGCTTAGCACAGTGTCTTGCACATAACAAGTGTTCAATAAATGTTAGCTGTTAGTGAATACTCTCAGAAATGCATTTCTTAAAAATGGCCCTTAAAGGTGCAAGAAACAATGTTGCCAACTGTTTTGGTGACTAGCAAAAGGTAATAGGCAAATGAGAATTTGTGTAGGATACCCCTAGTTGGCCTGTGTACTCATCTATCAGACTATCTTGAGAGTGAAACTGCTGCTTCTGGCTAGTTTCCCTTCTCAGACTAGTTTTGACAAGTAGGAATTCTTCTGAGTACAAGTGCACTTCTCTGTAAGTAGCAGACCTTCTCCCTTGGCTTCCTAGCACTGGACACAACAGAGAAAATAAAAAGGGAGCCTGGTACTTGCCTAGAAAAGCATTTGACTTTCAATCCCGCATTTGTCAGAGCCCAAGTTTCTTTAAAGGTTTAATGGCCAGATATTGCAGGCTGGAATTTGATATATATTTGAACTGACAAACATGGCTCAGTCACCAGTTTCCTAATTCTAAATTCAAGCGAGAACTGATGGTTATTTTTCCTCTTTGAAGTTGGAGGCATTTGAAATTCAAGTAACTGGAGTGAATAGTGTTTTGTTTAGTTGCTATTTAGTTACTGTTATAACCTCAGCTAAATATTTAGTATGCTAAATGTGTGTGTACTTTTTTTTGTTAACATCACATTGATTAGGAGTGCAACACTGACTCTTCAGTAAAAATTTACTGTTTACTTTGTTAGAAACTAAATTGTAGTGTTAGATGAATAATTTTCTCTTGTATAGTAGACTAAGTCAAAGTTTAAAAAATATTTCACTTTATTGACTTTAAGGCTGTTGCACGTATTAAATTACCTTAGCTGGCAGTGTTGAGGGGAAAATTGCATATATTTAAAAATAATTAAAATTATTTAATAATCTTTAAGACAAAAACCTGAAACCTTTAGCAGTACCAATCTTGCTCAAAATAACAGTGAGTTTTTTAAAATTTAGTGTCTGATTACAGTGTTTTAGAAAATCTGTTTTTCTGTTGTTTTTTTTTAAGAAGTTTATTTGCCTGATCACAGGACAAGCTATTCTTGTGATAGGTTAGTTTCTCTTCTTCTGGCATTAATGTTATATTCTTATACCTCTTCTACTTACTAAGTTATTTGGACTATGTTCCATCACATCTTTGAACTTGATTGTACTTCTTGGGAAGTAAAGCACTTAGCACACCTAACGTGTGGTGCTTTACACTCCTTGTATTTCATAATATGATCAAGATTTAAGTCACAAATGCCAACCATCAACCAAAATGTTCACTAATTTTCAAAATTTTAAATCCCCAAGAAGTAGCAGTAACAGGTTCTGTTTATATAAGCAGCTCTTAATGACAGATGTTTTTACTTAGGTACTTACCTCCTAACTTGATAGGAAGAACTTGGGGAGGATGCAAAATATTTGATTATTTAATTTCTTGTTACAATATGGTAGAAATTGATATAAGTTGAGACAAGTATTTTAACCGTGATATAGAATGTTAAATAGTGGTAGAGAAATAGCCTTAGTGAGATTTGAACCTAGTTTTGACATTTATTTTACTCCTTGGCATGCCATTTTGTCTGTATGTGTCATCCGTATAACAACAGTAGTCATAAAAGCTGTCACTTCTTGAGCACACACTGAGTGTCAAACATTCACTCCTCTAATTTATTATTCACCCTGTGAGGTAGGCCCTGATAGCTTCCATTTATAAACTCTGAAACTGAGTCTCAGCCCCTTGGGTCCACAGTCCTCTACTGAAGTATTGTAATTACATCAGCCATTTACTTACTGGAATTAACTAGTAGTAAATGAAATTTGGCATTGTTTATTACCATGAACAAGATGTAGCCCTTTTAGCATCAAACTGGTCTTGTGGATAGTTAAAACAATATACTTTAAAAAATAGTGATAGTATTTATATGTGGAATCTAGAATATGATACAAAAGAACCTATCTACAAAACAGAAACAGACTCATAGAAAACAGACTTCTGGCTGCCAAGAGGGAGGGAGGGAGAGGTATGGACTGTGAGTTTGGGGTTGGTAGATGCAAACTATTTACATTTAAAATGGATAAACAACAAGGTCCTAATGTATAGTACAGGGAACTATACTGAACATCCTGTAATAAACCATAATGGAAAAGAATATTTTTTAAAAATGCATATATGTATATACCTGAGTCACTTTGTTGTAAGTCAGATTGGCACAACATTGTAAATCAACCGTACTTTAATATACAGTTTTTTAAATTAAAAAAAGTTAAATGTCAGGAAATTTAATTTTAATCAAAATCTTTGTTAAGTCTGTTAGCTGCTTTCTTGTTGAACTGTTCAAGAGTTCCTCCTTATGGTGGGTGGTACTGTTCAGTTAGTGGATTCTGGTTATTTGAATCTTCATTTTAAATTTTTGGCTCTACCTCAGGGATCAGCAAACTATGGCCTAGGAAACAAATCTGTCCTGCTGCCTGTTTTAGTAAATAAAGTTTCATTGCAACACACCCACACTTACTTGTTTACGGATGCCCTGCAATAGAAAATATATTCACTGTCTGGCTCTACAGAGAAAAAAATCTGCCAACTTCTGCTCTACCTCATTCAACAAAAAGATTTGAAGCAATTGACTTGTCATATCTAATCCTAAAGTCATATGGAACTTTCCTTTAAAATTTCCATGTAATTTCCATGTAAATTCTTTATGAAAAAAGGTTGGGGAAGAAGTTTAAAGCAAAGTTTAAAAGTGGTTAGGTTTAAATAACATTCTGTTTCTTCAATACATTCCACTGATGTGAGGATTTGCTCACTAGTATACCTAAGACCCTGGTGACTCAGTTGGTAAAGAATCTGCCTGCAATGCAGGAGACCTGGCTTTGATCCCTGGATCAGCAAGATCCCCTGGAGAAGGGAATTGCTACCCACTCCAGTATTCTTACCTGGAGATTTCCATGGGCAGTCCATAGGATTATAAAAGAGTCAGACACGACTGAACGACTAACACTTTCCTACGTAAGACCTGGTAGTTACATTTAATGATTGATCAAAATGATTAAATATGTTTTGAAATCCTTTCTTTCATCCTTAGAGAGAGAGATATATTTTCTATCCCATTAAATGGATAACAACGAGGATACAAGAAGATTCTGTTTTAATTTACAGAGAAATAAAATTTGGTCATGTGTGAGTTTTTTGTTTACCTTCCCTGCCCAGGAGGAGCCAGTGCTTATTATGTTTCCAATTAGATGGTTATCTGATCCCTTTGAAAGTAATGTCTGTCCATTCCCTCTGTTGAAGCAAGTAAGTGTGGGTCCCCTTGATGCACTCAAGTTTCACAAGCCTTGGGATCTTTAGTCTACTCTTTACTGTAGGTTTCATAATTGATACTGAGAACCTTTTCCCATATCACACACATGAATATAATGAAAGTGTTAGACTAACTTTTGTAGAGATAGCAAAAGAGTACCCTGAGACTAATTACGTAGCATTAAGTTTTTTGCTCTGATAACAACTTTCAAAAGAGATTTTGCTTTGGAAAATAGGTGTGTGTAAGTTTTTCCTTTTGTTTTTCATCTTCCTGTTTGCTGACTACACTAAACAACAGAAATCAAGCATTAACTTGTTTTTGTTACTTGGCAGAAAGTACCATCATTTTGTGGCATTTTTCTTGTACAGTGGGTGGCATTTCAGTGGTACATTTAATCTTGCAGTAAGCTTTAACCTAACATTTTGTGTTCCTGGTTGGTGTTTTAAGTAGTAAGGTGAGCTAAGTTGAAAATATTTTACATGTATCTGAAATAAAGTTAGGAAAGTGGGAATAAATGTTCTTGTAGGTTGCACATGTAGATGAAACCTACTAGTACCCCTAAAATCTAAGTTAGTCTAAATCTAACAAGTTTCAATCAATAAAAATCCTCCGAAATGCCAATGTTCTCAGAGAAAATACTCTAGGGAGTATGCAGGCTTTGCTTGAGGAAAGGTAGTGTACTATTCAAAACCCCAAATATACACACCATAGCAAAGTAGAGAAATAGAATATCTAAAAGATAACACAGATCATCAAAATGACAAATGAGCTGTTAAATTTCATAGTCATAACAAACATTCTTTCCTCCTTTGTTTGTTCTATTAGCAGCAGAGATATTTCTGAAAGGTTTCATGACAAGGTCATACCATATAGCACTGGGGACTATATTCAATATTCTGTGACAAACCATAATAGAGAAGGATATGGAAAAGTATACATATGTGTATATATACATAATATGTATCTATAACTGAATCACTTTGCTGTACAGAAGATATTAACATATAAATCAACTAGCACAAGCTGGAATCAAGATTGCCAGAAGAAATATCAACAACCTCAGATATGCATATGACGCCACCCTTATGGCAGAAAGTAAAGAAGAACTAAAGAGCCTCTTGATGCAAGTGAAAGAGGAGAGTGAAAAAGTTGGCTTAAAGCTCAACATTCAGAAAACTAAGATCATGGCATCCGGTCCCATCACTTCATGGCAAATAGATGGGAAAACAGTGGCTGACTTTATTTTGGGGGGCTCTAAAATCACTGCAGATGGTGATTGCTGCCATGAAGTTAAAAGACGCTTACTCCCTGAAAAGAAAGTTATGACCGACCTAGACAGCATATTAAAAAGCAAAGACATTACTTTGTCAACAAAGGTCCATCTAGTCAAGGCTATGGTTTTTCCAGTGGTCATGTATGGATGTGAGAGTTGGATTATAAAGAAAGATGAGCACCGAAGAATTGATGCTTTTGAACTGTGGTGTTGGAGAAGACTCTTGAAAGTCCCTTGGACTGCAAGGAGATCCAACCAGTCCATCCTAAAGGAGATCAGTCCTGGGTGTTCATTGGAAGGACTGATGTTAATGCTGAAACTCCAGTACTTTGGCCACCTGATGCGAAGAGCTGACTCATTTGAAAAGAGCCTGGTGCTGGGAAAGATTGAGGGCAGGAGAAGGGAACGGCAGAGGATGATGGTTGGATGGCATCACCGACTCAATGGACATGGGTTTGGGTAAACTCCGGGAGTTGGTGATGGACAGGGAGGCCTGGCATGGTGCGGTTCATGGGGTCGCAAAGAGTCGGACACGACTGAGCGACTGAACTGATAAATAACTATATAAAATTTTTTTTACTTTAAAAATTAAAAATATTTTCAAAATTCAAATGTTCATGATTAGGTTCTGTTCAACTATTATATAATAGCATAATGCTTCTTGCCAGTATCCAGTCTTATTGTTCTAAATAGAGAGTATGTGAGTGGTAGTAAGAAACACCCCAGTGTAGTGGAAAGAATATGAATGTTGTCTGGGTTTTTTGGTTTGTTTTTGCTTTGGGAAGATAATTCAAACTTTGATTGCTTTCTCACTGTATAATGGGGTAATAATTTCTTCTTTGTAGAATTTTGTAGTCAATTAAATAAGGTTATGTTTGTAAAGTGACAGGCATAATGCTTGGTGTGTAACTACATTTATTTGTCGCCATTGTATCACCACAATTATTTAAAAGTGTACTATGAGTAGTTATCTTCCCTGGTGGCTCAGACAGTAAAGTGTTTGCCTACAATGCAGGTAGACCTGGGTTCATTCCCTGGGTTGGGAAGATCCCCTGGAGAAGGAAATGGAAACCTACTGCAGTACTCTTGCCTAGAAAATCCCATGGATGGAGGAGCCTGGCAGGCTTCAGTCCATGGGGTCGCAAAGAGTCTGACACGACTGAGCGACTTCACTTTCTTTCTTTATGAGTAGTTAACGCTTCTTTCACTTAGTGCTTCCTGTATCTGTCTAGTAGTTCCTCCACCCCTTAGCAGTGGGCAGAGTATCGGTCTGTGGGTGTGTGTGTATATTACTGATAAAGCTGTGACACTGTTAAAATTATGAAAGTGAAAATAAACTTTTTGGGGGTGTTTTGATGCAGACAGCTTTACTAAACCGCCTGGAGCGAATTTTCGAAGCATGTTTTCCTTCCGTATTTGTCCCTGATACTGAAGAAGAAGTTACTTCCCTGAAGCACTTGCTGGAAACAAGCACCCTGCCAATAAAAACAAGAGAGGCCTCAGCGGAAAGTGGGTGAGTAGTAGACACTTTTTAGGTCTACTTGTATGTGTGTTAGTTTGACTGTTCTAATTTATAAGGTTATCTAAGGTTATCTTAAACTGTTAAGGTTCTAAAACATTAACTTGTTTAATAAAAAATCACATTGTGCCTAAAGATGTAGTTAAAAAATCTCTCTACCTCTCCACTTTTGAGCTTTGTTTAAAAAAAATTTCTAAAGCAGTATTCTATTCAGTCAAATTTTTATATATTATTTTTTTATTTCCTAGGTTGATAGATGAGAATTTAGATCTTACATCTGCTGTTTTCCTCCCTTCATCTTCCCAATACACTTATGTCATAGTTTTTGGTTAAATTGTTATTTGGTATTTTCATTATTATGATCATGTAACTAGTGTTCAAAGCTAAGCCACTATTTCTTTTATAGTACACTTTTTTCCTGGATTTAATGATTTCCTCTTTTTTTTTTTTTTTAACTCACTAATCTGTGCCTACCCTCCAATTAGCCTGTGAATACAGTTTTACTTGTGATAAGACCTATCAAACTGGCCAATTCATTTTTTACCTGGAGTCTTCCATCTTCCAGTTCCTTCCAATCTGGAATAGATCAGTCTAGGCCTCCTATCACATGCTGTCTTGGGACTTCCCTTCAGTTAAATCCCATTTTGGTGAAGCACATTCTCTAATAGCCTCCTTGAGGGGGAGGTGGGGGGCGGGGAAGAAAAGGTTCCCAGGAAGTAAAATTTTACTTTATTCTACCCCCACTTCACATTTATAATTTAGAGTCTTTCATTGCTGGTATTTTGATGTTTTACAATGAAGTATCTTGGTGTGGGTCTTTTTTCATTCATCTGACTGAGTACTTAGGCACAACCTTTCAATCAGGAAGCTTCTGTTCTTCATCATTGAGCAGTTGTCTTACAGTGCCAGCTACCTTCCCTCCTATGCCTCTGTGTTCTTTCCAGAACTGCTGTTAATTTTTAGATGTTAGAGGGTCTAGATTGACTTTCTAATTTTAATTTCAAAGTTATTCCTAGATGCTTCTCTTACATTTCATTACTCACCACCTCTGAAGGCAGTATTTCTTAATTTCATTTAAGATGAATATTATTTTTGCTTCTTGACTTTTGTTTTGGGGTGATTTCTGAGAATAAAAGGAGATAAAAAGATTGATGTTTTGCCATCTTTAAACCATTTAGATATGCTTTTAAAAATATGCTAGCTGTACGGACAGTTCATACTCTTAGACCCAAGAGATTCATTCTAAGGAAATAACAGAATTCTACAGTAACACACTGTAAACTACAGGAGGATATTCTTGCCTTACTAGCAATAGGAGCCAACAGTAAAAACAACTTAATTAAAACTGTAGGATTGTGGCTAAATAAATGATGATGCATCTGTCTAATAGGACATAGTAAACCATTGAAAAAGGTACATATGTAGGTAAGGAAATGCTTCAAGTCTGAGAAAAGAATACAGAATTTTATGTATCCTGTAATTCCAACTGTGTGGGGGGGGTCAAGACTCAAGGAGAAAACATTAAATAGCTCTAGTAAGATGGTGAAGTGCTCAGTGATTTCTACTCTCCTTTTAAATGCTTTTGTTTTAAAATTAAATAAGAATAACATACAGGCTAAATTTTTGCTTGATTGTTTCAGATGAGTTTAACTTAGTTGCTTTCCTAATGACTAAATGTTCGCTCTTGATTTCATTCAGGTAATAGATATATATATATACTCATGTTAGACACAAGATTAATTAGAATGTATAATATTTTATAGTCACTTTAAAAGTAGAATTCATGGTGAAAGCTACTGAGTAACCCATTGTTGGTGGCTTCATTGTGTTGTGACCTTTGCAGGGAACTGCTGGATGTGTGGACCGAACTACAGGATGTCCATGATGCACATGGCTTGAGATATCAGTGGGGTGGCTCCCATAGCAACAAGAAGCTTTTATGTTCCCTGGGAATAGACACCCGGAACATTGTAAGTTTATTAGTACCTTAGAAAATCCTTTGATGAACTTATGGATGTTTTTAAATTCTTTCACACCTCTATACAAGTTATGATAAACTGGTTTCTCAGAAAAATAGATACTCATTTGTTTAAATGTTCATTTATTTTAAATATGCCAACTTCTAAGTGTAAATCTATTTAGATTTTTCTCTGAAATTTCTTATCTTTAGAAAAAGATATTTTAGTGTTTTTCCTTAACTATGAGATGAAGGAATTGGGCTAGGAGATCAAAACTATAATCCCATAAGGGCAATTTAACAGTTTCTTCAATTTTTCACTTACAGTGTACATAATAAAGCATTGCAAGAGTATTTTGGAAACTGTTTCATTGTATGACAAGTCATTCTCTAAATACATATTCTTTCTCTCTAACATACATATGTAGCTCTTCACGGGCAATAAGAAGCAACCTGTTATAGTGCCCATGTATGCAGCAGGATTGGTAAGTACAATGATGCTTTTGCATGTATTTATTATTGTTGCATTTATTCTGTAAAATCATCTTACATAGCATGACATGGAAAGTGTATTTTAAGGTATGGTATAGAACCATTAAGAGAATAAATACAATAATATCCTTTTTTGATCTCATAAATCCCTTCAAGTCTTGATCTGAGGACATTTTTCTGTATTTTATTTATTACAGACACTTTTAGTACTATTGGTGTTTATAACTTTTGTAAAATTCACTTTTGGAAGTCTCTCTCTCTTTTAATTGCTTTTGAAAAGAAGAAACTCAAGTATCTGAAGCCTTAGATATCATTTGTTTAAATGCATTTCTGATTATTTTTAAATAATGCAATGTTGAAGCCATGGATATATACAAAAGGTTGGAGATAGCAAATTATAACAAATGAAAATGAACCAAGACCCATAATTGGTCCTTAGTTTTTCCATTAATGTTTTAAACATGTTAAATTTTGTTTTTTCAGATACACCAGGTAGTCCAGGAAAACTGAGGAATTTTCATTCTGTACCTTATCAAGACTCAGCCACATTTTAAAGTTTGATGTGTTTGTGGTTTTTGTCATGTCTTTGAGTTATTGGTGCAAAAAATGTCCTGTCTACTAAACTAAAAATATTAAAAAATTTTTTCACCAATAACTTGAAAATAAGGGAAAAAATACTATGTTTAAGAAACAAACAAACAAAAAACTAAGGAACACTTGGTATGGAATTTAAATTTAAAAACCCTTTATATGCATGTGAAAATGAATTTGCTGTGGAACTTGACCTTATTTTAATCTGCAAACTTCTCTATGAATAAGCTCTAATTATTTTTACTGAATTGAAATTTTGCTTTGTTTTGTTTTTGTTGGTTTGTTTTGTGAGATTGGACAAAAGCTTCTTTGAGCTTTTTTAAAAAATCAATTTCTTCTCCTTTGTGAATGGTTATCTTGTATTTATTATGGACAGAGGTTCGTGACACTGTACAGGAGACAGGGATCAAGAAAATCCCCATGGAAAAGAAATGCAAAAAAGCAAAATGGCTGTCTGAGGAGGCCTTACAGATAGCTGGGAAGAGAAGAGAAGCGAAAAACAAAGGAGAAAAGGAAAGATATTCCCATCTGAATGCAGAGTTCCAAAGAATAGCAAGGAGAGATAAGAAAGCCTTCCTCAGCGATCAGTGCAAAAAAATAGAGGAAAACAACAGATTGGGAAAGACTAGAGATCTCTTCAGGAAAATTAGAGATACCAAAGGAACATTCCATGCAAAGATAGGCTCGATAAAGGACAGAAATGGTATGGACCTAACAGAAGCAGAAGATATTAAGAAGAGGTGGCGAGAATACACAGAAGAACTGTACAAAAAAGATCTTCACGACCCAGATAATCACGATGGTGTGATCACTCACCTAGAGCCAGACATCCTGGAGTGTGAAGTCAAGTGGGCCTTAGAAAGCATCACTACGAACAAAGCTAGTGGAGGTGATGGAATTCCAGTTGAGCTATTTCAGATTCTGAAAGATGATGCTGTGAAAGTGCTGCACTCGATATGCCAGCAAATTGGGAAAACTCAGCAGTGGCCACAGGACTGGAAAAGGTCAGTTTTTGTTCCAATCCCAGAGAAAGGCAATGCCAAAGAATGCTCAAACTACCGCACAACTGCACTCATCTCACATGCTAGTAAAGTAATGCTCAAAATTCTCCAAGCCAGGCTTCAGCAATACATGAACCGTGAACTTCCAGATGTTCAAGCTGGTTTTAAAAAAGGCAGAGGAACCAGAGATCAAATTGCCAATACCTGCTGGATCATCGAAAAAGCAAGAGAGTTCCAGAAAAACATCTATTTGTGCTTTATTGACTATGCCAAAGCCTTTGACTGTGTGGATCACAATAAACTGTGGAAAATTCTGAAAGAGATGGGAATACCAGACCATCTGACCTGTCTCTTGAGAAACCTGTATGCAGGTCAGGAAGCAATGGTTAGAACTGGACATGGAACAACAGACTGGTTCCAACTAGGAAAAGGAGTACGTCAAGGCTGTATATTGTCACCCTGCTTATTTAACTTATATGCAGAGTACATCGTGAGAAACGCTGGGCTGGAAGAAACACAAGCTGGAATCAAGATTGCCGGGAGAAATATCAATAACCTCAGATATGTGAATGACACCACCCTTATGGCAGAAAGTGAAGAAGAACTAAAGAGCCTCTTGATGAAGGTGAAAGAGGAGAGTGAAAAAGTTGGCTTAAAGCTCAACGTTCAGAAAACTAAGATTGTGGCATCTGGCCCCATCACTTCATGGGAAATAGATGGGGAAACAGTGGAAACAGTGTCAGACTTTATTTTTTTGGGCTCCAAAATCACTGCTGATGGTTATTGCAGCCATGAAATTAAAGGACGCTTGCTCCTTGGAAGGAAGGTTATGACCAACCTAGATAGCATATTTAAAAGCAGAGACATTACTTTGCCAACAAAAGTCCGTCTAGTCAAGGCTATGGTTTTTCCAGTGGTCATGTATGGATGTGAGAGTTGGACGGTGAAGAAGGCTGAGCGCCAAAGAATTGATGCTTTTGAACTGTGGTGTTGGAGAAGACTCTTGAGAGTCCCTTGGACTGCAAGGAGATCCAATCAATCCATCCTAAAAGAGATCAGTCCTGGGTGTTCATTGGAAGGACTGATGTTGAAGCTGAAACTCCAATACTTTGGCCACCTCATGCGAAGGGTTGACTCATTGGAAAAGACCCTAATGCTGGGTAGGATTTGGGGCGGGAGGAGAAGGGGATGACAGAGGATGAGATGGTTGGATGGCATCACCGACTCGATGGACATGGGTTTGGGTAGACTCCGGGAGTTGGTGATGGACAGAGAGGCCTGGCGTGCTGCAATTCATGGGGTCGCAAAGAGTCAGACACGACTGAGCGACTGAACTGAACTGATCTTGTATTTTCAAAACACCTTGATCATCCCTACTTTCTTTTATGTTGTAGATAAATATAGTCCATAATGTTTCTTTAACTTTCTGGTTATTTGGATCTCTTTTCTCAAGAAATAGCTTTCTAGAGATTGTTGGTGGTGTTATTGTCACATTCTGAATAGGAAGTAGGAATTTAATTTGTGGGCAGTTTCATTCTGCATGTTGGGGACAGTAACCTATTTAATGCTTCTGTGTTAGACTGAGCACATTAGCCAATTTTTTTAAGTTTTATGAAGAGTTAAAAGACTCGTATCTATGCTTTTTTCCTCTCTCTTAATTACAACCTTTTATTAGTAATGTAGTTTTACCATTTTTGTAAGCTTTTAATAACAAAGTTGTTTTAGTGAATATATCATCTCCTCCTCCCTCTTTTTGATGCCTTACATTTAGAAGCATTCTTTTTCATATCTGGTTTATCTGATTTCAAATTTTAATGATACCTGAATTTTTTCCATAGTGGTTTACACACATGAGATGTTCAATATCTTTTGATCTCATCTGAAGGAATAGTATCTGAAGTAGTCATTTAAGTCTCTGGTTCTGAGACTTTGATGTGCATTAGAATTGCTTGGAAGACAACAACACAGAATGCTGGGCACCACCTCCATAGTTTCTTATTCAGTAGGTCTGGGGTAGAAGTTCCCAGATGATAGAGGAGCTACTGATGGGGACCGCTTTGAGAACCACTGGTTTTAGGAGGAGTTCACATTAGAAAAGTTGGCTAAGACTAGTAATCGTTTACCAAATGCATAGAGTCTTTCTAGAAGGGCACACGCCTTTATAATGTATATGACATTGAATTAGACCACGAATTTATTTTCATTTTTCAAGATGCTGGATTAAAGCCTTTCACGTGTACTGTTGTTAAGAACTATTGATATATATGTAAATTATTTATTTTAGCTTATACTCAATTTTATGAAAGTAGGGGGATTCTCCTGAAAGCTTTGTTTTGAGAAATGTATAGATTCTAACTGTAAGATTGTTAGACTTAGCAGCTTCCCCGCCCCGCTCTCCCCCCGCCCAGTAGAAGTAGACTTTTATCTGATTGATAACTGTTCAAGAGCTTGTCAAGTTATTATTCTAAAATTTGTAAAAGCTTGGGCCTTCTTTCATGCCAGTAACCTGGCATGAAAATAACACATTATTTTTAGTGTTTGGTAGAACACAGATACAAAGTGCTGATTTTTTTTTTCTTCTTTGTTTCTATACCCATCTTGAATGTCTTTCTTTCTTAGTGAAAGTGTGTTAGATTCGTAACATGCCTAGTGGAACATATAAAATGGTTTCCCCTCTGAAATGACTGTGCCTCTGCTTTGCCAGTCCAAAGAACTAAGGCTCCCATCCTGTAGTGAGGAAGGATCAGACACTAAATTTCACGTTGTAGCATATGGATGTCATCACACTATATGGTGTGTTTTAGAATCCACTCCTACCTCTCCAAGTACCACCGTGGTGTAATGTGTATGAAGAATGCCCTTTCCTGCAGTTTTACGTCTGAAACATCAGAACAGTATTGGATTCTCAGGACATGGATGTAATATACTGTTTTGCTTGCCACTTCCCCTCCCCCACCATTCTATGCATTTGTACATTTGTGTGACAGTGATAACTAGGCACTCTAAAGCAAATCCAGTTTAAATTTACAAGGTCTTATTTCAAAAAGTTTGGATTACAAAGGTATTATTATGAACTATTTCCCATTAGAGTGCTGTAAGATTTTCACTAAACAAAATTTAAGACTAGTTCCATTTTGTCTTCAGTACTTTCCAAATGACCTGTTTTCTTTCTGCTTTCTGCTAGATTAACTTTCTTGTGAAGTTTATGGGCTGATCCTTCCCCCAACTAATAGCTAATATGCCTTTTTCAGGGTATGTTAGAGCCCACCAAGGAACCACTGAAACCACTATCTGCTGCAGAAAAAATCGCTTCCATCGGTCAGACCACCACTATGTCACCAGAAATGAACACATGTACATCTGACCAATTCCAGGTAAAAATATCTGGATGTATATAGATACATTTATGCATGTGTATACACATATGTCCACACACATTGTTGTTTCCCTTAATATATAACTTTTCATTTTTTAAATATTTAAAAAATTTAGTTTCATGATAGATGTGGTTTCAGTTCTTATTAACATCCTTTGAAATACAATGAGAAAATTCTCTTTAATTTTAAAAAGTAGAAAAGACAGTTTGAGAACTGGCTGGTGATGGGTAAGTCCTTTAAACCTATCTAGGCCTTAGTCTTTTTACTTATAAAATAAGAACTTTGAAGCAAGCAAAAAATTGCTTACAGCTGGTGCATTGTATGATCATTATTACTGAGACATAAATCTGGTAAGTGCTGGATTTTCAAAAAAAGAAAACATTGCATTTATACCAGCTCTTCAAGTATGCCATTATGTGTTTTTCCTGAAGCTTGCAAAAATTTTATAAAGTTATAAAATTTAGGTGTGTTATTACATCAATAACTATTGTTTTAAGAGTTTGAATAAAGCTATTAAGTTGAAAATGATACAGCCTTTAACAAAATTTTGTATGGATTAAGAAAAGAAGAAGGCTCTCTTACCCTTCTTACCCTTTACTTCTTTGGCACATCTAAGCACAGATCATATTTCAGTCAAATATATTTAATATTAAAGCCTTTCCTCTCACTTTTTTCCTGGGATAACATAGCCACTTTGGTTTACTTACTTTTTTGACATCAGGTTAGCAACTGACTCGGTGCAGGTTAAAATTATTTTTTAAAATATTAATATTCTTAATGAACATTACCATTTCTAAAATATATTCTTGCTGTGTTTGTCATTTCTTAACCTTAAATATCATCACTAATTATGCCTAACACAAAAATGCATGTTTGGACACCCTTTCCCAAGATGTGTTCCACTGAACACTAATCCCCAGAATTGCTTCACTAAAGAAGGGTTCCATAGTGAAGTGAGTTCGGGAAATATTTCATATCAAACCCTAAACAACCCTTGGAGGTTCACAACACATACATTAAGGACTCTGAAAAATTCTGCAGTGGATAACCCTATTTAATTTTATTTCATTTCTCAAATTTACTTGGCCATAGAACCCTGTTCTGTAGGGATCAGGGAAGAAGAGTTTTTAACACCTGTAGAACTAGTGTTTTGAAGAACATACTTTGGCAAATGATTTTGTAAAGCAAGGTCCTGCCTTTTTAGGTGTGTTTCAAGAAACATGTGATATTACTGCCATGTACCACTGTGGTTTATACTTGAGCTTAGCTTCAACGTCCCTCTGAAACCAGTTTATTACTGTCACTGAATCTGTGAGCATGGAGACCTAATGCTTAAAATGCCTGGCCTTATTGATTGGGCAACAGGCAAGGTGCCTGGGCAAACTGTCTCAGCAGGCTGACTCTGTCCTCAGCGCTCCTCCCTTCATCGGCCACGTATTGACCGCCCTCTGGCTGTCAGCTCTTCTCACGGCCGTGTCTGTGCAGAGTCCAGAATTACAGCGCGTTCTCACTGCTGCCTCAGTCAGCATTCTTATTCCTGCAGTGCTAGGTGTTAGGAAAGTAATTTGAGCTGTTCTTAATTTGAGCCACTTGTTGTTACTTTTCCTTGCCTCCTTCTCCTCTTCTCCATCCAACCACTTCCATGTATTACAACCCCATAAGCTATTGCTTATTTTATTAGTTAGCTATCACATGTCATTTTTGCCTAGTCATACCTCTATATAATTTAATTATAGACTTGATTAAAAGTCTAGATAACCTAGTAAAAAGCATGTGTGTTAATTTGATGGAAGATTTTTAGTAGAAATAAACGTGTATTAATTTGATGGCGGTTAGTTGCAGCTCCACAAGGATTCAGCTGCTGCCATCTCTGTACATACAAATAGACCCCTATGTACTTGTAATCAAAGGACTGTCTCGCTAGTTATAGGCAAGTATGGGAATTTTCAGTGACATTGAAGCATATCTAACTTTTTTGCTGGAAGATGGAACTTGGTCTCTTGCTATTTATATTTTTTTAAAGCTCTTTTTAATCAAGTACTTCCTTTTGTTCTGTTTCACGTACACATTTCTCTTTTTTAAAAAATACACATCAATATTGAATTAACAAGTTTATTCTATACTTTTTATGGTATTTTGTGATCCTCATTGACTTTAGTTTTTAGGCTTTGGAAAACCAATGAAAACAGTATTTCCCAATGGAATTTCAAAGTTATTTCTGAATTAACTTGAGCCTATGTAGGTCTGCTTTCTAATATTCAAACTGAAGATTTCAGCATGCATATCAGAATTTTGTGCTGAGATGCCTGGCCTCCATCACTAAATTACATGGTCTTTGCTTGGCTCCATACTTTTTATTAAGGTTAAAATACTCAACAAACTTTGAAATGCATTCTAAAGGTTCTCCATATAAAGTACATTTCTTACCACTCTTCCTTGGCACACAATGTATCTATAATTTTTCACATAACATTTTGGCTATTCAGTCTTCCTCCTAACGATAATTTTCAGATGAAACAACCATAAACATTAGTGCTAGAAGCTTAGCAAAATGTGTCAGCAAAGACCTGTTCAATACCTGAATTTTTTTTCCCAAAAAAGCATGTGGCAAACCTTCCTTTTATGTTTTGGCATCCTTGAACAGTGACTTTCAAACTTAGCATAGTGGCATAATTCTCATTATGACTGCATGTCTTTTCTATTTCAGTTTGGCACCCACTAAATTTTTATCTTTTCTTTCAAATGAGTTTGTACTCATCAGTCTTATTGGCATTACATCTCTTGTTTAGAAATTCAGTATTTTATTGATATCTGTTAATGTGGGGTTTTTTAAAAAAGATAATTTTACCTGAAAAAAAAAAAAAAACAGTTTACAAATAAAAAGCAGGTAGTGATACTTTTTGTTGTTGTTGACATCTTTTTTCACTGAATTTCAAGGTCACATCAATCACAGTGCCATACTGAGTCCCTCTTAGGAAGGTTAGGATGTTAACCATACTTTATTCACTGCCGAGTGGAGTCAGCTCCCTGGCTAGCAGTTATCCAGCTGGTTACCACCAGCAAATTTCCTCTCTTAGGCTGCTTTATGTTGCTATTTCAGTTGTGAATCAGAATTTTAGAGCTAGAAGAAAGAAAAAAATGACAGTCTAGCTCTGTACTCTCGTTTTACAATTAGAAAACGTATTTGGAAAGACTAAGTAATTTACCTAAAATCACATGTCAGTGATGTACTTAGGACTAGAACCAAAGTCTCCTGTCTCTAGCCTTTTCTTTCTCCCTCTTTTTATTATTAACTTGTCTCCTTTCGTCTCTGCAGTAATCATTCATGCCACATAAAGTTGTTTTTAAATGTTTCATTCCAGTGCCTTCTCTTTGAGTTGCCTGCTTGTCAGTGCCATTAGTTAGCCTGTAATTATTTAGGTATCTGTTTTTCATCTGTCTCAATTCCACTAAATTTTGATTCATGATTTAGTACCTCATTATTACAGTATTGGTTGGTTGTATCTTCAAAATGCCATACATGTCTGTGAAAAGTAAAATTCCAGAAAATCATTGAAATATTTCAGAACATCAAGGTACTTGACATCGTTTAGATAAAACATGTTAATGAAAGAGCTTTGCTTAGCTTTACCCAGCAATTTTGTTATTACAAAAATCTGAGTTTTGTCCATCCAGTCAGTATTGAATAGTTCTAAAGGTTTTCCTGATTGAGAAGTAGAACAAGTTGAATCTGTTGGAATACCTAGAGCTTTTTTGTTTGTTTTTGAGATCAGCTAAAGAAGGTCTTTTATAAATGTTATTTATCAGTCTTGCCAGGTAGGTTGTGAACTAGATTTTCACAAGGATTTTTAAAACTTTTATTTGAAACAATTATAGATTTACAGGAAGTTGCAAAGACCATACAGAAGAGGTGCTTGTATCTTGACCAGTTTTCCCCACAATCACATTTTACATAATTATAGAATAATATCAAAACCAAGAATATGACATTTGCTCAATATGTGTGTATAGTTCTATGCTATTTTTTCATGTGACCACCACCACAATCAAGATACAGCATTCTTCCATCCCCCCAACCAACCCCCCATTCCACCTCTCTCTAATCCTGGCTGCCGCTATTACCAGTACTTTATTTTGTTTATATCTCCAGGCCTGACTTGATATGGGGGAGACCAAATGCTTATAGTAATATGCCCATCATTGGTTATCAAAGAAATTATATTATAATATCATGGGGTTAGACTTTCAAAATTAGCCAATTCATGTTCCTTTCCTACAGGGAACAGTGTCTTTGTCTACAGAGAAAAGATGATTATAAAGTTTTAATAAGTGCCTACCTTACAGTGAGCAAAACAGAAAAAAAAAAGATGATAACATGTTGATAGTAAGAGTCTAGTAAAAGGTTATTTCAATAAATGTTGCCAACACCACACCCAAAATAAAAGAAGAAAATGAAGAAAATGCATTTTTTCCCCTGTCAGAAATAGTCTTAAAATAAAGCATGGATCATTTTTAAAATGTTTCTTAGTACCTTCTGTCTTATATTTATCATTTGCTTATTTTATCTTTATGTGTTTGGCAGTTAACAGAGTTTTTAAACGTGGAATATTCAAATGAGTTCTGAGTATACTTTTCAGTACATTATTTTAAAAATTAAATTCTAATACTGATGATAAGTAATCTCTAAATTAGATAAGGTTATAAGTTTTTTTAAAAAATTGTATATATATAAGGAAACCAAATAAATTAACATCCATGTTTATACAGCTAGTTACTTAGTCCTTAATAACCCAACTTGCCTCCAATTCAGTATGCTACCTTCTCTGTTGCCTTGTATTATCTATTAAGAAATTGTAAGTGGCTAATCATTTAAAATAAAATAGATCACTCTTTAGTGAAAAAAGATCAGTGAGGTTTTCAAGCCAGTACTTTAAATTATGATTGGAGAATAGATTGAAATCTTGATATAGAATCAGTCTATAAACTTCTGTTTGAAAACGTAAGATAATTCCCTTTCTCAGATACACTATTTTTAATGTCAACAAGCTGTACTGTTTATAAATTTTGCAATTTCAGTTTGTGTTAATATTTGTAGATAACCTTCTGAAATTGTAAATTATCCCAACTTTGTCTTTAGGTATTTTATTGCCTAATGATCTTGCTGTAATAGTGTTTTGTTCTGTTTTTAAGGATTCTTTATGTTGCTACAACCTATACTGATTAATTTTGATTTTTTGGTTTTCAACTCTAGGAGTCTCTACCACCCGTCCAGTTTGACTGGAGTAGCAGTGGCCTTACTAACCCTTTAGATGGTACGTCTCTCCGTAGAGCCTCTAGCGCCAGAGCTAGAGTTAAGAAAGCTACAAAGTTCAGACAGACTTCTCTCTGCTGATTTCCATTTTTGTTTGAACATAACTTCTTATCTTTGGAAATTCAGGCTTTCTTTCTGAATAGTAATTGCTCAAGAAACCAGCCGTTACTATTATTAACAGTATTAATGTCCATATATAAGTAGTAGTAACCAGATAAAATTTTAGTTTCTTTTTATCTTAAGTCAAAGATAAGCTTCTTTATTTCTCACAGATATCTAGGTAGTTTAAATAACATTTTAGGTAGACCAATTTATTTGAAATTTTTTTCTCTAGTTTTAGTTTATGGAATTTTCTTGGATGCCAAGTCTTGTGTCTACAGGCTGCTTTAAAACACAAAGCACAATTATTTAACCAAAAACAATGTGCAAATAGATCCATATTTATTGACTCAAAGTAGTTTTCAGACTTAATAATATTTTATAGAGCACTTGTATGCAAATGAAAAATGAATGATTTTCATGCTCCTTTTCTAAAACTTATCTCAAAATACTAGTAGGTAGTTCCAGAAATAATTGGTTTCTCCTATGGCTTTAAAAGAAAATCCTGAGAAAGGATTAACTTATTCTAATAAGGTGGGGTCTTTTTAATAACACAAAATACTAGGTTTCCTGTGTGTTGATATCACAAGTTTTAATCAGACTCTAAAGTACAATTATTCTTATTCCTTATACTTCATAAGTTGTTTGAGCCATGGTCTGAAACACCTGTTACTCTTAACAGCTCTGCCTTAGAATGGGGGATCCTAGGGTATCTGGAAAGCATCCATTTGAAGAACAGTGCTGAAGGAAAGCCTGGATGCACCTTTTGCTGTTGTCTGGTGTCCTATTCAGTCAAATCATCATGCTTTTTATTAACAAACAACTTCTTTTAAAATGTATACTATTTCTGATTACTGTTTCAGAGTTAAAGGGGAACAGTACAGCTTGAGGTTGCACATCAGGGTAGGGCAGTTATGACATTTCTATTACCTCATTTTATTTTAAACTAAGTTAATGTATTGGTGCGTGTCCTGAAACTGACAACTTTGTCACTTTTAAAATCATTCATTAGAAACCAACACTACTAACATAAAAGATTGATTTGGGCATGTACAGTAATTTAATGTTGGGTTGAGATTAAAGTATTGTTTCCCTTTAACGGGTATACTTTCCCCCTTGGTCTTTCTGGTATGGCTTCAAGTTTCGATTGAAAGAACTGAACTCCGAACTAAAACCTTACTAAGTGTTAAATTATTTACATTGTACATGAGAAAATGTACATTGAATTAAACTGTTACTTTAGAAATGTCCTTAGCAATGAAAAACTAATACTGTACACATTGTTTTAATGTTGATTTTAAAATGTGTAATGACTACTAATTATAACCTGCATGTTCAAGTGTGTGTCTTACCCCTTTTTACACATAACCCCTCCTCCCTTGGCTTACCTTCTGTGTGGCTGCCTACCAACACGGTCACTGAATTTCAAGCTAGTGGAGGTTCCACTCTTCTGAACCTTGATTTCTTTGGGCCCGTGGATGACAGTAGCTCTAGCAGCAGCACCACAATCCCAGGTCAGCAGAGTGTTAAAACCACAATTCTAGTATATTTACTAAAAGCATGAGCACATCACTTGACTTTCCTATAAACAAGGAAACAAATAGATTATGTTCTCTGTAATGTCTTTCTAATACTTTTCTTTCATCTATCTACTGTTATTTTCTAGTATCTGACTACAATAAGTGACTTATGTGAAAAATGTATTTTAAGGAAAGGTTTGTCAAAGTGTAATAGTCAGAGCTGAAAGTAGTTTCTAGATATAAAACAGCCCTAACGTCCTTTACACAGTTAAAGGCAGGGTTTTTTTTTCCCATGTAAACAGAAAATGTGATCTTTTATATGCTTATTTTTTAAAGCATATTCTACAAAGCCATTTGAAAAAATACAAATTTAGATGTTTAAGAGTATTTTAGTACACCGTGACATTATAGTGTCTGTGATAATAGAACCTTTACAGATTCTAGCATTCAATTAGTTATCTATTAGCGTTGCTAAATGTATAGTTAGGTTCCAAAATGTTGGAGTCTAGCACTTAGTTATATAGTCCCACATAGAATTATTACTGTTTTTATGTAGCTCTTGAATAGAAAGCTTACTGTTAGTTTTCCATGGAGGAAAAAAAAATGTTAAAGGTGAAGTAGAAAATAATTGCTGTGAGATACTAAAAGCTAGAAATTAAAACTTATTGGAGTGCCTGTTAACGTTCAGCCTGGCAAAAGTTCAGTTCATTGACCCAAGGACTAATGTACTTTGTCATTTTCTAACTGAATAAAAAAGTAAAATATAATGGCATTTTTATGTTTATATTTTATTTAATATGATTTTAATGACTCTCTGTCATCCCTACTTGTGCTCTGGTAATCATGCCTTTTGATCACCAGACGGCTGTTACAGTGCTCTGTAGATGCTGATGCCCAGAATGCATAGTGAGGGTCCCTCTCAGTCCCTACTAGGATCAGGTAGATAGCCAGCCTGGTTCCTGAGAATTTGCTGGTTTTGTTCTATTCAACTAGATAACCCTGCCACCCACTTCTAGCAGTTCAGGAGCTATAATGGAAAATGGGGGAAGCTAAGAGAATAATCAGCTAAGGGTGAGGCTGGGACCCAGGATGCCCATCTCCATGTCTGGTTATGGAAATCTGGTTGTATTATAAGGATGTTCCAAGGCCGTTTATAGAAGGACTGGATTCCTCAAATCTAATCCCCTGGTTATCATTTTCATTGTTTCCAAGATTTTACAAGCATATAAGAAACTAAGCTGTGTCTGGTTTTAACTTCAATATGGTATTTCACTATTTAAATTAGTTCTAAATACATGTGAGCTATGGAATGACCTGGATGAGTAGTTTTTAATCCTTAATGGGGGGTGGGGGAACCAAAAAACTTGTGTATTAGTTTCCTTATTACTATAATCCCAAGAATGAAGTCAGTTCAGTTCAGTCGCTCAGTCGTGTCCAACTCTTTGCGACCCCATGAACCGCAGCACGCCAGGCCTCCCTGTCCATCACCAACCAAGCTCCTATTTTTAATTTACTCTCAGCTTTGTTTTGTCATGAACTATATGATAACTTAAATGAGGTCACTATTTTTGGATGCCTAAAAACCTGGTTTAAATTTAACTTTTGGTTACATTTCAAACTCAGTTAAAAATCATCCATAAAAGCACAAATAACCTGACCAAATAAAGAAGTACAGAAATGACCTGATAACCAGGTTCAGTACACACACAGCTTGGAGGAGAGCAAGCAGTTTCTGAGGTTTAGAGCTGTAATGGAAGTGAAATTAGCATGGTCGATTGCGATCCTTATTTCGGAACCTCTTAGATATTTTTGTTCCATTTTTTCATCAATATGCTCTAACTGCTGTGTAAACCTAATTACTATAAATATGCTTTGACTTGTTTTATTGCTATTGGGTGTTGTTAAAACTTACCATCAAGCTGTAGGTGTAAACACTTTCCTGAGTATTCCATTTTACCACTTGCTTGCACTTTTTCTGACTTGTTTCTGGGAAAGTCATTTTGTCTTAGCTTGCAGCTATTTAATTATTTTGTGTTTGAGACCTAGGAGGTTGGCATAGAACTTGGTTGGCTAGCTTTCTTTCTGTAACTAAACTATGCCTCATTAAGGTTCTGTTAAAAAAAAAAGAATCTTTTCCATTAAAAAAAATTACTCTCCATTTTTTTGTGTAGAGTAGTTATCTTGTTTTTGAAAAATATAAAATATAGCCATAGTACTTTTTTTTTGGTGATAATGGTTTTGGAGGGCTTGGGGAGGTTGATTTGGGTTTTGTTTTGTTGTTTTTTTCAATCTCCCACTTTCCTGTTTGACAGCCAAGTGGCCAGTTTTACAAACCCAACTAAATTTTCACTAGCACTTTCCTGTTGCCAGTCAGAATGCAGTTGTTTATTCTGTATTATGCATTCACCATCTACCTAAATTTTGCGGTTACTTGGAATCAAACCTTTCACAGTAGAGGAAGGAGGTGCTTTGGGTTCATTTGGTCCTGCTTTACAAGCATCTGTAAATTTTTTCATTTTTAGCTGCATAGTTATACTTACTATAGAAATACAAAGAAAGGAGCTTTTAAATTATATTTTGAAACTGTACCTTAATGAACTATTAAGAACTTGGGAGAGTCAACATTTTCTATAGCCTTCCTCCCTTGTTGAACATGGTAACTGTGAAAGCCGCTTTTGCTGGTATAATTTCTGTAAACATCTGAGATCTGTGTTTACATCTGCTAGTCAGCTACAAAGTTGGTTCATAGAAAGCAGTTCCTGATTTTCTTCTTAACCTTGAAATACCCTAAAAGGAGAAAACTTGTGAGCATCGATATATGACTCTTTTATATATAATTTTATCTGCTGATCCTAAGACTTTTAAAAGAAATAATAAGTAGAAATTGGTGAAACTATAAGACATTTGTACTTGAAATCTGCTTTTCTATTCAAAACTACTGAATTTGCTGAAACCAAAGAAAGGGTGGAATTAAAAAATTTTTGTCTGATTGTCTTTATTTTCCTAAGCTTAGCATGAGTTGAAAATACTTAATTGTTACTTGTTTTTTGTAATCATCATATTTTATATGAATTAATATTCAAGGAAGTTTTAAAATATGTATGTGTATTTTAATGAAGTCAGACAGGAAGGATTTTACTAGACTTTTACAATAAATGTAATCGTAATGAACTCAGCTTCATTTTGAATTTTTCCAAGAAGATATTTGAACTGTTAGCCACTAGATTCAGCTGTGAAACTTGAGGAGTATAATTAACCATTGAGACGATTTTCATTTGGTTCAAAAGTAGCGCTTTTATTCACTTTTTCTGAAAATATTTTACCTCCCCACTTCTTACCTAAAGAAGAACATTGTGGTATATAACTTTTCTTTAGTAATAATTTAATTCTTTGGATAATATTTCATGTCCTCAGATAGTCTGAATGTATTTAAATTAACCAAGTCATTTAGTGTATGTGAGACTTTACATTAACTTCCAAATTGGGGGGCATGAGTGAAAATACGGAGGAAAAATGGTCATGGAAATAAGGGAAAATGGAGGTTCAAAAAATGAGGTTAAATCAGTCCATTTAAACATTGGGGTGTTATATTGTGTAACAAATCATTGTGCATTCTATTTGTAAAACATTGTTAACTTTCATATCACAGACAAATCCAGTGCTTAGAAAGTTTCCTATAGCAGACAGTTTTTTTAGAAGTATTTACAAGTATTTGTAGATAACATTTATCTACATAAATGTTAGATTCATTAAGGCTATATTTATACCAAAGTGGAATTTTAAAAGTATTTTCCTACTTTATAAAAACTCTGAGAAGTGGAATTTATAATTTAAAAAATAAATACAATGTTACAGTGTTCTAAAGATGTGTTGTACTTATAAAGACTCAGATGTTTACGGAATAAATGCCTTTTGCATCTTGGATTATGGCTAATTGAGTGAGCCATTGCAGCGCACCATCACTGACTATCATTTTATACTATAAGGTGTGGATCCAGAGTTGTATGAATTAACAACTTCTAAGCTGGAAATCTCCACCTCAAGCCTCAAAGTGACTGATGCATTTGCGAGACTCATGTCCACAGTAGAGAAGACAAGCACATCTACCAGGTAAAAGCTAGTGTTCATTACACCTTAATTTTGAATTCTGTGTTTGAACCGAGTAGCCCAGATGGGAAAGCATAAAAGTTGGTAGTATTTCAATATATTGTATTAAAATTCACTTTACATTTATATAAATGCAATGGATGCCTAATTCCAGAAAATAGTATCAAGTTATGTTTAATTATGAATTTACTGGAGCAGAGCTATTTCATGAGAGACTGGAAGGGGCTGACAGATGTGGTCTTTTTCTCTCTCCGTACGTCTGTACCCAACTTTGTAACAAAAGAAGAGTCTGATTAAAGAATTGAGATCATAAAACCACTGCAGAAATGCTCCCCCTTTTCTTTCCTAACTACTGAGGTGATCATCTTTGGGGTCCCAGTTTCACAATCCCAGAGTCATGTAGGCTAATCCTTTCACCTCAAGGCGAAGAGAGAAGCACACAGCCACTGTTTTGTTTTCTGAATATTTGCTGATGTGTGGCACCTTTGATTTAGGTCCTGAAGCCTTGTTTTTAACAAGCCTTCTGAGATCCCCTTAGGTTCATGACCTTTAGAAAAGCAGTTTTCTCAGATACCAGGAATGTCATGTGGGCTTGTGTGTAGAAGTCAAAAAACCTTTAGTTTTACATAATTAAGCTCTGGAATAACCGACTGCTTTGACATGTTAGCCATAAAATAAGGCAGTTTCTAATAAGAAGGTAATCATTATAAAGGAATGGTTATGAAGGAAATCTCTACTGTGAGAGCAAATACCAGTGTTGATTGGGATACCAACTCTGCTGTCCCAAATCTGTGATTCATCGACATTTTAAAATAAAAATATTGGGAACCTTCTTGCAGTCCAGTAGTTAAGACTCCACGCTTCCAAGGTGGGGTGCAGATTCACTCCCTGTTTGAGGAGCTAAGATCCCACATGCTGCATGGTGTGGCCAAAAAAAAAAAGTGGAAATATTTACCTTTGCCCAGTTAGGCAGAGATATTATAGCGCTTTCTCCTGGGTAAATACATTCCATTCACATGTCAAATTCAGATTTATCTTTTAAATCAGTTCTTCTGTAGAAAAACATCCATTTAAAAAATAACTTTTTTCCTTGTGAATAATAAATGCTTACCTGTCTTAAAACTTTGGCTTGAATTTTAACATGGCCTTTTAAACTGTATTGTGTGCTGAAGTATCCATTCAATAGATATTATTATTAATACACTTAATGTTCATAATTAAGAAAATCCATTATTATATGTTTTATAAGCAAGGCTGCCCTGAACTCTTCCCAGGAATGGGTTTGTAGTCTGCCCATTCTTTCTTAGCTACAGATTCTCTCCCTCATCTCGTCGCCCGTTTCTTTGTTGTAATACTACCTGGCACAGTTAAGCCTCCTGTCAAGCTAGTGTGGATTTTTTGCTTGCTTTCTAATTTCTTCTCTTTCCAAATAAATTGTATTTTCAACTTAATGTTCTTCTTACACAAATTTCTCATCCGTTTTTTCTATATGTTAGCTAAAGGCTAATGACTTTAAAAACAAGCAAAACAGTGATGCTTTTTTATCATTTGGGCTTTCTCCTGCTGCTTTTTGTACAGCCTTTTCTAAGGGCAGTCCTAGTGTTTCCTCACCTTTTTCCCTCTGCAGTCTCACTGAGTGAACTGGAGCAATGTTGAGTCTCTGTGGTGAGAATTCCTTGTTGGTGCCATTAGGAGGAGCTCTAAGCCACGTAGTTAACTTGCTTGCTCTCCTAACTTTTCAACTCACCCTTGAAACATTCTGTACACTAAGGCACTCTTCCACTCTTCCAAAATAACTTTAAGTTATTTTCATTTTTTTCTCTTATTCTGTTCTGTTATGGGATGAACTGGAACTATCGTGTGCATCTTGGGGTTAGTGTCATAACTGAACTGGTCACTAATACCTGACCGGCTTCACATTTAACACAATAAATTGAAAGGAAAACAAGTTGCCACCTTTGTATTTTCTGTTTTGAGGAATTAACTATTTGAAAATGGTGAGAAGTGCAAATATTCACAGGTCTTACAATTAGAAGGTAATACTGTAAAATGTCCCCATGAGTGATTCTCAGTTGTACAGGGAAGAGAGAGGGTGCTGACATAGTTTCAACAGAATTTTTTAAGTGTTTTTGTTATTTTTAGGTTTTGTTTCATTTTTTGTTTTTGATTAAAACAGAATTTGAAGTGTACACGCCAGCAAAATCTTGGCTTTTGTCAGTACACAGAAGACACAGTGAAAAAGCATTGAGGAACTGTAGTATGAGGAAGGGTTAAGAAACAGTGGTCTAGGTAGAGGAAATTTGCCATATAGCAAACAACATTCCATACTCTTTTCCAAATGCCTTTGCATATGTAAGAGAAAATACATGTGCTCCTCTTTCTAAACATAGGTTGTGAAAGTGACTTACTTTTTAAAGAAATGCAAGTTCTCAGTTTTAAAATAGTTCCATCTTCTAGCTTACCTTTTCTAATACAGATCTTAATCAGTGTGTAGCAGCTAGTTAATAGCCACAGACTTTTAGCTGAAGCTTATATAAGCCAAAGGACTAGTTGCCAAAAGGCATACATGGTTTTTTGTTCTTTTTTTTTTTGACCTTTTAATTGACATATAATTCACATACCATGAAATTCACCCTTCTCAAGTATACGATTCAGTAGTGTACGATTTAGTGTATTTGTAAGGTTGTGCAACCATTGTTGTTGTTGAGTCGCTCAGTCATGTCCAACTCTTTGCAACCCCATGGACTGTACATGCCAGGCTTTTCTGTCCTTCACCATCTTGTGGAGTTTGCTCAAACTCGTGTCCATTGAGTCGGTGATGCCATCCAACTGTCCCATCCTCCTGTCATCCCCTTCTCCTCCTGACTTCAATCTTTCCCAGCATCAAGGTCTTTTCCAGTGAGTCAGCTCTTCACATCAGGTGGCCAAAGTGTTGGAGCTTCAGCCTCAGCATCAGTCCCTCCAGTGAATATTCAGGATTGATTTCCTTTAGGATGGGCTGGTTGAATCTCGTTTGTAGTCCAAGGGACTCTTAAGAGTCTTCTCCAATGCCACAGTTCAAAAAGCATCAATTCTTCAGTGCTCAGCTTTCTTTATGGTCCAACTCTCACATCTATACATGACTCCTGGAAAAATCATAGCTTTGACTAGATGGATGGTAGGCAAAATAATATCTCTGGTTTTTAATACGTTGTCTAGGTTTGTCATAGCTTTTCTTCCAAAGAGCAAGCGTCTTTTAATTTCATGGCTCCAGTCATCATCTGCAGTGATTATGGAGCCCAAGAAAATAAAGTCTGTCACTGTGCAACCATTACCATCATCTAATTCCAGAACATATGTACCATCCCTAAAAGAAACCCCATACCCATTAGCAGTCACTCCCTATATTCTTTTTTTTCTAGCTCCTGGCAGCATTCATCTGCCTTCTATGTCTATGGATTTTCATATTCTGGTTATTTCATACTAATGGAATAATACATTATATAGCCTTTTGTGTCTGACTTCTTTCGTTTAGCATAATATTTTCAAGCTAGCCATATTGTTGCATGTTTTGGCGCTTTCCATTCCTTTTTATGGCTGCCTAGTATTCCATTGTATGGCTGTACCACATTTTGCTTATCCATTAATCAATTAATGTACATTTGAGTTGTGTTCACTTTTTGATTGTTATAAGTAGTGCTGCCATGAACATTCATGTACAAGTTTTTGTGTGGACAAGTGCTTTCAGTTTTCTTGTGGGTGGAACTGCAGTGTTACATGGTTATGCTATGCTTAATTTTTTGAAGAACTACCAAACTGTTTTCCTAAGCAGTGGCCCCATTTTACATTCCCACTAATAATGTTTGAGAGTTCCAATGTCTCTACAGTCTCACAAGGCTTGTTATTGTCTGACTTTTTGGTTATAACCATCCCAATGAGTATGAAGTGATATCTCATTGTCATTTTGATTGACATTTCCCTGATGGCCAGTGAAATTGAGCATTTTTTCAGGTGCTAGTTGAACAGTTGTATCTCTTCTTTAAGGAAATTTTTATTGCTGTAAGAATTCTTCTGGATACTTGACCTTTATCAGATATGATTTGCAAATGTTTTATCTCATTCCATAGGCTGTTTTTTCACTTCCTTGGTTAGTGTCCTATGAAACACAAAAGTTTCTTAATTTGATGAAGCCCTGTATATGTATTTATATACATACATATGTATGTCATTGCTTGTGCCTTAGATGCCATATCTAAGAAACCATTGCCTTCTTCAAGGTCAGGAAGGGTTGCACTAGGTTTTCTCCTGTTTCATAATTTCAACTCTTACGTTTAGTTCTTTGATCCATTTTGAATTAATTTTTGAATATGATGTAAGGTAGGGATCCAACTTCATTCTTTTGCATGTGGATATGCAGTTCTACCAGCGATAGTTGTTGAAAAGACTGTTCTTTCCCAGTTTCTCGCTTGTTGAAAATCAGTTTAACCATAATTGTATGGGTTTATTTCTAGACTCTTAATTGTATTGCATTGGCCAAAAGGATAAATCTTAACTTGGGAGAGTATAAATCAAAAATAGGTCATTGCCTTTGCCTCTTGGGGAAAGGCCGTGATGTAACATTTTATTTTCAAATTCTCAAGCATTTTCTTCTTTCTTATATTGTAAGAAAACTAGAGCACATCAGTTCCTTCGTGACTACAGATAAATGCACAAAATATGAACTTTGTAAACTTCCTCTTATTTTTAAATTCAACTTCAGATAGCCTTCAAGCAGTGCCTCTGAAAGAAGGCAGTTGGTAGAAACTCTAGAATAATCTTTACCAACCATTCCTTGGGTGAAAACTTCCTTGCTCTCCTTCCCCACACCCCAACTGCACTCCACAAATGAGGAAGTGCGTTTAGGTGCGGTTTTACTTGTTACTGTTTTTAATAACTTTTTATCTTTACAAAGGCAGTAAGAATAGAAAGAAAATACAGGGAAAATGTTTTTAATTAAAGTATCACATTCTTACCAGTCAGATCACTATAACCCCCTAGTTCAATTCTTTCAGATCTTTATTTTTGCAAATATACACATATAGTTGTTGTTTTAACCAAAAATGAGATTTTATAATCTATACAAATTGAGCCTACTCTTGTAGTCAGTGGTCTGCATCTGTTGATTTCAGTAAATTTTCATTTCATCTAACACTCAGGCTATATGTATTCAAATTCCCAACAGTGTCCTTTCTCTCTGCTTTCTCCAGGTCAATATCTAGTCTAGAACTTTTGTACTTTTAACCTAGTATATCTACCTTCATCCCTTCTGTTGGCTTCTCAGTGCAACAACAGTCGCTGGTTGAAAAGGTCAGTCCATGTGTCCTACAGAACGTCCCAACCTCTGGATTTGTCCATTTGCTTCCTTCAGGTAGTTTTCAAATGTTTCTCCATTTCCCCTATTTCCTATCAACTGGATATTCTATCTAAAGGTTTGATGGATTCGGGTAAAACATTTTGGCTGGAAGACATCATAGATGCTGTGTCACATCAGAAGACACAGTGTCTTTTTGACCCCATCGTGAGTGATGCTGAGGTTGACTGCTGGTGAGAGGCCGCACTTTCCCTTGGGGCCTTCCAGTTGTTCACTCTGAGACTAAAAAGTGCACCAGACTCTCTGGTTTTATTTTGGAATAATGCAGATAGTCAGTTTCCCATAAACCATCCACTTCATAGTTTTTCTATGATTTAAGTGCCATTAAAAATGCAGATTTTAATCAGAAAAATTTTGGAGTGTTATTCTATTCTTCTGGGAAACCCTAGAACTGAGGTTGATCTGCTGATGATTTCAGTGTGCCTGAAGCTGACCTTCATATTGGAGGACCTCAGTCCTAAAAGTCTGATGTTTGGTTTTTTCAGTTCTATAAAATATTTTTATTTCAGCCTGAACTCAAATGTGATTACAACAGAAAAGTCCAGGTATCAAGTAAAGGCCTGCGTCTATCTTTCCTTTCTTGTTTCATCTCCTGACTTTCTTCACCTATCCTAAGGACAAAGAAAAATTTTAGGTGGAAGAAATAACTTGTGTCCCGCCTAGTAGAGTACCATAAAAGAGAATTGAGCCCTGTAGAGTCAACAATTTTAAATGAACTTTGACCTAAAATTAATATCATTATGACTGCAGCTATTCTTTCAGTGTATTTAACATCCTAGAAAAAATAAAGGTTGAATTACAGTCCTGTGCTCAGTGTGAGCCGCAGTTGAGACTCAGTTGGCATTTTCTGTAGCACACTGAAGGACCCTGGTCAGCAGGAGCTCCTCCTCTCTGTCCTGGGTCCCACACTGCTCATTTCTTATATTAGGGGCATTTCATCTACAGGACCCATCAGATTTCGAGACTCCCCTCTCCCTGAGTCCTTCCTGCCTGGGTGCATTCTCGGCCTCAGCAGCTGGCCCTGGTGCTGCAGGCTTTGGACCAACCATCTGTATCTCAGTGGAGCAGAGGCTGGGTGTTTTTGAGCTGAGGGCTTTCTGTCCTGGAATTCCCCTTTGGGGTTGAAGAAAGCCTGAGGTGAAAATTACTTAATGAGGGCTTGTGCCAGACATACTTTATGTTGAGGTAACTGGTAGTTTCTCAGTGGGGAGGGGGAAATCTAATCAGGTGGAGTTTACTAGGGCGTCAGCATTATAGTTCTGCTTGGTAACTTTTTTTTTTTGGCTGTGCTGCACAGCATGTGGGATGTTAGTCCCTCAGCCAGGGATCAAACCTGTGCCCTCCTGCAGTGGACGCTTGGAGTCCAAACCGCTGGGCCACCAGGGAAGTCCCTAGTAGCATTTTAAATGTACACCTAGGTAGATTCTTCTAACCTTAAATAAAGCTGTGAGCTGTACAAGGGTACATGTGAAAGTCTCCATGGCCATGCCTAACTGTAATGAACATACATAAATTTCGTGTGAGTTTTCAGAAGAGATTTCACCT
Organism: Okapia johnstoni; assembly: GCA_024291935.2. Taxonomy (NCBI): domain Eukaryota; kingdom Metazoa; phylum Chordata; class Mammalia; order Artiodactyla; family Giraffidae; genus Okapia; species Okapia johnstoni. Next base: position 76,456,043 of record CM044306.1, on the reverse strand, counting down.
CGTCGGGCACAGAAAGCACTCAACACCAAGGTATGACGAGGTTCAGGGACTGGCAGAGGAAAAGATACTCAGGTTCCCATAGGTTTCTGTCTGCCTTGAGAGTGGATTTTCTCCCATTTGGCCTGTAGCTAGAGTCACTTTAAGACACTTGTCTTTTTCATTTGTCAACAGGAAACCGAAAAGAGAAGAGCACCTGAGTGAAGAAGCCGTCAAGGTGATCGCCAGCCTTCCTGACCTAACGTTCATGCATGCCAAGGTGTTGATGTTCCCAACCACCTTGACACCTTACTCAAGCTCCCAAGAGAAGACAGATGGATAACTGATGTGAACTGGACAGTTTCACTTTTCCTTCCCTCCAGCCCTTCCCTACCATCAAAAGCATACCTGCTCTAATTAAAAAAAAAAAAAAAAAAATTAAAAGTTCAGCTGATTTGTTGGTAAGCCGCACTAGAAAGGTATACATAGTAATGTATATTTATTTACATACTGAAGTCATAAATTTATATTAGAAACAAATGTAAATAATCGGGGGTGAACATTTTTGAAGATTTATTCTTTTTGTGTTGCTGGGGTGTATACATTTATGTCTTTGCGAAATACACTGGTGGTGTCCTTCTTACGCAACTTTTGAAATAAAAAATGAAAATTAAAAACTCAAATCTCCACTGTCTATGAAATCCCCTTCAGTCTTTTCAGATTTCATTGAATGTCCCATTAATTTTTCATATTGTATATTGAATTACTTTTGCTATCATAAATAAGCTCCAAGTCCCTGTTTAATTTTTTTTTTTTAATTTTATGTGTGGTGGGTTTGTTTCAGGTCTGGCTTTTTTTACCATTTTTGTGCTCTTTTTTAATCTTTTCAATCTGGCCTATTGCTGTTTGACCTTTTGCAAGGTACTTGCATTGATTGGTCTTTTGTTATAGGGTATGGATCATTGTCAGAACTTGATTGAAGGGGTTTAAAGAGATTGTGTCTGTTTTAAATCAGTTTGGTTTGGAGAAGGACCAAATTACATGAATGTCTTACAATGAAATTTACTTGTTACTGATTTTTTTGTTCTATTGTACCACTATTTTTTGAGGATTTTGCACAGTGTAAAATGACATAATCATAGATTGCTATGGTTTAGGCTGTATATACAGTAAAAACTATGGGTTTTAAATGTTTGGGGAAATTCCTATGGAAAAAAGAAAGACATGTAGAAGAACCTCTAACAAGGTTAACGTGCATGCCTAAGGTCTTTTGAGATTTCAGTGTGTAAATTTCCTTTTAGCTTACACAAAAATAAAATAATTTAAAAGAAATTTAGCCTGGTGTCTCTACTTTGGTATCTGAGGGAAAATGTAATGAATTTGGACGTTAAGTTTTATTTCATATTAATGTGTTTCAATCCACAGAACATCATTTGGTAGAGCTTTCACTTTATTAAAACCAAGAAGAATTAGATTCTCACCCATAAGAATTTGAAACAACCCTTTAAATAACTGAGCTGTTTTTATGTAGAACATGAGATCATACAAGAAATTTCCATGATTCATTATAATGTATCTCTGTCAGAATTGGTGAAGTTAAATAGGGATGTATAGGGAATTTTTTTTCTTCCCAACAAAATATATGCATGAAACAAAGGTGAGCAGAAAATTTCTTAAAAGCACTTTTAAAATATTGTTGCTAGATTAGATGTTGCTTTAGCAAGTCACATGACCCATTTCATTAGAAGCAGGCAATCAGCCCAACAGTAGTCCACCTCATCAGTTACGGGAATGTTCCATTGGAACTCTTCTGTACCTCTGTCATTGACAGAGATTCCTGTGTTGCCAGGTTATTACACGGGCCATTGCAACAGTTGCTGGAGTGTAATTTAAGTAAGGCCTGAAGCAGCGATGCTTATCCAGTCCATCTCCTGCCATTTCCCCCAACTTTTTTTTTCAGAGAAAGCTTTCCTTCAGAATAATCACAAGTCATCAGTGCCCAGTGGACCTTCTGAATGGAAGGATAAAAGTATTCCTCAGCAGACCTTTACTTGTTTCAGTAAATTGAAGCTGAAGGGCAGTTTCTACAGTCCATTACAACTGAAGTTTAATGGTAGCCTTCATCAGCCTAAGTTCAGAGCCCATTTATAAGCTGTGATACCATGAGAAAGTTAATCAACTTCTCTGAGCCATGGTTCCACTATGTTTAAAAATGTGAATGATACCACCTACCTGTGGGGTTGATGTATTAAATAATAAATGTAAAACATCTGTCACATGAGTAAACCATCAATAAACAATAGAGCATAGTTCACAAAATCTATAAAGGCCCTTGGAGTCCCAGTAGATTCAAGAAGGAGTCACAGGAAACAGGATCACTTAAGTTACTGTGCTATAATTTAAAAGTGATCAAGTGGACATTTCTCAAGAAAGTGCCCCTGCTTTAATGACACACAAAGGAAACGGTCTTGAACTCAACTTTTCAATAAGCCACATTTCCCTTTCGTGTATCATATTGGCCTTTGATGTTTTAGTCACAACAGGTACATTAACACTTGGTTGTCATAGGTTAAGGTCAGGGGTCTAGTCCTGAGGACCAGAAGTCTTAGCTTTTCAGCTTTCCGTTTTTCAGCTTTTCAGCTCAGCTTTGCACCAGATCAAGGCTTGAATTACACCAGAAAGCAATAAATAGCAGGGCTAGTGCGGGAAAAGCCTTGAGCATCTCCATGCGAATCTCAGCGACGGGAGAGCTTATTGGCTGGAAGTTTGTCTTGATCTTCAGCTGCTTCTGGGAGCAGCTGCACATTTGTCCTCAAAGTCAGCCAGAAGGACCCTGCAGAGGTGGGGAGAAGAAACCAAGGAGTCAGAGACCCTAAAAACCAAGTCACCCACAGTGGAGACTGATTTAGCCTTGGCTCAGACGGTAAAGAATCTGGATGCCTGCAGTGCAGGAGACTTGGCTTCAATCCCTGGATTGGAGAAGATCCCCTGGAGAAGGGAATGGCATCCCACTCCAGTGTTCTCGCCTGGGAAATCCCACAGATAGCTACCTGAAGAGCCTGGTAGGCTATAGCTCATGGAGTCACAAAGAGTCAGACACAACTGAGCAACTAATACACTTTGCATCTTCCACATCTTTAAACCAGCACACTCATGCCCTAGAGTCTCATCTTACTTGATGGCCAAATCCAAATAGCCATACCTAATCCCCCAGTTAATTCAAGTCAAAACTACAAAGTTGTAGGAGAAATTTCCCTAAATTGAGTCATGTGTCACTACTATTTTTCTGAGTCATTCTTTTATAGAGAGACTTGTTCTTCCCTCTACATGACTGTCATGCTCTTTATTTAGAACTTGTCGTCTTTCTGCTCCCTCATGTTTCTTGAATCAGGATTAGTCCTGGCTGTGAGTAACAAAAGCCAAAAATACTGCATATAATAACACTCATACTTTCATCACATTTGAACTTCTCTGAAATTGGAGTGTGTCATACAAATTGATGGGGTAGCTGTTTAATTGGCAGCAGTTTCTTTTTGTTAGTGATATATAAAATAATGCTGTCTTACATTCAATGACAGACTTGGTGGGAAATGGTAATGGTGGCTTCAACATTAGGAAAACATCAGAAAACAGTCTGGGGCTAATAAAGAGGCTTCACAAGCTCATCAGAAATGGAAACTCTTAGCATCCTGTCCTACGATTCTCAACACGTGGTCTCTCTTATGGTCCAAATACTCTGTTGGGGGTTCAGCTGCCAAGTCTGCTTTCCAGCCATCATGGGAGAAGGGCATACTCCTTTCCGCTAAGGACACTTTCCATAAGGTATAGACGGTATTTCTAATTCCAACCCATTGACCAGAACTTAGTTGCAGTGCCATCAGTTCAGTTCAGTTGCTCAGTCGTGTCCAACTCTTTGCGACCCCATGGACTGCAGTACACCAGGCGTTTCTCTCCATCACCGACTCCCAGAGCTTATTCAAACTCATGTCCATTGGGTCAGTGATGCCATCCAGCCATCCCATCCTCTGTGGTCCCCTTCTCCTCCTGACTTCGATCTTTCCCAGCATCAGGGTCTTTTCAAACAAGTCACTTCTTCACATGGTGGCCAAAGTACTGGAGTTTCAGCTTCAGCATCAGTCCTTCCAATGAATATTCAGGACTGATATCCTATAGGATTGACTGGTTGGATCTCCTTGCAATCCAAGGGACTCTCAAGAGTCTTCAACACCACAGTTCAAAAGCATCAATTCAATGCTCAGCTTTCTTTATAGTCCACCTCTCACATCCATACATGACTACTGGAAAACCATAGCTTTGACCACATGGACCTTTGCTGGTAATGTCTCTGCTTTTTAATATACTGTCTGGGTTGATCATAGCTTTTCTTTCAAGAAGCAAGTGTCTTTTAATTTCATGGCTGCAGTCACCATCTGCAGTGATTTTGGAGCCCCCCAAAAATAAAGTCTGTCACTGTTTCAATTATTTCCACATCTATTTGCCATGAAGTGATGGGACCGGATGCCATGATCTTAGTTTTCTGAATGAGGAGTTTTAAGCCAGCTTTTTCACTCTTCTCTTTCACTTTCATCAAGAGGCTCTTCACTTCCTCTTCACTTTCTGCCGTAAGGGTGGTGTCATCTGCGTATCTCAGGTTATTTATATTTCTCCTGGCAATCTTGATTCCATCTTGTGCTTCATCCAGCCCAGCATTTCTCATGATGTACTCTGCGTACAAGTTAAATAAGTGGGGTGACAATATACAACCTTGACATACTCCTTTCCTGATTTGGAACCAGTCTGTTGTTCCATGTCCAGTTCTAACTGTTGCTTCTTGATCTGCATTCTCAGGAGGCAGGTCAGGTGGTCTGGTATTCCCATCTCTTTAAGAATTTTCCACAGTGTTGTGATTCACACAGTGCCATATCTAACTGCAAAAGATATGCAGTGCCATATGTAACTGCAAAAGAGACGGAAATACCTTTATCCTGGGTGGCCAACTTAAAGGGATTCTAGTAGTGAGGAAAGAGAGAACAGATGATGTAGGACAACCGGAAGTCTGAGTCACTCCTGTTTTTCATTTCTCGGTCCTTACAAACAGTATGTCATGGAGCTAAAGTTGTACATAGAGAAATGAATTCTGGGATCATTGTCTCAGGCTGTAGCAATGCCTCAAAGGGGATCTGTCGCCTTTCTGTTGCTTTTCCAAGGGGGAAAGATCAATAGAGGGTAGCTCAGGTTTACCAGCACCTTTCAGAGGCACAAACGCTGAGACAAATCACAGGTGGAAGTAGGGAGCAGTCTGGGGAGGTAGAAGGGACACCGGATTAAGCTAGGAATTGTGTGTTCTAAGTTTAGCTCTGCCACTAATCAGCTGTTAAGATCTTGGATAAATCCCTTTCTAAGTCACAGGTACTTGATGCATAAAATGAGGGGTCGGAATCTACAGAATCAAAAGCTAAAGTAGGAGGACTTCCTTGGTGTCCAGTGACTAAGGTTCTGCATTCCCAATGCAAGGGGCCTGGGTGTGATCCCTGGTGAGGAACTAGATCCTGCTTGTGTGCTCAGTCACTAAGTCATTTCTGACTCTTTGTGACCCCATGCACCGTAGCCCACCAGGCTCCTCTGTCCATGGGATTCTCCAGGCAAGAATACTGGAGAGGGTTGCCAGTTCCTACTCCAGGGGATCTTCCTCACCCATGGATCGAGCATGTGTCTTCTTCACTGGCCGGCAGGTTCTTACCACCGAGCCACCAAGGAAGCCCCCTAGATCCTGCATGCCATAACTAAAGCTCCTATATACCACAACAAAGATTGAAGATCCCAAGTGCCACAATTAAGACCTGAGCAGCCAAATGAAAAACACATAAATTTTCAAAAAAAAATTTTTTAAAAGCTAATTTGGAAGAAACGTTAGAGAATCAGAATTTTAGAGCTGAAAGTTCAGCTAGCCCAGTGCTCTGCAAGTCACTCCCAGAAGCAGTGTTGCAGGAGGGCTGGGCCCTGCAGCGATGGGGGTGTCCATAGTAACACACTGGGTTTATATGGGGAGCAGGGAGATTTGCAGAAGATTCATTGGAGCAAAGGGTTCCATTGCTATCAAACGTTGGCAGCCAATGATGATTACATTCCCAGAGTTGAATAAATTGAAGCCTGGAAAAGGAAATTGGCATTCACAACGTTACTCATCTGTAACCAGAGGCCGGACCTGAATCCAGTTTCCTAATTCTCGGTCTTTTCCTTTACACCCTCTTGCATCTCCCCTCTGAACAGGCACCAGTTTAGCCTTTGTCTGAACAACTGCAGGACCTCATGTGAGCTCAGACTCTCACAGGTTTTTGCCCCCAACACACACCTGCTTTGCAGGCCAGAACTGACGGCAGGTAGAAGGGGCACCAGGTTAAGGCTGATTCAAGGGAGAAACCTAATCCCTTTACCATAAGTACAGAAGACCAGTATCATGCTCCCTGTCCCCTCCTTCTACCAGGTCACCCGTGATAACATGGCTGCCAGGTCTTTACTATACATGTCATCCTCCCCTGCATATTATTCCAGTTTACCATAATTCCTCTCAAAATATGCTCTCGAGTGCTTCCCTGGTGGCTCAGTGGTAAAGAATCTGGCTCCAAAGCAGGAGACACAGGTTCGATCCCTGGATCAGGAAGATTCCACATGCCTTGGAGCAACTAAGCCCATGGGCCACAACTACTGCATCCCATGCGCCCAGAGCCCGGGCTCATCAACAAGAGAAGCCACGTGGTGAGAAGTCTGCCCACCGGGCTCATCAACAAGAGAAGCCACGCGGTGAGAAGTCTGCCCACCGCAACTGGAGAGTAGACCCACTCACCACAACTAGTGAAGAAGCCTGTACAGCAATGAAGACCCAGCACAGCCCAAAATAAATAATAAATAAATAAATAAAATTAATTTTTTTTAATGTGCTCCTGAGACTGGACCAGATGTTGCTTCACTGGCACGAGGGCTCATATTTATTTCATTTCAGACACTTCTTTCAAATGTAGCCTACAATTACTTTATTGTAATGTAACGTTGCCATACTGTCTATGGCAACAACATTGTCTCTTTAGATTATGTAAACTGTATTTTCCCCATAATTGCCATCAAGCCAGATTTTCTCTATCATCTACTTGTGTCCTTGAGTTTCTAAGAACCAAAAACAGTTCTTCGTTTGTCGTTTTACAACATTACTTTGTTAGCTTTGGATGACTGTTTCAGCCTGTCCATTTCATCAAATCTTAATTGTACCATCTAGCATGTAGTCTCCCCCTCTTTCCTCAGCTTTGTCATCCACAGATTGACAAATAACCTGTATGATCCAATCACTGACCCAGATATTGAGCTGTATAAATCCCCACAACTCCCCTTGCAGAGTGCCAGGAAGACTTGGACACATCTTCCCAGCACAGGGACACTCACGTTTCTCCATCTTGCCCACAGATCCTAAGAGCAGGCAACTCTTTGCCAAATCCCTCTCACTCTGCCTCTGGCAGTTCATGGACATCCTGAGCATTTCCACACATGATCTCTGACCCTTCATTCAGCTTGATGTCTGTGCCTTAGTGCTCCCAAAGTGTAAGGGTGATAAAACAAGTAAGAGATAAAAAAAATCTACTCAGGATGGGAGATTAAATGAAGATAATCCATAGAGTCAGCGGCACATAAGAAGCACTCAGTAAATAATTTTGTATTATCATCCTTCATCCAGGTCAGCACTCCATCACTGATGATACAGAGTCAAGGCTAATGCTGGGAGCAACGGTCATCCTCCTGACAGTAAGTCAGAAAGTCGGCCGGCATCCACAGTCCCTGGATGCCCTCTGTGTCTCATTCCTCCATTGTCCATCACGTTACCTCATCTTTTCAACAGGACTATCTCTGAAGATAGAATTCATATCACTTCACATATTTTATTTTAGATTTAGCACTTTCAAGAACTGCTCCCTTCCTTCAGTTTTCCAAAACTAGGATTTAAGGACTAGACAACAGTCCCCTTACCCAACCTGACCGAGACTGTGAATGGCTACGTGGGCTCCTTTGGCTTCCACCTTTTGACTCACCTTTGGACCGCACTCACGCTCCTCTCCCCTTGTGGTCACCTCTCTCCTGGGGGCCAGTGACTAGAGTCACAGAAAATCACAACGGTCAATGGGGGCTGTGTCTGCCTCGGGAAAGGGGCTCCCTGGTTGCTGACGTAGTGTTTCCCAATGGCTCCTCAGCCCAAACAGGTAACACATGGACTTGATCAAGCTCCTCATCTTTGCCCCCCTTAGCCCTGCCCCAGGATTCTGAAACCCACCACCCCCACCCAGGATCCCACAGACTCCTGCATCGAAGTACGTCCGCCACAAAGCCGCCCTCTCATCTGCCTGCACACCCTCACCCCTGGCCTTGGTGGCCCGTCCCCATTAACCATCCAAACCCCACGTTCGCTCAGGGCCTGCTCCCCTGCCTCATGCCTAATCCTCTCAGTCCTGGAGTTCCTACCAGTGATGCCTCCTACACCCCCGTCTCCTCCATCTTCAGGCCCCCAGAGTCTCTTTCGTGACCACTGTGACAGCCCACGCTGACTCACCCCGCCTCGCCTCCCTTCCCATCTAACCTTTGGCCGAGGGCAGAGTGCTCTTCTCCTATCAGAAAGCCTTCCCAGAGCTCCTTTGCCCTCTTGACAAAGTCTTAACTCCTAGGCGTATCACAAGGCATCTGGGACTGCACCCATGTGTGGCAGGCTCCGCCAGGATGGCTGGCTGCTCTCCAGGACACAAACGCCCCCTCCCAGGGTCGCTCTTTCTTACCATGGGGCCAGCGTCACCCCCTGGAAGCCTTTCTGGATACCCCTCCCCTGCCCCGTCCATCCCCAACACCAGCTGGGTGGTCTCCTGCCACTCTGGGTGCTTGGCAGAGTTCTCTGATAATAAGAGGTTTACATTATTGTCATCCAACCAGCCTGCATTACTAGCAGTGCCACTGGGTGCCAGGCATGCGCTTTGCACACACTCACCCTCAGAATCCTCCCTGGAACTCTAAGAGGTCCCTGAACACTACTCACCCCAGTTTGCTGGGGATAAAACCACGACTTGGAACACTGTAACTTCCCCAAGGTCACTTAGCCAGGAAGCGGAAGAGTCTAGAAGCCAGGTCTATCTGATCCCAGAGGCTTCATGGCACGATAAGGGCTGTCAAGTCACTTGTGGCCTTGCTCCTCGCTCCCTCAGGCTGTGAGCTCCTTGAGGGCGATACCCTGTCTGGCTCCCATCGGGCCCGTGGTCCCTGGCAGACATTCACCTTGTTTGCTTCTTGAACCAGTTATTACTGAGCCCCTCGGAGAAATGGAGGGATCCTTCCAGCATCTGTCCTGTGCCTTGGCCTGCAAATATGAGAGCCTTGCCTCATATTCCATCTGATTTTTCTCCAGATACCCTGTTCCATTGATCACTGACTCGATTCTCCAAGCTCTGAAACTAACACCAACCCCGTGGGATTTCAGTTTTGCTGAAAGCTATTATTTTGGGTATGGTTTGGCCTCAATCCCTGCCTTGTACAAGCAGCAAGTAGGGGCTGGACATGGGGAGATCTCAGGTGCTCCTGGGGCATGGCTCCATAGCCCACACCGCATGGTGGGTCCTATTTGGAAAGCTCATGGCTCTGTAAGGAGATTCCCAAACCCGGAATCCTGACCTTTCCCCAGAGGGGCCCTCAGTGGGTGGTGCTGGGCAGTAAGTTTCTGAGCAAGGCCTGGGTGTGCTCGGACTTGGGGGTCCTCAGACAGAGCTTGATATCCCTGAATGACAGGGTCACACTGACAGTCACTGAACTCAGGGACACAATAAGGAAAACTGAAGGCATGCCCATGTTGAAACTTGCCCAGCCAACTATCTGTTTCCAATATCCACCCCTCCTTTTCTCTTTTGTTCTGCAAAGCAGGACCTCTGAGTTTGGGCTAGGGGTGGTGTGGTCATGGCAGAGGGAGTTGCTCCTGACTTTTCTGTTCTGAGCCGGGCTCCCCAGCACGGCCTCAGCACCCCAAATCCACAGGATGACTGCCAGAGACAACTATGCCAGGGGCCCTCCTCCCATTAACAAATCCAAGTTTCAGCTGAATGGAGACATTTGACTGAAACCAGTATTTTTACTCTGAAGGAGTCGCGAAGTGTGACTCAAGGCCCGTCTGACTTCAGGCTTAATGCTTTGGTCATGGGAAGACCGGTTTGAGTGGGTGAGAATTTGTTTCCCTTGATTTTTGCTGAGTTGCCTTGGGAGAGTGAACTTTGATCTGGGTGGGAATCACTAATTCATTGGCTCACAGGAAGACGTAGACCAGTGTTCCACGTCCTGTAGGAAGAAATAGGTGCCCCTTGGCTCAAGGAAGAAGCCTGAACGCAGTCCCCAGCTCCCTGGTCCCCTCCCACCCACTCGCCCGCCTGCTTAGTCACCTTTCTTGGCTGCCTGGGTCCCATCGGTGCCCCAGCCACAACCAGAGAGCTGGGCGGCTTGGTTTCCCTTCAGTTACTATCTTGTAACTCCCTCTTAATTTACAATCTGTTTGCTCTCTCAGATGTTTGGAAAGAAAACTCCTTAGTCAGCAGCCCTGGAAAGCTTCATTTTCAGTGAAAACTGGATCCTTCTTTCCCAGGTGTTTTTTGGGGCTTGTGGCTGGAACCTAACATCTGTGAGGCAGGCAGGACCTCATTGGCCCTATGTCACCAGATACTTATTGAAAGGATGCATCTGGGGTAGAAAATGTGGGCAGAGCCCACCAGTGACAACTGGTCTTTATCTAATATTACCCTCTGCAACCGGAAGATGTGTGAGCTATCAGCCCTGAGAGAGGAATAAAGATGAGAAAAGTCCAGCCTAGCTCAGATGCTAGTGGGGACCCACCAGGAAGCCCTTTCCCTAAGGGCTGACAAGAAAGCCAGATAACCTGAACATCTTCCTGATAAGGGGAGTGTTCGCCACCAGGTTACTCAGCTCCGCGGGCTGGCCTCTCGGACAGGGTCCTCCCAAGCACTTCCATCAAAGGTGACGCATCAGCCTGCTCGACTTTGAACCGTCCTGTGATGTGCTTCCGAAGATTGTGAAAGAGGGGGCAGGAGCTATTACTAAGGATAATCATTTCAACATGGAACTCAGTAGGGAACTGGCTCTTGGGCCCTGGCGGTTCCAGGATTTCTCGGGTGTCCTCAAGCGTTCACCAGCTCCACGGCTAAGGAACCCTGAAATGCAGCCTGAACGTTGCCCCTGGGAAAGAAGCAGGAATGAGGCAACTGGAGTTTGAATCCTGGTATGCCGTTTCCTAACTGTGAGACTAGGAACCAGTCTGCCAAATGGAGATCAGCATTAAAGTAAAAAAAAAAAAGACAAAAACAAAAAATGAAAGCAGTCCTCTTAGGAGAATTAAAGAAAGAACTTTTGCTAAACAAATTCGCACAAACTCAGAAACAGTAAATACTGAGTGATGTAACATATTATTATTTTCATTAATCATTATCATTGTTATTATTGTTTAGGACCCCAGGTTCTTCGTGGGTACCCACAATGTGTCTCACCTGACTTGGGAGCCACGAGGGGGCCACCAGGAGATGCTGAAGGGGCTTAGAGAGAGACTATGGCAGTGGTGCCTGGAATCATCCAGTGAGACCTCAGAGAACCCTCCCCGGCACTTCCCTCAAAGGTGACCCTTGACACCCTGCCAGTGTTTTTAACTGTCTTGTGATGAGCTTGGAGGATAGGTGGAATGTAAACAGGATTGGGGGTTGTTCAGCCAGAACCCATCCTAGAAGGTGAATTCTACAAAGACTGTCCATTCTTTCATTCACTCAGGTTTGGTTAAGCACCTACTATGTGCCAGGTGCTGCTGCACATTTCCTTCCAAACACACAGAAAGTGCACACCCCTGGGTTTGTCAAGCACTGGGGGCCCAGCCAAGCCCAGGAATGTGAGCTCTGTCCCTTGGGGCGTCTCATTCTCCTCCCTTGAGCCATCCTGAACTTTAGAATGCTTAGATTTTATTTACTTATTTACTGTGTGAAGAATTTCAGAATAAATCATGGACATCGTCCCCTGTCATCTCCACATACCAACAGCATGTCCAATATAAAGGAATATTCTCCTAACTGCAAATACCATGATCACACCTAAGAAAATTAGTAATAATTTCTAAACACCATCTGAAACCCAGTCTATTAAAATTCCCCCAAAGGTCCGTAAAGTATCTTCTGTAGCTCATCTGTTCAAGTCAGTGTCTGCTCATGGAGTACACATTCACTTGACTGTATGTTCCTTTTGACCTAGAACAGTTCTCCCATCCTTGTATTTTCATTGCATTGATTTTTTTTTTAAGAGACCAGGCCAGTTGTAGAATGTCCCACATTCTGGATTTATCTGATTATTTCCTCCTGGTGTCATTTAGCTTTGTCCCTCTACCTGCTATATTTCTTCTAATAGAGTCTTAGTCCCTTCAGATTGCTTTAATGAAAATACAGTAGATTGAAAGTGAAAGTAGCTCAGTCGTGTCGGACTCTTTGTGGAGACTCTATACAGTCCAAGGAATTCTTCAGGTCAGAATACTGGAGTGGGTAGCCTTTCCCTTCTCCAGGAGATCTTCTCAACCTAGGGATTGAACCCAGGTCTCCCGCACTGCAGGCGGATTCTTTACCAGCTGAGCCACAAGGGAAGCCCAGGAATACTGGAGTGGGTAGCCTATCCCTTCTCCAGCAGATCTTCCCGACCCAGGAATCGAACCTGCATTGCAGGCGGATTCTTTACAAACTGAGCTATCGGAGGGTTATATACAATAGATCGAGTGACTTATAAATAACAGAAATTGATTTCTCATATTTCTGGAGACCCGGAAGAAAGAGATCAAAGCTCCAGCTTGGCTAGGTTTTGGTGACAGCCTGCTTGCTGGTTCCTAGACAACACACATGGCAGAAGAGAAGGGAGCTTTCTGTGTCTCTCCTAATGGCACTAATCCCATTCTTTAGGGCTCTACCCTCATGATCTATTTTCTTCCCAAAGGCCCCACCACACACTGGGTGTTAAGATTTCAACATATGAATTTAGGGGAATACGAACATTTCATCTATCGCAATAGCCTTCCTAAAGGTCAATATCTTGAAATATTGCCAACTTCACCCAGCTTTCAGCAGAAGTTTTTGGGCTCTGCAAGGCATAGGTACAGTAGGGAGGGGTAAGGATGAGAAAGAAACAGCCCTGGAGGTGCTCTTGCCATGGCAGGAAGGCCTAAAGCCACGGCCAGGAAGGATCTATGTGCCCTAGGAAAGGCTCCTGCAGAGAGCAGGGGGGCGTTCAGCAAGTTTTTTCATCCAGAAACCCCCAGCTGTGCACTGCACAACTCCAGGGGTTGCCTTCACAGAGTGAACAGCACAAATGGTACGTCTGGAGCTGCATATCTGGAATTTCTCCATGAGCCCTATGAAATAGGCACTATTCTCTTCTCATCTCATCTTACACATACCATGATAAAACCTAGGCCCAGAGAGGTTAAATAAGTTGCCCCAAAGCACACAGCAAACCAGATTTACACCCAGAGGATTTGGCTGCCCGTCCATGTGTCCATGCATTGCCTCCAAGCTCTGCCATCATCTCTGAGCCTCCCGACCAGCCCCTGAAGGATCTCCTATGCTATCACTATCCCACAGGTGATGACACTGAGGTTGGGCAAGTGGGCCAAGGTCGTCCCGCAGTGAAGGCCAGAGCCAAGGACGAGTCAGAGGAATTGACAGGGGCAAGAGATCACCCTGGGCTGGGGCAGTGGAAATCTAGAAGGCTGCATAACTCAGAAGCGTGTTCCTGAGGTTCAGCTCCTGGGGGCCAACAAGCCAGGTCCTGGCCCAGCCCCCCATCGGTCTGCCTCCCTCTAGAGCCCTAGCTGGGAGAGATGGATTCTGGAGGAAGGGATGGTCTCAAGGTTAATATTCACCCTCATTTTCCACTCAGCATCAGAGTCACAGGGGCCCTCTGAGGAATGCGCTCTGTGGGTAGAGAGAGATTAATGAAGCAACCTGGCCAGCCCTCCCATACCCAACCACATCCTTGGATCTTGACCAGATGCCTGTTTGCAGTTCTGCAGGACAGCACCCCGCCTCATGGGGAGCCTGCATGGTGCCGGAGCTCAGGCCACATGGAGACCGAGCTCATTAAGGCCACAGACAGGGCAACTACAAGAGGGGACAGGCCCACTGCTTCCCCCTCCCCCTGCCAACCCCCCAGCACAGACAACACTAAGTGCCCACAACCAGCCTACAATGAGGTGGAGATGGCAGCACGAGGAGTCCCATTTCACAGATGAGAAAAGCAAGGCTTGGAGGCTCTACTGTTGACTGCCAGCCCCCTCAAAAGAGATGTCTCCCCCAAATCTGTGACTATGATCTTATTTGGAAAAAACAGTCTTTGCAGATGTACTTAAAATCTCAGAACGAAACATTCTGGATCAGGGTAGGTTCTAAGTCTAACGACAAGTGCCTTTGTAAAAGAGGGATGAGTGTGAAAATACTTAATGCTTTTGAACCATATACTTAAAAATGGTTAAAATGGTCAATTTTATGCTACCCATATTTTACCATAATAAAAATTAAATTTAACTCATTTTTTTTTAAGAGGGTGAAGAAGATGGGAAAAGAGACACAGAGGAGAAGGTGATGGGAAGATGGAGACAGAGATTGCAGTAATGTGTCTTCAAGCCAAAGAACGTGGGATCTTTAGCAGAGGCCAGGAGAAAGGCACAGGACGGTTTCTCCCCGAGACTCTAGAAGGAACCAACCTTGCTGACTCCCTGATTTGGACTCCTGAGCTCCAGAACTGTAAGGGGATAAATTTCTGTTGTCTTCAGCCCCTTAGTTTGTGGTAATTTGTTCCTCAATCCTAGGAAACTACTACTAGAATGACACTTGACAAAGGTCACGTCGCTCTTCTGTCATAGAGGCCTGGGGCTTCTAACTACAAATCTGGTGTTTGGTACACTCTTGGGATGTTCCCTGATGCTGCAAGGCAGGCCCCCGTGGTTCACAGGGCAGGCAGAGCTCGAAGAAAGGCTTCCATCCGTGTTTACCACCATGGCCAGTGCACCCCACCTTGAGAATGCAGTGTGACCCCCCAGAGGAATCAAGTCATCATACCATTGCCTGACATCTCTTTATGAGGCCGTGTGCGCACAGGTACCTCAGGAAGCTCTGTTTCTAATCTCTTTCTAAAGATTACCTGGTTGTCCTGAATGACGGGAATGCTTCCAGGACCACACGCACTATACACTGCACAACTCCAGGGGGCGCCTTCACAGAGTCAACAGCACAAACAGCACCTCTGGAGCTGTGGTGCACAACCCGCACCACTGCACAGGGTAATTGTGACCACTTCCACCGAGCAGGTCAAATTCCCAGGTCGCCAGCCCTTCAGGGAGACTGGCCCCACTCCACTGGTCCCAGCTTTCTGGCAGAACTGTCTGGTGGGTCTCAGCCTGAGAATCATGTGGGCTTCATCAGTCCTGGGCAGTGGGAGTCATTGTATGCTGGAGCCATTACCAGGAAATAAGACTTCCCATGTCCTGCACAGACTCAGATCCAAAGGAGCCTCTCCCAGACCCAGAGACTGGTGAAGCAGTCTGGGCCTGCGGCAGACCCTCTCAAATAGGTTTGCTAAGGATTCCCTTGCTTCCCAGGTGACACTAGTGGTAAAGAACCCACCTGTCAATGCAGGTAGACCTAAGAGACATAGATTCGATCCCTGGGTCGGGAAGATCCGCTGGAGGAGGGCACGGCAACCCACTGCAGTACTCTTGCCTGGAGAATCCTATGGACAGAGGAGCCTGGAGTCCATGGGGTTGCAAAGAGTCAGACATGACTGAAGCAACTTAGCACACATGCAAGATTTTTGAAGACAAGTCGAACTGAGACTTTAAGTTATTAAGCTTGGAAGTGGTCATGAGAGAGTCCTATCACTTTGGGGGCCCAACAACATCCTCCTATTAGTTTTTAACCTTTATTTAGATTCTGTAAGCCAAATATTTAGACTCTGTAGCCTACAGGAAATCAGTCCTGAATATTCATTGGAAGGACTGATGCTGAAGCTGAAACTCCAATACTTTGGCCACCTCATGCGAAGAAATGACTCATTGGAAAAGACGCTGATCTGGGAAAGATTGAAGGCAGGAAGAGAAGGGGACGACAGAGGATGGGATGGTTGAATGGCATCACTGACTTGATGGACATGAGTTTGAGCAAGCTCCGCGAATTGGTGATGGACAAGGAAGCCTGGCCTGTTACAGTCCATGGGGTGGCAAAGAGTTGGACAAGACTGAGTGACTGAACTGAACTGAACTAAAGAAAAATATGCATATGAAATACTGTCTAGATGTATATATTTCATAGGTACATACATCTTTAAGAGGCATTTCTGTCACTTGCAACCAGACTGTCTTATATACTGCTCTAAACCATCTGGACATTTTGTGGGAGCTTTCCTTCCTGCAGAGGGGAGCAGGAGTGGGTTGGGAACGATGTGAAGGCCTTGGGGTTAATGTGCTGGAAGCTGCCTCCAAGCTTATAAATTAAGAACTAGCATCTTTGAAGTCACTGAGTAAATCTACAGGAAGATAGATTTAAGCCGAAAATAATTTCATTTCCACACAGTCTTAGGAGCATATGTGTGCAGCCTCAAAGCTAAAAGCTACTAGACTTTTTGCTCTGGAGCTCCCAGCTTGGTGACAGCGGTATGCCCAGACCGGGGCTCCCCAGGGTCCAGCAGGGCAGGTGCAGGGGACATGGCCAAGCAAAGCTTCAGCCTCAGGTGTGAGGTACAGTAAGGACCGCCTCTGGCCCAGCTGGCTTTTCCAGTTCAGCCTGCATGTTCCTTCCTGTTCCTTCCCTCATCCTCTGGCAAACAGTGGCTGCAAACCGGCACCCAGAGAGCCAGGGGATTCCCACAGGGGCCTTCCCTGGGGTAGGGGCTCTGCCAGCCTACTCTTGGAGGCCAGGAAGAGTTGGGGGTGGAGGGTGGGCGAGCTGGCCAAGGTACCTAGAAGGCCCCCTTGGGCCTCCTCTCCTCCACCACCTCCCAGCTCCCCAGGGCTTCAACCCTCTTCTCCCTACACCCACCCCACCCCACCACCTGCCACTCACAGGTCGAGGTGGACTAGGTAGCTCTCTAGAGGGGGAAGGAAGTTCAGAAACTAACCCTTCCAACCCAGTTGCTTTACACAAGGAGAAGCTGGGACCAGGGGAGTGAGGTGAGCTGTTAAGGGCCGCATGGCTATGAGAAGGCGCTCGGGAGATAGAACCTGGGGCTCTAGACGGTGGCTCTCGGTGCGGGGGCGGGGAGAGGGGCCGTGGGGGCTGGACGTGGAGCGGTCTCTCTTTCCCTCCTTCCGTGAGCTGGAGGGGAGCCCCGCACTAGTGACGAGCCCCGCCCTAGTGACAGGCAGCCACGGAGGTGGATGGGTTTGAGAGGCAGGGGCCCAGGCAGTCTGGACAGTCGGGAGGGACGCTCCAGTTCCGTCCCCCGTGGCGCCTTTGTCTTCCTGCGGCGAGGTCGGCGCGGAGGCCGGGGAAGCCACGCGGGGCGCCCCGGAGCTGCCCCGGGGCCCGGGGAGGGAGGCCTGGCCGCCGCGCCCTGGGTGGCCGGAGGGGCCTCCCGCCGCCGAGGCGCCCGCCGCCCCCGTGTCACCCGGCCCAAGTCGCCGCGCCGCCGCCCGCGGTGCCGGCCTCCTCCGCCGCTTCCCGCCTCCGCCGCCGCTTCCCTTCCCAGGGGCCCTGGGGTGTGAGCCTGGCCCGCCTCCCTGGGGCGCGCCCCTGGGTCCCTCCCTCCGAGCTCCCGGGTGGCTGTCCTCTTAAGCGTGGCCCCGGACCAGCAGCATCGGCTTCCCCCTCCCCCGGAGCTTGAACTTGACTCCCGGGCCAGCACTGGTCTCTGGCCCCCGCGCGCTGTGTTCACGGGCTCTGCCGGAGACCCACACGGTCGCGAGGTCTGAGACCCGCGGATCTGGAGCAGGGACACCGCCCCGTCCAGCTCGGAGGGAGGGCAGACCCTCCCTCCTTGAGGAGGAGAGGAGCCCTTAGGTAGCCGGCTGTTTCTCACAGCTATCGGCCTCTGCCGAGTAGTGACTGGTGAGGGAGGGGGGAGACCCGTTCCCATAGGCAGGCCTGGGTTTCCCTACTAAAAAATTGTCTTTCCTGGATGATGACCCGGAGTGACTTGGAAATTGACACAAATTACTTCAAAGAATTGATCCCCTTAGCGTCTCTTTAGATTAAATCCCAAATTGTTTACAATGGAGGTGGAAAAAGCACTCTGGCTGTATTGTCCACGGCCTCTGAGACGCTCACAGCCCCTGGAGGCTCATATATCCAGCCCTGTGCTAGAGAACCAGGACCATTGCTTTATGGATGTCATTTATAAACTGAATGAAAATCCATCCAAGAAACTGTGGGACACTTTTGAAGATACTGATCTAAAGGCTCAAAAGATTATTCTCATTTCGTAAAGAGAGACTACTTTCCTGACCTTGAAAAATGTGGAAAAT
Source organism: Okapia johnstoni (assembly GCA_024291935.2). Classification (NCBI taxonomy): domain Eukaryota; kingdom Metazoa; phylum Chordata; class Mammalia; order Artiodactyla; family Giraffidae; genus Okapia; species Okapia johnstoni. The sequence goes on along the minus strand of CM044306.1, from coordinate 76,437,514 downwards.
GGAAAAAGCTGGTAGCCATATTTTGTCTGTTTCCCCCAGAATATCCTTTAATATGTTTACATAATGTCTTCAATACAATTAAAAACATGCATACCTTTGTAATGTGTCCCAATCCCTGAGGCCCAAGTCTCAGCTGTTAATCTAGTGACAAAGAAGTTTAGCCTAGTGGCCACGGCTTAGTGGGACTGTCTCCAACTACAGACCCATTTGCAGTCATCGACTTTTGAGCCCTTAACCCAAAGGAGTAATTCTGATGATGGAATACAGGTGAGAATGGGGGGAAACTTGGGCATAGGTTGGCCAGTTCTCTCAGGTCCCATCTCTCAGGACCCTCCCCCCTGCTTCTGACCATTTGAAAAAGCAAGGGGAGCTGAAATTAAGAAGGTGGACCCTGGGGGACTGGGCCCTCCAGCTGGTAGTTAAGTACATCTGGTGGGTGGGGATGGGAGAGGGTTTGACAGAGCAAGGGTTTGTTCAGAGCTAACTGTGATGTGTCAGGAGCCTTGGAAATATCCTTTCTCTTTGTCCCAACAATTCCATTTCAGGCATTTCTCCTATAGGAATAATCAAATAGGCTGTAAATGAATTACAACAATATGGGAGTGGTTTAAACAGGAAGGGCACAATCACATGAGAGAACAATCTGCAGCCATCAAAAATGCCGTTTTTCAAAGAATTTCTAATATCATGGGAATTGTTCATAACTAAAAAAGCAGCATACAAAATGGAATTGTAAGATGTCCACTTCATGCAAAATGTGTATTATTTGTCTGAGTAAAAATATGAAAGTGAAGGTGTTAGTTGCTTAGTTGTGTCAGACTCTTTGCAACCCCACAGACTGTAGCCCGCCAGGTTCCTCTTGTCTCCAGGCAAGAATACTGGAGTAGGTTGCCATGCCCTTCTCCAGGGGATCTTCCCTGGGTCTCCTGCATTACAGTCAGATTCTTTACCATCTGAGCCACCAGATAAGCCCAAGTTAAAACATCGGTGTGTGTGTGTGAGTTTAGTCACTTAGTCGTGTCCGAATCTTTGCGACCCATGGACTGTAGCCCAGGTTCCTCTGTCCATGGAATTTTCCAGGCAAGAATACTGGAGTGGTTTGCCATTTCCTTCTCCAGGGTACACACAATATATATAATATAAAACTACAAATCCTATATGTATGTAGAGAGAGAGATTGGAAAGAAATTTGCCTAGATATTAGCAATGGTTTTCTCTGGGTAGTGGGATTATAGGTGATATTTGTTTTCTGCTTACTTTTTGTGTTTTCCTTTTTTTTTTCTATAATAAACACATTACTTTAGAATTAGAAACATAATTTAAGAACCTACAGTCTCTAAACTTCCTGACAGACTCAAAGATGAAGAAGATTTGTATCATTTTCTGCCCTAAGGTCAAAGGAAATGAGAGGTACCCAGAGAATACCAGTGCTGGGCAGGGTGGAATCAATGGTGAAGAGCGAGCCAAGCAAGATGTAGTGGGAGCCCAGGGGAGGGAGAGAGAACTCCTACTGGAATTTTAGGTCCTTGAGACAGGCACAGGGCTTTCCACGTGGTGCTAGTGGTAAAGAATCCGCTTGCCAATGCAGGAGTGAAGTGAAGTCACTCAGTCATGTCTGACTCTTTGCAACCCCATGGACTGTAGCCTACCAGGCTCCTCCACCCATGCAATTTTCTAGGAGAGAATACTGGAGTGGGTTGCCATTTCTCTCCAGGGGATCTTTCCGACCCAGGGATCAAACCCGGGTCTCCCACATGGCGGGCAGACGCTTTACCGTCTGAGCCACCAGGGAATCCCACCAATGCAAGAGACACAGGTTCAATCTTTGGGTCAGGAAGATCCCCCGGTGGAGGGCATGACAACCTATTCTTGTCTGGAGAACCCTATGGACAGAGGAGTCTGGCAGGCTACAGTTCATAGGGTTGCAAAGTGTCAGACATGACTGAAACAACTTAGCACACACACATCGGGCAAGCACACAGGCAGGCAGTATATATGATACAAAACATAGAGCATGGTAGCATGAGAATCCAATTCTGTTCCTTAATGCCCTGTGGGTTTAGGCAAGTTATGAAGAACTAGTCTGACTTTCCTCATCTGCAAGATGGGGTAACAAAAATCTTCCTGTAAACAATAAGGTATTGGAAATGAAGCTTGGTCCCTGGGGCAAAGTGCTCGATAAAAATCAGGTTTACAGTATAAATACATGGTTTAGTTTAGTCTGAGTGGGAAAGCGCAAAGGCTGTTGGGTTTGAGAGGAGAGGGTAGGAGAGAAGCCAGGGAGGTTGGGTGTAGGGACACAGCTTCGGAGGCCCAGTTCCACTCAGCACTGGGGGCCTGGAGACCATGTGGGCAGGGCTGCTTCCTCTGTCATGAGAAATGGAATAAGTGGGGGCCGTGGGGATGGAAAGGGGGATGGACATTCCCAGGCTGGACTCAGATTGCCCTCAGCTCTGACAGGTGAGGGTAGGGAAAGGACGTGGAAAGACAGGCATAGAGCGCCCCAGGCATTTTCTGGGGATCTACAACATGCATACACCGCTTTTTTAAAAAGTCTTCTCAGCAGCCTGAACATCAGCGTTTCACACATGAAGAAACTGAGGTTCGGGTTCACACACTCGCACCAAATGGACCAGGGTTCAAGCTGATGAACCTGTTCCACTACGTTTGGCGTCAAGGCTCCAGTTTGCTGTCCTGCATGTGCCTGACCTGGAGAGGCACCGAGCCAGCCTGGGGCTTTCCAGGGACCTTCCTGCCTGAATCACCAGAAAGACCCTTTCATCCCACCCTGTCCCCCAGGTGGGACCTGCATGGCCTTTACTCTGGTAGGCGAAAGGGATGGAGCCTTTGAGTTTTAACAGTACTCAACTTTGTTTGGAGACTGCCATAAGCCCTTCAGGAGGATTAGAGGTGGTGCTGGCAGCCCCAGGGAGGTGCTCCAGAGAACCCTCCCATGCCCAGGGCAGGCCTGGAAGCCAGGGGGTTGGTGCCCTCCTGATACCTTGGCTATACCCCTCCTGTCTCATGCTGACCTCTGAAAGGAGAGGAAATGTCTCAGATAAGACTTCAACTCTAAACATTGAAGTCCCAGAAACGGCAAGATTGCTGTGCATCTGAAGGTGGGTGCAGTAGAGAGACAAAGTTTCCAAAAAACCCCAGCCTTGTCCCCTCCGCTTAGAGCTCAGGCTGTCTTAAGGGAAAGTCTAATTGCCTGAGTGAGCATTTTTAATTTTTTCCAATCCACCTGGCAGAGAGCCTGACCACAGCGTCTGCCTCACCCTCTTTCCTGAAACTCCAGCCTCCTCCATGGGATTTATAGAATTTGGGAGGAGGGTGCTGTGTTGCTTCCCAGTTCTGCTGCCCATTTTTCATCAGAGAAAACTGAGTGTCACAGAAATGAAAATAGATTCAGCGATGAAAGCATTTGGAGCCAGACAGTGGGAGAAATCTAATTTATAACAAGGGTTCTCAGCCATGACTGCAAATTAGAAGCACAAGGACACTTTAAAAAATATTGAAACTCAGGCTCCACCAAATATTTACTCTGGGATGAAGCCTTTTCACTTTCTTCCTTCCTTCCCTTGTCATTCTTCCTTCCCCCTCCTCCCTCCCTCACTTTTATTCTTTCTTTGTTTAAAAAATCTTCCGGGTGATTCTAACATGCCAGGGTTGACAACTCCTCACCTAAAGAAGATAACCGTGTTAGAAAGATTATCCGATAGAAAAATAGACAAAGGACATGAATGGGCAATTGAGAGAGGAAATAAAAATGGCTAATAGGCACTTTATTTTTCATGTGAAAAACTGTTGACCCCAATTAATAATGAAAGAAATGCTAAATAAAACAATAATGAGATAGTGTTTCATGTATCAAATTGTCAACCTTTTTTTTTTTCTAATGAAAGAATATTCTAGGAATAGCAATTGTGTGTGTGTGTTGTGGTGTGACTGGAGCAGGAGTCTCTGTTTATGAGGATACCTGCCTACAGTCTTTCCTGAGGGCTACTGGACAATACACTCGCACCTTTTGATTCATTAGTTTTACTTCAAGATTCTAGATAAGGATGCACGGAGATTTTAACTAGAGTTGCTGATCACAGGAGGAACAAAAAGTAGAAATTCCTAATTATTTAACATTAGGACATTAGTTCAATGAATCATGGCACAGCCATAAAACAGAATACCACACAGCCTTTGAATACGATTAGAGTAGGTGAATCAATATGTCCCTACTTGGAAAGATATGTAAATAAATTATTGAGTTAAAAAATGCAGTTTCCAAATAATAATAATAAAATTTTTGCTCTGTTAGGAAAATAGAATCTGAAAAGGGGTATGTGCATGTATGTATCTGCACTTAGAAAGTGCATATTGACAAAATATTTGCATATTGACAAAAATATCTGCAAGGTTTTAGCAGTCATCACCTCTGAGTAACACAAAGAGAGTATTTTACATTTTTATTTTTGTCTGTGTATTTTCTAGTTTTGCCCTAGAAAGGACGTACTTGTTTTTGTCAAAAGGAAAAAAAACGACTTATTTTTACTTTAAAATTTTACTCTCTAGAGCAAAATTTGCTAATCTGTTTTCTTCTGAGAGGGGAAAGGTCAACATCCTGGGGCAATAAAACCTCCAGGCAATCTCCTGACCACTCATCTTCTTCATTGCATCTCACCTTTGACCAAGAAGACAAACTAGAGGCTCAAATTGGATTTTTTCCTTGTCTTCCAGGCCTTTTCCACATTGCTAGACTGCGAAATGGCTGTGAGAGGTGGCCCTGGGGAAGAAGAAAAAGATTCAGAGGTCTGAGGGATCCCCAGCAGAGTAGAGGAGAGTCCAGGTTTTGAAGTCCTGCCTCACCTCCTTTTAGCCATGTGACCTGGCTTCAGGCCCTTAACTTCTCTAAGTTTCAGTGTACACAGCTATAAAATGGGAATAATAGTAGTGCTGACCTCATGGATGGTTACAAATCTTCACTGAGTTGATGCCATGTAAGGAGCTTAGCGTGTCACCTGGCACATGGCACTCAATTAATGGCACTTCTGATCGTTTCTGATTTAGGAAGCTAGACCCTTCCTGCCCCAAGGATGGGCAGACACACACAGGGAGTCTCTAATGGTTGTGACCCTCACTGAGGTCCTCTGACCATCTTGGGAGGGAAACTGGAGAAAGAGATGCCTAGCCCCAGAGCCACAGATGGCAGAAGGGTCTGCATAGCCTCTACGCATGGACTGATTCCCCAGGAGCCACACTTGGTGAGGGCTGTGGACCCCTGGCCCTTGTCCACACCCTGGCACCGCATCCTGAGAAGCCTGTGGACTGCTGTCCGTCTTGACACTCCCTCACTCCACGATAACTCCATTTACCGCAGCTCATGGGCAGATGTGTCAGAGCTCCCCAAGACCTATGGATTCATCTCACCCTTCCCCCCACCCCTTATGAAGTAGGACAAAAGGATTAAAAGCTCACCATCCTCTTAACCCTCATGACCATCTCTGTGCCTGTGAGCCCCTCACTGTCAACCCAGCGGGGAGCTCCTATGGACACGCCCTAGTGCAGAGCGAGGTGTCCCCAGGCATGGGGTTCCCCAATCAGTGGAGTGGCTGAGGTCTCTCTCCCAGGCTCAAGGAGGCTCCTCAACAACTGGTGCGGGTGCCCTCTGTCAAAATGGGCTTTATGTCCTCGGGAATAAAGTGGCTTTATGGTTTCCAAAAGGTTCCATCTGAGAGTTGCAGGGGTTGTGCATCCTCCCTGACCCAGAGGAAGCCATCATCATGGAGGCAGCAAGTGGCCCCCCTATTCTCCACCCACCTCCGTGGCAGTTGGGGTTGTGGGCTGTCAGAGACCAGGTCTAGGGAAACAGTGCTGGGAGGAGAGAGCTTTTATAGCACCCGTGCATTCCTCTTCCACAAAGAGCAGGAAAGTGTTGGGAGAACATTTCAGGTTTTTAGTACAGAGGACCTGGTGGGCCTGAATGAGTGAAGGGGTGAATGAATGAACGAATGATTCAAGCTTGCTTTTTTATTTCTAGAGTTAATTGTGCCATGCTAAGGCGCTTCAGTCATGTCTGACTCGTTTGTGACCCTATGGACTGTAGCCAGCCCAGTCCGTGTCCATGGGATTCTCCAGGCAAGAATATTAGAGTGGGTTGCCATGATCTCCTCTAGAGGATCTTCCCAACCCAAGGATTGAACCCACGTCTCTTATATCTCCTGCACTGACAGGTGGTGTTTTTTTTTTTTTTTTTTTTACCACTAGCGCCACCTAGGAAGCCCTAGAATTAATTAAGGTAGAATAAAACATCTGTGGATGTGCTAACAGCCACTAGAAAACAGTTCATTAAGCCCGGAAGTGTAGTTGTAGCAAGCAGCCACATTGTGCGTTTCCTGCCCAGCAGCTAAAAGCAGAACTTGGCCTGTAGAGCAATACTTCGGTCAGCTATCGAATGAATGAATAAATATTACCAGACGTCTCAACTAAGGTAGAAAAATGGGGAGGAACCTCTGGGTCTGTCTCCACACCACATAGAGTTAAAACCACTTGTACTTTGCTGTGTGACCTGACAGCTCGGCCAGCTTTGGGAGTCAAACAGCCACAGATGGGAAATGCATTTAAAAAGTGAAATTAACAAAGCAGGAGGGGCAGGGGCAAATCAGGGGGTTTCAGTTCACACCTCAGGCCGCTTATTAATCTAGTAATGAGAGCAGAGCTTCTGCTACACAAACTAGTCAAATAACACCTGCCTGGGGCGGCAGGTCCTCCCCCCTCGGAATTACCCAACATTCTTAGATACACACACACACACACACATACACACTGGGACTGTGTCCTGGGCTATTCTAATGTCTTAGCTGAGTTAGGGTTGGTGGGGACTGTATTCCCTGGAGGTGGAACTTCTGGCTGGGACCAGGTGCTCCATGACTTCTCTGGAGAGGCAGGTCGAGGCCATCCGCAGCCCACTGCTCAGGCCCTCTGCCCTCATGGCTGTGCTGGGGACTCCTGGTGCCTTGAAGGCTCTCCCTGACCTGGGCTTGGTCCCCGGGGGTAAGGGGCTGCCCTGGTCTGAAAGGGACAGTTCTGGGGCAGTGCCCAGGTCCTGTCAGGCAGTATCTGGAGCGGACAGCAGGGCCGTGAAGCTGGGGTTTTTCTCCTGGGGCGTGGCCTCTTTTTGTGACTCAAACCCTGGGAATTTGGGAGCCCCGCTAGGCTGCTAGACTCTGGCCGAAGTTGAGCTCCCAGGAGCCCTCACCAGGCTCAGAGTGAATGCACTTGGGTTTCTTAGCGCGCCCCCCCCCCCCCCCCCCCCAGCCCTTCCCATTCCCCTCAGTGGGTTCCTTTTGTTGTCATTAAATCCCCTCCAATCTCCCCCTTCCAAAAGCTGGCAGATCCAAGTGGAATTCAACACCCAAACACTCACACAAAAGCTAGGATTAATAGCTGGCTTTGTCTGGGCACAGATGTGCAGCAGCTTGGAAGGGGGGGAGCATTTTTCCTGCCACTTGAGTCAACTCGCCTGGCTCCGCACGGGGGGAGGCAGACGGAGGGGAGGAGGGTCGGCCGCACGGATCCCTCTCCAGGGCGCCGCGCCCCACCTCTCTGAGCTGGTGCGCTCTTACGGGTCTGGCCCCACCAAGGTGGCTCAGTCTCCCCTCCTTCCCCTTCCAACAAATCACACTCCACAGCCAGCTGGCGCTCACAGGCCTTGGACTCGGTCCCTGTTCCTCTGGAGTCCGAGCTCTGAAACAGGCCCCAGCAATCCTCCAAAACCCCGCGAGCGGAGCAAACTAACGGGGGCGGGGGCTGACCGGAGGCCCACAGGAGCCTGTGAGTGCAGGCGGTCAGGGAAGTTTCCCAGAGGAGGTGAGGGAGCTCCCCAGGGTGGGCGGGCCCTGGTGGGGGCGGGGAAGAGGGCGTCCTGGAAGAGTCAGTGGGATGCGAGAAAACAGGGCTGCAAAGCCTGGAAAGGGTTTTGTTTTTTTTTTTTTTTTTTTACATATTTCCTCATGGCAATAGCGAGCCACTAAAGGTTGTGCAGCAGAGTAGAAGCTGAGGGAAAACGGTGAGTGTAAGGAAAGCTGTTCTATTATTGAGGGGGGCCAGGTTGGAGAAGGTGGTAAACTGAGGCAAAGCCGGTTCCCACCCAGTTTTCTCTGCCTCCGATAGAATCCCTATTCTGACAACCCATGCTGCTCTTCCATGCCACCCGGGAGGCTGTGAACCTGGCCCTCAGCACATAAGGGAAAATATCATATTTCTCTATTGTTCTGTCAGGTCAATCAGGTCCTGTCACCAACCAGGGAGCTGCTTGGAAACATGACATCAGTCAAGTTTCAGGGGCTGCTGGTTAGCGTCCCCCTCCCCAGGGTGGTACAAGTATCTGGGGTCCCCGGACCATCTGGTGTCTGAGGAGTTTATTGACCAAGACAGGTCCCTATTGTCAGGAGGTTTGCGTGCTATAGGAGAGAAAAAGAAGAAGGAAGAAGAGGAGAAGATGGAAGCAAACAGATAACTTCACATGATAATAAAAAGCTATGAAGAAAATAAAACAGAGTGATATACCTGCTTGAGAGTGGAGTGCTCAGGGAAGGTCACTCTGAGTAGGTGGCATCTGAGCTGAGATTTGAAGGATGAGAGGGAACAGAACACATTAGGTAGAATCCTGTGTAACCTCTGATTTTAACTTTTTTAAAAAATCTACAAAAATAATCATTTCATAGGATTTGATGAAATACCAAGATAGGGTTTCCCTGGTGGCTCAGTGGTAAAGTATCCACCTGCCAATGCAAGAGACACAGGTTGAATCCCTGATCTGGGAAGACCCCACATGCCAAGGGACCACTAAGCCTGTGTACCACAGCTACAGAGCTCTAGAGCCCAGGAACCACAGCTTCTGAACAGTGGCACAGCTACTGAAGTCCAAATGCTCTAGTACCTGTGTTCTGAAACAAGAGAAGCTGCCACTGCAACGAGAGAGTAGCCTCCATGCGCCACAACTAGAGAAAGGCCTTGCAGCAACAAAGACCCACACAGTGAAATAAAGAAACAAATAAAATTTAAAAAGAAATAGAGGGGAAGGGAGACAAGAGCTTGAAGAGGTGGAAATTTCTTACAAAACTAAGAATTGGTTGTTGTTCAGTCAGGTGGTGCTAGTGGTAAAGAACCCGCCTGCCAATGCAGGAGACATAAGAGACGTGGGTTTGATCCCTGGGCTGGGAAGATCCCCCCGAGGAGGGCATGGCAACCCACTCCAGTATTCTTGTTTGGAGAATCCCCATAGGTAGAGGAGCCTGGTGGGCTACAGTCCATGGGGTTGCAAAGAGTCAGGCTCAACTGAAGCGACTTAGCACGCATGCACGTTCATTCGCTAAGTCATTTCCAACTCTTAGCAACCCCACGGACTGCAGCACGCCAGTCTCCTCTGTCCTTCCCTATACCCCAGAGTTTGCTGAAATTCATGTCCATTGAGTCAGTGATTCCACATGATCCAGCAATCATGCTCAACATTTATCCAAACAAATTCAAATATTATGCCCGCACAAAAATGCTGCACACAAATGTTTATAGTAGCTTTATTTGTAACCACCAGAAACCGGGAAGCAACCAAGGTGTCCTTCAGTAGGTGAATGGATACACAAAACATATATTGATGCCCAAAATTCAGCCTCTCTATAACTCAGTGCTGAATCAAATCTCAGAGACAGAATTTTGGGTGAAGCAGAAAAGATAGCCTTATGGCTTTGCCAGGCAGAGGGGGACACAGCAGGCTTCTGCCTGGAAAAACTATGTGTGCCAACCTGGGAGGGTTTGTTGAGGAATTTTTATAGCAAATAGTTCAAGGTGGGAGTGCTGACAAGATTAGGGTATGTGCAGGGTCTGAGGTGGTCTCCTAGTCTTGATGAGCTCTCTGGTCCCTGTAATCTTGTCTCAGGTGGTTTCTTGGCTGCTCTTCCCTTGATTAGCTGTTCAGATTAACTGTTCAGATCTGCCCTTTGGAATCCAGGGAAGGTCATGGAGGTTAGAGTCATGCCTGCAAAAAACACCATACCATCCATGAAATTCTCGAGGCCAGAATCCTGGAGTGGGTAGCCGTTCCTTTCTCCATGGGATCTTCCCAATCCAGGGATCTAACCCAGGTCTCCCACATTGCAGGCGGGTTCTTTACCGTCTGAGCCACCAGGGAAGACCCAACAAGAAACAGGGGACAAAAAATGGCTTCTGTGCCTAGGAGCCCCATAGGGTACTCCTGGGTTTCAATATCCAAACAGTGGAATATTCCTCAACAATAAAATGAAATGGGCTCACCAGTCATGAAAAGACATGGAGGAAACTAAACTATGTATTACTAATAAGAAGCCAGTCTGGAAAAGCTACATATTGTATGATCCCAATTATGTGACCTTCTAGAAAAGGTAAAACTATGGAGTTGTTAGAAATATCAGGGATTGCCAAGAGGAGCGGGTAGGGATGAACAGGAGGAACACTGGGTATATTTAGGGCAGTGAAAGTATTCTGTATGACACATAATGTTGCACACATGACATTTGTCGAAACCCATGGACAGTACAACACAAAGGGTGAACCCTATCATCAATTGTGGACTTTAGGTAATAATAATGTATCAGTATTGGCTAATTGATTGCAACAAATATAACACATGAGTGCAAAATATTAATAATAGGTGAGAAATGGAGTATTCCTGCCACATCAATGAGCAAGGATGTCACAGTCATCAGCAATTCCAGCCCTCCAGGGCAACCAGGAAGAACAATACCTGCAATCCAGCAGCCAACGGGCTGCAACTACTCTTAAGGTGAGCACTGGGGAAAAACTCAGGATACTGACCCCAGATAGCTGAGATGCCTATGAAAGGAATGATTTCAGTGAGCCCAGGCTCTTGCATCTTCCAAAACAGAAAAAACGCTAAAGTCCTTAACTTGAGATATATGGTTTTCTTTAATTCACAAAAATACTTTTGATGTTCAGACTACCTGCCCTTTGTTGCAAACCTCTATATAACCTGCCTCCTCAGGTCAGTTCTCTCAGGGTCACTTGAGATGCTGTCTCCTGGGCTTGAGGTCCTAAATATTCCTACTGAATAAAACACAACTCTCAACTTTTAGGTTGTGACCTATATTTTAAGTCAACACAGGGGAAACTTGATGGAGCAGGATAAGAGACTATAAGGGAACTTGACTTTCTTGTTTATTTTCCTATAAACCTAAAAATGCTCTGAAAAAAAAAATAGCCTATTAATTTAAAAATGTTTAAAAATAATTTTAAAGAGATTTCTGCTCCCTTTAGGTGATGGGGGCAGGGAGGTGCAGACTAGGAGCACACAACTCCACCAGTTGGAAATGGCAAGTACCTCTCACCTGGCAGTGAGACCAACACGCACCTCATTATCTCAATCAATTATCTGGCTTTAGATAATGCCCCTGGGGGCTCCTCCCTACAGACTGGAGCTAGCATGCCCTCACCTTCCCTCTTCTCACCCCTCCCAGACCACAGTATTAGGGAGCAAGGAGTGTGGATGGTTCACATCCCCAGGGCCTGGGTGTGGCCCCCAGCCTGAGCACACAGGGTGTGGCAGCTGACCTCTTCTCCAAGTCCCACAGGTCACCCCATGTTTGGTCCTGAGAGAGGAAGGGGTGAGGCATTCAGGTCACTGGCCCAGGGGACAGCAAGTGGAGCCCTAAAAGAGCAGCAGGCAGAAGCCCACCCTCTGATGAGAAGCAGGTAGTCATGGCAGCACCTGCCTTGCTGAGCTGTTAGTGAGACAGTGGGTGGGAAACAGCCCTGGGCAGACACAGGAAGAAGTCACGAATATTGACCATGCCTGATGGGTTTCTCAGTCCACCCCAGCTTCCTCCTGGGGAACAAGGCTGTGGGCTGCAGAAGGGCAGGTGCCAGTTCGCTTCGCTCAGTCCTCGAGCCCCGACATCCAGAAGAATCTAGTCTGTCTATTCCTTCAGCAAGTAGCTACCCAGGAGGGTCAGTCCCTGTATCAGGCACTGGGGATATGGCCTCAAAAACACACAAATTCCAGCCCAGATACCAGCACCCAATCAGCACAAGGAGGCACACTCTAAGGAAGCAGTGCATGCTGTAGGAGCAGAAGGCCAATGGGAGCACAGTGGACAGAGAGAGGGGAGATGTAAGGTTGGAGAAGTAGCAGGGGCTGCAAAAGTCACGATAAGAACTTTGGATTTTATTCCAAGAAAGTCGACGGAGTGCAAGAGTAACATAATCGCACACTTGGCTACTCGATGTGTGATCCATGAACCAGCATCTCCTGGAAGCTTGTTAGGAATGCAGGCACCATCTGCTGTAATGGGGATACTGAGGGGCTAGCGGACAAAGGTGAATTGAATGAAAGCCCAAGGGCTCCCTAACCTGCAGTTGCCCCAGCCTTGTCTTCCTGCAGCCTCCACCATCAGACAAGCTTGCAGATCACTTCCAGGTGGAAAGGGCTCTCTCCTCTGTTTGCGATGACCCACAAGGAGCAAAATCAATGAGCAAGAGCTCTTCTGGCCTCCAAAGGCTCTCTTACCCATCCGATTCTTCCCTGTAGCCAAACTGAGGGGTCTGGCGGGCTGGGGATGCAGACTGCTAGGATTTAGGTGACAGATCATGTCCCTCTGAGCCAGCCCCAAGACAGCTAGAGATCATGGACAAGCTTTTGCGTGGCGCTGTCTCCACTGTGAGCCACAGCGTGGCCCAGGCCCCCAGCAGCAGTGTGACGTGTCCGTGTCTTGCTGAACAGAGGCCTGTAGGCACACACAGACCCCAAATATTAATACCAACTGTGCTGCCTTGGACGACTTGCTTAACCTTCCTGGGCCTCAGTTTCCCTGCCCAAGTTTGTGAGTGGGTGGCCAAGAGAAGACCTAGTCCAGTGTCCAGCAGAGAGAAGGTGTTTTACAGAAGAAAGCAGCCCCACCTCTGTCTCCCTATGGGCACAGATTTTCCCCCTACCTGTTAGCCCCTAGGCAGGGTCCCAAGCAGCCCCTGCCCACACTGCACAGTTGGTTTGAGGGCCCCTTAGAAAAATGACCCAAGCCTCTTCCACTGCCCACTCCCTGCTGGCACAGCCCCCAACCCCTTCCTCACGGTCCCCCTCTGCTGGCCCCCTGCCCCTGCACCCTACCAGCTCAGCCAGCCCAGGGAGCCCTTCCTCTCTGCCTAGAGACTCCCTCCACACCCACAGCCCAGCTGAACTCAGGCCAGTCAGAGCTGCTCAGGCCAACCTGGAAAACAGCTGGAAAACTTCTTATCCCCACTGACCCTCAGCTGGGAGTCTGGATGGCCCCAGATAGTGAAGCCAGGTACTCAGGGCCCTGAGCTCAGACACTCTGGGGGCCCTTGCCTTGTGACTCAGAGGTTCTGGACTTCAAGAAACCCAAGCCCTGGAGCCTCCCATCCCACCAGGCTTGCCTCAAAGCCCAGAGCTGGAGCCCAGCTCCCTGGACCTAGGAGGAGGGGGAAGGCTCTAGGGCAGAAAGGCGGTGATCTCAGCAGAGTTTGCAGCAGCAAAGATGGCTTCCAAGTAGTAAAGTAGGAGACAGACAGACGCAGGGAAAGACCAAAAGGAGGAGAAGGCCAGCAGGGAGAGGCTTCAGGTCAGAGCCAGAGGAGTGTGGGAGGGAGTCGGGGGAGTGCCGGGATATAGAGAGAGGCCAGCGCAGGGGCAGGATGGCTGCAGAAGGCTGACACCCACAAGGCCTGGGAATGGAAGTTGGGTTTGGAGTGAGTAGGAAGACTCAGCATTTGTCCGGTTTGGAGTGAGTAGGAAGACTCAGCATTTGTCCCGAAGTTGGTTGACCTTCCAAGTGCTGGTCTTTTTAGGCTGAGTGTTTGGGCTGGCTCCAGGAGTCACAGCTAGGTAAGCCTCACAGCTGAGAACTGAGGAAGGGCATTGGTGCCCCCTTAGCTAAGCCCCTTCTACTCCCCTCAACCTTGGGAGAGTGTGTGCCAGTGGGGGTGAGGGAGAGAGACTCTCAGGGACAGAAAGGACTGAATGGAAGCTCCTAATGGCCGCAGCTCTTAGTGAGTCTGTTACAAAGTTCCAAGAGATTTGTGACTCCAAGCTCCAAAGCAGGCTGTTGACCCTTCTTTTTCATAATCAACTTTCAGGCCAGTTTCTTTAAACTCTGAAGCACCAGAAGGTAATAAAGCTAGGAGTTCAGAGCCTGGGCCTGAACCCCTGCCCTTCCGTGTACCTCAGTTTTCCCAAGCAAGTTCAGCCTCCCTGCATTGCCACCCGCTCCTGATTTGTCCTGAGAATCAAACAGCACAAATGTATGTGAAATGCTTCCTACACCGCTAAACTACCACACACACACACACACACACACACACACACACACATCCAGGATGACTGTTACCATCCCTGGAACCTCTCCAGGCCCAAGGAGGCAGCATTCCCCATGAGTGTGTGGGTTGGACTGACTTCGAACAACACCATTTCCAAAGCACTTGGCCACCTGGCACCATTTTCAGCACTCAGCTGGGAGATAAGTGACCATAAATCCTTTTGTAGAGGCAGCCTGACTCGGCAACGCTGACACACAGAAACAGTGACACGCACTTCCTCCGGTGATGACATCTCGAGGAGACAAGTGTGAAGAAGTCTGTTGGGTGTGTCTGTGCTCTGGCTTCTCCAGGCAGACAGGCCAAGCCCCGAGAAGACATCTCCCCAGCTTGGCCCACCCCTCCCCCTTACCGACTCGAGCCTTTCCTGGGGCCTGGGCTCCTGCAGCCATTTCTTGTCACTGCTGAACAATAGGCCTTGCTAGCAGCTGGCAGCTTGGCTCCCCTGCCCAGGGAGGGAGGCGGGTGGGAAGGAGGCAGCAGGCCGGCTGTGGGGCTGGAGCAGCCAGCCTGCTACAAGGGGGTGCCCAGCTCCAGGGATGGCGCCAATGTGTGTGCCTCCCGGGTCATGGTCATGCACACCCAGCAGCTGGGAAGGCTGGTGCTGGGGGACGGAGAGCAGCGGCTCTCCTCCCACCTGAGTGGTTTTGTAAACTCCCAAGGCCTGGGGCTCTGTGCCCAGAGATGCTGGCGGAGGCCCCCGTGATTCCAACTTGCAGCCTGGAAGAAGCACAGCCCAAAGCATGTGGCATGAACGTAGTCCTGCCTCCTTCCTTGGCCACTGAGCCAGCCGAGTCCCTGGGAGGGGAAGCAGCCAATCCAAGGTCACACGGCGTCTTCAGTCCTGTTAAAGCAGTCCCAACTCCTGGTTCACTTCTGGCCCCAATGGGACATCTTCCCATCTTGTCCCTCAGGGTAGTGCCTCGGTGTACTGGGAGGGAGCCATACCCCTGTGGAGAAGAGGTGGGGTGAGGCGGCTTGTTCAAAGGTCAGGCAAGTGACAGAGAAGTTCTGATTGGGCCACCATCTCCTGACTCCCTCACTTTGCTCAGCCTCCAGGCAGCACCTATCTAGCTGGGATGACACCAGCAGTGATGAAGGGTGATAGGAGAGTGTGCTGAAGGGGTTTTAAGGGTCAGAGAGGCCCAGCCTGCAATCCCGGCTCTGCCATGTGCCAGCTGTGTGACCTTCGGAAGGTTGCTTAGCTTCTCTGAGTCCGGACTCCCTCCTCTATAAAGCGGAGGTGGTCAGATAAACCTGAAAGGGCTCGGGCAGAGTCCACCAGATTGTACACATGGCACCTAGTGGTGTCTGGCTTGTGTGAGTGCTCAGCAAGTGGTGATCCCGAACCTCCCAATTCAACTAAGATTCCTTTCCGAAAGGAGCAAACGTATATTAAAAGCAAAGACAGAAGAGACAATAGGGACTCTGGGACCCCATATTGTCATACAAGCTTGGAGCACAGTGTCCTCAGTAAATACACAACTGAATGTCATGATGACAAGTGTGGTGTTAGGGAAATGGTGGTGCCCCCATAAATCGTGCTTTCAGCGTTAAGAGACCCCAGGTTTGCTTAATGGCCTGACCTAAAACCCTACACCAAGCGGAGGCCTGGATTTTAGCCTTGTCACCGCCATGTTTGCTACAGCTAACATTTGAGGATTTCTTTTTTTTTTTTTTAATGCCCTAGACCTGTTGTAAGTGCTTTACATGTGATTTCTATCATTTCATGAGATAAGCTCAATTATGACCCTCATTTACAGATGAGAAAGCTGAGGTGTAGGCAGGTTGGAAAACTTGTCCAAGGTTTCATATAAGCCATTAATGATGGAGGCAGGATTCAAACACAGGCGGTCTGATTGCAAAGCCATGAACCCCCATGCTATGTTCTCTTGACATAAACAAGAATCACTTCCCCTCTCTGGGTTTCAGCTTTCACATCTGTAAAATGGGGCCCTTTGGCCAGAAGGTCCACATCTAAGCCTCCCCATGTGTTAAGCCCTCAGAAGATGTCCATTTTTGTGTGACTTTTCTGACTCCCCTGCCCTCTCTAATCCTCAACCCCCCACCTCCAGCACTGACTCCGTTGCCCCCACTCCTGTACTGTGCCAATTTCCAGGCCCCTTTCTAGACGTCTCTGTCTAAGACCCTGAGTGAAGCAGCTATGGCCTGGCCTCAACTATGGTCAGATTCTGTCCTAAGCACTGTGTGGTTTGCAAAGATCAAGGCTTGGTAAACTGTTTCTGTTAAAGGCCAAAGAGCAAATATTTCAGACTTTGAGGGCCATACGGTCTCTGTGACCATTGCACTCAGACAGCAGTCAGACAATACACATGAACAAATGTGGCCATGTTCCAATAAAACTCACACCAACAGGCAGGGGGCAGGATTTGGCTCAAGGGCTGAAGTTTGCTGACCTCTGTCAGAGATGAACATCAATAGGGTGACTGCTCTCCCAAACAGCAGGAGGTATCACAGCAAACACAGTTGCACAGTTGTACAGGTAGCAGGTTTTATCAGAAACTAGCCTGAGACACAGTTGATCTCGCTAAGTGTCTTTGCAAAGGCAGAGTCCTCCAGAAAAGGAAGAGGCTTCATGTGCAGGCGCTTAAGCTTGGCCTGGGGGTGATGGATGCAACTTCTACAGCGGGTCTGGGGGTACAAGCAAGAGTATGCATGCCACGTGCTGGCAACAGGGGCTGCCAGAGGGCCAGATGGGGGTGGGTCTGGGACCCGGACAAGGAAGATCAGGCTCTGTGCCTCTCTCTTCTGGAGAGAAGAATCAACTACAGTGTTTGTTTTAATATTTATTTAGTTATTTGGCTGAGCTGGGTCTTCAATGTGGCATGTAGAATCTTTAGTTGTGGCACATGGGATCTAGTTCCCTGACCAGGCATCTAACCCGGGCTCCCTGCTTTGGGAGCGTGGAGTCTTAGCCATGGGACCACCAGGGCAGTCCCTGTTTGTTTTTTTAATTCAACAAATGTTCTGAGTGCCTATACTCTGCTCTAGGTGTGGGTGGAGGCACAAGAAGATAGACAAACAACATCCACAGCTTGCATTTCTCTTGCCCTGTCAACATCTTCCAACAGACTTAGGAGCCATGACTATCTCCTCCTCAGGAGCACAGAAATTGAACGAGTCACCCAAGTCCCATCTCTAATTAGTAGCAGATGCTCATGTTCCAGACACAAACCTCTACTGAGCAGCAGCCTCTTATTTCTAGTGCCCTAATGAGCATCTCCACCGGGCCATCTGAAGAGAGCTAAGCCTGTTCTCCCCACCGTAAGTCTGCTAGGGCTGCCATAACACAGAGTGGCCTAAATGATAGAAATCATCCTGGAGGCTAGGAAGTCAGAGACTGAGGTGTCAGCAGGGTCAGTCCCTTCTGAGAGCCCTGAGGAAGAAATCTGTTCATGCCACCCCTGCCCCCTACAGCTTCTGGTGGTTTGCTGGTAATCTTTGGTGTTCCTTGGTGTGTTGACATGTTACCGCGATCTCCGCCTTCATCTCCACAAGGTGTTCTCTGTGCTTGTGTCAAAATCTCCCCTTTTAAAAATAAGGACACTAGTCATTAGGATTAGGACCCACCCAACTTGACTCATTTGATAAATTTTAAAATTAAAATAGTAAAATTATTTCCAAATTAAGGTCACTTTCTGAGGTCTTGAGGGTCAGAATTTTTAACAGATCTGTTTTGGAGGACACAATTCAACCTATACCACCTCTCAAATGCTCCCCGCTTGCCACCATATTCCATGGCTGATTGACCAGAACCCTCATTTTCCAGCCCCATTCCCTCATCAGCTGGCAAGAGTGGCCCAAAACTACCCAGAGCAGATGAGGCTGGGATCCCATGACTCCCTCCAGGATGGCCCAGCTGCCAAGGAGATGGCACTGGGTCTCCCCCACGACCCTATGGAGGACTGGGAGGGGGCCAGAGGGGAGATGGACTGTATAAATGGGGGGGCAGTGCTGCCAGAGAATGTGCAACAAATTTGTGAACCATTTGTGCTTTGGAACGCCAGACCTGGCGACAAGGGTGTTAGAGAAATGATCCAACAGCAGTGAAGAGAAGCTAGGAAGCAAGTGCAATAATTGGAGGTGAGGGGGGAAGACGGCTTGAGCTGGAGAAGCAGAAGCTGTAGTAGGTTCAGAAAGGAAGCTGCTGGAATACACCTGGGAGAAGGGTGATGAGGCCAAGCAGAGGCCCAAAGAGGAAGGACCAGCCCTGTTGGGGAAATGAGGCTGTTTTAGATGCACTGAGTATGAGATGGCAACGCTTGGCTGAAGTCCAGAGCTTGGGAGAGAGGTGAAAAAGCGGAAGTGTTAGTCACTCAGTCCTGTCTAATTTTTTTGCGATCCCATGGACTATAGCCCATCAGGCTCCCCTGTCCACGGAATTCTCCAGGCAAGAATACTAGAATGGATAGCCATTCCCTTTTTCAGGGACTTTCCCGACCAAGGGATCGAACTCAGGTCTCCTGCACTGCAGGCAGATTTTTTACTGTCTGAGCCACCAGGGAAGCTGGTAGAGAGGCAGGAGCTGGAAATAAGTTTTCAGAGTCCTGGATGGATTAGGAACCCTTGGTAAAACAAGCAGAGTAGAGGCTCAGCAAAGAGCTGGTCACCAACTGAACCCTGGGAAAAACCCAATGTTTAGAAAGAGTTGGAGAAGGTTTGAGAAGCACCCAAGAGGCAGGGGGAGAACCAACAGAGAAAAGTGCTTCTGAGATGGAGACGGAGGGAGAGGGTGATAGTACCAACTTCAGTGGAGGCAGTAGGGGGTGGGGGTGGGGACACTGTTCCCTGACACGGGCAGACAGTGACATATGAGCTGGTTGTACTCCAGGCAGAAGGAAATTGCAAACACACCTCTCTCATCTTTTAACTGTTTATTGTATAATATAAAACTACAAAAGTAAGACTGCTCATTTCCATGTACATTTAATCTGTCCAATTGTTCAGATTACAGCCCAAACCTACATGTGAATACAACCATCTGGGTTCTGATGTAATGTCTGTAATATTGCATAGAAAAGGCACAGCTCTCAGGTCTGTGGGGGAAAGGTTACACCTCCTTTTTGACAAAAGCCCTCCTCAAAAACCATGCACCAAACATGTTGCTATGTACATCTTTTCCAAATCTTGGTTGTATGGACCACACTTCTCTTCCAAACTTGTTATCCCCAAAAGACATCCACAATTTTTATTGGCTTTGTTTGCAATAGTACTTGATCCTGGTTAATTTTCAAGAACCATTTAGACTCATTCTCAGAAGCCCTGAAAACAATTGTACATAAGCAGGACGCACACACCTCACTGCCACTGGCAGTTACAGGAAGTTTACCATTTATAGCCAGAAAAGGTTAAATATGCTCTTTTCAATTCTTTTCAGAAAGTGTATAAAGGTCCAATTTGTAACAGCAAGATTTTGAAATTAAGACAATTTATACAGAGAATAACAATCGCTGCACAAAGTAGAGTCTCTCTCTCTGGTTAGTTTTTTTTTTTTTAACATCTGTTATCTGAGAAGGCTGCGCTGCAGATTCATAATTCATTATTTACCACCAAGGGTGGTTAATAAATTTAAACTTTAAAAATGATCCGTAAGTTGACACTTTGGCTCTTTGGAGTTTATTTATTTAAGAAATTTTCCTTGCTTGATCTCAGGGCAGTTGGGACACTCTGAGGGGCTACGGCAATAAACAGCACAACTGAGAAAGACACTCCTCCGGTGGAGGTGGCTTGGCTAGTTCTCACCCTTTGGTGTGAACGAGGGTGTCAGTGGTGTGGTTGCCCCTTCTGTCATAGAGAGAAAGTGCGACTAAAAAAAGTTTAAAAATATCAAACCTTTGATGCTTGATTTTCTTAAAAATTTGGAGGTATTAAAACATTCCTCATCCATACCTTTTGCATATTTCAAATAGACCCATATTTTAGAGGAGAGAGTCAAAATGAATGTGGACTGTGCATACGATGAGAAGACCCAGGGGTCTGGCTCAGACCCCCTTCTAGAACAGATTGACATTCCTACAGGAGAATACATTCCTACTTACATTCTGCACATGTTACCATCCAGATGTTGTTAGAGCTCCACAGTAAAATAAATATATTTACACAGAAAAAAAAAAGGAATAAATAACTTATGAAAAAAATCACTTCAAATTCAAAGCTCTTATTATTCTGCTCTCATCTTGTCACTTCATTGCACATCACTGTCAACAATTGTCCTCTCCCAGCCCCACCCAGCATGTCGCTCTCGTAAAGGCACCTCACACTGCCTGCCTGACTCTGAAACCCACATGGTGTCCTTCAGGAGGGGGAAGGCACTGCCGCCGGGTGGCATGTGGATGCATGTCCCACGCTCGAACTGGGGCTCGGAGATCACACACAGGCTCACGTTCTTCCCTGCTGAGACATCGCTTTGTCAAAATAAGACACAAAGATAACTGGAACACTTGGTGGTTTTGTTCTTTCGAAAAAGGGCCACTAACTTCCCATGTTCTTCCTCATTAGATCTTGAATACCAAGAATTCACGGCAAGGGTGTCCAGAGTTAAAAAGCACTTGCGTGCTGCTGTTGGGGGTTTTTGTTTTGATCCTGAAGCCCAGCCTTACCAATGCGGGAGGAGTGGGAGAACCACGTGTGGGCAACATTTTGCAGTGCTTATTTGAACTGCTGCCCAACATATGGGACTTGTTTAAACACATGATTTGCTAATCCAACCAAAGTACAGTTGTTCTAAGTTACTATCAATCAGTTTTTAACAATGGCAAATCAGCCGCCTTACCCTGTTATTGTCCAGGATAATCAACACTATTGTGCATGGACACGTATGTGTATGTGTGCGGCATGTGGAGGGTTTGTCGGGTCCTCCAGCTAGCAGAAGCATGGCATCTGGGCAGTCTTGTTCTCTACAGGAAAAGGAAGCCCTTCAAATGGACAGGCACAGTGACACTGGAAGCATCTACAAAAACCCTCACCTTAACTATATGGTCCCTGGTCCTATTATAGGGAATGACACATCTGTAGTACTAAGAGGTGTCTGGTGGAGGGTGCTTACAGGAGAACAGTGCAATTTGATCAGTTTCTCACTGCTTGAATGAGCTGATAATTAGCCTTTAAAAACACATTTAGGTGGGTGGTGGGGGCTGGGGTGGGGGGGGAGTAAATCAGAATGCAGAAAGATTTAATCATATCATACACAAATCTTTTGCTTAGATGAGCAGTTCCTTCATCACAAATGTATTTGCTTTGCCATGTGCATTATAAAAATAAAACTATCTATGGCTTGTTTAAAGTGCCATTTTATAAAGCTGTCTTTTTTTAATTGGCCAGAAAGACTCAATTTTATCCATGGCAAGAAGTGAGCAGAATTGGTGACTGAATATTGACAAATGACCAACAACAAAGACAACGACAACAACACAAATCCCATAATTTAAAAATTCTTAAATAAATATAAAAGTTATTCCTAAAGAAGCCATCTGCGTTTCAACAATATAGGTTATAACCAGCTAAAGTACCATTGGAAGAAAAGAAAAAACTGAAACAGAAAGGCCATAAACAATTTCGGCAACAAGCATGATACATCGCAAACATTTTAAAATTAAAAGTACATCGCTAGGAATAAAAGCTAGTTCTCCTGGCAGAGAGAGGATGGGAGAGGGGGGGGGGGGGGACATGCATAGAAAGTCCTGTCTGTGTATTTGGGTAAAACAGCCTTGTAAAGTGAAGTTAAAGCAGTTGATTTGAGAAAGCAACCAGATCAGAGGCCGTGATGTAATGGGGCCAACTCCAGGTTCAAGAGCCATGGGTGTCACATGAGTGCATCCCAGGCTGGGCCGAGGACAGTCAGGCTCACTGTGGTGATCATGAAGATGCCATTTTCAGCACTTAGCAACAGAGGAGTGAAAGCTCTAGGGAAGGGAAGCCAGAAAAGACAACTGAGCAACATGATGGATGCCTTCCGGGGGAAGAGTTCCTTCTTGGTGAGCCCTAAACATTGCAATAGGGTTTAGTTCCATGAAGAGGTTGGTTGCTTTTCATAAAATTCTGTTCACGTGTAAAATTTCAGGTCTTCATAAAAATTATGCCAAAAAGGGAAAGATCTGGGGTTTTGTTTAAAAAAAAAAAAATAAAAACAATGAAAAGCCCAGACTTGGCATAAATAGAGTACTTGGTAGCCTTCCCCTTCAGAGAGCGAGCAAAAGAGAACCATCATGTAAACCCGGAGCTCCATGGCTGCCTCCCGCCAACTGCTTAATGCAAGCTTGATGAGCACACGTGGCTCTGGCTTTGGAAGTCACAGTGCTGGCGGGTGTTCATGCCAGGGGGTCAGTGCTCATGAAATTTGGGTGTGATATCTCCTGGCCCTTTTTAAAGCGCTGTGTGTGTGTGTGTGTTTGCATCTGGGGACATCAACTGCGGATTGATTTGATCCAATTTTCTCTTTGCACCAAACACATATAAAACATTACAACTCTATAAAAGTACAAGTGCAACTTGTACATCTGAAGTTTGCAGGAACTATGTGAGCAAATCCTATCAAAATAGCTATCTCATATGTATAAACAGCATTTGTTTTTAGAAAAACAATATCATAAACTGCAGAATCTGTACAAAAATATAAAATAAATTTGGGCAGCAGTTTCTAAACAGCCATGTAAATGCAACACTTACGAGGAGTAGTTAATGCCTCTAAAAAGGCTGAATTGCCAAGTCAACCTATACAGGGCAAAAATGCCAGAAAAGGTACTGAGATTATCTAAATAATATATATATATATTCTTTTTTTTTTACCTCTTGCAATAAAACTTATAGAAAAAATAGACAAATATGCACATGCAATTTACAGCTTTCCCAACTTATTCCTTGTGCTTCACTTGAACTGTTTTTGTCATTCAACACAGCCACATCGTCTTCAAATGTATTCTTTCTTATTCCCGGGTAGTAGGTCTCTGAGGAACCACTCAAAAAAAGGGTATTAAAAGTGGTCATACTTGGATGAAGGCACTCCAACTCTGCTCAAAGCAAAAACTAGTGTGATCCTTTTGTAGAATGTTCTTCTCAGAAAAAGGCAAGCAAGGGTGCATGCACAGTGCGGAGAGCTGTCGGGGTGCAGGGGGTGGGGAGCAGGTGCGGGGGCCCTGGGGCTCAGGACCCGACCAGCACCTCCATGATATGGTCCAGCTCGGTGAGGTCCATCTTGAAAGGCTGGCTCGGGGCGACGGGCTGGCTGCTGTAGGGCGCCAGCGTCTTGAGGAGGTCGTCTGCCGACACGGGGGACATCTTGGAGGCGGTCCCAGACGCGGATGTGCAGGGGTCGAAGTCGTACATGGACGTGTCAATGTCGGCGAACAGGATGTCGTCCAGGGTCAAGTCTGTGAGGAAGCCCGTGGACGCGGTGATCTCAAAGTTGCCAGGCAGGGAGTCCATCAGTTTCGGGTCCTCGGGCCGGCCGCCGTCCTGCAGGCCCTCGGGTCTCTGAGGCGCGCCCGGCCCGCCGGAGGAGGAGTCCCCTTTCAGGCCGTCGGCCTCCGCGGCCTCCGTGGAGGTAGATGTGGGACAGAGCTCCTCGATCTCGTCCAGGGCGGAGGAGAAGCTGTCCTTTTCCGGCGGGAGGAGGGCGGGAGGCGCGAGTCTGGCGGGGGCGGCCGGCGAGGAAGTGCAAAACGTGTCCGGGTCGTCGTCCTCGAGCAGCGAGGCGGGGGTGAGGCAGGCCTCCAGGGCCGCGGCGCCGACCAGCTCGCAGGGCGCGGGAGCGGGCTGGCTGAAGGCGGGCGGCGCCTCCCGGGAGCTGGAGCCCAGCGGGTCGGCGGCCGCGGCGGGCGGCGAGGAGGCGGGGAACGCGGGCCGCAGGCTGCCCTCCTGCTTCAGCTCCTCCTGGATGCGCCGCAACATGTTGTTGATGAGCACGGTCTTTTGCAGGCTGGGCTCGGTGAGGGGCCTGTGGTTGTAGAGCTTCATAAGGGAAATGTTGAAGATAGTCTGGCGCTGTAAGGTGTAAGACACCTTGGACGGACCGTCTGACGGGGACACGATTTTGCCTTCCAGCCCATCTTCATGCTCGTCAAACTTCCGTTTTCCTCCTTTCCCCAACATATATCTGCCAAGGAGAAAGGAAGGAGATGGAATCAACCCCACAGAAACGAATTCCTCTCTGCCCCCCTCCCGTTTTCAAAAAAGATGCCCATTTCAGAGGTCAGGACTCAGGACATGAGTTCCCTGCCCAGGGCTGGTTACAACAGAGGAATTCATTGGGAAATCTACCTTTGTGGGGCGGTGGAGCAATTTTTATCACTGGGTAGTCTGTTGACTGTATTTCTTGAGAAATGTGTACGACACAGACAAGTTAAACATTACCATGGAAACCGTGATTTTGACTTCTCGCTTGTGTGCCTGTGCCTACCTACCCTGTTACCAAGCAGGTTCAACTTCCCTCCCTCCAACAGATCTATTTTTAAAACCCAAGAAAACACTGACAATGCTATGACCTAAACAGGTAAAGGTGTCATAGGTTACAGCTTGAACACACCTGGAATGATGAAAAGAACACAGTTGGAAAAAGGGGAACATGTAGAGTTTTGGTAGAATTGCATGTGCTTTCAAAACACGGCTTTCTTCCCCATCACGGGCAGAGTCTTTCTTACTGTTTGGTGACATGTGGTGAAGGGCTTAGGCTGTATTAAATGACCACAGTGATAGAGCTGCCATCGCTTTTCTGTCGAGAATCAAGTGGAGGATTTCCCAACCCAGGTTTTTCCGTGGCTCAGTTTCATCATAGGCTGTCATACCTGAGTGCAACTGGACTAATTTAAAAGAAATTTGCTGTGATTCTAAGTATTTCTGTTTGGGTACTGGATACATTTCTTAAAATACCTACTGTGATTCCTGCAGCGATTTCAAAGAGACAACGACCTCCTATCTCAGACCCTGAGCACTGGGGAATGGATTTTAACTGCTGCCCACCTTGCCTGACATGGCAGCCTCCTCATGTGCTCTCTCCTGATTGAAGACACCACCAAATGCCTGTGCTTTCTGGAGAGCGGCTGGCTCTTCCTCTCAGAAATTCAGCATCTAAACCAAGCAATCACAAGTCCACCGGTCTGGGTCTCACAGACCCCACTTTATAACCATTTAACCAAGAAAGCTGTCCTTGTGTCATTTTTCAGACACAGAGACGTGCTTCTAATCAAGCTAGGCCCGTGGCTTGCTCCCTTCCCTCTCTACAATGCTTACCCAGAGGAGCGTGTTAATGCTCTCCTCAAGGCCACTCACTCTTTTTGATGATGTCACATACAAGAAAGTGCTTTGCAGTTACCCAGCATTTTTTTCTAAAGGTGACTTGCCTTTTACTGAATGACCTCCTTCAATCCTTTAACTCATCCCGCATTTACGCTGTCTTGGGCACTCTGCCAGAAAGTGGGTCGTCCTGCACAGGAAAAAAGCCTGGTCTTCAAGGGGCTGAACAACTTCTCCTACACCTCATTATCATTTTAAAGTAGGAGTCTCATCCTAAAGGGATAAGGCTAATCATAATAAAACTTCCTTCTACGGCTTTGTGGAAAAAGGCTAGACATGCAGGTGGACACAGAGCCTGGCATACAAGTCCCATTCCGGGTGGCTGCCTTCATGTGCCTCCGTCTCCAACAGAGGACGAAGACAACTGCAATCCATCAAGTCAGAATCAGCCTGAGAATTTGTTAACACTCATAAAGAATGTGGAGTTACTTATAGGAAACACTTCCCCCCACTTCGTAAACATTAAGAAAATGGCTGTCAATCACTAGGACGAAAGACCAGTCCCATAATTAACTGTTCTCTGAGGCAAAGAAGGTATGATAGTAACAAAGGGCTTATCTAATGCTTCACATGACAGCAACATTTCCTACTGCTCAGTGCTGTCTCATTTGTATACACACTTTGCATAGGACATTTCCTATCTAAAGTATCTGTGCCCATTTAAACCTGAGTGTGAATCAGAGAGGGGGTGACTTCATTTCACAATACAAAACACTTTCTACTTTATCCATTAGAAGTACTCCCGGACAACTGTATTCTGAAACAGACAACTGTATTCAAGTATATACCATTTGTATTTGCTTACAATTTAAGCATTTAATGCCACGTCCAGAAAAACTCCACTTTTACCAAAGGAAAAAAAAAGTGAAAGTGAAGGTTGTTCAGTCGTGTCCGACTCTTTGTGACCCCATGGACTATATAGTCTATGGAATTCTCCAGGCCAAAATATTAGAGTGGGTAGCCTTTCCCTTCTCCAGGGGATCTTCCCAACCCAGGGATCGAATCCAGGTCTCCTGCTTTGCAGGCAGATTCTTTACCAGTTGAGCCACAAGGGAAGCCCAAGAATACTGGAGTGGGCAGCCTATCCCTTTCCAGCGGATCTTCCTGACCCAGAAATTAAACTGGGGTCTCCTGCATTGCAGGTGGATTCTTTACCAACTGAGCTATCAGAGAAGCCCCACTTTTACCAAAGAGCTCACCAAATGCATTTAGCTATCATATAAGGCAGTTATATAACCTATGTTATACACTATAATTTGAATGTACCCAATACACCCAAATGTGTGAGAGTACACAAGTGTGCATGCGCACGTGCGTGCGCACACACACACACACACTCTCTCTCTCTTAAAACAGTGTTTCTCAAAGTGTGATCCATAGGTGGAACCAGTCTGTAAACTGTTACTAGTTCACAATGAGGTAAGTAGAGATTCTGTATTGCTTAGAAATTTTTATGGCAGATTTACAGAGTAATTATATTTTGTAAATAAAACTTTTTCAAATGAGGCTTCTATTTTTACATCCTTGTAACTCATTTCATTTTTCCAGTATTCTTTTTTGTCAGGTTTTACTGAAGTATTAGTCCATAAAGGAGGAAAAACACAAACAAGATGGTCTTTCATCACAGAAAGTTTGAGAAGCACTGTCCCAAAATGTAAGCCAAACATATGCCTCAAAACAAGTATGTAAGCTCATGGCTACTTTAAATGTTTACTGGCTCTCTGAAGAAGTAACACTCAGGAAGACAATGCAGACGTTTTCTTTCTTTTAGTCACTCACACAGAACTGTCTTTTAAAGACTTGTTACCAGGAAAAAAACAACAGGACTTTTTCAATAACTCACATTTCTCTAGAAATAATCGCCAAGCACACAGGACTTAACTATTTAAAAAGCACGTGGTACTACAGGCATGGTTAGCCAATTCTCATGGCTGAAGGAGATCTATGGAGATACTTTTTGGAGAGATTTCAATGTGAGAAGCACCTGATTTCCAATTAGAATGATCTAGCTGGTCATTATCGACTCAATGGACACGAGTTTGAGCAAACTCCGGGAGATAGTGAAGGACAGGGAAGCCTGGTGTGCTGCAGTCCATGGGGTCGAAAAGAATCGGACATGATTTAGCAACTAAACAACAACAACAAAGCTGGTCACAGCTCTATGATATGATATGGATCCGAATGATTTAGGGAAAGCCTGATAAGATATCTGTAATGCTGTCTGGAAGGGGAAGGAGGAGGACCCGGGTAAGCCAAATCTGTGAGCAGGAACAGACAGACGAACTGAATCTTGGATGCTTCTCAAATGTATAAAGAAGGACCCGTGATAGAGTATCTCTCAAAGCAGGTTTGCCTTCATTTTTCTATTTTGTTTTATGAGGCAAACTGCTCTACACACCCAGTAAGATTGCAAAATGCACACAATCCTGATTTGTAATCTGAACTCTATCTACATTTTTGCAAAAACAAGTGAAAAATGACATGGTAAAATCTAACCCACATTCTTATGTAGAACATTAACATTAAAAAATTTTTTTAATTTAAAATTTGTAAAAAAAAAAAAAAAATTTTTTCCCAAAGTTTGCTTAACATGCTGTTGAGAGTTCTGTCTGCCCACGTTCAGAAGAGGCCTCCAACTTCTGGAAGTGGGAGGGAGGTGAGAAGGACCCTCACTTGGAGCTGTGTGAACATGCAGCAGGCACGATTCAAAGAAAAGACAAGCCTCTCAAAAACAAGAGGGCCAGGCTGCCCAAAGCCTTTTCCTCAGGCACTCTAAGACAACAGCAGTAGCTCTTCAGGCCACTGGAGAGGCACGTGACCTTTTAAAAGGCCCCACTTGGCTGCAGAGTGAAGATGGAGCAGTAGGTGGAGGTCATTAAGGGCTTCAAGGTAAACAGGGGTGGGGGGTGGGGGGTGGGTGGCAGGAGGTGTGTGCTCTTCCTGCATGAGAGGCCCCTTGGCAGTGGAACTGGACACCGATGGTAGCCCGGAGTTCCCTGAGAGGAGGAGCTTGTGACAACACCCCAGATGGTAAGCTCTCTGAGGGTTTTAGACTGTTGTGTTCATCCCTGTATCCTCGGGGTAGGGCAGTCCGTGACACACAGAAGATGCTTCAGAAATAGGGGCTGGATGAATAGTAAATGGAAAGAATGAGAAAAGACACTGAGGGACAGCCAGAGAAGGACTGTAAAACAAAAACAGAGATGTGTGTCTTTGGCTCTGAGTGTAAACTTGGCGTGAAGGGAGGGTATGACCAAGGGGAAGGGTGAACGAACCTCAGAGGGCACAGCTGTACAGGGCAGGTGTTGGGTAAGGAGATCTGTCGGGACCCGAGGCACTGAGGGTGGGCAAGGACCCCGCATTCAGAAAGCTGTGCATGCCTCTCTCATTCTTCAGTTCTCAGACTTGGATGAGCATCAGATTCACAGAGGGGGCTCAGTAACAGAGTGCTCCCCCCACCCCCAACTATCCCAGATTCTCATTCATTTGGTCTGGTGTGAAGGACCGAGATCTATATTTTCAGCAAGTTTCCAGGTGATGCTGGTCTAGGGACCTCATTTTGACAACCACGACTTTCTTTTTTCTCCATCCAGCTATTTCATATTTAAGCCTGAGAATACCTTTACTCAATTAAATCTGAGTCTAAACTGCTTCCCTATTTGTGCCTAAGCAGGTAAGGAAACAAAGTATGAGTAGCTTTGTGATGGCAATTGACATCAAAAAAGAAAGACTACATGCAGAAGTAAGATGTCCTAAGCTCAATTTTAATGATAAAACTCAGTTTCTCAGACATGCGATACCACCAGCTCACCGGGGCCTAGGTTCTTGCCGTGATCACAGAGTGAATGGTACTAAGGCCTTGTGCCCAGTGTCCAAAGAGAAACTGAAATAGTACCCATGTGTTAAAAGGAGCATTTCATAGCTTTTATATTTTTAAAGCATTACAGGAAAAAGATGCAAACATAAAAAAAAAACAAAAAAAAACCAAGCAATCCAAAAAGTTCTCTTAAACTCAGTGTTTTTCAGTTATTTTAAAGCTAGGCCTTGGAAAAACTGTTTAAAACACTGTCCTTTAATATTATTTGAACTGTCAAAATAAATGTTACAATTTTCTTTTTCCCCTCCTTTTTTTGGTTATTTTAATAATACAAACACTTGTGTCGAGGGCTGACTTTCAATAGCTCACAGCGAGAGAGCTGCTTTGCTCCATACAAAACCCCAGCCCAAAAGGCTGTCTTCGAATGGCTGAGCACCAGGTTCCCCACTAATTATGATTTTAAAATTAAGAATACTAAATCTGCTTTTGCAAACCACCACTTCTGTCATCCCCCACTAACAACAACAAAACCCACTGCTTTCACCTGCAGCCCGCTGTGGCCACTAGTGCTTCACAGAGGCCCAGAGTCTGGGGGCCGCTGACTTGATAGGTGCATGGAGGGGCTGTGTGTGACCCCTGAGGGCAGCATCACCGCTGGGGCTTACGAGAGGCCCAAACTGGGAGCCTGCCTCGGCCCACCATGGGGGCTGGCTTTCTGACTCAGTGGGGGTCAAAAAAAGATGCAAAGACTTTAACTCAGTTTATCCCCCCAAACAGTTATCGCCCCAAACAGAAGGAAAACCCTCCAGAAGGAAAATCCTACTCAGTATCCAAGGGAATTAATGCTGCAAAGGGTGTTTTAAAAGAAGGTCAGGATTGATAGCTTAGTTCCAATTTCTGAAGGGAGGAAATCACTGCGGAAGGTAAGACTGACCATATGATCAAAGAGGCAGCCAGGAGGGGCGGCAAGCGGCCAGCACACCAGGGCAGACGTGGAAATGGCTCCCAGCTCCGCACCACCCGATGCTCACACACACTCGTTTGTCCAACACACAGAGGCGGGGCACACGAGGGAATCCTGAAAGTTATTACTTTAAAACACCTCAAGGCTGGATGGTCTGTACCTTGTGTACATTTTCAAGAGCTTGTTCCAATTTCCTTTTGGACCAGTAAGTGACAAGTAGAAATCCAGGGTTTTCCTTTCTCAGGAGTGTAGCGGGCTTCACGATTAAGTGACATGTTGTCTCAACAGTCAGTTAACAGGGCAGAACTCAGCCCTGGTGTCCGCTGTCAGGGAAGGGTATCTCCTAGTGGGGCCCTGGGCTCCCTGGGAGCGGGTCTTGCTCTACGTCCTCACCAGGGTGAAGAGGCTGGCGTCTGCTGTTCAATGAGTCACTGGCCTGCACACTTAGGACCTGTGCACGTTTCTGTATGCCCGTGTCACTAGTTAACAGCTCTCAAGTGAAAGCCTCCTAATAAGAGTCCTGGGTCTCCTCAACCACACTGTCCTGAGTGACTACTGGTGTGACTATTGGCTGCTGAAGGGTCCAGAAGTGCCCATGCTGACACTAAAAATCATAAAAACGAGGCATTCACAGTAATGCTAATGACTCAGAATGATGACTTTTCCTCAGAGAGCTACCCAGTTTGAAGAAAAAAGAAGCTATGACGTGTGATGAGTGTCTTCAAGCAGGCTAGCAGAGGCTATTTCCTCACTCAGACATCCTGAGCCGCCAAACCCAAAGCCCTGTAAGTGGAAACACACGCATGCTTTCAGTTTCTTTCGGGGTTAGTGGAAGAAGAAAGAAGTTGCCCCTGGCAAAACTACTGAGTGGGTGACAGTCTCTCCAGAGCAGGAGAGAGGCTGGCTACAAATGCTGGTGAGACAACTTCTGAAACACAGAATATTCTCATCTCTCCTCTCCTCCTCCCTGATGCCTACCTTAGGGTGTGCTTTGGGTCCTGCTCTTGAGGTGGTCCAAGTGGAGAGCCCCTGCTCCTGACCAGGACGCCTGCCACCAGCCTCTGACGAACTCTGGGAACAGCTCTTTTGTCAGCTGGTCACACAGCACCTCCCGGGCAGGAAGGAAAAGCCCCATCCTTGTTCCACAGGGGAAGCCAGGTTCCCTTAGACAACTTTCTACACTGTTAAAGTATTACACCTTAATAAACATCCAACACTCAGAAATCTGATAATGGCTATGCTTTTGACACCCTTCCTCCCCCAGGTAACAGCAGAAGCCGCGGGGTGGGGGTGGGGGGACACGACATAGACAGGACACCCTGAAGGGACATGCCAGGAGGTGGTGGTGCTGGCAGATCTGGGAGAGAGCTGACAGAAAGTGGGGTGTTCCCAAAGCCAGTGGCCTGGGACAACCCAGAGGGATAGGGTGGGAGGGTTCAGGATGGGGGGGACACATGTATAACCGTGGTTGATTCATGTAGCTGTATGGCAAAAACCATCACAATATTGTAATTATCCTCCAATTAAAATAATTTAAAAAAGAAAGCGGAGTGCCTGCAAGGATCTGCCAGCGGGGGTGTTCCATGCACTGTGACCCGTGCAGTTCCCCCAGTACCTGGTGGTGAGCCTCTGGGAGGCCGTGCGGGGGTCAGCATTCCCCCAGGCTGCCTGCAGACTCCAAAGCGACTGCTTCTGGCCTCCGGGAATGGCAGAAACACGGGCAAAATTCCAACAGGGAGAAAGCCTCTGCGTGTTTACTCCCAGAAGACAAGGGAGGGTGAGTAACTGAACCCCTAAAGCTGCCCCTATCGGGGAAGCTTTTTTTTTTTTTTAAGCCCAAGCTCATCCAGGATGAGGTCCCTGCAGTAACATCCATGCTAATTGCTAAGTAAGACAAAGCCTTCCCTAGCAAATCAGCAATGTAATTATGAAGCCAGTCACTAGATCAAGCCAGTTAGGCGTGCTCGGCGCTGCTCCGAGGCTGTAACCCGACACCACTGTTTGCGGAGGCGCCTCCCCGGGGTCTCCCGGCGGCGCGCTCTGCCGCGGGTAGCGCGCGGTCGCGCATCCGCGATCAAACTCCAGTCGGACGGGTCCCGCGGCGAACAATCCCCGGGCTTTCTCGACAGCGTTTTAAAGCCTGGAGACAAACCGAAATTCGGCCAGAAGTCAACCTCGAAGTCAATTAAAACAACAGCTTTTACTGTTTGGGGATGTCTTCCTCAAGTCTGCACAGGACACTGTAAGAAACTCTTGCCTTCCCTCCTAGGATTTCTATGAAGTCCTTCCCTCCATCTACTTCTATGAAATTGCAGACGGTTTCTGATTGGTTTGTCAAACATAACCTTTCCTCTTGGAAAAACAAAAGGACATTTTTCAAATGTTGATAACTAACTGCATTTAGTAAACAAATCCTGAGCAATAATATTTCAAATGGCTATTTCTTAGGAATAAATTATGGCCTTGTTAATAAACATCTGGAAAGAAACAGGTTTTTTAGAATGTTAAGTACTAGAAAATATTTCTAATATCTTGTCTTACTGGTTCCTCAGCCAGCTGGGAATTTTAGGTTTTAGACCTAACTCTTAGGAAGCTAGGGACATCAGTCACCTTCCAAAGATACTGAGGATGTTTACAATTCTCTTAGTTTACGTAACAATTTTGACTAAAGCAATGCACACCTAAAGTAAAAGACTGAGCTGAATTACACAGTTTCTAAATTTAAGATGAGCAACAACAACAAAAATGATGCCATGCCTGGAATATGCTTTAAAATACTCTAGAAAAAAAAAGACCATGACGATGAAACAAGAATGACAAAATATTGATGACTGTTGA
Source organism: Okapia johnstoni (assembly GCA_024291935.2). Taxonomy (NCBI): domain Eukaryota; kingdom Metazoa; phylum Chordata; class Mammalia; order Artiodactyla; family Giraffidae; genus Okapia; species Okapia johnstoni. The sequence continues at coordinate 76,404,218 of CM044306.1, read as the reverse complement.
AGCCCGATGATGCGCACAAGGGGATACATTGTACTCTCTTAACTTCTGAGTGTGTTTGGAATTTTCCGTAAAAAAAAGGTAAAACGTACACACACATCAATACATAGTTTTAAAATTCTACAAATTAAAAAAATCAAACACAATAAACTATTTATACCCTCAGTGAGAACTATTATATTAACTTGATAGGCTATTTTACACAGAAGAAAACTATAAATGCTCTTTGTAAACAAGCATGTCCACTACAAGTTGGAGCTCCTCTTGAACTTTGAAAGAGAGTATCACATATAACCACCAGGGGGCGCAGGAGAGCAACAGGCACTCCTGAATTCTGGTTATTCCACCGCAATTTCTATCTACAGATCTCTCCAAGTATACACACTTCCAAGACTGTTCCCAAATTCAGGTCTCCATAGGACACTGCTCGGCAAGGCAAGAGCCCTGCCAAGACCACACTATATTATGCTATGGTTCAAAATCTGGAAATATTGTATAAAGAAAAGGTTGTTGTCTGTATATAAGTAACACTGATGTTTCAAAACCCATGACTAAAATCCCTGGAGGATTACTGAAGCAAGAACACACACAACAAACATACAACCTGAGTCATCAGATGTGGACTGGGCGAAGCCAGTAGTTCACAATTTCCAGTGGGGGTCCTAAAGTGATCTCCAACCACACAATGAGTCTCAAGGTTAGCAGTAGGAATTTTACTAGGATAGAAAAGCCTTCAACAATCCAATTGCTTTGCAATAACAGGAAATTGCCTCCACACTGAACAGAAATGGCTTCTGGCAGTTTTTTGGGAAAACTTCATAAAGAATATTGGGGAGGAGCCGTTAAATCGTAAAACACTGGTAACCTCAGAGAGGTCATGAAGCAAGTTGATTGTATAACTTGCTGGAATTCTTCCTATGCAAATTACAAATTACACCACTGTTTGAGGTGTTGAAGTTCTATGATGTTGTATGTTCTTAAGAGACAAACTATTATCACCAATCTTTCCATAGGAAACTTGGTAAATATGCACCGTTATAATATTATTTTTATAAATAATATGTAACTGTAGACATTAAAATTATGATGCTACTCCACACTAATTTGTTGTCAGGAACTCAGCTTTAGCATGCTGAATCTAAAGCCTCATTATCATTAAGGGAAGGAATTCTTAGATTTGAATTTCTTTCCCTTAAGATTATATGCCAGTAAAGGCCAACCAGCCTTGCCCCGCCCCCATTCCCATGCATAATGAAAACATTTTTTTCTCCAGTACTTATAATTGCTTGGATGGGATTCTGGTTTCAACTCTCCTGTACTATCTTTTCCCCAAAGATACCTTGTTTTTCTGCTCACACTAGAGACCCTTAACAAACAATGTCAGAGGGGAAAAGGCTTAGGGTTGAAACCAAATGCTTTTCCAAAAGTATGTGATGGTGGATTTTTTTTTTTTAAGGCCTTCAGATACATAAAACAATCACACCAAAACAGATAAATAAAATTAGCTAGAACAAATCTGTGAAAATAAAATTTCATCTTAATTAAAACAAAAGATTATACTACCTTCTAGGTTTTGTTAGCCAACTAACTTGTCACTGAATAAAACTAACAAAAACTAAGTATGCTACATTAGGAAGTGTTTTTATGAAAGTGTTTCTAAAGGATATTATTAATTTTTAATCTCCTCTGTTTTCAAATTGGGAATGCTTTAATACTGTGAAAAATCACTTAAAAGAAGACATGCTTTATATTCCTCAAAAATACATACTTTATCTTCTAACTTCTACATGCCATCTAAAGAGAAAAACCAGAGAAATATTCTTTATTTACTTACTCACTGAGTAAGTCTAAACATTGTACTATAAAGTCTAAATCTGAATTCCTCAAAAGAAAACTATCCCTAAAAAGAAAACTATCACATTTCTATAATATGATATGTGAGTATTAAAATTTAAGGCACAAGATAAAAGAAATATATGTCAGAGACGCATGAGAGGGAGGAAGGGCTTCCTTTGTGGTTCAAAGGGTAAAGATCTGCCCAATGCAGGCGACTTGAGTTCAATCCCTGGACTGGGAAGATCCCCTGGAGAAGAGAATGGCTACCCACTCCAGTATCCTTGCCTGGGAAACCCCATGGACAGAGGAGCCTGGTGGGCTACAGTCCACGGGGTGGCAGAGTCGGACATGACTGAAGCAACTAACACACACGAAAGGGAAGAAACAACTATTCTACTATGTAAATATCTATTTCATGTAAGTAACATACATATTCAGAATGTTTAGTTAATTCTAAAAATTAGGCAGACTCCTGATAAGGTTTTACACAGACAACTTAAACTTGACTTCATACACTTGAATAATTCACAGAGGAGAAAAAGGAGAGGAGGATACAAAGCTTGAAGGCAGTGAATGATCCTTTGTAAATACGGCAGCGCTTCTTTTAAAAAAAAAAATTACTTTGGGGCTATTTTGAAATAAACAGTGTTTCTTCGGAGGATTTCTGGGCATGGATAACTAATGACCCACAGAACTTTGTATACAAAGTCACTCAGTCAAATATAATAAAAGTAATCAGAGTACCACACTGAACGCAATACATATCTATTTTCTAAGGAAACTACCTCTCAGAACTTCAACCTGTAGGAGCTTCAAGGACGTTTAAGGAGACCTTGCCTCCACCCCACCCCACTGCCACCCCTGAACATTCTGTTCACCCTGCCTATCTTTAGAGGCTTCCGAAACAAGAAGGCAGGTGCCACTTGAGGAATCCATGTTTTGAATTTGCTAACCAACTACTGCTAGACAGCTAACAACCATCATCAGGTAAAATCTATTTTATTTTCTATTTCTGGCCATAATAAAAATATTTTAAAAAGCAGTCTGTTAAAAAAAAAAAAAAAAACTATTCAGAAAAGACCATCACCAGGTTCATGACAAGCACAGAGGCAGTGCAAAAATTTCTTCATCAGCTACAGACCACGGTGCTCAAATTCCTCTGCCAGACCCATTTTCTGCGACAGCAAGGAAGACACAGAAGTACACACACGGAGGTTCCCTCTTCGTGAAAAGGGAAGAAACTGAAAAGCAAATCTGTATCAAGTATTATTATAAAATGGAATAACTACTAAGACAGGTTCAGATTAAAACAGTTGCCACCTCTTTATCTCATTGGCGTGGCTAGAATTTTATGCAAACCTGTTCTGGTGTAGAGATGACCTTGGGACTTTCAGATTCCCTGAGTTTAACTCAACACTTCTGAACACCAGGGTGGGGTACTCCAGCCGGCCGGCCTGAAGCCTGGGAGCTGTGGCTGGCGTGGAATGATAAGCAGTCAGCCAGAAGAGCAGAGCAAGGGGCTAAAGGTTGATCAGCAGCAAATAACGCTTCATTATTTCATTTTCTGACCACAGGCACCATCAAGTAATACTTTTTTACTTTTGTTGAACAGGTTCACAGAGACAGCTGAGTGAGTGAGTGAGTGAGTGGGGGGATGCGTGTGTATGTCCTAAAGAGTCAGAAGCCCTTCCCCTTCACTGTTCTACTTCATGAAACTCCTCAGAACCACACAAATGCCTGGTTTAGCCTCATCTTTTCAGTTAACCACCTATGAAGGTTTTTAAAAGGAAAAAAAAAAAAAAGCTTAGGATTAAAGAGCAACTCTGCGAACCTACAGGTTTCTGCAAGGGGACAGAGAGATAGTAAGGCCAGACATAAATGAGTGTTCAGAACTGAGGTCTGCTGCTTGCTACCCGGAGTCACCAGAGAAACAAAGCTGCCTTTGGGCACTTGAAACTAGTCGGACCTGCTGTAGCAGTTGCGCAGTCGGCCGGCGCTGTCCCCCGCTCTCCTCCCTCCGGCCCCCGCCCCACGCATCCGCATGGCTCACTCCACTCGGGGCGGTGCTGAGCGGGCACACTCGGCCCTGGCTCTGCTGTCCCTGCTCAGGGGCAGGCCCAGCTCTGGACACACGAGCGTGCAAGTATGAGAGGAGGCCAGACGAGACAGCAGATGCCGACTCCATTCTGAACTGAAAGCTGCAGTGGGTGCAGAACACGGCTTCTGTGCTCCCGGGTTGCTAAGACAGATACACCAAATTGTGGGACTGGCTACTGGGACTCCAGGCAGGGATTCCTGTTTAAGTTCAGAGGAGGGATGGGAGATCTTGAGAGGAGACGAAGGAGGCTTTCTAGCTCCTGGGGCCCTCCGACCACAAAGAGAGCGGGATTCCCTTCCAAAAAGGAGTTTTCATTGTCTGTCTGGGGTGCTTGTTGAAATGACATGCATCTGTTTTGTCCTATGAGCAATCAAATGTTTGCAAAGATATTCTGATGTTTTTATTTTTGAATTTGTATTTCAAAGAAAATTTTTAGACAGCCAAGCATGTTTTGTTTGTCTCATGATCTTCAAGGAAAAAAAAAAACCCAACAAGGCGTCCATTTATTACCCAGAATAGGAATGTCGTCTTTTTGGCCTGACATATGCCATTCACAGATTCATACAAAGAATGAACTGCCACACAGTGCTCATAGAGAAAGACACTGCTCTACACAATGAGTGATGGGCGCTCTGGGGGACAGTGTTGCTCACAGGACTGCCCAGCATCTGTACAGAGGGCAGAAGTTTGCCTTTAACACCAATCGCGCTGGCCATTGGAGACAATCATTTTGTTTAAAAGATATGCCAACTTTGGTGAGCTGCTCTTTCCTTCAAGAATATTAGAACTAACCATATGTAAAGTAGATAGCCAGTGGGAATTTGCTGTAAGACACAGGGAGCTCAACCGGGGGCTCTGTGACAACCTAGAGGGGTGGGATGGGATGGGAGATGGGAGGGAGGTTCAAGAGGGAGGGGACATATGTGTACCTGCCACAGGCTGATTCATGCCGATCGATGTATGGCAGAAACCAACACCAACACTGTAAAGCAATATCCTCCAAGTGAAAATAAAGTAAAAAAAAAAGAATATTAGAATTAAATTAAATATCCACATATTTCTTTAAGCAGGAGTCCTAGCTTGGGGGTTTCTGTCAGCTGTTTAAGGAATAATTATTAACAGTTGGTAGAAAAGACATGACTTGTGCATATGCAGTGGCCACTGCATTTTTAGATGATCCTGTTCTGCTGGTCAGTGCTGATTAATGGAAAGACCGTGAAGGTGGGTGTTACCCTTATTTCAAGGCCATTTTCACTTAAAACTGGAGCTTGCCCTCTGGTGCCTTGAGCATACAACTGATCTTTGCACTCAGTAATCAGAGACACCTCTCTCTCTCCTCTCTCTTCCCCCACCCGACCTGTGCTTTGCCAAGAAACTACTGCAACTACAGCTATCTCCTAAAGGGTAGGCTGTAACAGTAAATATGAAATTTCTGTAGCAACGAAGTTTTTAAAAAGTCTCCAAGTGAGTTAGAGTTCATGCTCCAAAATATCACATTAACCTACACATTTTTAAAGCCTATGTTACAATACCAACAAAGTTGTCTTGATTTTTTTGATATAAACAAAATATAAAATAAAACTTCATGCTTTTATTAGTATTTGTTTTTTAACAAGAAATCACAGCAAAAGAAACTTCTAAAAGTTTCTGTTGTAGCTTTTATCTTTCTTAATAGCTAAAGTGTAAAATATTTTGACCGTGGGCAAACTTTTAGTATAACTTGTTACTGATAATTTGAAGTATGCTTTTCCTTTTATTTATTGTCTTTGTCAGTTTAATTTTTGACAGAAAAAATCTTATTTATTTGTACATATGTACATATGTATCTTCAATGTTCCCTTATATGTTTTTTATCTATTTTGTGTGTGTGCACCTTTCTAAGTAGTGTTGCAACTCATTCTGCCATTGGAACACTGTTTAAAATAGCATATGCCAAAAGCTATCAGCTGCTACACAAATTTGAGTTTCAAAATATCAAAATAAATACCACTTAACTATGCTCATTATTAATAATTTAGTGCATGGCAACTGGGTAAAGTTTATATTTCAGCTTCTCAATTAAATAAAAGGCTTTCAAGGGGACAATTCAACAAACAGAAGGCTAAAGGGTTTCTAAATGTGAGCTAATATCCCTTTCTTAGTTTTTTAAGGGAAACAGGCCCGTGCAGCTGTTACCTAAGAAGCTGTGACACTTGCCTGACAATAAAACTGTTCCCTAGGACATTCATGTCCTACACTTAGTTGGTATTATAAAATTTAAGTCTCCTATCTATTGTAATTACCCAAGGAACAGAGCTGAATGTTAAAAAAAAAAAAAAGGCTGTCCAATCCATTTCATAAGATTTCTCACCTGAGAGCAACATGGTTATGCACATTTTAATTAGGAGGAGGGGAAAGAAATAAAGTTATTTTAAAGGGTTCCAAACTTGATGAACAACATAAACAACTTTACATTAACATATAATATCTCTAAGTAAATCAACACAGTTAAAGGCAAACTTTCTAACATTTATCTCTCTCTCTTTTTTCCACGAAGAAATAGCTGAAATGAAGAGGAAAGCGGAGATCGACGAACAAGCTCTTCTTGCTTGTGCCAGAAGCTGAGATCTCAGGATGGGTATTTTCATCCTCAGAGCACACCCTACCACACTCAAATCGGAATAGACTGCTATAAAAAGGGGAGGAGTGGGAGGAGCTCTAGGGTGAGTTATGGCTTCTGGGTAGCTGAACAACTAGCCCCCCCCCCCCAAGCCCCCATCAGCAAAACAACCCAGAGGCTCTCAGGTGGACTGTCCTCCAGGGGTTGAGTGGAGCCAAGAGCCCACTTCACTCTTGTCACAGACTCCTCTCTAATTATAAAAGGCTACTTTGAACACTTAAGGCCTCAGGGATCCGATTGGCTAGTACAACTTCTAGGCTCTTTACACACGTTATGGACATTTCTTAACATATATTGAGAAATCACAAAGCATATTTCATGAACAAAGCTTGAAAACATTTACTATCTTCCTTAAGACCAAAGGAGGCTGTCCAGCTTGACTCAAATGAAAACCGGTACAGTCTGAGACTAGATGTCTCTCTCACCTTGCTGATTGCCCTTCCCCATTAAGTGCCTGTAAAAACTTACTCTCCACCTCCTGAAACATCCTGAAACTAACCAGCTTGGGAGCAAAAAGTTATTCTAAGACAATGATACCTAATCTTTTTGCGAAATTTAAGGCTAAACAGAATTCTACTCCCATCTCAATCTATTACTATTATTTCTGCTAAAAGTAAGATAACTGCTGGCCAAGGCGCGGGGGAGGGGGGCGGAATTTATGATCTTCTCTCGATGCAGGGTCGCTCTGACGGCACCACGTCTTGGTACAAAGTCCAGGGCCTGGGACAGCTGGCTCCCCTCAGCCCCCTCCCTCTCAGTCATAGGCAGTCACCACTAAGATGACTTGTAGATTTCTAACTTAAAAAACCAATGAGACATCAAGTTTAACACACATACACATTCAAAATCAATTCACTTGGGCACGGGCGAAAAGAGGGCAGAGAGGGATGTTTCTAAGCTAAAACACAGGGCAACTCACAGAAATACACTAAAGCAAGCTGGATGCAAACCCGGCCACAGGACTGAAAAGTGAAGCAGCCGTCGCGCCAGCAATACGAGTCTTAAAAAAACAAAGTCTCGCACGTTCACAACAACACAACCGCCACAACACGCACACAGATCCCAGCTGTAAAAGCGACAGCTCCAAGCTCCCTCCGCCCCACCGTTGGGCTCTGGTTAGCTCCCGACCCCCTCCTGACCCCGGTCCGTGACTGCCCGTCCCCTGCCCTTCCCCCAGCAGATCTGCCCGAGAACGCTGGGGGTCCCCGGCGCCGGCCCTGGGGGTCCAAGAGCGCGGGGCCGGGGAGCAGCGGGAGGGAGCGCTCCTCCCGGTACCTGCTCCAGCCCAGGTCCCTCTCGCCGAGGCTTCCCCGACCCTCGCGGCCGCCCGGGCCCCTCCTTCGCCCTCCAGGCTCACCCGGCCCTGGCCAGGTCCCAACGCTGCCCCCACCCACCCGGAGCCCCGCGCATCCGAGAATCCCCTCCAAGTCGGCGCCGGGAGAACTTACCACATGCAGCTCCACCTGGGAACTAGCACATCGGGAGGGGTTTCTGCCCACTCCTCAAGCTACTCCCGCTCCATGCGGAATCCCCCGCTCCGGGGGCCCGAGGGTGGCGCCGGGGAGCGGGCAGGAGGCGAGACCGAAGCTAAGACTCCGCCGTCCTATGCCTGCGCGCTCGGAGCATTATACAATGGTGGAGGAGGAGGCGGCGGCGGCGGCGGCGGCGGCAGGCAGCGGAGGAGGAAGCCGGAGGCGGGCGGAGGGGGCGCCCTGACCGAGCGAGCGGCAGCCAGTGCCCCAGCACTCGCTGTGCAGGAGTGACGTGCGGCCAGCGAGCCTCCCGCGAGCTCCGGGTCCCGGGCTCCGCAGGCCCCGCCCCTCGACTGGGCCCCGCCCCTCGACTGGGCCCCGCCCCCTCCCCCGGCGGTCCCGGGAGGCGCGATAAATGCCGAACGGAGCCCCGGCCGCCCCAGGAGCAGGAAGGGGCAGGCGGAGCACGCGAGACGCCGGGTGGCAGCGCCGCCCACGGCTCTTTCCCAGCCGGCGCGCCCTTGATTTTCTCTTAAGGAAAAGCTTAAGGAGAAGGGGAGAGGAAACGAGACACTCCGGCCAGGGCACCATAACTAACCACCAATAATCCCCTCAGACCACTCATGCAAATGACGGAGCCGCTAGCGACAAAGGCGGCAGCGAGTGCCGCGCGCGCACAGCCCGCTGAGTCGCGCGACCGCAAATATGACAAGCATCTCAGCTATTCTGCAACTTGGGGCCGGTTAGCCGGGCAGGCAGGGTCCCGGGGGGCGGGGGGGGTGGCGGATGAGGAAAGAGAAAAATCCGACCCCGGGGCGCGGTATCCACGCTGCCCGCGGGGTTTTCGAGACAGACGTCCCGGGAGGGCGGGGGCCGCGCGTCCCCAGCTGAGACGCTCTCCGATACCTGCGTCTCCGGACATACGAGTGGCCCTCGGAGTGTCCGAGAGGCAGGACGGGGGCTCCGGCTGGAGGTGGGAACAAAATCCCCTTGAATGCGGTGTCCTCAGCTCAACACTTGAAACGGGTCACCAAGTCAAGAGTACTTTATCGGAACAGGACTGAAACGACTTTGCAGCCTTCGTGGCAGGCTTCGGCCGCGGTGCAAACCCGGCAGAGCCCACGCAGGTAGGGACGCCTGGCTTGGAGACGCAGGGGGCACCTAGGCGCAGTTTCACAGCGATAGCCTTTTCCTTCTCCATAAGAAGTTCTGCTTTGAACTACTTATATTTATCAGGGAAATTTATACTAGTTTTGGGAGGCTTGTGTGTGTGGTGCAAATTTAAGAGTCCTAGGACAGGAGACCTCCCCTGGAAAATTAATGATTATTTTAAAAATGACATGCGCATTCAGTTTAAAGATGTTACGAAAAGGAATTCAGGCACCTTAAAATTTTGGCTGCCACCCCAATCAGTGTCGTCTCAGACCTCTTCGGAGTTTAATGGTCCACTATACTAGTTATACTTAAGGATAATAAAGCTTTAAGACCTAACATAAAGGTGATTATAAGTCGTTAACATCAAGACAAGTTGAGACCTATTGGAACTGTTCAGTAATGATTTGTTATCAATCAAATTGACAATATTATTGAAATTAAACCTGGGCTAAAATGTTGGTAGAGGAGAAAATGTTTGCTTTATCTTGAAAGGAATGAAAAAGATTTTTACTGGACCCTCGATATAATTAAAAGGTTACACAGATTTTTCTTTTTTAAGTATAGCCAGTGCTAAAAGCTAATGATTTGTAGATATCTTTGGAAAATTTCATTACAATGGCATTCCAAATTACTCATCATGGAAGTCGTGCTCAGGGCCCTCAGCACATCCTGCTCAGTCTGTGCCTAAGTGGCACAGTATTCAAACATTTTGCCATGAGGCCAAGATATTTTTAATTTCCAGAATTCTGCCTTTCAGAGAGGACACTACTAACAGTTTCTGAACAACCCACTCACTTTAAAGAGAAGCCATTAAAATAGAAGCTGCAATAATCCTGTGATATCTCTGTAGCGGAGGCCAGAGGCTCTCCTGAATTTAAAATAAATTTAAACTGTTATTCATGAATTGAAATGAGCAGCAAGTTAGACTGCACAATTTTTGTGACACTTGGATATTTTCTAGCAAATGAATTACTGGTAGAACTAAAGATCAAAGTGACAATTTTTGTGTCTCCAGAGTGGACGCATGATTTTGCTAAAGCACGAATTCTGTGTGTGCTCAGTAAAGGTCTGAGTTCTTAGGAAAGCAATCTGAGTTCTGGGGTAAAATATTGTTCACCTTCCCACACTTTTGAAGGTAAATGCCTTATCATTTTATATATGTTACATACAGGTATCTATGTTATGTATGTGTCCCACTTCCCCCACTTTGAGATTCTGGCATCTTTTACCACGAAGTCAAAGCATGAAGTGGCCATTTGAACACCTGCTCATGTGGTCTCTCACCAGGTGGGTATACAGTCCCTTCCCCTAGGACCAAGTCCCCCACAGCCCAGCATAGCAATTCCTGCCTGGCCCTGGGAATCCAACTCCATGAGGCTAAAGAAAGGCCCTCCCAGAGCTTTTGAAGTCAACTCCCTTTAGTATGCATGATTTTTTTTTTTTTTTTAAATATTGTTTATTCCTAGCAAATGAACAAGAAATGCTTAGTGAACACATGAGTGTGGTTTTCACACTTTCACTCTCTGGGACACTTAAAAGCCCATTTAAAATAATCCTACCCTCAGGATTTAGAGTTTCTCCCTCTCACTTGCACATACAAGAAATTAGGCCAGTCATCCGCATTTAACTATCAGGAACATATCTGTTTAGGGAGAAAAGAAACACTGCTCTTGTAAGTATAGGACTGTGATGGTAATTTTTAAAAATACTCATGAGTTTGTTTCAGAGAGGTACTTCTCAACATTGCTTTGTGGTTCTGGGTACTAGTTTGCACTTCACTGCTTCTCTTGAAAGTTTCTGTACCCTCACATCTTGCAAACGACCAGATGACTGCACTAACTGAAGGCCACTTTTAGCACTTAATTAATATGCACCAAAGAATTGACACAAGGATAAGCTAGCTGTATAAACTGAGAAAGACTTCATGACAGTTTTCAAACTTATCCTTTCTCCTTTATTATGTTTTATCTTTCAAGTTCCACAAGAAATACTGGTCATAATCATCCATCTATATACCTTGGAAATATTGATCTTATGCCCCCCCCATAAATGTTTCAGTTATTAAACACAATAATATACCCAGCTGGGTTAAATCATCTTTTCATGGAAAATACAGTGAGTCTAACTGAATGTGGACTTCCCATTCACTGATCACTGAAATCTATTAATAAATCTTCAAAATAAAGGCTGGAAGTCCCACATCACCTAACTGATTATCAGAGAGTTGACACAGGATAGGATGACTAGGAAAACTAATGAACACTCGCACAAAGACAGCATGAACAGGTTCAGTACTTTTCAGCCACTAGCAAGTTAAAACTTGACGGTACCAAAGGAGCCGGTTAACTCATCTGCCTCTGCAAAGTGTTCTCCATCTCTTTGCCCACCTCCTCACGTCAGGCTTTCTCCTGCCTGTCCTTGCAGTCATGCTTCACAAAGAAGAGCTTCAGCTCCAGTGAAGAGCCACTTGCAGTTTCCCTGTTTACTAGGCTGCTTTGCAATGACGGCCCCTTGTGTTCCAAGAGAGTCATTTTCCTGTTAGTGAACACACCTGTTTCTCTTTTAAAGCTCTGACAATATTTAAATACTAATTTAGAACAAAATCTTAATGATGATATTGGAATAATACGTTCTTGAAACTTTTTTCTTTTTTCTGTCATCTTTGATTAGTCCCTTCTACTTCTAGACAAGATGGCTTCTGTTGAGCATGAGCTTCCTCCCTACTTCACTGGCCACTATTTCCCGGTAAAATCCTCTGATAAATGGAGTGGCTCTCCTTAGACACTCCGGCTTTTGCTTTCACCTTCTCTCAGCTGGAAAGAGAAAGCCTTCCCTGGTGACAACTCTTCAGTGCTCCCTTCCTGCCAGATGCTGCTCCTCCATGGCTGGTGGGTGCTCCTCAGAAACCTCTCCTTGTCCTCAATTCCCCAGACAACACTACCTCTCTGGCCTCTACATGCTGGCCTATCTGCATGTTGACCCCGGCTTTCCTGTCCATAAAGTGTGCTCCCTTATTGAGCAATTCACCTTCTTCTCAAGGTACCCAGCACTTCTGGCTTCCCTAGAAAACTTGTATGAATGTTAGAAATGGTGCAGCCTCCAGACCATCCTTGTTCCTGGGACCAAGCCTGATAAGAGGAAGAGTCCTGGAGTAGGAGTTTGAAGATCTTGTACAAATAAATCACTATGATCACTAACTTTTTAGTTTCTTAATCTGCCATGTCACAGATTTAGGATTAGCACTGGTTCTGGTGAAAAGAGCACATGTGGTTGGTCAGAAGATCTCAAGTGTAGTTCTTCAGCCACAGTCAGCAAGGAAGCTGAATCAGGGCCTTCGCATCTCGAGGGCTGTGTCCATCTCCCGCCAGGTGAGGCACTAGGGCCCAAAGGTTCCTGTAGCCCCTTCCCAGAGCTAAAAGTCTATGAAAAGGTGGCTACAATGGGGACTACCTTCATAGAGGAGTTCGGAAGAATATAAAACCAACTTCACATCCTATTTTCTGTGACACACATTCTCATATCTGTTGTAGAAACAATCTAAGATTGTGTACCTTTAAATCACCTATGAGTAAAGAGGTCATTTAAGAGAAGTAGGGTGATTTGGGGAGTGTAAATAACATATTTAAACCACTTTTTGAAGTCCCAGATATAAAACTTCTACTTTGAGAAGTGAAAAAAAGGTCAAAGCTTTAATGTGTATAGATGCCCAGGAAATACCTCTAACTTCAGACTATGAAGTATGATACTATGAAGTATCATTAAATATAAACATGTGGGCAGAGAACACAGTTTAAATGGAAACAGTGCATACAACAAAAAAAAATGAATCAGTACTTTGCCGCTGTGAATTTTTATTGGTTTTCTGGAGGAGAGGGAACACTTAAGCAAGACTTTATCTTTTAGTCACCAATGCAGAACTGTTCTTTAAAGACATGTTGCCAGAATAAACAAGACTTTTCCAAAATTATCTAACTGTCCAACAATATTTGCTTTAAATTGAAAAAAAAAATATTTTAAATTAAAATATTTTTATATTTAAAATTTCAGAAAGGCAAAGTGAAAGCCGAGTAGGAAGAAACCAAGGTAAACTCTTCAGATAAACAGCAATGTTACATTAGATACATTTGTGTAACTCATCAATGGTTCTCCTAAACACGCTTTAAATATTGAAGATTATCTTTCTAAGTAATATTTATTTCAAAACTGCTGTCTTTAGAGAAGTCTTGTTTGAGGTGTATGAAACTCCTTAAATGGTCAATTATCAGAGAAACTGGCTTTTAAGGAGAAAATAATAGTGTGAATGAGCTATATGTAACTTCCCTTTTTGAAAACAGAAGTTGAATCTGTAACACCAAATTTAGAAAGGAGAGTGGATGGCAGCAAATACCACGAGAATATCATCTATAGCATTGACGCCCACTGCCGTTCTGTTCTGTTACAAATAATGTATACTCCACAAACTTGAGTTTGCTCAAACAATGCATGTATTTAGTTGTTCCTAAAGATGATTCTTTTAAAAGAATATATACATATGAAAGAGTCATATCAAATTAAAAAAAAAAAACTCATTGAAAAAGTGTCAGATTCCCTGACTTTGGCTACAGTGATTCATTTGGCCTCATTACACAGAGGGCAGCATACACACAGAGGGAAGCATAGTACATACTGGGACAGCTGATAAACAGCTTTTGTGGGAATAGTAATGGTAATTTTAACATCATTTGTATTTCTGTTTACTTTTCTGTAAGAAATTAAAGCCCAAATTATAAAAGGTTGAAAAGAATTTTGATGAATCAGACATTCATTTTCAATCAATCCTAATTTGTTACCACTTTAGAACTGTTAGACATCATGCTTTCAGTTTCAGTGATTAAAAAAAAATCTCTAAAGATAAAGACTCCAGAATTACTATTTCCATATTACAACCAAAAATGAAAAGTGAGAAAATAGAAACCTTTCCAAAAGTTCATCAGATGAAAAGTTAATGGAGAGCCATACCATCTATGGACAAGAATAGTTAATACTATTCAAGTCTCCCCAAAATGCATCAATTAATTAAATGTGATTCCAACTTAAATCCCAATGCTCCCCTCCCCACTGCCCATGGAACTTAAGCAAATCCAGAAATCATCTGGAATAACAAAGGACAAAAGATAGCTTTAGTAAGTTTAAAGAACAAGATGGGGGATGTGGCCTAACAGATATCAAGGCTTATTATAAAGTTATAGTAATTAAAACAGAGTGGTGCTGGCAAGGAATAAACAGATCAGCAGAACAGCATCGAGAGTGCAGAAACACACACATATATGTAAGCATCAAGTATGACGGAGGTGAGGCAACAGATCAGTGGGAAAGAATAGGCTGTTCAATAAATGACTAAAGGTCACCCGGTTACCTGCATGAAAAATAAAATTAGGTACCTCATATTTAAAAAAAAAATATTTCAGGTGGACTAATGTCTAAACATGTGAAACAAAACTTAAAAACATTTAGGAGAGAATATAGGAAAATATATTTATGGGCTCAGAATAAGGAATGTGTGATTATTCTCAGTCTCTTAAGATTCATTCTCTTCTTTGCTCTGTGCCTGGAAATGTTGACCCCTAGGGACCAAGCTCCCTTGCCAACCAGCTTCCAGCTGGATTCCTCAACAGGAAGGCACCAGAAAGAGACCAGTGGGTCAGAGGGGAGAGAGGTTGGGCTATTTCTTCCCTGCTCCTTCCTCCTTTGGGCTCCTGTTACAGCAGGACCCATCCCTCCATAGCCACAGCTTCTGCAGGTGGCCCTTTCTCCAGGGCACCCGCTCTCACAGATTCTAGCAACACTATTTCCTCCCCTTTCCCCTGCAGACCTGAGGATAGTACAATCTAAGTTCTTGGTCTTCCATACTTCAAGTTTTGTCACATCTCTGTCAAAAGTCCCTTCATTCAAGTCTCTTTAGTTGAATCATTTGAGTGGAATACTGTTTCCTGCTGAGACTGACTATTAGGAAACAAAATGGCCAGGGCCTTCTCTGGCGGTCTAGTAGTTAAGACTTCATGATTCTAATGCAGGGGGCATGGGTTCAGTCCATGGTTGGGGAACTAAGATCCCACATGCCACTTGGCACAGTCAAAAACAAAAGAAAAGAAATAAGACAGCCAATGCACAAACTATAAAGAAAAAGACCAATAACTTGGATTATATTAAAAATTAAACATCCATTAAACAAAATACTATATAAACAAGATAAAGACAAGTGAAAGGCTGTCAAGTGATGGTATATAATTCATATAATCAACAAAAGATTAATATTCAGAAGTAAAAAAGAACTCTGAGTCAGTTTTTTTTTTTTAATATAAAACCAACAAAAAATGGGTAAAAAGAAGAAACTCAAATATCCAACAAACGTGAAGAGATACTCAATCTCCTCAGTTATAGGAAAAATGCAAATTATAAAAGGTTAGTTCATAGCTCTCCACTTAACCACTTTGGAGATAATGTGACATTATCTAGTGGAGCTGGACATGCACACACCCTGCCCACATACCTGCAGTCTTTCTCCATGAGGGTTCCATGAGAAAATAAGCTCTACAGAAAAGAATTCAAGTGACTATTTCCTCAATTCTCCCAAGGGTGGTATAAAGGTAAGAACCAGTGGTTGTTGGTAAATGTTTAACAACTGGCTGGGGTGGGGGTGGGGGTGGAGAATGGGGAAAAAAGGAAAGAAACCCTTTTTGAAGCATTTGCTGATATCTGTGGTGTAAATACCCCACCAGGGCTGATTTTAAATCTCCCCACTGAACTCAAGAATTACAAAGAGATTGGTGTGATTGCTCTTAGGAGCAGGTATCAGTCTCCAGCTCTAGCCCCAAACATGAACCATTCTAGACTTAGAGAACAGAAAACAATTCATTACATACAACATATGCCTTAGGATGCGTTGCATGCATGCTTAGTCACTCAGTCGTGTCTGACTCTTTGCGACCCCATGGACTGCACCCCACCAGGTCTTCTGTCCATGAGGATTCTCCAGGCAAGAATACTGGAGTAGGCTGCCAGGCCCTCTTCTGCCCTAGGGTACTGGGCTTAATTTTCTGGAGGAATTCTGGATGAGAAGGGCTAAATCTAGAGAGACTCTTGTTTTCATCCCCCATGGAGACATAGAAGAATGTTTATAGTAGCTTTGCTTTTAACAGCTAAAGGAGAATTAATCAATACATTTGAAAGCTATGGTGGTTAAGAAGTACTAAAATTACCAAATATCAACATGGTTAAATCTCAAAAACATAATGTTGAGTAAAATAAAGCCAGCTGTAAAGTATGTACAGTATAATATCATTTATGTAAAATACTTTAAAACATGCAAAACAATGCTATATATTGTTTACCAATGGAGATGAATGTAATTATAGAATAAAAACATTAGAGACCAAAAACATTCAGGAAAGTGGTTAATTTTCATAAATGAAGGAGTACTGGAATCAGGGAGAGATACTACAAAGTTTAATTTCTTTGTTAAAAACATGAAAAGCAAACAAATATGTTGTAGTAAGACATTTAAATGTATTGTTTTAGATTTCAAGACATTAAAAAATACATTTTTTTCCCTTTCTTTCTTATGGTTCCCATGAAGTAGACTTTGTAAGGTTTTTTCCCCCACAACTTCTAATATCTATTAGTAAAGCAATGGTAATATTTCTATTTCATGCTTTTATCTTCATTATTTCAGTAATGACCTAATTCCTTTTACTCATTTGATATGACTTGCAGACTACAGTCCATGGGATGGCAAAGAGTCAGACACGACTGAGCACACACATGCACATGCATACTGTCCTTCTTCTCTCTCTCTTATAACAGACTGCAAAATTCAGTGACAATGCTAGTGTAACCAAAAGTTTTTAATAGGAAGCCCAACTGATAAGGCAAGAATAAGAGAATAATTGGTTTAAAGCTAGTGTTTGGGGTGTATTTCTCACCCGTCAGGCTAACTTCTAACATGCTGCTGCTCCTGCTGCTGCTGCTGCTGCTAAGTCGCTTCAGTCGTGTCCGACTCTGTGTGACTCCATAGACGGCAGCCCACCAGACTCCTCTGTCCCTGGGATTCTCCAGGCAAGAATACTGGAGTGGGTTGCCATTTCCTTCTCCAAAGCATGCATGCATGCTAAGTTGCTTCAGTCGTGTCCGACTCTGTGCGATCCTACGGACAGCAGCCCACCCATGCTAGAAAGGATAAAAGCTTCCTTACAAAATATGTAAGGCTTCCTGTTACTTCCTTAACATGCATCTAGCCCTAAAAAGTGAAATCTTGTTTTGTTTTAAAAAAACAACGAAAACATTCTTTCCTGGTGAACTATCTTCCACTAGGTGTTTGGTTGACCATTTACTGCTATCCTAAATGCATTCTGATTCTCTCTTCTTTGTGTCCCTCCATGCAGGGTTATAGGAATAAAGCCCCCATACCCTCTTGATCTCTGGGAAGGTGGTGCTCTCTCAGCGCATGGGTAGTGTAACTTTTTTTTTTCAGAGACTGTCTTGAAATAAGCCTATGTTTTAAATACACACTTTTCTGCTCGCTAGCAGGCATTCTGAAGCTAGGTGGTTCTAAATAAAGAACTCTAGTCAACAACAGGAAATAACTCCCACAGAAAAAAGGGGCAGAATACAAACTCGCACCAACTCTTATACACAGCTCACAACGGCCTTTTGTTCCGTGCACATTAAGCCTGAAATCTTTACTTTTCAGAGCATGTTTGGGCCTTTGCAGAGCAATTAAACCTTCCTTTTCCTTTTGCTGCTGTCCCTGCCTTCTTCTCTCTGAGGAAGTTAACCTTACAACTGAACTTCTTACTATGAGGTAGCAGATCAGAAAACGTAATGGTTTCTATTCTGAAACTTAACATTTTTTTCCTTAATGGAGCTTCTCAAGAAGGAAAAAAAAAATAAAATCAACTCTTGGTGTAAAACTCACTTTTCCTTCTAATACATACAATACCACATAAATGCACATATATACGTCCCAAAAGACACTATCATATCAACCCATAAACCTAAACGGATGGGTTATCAACACTTTGCCAGTGACATTTCAGCAAATCAATGCATCTAGAAGACATATATTGTATTCAAAGGCTCACATCTTGAGTCTGTAGTGAAAAAGAGGGAGAAAAACCTAGATCCCAAGCCAACTAAACAGAAAAACATCTAAAGAATGGTTTTTAAGTCTCGGTGACTGCTACCGGAACAGATTGGTGGCATTCAACTATAGCACAGCACAGGTACTCCAGACAAGAAAATTGGGCTGAGTAAAACAGCTTAAATATGACCGCAGACTAGCATTTCTTCCTCTCCTACACACTCAGCCTGGCCCTCTCTACTGGCTCCTTCCTGCAGTCAGTAAATTACAGACTTGGTGTTCTCCCTCTTCACTTTTAAAACAAGAAATAGTCCTCCCCTGCTTCAATGCTGCAGGAATGTTGGTGGCTCCTGGTGGCTCAGAGGTAAAGAATCCTGACAATGCAGGAGACCCAGGTTTGATCCTTGGGTTGGAAAGATCCCCTGGAGAAGGAAATGGCAACCTGCTCCAGTATTCTTCCCTGGGAGGTCTCATGGACAGAGACTGGAGATCTACAGTCCTTGGGGTCGCAAAAGAGTTGGACACAACTTAGTGATTAAACAACAACCACCAATAAGGTATCCCTGGGGTCTTAAGTTGGAAATCTAAGATTCTAAGTTCCTTTTCTCTCCCTTTTCTCTCTCACATTTAACCAGACATAAAATCCTATCAATTTTCTCTCTTAAATGTTTTTCAAATATGTCCCCTCCTCTCCATTTCCCCACTACTGCCCTGGTCAAGGCCATATTATCTTTCACTTTCATTACTGCAGCAATCTATTTCATGACTTCCAGTCCTAGATATTCTCCTCTAATCCATCTACACCACCTACGGCATGACAGGTAGCATGCCAGGTACAAGAAATGCAAAATGAACAAGAGATGCTCCCACTGAGTTCACAGGGTATACTAACTCATCACTGTGACACAGTGGGTTGCATGCTGATACAGACATGCGTAGGGTGATGATGGACACACACGAGTGGCCACAGAGCCTGACCAGTGTGAAAACAGGGAGGCGGTGATAGATTTTAGGGTAAATGGTGGTTAGTTCAGGTCATTAAAGGCAGATGGAGCAGCAGAAATGGGAAGGTGAGAAACAGCAGAGAACATGGGTGAGGATCTGAAGTGTAAATCGCAAGCAGGGAGTAGCAATAAACCAGACCAGTGAGTTTGACTGGGCACATCTAGGAAGGTCTTGGATGCCATATTGAAGGTTCTTTCCTTTATATCCTGGAGGTAGGGGGAATCATTAAAAGACTTTCCATGGGAGAGAGGCACAATCTGATTTTTATTTTAGGATGTTAACTCCTCATCTATTCTAGAACTTGACAGAATGAGCGTAAAATTTATTAATAATAATCAACAAATGAAAAAAATAGAATAAAATTTAAAGAATGTATTAAAAAGCTACTAATAGAGTTGGATTCTGTCAAAAGAAAAATATAAATGAAACTGCACTGAAATACTTGAAACTGAACTTAGTATAAAGATTTAGTATATTCTAAAGATGGTGTTGTTAGTGCAACAGTTAACGATTTAAGGTTAATAATGAAAAAAAAAAAGGTTAATAATGGATGTTAAGAGTTTCACCTCATACAATATGAAAAAACACAAGAGATTAACTAAATAATAAAATAATTTTTAAAAATGTAAGAGAACTAAAAAAATTACAGATGAATAAGTGATCTTAGAGGTAGACAAGATATGTTTTTCCAAACATAAAGCAAAAACAGAACTATAAAATTAAAACGAATTACACTAAAAAACCATACATCAAGAAACACCGTAAGCAAAATTAAAAGAAAAATGACAAACCTGGAAAAATATGTGCAAAGCAGATAACAAAGACTTAGTAACCTAACCTAACCTAATTCTATGGCTCTGTTACACCAATACTACAGTACATTAAGAAACAATGAAACTAAATTAGACAAACTGGCAAAGGACACAAGCTGATGATCAACAAAAGGAAGAAATGCAGGAAAAAAAAATGAGTACAAATGCATCTAATCAAAGCAATACAAATTAGAAATATAATTGCCATACACCAAGCTGGCAAGTTAGATAAAACTGCTAACAATGTGAAGGCACCGCGGACAGGTTGTCACAGCCACTGATGAAACTCTCAGTGAATTCAAACTTAGGAAGGCAGAGTTTGGACATGTGTATCAAGAATCTCCTAAAAGATCTATATCCTGTATTGTGGTCATCTCATTTCTAGGAATTTACCCCCATAGAACCAATCAGAGCTAAGCATAAAGAATACATTCATTCAATACATATTTATTGTATGTCCACTGTGTCCTAGGTTCTAGGAGTTGAGAATGTGGCAGCAAACAAAACACACCCAAATCCCTGTTCTCATGGCTCTTACATTCCAGTGAGGGGAAAGAGAAAAGAGAGAAGAGTCAATTATACAGCATAACAGAAATTAGGTGTTCTAGGGAAAAGAAAGCAGTGAAGGAGGATGGGGAATGTGTGCTTAGGTGTGTCTGTGTGGGGTGGGGGCAATTTTGAAGATGTGGTTTAGAAAAGCCTCACTGAGAGAATGATGTTTGAGCGAACGTCTGAAGGTGAAGACTCAAGCCAAGTACGAGTTTTCCTGACACGAGGAACAGAAAAAGTGACCGGGGCTGCAGTGGGGTGTGTGCCCAAGGGCTCAGGGACCTCAGGGCACAGTGGAGGAGGAGGGGAGAGGAGCATGGGCGGAGACGAGGTAAAGGGAAGAGGGGGCAGGGTGCAGAGGACCTTAGAAGCCAATGCAATGACTTTGGCCTTGACCTTGAGTCCGATGGGACGCAAATACTGCAGTACTCTTGGCCCCAACCATGTAGCCTCAAGACAGTGGTCAAGGATCCTTTAAAAACAAAAGTCTGGTCACCTCACTCCTCTCTTAAAACCCTCCAGTGATGGTAACTGGGTTGTAATGACTGATTTGTTTAGTGTTGCTGTGACTTTGTAATCTCTTCAACTGTGCCCAAACCCTGATATTCAAAGATGTACTAGGAATGGCACACAGCAGAGAATCACTGTTGGAGCTGGTGTGATGTTAAGAGCCTTAGCTTCACAGTTAAGGCGGATTGGCCACCAGTGAGATTTCCACTGTGGACTGTGGTCATGTTTCTCCATCTCTGGTTCTTCACTGTAAAAAAGGGAAAATATTACCCACCTCACAGGGTTATAAAGATTAAATAAGAATATGTGCTTTTTTTTTTCTTTCAAAGTGAACGGTGCCACTGGTGGCATGTGAGGTGATTTTAAAAGGCACAAAGACCTGGCACTAAGGGGTCATCTCTGGAGGAGGGAGGCACCAGCTGGATGAGAGGTTAAGTGTCCTTTGAGGGACACAAAGGTTTTCCAGGAGGAGGAGAACAGGAGAGCGTTTTGAGACAGTACTCTGGTCTTGGGGGCTTCCCTAATGGCTCGGCAGTAAAGAACTTGCGTGCAATGCAGGAGATGCAGCTTTGATCCCTGGGTCAGGAAGATCCCCTAGAGGAGGGCGTCATATTCCATTCAAGTATTCTTTACTGGAGAATCCCATGGACAGAGGAGCCTGGCGGGCTACAGTCCACAGAGTCGCCAAGAGTTGGACACAATGGACACGACTGAAGTGAATGAGCACGCGTGCACTCTGATCTGGCGTTTCCTGCTTTCTGGCCTCTCTTGCTGCTGGAGGTAATGCTGGGTGGTGCAGTTCTGGCCCATCGGGTAGAGGGGATAGTCTGCTGGGAGCATTGGGAAAGAATTTTTCTTCTCTGATTAAAAACTGGGAGACATACGGGCATGCAGGAAGAGCTCTTTGTCTCCTTCCTGACCGTAGGAGGATGTGGTCCCTGGAGCTATGGCAGCCATTCTGTGTGCACGATGTTAGAAGGCTAAGGACCAAAGGTGGTGGGGAAAGGTCCAGGTGGAGCCTGGGTCCTTGAAGGTGTTCATTGAGCCAATGAGCTGATGAGAACAACTGACGCTAGGACTACCCACCTCCAGACCTCCAAGGGAGACAGTAGATGGCCTTATGAGTATGTTTGTAACCACAGGTGAGGTCCAAGGACACAGACCACTGAATCACCGGGGGAATGGTTCAACCCCACAACCCAGACCCCGCCCAGCTCTGCTACAACAGTATCTCTGCGGGAGCGTCTAGGAGTCTGTATTTTAGACTTGCCAGCTATAGTGGTTTCCTATTGCTGCTGTAACAAATTACCATAAACTCAGTGCCTTAAAATGACTCAAATTTATTCTCTTACAGTTCTGGAGGTTCAGAAGTCTAAAACTGCAGTGCTGACAGCCCTGTGTTCCTTCTGGAGGCTTCACTGGAGAATCTGTTTCCTTGACTTTTCCAGCTTCTAGAGGCCACCTGCACCCCTTGGTTTGTGTCCCCTTCTTCCATCTTCCAAATGTCCCATTCCAACCTCTGCTTCTGTCGTCCCATCTTCTTCTGCCTCTGATCTTCTTGCCTCCCCCTGATAAGGACCCTTATGATTACATGGAGCACAGACAAATAACCCAGGATAATCTGGACAATAAAAATTTCAAGATCCTTAATTTAGAAACATTCACAGACTCTCTTTTCCTATGTAAAGTAACATGGGTGGGGAGGGAGGGCACTGTTCTGATCACCACATCACCTGGGTATCCTGCATTGCAGGCAGAATCTTTACCGTCTGAGCCACCAGGGAAGCCCTCAATTGACTACAGGACCATTAAAAATCATAAGTGTAAGACACTATTTGTTAACATGCAGGTGAAAACATCTTAATAAATCACGTACTGGTCACAGAAACTCAACCTAGTGGTTCTGAATGAGAGCAGAGATGGCAGAAGAGTGTAGAAAATGGGGAAAGGAGTTAGGAAAAGCTTTATGAATTAGAATTATTTGGGATGTTTTTCCAAAATGTAACCTGAGTCCTGCCCAGACCTAGTGAAATGGGATAGCCAGCTGGGAAAAAACCCTGATGCTGGGAAAGATTGAAGGCAGGAAGAGAAGGGACGACAGAGGATCAGATGGTTGGATGGCATTACTGTCTCGATGGACATGAGTGTGAGCAAGCTCTGGGAGATGGTGAAGGACAGGGAAGCCTAGCATGCTTCAGTCTATGGGGTCATAAAGAGTCGGACACAACTGAACAAGAACATCCAGGTAAAGGCTACATGCATGTCTGGGTGAATAAGCCTCCCTAGAACGCATTCTGCTACAACCCCTGGATAAAATAACCTGCCAAATAA
This sequence comes from Okapia johnstoni, assembly GCA_024291935.2. Lineage (NCBI taxonomy): Eukaryota > Metazoa > Chordata > Mammalia > Artiodactyla > Giraffidae > Okapia > Okapia johnstoni. Next base: position 76,380,676 of record CM044306.1, on the reverse strand, counting down.
CCTCCAACTATGCCTTAGTTTTTCTCATTTCATCATCTTAAAATATTTTTAAAAAATATATACAACCTGCCTATCTCTCATGAGCATGTGAGGATCGAGGAATGCTGAAGAATTTTATAATTGGTAATAAGCTAGATAAGTATCACTGGTGACTATTAGAGGAAATTGATACAGACTATAAATGGTGGTGTTGCACAAAATGATTCATTCAGAGAGACTCCAGTTACTCAGAACCAACAAAGCAAGCAAAAAGAAGTCCTTGAGAAAAAAAAAAAAGAAATCATAAAGCTCATGCATCAACCTCATGTGTTATTATGCCCTCCCTGAGTATCTATTTAAGTTTAAAGATGATTTTATTTGTTTTTTTCCCCTAAACAATAGATTGTAAATGGAAATTAGTGGGGAGAATGGATTTAAAAAGAAGCACACTGATAGTACCCCCCCCCCCAAAAAAAAGGAAAAGAAAAAGGCAGCTAACAATTAGAAACCAGTGTTGGGGGATTAAAAAGTGTTGACACAAGAGCTGAAAAAATTTAGTGCATAGGATCATTTAAAATAGAGACAAATAGCACCATGCCCCTCACTAGCTCTGCTCTAAAGGGCTCTGTATTCCAACGGAATACCTCAGCAATCTAAATGATCCTGAATCATGAAGAAAAGGCAGCATTATGTTCAATGCTTTCTGGGGGGACAATGTAATAATAACCAACAATATAGGGAAATAGTACAAGGAAATATTTTTACTGAACAAGTTTACATTAAACAAATTTGAGTGCTTAAAGAGAAAGTTCAAACATCTATGAAATGCATGTATACAGAATGCCTGTATAAATAATACTGTATAAACCATAGCTGTTGTAAATCTAAACATAAATTCTGCTGATGTGAAGGAAGTCCTCATACAGTGTAAGAGTTCAATAAATCTGTGTTGTCTGAGAGACGGAAATTGACATTGTCACTTTCATGGATGAAGGATGGTGTTAGACTGGTCCATCTGCTGGCTGTGGAGTATGTGATAACAACACCACACCTTTAAATCTGTATAATTACTTATTTTTACACATTATAAAGTGCATTGACATCACCATCTTTGTTGCTCCCTATACCTCAAAGCTCCAAGTAGCCCGAGCTGCTACCACCCCACTTTACACTTGATGAATTGAGGTTCAAAGAAAACATTCTCAGAATGCCACAATGACCAAGCAGCAAAGCGTAGATTCCAGATGCAGGGTTTTTTTCAAATTTATGTTATTGCAAATATCACTTCACTTAACTATCTAATGAAGACTCTTTGCTAAAGCACATTTCTGCAAACAGATTTATATGGAAATTTTAAGTATGGTAATCTATTTATCTATCTACCTACCTATTTATAAAGCAGCAAATTTTTAACATATCTTTTAAAAATGTATCTTTTTCTTTTCAACATGCCCACACACTGGCTAAGTGTCTATAAACAGCTTTAGTTCAGAGTCAGATATTTATGACTGAATCTTAAACACTTAAGTAAACAGAAAATGCTAAAATGATCTAAGCTAATAAAATCATTACCTCTAAAAACAAAAAGCTCAAAATGTACAGATCTCACAAATATTCAGTCGCTATATGAAATGCTGCAGTTATTCCAATGGTGTATTTTTGCTTTTATTTATTTCTTGTGGACTACTAGGCTTCCGTGCAATTTCAACCCACATACGTTGATGACACACACAGAGCTTAAAACGCCATGATTCATCAGGCTGCCACAGTCATGCAGCTCAGTGATACACCTATCGGATGTGAAGCTGCGCTCTACGTAATGTACATTCACGCTCTTCTGCCCCCACCATGCGTTGCTGTAACGCCAGCAAAGCATATTCATCCACCTTCAACCCACCCTCCCACTCAAAGTAAATAAAAAAAGATCATGTAAAGCACCCTTCCTCAGAAACCATCTTTTTCACATTAACAGTAAAAAAAAGTCTTCACTATGAGTTAGATCACTTTTATACCATTACCTTTTGGTTCTTTGCAGAGAAACCAAAGTACAAAACACAGAGTATTTTGAGATTATTTAACATGTAATTAAACAAACTATAGTTAAGATTTTTTGACATGCCTAAGAACACTAACTCTGGAGTCAAATTGTCCTGAGACAGACAGGGTTTCAAGTTCCAGCTTGACTGTGTACTGGCAATCTGACCATAGACAACTTGCTTAAGCCTCAATTTTCTCAACTGTAAAAATGGGACAGAATTAGAACCTGAGGCATGGTGTTATCATGTGGGTTAAATGAGATTATGCATGTAAAGATGTTGGCACAGCCTCTAAAAAATGATAAAGTAAGGTATTATAGCTGTTTTGTTATTAACAGTTACTTAATTAGATAATGCTCGTTAAATTCAATACTGCACCAGTGGTCCCTGGTGTTGGAAAGAGAGCTCCCTTGCTCCTCACCATCAGGCCTCATTCACTGCTGTCAGCCGTGATGAATTTCATGTACAGGTTTGGGATACACACTGTAGATTAGATGGAGCTCCACTTACTTAAGGCATTAGGTCAGACTGGAGTACAGGAAAGAAACATCTTTATTGAATAAATCTCATCATCTGACTGGCATTCAAAATGTACCTCTGTCCCTGCAATTCAATAATAAAACCTACTCCACCTTTTTCTTCTTTGTCTAACAAACATTTACTGACTGTCCACTGTGTCCAGCCCTAGGCTAAGCTTAAGAAAAGAACTAGGAGAAAGTAAGATCTCTGGCTGGTTAATTATTCATAATTTTCTCCTCCTTGTCACTTCATACTCTGATGGAAAGATGCATACATAACAAAGCATAATAAAGACTAGAAAAGATCAGCTACCTTCTTCAATGGCTTTAAAACATAAGTAATGGGAGAAACCAACATGTCCCTTCCTACTTTCATTGCTGTACCTGGGCTACAATACTTTCTTTCCTCACTTAAAAAATGCCAGTAATGTTTGGCAAGTGAACCCTAAGAAATGAGGAATGTACACAAAAATTTAGAAAGCTTTAAGTCTCATTAAGAGTAGATGTACCCAGCTTCTTTTAATATCCATTATGTGTATATGCAACTGAACCTTAGATCCCAAATCTCAATCTCTTGAATTGCTCTGAAAAATACTGGTGCTCATCCCAGTCATAAATATTTCCACTGGTCTATGCTTCTATTCTGTTTGATGGATTATGGGCTTGAGTAGTATATTAGGATTTACTTGGCTATAAGTAGTGGCTCAGATAGTAAAGAATCTGCCTGTAATGCAGGACACCCAGGTTCGATCCATGGGTCAGGAAGATCCCTTGGAGAAGGGCATGGCAACCCTCTTCAGTATTCTTGCCTGGAGACTCCCATGGACAGAGGAGCCTGGCAGGCTACAGCCACAGGGTTGTAAAGTGTCAGACACGACTGAAGCGACCTATCACCAACACATAAGTAAAGAAATACTAACAGTGGCTGAAATGACTAAGAGTTTATTTTTTTTCTCATGAAGTTAGTAAGCCTGGGGTTTGCAGCTCAGGACTAGAAAGATGGTTCAAAGGGAACTGTTCACTATCCTCATGGTAGCTCACGGTCATAAGAGAGTTGCTATCCACCAGCTATTTCATCTACATTCTATGTAAGAATAAATTCAAAAGTCTTGTCTTCATGAGGCTTTGTCTTTTTATTTAAGAAGGCATATTCTCCCCAGGGACCTCTACCCACATCTCACAGACAAGAACAGAGCAGAATGTAGCCACTTCATCTAGAAGGGTGTCAGAACATCATGTATTTTAGCTTAGCACAGAGATACCCCAAATAAAATCAGAGCTCTCTTAAAGACAGAATGAAGAGGAGAGGATTCTGGGAAGATGGTAGAATGGAAGCACTAGGAATCTGTCTCTCTACCTAGAAAACAACTGCACTGGCACAATGTTTGGAAATTCTGGAGTCTGTTGAAGGCTTCCAACTTCCAGGGGAAGAGTTACTGTATGGTAAACTTATGGAAACTTATGGTAACCCATAGTAAGTTTTGGTTACTTTCAGTCAATTTCAGCTCTTAGCATAGAAGCAGCTGGCCACCCTCCTACCCCTGGGTATGCACATGCTCCTGAGTAGCTTGCAAGCAGCTTGTAAGAGTTAGGGGAGCAAAAAGGATCCTGTCCTCTAAATATTAGGGGGTCTGGGCTCTCATTGTTGCTTCTGATGTTGTTAGTACAGACAGAGGAGTGGAAATCATTGTTGCTGCACTTGCCCTCCTCCATATTATTGCAAGCCCCTCCCCTTCCACCTGAAATGACTTTCCAAGGGGTTTTAAAGGGCCGCCACCTACCCACCACACATAGACATTAAAGACTAGGACACTGAAAAAATGTAATATATAGGGGAAATAAGAACATAACCATGCACACCTAAAGAAAGGCTCAGAAAAGACCTGAGAAAACCTTAAATTTACACCTCAGGCTGATCTTGGCACACAGACAGGCTACCACATTCTAAAAAACAAAAATGATCAACAAAAACAATACATGAAAACAGCAAACCTTGAGGAAGAGGGTCTGAAACCTTGATTTCCAGAGTTACAACATTATTAGATTCAAATGTCCTGTGTTCACCAAAAAAACCCCACAAGGCATGCAATGAAACAGGAAAACACGATCTATTAAAAGGAAAAAAGAAATCAACAGAAACTGTCCTCAAAAAAGATCTAATGGAGATATACTAGACAAAGACTTTAACATACTGTCCAAAACCGCTCAAAGAAGTAAAGGAAGATGTGGAGAAAGTCAAGAAAATGTGTGAACAAAACGGAAATTTCAATAAAGAGAAAGAAAACCTAAAAGGGAAACCAAAAAGAATGTCTAGAGCTGAAAAGTACTATAACTCAAATGAAAAATTCACTAGAAAGATTCAAAGACAGATTTGCACAGAAGAATCAGCAAACTTGAAGATAGGACAATGAAAATAATCAAATCTGAGAACAGAAAAAAAAATATTGAGGAAAAGTGAAGAGAACCTAAGGGACCTGTGGAACACCATCAAGTGGACCAACATGTGCACTGTGGGAGTCCCAGAAGAAGAGAGAATATTTGATGAAATAATGTCTGGAATTCCCACATTAATTAAAGTCATGAATATAACCATCCAAGAAGCTCAAGAAACTCCAAGTAAAATGAAGTCAACAAGACCTACATATTATAATACAACTTTCAAAAGACAATGAGAGAATCCTGAAGGCAGTAAGACATAAGGAAATCATTATATACAAGGGATCTTCAATAAGATTATCAACACATTTCTCATCAGAAATTGGGAGGCCAGAAAACAGTGGGCTGATTCACCCAAAGTACTAAAAGGAAAAGACCTGTCAGCCAGGATTCCTATATCTGGCAAAACTATCCTTCAAAAGTGAGGAGAAATTAAGATATTCCTGGATACACATAAACTAAGGGAGTTCATGATGACTAGGACTGTCTTAAAGCAAATGTTGAAGGGAGTCCTGCAAGGTGAAATGCAAGGACACCAGACGGTAACTCAAAGTCATATGGAGAAATATGTAGACACATGGGCACATATAAAAGCTAGTATTATTGTAAAAATGGTTTTTAACTGCACTTTTGGTTTCCTACATGATCTAAAAGACTAATAAGATTTAAGAAAAAAATTATTAGTGTAAAAGCTAGTATTACTGTCACTTTGCTTTGTAACTTCAAATCTTGTCTTCTCTATAATTTAAGAGACTAGTACATTTGAAAGAATTGTTAGTTTATGTTTAAGGCACATGGGGCTTAAAGGTGTAAGTTTGTGACATCAATAACTGAAAGGGGTTGGGAAGGAGCTACAAAGGAGCAGAGTTTTTGTATGTTATTGAAACTAGGTTGCTATAAATTCAAATTTATATTCAAACGTTATAACTTTAGTATGTTAAATGTAATCCCCATGGTAACCAGAGAGAAAATAGCTATAGAATATACCCAAAAAGAAACGAGAAGGGAATTTAAACATTTTTAAACATTTAAGCTACAAAAAAAAATTCAACTCAACACAAAATAAGATAGTAATACAAAATATGAGGGACAAAATCTGTAAGTTACATAGAAAACAAATAACAAAATGGCAGAAGTCCTTCCTTTATCAATAATTACTTTAAATCTGTTGCACTTCCATAAACAAACAATGTGAAAAAGAAATTACAGAAACAATTCCACTTATGATAATATCAAAAAGAATAAAATAGGAATTAATTAAGGAGGTGAAGAAGACTTGCACAATGGGAACTACAAAACATTGCTGAAAGAAATTAAAAAGGTATAAATAAATGAAAACACATCCCATATTCATGGATTGGAAGACTTAATATTATTAAACTGTCAATACTACCCAAAGTAATCTACAGATTCAATGAAATTCTTATCAAAATTCCAATGACATTTTTTTGCAGAAATATAAAAATCATCCTAAAATGTATATAAACTCTCAAGACATGCCGAATAGCCAAAGAATCTTGAAAAAGAACAAAACTGGAGGGACTTACACTTCCTAATTTCAAATTTTACAACAAAACTACCATAGTCAAAACAGTGTGGTAATGGCATAGAGACAGACATATAGACCAATGAAATGGAATAAAGAGCTCAGAAATAAACCCTCACGTATACAGTTAAATTATTTTTGACAAGAGTGTCAAGACTATTCACTGTTTCAATAAATGGTGCTGGGAAAACTGGATATCCAAATGCAAAAGAATGAAGTTGGACTTATCTAACATCACATACAAAAATAAATTAAAGATGAATCAAGAACCTAAAAGTAAGAACTAAATCAATAAAAAAATCTTAGATGAAAACACAGGACAAAAACTTTACAACATTGGATTTGGCCTTAATTTCTTGGCTATAATACCAAAAGCATAGGCAAATAAATAACAGACAAATTGGATTTTATGAAAATTTTAAAATATTGTGCATCAGAAGACACTATCAATAGAGTAAAAAGGCAACTCACAGAATGGGAGAAAATATTCTCAGATCATGCATCTGATGAAAGATTAATATCCAGAAATACAGAGAACTCTTAAAACTCAACAAAAACAACCCAATTCAAAAGTGGGTAAAGGATCTGAATAGACATTACTCCAAAGAAGATATATGAATGGGCAACAAGCACATGAAAAAATGCTCAATTCACTAATCCTTAGGGCAATCCAAATCAAAACTGCAAGGATGGCTACCATCAAAAACAAAACAAATGAAACCTAGAAGGCATCAAGCGCTGGCGACTTCCCAGGTGGCATAGTGGTAAAGAATCTGCCTGCCAATGCAGGAAACGCAAGAGATACAAGTTCGATCCCGGGTCGGGAAGAGCCCCTGGAGTAGAAAATGGCAACCCACTCCAGTATTCTTGCTTGGAAAATTTCATGGACATAGGAGCCTGGCAGGCTACAGTCCATGGGGTCACAGAGTCAGACACGATTGACTGACAGCACAGAACAGCAGCATCAAGTGCTGGCAAGGACGTGGAGAAGTCAGAACCCTTGTGCCCTGTTGATGAGGACATAAACTGGTACAGCCACTGTGAAAAGACTATGGTGGTTTCTGAAAAAATTTAAATAGAACCACCTTATGATCCAACAACTCTACTTCTGGGTGTATACCCAAAGGACTGAAAGTCAAGGTTTCAAAGAGATACTTATACACCCATGTTCATAGCATTTTTCACAACAGCTAAAACGTGGAAACAACCAAGTGTCCGCTGAAACATGAATGGATAAGCAAGCCGTGTTATGTACATATAAAGGATTATTATTCAACTTTGAAAAGTGAGGAAATTCTGCAACGCACCACAAGTTGGATGAACAGCACTGATGGATGAGGACATCATGCTTACTGAAATGAGCCAATCACAAAAAGACAAATACTATATCCTTCCACTTACATGAAGTATGTAAAGTAGTCAAAATCATAAAGAGAGTGTAATGGTGGCTGCCAGGGGCTGGAGGTAGGGGAGAATGGAAAGTTATTGTTTAATGAGTACAGAGTTTCAGTTTTGGGGTTTTTTTTAAATAATTTTTTTTGGCTGCACTGAGTCTTAGTTACAGCATATGGGACCTAGTTCCCCAACCAGGGATCAAACCTATGTCTCCTGCATTGGGAGCTTGGAGTCTTAACCACTGGTCACCAGGGAAGTCCTGAGTTTCAGTTTTACAGATGAAAAGACCTATGGGGATGGATGGTGGTGGTGGCTGCACACAATATGAATTTATTTAATACCACTGAACTGTACACTTACAAGTGGTTGAGATGTTAAATGCTGGGTTATGTATATTTCACCACCAAAAGAAGCAAAGAAATAAACAAAACCAAAATAAAGGAACATGGGAATAGATATAGCACAGATAATTAATAGAATTTGACATAAGTGGTAGGAGACTGTGGCTTAAATTTGTGACTTCATTGGGGGGAAAATGTCAAATTATTATTAACAATTAAAACAGCTTTGTATTGTTGGTAATTAATAGTAATAACCACATAACACCTTTACTTAAGTCACACAGCGCTTTTTTCTGAAGATCTCCATGTTTTCTACACATATTTCTCACAAAGTTAAATGAGAAATTTTCCAGGGAATATTTGTATAAGGTAAAGGAAAGAAACAGAATGAGTCCTTGTACCAAGTACTATGCTAAATATGTTACACATGCAACTTCATTTTCTCCTCTCAGAGGAAATTCAAAAAGATTAGGCAGGCTTTTAATGGCTCTTCATGAGAAATGCAATCTGAGTCTCGATAGGTTCACCAAAATTGAATGTGCTGAACCAAACAGACTCTTCATGAACCCCAAACTCATCTCTAATCAAAGAGGTTTTGCAAGCCCAGTCCTTGTGAGTAGTATGTATAGTGAAACTAAAAAAGGTCTCAATATTTAGGTCAACGGAGGGGAGGGAAAAAACAGGGAAGGGGGTGAAAGGTGGAGCTTTGATTACTATGAAACAACTCCTGAGGATTTAGAAGAACTAAAAGATGCTCGCTCCTTACAAGAAAAGCTATGACAAACCTAGACAGCATATTAAAAAGCAGAGATATCACTTTACTGACAAAGGTCCATATAGTGAAAGCTATGGTTTTTCCAGTAGTCATGTACAGATGTGAGAGCTGGACCGTAAAGAAAGCTAAGCGCTGAAGAACTGATGCTTTTGAACTGTGGTGTTGGAGAAAACTCTTGCGAGTCCCTTGGACTGCAAAGAGATCAAACCAGTCAATCCTAAAGGAAATCAATCCTTAATATTCACTGGAAGGACTGATGCTGAAGCTGAAGCTCCAGTACTTTGGCCACCTGATGCCAAGAGCCGACTCATTAGAAAAGACCCTGATGCTGGGAAAGATTGAAGTCAGGAGGAGAACGAACGACCAAGGATGAGATGGTAGGATGGCATCACCGACTCAATGGATGTGAGTTTGAGCAAACTCCGGGAGATGGTAAAGGACAAGGAAGCCTGGTATGCTGCTGTCCATGGGGTTGCAAAGAGTCAGACACGACTGAGAAACTGAACAACAGCAACAAAACCATGTCACCAATTATGTACATGGCTCAGCGGTAAAGAATCCGCCTGCCAAGCAGGAGATGCAGGTTCAATCCCTATGTCAGGAAGATCGCCTGGAGAAGTAAATGGCAACCCACTCCAGTATTCCTACCTGGGAAATCCCATGGACAGAGGGTTGTAGAGTCAGACATGACTTAGCGACTAAAAACAACAATGTATAAAATAGGTAACTAACGAGAAACTATTTTATAGCACAGGGAACTCACTGGTGTTCAGTGTTCTGCTGTGACCTACATGGAAAGGAAATCCAAAAAAAGAGGGGATGTATACATATGTATGGCTGATTCATTTTGCTACACAGCAGAAAATGACACAACAGTATAAAGCAACTTATACTCCAACTGAAAAAAAAAAAAAGATTTTGCCATTTTTGTAAATATGAATACAGTTATATTGTTTTTTATGGTTATTATGAACTGCAAATAAAGTAGTAAATGTAAAGTATTTTACACACCAAAAAAAATATAAGAGCAACAGGGATACACTATATAGTGCAGGGAATAATAGCCATTGTCTTGTAACAACTTTTAATGGAATATAATCTGTAAAAATACTGAATCACTATGCTGTGCTCCTAAAACTAATACTGTGAATCAACTATACTTCATTTTTTTTAAAAAAAGGCTTTTTAAAAACCCAGCATGGACAGACTTCATGGTTTACTTACTGTGAGGTTCAGGCATAAAAACTTTTATTAGAGAAGCCATGAATGTATATAGATGTGTATAATTTTTATCTGATTATCAAATACTCATTTTCTCTTCTAATTGCTAAGTCATTTATTCATTTAGTGAATAACTGTACTGAATTACAGTCTAAATACAGACTCTGGTCAACAATTCCTTTTTTGTTAAATGAGATATAATGAAACCCTGGTGGCTCAGTAAAGTGTCTGTCTGCAATGCAGGAGACCTGGGTTCGATCCTTAGGTCGGGAAGATTCCCTGGAGAAGGAAATGGCAACCCACTCCAGTACTCTTGCCTAGAAAATCCCATGGATGGAGGAGCCTGGTAGGCTACAGTCCATGGGGTCACAAAGAGTCAGACACGACTGAGTGACTTCTCTAATGACATAAATATTCCATCAGTTTTAGGTGTACAATATAATGATTTGATTTTGCATATACTACAAAATGATTTCTACTGTAAGTCTGGTTAACATACATCACCACATAGTTACAACTTTTTTCTTATGATGAGAACTTTTATGATCTATTCTCTTAACTTTCAAATATACAATACAATATCATTAATCATGGGCTTCCCCTGGTGGCTCAGTGGTAAGGAATCTGTCTGCAATGCCGGAAAGCCACAAGAGACACAGGTTCAATACCTGTGTCAGGAAGATCCCCTGGAGGAAGGCATGGCAATCTATTTTTGCCTGGTGAATCCCACAGACAGAGGAGCCTGGCTACAGTCCATGGGGTCGCAAAGAGTGGGACATGACTGAAGAGACAACCGATACATACACACACTGTTAATCCCAATCACCAGGATTTCTTTATTTAAGTGGAAGTTTATACATTTTGACTGCCTTGACTTCTCTTGTGCACCCCCTGCTCTCTGCCCCTGGCACCATCAATCTATTCTCTATGAGTAAGGTTAACAATTCTAACCAAATTTTAAACTATGCTATTTCACATGTTAACAGATTTTAAAGATCATCCTTTCCCCTCCCCCCAAATTAAATAAAAATAAATGAAATCATGTCACCTAAGACATGATTCTATTTATGACATGATTCCCTTAAATTCAAATGTAAGTGCACAGATGGGAGTATCGTCCCAAGGAAATTAAACTTTCAGAGAACATGTATGCCATATATTCAGGTCAAGAGTATATTAAAATTTGGTAGGTATCATATAGCCATTAATTAACATTATAATTGCTTCTGAATATTCAGAGTTTCTGCCTCAATCAGAGCATATTTCTAAAATGTTAACCATGCTGTAGACTAAAAAAATAGTAGTATCACAATATTATTACTAAGCAAAATACTAAAACACAATGGAAGCTATTTGCCGCTGAGCACATATACAACTCCTATTGTTATTAAGAGAGCTGAGCGCACATGCATTTGGAGGAAAAAAAAGAAATACACTGTAATGCCTCAGAGCTATTATAAGTGATGCATTAGCTTCCTAACACTAAATAAGAAAAGCAGAAACTGGCTAGATTTACAGTTTTCAAATATGTACATGTTCAATCAATTATTTACTTCATGTTCATTTTAATCTTAAAAATTACTCCAAGTAAAATGGTTGCATCACTGATGTATTAGATCATAACACTCTTTACAGGAAAGCAAAGATAAGTTTAGTAAGTTTAATATACTAAATAAAGGATCCTTTTCTCGGCCGAGAAAACATGTGAGTTGAAATCAAGCATGAGAAGTTCTGGAGTCAGCTTCATAATTACTTATGACCCCACAAGTAGTAACAGCAGAAATTCTTTAGGAAAAAAAAATGGTTTTAATTCATGATTAATTATGTGGCTGGGTACAAATTCACCACTAGCTATGCAGATCATAAGGTCTCAAAAGCAAATAAATATACGCTCTCTGTTTTGAGATCTTGGTCTTTCTTTGAAGAAGAATGGGTGTGGTAGTGGTTGGGGAAGAGGTCCTAAAGCTGGAACAGGCTTGGGAAGTTCTTCCAAGACTTTCGTTTTAAGAAAGATAGATAAACAAACCAACATTGGGTCCATTGATTGAGGAATATTTGCCTGGTTGCAATAATGAATATATTTCTTTTCTGCAGTGTGTGTGTTGACGAGGTTGACATGACTTTTAATTGTATATTGCCAAAATGGGTTTACAACACTTTCTGTTTTAAAACTAATAAAAAAAATTTTTTTTAAGTAAAACTTTTCACCTCCATGGACAAAGACTTGGGCCCTCTAATGGCTTCATACAAGTTGGTTTTTAAAACCTGGAAACTGATTGGGTGACATTTAATCTCCGAGATTAAAATCACTTAGTGAATATTGTATTGTTCCACTGTTCTCACTGTCATTTTGGCATTTGGGGCCTCACTCTGCTGCTCCTGCTGGCGCACTTACCAGCTAATGAAACCTAGCCCAGGAGCAGCTGCCTGAATCTATGTCACACTGCATCTGGCACCCATCTATCTTCCAGCCATCTAAATTCACCTCTGAAATCATACAAAAGCATTGCAGAGCTCCCTGCAGCCACACCAACACACCAGTCTTTGTTTCATCAAGGCTGTAAAGCAATTTCAGACTTTTTTTTTTTAAATTTGCCACATATTTCAGAGGAGCAGCTTTTGAAAGGAATGGGGGAAAGTTCTTTTTTTCTTTTTAATTATGAGAATATCAAGTCTTAAAAATATCCTGTTAAAATTTGCTAGACCATCATTAGTACAGTTTTGGCTGAAATAGTACAGTTAAGGGCTTGCCAGGAGAGACACGCTGGTGCCGACTGATCCCAGACAAGGAGGCGAGTCTGCTTAAAATTCTTGAGTTGTCACGGTTATTAAGTATGCTGTGCCACGAAACCTTCCAGTACTCAAGGTTTTCTCCATATCAGCTCTGCTAAATTATCAAAAATGCTGGTTTTAGCAGGAAAATTATTTACATGTGCATTCAAGGAACATTATTTTCAAGAACCATTATATGAGAGAAAAAGGTTTTATAAATAAGGGGCTATCTCTATATATACATATAGTTAGATATAGACGTTCCTTTTAGATGAACTCTTTTTCTAAAAATTGTAATTAGTTCGATCACTCTGTAACAACTGACTCTTTCTTCCCTGCCCTGCTGAAGATAATGTCTTTTATAAGGGGACACTATCTTCTCTAACTGCAACAGCTAAGTCTTGAGCCATTAAGAAAGGAGTATACAACAAACATGTACTACAGGATCTCAAAGGAAAGTCAAGTCATAGATGATGCTTAAAGCAAGCTTAGAAATAAAACTTTATTTCTTAAAAATAAAACTCTAAAAAAGCCTTCTTTTTCTTTGCTCATTCATATTTTATATATATATATATATATATATATATATAAAATCAGTTTGCCTTTATACAGTGTTTTATCTGTATCCTATATTTTCTTTTTATTGTGGTTTTCATTTGCCATTTCAACTTTTTTTAAGGTGCACAGTTCAATGGCATTAAGTATATTCATATTGTTGTACAACCATCACAATTATCCATTTCCAGGATTTTTTCATCATCCCAAAAAGAAATTTGATACCCATTAAACACTAAATCTCCATTTTTTCTGGCCCTCGTCCTCTGACAACCTCTATTCTACATTCTGTCTCCATGAATTTGACTATTTTAGGTAACTTAATTTAAGTGGGGGCTTCCCAGGTGGTGCAACTGGTAAAGAACCTGCCTACTAATGCAGGAGAGGTAAGAGATGTGGGTTCAATCCCTGGTTCAGGAAGATCCCCTGAAGGAGGGCATGGTAACCCACTCCAGTATTCTTGCCTGGAAAATCCCATGGACAGAAGAGCCTGGTGGGCTACAAGTCCATAGGGTCGCAAAGAGTCGGAGATGACTGAAGTGACTTTGCACACAAGAGTAACACATGCATATATAAGCACATATATAAGTGCTGCAGTCCATGGGGTTGCAAAGAGTTGGACACAACAGAGTGAACTGAACTGAACTGAACTGATACATAAGTGGAGTCATTCTCTTCTCTGTCTGGCTCATTTCACCTAGTATGTTTTCCAGGTTCACCTATGTTGTAGCATGTATTTGAATTTCATTTCCTTCTAAGGATGAATAACATCCTATGGTATGTATATACCACATTTTGTTTATCCATTCATCTGCGGATAGACATTTGGGCTGCTTCTACCTTTATGTTAGGCTGAATAATGCTGCTAATGAACACTGGCATGCAAGTATCTGTTTGAGTTCCTGCTTTCAATTCTTTGGGGTATACCTAGAAGTGGAATTGCTGGATCATATGGTAATTCTATAACTTTTTGAGGAACCAAAAGTAGTCTTTCTAAACAAAATTTTCTAAAAGTTAATTTTGTCCTTGAAATGAGCCACAGATTAGTTTGAAGACTAAAATTCTTCTTCTCTGATGTATGGAGGTCAACAGTTTCTTCCACATTCCTAAATGCAATGGTGAATTCTCAGTCTTTATCTTACTTAACCTACAGAGTCAATCATCAGCTGATCACTAACTCCTACTCTAGGAAACATTTTGTTCACCTGGCCTCCAGGATCCAAGAGCCTGTGGTTTTCCTCCTTTCTCACTTGTCATCCTCTCTCTGCTGGTCTCTCCCAATCTCTCTCTGACTTCTCAAGGGTCCCTTTAGGCTTTTAGATCCCTGTTTTCTAAAGGTTCAGTCTTTGGACTTCACTAAACTCCTGCCTTGGAGATCTCATCTAGTTTCATGGTTTTAAATATCACAGAAATGTTGACAACTCACAAGTTTATATCTCCAGGCTGTTTACTTCTCTGAACTCCAAACGGGAATATCCAACTGCCTATTCAACATCTCCACTCAGATGTCTCAAGTTCAACATGCATTTCTCATCTGCCCCTCTTAAATGCCCCCATTCCTGCATTCCCCCCTCCCCCATCTCAGTTAATGACACCTCCATTTGCCCAAGTCCTCAGCTCCAAAGCCTTGGAGTCATCGTTGCCTCCTCCTTCCTTCATAAAGCACATTTAACCTGGCAGCAAATCCTATTGTCACTGCCTTCAAAATCTAAATGCAAATGGATCTTTTCTCAGGATTCTACTGCTTCCACCCCAGTCACATCACTAGCGCTTCCTTCCTAGAGTACTGAAGTAGCTTCTGAAGTTCTCGTCCTTCCTTTTACCTTGTTCTGCTACTATTCCTTCTCAACACAAGAGCCAGAGGGATCCTTTTTTAACGGTTAAGTCAGATCATTTCACTCCTCCACTCAAATCCTCCAATGCCTCTCCATTTATTCAAAGTAGGAACCAAAAACTTTGCCACACCCTATGTGTTGCTACATGTTCCACGCTCTTGTTGTCTAACTTCAGGGCTGAACTACTCTCATTCTGTCCTGCAACCCTGGTTTCACTTCCCTGCTAGGCCTGAATGTGCTAGACACCTTTCTACCTCATAGCCTTTTGCACTGGCTGCTCCTTCTGCCAGGAACTCGCCTCCTCCATATACCTGATGGTTTTCCCCTCACTTCTTTCAAGACTTTACTCAAGTGACATTGTCTCTTGGTCTTTAAACCCTGGTTAAAATTACAAATTGCAATCCATTTCACTTCTGCAGTTTCTTTCATATTCTCAGCCCCTAAACACTGATTAATTTTTTTCTTAGCACTTACCATTTCCTAACATATATAATTTCTGTACTGGGTTTATTACCTTCTGCCCCAGTTAAACTATAAGTTCCATGAAAGCAGAAATTCCTTCCCCGTACCCCAATTTTGTTCCCTGTTGTATTTCTAGCACTTAGAAGACAAATGAGATAAGGTAGATGCTTGGTAGTTTTTAAATAAACAGTTCAGCAGAGAAATAACCTTCATCTGATGGTGTACTGTCAGCTTAATATGATTACATTCATATGTTTGGCCTCTCTCCCTTAAGGCAACTGATCAAACAGTTTTAAAGCATTTTTCATTAGGTAGGCACTGTACTAGCTGCTCATGAAATAAAGATATTCCTTCCCTCATGGAGCCCAAAGTCCAATGGAATTCTAAGGACTTCATAATTTTTTAGTTACACTTTTAATTTTGAGATAACTGTATTTCCACAAGAGGTTGTAAAAACCAAAACAGAGAGATATCATGCACCTTTTATTCAGTTTTCCCCAAGGATAGCATCTTAGAAAACCATAGCACAGGGTATCAACAATGATAGAGTCAAGACACAGAACTTTTCCATCACCACACATATCCCTTCTGCTGTCTTTTAATAGCTACAACATTTCCCTTACCCTCTTCCCCACCTTTCTTAACTCCTTTCGGAAATCGGTCATTTGTTCTCCGTTTGTATATACATGGAATCATATGACATGCAACCTTTCAGGACTGGCTTTTTCCATTCAGCACAACCCATCCAGGTGGTGGCATGTATCATTATTTGGTTCCTTTTTGTTCCTGAGTAGAACTGAACATGGCTTCCCTGGTGGCTCAGTAGTAAAGAATCTGCCTGCCAATGCAGTAGATGCAAGAGATGGGTTGGGAACATCCCCTGGAGAAAGGAATGGCAACTCACCCCAGTATCCTTGCCTGGAAAATTCCATGGACAGAGGAGCCTGGCAGGCTACAGCCCAGGTGGTCGCAAGGAATTGGACACGACTGAGCACAGCACAGCAGCATACAGCAGTGCTGGACATACCACAGTTAGTTTAGCCATTTACTTATCAATGGATCTGAGTTGTTTCCAGTTTAGTGCTATTACAAATAAAGCTACTACTAGTATTTGTGTACAGGTTTTTGTACTAACTTAAAAGGTTTTGTTTTTCTGGGATAAATGCCCAGGTGTGTAATTGCTGGGTTGTGTGATAGTGGCATGTTTATTTTTAAAAGAATCTGCCAAGCTGTTTTCCAAAGTGCCTGCAACATTTACATTCCTAACAGCAATGGACCGGTGACCCAGTTCCTTGGCATCCTCACCAGCATTTGGTGTTGTCACTATTTTTTATTCTAGCCATTCTGATAGGTATGTACATATCTCACTGACTTAACTGGCATTTCCTTAATCTACTGAGGTTGAACATCTGAAAAAGATGCCTCTTAATATCTTTTGCCTTTTTAAATTGGATTGTTTGTTATTTACTGTTGAATTTTTAGAGTTCTTTATATAGTCTGGATACTAACCCTTTGTCAGATACATTCTTCGCAAGTATTTTCTCAAACTCTGTGGCTTATCTCTGCATTCTTTTAACATAGTCTTTCACAGAGCAAACTTTAAGATTTTGATGGTCTAATTTACTGATTATTCCTTTTATGGATCACGCTTTCCATGTGTAATTCAATTTATTTTGTAATGAACTTTAACAGGTCATAAATGAGTAAGAATTTGCCAGACTGAGAAATGGGAAAGAACATTCGAGGCTAATGTATCAGAATGGCAATACTGACACTAGTTGGTATTAAAACTATGAGAACTGGAGAACTCTTTGACAATCCTATACTTAAAATATTCTACGTGAAAAAAAAAAATATATTCTACCTGTAATCAGAAAGTTCTACACTCGACAGGATGGTGGGAATGAGGAGTAATTGCTTTATGTTTACAATTTGAAATATATGGTGACTGGCTAGTACAGTTTCTTTAAAAAAACAAAAAAATTACTAATGTCAACTACTTTGAGACAATATACAATTCTAGTACCAGAAACCAGTATGGAACTCAGAATTTTCCTATACAAATAATGTGGTGGCAATTAGATAAAGGTGAGGAGAAGGGCCTCTGCTTTATTCTTAGGATCATTTTTATAGAATGTTCTACCTGAGTGAATTTTCCAGATAATTGATGGAGCCTAACCAAAGACTAAATTTCCTAGCCTCTTTTGTAGCTGAGTGTGGCCATGTGATTACAGTCTGGCAAATGGGAATCTGAGCTGAAATGAGAGCTGCAACTTCTGGACTGTGTGCCTCGTTCCCCTCACTCTATTTCCCTTCTCCAGCGGCTGTTTTCAGAGGGTGCTGAGCCATCCTGGACAAAGGGTAACGCTCACAGCACAGTGGAGCAGTAAGACAGAAAGTGATGTGGTAACACTTCTAATGTACTGTTCTCTAGACCTTTATCCATCACACCTTTGAGTATCGCTAATATTCCAAGAGAGGCCATAATATTCCTAGCAAGAAAACAAATTCTAAGTTATAATACATATTATGTAGAACTTTCTGAGAGGAATGCTGTGGTAGGCAGCCTCAACATGCCCCCCTACTCCCACTCATTCTTGCTTCCTGTCCTTGTGATGTTCCCTTCCCCACCGCGTATAGGCTAAGCTAGTGACTCACTGCTAATACAGCAAAGTGATGGGATGTCACTTTCAAGATTGTTTACAAAAAGACTGTGGCTTCCATCTTGCTCATCCTCTCTTGCTTGACTGTTCTGATGGAAGCTGGATGCCATGTCATGAGCTACTCCAGACAGAGGCCCACGGATCAGGAAACTCCTTCCAACATCCCAGCAGGGACCAAGGCCTCCATTCCAACAGCCCGTGGGGAGCTGGATCCTGCTCACAACCATTTGAGTGAACTTAGAAGTGGATCCTCCGTCCATCAAGCCTTCAAATGAGGCTGCATCCCTGTCTGACACTGAGGGACTCTGACGCAGAGGCACTCAAACAGGCTGCACCCGGATTTTTTACTCACAGAAACTAAGATGATAAATGCATGTTGTTTTAAGCTGTTGATTTTTGGAGTGGTTTGTTATGTAGCCGTTGGTAACTAACACAGCTGCTGAAAGCAAAGATCAACAATAAGAGAACATAATTTCAAAATGTCACACGTAAATTTCATTTCATAGTTTTGCTTTTATACATACCAGAAATTTGCATGTAATGCTTACGTGAAAATGAAAGGAATAGATAATTTCGTTCATAACTATACAATTTGGATGGGCTTCCCTGGGCTCAGATGGTAAAGAATATGCCCACAATTCGGGAGACCCAGGTTCAATCTCTGGGTCAGGAAGATCCCCTGGAGAAGGAAACGGCAATCCACTCAGTATTCTTGACTGGTGAATTCCATGGACAGAGGAGCCTGGCGGGCTACAGTCCATGGAGTCACAAAGAGATGGACATGACTGAGCAACTAACGTCCACTCACTCACTCATGCAATTCGGACACTAACAGATCAGTCTTTGAAGATGACCAAATAATTAATTTTATTAAATCTTTTAGGACTAATGATCTATATTACATACCATAATGACTTCTTACTCTTTTCTACTAAAATAAAGTAGTACCTTGATTATAACATAATTTAGGATTGAATTCTAATTGTAACACTTATAAAATATTATAAAATTCATAACAGATACCGATAGTAATAAGCAACCTTATAAATATTCAGATTTGGAAATATTTTAAGTACTAGTAATTTAAATATTCATATCCTAGTAATTCCAACCTCCTAAGTAAACTCTCTCTTACACAGAGAGTAACCAATTTCTTTTCTCCAGATACATTTTTTTAAAAAACTTAAATACAGAAGATAAATTTTTTCAACAAGTTTATTGAGACAGAATTCACATGTCCTACAACCCACCCACACAAAATGTCTAATTCAACGGCATTTAGTATATTCAGAGTTGCACAACCAACTATTTTTTGCACTTGGTATTTTAAGAGACCAGGATGGAAAGGAAGCGGGAAGAAAGGCTGAAGTCCCATCTTCCAACATTAACCTGCAGGCATTTTTCCAAAGCTTACTCTCCTTCAGAACACCTGACTAAAATCCCTAAATTCCTTTTTAGTCTAACCTTCTTGGGGAACCTGGAAGGTAAGTGCCACTTCTTTGCCTAGCTTGTCACCATACCAATACCAAGACCAGTACCAGGCCTGGCTTTTTCCAGGTGATAAACAACTTGGCTGAAAGACTGGAGCTCACACTCAGCATCTTATGCCATGTGACCCAACAACTAAGGGTTCACTTTTGTCAGACTCTGTGGAGTTACAAAACCATTGGAACATGCAATTTTTGTCTTTAGTCTCCTGGGATTAATTGATCCTTTTCTGAGGACTTCTACCATCTGGTATTTCTCAATACTGCACTAAATGTAAATGCAAGAATTCATTTAACTTAATTTAACAAATAATGAGTGCCCACTGATAGAAGCCATCTTACTGAAATTTTACAGATTTCACGATACTGATTTTTAAAAACACTATCTGCCAAATAAACCTTAGTAAGAAAAGCTAGGTTCTAGCAAGGGCATGGCTTCTTTGTTTGTTTGATTTAATGTAAAGAAGAAATAATCAGGAACTGCCTCACCCAGGAGGAGACACCTAAGTATAATAATAAGAAAGAGGGAAAGCCTAAGTAAAGAACTTAAACTCAGAACAAGGAAACACTCATTAAAACAAATCAAAAGGAAAAACAGAGTACGGATGGTCATTTTATCTCTTTTGTAATTTATAATGGATTTAGACTTCCTCCTCTATAACAATAGATCTCAGAATTCAAATTTGCTTGGTGTTTAGTTCCCACTTTTTTTTTTTTTTAAATAAATACAGCTCCAAACAAACAAAAACAAACCCTCCTACCAGAGAGTAAAAAAGAGAGAAAATTATAGAAAATACAGTTACAGCTATAGCACATTCTATTTATTTTGAACTATAAAACTCCGCTGATGCACAGCTGTCAAATACAACAAACTCAAAGAATGTAGGAGGACATGCATATAGGAAACAGGAGTGCAAACAATTCTCAACAATAATGGGTGTAACTATTACTCTGTCACACTTAATCCCTGGGATTCACAGCATTTAAAGAATTCCTAGGAGCTGAAACTACAACAGGCCGGAAGAATGATACTCCCTTCCTTAAAACTGGCTCTTCTCTGGGCCAGTAAAAAGTTTCCTTCTAATTCTGAGCATTGCACCCTATCTAATCAAACCATCAAAATTCCCTCGGGAAAGGAATTCTTAACAAGTTTTCCTTGAGTCAGCCCTATCAGTCTGTTAACTACAAATCTTTTGCCTGGGGTGAAAATTCATACTTCAGAAGGAAGATTATCAAAAACAGAAATAAAATATTCTGGAGAAGCAGGTGGAAGAGCATATTATAAGCTGAGATGATTAAGCGAAGCTAAAAATTAGAATTTGATATAGTATTTCACCTATGAGCCTAAAATCTCAATCTTGGTGGTTTTACCATTGTATAACCTTCCTCTGCCCTTACCTGCACCTTAAGAAACTTTTTAAAAACACTGTTAGAATGTAGCAGAACTGACTGGTTTGGTTTTAAGTATTTCTTCCCCTATCTGGGAGGCTCATAAGCAGTGAGGTGTTTCAAAAGATGAAGAGCAAAAGGAAACCAAAGGAGGGGGTTGGATTATGTCATTTGATGCTACGGTTTTATAAGCAAAAGAGAAAATCTGTATAAATCCATGAATAAAACTATCAGATAGTGAATAGTCAAGAAAGAATGTAAATTAACCAAATACCTAGCGATCAAGAGAATTTTACTTGATTTTTTTTCCTTTGGGCTTCTTTTTAGTATTTGCTGAAGAGTACAATTAAGTGATTTATTATCTTATGCTCTGGATAAAATTAAATATTTAAGATCATTTTCCTAACGACAAAATTAGTTCTTACACATTTTTACCTTGCTTTACCTTTTACCTTTTGTTTCATCAAAATTCTGTCATTAAGTAACACTACAAATAGTGGTGCAGATTGTTTATCAATGGGTTTGAAAACTGAAGTGAAAGTGAAAGTGTCAGTTGCTCAGTGCTGTCTGACTCTGTGCTACCCTATGGACTGTAGCCCACCAGGTTCCTCTGTGCATTGAGTTCTCCAGGCAAGTATGCTGGAGTGGGTAGCCTTTCTCATTTCCAGTGATCTTCCTGACCCAAGGATCACACCCAGGTCTATACATTGCAGGAAGATTCTTTACTGCCTGAACCACCAAGGAAGATAACTGAAGCAATCAACTATTAAAAATTGTACATCATTTGCTATGCTGGTGATTTCATTTCTATACACTTTTATTTCTTTTGGCAGGTATTTGTTAATCTATAGTACTGAATAACACCTCACAGTAAATGTGTACTATGAAAGAATGTTTCTTACAAATGAAATCTACAAATGTCCAATGTGCATTTTTCAACATCTTTAACTAAATTTTCCTGGAACTTTCATTATTGCTCACTCACTTTATACATTTTTTCGTTCAAAACTGAAGACAAAATACAGAAAGTAACATAGAAATTGTGGAGGTTCCCCTAACTATAACTAATTATCTTTCAAAGGAATGTTTCTGAAGTAAATACATCGATCATAACCAAACTTGTAACTGACAAATAAGTCATTCATTTTACTTCTACATAAGTTGCATGCCACACAATAAAACTGATTTGTTTTAAACAGTCAATTTTTATCTAAAGAGGTTTTTGTTTTTTTCCTAGTGTTAAATGGAGAAGTGTCTTTCCTATTTACCACTTTCAGTGCTCTTTATTCTTTTATGGCCATCTAATTTTCCACCTGGGATCTTTTTCCTTCAGCCTGAAAAATTTCCCATTACATTTTTTGGTGTGCAGGTCTGCTGGCCATGAATTCAGTCACCTTTTGTTGGTTTAAAGGTATTTAGTCTTCATTTCTGAAGGACTTTTCACCTGGTATATAATTTTATATTGGTTGCTTTTTCCTTCAGCATCTTAAAGATGTTTCTGTCTTCTGCTTGTGTAGTTACTGATGAGGAGTTTGTGATACTTAAGAAAATTTTACTGTGTACATATGACTCTTTTTTCTGGTGTCTTTTAAGATTTTTATTATTATCATCGGTTTTCAGCAATTTGGTTATGATGTAGCTTGGTGTGGTTTTCCCTGTGTTTATTCTGCTTCAGATTCATTTAGTTTATCGAGTCTATAGGTTTCATTTTCACCAAAGTTGGCTATTTTTGTCCTGTATTTTGTCTATTTTCCCATTACCCTTAAAACTTCAATTATATGTATTGTTGTTGTTGTTCAACTGCAAAGTTGTGTCTGCCTATTTGCGACCCCATGGACTGCAGTAAGCCAGGCTTCCCTGTCCTTCACCATCTCCTGGAGTGTGCTCAAACTCATGTCCATTGTGTCGGTGATGCCATCCAACCATCTCTGCCACCCTCTTCTCCTAGATACACTTTGCTCTTACATTCGCCTGCAAAAATTGGCTCATTTTATTACAGAGCCTAGTGTAACAGTTACAGAGAAGGCAATGGCATCCCACTCCAGTACTCTTGCCTGGAAACTCCCATGTACGGAGGAGCCTAGTAGGCTGCAGTCCATGGGGTCTCGAAGAGTCAGACATGACTGAGCGAGTTCACTTTCACTTTTCAAATTCATGCATTGGAGAAGGAAATGGCAACCCACTCCAGCGTTCTTGCCTGGAGAATCCCAGGGACGGAGGAGCCTGGTAGGCTGCCGTCTATGGGGTCACACAGAGTCAGACACGACTGAAGTGACTTAGCAGCAGCAGCAGCAGTAGTGCAACAGTTAAGAGCACAGCAGCTAACCAGGGTGCCTGGGTCCAAATTCTGGTTATTATTCTTATTAGTTTTGTAGCCTTAGACAAGGTGCCTCAGTTTCCTCATCAGTTAAGCAGATTCAATAGTATTTCCCTTATAAGGTGGTGACCAGGGCATTTGACCTTCTCAACAACCCTCTGAAAGAGATACTTTTAAAAACTTCCTAGAATAGTACCTGATACAAAGGAATATCTACAGAGCACCACCACCACCATCAGTGCTACTACTAACAGCACCAAGCATTATCATAGATGTTGGACAAAAGTAAGACACAGCCCCTTTCTCTGAGGAGTTAACAATCCAGCAAAGGGCACACAACCAGAAGCAACATAGTAATATATCAGAAGTTCAAATAATCATTGTAAGAAAACATTTACTAAGCACTAATTACCTGTCACTTAATCCTTCCTGGTGGTCCAGTGGTTAAGACTCCACATTTCCACTGAAGGGGGGCATAGGTTTGATCGCTGTTTGGGGAACTAAGATCTCACGTGCTGTGCTGCACGGCCAAAAATTTTTTTAGAAAGGATCCTCGTACCAACTCTATGAGTGAGTGACTGTATGCTCAGTCATGTCCAACTCTTCGCGACTCCACAGACTGTAGCCCACCAGTGTCCTCTATCCATGGAATTTTCCAGGCAAGAATACTGGAGCAGGTTACCATTTCATCCTCCAGAGGATCTTCCTGACCCAGGGATCAAGCTGGCATCTCTTCCATCTCCTGCATTGGCAGGAAGATTCTTTACCACTGCGCCACCTGGGAAACTCCATGAGTTACTCACTATTATTATGTACCTTTATAAAAAAGAAAACTGAGTACTCAAAGGTTTATGTGATCACCCAAGGTCAGGCAGCTGCTGTACAGCTGGGATCTGAACTCAGGGAGTCTGATTCCAAGCAATAGAGATTTACTGGCCCACACAGTCTAGTGGTTAAAAAGCATAAGCTCTGGAGTCACAGAAAAAAACGCTATTAATCCCGCCTAGTGGGACCAAGGAAGAGATAACATTCAGGTTGTGCTTAAAGGGTGAACACAATTTCACATGGCAGAAACAAGGAAAAGCAACTACAGAATGAGCCAATTCTGACAGGGGAATGAAATGGCAAAGTGTATCTAGAGTACTCAGACTTGTCTGATGAGATTATAACATAAAATGCACTTGTGGGAGATCAGAGGAGCTGAAGCCAGAAGTCAGTCGGGGTCATTTTTGGCACAGTCTTTATGGGAGAGAATATTTTATCCTATAGAGTGATACTTCCCAAACTTGTTCAAATCAGGCCCACAAAGACAGTGATATCTGTGGAGCAAACTGACATGAATGGATGCCCTTACTAGTTGCTGGATGAGTTCACTGGGGACTGGGGCTTGCCAGGACCACTCCCGCACCACCAAGAGCTCAGAGCATTGCATAGGGAGTGTGAGGAAGAGTTGGGGTGTGGTCAAGACGATAAGAGGATGGAGAGATATGCCATAGTGGGAGAGCCAGAGGCTGGGGCAAGTTAGCAAGTTTAACTCAGGATATGCTGAGTCAGGGGCCTGCAAGGTGCCAAGAAGAGCACTTTGTAATACTTTCTGGAGATCAGGAGCAAGGTCCTACCTAGTATCTCCTTTTCTCACCTTAATTAATTATTACCCTTGGTGCAGCTTTCAGACCACGTGTCCAATGTCTTTTGAATGTACGGAAAAGAATGCTACTGAGGACATATGGAGAAATGTGTCTGTGAGTTTGGGAAGAAAGTAGAGGGTTAGAAGAAGGAGTTGGAGTGAAAGTTTTTAGAGAAGGTGCCAAGTTCTGCTTCTGGTGTACACTTACAATAAGAGCATAGTGTATAAACAGTTTTTAAAGTTAAGGAAATAGGGAGCAGCCAAACAATTAGATCTACTAGGTATCAGGGAAGGTAGAACACAATTGTGCAACACTGGAATTTGACCAGGCCATTAGGGTCAAGCAGTTAGATGGAAAAGGTGCTTCTGATTGACTGGAATGTCAAAATGTCTGTTTCCCTATTAAATAAAATAAAACCTCTAATCACCCTGATTTTCAGTTCTCTTTTTTCTTAATTCTAAAAGTAATTAATCACACTCAGGTAAGGGGTACAACTGAAGGAGAGAAAAGACAGTAATCCCAAAAAATATGCATATGGGAAAAATCTATTAATTAATGATTTTGAACTAGTTTAATGTGTGTATTTACAACTGTAGTTCTGTAAAAAGAAACCATGCAGAGAATATACCAACATTTAGTTTATGTTTTCACAAGTATATGCTGACTGCCTCATAATTAAGTACACAGAGCTCAAAACAGCCAACACAACAGAGAGCTTACACTGTTAACCATTATAGAAGTGGTTGAGAGATATTTGCTAATGACTACCATAAAAGGAATGGATGACTAAGAACAGAGAGGATGTGTGACTAAAAAGTCCCACTACAGTTCTTTGAAAATTCCCTGAATAACGAGGCATGCCAAATGTGGTCTGTCGTAAAATTATTGCTAAACTCCATAGTTAGACAACAAATAAAAGATAAAGCCTTTGTGTAAATCATTCAACTGCAAGGTGCTGAAACAACAAGCTCATCAATAAGCTAAAGTGTTAATCAAATTAAAATATGACCCTGTGTTCAAATGCTGCTGGGCCAGACTGGGCTAACTCCACAGGTAAGTCATTCAGTTTCTAGGGTGCTGGACCACGGTATAGTCACCAGGCACTTCGAGCTGCTGCTGTTCTTCCTGGGACCTGAAAATGTATAGGATGTTTCTCACAGATCCTGAACACTAGAAAAATACAAATCAGCACATCAGAGCCTGTCTTTGGTAAATCAATCTTTTCATCCCAAAGATTTACCACAGCAATACCTACACTCTAAAAGAAAATTCCAGTACACATTTGGCAATGAATCGTATTTCTTTCATCTACACAACTGTCTGAATTTGCTAATTGACGCAATGGATTTTCTGAAAGTATGTTACCTTTTCTCCAAATAATAATTCTAAATTGCAACAACAATGATAATAGTTACTGTTGTTATGCAAACTGTGTCACTTAAATCTTTAAACTCATGAGATAGATATTACATCATTTGTCAGATGGGGATGCACGCTTGAAGTCACATCATTTAAGATCAGATTGAAACTCAAGTTTGGCTGACTCCAAAACCCTTCTTTGCTTCACTACTCCTCATTGTTTCTTGATATTTTCTGTGTGTTACTGGCACTCGTGGGAGAAAATACATTAAGCAAGTACTGACTCAAATGGAGAAACAGTTTTGAATGACTGCAGGAATGTCTCGTAACACACAGCAGTGGTTTTTCATGCTATGTGACCGAGGGTATTTGTATTTTTCTTTTGTGTTTTATATCTTTGGCTTTCCTTTTTTCTGGACCTCTAAACATATTTTAACACTAAATCAGATTTCAATAACAAATGGATTTTTAGGAAGATGTACATCTTCACCAGGTATGAATCTTGCATCTGTGTTCAATATATACAATAAAAAAAGAAGCAAAAAAAAAGAAAGCAATTCTTTACTCCTCTATATAGCTGTCTTTTATTCAATATAATTCACTCTAAAATGAAGGACATAGTTTACTTTCCTTATTGGGATCTTAATATTTCCTCTTCCTGTGGACTTTCCTGGTAGCTCAGTTGGTAAAGAATCTGCCTGCAGTGCAGGACACCCCAGTTCAATTCCTGGATCGGGAAGATCCAAAGCAGGGATAAGCTACCCATACCAGTATTCTTGGGCTTCCCTGGTGACTCAGCTGGTAAAGAATCTGCCTGCAATGCGGGAGACCTGGGTTGGATCCCTGAGCCAGGAAGATTCCCTGCAGGATGGCATGGCAACCCACTCCAGTATTCTGGCCTGGAGACTCCCCAAGGACAGAGGAGTCTGTTAGGCTACAGTCCATGGGGTCGCAAAGAGTCGGACACGACTGAGCGACTAAGCAAACAGCACAGCACAGTGACTGATGTACAATAAGAAATAACTAATTTAATAAAAAGAAATTTTCATTTTCTGAAACAATAAATTGCACAGTGAAATTCTGTTCCTCCGAAAGAATGCAGAACGCAGTATTACTGAAAATGTCAAACAACATGATGACAGAGGACATCTGCTGCTTTGTTGCATCTGTCCCTCTTCTTCCCTAACAGAACCCCACGTTGAGAACCACTCCTCCCTTTTGCCTCAATCCAGTTGATTCTACTACCAGTAGAGGGGAAGGGCACATGACCTATGGCTGGCCAGTCAAAGCATTCCACCCCTCTTGATTGGTTCATAGATACATATGTGTCCCAAAAGAGGCCAATGAGATTCAATTTAAGACTTCTGCACAAACAGTTGGTAAAGAAGTGCCCTCTTTCCGCCAAGGATGCTAAAAAGGTAAGACGGTCACTTCTGGCTGTCATTACTACCACATGGGGACAATATACCTAAGAATGATGCTACCATGGGGGGCGGAGGGCAGGGGAGAGGAATGAAGGAAAGCAAGAAAAGATTACATATTCCTGACGTTATTATGTTAGCAGAAGCAGATTCAGGATGAGAAGGTTGATCTTACCAGTCCATTTTTGTCATGTGCTCTTACTCTGCTGCAGGCCACCCACCTCCTCTGGACTACCTGTTTCTAGTTTTCCTGGCAATTCTCTGAGCACCTAATACCACTTTTGGCTTACAAAGAACAGGGTCAGTTTCTGTTTTTGCAACCAAGAACTTAGCTAGTCCAATGAGCAAACAATTTTGTGGTCCCAAGAGTAGAGAAGTCCAGCATAGAAAGATAGATCTAACTATATAACAATCTAAAAGTAGTAATAAAACAAGAAAAAATTATAGGAAAAATAAGTTTGTAAATATGCAATATTTATTTTAACTATTCAAATTAATGAGAAGAAAAGAAATGAAGATTTAAAAAACAGATACTAGCCTCCCAAAACAAATCCTCTACCGTTTCTATATTGTTCATTATTGAAACCTTAGTATACCTTAGCATGTAGTAAGCACTCAGGTTTTTTTTTAAATAAGTGAATCAGTTAGGAAAGAAGCAACTGAGTGTAATAAAACAGACCTTCTCACGCACTACTAGTAGGAGCACACACTGGTACAGACGTTGGAGAGCAAATCAACAATACTATCAAATGTTTTAATATGGTGCTAGACTCAGCAAGCCCATACCTATGAATTTATCTTACTGAGAAAAATGGTGTGCAAAGATGTAAGCATAAGTGTTGTTCCCAGCAGCACACTGCTTCCAAGAGAACAAACGAAAAACAGTACAAATGTCTGTCTGGAAATAATGGTTTACTGAATAAATTATTATATATACATTCACACTGGAATACTATGCAGCTATTTAAAAATATAATCTATGTTGACATGGAATATATAGATTATATATAATCTATATATTCCATGACTGAAAATAACAAAAAGCAAAACAGTATTTCTAGTATGGCTTTATTTAATGAAGCCATTTATCTCTTTATATCTCCCGGGGGGAGGGATTAGAAGCTTATTCATTAAAATGGTGCCAGCAGATTCTGAATGGAGAGATTTTAGTCAGAGGGGGTATGCTTTTTTTTTTTAATGCATTTTGTATTTATTTTTGTATGTAGTATGATAAAATGTCCTAATTTTATTCTCTTACATATGGCTGTGTAGTTTTCCCAGCACTAGTTATTGAAGAGACTGCCTTTCCCCTACAGAGGGGGTATACTTTTATAGTTTAGATTGTTTGAACAAGTATCTTATCTTTTTATAAACATACAGAATAATAAAAACAATACACACATGCATATATACAGACTTAGTGCAATTTCCAAAGGCATTAAATTTAATATGAAGTCACGTAAGACAAGAGAGAATCTTAATCTTTTCATTATGGTAATGTAAACCTAAAAATTTACCAAATTAGCCTAATAGGGAATAAAATCCCCCTTTTCATTCCTGAGGTGTAAAACCCAAGGGAAAAAATGGAGGCTAGAGCAGTTTATCCAGGTAAAGCATCCCAAGAATTGAAATTGTTTTATCTTGTAAATGATGCTCTTCTGAATTAAAACGAAAAGCATGGAAACTGAGGAACTATAAGAGGGTGAACCAAAGCCATCAGTTAGTTGTCCAGATGGCACTGCATCGACTTGACCAGTCAGAAAACGTACACTTGAAAACACATACAAACTGCAGTGGAATTCCTTTGTTCATCACCACCAGAATGTCTCTTATTTTGCTGCGAACTCAAAGGTATTCATCCACTACTTATCTCCAAATTCTCACACGTATAATCAATTTTAAAAGTAGTAAGTCAAACGCTTGGCAAACAAGGAAGGCAAGACTGATATCAGGAAGAAATAACGTTAATATAATAAGCTGCCAGTCTAGTAAACAGTACAACCAGCATATCTGAAAGTCTTGTTTCAATAATACTCTTGTGTCTGTAATATTCTGAAGCAATTAAATTCTCAAGAAACCCCCTTGGAAACAGAAAGCTGTCTGCAGGGTACCATAACTTGTACACTGAATCCAAGTTAATATTATGAATTCTCTCCACTTCTTTAAAAATTAAGACGTGGGAAATTTAAGCATTTCAACACCATCTCAGAATTTGCTTATTCAAATACAGGCAGGCTAGCATAGTGGTTAAGGTCCAAGAGGTGGAGAGTATGAGGACAAGTCTCAGCTCTGTCCCATAGTAACTATGAAATCTTGGGCAAAGTAAGACCTGTTTCAGAGCTGTAAGGATTAACTGAGCCCTTAATCACATATATAAAGCACTTAGAGCAGTTCCTGACACAAAGAATGCTCAATAAATAATAGCTATAACGTGACTGAGGCATAAATGATTTTAGTACTCTGATATTGCAGGATAATCATGGAACTATCCTATTAAATTTAACTTCTAAGGCATTTATCCTATATGGATGTGAGAGTTGGACTATAAAGAAAGCTGAGCGCAAAAGAATTGATGCTTTTGAACTGTGGTGTTGGAGAAGACTCTTGAGAGTCCCTTGGACTGCAAGGAGATCCAACCAGTCCATCCTAAAGGAGATCAGTCCTGGGTGTTCATTGGAAGGACTGATGTTGAAGCTGAAACTCCAATACTTTGGCCACCTGATGTGAAAAGCTGACTTATTTGAAAAGGCCTTGATGTTGGGAAAGATTGAGGGCAGGAGCAAAAGGGGATGACAGAGGATGAGACTGTTGGATGGCATCACCGACTCAATGGACATGAGTTTGGGTGAACTCTGGGAGAACTGAACTGAACTGAAGGCATTTATAATTCAACTTATTATGGTTCTGACTTTTTTTAAAAAGCGGTGAACAATTCTCTTCCTTTGAGGTGCTTTAACACTTTGCATTAACTAAATGTTATTCATAAAGTTATATAGTACAGTTGTTTCAAAGAGCTCAGAGGTTTGAAAGTGAAAGTGAAAGTCACTCAGTCATGTCCAACTCTTTGTGACCCCATGGACTATACAGTCTATGGAATTCTCCAGGCCAGAATACTGGAGTGGGTAGCCTTTCCCTTCTTCAGGGGATCTTCTCAACCCAGAGGCT
Source organism: Okapia johnstoni (assembly GCA_024291935.2). Classification (NCBI taxonomy): domain Eukaryota; kingdom Metazoa; phylum Chordata; class Mammalia; order Artiodactyla; family Giraffidae; genus Okapia; species Okapia johnstoni. The sequence continues at coordinate 76,349,376 of CM044306.1, read as the reverse complement.
TAATCTAGTTATTTATTTTCTGAGCCAAAACATGGTGTTATTTTTCTCAGATAGATAATTTCTGAAAGTGGGTATGTTTATCAGTTGCAGGTTTTATTCTGAAAAAAAAAAAATCTTTGCAAACATGACACATATACTTCAAAAGAGAGGTAATGAGTTTATGCCAGTAATTACTACAAATTTGAAAAAGACCATTACAAAATTCAACTACATGAAAAACCTAGTACTAAGAAATGCTCTAATCTTAGACGTACATTTCCCCCTCCATTCTATCAAAATGAAACTTCTTTTTTCTTCATCAGTCTACTTTTTAGTCATTCTTTAATTTCATTAACACATCATTAGACATCATTTCATTGTTTCTTTTCAACAGGGAAGGTCTTTTAAAATGTCTCTCCAATTTTGTAAAAAATCATAAGGCCTAAAATCCGTCCAACTCATCGTATTATTTCACATGAAAGAGCATGCCTTTGAATCACTACTTAGTACACCTGAAAAATGATGTAACATTGTAAATCAACTATACTTCAATGTAAAAAATAGAAGAAAAAAGTCTGTCTTTAACACACAGCACTGTAGGTTTTGATAAGAGACAATCTAGAAAATTTACATTTCTAGAAATCTAGTACATCCCAACATAGTTGCCCTTTATCTTAGTGCAAAGACCATGATTTTGAGTGTTGATTGGTGTCCAGACGGTCTCTGACTTCAATGGTTCAACTTAACGATTTTTCAGTTTTATGATGGTGTGAAAGGAATATACCTTCAATAGAAACCAGACTTCAAATTTTGAATTTGGACCTTTTCCTGGGCTAGTGATACACTCTTTCGTGATACTGGGCAGGGGTAGCCAGATCTCCCAGATAGTCATGTGATCACAAGGGGAAACAACCTATACAACCACCCTGGATCCTGTAACCATTTTGTGTTTTTCACCTGAAGTACAGTATTCACTAAATTACAGAAGACGCTCAACCCTTTATTATGAAAGAGACTTTGTGTGAAATGATTTTGCCCATCTGTGGGCTAATGGAAGTGCTCTAAGCACATCCAAGACAGGCTCAGTATGTTAGGCATATTAAATGCATTATTAGATTTATGATATTTTCAACTTACAATGGGTTTATCAGGATGTAACCTGACTGTTAGTCAAAGATGATCTGTATTTGTTTAATTTTGAGATTTGAAAGAGACCCTTTTGTGGCAGGTTTGAGTATTTCAGTTCAGTTCAGTTCAGTTCAGTTGCTCAGTAGTGTCCGACTCTTTGAGACCCCATGAACTGCAGCACGCCAGGCCTTCCTGTCCATCATTAACTCCCGGAGTCTACCCAAACCCATGTCCTTCAAGTCGGTGATGCCATCCAGCCATCTCATCCTCTGTCATCCCCTTCTCCAACTCCCCCAATCCTTCCCAGCATTAGGGTCTTTCCCAATGAGTCAACTCTTCGCATGAGGTGGCCAAAGTATTGGAGTTTCAGCTTCAACATCAGTCCTTCCAATGAACACCCAGGACTGATCTCCTTTAGGATGGACTGGTTGGATCTCCTTGCAGTCCAAGGAACTCTCAAGAGTCTTCTCCAACACCACAGTTCAAAAGCATCAATTCTTCGGCGCTCAGCTTTCCTCACCATCCAACTCTCATATCCATACATGACTACTGGAAAAACCACAGCCTTGACTAGATGGACCTTTGTTGGCAGAGTAATGTCTCCACTTTTTAATATGCTGTCTAGGTTGGTCATAACCTTCCTTCCAAGGAGTTAGTGTCTTTTAATTTCATGGCTGCAATCACCATCAGCAGTGATTTTGGAGCCCCAAAAAATAAAGTCTGACACTGTTTCCCCATCTATTACCCATGAGGTGATGGGACCAGATGCCATGATCTTAGTTTTCTGAACGTTGAGCTTTAAGCTAACTTTTTCACTCTCCTCTTTCACTTTCATCTAGAGGCTCTTTAGTTCTTCTTCGTTTTCTGCCAGAAGGGTGGTGTCATCTGCATATCTGAGGTTATTGATACTTCTCCCGGCAATCTTGACTCCAGCTTGTGTTTCTTCCAGCCCAGTGTTTCTCATGATGTACTCTGCATATAAGTTAAATAAGCAGGGTGACAATATACAGCCTTGACGTACTCCTTTTCTTATCTGGAACCAGTACAAGTCATAAATACAGCCCCCAATTTTGGTAGTAGACATCTGAACTTTGCCAGCAGCCTTTTCATCTCCTGGGCCACAGTCAAAGATCTAATACAAGTCTGACCTCGTGATGTAAGTTGTAGTCTAACTTCGAATCACACTTATGAATCAGCACACGCCACTGTTATTACAACTCACAGTAATAATTTCTAACAGCACTGGGTGTTTTCCATGGATTGACTTATATATCAGTCCTCCCAATAAACCTATGAGGTAGATATTATTTTCATGCTGACTTTATAGATGAGAAACCAGAGGAGAAGAGAGATTAAGCAATGTGACCAAAGTCACATGTATTGTGAGTGACAGTAACATGGTTTGAATCCAGGTCCGAACCAGGGCCCATAACCATTGTATTATACTCTCTCAAGATGATTTTGGACAAGCAAGAAATAAAAAAATAGAGTAGTGTGAGTTACATCATCAAATGTAATTTCTGCAAATTCAACTAGTATATGCTCAATTAAAAAAAGAAAACTGGAAAATAACAATTTAGGTAGTATAGGACAATCCCCCCTGTTCTACTCATTGTATGCCTAGGGCAGAGATGGGAAACTAATTCTTTTGTATCCTTAATCCATTTTAGTACTTAAGTATTCCTGCTTAATGACCCAAATACTTCTCCTTAATGAGAATATTTAATTGAGTGTGGTTTTAGTGTAAAGAGACATTTTTTATATTATTTTATTTATATACAAGTCAACTATTTCATCTGGTGTTCAGTGGAATCAACAGTGATAATTCCACTGCTCCTAGGGGAAAACTGGCTCTCTGGGGAGACAGAATGGCAGTCCCCACTGCACATCTTCCTAAAGGATTTACATGAACAATTTTGACCAAATGCATTTTTTGCCCTACATACTAACTCCAAAACATACCTCCTGTCTTAGATGCAACTCTGCTACGTATCAGCGCTGCATGTGTTACTTCAATAACCATGAATAATAGAGGCCAGATAATTACAGAATGCAATTCACACTCATCTGGGCCATTACTGTGGCTTTGCAGTCTCTTATATTCCTCAGAGCATCTGTTCAGCTTCTTCCCTAGTCTGCACAAAATCTCAAATAGATCCACACCCCACTCATATAGTAGCTGACAACAACATTTATTTTATAAGAAGATGGGGGCCATGCAGCATCAATTCCCTCCATTTACTCTATGTTTACCACAAAACTCTGTATCCTCATCCAACCCCTCCTGCTACAATTTGGGGTCTAGTCTCACCATTTTACTGCAACTGCTCTCAAAAGTCACTGATGACTTAGTTGCCAAATCCAATTACGTCTCAGTCTTCATACTCTTGCTATATGAGTGATTCTTAACCCTGGATACAAATTAGAACTATGAAGAAAATACTGATGCCAGGGCCCCACCTGAAGAATCCAATTTAATTGGTCTTGGGTTGGTAGAGGGCTGGGTATTCGCTTCAAGCTCCACAGATGATTCTATAGTATTAAGAACCACAGTCTACAGTACTGACTCCATTCATTAACTTTCCCCTTCTATTTGAAACTCTTAGCTGCCACAATATCACACTTGCTGGGTATTTCTATTTACTCCTAGTGTTTTTTCTTCAATATCCTTGACTGGAGGCTCTTTCTCTGATTCCATTTGCTCTGCCAATTGTTCCTTTCCCTCTAGACCTTTAATTTAAGATTTCTAACAATCCTAGATCTTAAATCTCCAGATCTAATCTTGAATTCAAGCCTCAGCTCCAGACCCACACCTCACACAGACACTGTCCCTCTGAATTCAGACTCTACATGTCCAAAATCCTATCACTGTGCTAGCTGTCTCACTCTCCATTCCACACAGTAGCTGTTTCAAACATTCTGCATTCCACCCCTCATTCAAACCCTTCATTCCACTACATCTCCCCTTATTTATAGCAGAAAACCTCGCTCCTAGTTCACAGAGAAAACAGAAGCCTTTACAATCTCTTAACTTTTCCCACTCCAAGAAAGTCACAGAGACGTGCACTCTTTCTCAGCACCCCAACACCTCTGGGGCTCTTGTTCTCAGTCACCATGGAGTCCAGGACCTATCAATTATTTCCTTTTCCCTTTTCTGGATCCTTCCCATCAGCATCTAAGTATACTGAAGTCGTGCCCATTTAAAAAAAAAAGGAACTCAAAAAACTATCCTGCTCACTTACATCCTCTCCACTCTCATCGACTCCCTAACGTCAATCTGCCTCACAAGTATTTCTCCATCCAGATCTTTCATGGCATTCAGATTTATAAATTCAAATGCCTGATTCTACTTCCCCTATGAGAAGTCGTATGGGTTTCTAAATTACAACGTGTCCAAGACTGAACTCATCCTCTTCTCACACCTCTTCTCAAACCTGCTGCTCATGCCCTTTCTCAGTGAAAGGCATCACCGTTATCCAACCAGTTTCCCAAGCAAGAAACTGCGGCGTCTTCCTTAGCCCCTTCTCTTTGGAAACCCACCACATTCCAGCATGTACCATGCCAGCCCAACTGTTTCAGTTTAGCTCAGGCTGAGGCTATCTCTTGCTTGAATTTTACTGGGACGGCTCTCTGGATCTCTCTACAAATCTGATCATGTCATTCTGCTGCTTAAGACTATTCAAGATAGTGCATTTGATATAGGCATGGGAACAGACAAACAGATTTATGGGATGAAATAGAGTTCAGAAACAAATTCAGAAAAATAACTATATATGACAACATTTAAAGCAGCACTTAAAAGCAGTGGAATAAGATTCAATTAATGGAATTGGGATAATTGGCTATTTAGTTAGGAAAAATTAAAACTGTACCCTTACCTCATATAATGAATGGGTATAAATTCGAAGTAAAGATCTAAATGTAATAAAACAAACCATAAAAGCACATAGGAGAAAATATATGAGAAAATTTATACTAAGCTAGGGATGAATAAGGTACTTGAATAAAAGGCCTAAACTCTTTAGAAGAACATACGACGACCCTTGCTTATCTCCTTAACACCATTTCTCTCTCCTGTCCCTACTCCTCCTCATCAGTTAAGAGAATCTCTTGCTCCAACAGAAGCACCACATGGATCTCTCACCTGCGGGTCTCTGCTAGGTTTGTGTGCTCTCTAGTCTACTGGAGTCTGCCCTCTTCCCTTTGATTGTAAATGCTGTATTTATCATATATTCAATTTGGTTCTGCATCTTTTTTTCTGGGCTCTATTCTGTGTTTTGATCTGTTGGTCTCTTCCTGTGCCAATGTCATGTTTAAATAACTCTAAATTTGAGGTAGATATTTGTACCTGGTAGAATTATGCTTTTCATCCTTATCTATTCAGATTTTGAGAAATGCTGGGACTGGCTCATCAATTTCTATTAAAAATTCCATCAGGGCCTTGGTTGTAACTGCACTGAATCTATAGATCACCTTGGGGAGAACTGGCATCTTCTCACTTAGGAATATATTTCTGTCCATATTTAGTCCTTCAGCAAAAAAAAGTTTATAAGTCTTGCAGACCTATAATTTAAAGTAATTTCTGGGTATTGTATAGCTTTAATGGCTATAGTGATTGAGGCTTTATTTCATTATATTTTCAAATATATCTTTTATCATTATATTTTCCTCATTTCATCATTATCACCGATGATGTACAGGAAAGCTATTGAATTCTGTGTACTTCACTTTGCATCTGGCTGCTTTATTGTTTTCTCTTACTAGTTCTAACAGTTGGCACTTTGGGAGAGGGAAAGAGTATTAGATTCCACAGGAAAGAGAAAAGGTAGTTGAAGTAAGTTTGTAAGCAAGATAATGAGGTCAAATAGTGACAATGTTATATACTTAACTGGAGATGTCCTAATAAAAGTAAAGAGTAATACGGGACTGAAGCAGCGGGAAGATGTGAGGACTGAACAAGCTGTAGGACTCACCATGTGTATACAGGTAAGAGTTGAAAAAGCTCCTTAAGAGAAATGCCAATGCCAAGACTGATAAAGAAAAAAAAAAAATGTTGGTCTATTCCAAAATTTGCTACTAAAAACAGAACAAAAAAGACATTTAAAAAATTGTGTTGTAGTTTGATATTACAATTATTGAGTACAGACCTGGAAAATGTACTTTTCCAAAACGAATTTCAGGAGATCAAGGGTGGGGTCTCCTGACTATGGGTCTCACTACTATACATTACTACCATGGGATTCATGTGAAAAAGAAGCCTGATGATCAAAGTAAAGGCAGGAAATGGGTGGAGGAAAAGGGAAATGCTGAACTACAAGGTCACGGTCAGGAAACCAATTTGGCAAAGCATATGGAAAACCAAGGCATATAGAACCCAGTACCACACACAGTAGTGCACAGTCCAAAGCCAGCTTTGTTTACAGTAGCAAGACTCAAACAGCAGGGTAAAGGCTGGTGCCTGGGATTCACAGAGGGAACTCCCTCAAAATGCCCCGTTTTCTGTTAGTCACTCTTACTATGGAGCTTGGACAAAAGGCTGCCCAGGTCCCAAGAAATGCATTAGTGAAAAATGCCTAATGCTGATGATTAGCCATGTACACCATCTCTCTTTCTTTCATTGCCATTACTTTCCTAAACAAGTCAAAGTACCATACTTCTTAATCATACAACAAAAGAAAATTAAGATATACTATGTATAGTCAAATGCTAATTTCATGAAGAACATGTATCAAATTGTTAAAAATAAATATCACTCAATACCAGAATGCAACACTGTTTGTATGTTTTAACTTACACTTTCCTGAATTTTTACAGTTTCCTACAGTTAATATTTATTGACTTTGTAATAAGAAAAATTCAACAGTAGGTATTATGAAAAACAGAAATCAAAGATTCTGATAAAATGTTAATTTCAAAGAAAAATAATCACAACTGTAATACATAATTTCAGATTACTCAAGAATAGCAATTCTGATGAAATCTCCAATCAGAATAAAAGTAATAAAATAAAGGAAGATGTACACCTAAACCTCTCCTTTGGAGAAAAGCTAAAATAAAAGGGTCTTTAAGGGCTAAGTGTGAAATCCATAGAAGTAAGTGTAGCAGCATGAAAAAAGAACATAACTGATACTCACATTATACCACAGAATGGGAAAGAAGTCAGAGAAGATGATCAATTCAGAAATGGCCCCTTGAAAACAGCGAGTCAGGGGCTTCCCTGGTGGTCCAGTGGTTAAGAATCCACCTGCCAATGCAGGGGACAAGTGTTCGATCCCTGGTCTGGAAAAACCCACATACCATGAGGCAACTGCCCATGCATTGCAACTAATGAGTCCATGTACCTAGAGCCCATGCTCTGCAGTAAAAGAAGCCAGTGCACTGCAACTAGAGAGCAGACCCTGCTCACTGCAACTAGGGAAAGCCCACGCGCAGCAACCAAGATCAAGCACAGTCAAAAATAAATACATAAATAAAACATTTTTTTAAAGAATCAGAAAATAAGTAAATAAAACAGCAAGTCAAAACAGGGTCATACTTTGAAGAAAGGAATGCAACATCTGTCAGAAATGGATGAGGAGTAAGATTAACTGCAGGAGGAAGCTTCTTGCTGGCGCAATCGCAGTCACCAGGGAGGGGAGACCTGGGTGGCATCTGAACCAGCCTGCCCCTGAGACACCTGTTGCCGAGCCTGGCCTCTTACCTCCCAGCACCCCAGCCAAGCTGCTTCTAGGTGTCTGGTTCTTTCCAGAGAGTCCCTGCCAAGGCTCATGACCCATGACACCTCCTCCCCTCCTCAGAACAGCAATTTTTAAAGCTCAGAGGGAAGAGGCTGGGAAAGCAGCTAACTGGGCAAATTAGAGTCCTGATCTGTGGCTGGAAGATAAACTGCCAGAAGACAGTTGCCTAAAACCAAGAGTAGTGTACTTGTTACCAGATGTGTGAAACGGGTATGCTTACTGTGCTCAATTGAACACATGCTTGTAAAGTATCTTCTACAGATGAGGCACTTGCCAGGTGCTATAGGGGATATAAAGAAAAATTACTCACCTTCCGAAGGGATAGATGGGCTTCCCTCATGGCTCAGATAGTAAAGAATCTGCCTGCAATGCAGGAGACCTGGATTCGATCCCTGGATTGGGAAGATCCTCTGGCGAAGGGCATGACAATCCTCCAGTATTCTTGCCCTGAGAATCTCCATGGACAGAAGAGCCAGGTGGGCTACAGTCCATGGGTTTGCAAAGAGTTGGATACGACTGAGTGATGAAGCACAAGGGATAGATAGATATAGCACATAGGAGGAGGATGGGGAGAAATAAAGTCAATAAAAACGCAATGTAATAATGAGAAAGGAACACTGCCTGGTGGGTGATATGGGCTCTGCAGTCAGAGGAGTGAGTCCAAACCCATAGCTTGTGTGACCTGAAGCAAGTTATTTAACTTCTCTGAGTCTTACTTTCTTCATCTGTAAAATAATGATGATAGTCGTATCGCCTCATAAGGTTCATAAGAAGAGTAGTTAAAACACAAAGAGCTTATTAGGACTGTAATTGTGTGTGCTCAGTCACTCAGTCATGTCCAACTCTATGTGACCACATGAACTGTAGCTGCCAGGCTCCTCTGTCTGTGGAATTTTCCAGGCAAGAAGACTAGAGTGGGTTGCCATTTCCTACCCCAGAGAATCTTCCCAACCAAGGGATCAAAGCAACATCTCTTGTGTCTCCTGCATTGGCAGGCAGATTCTTTACCACTGTGCCACGTGGGAAGCTCCCCAGGACATCAATTGGCATACAATAAAAATATTTGCTATCATTTTGTGCCTCTATGTGTCAATGTGATATTGAATACTAGAGTGGGTTGCAAGTGCCTTCTCCAGGGGATCTTTCTGACCAGGGATCAAACCCAGGTCTCCTGCATTGCAGGTGATTCTTTACCAACTGAGCCAACAGGGAAGCCTATTTTTTTTAATTTCTCATATTAAATAAGGGAGGCATTATTAGCCCTGTTTGTAGATGAGGAGTCTGAGGGTAAGAGAATAATGTAATCTGGATAAGATAGATAGGAGGAACAGAGTTGTGAGTTGAGTCCACATCAGCCTGATCACAAAGCTTCTGATTTTTATTACTACTACTGCCCCTATGGGAAAGGAGTACATCAAGGCTGTGTATTGTCACCCTGCTTATTTAACTTATATGCAGAGTACCTCATGTGAAATGCCAGGCTGGATGAAGCACAAGCTGGAATCAAGATTACTGGGAGAAATACCTTTAGAAATATCAAGATATTTCTTATGAAAAATAACAACCTCAGATATGCAGATGACACCACACTTATGGCAGAAAGTGAAGAGGAACTAAAGAGCCTCTTGATGAAGGTGAAAGAGGAGAGTGAAAAAGCTGGCTTAAAAGTCAACATTCAAAAAATGAAGGTCATGGCATCTGGTCCCATCACTTCATGGCAAATAGATAGAGAAACAATGGAAACAGTGATGGACTTTATTTTCTTGGGCTCTAAAATCACTGCACATGGTGACTGCAAACATGAAATTAAAAGACACTTGCTCCTTGGAAGAAAAGCTATGACCAACCTAGACAGCGTATTAAAAAGCAGAGACATTACTTTGCTGACAAAGGTCCATATAGTTAAAGCTATGGTTTTTCCAGTAGTCATGTATGGATGTGAAAGTTGGACCATAAAGAAAGCTGAATGACAAAGAATTGATGCTTTTGAACTGTGGTGTTGGAGAAGACTCTTGAGAGTCTCTTGAACTGCAAAGAGATCAAACCAGTCAATTCTAAAGGAAATCAATCCTGAATACTCATTAGAAGGACTGATGCTGAAACTGAAGCTCCAATACTTTGGCCACCTGATGCAAAGAGCGGACTCATTAGAAAAGACCCTGATGCTGGGAAAGACTGAAGGCAGGAGGAGAAGGGGACGACAAAGGACGAGATGGTTGGACAGCATCACTGACTCAACAGACATGAGTTTGAGCAAGCTCCGGGAGATGGTGAAGAACAGGGAAGCCTGGCGTGCTTTAGTCCATGGAGTCGCAGAGTCAGACACAACTGAGTGACTGAACAACAACTGCCACTATAAAACAGTAGCAGCCAGCATTTGTTCAGTACTTACCCTACACCACCCTTGGTATGCATAATTGAGATTATTCTCACGAAATACTATTTGACCCCATTTTAAACAGAAAGAAGAAAGTCTAGGTGTAGAGGCCTGGACCCATGCTAGAAATCACTGGCTGCTAAGTGGCAAAGACAGGATGTAAATCTGTGTCTCCCCTTTGCCAGTGTCAGAGGGCATCCCCCTGCCCAGTGGTGCTTTACCTGGGGGACTTTGAAAAAAGAGATACTTTGGAAATTCCCACATCTAGAAGTCTATGATGAGGCAAATCTGGGGTTGGGGACCACAGTAGCATGCTCATCTTCTGGCTGGTAGTTCTCATAAGTCTGCAAAGGCATGTTTTGCCGTGGGTCTTAAGTGCCAAGGTGAAAAGTTTATACTCAGTTCAGCTAGAAATGGGGAGTCAATTAAGGTTTTCCAGTGAGGTTTTTCAGTAAGTAGTGTTTTGGGAAAATTAATCTGGAAGTAATGAATAGGATGGACTGAAGGGGAAAGAAAAGTGTGGCAGCGAGTGACTGGCAAGGAGACTATTCTAAGCCACAAAGCTTACTTTAGTCTTAACACAGCTATATATCAGACAAACAGAAAACAAGTCCTAGGAAAAAGGCCCACCTGAACACAAGATGACTTGCAGCTTGCAGAAAAACATTATTTTAATATTCCACACTGACATCTAATAATGCAAATTAGGTTTTTCCTTTTAAAAATTAACAAAAGAAACATGTATTCATGCACAAACATCAATTTTTAAAAAGCAAACTCTGGGACATACTACATATATATTCATATGATTGAAATCATCTAGCATTATTATGAAAAAACGAGAAATTAGGATTTTATAGGGCTTTATAGTTTTAAAAAACTAGTGATATAAACCTCCTGGAAATACTGAAAATAAGAGAAGATAATATGCGAGATTTATTTTTGATAATAAAGGATAGAGCTTATTTAGATAATTGTACATTCACAATCTGAATTTATTTTTAACTTATATTACAGATGGAACTGTATTTCTGAAATTTAAGGGAATAATAGTTTTTATCAATTTGAGATTAAAAAACTGAAATCAAAATTGTGGTAATGAAGTTTTATATTTTCTAGGTTTATTATCATTAGCATGTTAAGCAGTTATAGAAAGTACTCATTTTCAAAAAAGAACTGAGACAAGCACCATAAAGATATTATACCCTTTGAGTAAATAAATCTACTCTTATGATTGTATTCTAGAGATTTAGCTGAATAAGAGCAAAAAGGCACATGTAGAAGACACACAACACAGTGTGTGTGTGTGCATGTGTGTGCGTGTGCACACACTAGTTGCCCAGTCATGTCTGACTTTGCGACTCCATGGACTATAGCCCACCAGGTTCCTCTGCCCGTGGAATTTTTCAAGCAAGAATACTGGAGGGGGTTGCCATTTCCTTCTCAGGGGATCTTTCCAACCCAGAGATCAAATCTGTGTCTCTTGCATCACTTGCATTGACAGGTAGGTTCTTTACCAGCTCAAAACAAGAAACAATCTAATAATCCAGCATTAGATAACTTTTTGGTAAACTATGATTTATCAACAGAATATTTATAACACTAAATTTCAATCATAAAAATGCTATAGAAATACAAGAAAATGATTGTTATGTTTTAAGTACATATTTCTGACCACATCATTGTATAGATATTATTTATACCTATATATAAAACACACATGAAACAAGGCAGATATCAAAAGTAAAAATGGTAGTTTAATGGTTGTGATTATGTGTCTTTCTTAAAATAAAAACTTCTTATAATAATATTGTTCTATTGTCTTTTTATTGTCTTTACTGTTTGTATCAATTTTCTAGTTTCTTTATAGTGGAGGAAACTTTCCAAGAGAAAGCCACCTCCCATCCCTAATCTCTCTTCTCCCATGTGTGGTTCTGCCTAATTAACCTGATTTCTAAGTCAGAACTAACAATGGCCTTTCTTCTCACTCTTCATATTTATATTAACTGGAAACAACATAAACCACTGTCCCTTCTCAGAATTATGAGTCCAGGCCTAATCTAGGCAAACCCAGGAGAGGTGCTCCCACACCCATCCCACCTTCCTTAATTTTTGGATAGGAGCTCTCTGCTGCTACAAGGATTGGCTTACGACAAAATCCTTCCTATTTCTAAATAAAGTATTTCTCTGTGCTCATAAGTGGAAATGCACTCAGATTCTCCCAGAGTTCATTTTATCTGGGACATCAGATAAAGACTGTCTGACAAAGGGAGAATGAGATTCAGGGAAGTGAGTGCTATAGATGGTTTTTCAGAGAAGTCCTTTCTACTGCCAGGTTTTCAGAAATAATTTGGGAAAAGTCAGCAGTTATGAGCAGGTTGCAACAGAAACATCTTATTTTAAACAATTCCCCCAATAAACGACATTCAATTTTGGGTAGGGGGAAGAGTAGTTTTCAAAAAATTTTTTTTCCAGCTTTTTTCTGTGCCTTTGCATTCCTGGGTAAAACCCAAACACAGATCTGAGATGGACTGATATAGATCCACTTGTCCAACAAGTGTTGCCACTTGTCCATTTAAGATAAAGCCAGTTCTATGAGCCAGTTCCCACATCCTCCAGAGTCCAGACCATCTTTGCCTAATGCATCAAACTGGGATCATTCTTTTCTGTTAGTGCAAATACACTCTTGCACACACAAATCCCATGTGTGTAAACCTCAGCCAAGGAACAAGAAGACAGTACTGTTGGAACATCAGGTACATCTGAAAGTGAACTGGTTTCATCTGCAGTCCAGATCTGCCACCCTCCAGTTACCTACCCTGAGAGCTAATAAAAGGAGCATAAACACTCCTCTCACTTGTGGCACGTGGGTTCAGGTTGAAGGTCATGATTAGTAGCATAGAACACACACCTCAATGGACTCAGTGTCTTAACAAGCAAAACTGAAATTTCAGTTAAGTCTTTGAGGTTTTCTAAATGTTCTCACTCCAAGTATCAGAGCATAAGGAAGCATGGTAGGTACGTGGTACTTACTGATGTACATCACAGCGCTGACTTGATGTTCCTGACCAAGAGTGGAGTGGCCTTGCTTGCAGCAGGAGGAGCAACAAGGCCAAGACAAAAATGTCTAAGTTTTGATGACTATCTTTAATTCCTTAGGAATCATGAAATCTAGAGTACAGTGTAGTTATGACTTTGCTACTGAATTAATTCATTGATCTTTTCGGTGCCTCAGTTTTCTTACTTATGAAATGGGAGTATTAGTACCTATTGTTCTTAATTCAGCGTTGTGGAGATAAAATTAGACAACTAAAGTGGAAATGTTCTCAAAGCATGACCATAAGTAAGATTATCTAGAAATGTCAAAATCTTACTACTTCTTATTATTTTGTGTATGGTCACCATTGTTTCATGATTTAATAACAGCAAAAAAAGAAGTGGATTTATTTTCCACTTGTGTCCTTAATGAGTTACTTCTCACTTTGCTTCCCTCCCAGAAAAGAAGAATGTGGGAACAGCTTCTATAGTAAGGAACCTAAGTTTCAAATAACTAAGCACTACATAAAGTTTTCAATTAAAAAAAAAAAAGAAAAGCTCCCTCCTCATAATTTTCACTGCCTTAGCCATGTCAGAAACTATGAGGGGAGAAACACACTAGAAGTACTTGAATTCCTACCTCGGCTGTAATATTACCAAAAGGAACCACAGCCCAAAATGCAGAAAAGACTGAAGAAATACATCTCATACACAATACAAAGAGGGGAGCACTGGAGGGTGGTTTCCCCTTCTCAACACCCTTTATATCACTAACTAAGGATGATAAAAAAAAGTCAGAGAATCAGACTTGTAAGTAAAAGACATACAGAAAAGTACATAAATAAAAATGGACAGATTCACATACCATAGAACAAACACTCTCACTCAGGCCAAGAAACAGAACACTGTCAACATCCTGAAAGCACCTTCCTTACCGTATACCCCTCTTGACCATACGCCCCCACCTGACCTCCACTCACACTCATGTATCCCAGGTGTACAACAGTGTATCCTGGTACACAAGAGCCGTGCTTTCTCTCGGGCACAGTTCTCAAGTGTGGTCCAACTCCTGGATGGGGAAGGACGTTCCAGTATTCCTGGGGATCTCCAGACCCCTTCAGAGGGTCCACAAATCAAATTATTTTCATAATAATTCTAAGATATTATTTGCATTTTTCACTGTTGGAAAAACAGTGAAAAGCTTGGATGGATTCAGGAGGACATGAACAAACACAGTAGCACCAAACTGTACTAGCAGTCATTATTTTCCTGATCTCCACCCACTAAAGCCGAGAAAAATATTAATTCAATTAAATCTCAGCCCCTAAGTACATGCCTTTTTAAAGTTCTGCGTGACAAAATGGGCGAGTACACATAAAGCACTCCTGCCACATACCAAGGTACAAAGGTTGCCTGGAGAAAGGGCTTGGGCAATTGTTTGCCTTTGAGCTGACAGTAGCCACTTGTTTCATGGGACATCATTCTTACTGAAGGAATGACAGTCAGACAAACTGCGGTTATTCAGACTTGAATACCTAGCAGACAAGGAAGCCTATCACTTCAAGAAAAACTGAGTTTTGGTGCCAGTGATAAAATTTGGGCTTTCAAGTGAAAATTAGAATTTTGGAAAACTGTTTATCTGCCACGGTGTGCTTGACAGCACCTCAATCCTTTTCTGATGAGATCAGTAATAAAGTTAAAGAATGTGACATTTTAATATTGTATAATGAAATGTGTCAACAATGAAAAGATCTGTATAGCTCAGTGAAACAGTATTTTCCAAATAATCAATGTATGACATTACAAAATTAGGCATGAGTGAAAGATCTACTCAACAAATATGCAAGGTACTAACAGATTTTAAGTAAACTAAACGTTTATTGATATGATTTCAGATTTTACAAATAGTATCCACAATTGTTTGAAAACGTTATTAAAATATTCGTCTTTTTTCCAGTTACATACCTGTGTGAGGCTATATAGTCTTTGTCTACTTCAACCAAGACAACACGCCACAACAGATAAATGCAAAAGCAAATAGGAGACTCCAGTTCTCTTCTATTAAGCTAGCCATTAAATTGGTCTGCACAACTAAAACAATGCCAGTTTTCCCAATAATTATTTTTAATTTATTTTTAATTGAAGGATAATTATAATATCATGTTAGTTTCTGCCATACATCAACATGGATCAGCCATAGGTATTCCCACTAATTTTTTTTGCATTATATGAACTACAATAGAATGTAATAGAAACTATCAGAATGATTAATTTTTTCTGCTTTGGAAAAATTTAGTTATTTTTCATATACTATGTCATGTTAATATATAATGGCTTTTTTAATGAATAAACAAATATTTAAAATTTTTCTTTCTTTACTAATATGGTAGATATCATCAGACATAATCCACATAAACAAAAGTTCTTTGAGGTCCTCAATAATTTTCAAAAGTGTAAAGTGAGATCAGAAGGTTTGAGGAACTCCTGCTCTAGGTTATAAATCTAGTAGGAGCAAAACTGCTGGATCACAGTGGTATCTTATCTTCAGCTTTACTAGATAATGCCAAATTTTTTCCTAACATGGTTATACCAGTTTACAGTCCCATCAACAGTTCTTTATATATTTTGAATATGAGTCCTTTGTCTATTATGTATGTTCTAAATATTTTTCTTAATCTATTTTTCCTAGTCTTTTTAGTGAATAGAAGTTCATCAACGGTTGTCAAATTTATGAATCTTTTCCTTGATGGTCAGCATTTTTTGTATCTTGTTTATGAAACCGCTCTGTACTTCTAATTTTATATTCTCCAATATATTCTTCTAAATGTTGTGTGGGTGCGCACCTCACAGGGAGATTCACGGCACCATGTGCTGATCAGTTGTTACTCAGGATCTCCATGGGCTTCTGCAGGAAGGAACTCCACCAATCTTCTCTGCATTTTCAAATGTCTCGTTAAGGAGTTACTTCTTCTCTACTGCTGTGAAGTTTCCATCTGAATTTCTCAATTCAACTTAAAAGATCAAAGGCTAGGGAATCAAATGTTTCAGTAGAAAATAAGAAATAAGAGGCCTTAGTTTTTCAACTGACTTCTGGATAAGTAAGATTTCATCCATCCTTTTACAGTATTACCATGATCAAAGCTGCCCGTCAGGCTGGCACAACAAAGTTTACAAGAAAGCAGTGTTGATGTTTTAAGAGAGAAGTGAAAGTACTTTGGGAAATTTTTTAGGTCCACAGGATTTCAGTATCTCTCAGTAAAAGGTAAGTCCAAAACAGTGGAGTGCAGCTGACAGCACAGGGCACTCACCTTGCTTACTTTACAAAGGCCTAGCAAGTGGCTCCAGAACTTTCCTCAGTAGGAAAACTACCATCATATCATCCACCATGAATCTGGAAAAGGCATTTACATCACGTATCTGTCACCCTATGAGAGCCAGCATCTTTACAGAATGTAAGTTATTTCTTCAACAAGACTGAACAAATATCCTTGCCCAAGGACTGCTATTTTTAACATCTAGCACAGTATTTTTCAAACTACAGATCTTAACCATTAATGAGTCATGAAATCAATTAGGTAGATTATAATCAATATTTATTTAAAAATGAACTACAATAGAATGTAACAAAGTATCAGAATGCCTTGTACATAGTGAGGGTAAATAAGGTTTCACAACATTTTCCCCCAATTAAATGTGTGAGTATATGTGTGCTTCAACGTAAAGTATATTTTTTTACACTATGGTTTTCTGCCAAAATATTTAAAAGCCAGTGGTCTGACATATTGTAGTGAGCATACATGCTAGGGTATTTTCTTCCCAACCATCATCTCTTATCCTGGGAAATACCTATTCATTTTTAGTCATATGGGCAAACATATATGTGCTGCCATGTTTCTATATGACCCCTACTTCCCTGACCCTGCTGAGTGACCCAGGGATGGACATGAGACACTAACAGATCTGAGTTCCTGCCTATGATTTTTTTTCTTAACCTGGCATCCAGAGAACTTTTCTGTGATATAAGCTATAAGACAAACTATCGGTGGCCATGTCTCTAGCTATGAGAAGGAATGAAACAAACATGCAGAAAACTGGCAGAGATGAAAGATGGACAGAGTCCTGGTCACATTCAAGCTGACCGGGGTACTGCTGCTCCCACAGTCTGGTGGCCCAGGCGAAAGGCCAAGTCAGCAAGATTCTCCAAGTCAGTAAGTCTCCATTTTCCAAGTTAGTTTGACAGGTTTCTGACACTTTTCGTCAAACAAACAGACAAGGCAATGTCTGTTTTTCTCCTAGAGTCTTGGGGATTAACACGATGAATGAAAATTTAAATGATGAATAATGACCTAAATGAATAATGAGTTGGGGTCTTGCCTCAAAATTTATGGAACTTCCCTTCATCACCACCATCATTTACCACCTAAGAGAAAAAATTGGCACAACTCACAAAAAGCTACAAATATACAAAGATGGTTATTGAAATTCAATTTTGGGCTTTAATACTAAATGAAATGAGGGACACTTCTGAGTAAATGTGGTAAATGAAGGTAGAACCCTTGTAGCCTCTTCACAAAGTTTACATACATACCATTTGTAATTTTTTACCTCTGTCTTTGGCCCGATTTGAAGCCAGTGAGACACATTACAGCAGAAAGGTACCACTCAGACTGTAGTCAATGGGATATCTGTTTATCTTTTTAAAAGCTAAACCCAAATCATTCCATCCAGTTCTTAGGCCCTAAGAACCAAGTGAGGGCAGGGGCACCTGATTTTAAGCAAGTACAGCTGAGTGCAAGTCAAAGACTTAGAGGTGAAACATGAGAGTATAGGGAGGTTGGCTGAAGAGCCAAACCTGAAGTTGACAGAGGTAAGCATGATCCGAGCCAAGAGACTGGGAACTTGAATGCCGCTTTTATATTAAAGAGAATTTTCTCTTTCTCTAAGAATATAAGATAGCTTCCTCCTATATCTATTCTACTGGAAGCTAACTTGCCCTTGAAATTTACAACCCAGCTGCCTTTGTGTATACCTGAACATTTCATACAGAATACTGCACCAACTGACCCAGTTACACAACGTAGTTTGTTCGGCTTTGGAAGTAACTATTAAGAATTCTCCAGGCGAGAACACTGGAGTGGGTTGCCATTTCCTTCTCTAAACTAGTAAGGAAGACAAGTTTAATTCTGGTGCAAGTTAGGTCCTATAAAGGCATTCCACGAGCGCATTTGTTGGCAAAGTTTTACATAACGGAGCTTGTAATTATTCTGATCAATTCTGCATCCCCTATCAATTCAGCCTGACTTGGAGACTGCCCAAGTCACCAGGGGGTTCAAAAGGGCTCTTCAGGCTCTCAGCTGGACTCACTCACCATCGGTTCTTTGAAAATGTAGGCCAAGGAATTCAAAGGTATTAGCAGAGCTTTTACAAGGCACAAGTAATATACGATTTTCTCAGTCAAAACTTCTAGGGACAATGCCGACAGAGCAATCCAGTGCTAACGATCACGATTTGATTTACTTCTAATCTTCATACTTCAGCTTCTTAGAGATGGGCAACCTTACTCTGAAACACTCCAAAGTGGCCACAGTTGTCATTTTTCTTACAAAGAGGAGGTCATGTAAGAAAGGGATTCTTCATAAATGTTTCCAGAAGACTGAGGCCAAATCTGAGCTATCCATGAATCTATCTGTGACCTTCTCAGTCTCTTAAATGACTGAACACTTAGCATGGGGGCATCTCACCCAGAGGTAAGTCTCCCCCATAGATCCTAAACTCTCACAAGGCTGGTTCCAACACAAGGCTTTGCACAGGGTAAATGCTTTTGCTGGAAGCTCAAGTCAAATTAATTTCTGGGATGAGAATTGTGGTCTCTGTTTAAGGAGGTGTCCTTTTTAAGAGAAAATGCAACCTGGTCTGAGTCTTGGGAAATGGACTCTAGTTCTCTGCAATTAACTGGAGTTTCACTTTCCTTATGCAGGGCTTTACTCTGGGTAAAACAATGTGTATTAAAACCAAATGGTCCCTACGGTTCACTCCACACAGCTCTTATAATTCTGAGTAAGAAATAACGAGGGTCCCCTTTCTTTATTGGATTATTAACTTCAAAGTCAATCAAGAAGCTGCCCTTTGATGATATACTTTTACTGTGAGCAACAGGAACTGGTCACTAAGCTTGATTTGCTGCCTGTGGTTTTCTGTGCAGATTCGAGAGCGAGAGGTGGGAAGACCACAAAGCTGGGCGCTATTGAGGTGCTCCTTCCCGGCTCCACGAAGGGAACATTGGAGTTAAAGGGCAGAGATTTCAGTTGAACTCTAGTACTGCCTACTAGCTAGGTGCCCTTTGACCAGTCAGACCTCTCAGAATTCTGTTTTCTCATTTATAAAGGGAAAGGGCAGTTCCTCACAAGGTGGTCAAGGCTGCGGGTGCTAAATAAAATAAAATAATGCTCCTGAGAGTGATTACAAACCGCAACACACCATACAAATTCAGGTGGCATAATCATTCGTACCAAATCTGCCAAAATGGTATTTTCCAACTCTGAAATGCTGAAATAAAAACCTAGTTCTTTTATGGAGGGCTAAAATTCGAATTCCACCTTGAGTTCTGCTCATATTTTATCCACTGTGGGACACATAGCAAGATGGTTACTTAAGAGTTAAAATCTAAGGCCAGCTTGGCTCTCCTCCTGACTTCACTTACCTAACATCTGTCCTCTGCTCTTACTACTATGTGTTTACAATTACAAACAGTCGCTTGCAGAGATGAGAAACTCCATGCTGTTAAGTGATAGCCTGGGACACTAAGGCATCAGTTCTTTAACTTAAAGCTGGGTTGGGCAGACCCCCTGCGGCCTTTCCTGTAACCAGTGGGCACGGGCATCCCCACGGGCAGCACTGGGGAAGTCCCACACTGGTACCTGCCCCGCACTGGTTGGCACTGCTCTTACTGTAGGGGCCGCTCACTGCCCTGGCCACTCCACTCCCCCATCACCCCCCGACTTTGAGACTTCACTCCCCAACAGAAATGAGGGGTTCTGACTGGCAGCTGTTACTTGCTCCTTATTTACTGTCACAGATAGAAGGAAGAAAAAGATGCTGAGGAGGTAGTGATTTGTGTTAAAGTAGATCTGATGTACTACCCCCTCTATTCCTTCAAACTGCTATAATTTTTAAAACTAGCAGTACCGTCTTTTAATGGCAAAACGACTTTTTCCATTCAGTGAAATAAAAAGCAAAATAAACAGCTCTTTGGTTCATTTTAAGTTATGCAATAAAATATATTTCTTTCACCCCAAACGCACTTTTTTTCTTGGGTATAGTTTAGTCAACTACTATATATAGATGCTAGACTTATTGAGGTTGCTAATACAGTTAATTTCTGATTATCACAGTTTCATTTAAAATTCCTTTTTGAGTGCCTACTGTGTACCAAAATGCAGTTTTAGAAAGCAGTTTTTTAAAAAATTATATTTTCTTTTTTAATACATAGAATTTAAATGCATTTTCTGTCAGGGATAAGCTAAAATCAACATTAAGTTTCATTCCCTAAAAAACACACATCAAAATGAGGGGAGCTGGCTCAAGTTGGGGCATTCATTAGAGAAGTTAAGGTCCCACTAATTTACCGTGGATAGTCCACTCACATCTAAACACCCTTCTGTCTACTCTTCAATGTCACACTGAAAAACCTACTTGGAGTCAAAAAAGAGAAAACCAAGAGTTATCTACAGCCTCAAGTATTCCCAAACCACACATGCAACTATAAATCAGGAAGGGTCATTGTTCTTTTTTACTTTTTGTAACTGTCTGAAAATAAACTAGAACCGGGCACATGAGAAAGACAACTATTTATACAACAAACAGGTTATATTTTAACCAGTAGCTCAATTCTCTCCTCCTTCCCAATAAAATTCTGATTTCTAACTAATAGAACAGCCCCTTCATGTCGGCTTTGTCTCTTCCTGTTAACAATACAGAAGAATTACGATTTTATGTAGCTTTCAGAGGCCAAATGAAAAACAGGATCACCTTGTTAATAAATCTTTCCAATTAGGCTGGTGAGTGTAGACTTATGATAGATTTTTCAAAAGGCTCTCTCTGAGGCAAGGGAGTGGGTTAATGTAATGTCTGGGAGTTCCCAAATGCAACAAGACTGTATCTGATTTTAATGCACAGATGTCTTGACTGGGAAAAAAAAAAAACTCATAAATTATCTTCCCACACATTTTAGATGGGAGAGGAAGTAACAGAACAGAACAATTAACAATTATTAAAGAAGTTATTTAATATAGTAAAAAGAGAGACAAAACAGTGTTTACAAGGCCTGCATTTCAGTCATTCTACCCGAGTAACTTTTGAATTCTCTGAACCTGAGTTAGCTCATTTCTAAAACAGAAATAACTACAATTCTCCTGCCAATCACACAGGTTTTTCATTAGGATTATATGTGAAAATTCAAGATCATGTACTTCACAAACTGTTTTAAAGGGCTATGCTAGTATTCCTGACATAAACGAATCTTTCTGCACTGCATTGATTCACGTGTGAATGAAGATCAAAGCCAGTGACAGGCCTTCAGCAGATCTGCCAACTGAGAATCTCTAAAGTGGGTTCACTATCACTGCTGCATGGGGTGACGTCAGGCTGTTGTTTACAGGAGAAGAAAGGCTGCCAATTCCCACTGAGCAGAAGACGGCAGCGGCCAGCCTCCTTTGGCTGCGTGTGAGCAAGAATGGACTCTTTATGTGCGGCTTGTGTGGACATGCAGCGGTTCACGTGCGGGGCACCAAAACAAGGAGACTGCTTTGTGTGTGTGCACCAGCACACGCTCTGTGCCTGGAGTTGTCACTAAGGAGGCTGAGCAAAACTGATCAAAATGCAACTTTCACTTTTGTTACTCTGAAGGGGAAAAAAAAAAAGCTGCCACTCGCAGAAACTTTATCCTCAGTTAGATTTTTTTTTTTAAAGAATTTTTAAAGCAGGAACAGTCAATTCTTCTAGTTTTGACAGACTCCCCCTCAAGTTCTACAAACATTCACTAACAAAAAGAATTATGGAAAATATACTTCAAAGCACAAAATATATTCAGACTGCAGTAACTAAGTTTTATAGGAACAACTTCATTTTCAGAGTGGTTGGAGTTGCTTCCTCCTGTAAGTTCAGGAAGTACTCGCTCAAGTATTAACACACTCTAACTAAATCCACTTCAGGGAGATATTTTGTTTAGTTTATTACTATAGTAGAAAAAAAAAAAACCTGGCTTATTAACATATGCCCATTCATGAAATTTCCTGGCAGAAAGCAACCTTATATTAAATCAAATTTAGAAGGGCAAAAAGAAAATAGGGGATACATTCATTATACTCTTTCTTCAACTATCCAGTGCCTTCTGGGATAGCAGTCAAATCAGGAATAATACGGGAATGGATCATGTTTATAACTGGCGCTGAAACTTTACTTCAGACAATAAATCTAGTATAAATCCTAACATTGGAACGAACACTGAAGAAGAGATGTGGGAAATATTTTTGGAACCTGGAAATGTATTTTCTTTGGTTCTGTTGTAAGACTGCACATCTGAAAAGGAGAAAAACTATTGCTCAGTAATAAAATGAAGTTGAGGAAGAATCACAAACTCTGTTTTTGGCACCGCGGTTGATTACAGTATAATCCCAGGTCAAATACTTAGCCAAAATGTGCCTTATTCTTAGCATCTGAGAAGTGGGGATGATAATAGTAAATACTACTTTCCAAACTTTAGGAGAACATAAGAAAAAGATAACGAGTGGAGGCCTTATGCAATATTATGTTACAGGAATTAGAAAATAACAGAAACACAGGCTGGGAATCATGCCTGATATTGGCCAACTCCTTGGAAAGCTGGGGAGGAAAACGTGCTAAACAAGTAGGAAGTGTTATTAGCACTTCCTTCATTTTGTAGTCAGACATAACTGTAGCAAGAAATATATGGCACCAGTTCAACTTTTCCAGGGCTGGTTCTAGCAAGTGACAGTGGCCACACGTTCTTAAACACATCAAGAAACCCGAAGGGCTATCCTGGGTGGCTCCTAAACATGAATGATAAAAAAGATGCCAGAAAATCTTGTAGAAAGATACGGAGTAGATTATACATTATACATTTATACACACCATTATAAAATGGCTGTTGCCAGCTTCATTGCTTTATGTGGTGAAGGACACCTGATCACACAAGTCAACGATGATGCAAAACAATGGTAACAAAATGGCAGCATGCAGTAACACTGACAGTCGGACAGTGAGGGATGTTTTAAAAGTACAGGAATTTCATTGACTGAATAGAGCAGTGATTAAAGCACAGCATCGCATATCCTGTTACAGTTCAAAGTTCATGAACATTTATTTTTAATTTAGAAGAAATAAAACTTTACATAAAGTGAAGCAGTCAGCTTGTCAGGCGATAAGGAAGAGGACGAGTAAGAAAAATCAAATTGATGGTTATCCTCACACTTGATATGTTCCCCCTGTGAGACTTCTTTAAAACTCTAAATTCAACTATTTGGGCTTTATTTCTGTTACTCTTTCTGGTTTTGAAATTAATAGGATCACTTGAAAACAATTACAAACACACACTGAGAAAATGAGCGCACATGAAGAGCGGTGGTGGTGGTTTAGTCGCTGAGCCATGTCCGACTCTCGAGACCCCATGGACTGCAGCCTACTAAGCCCCTTTGTCCACGGGATTTCCCAGGCCAGAATACTGGGGTGGGTTGCCATTTCCTTCTGCAGGGGATCTTCCCCACCCAGGTATGAAACCTGGGTCTCCCGCATTGCAGGTGGATCATTTACCGTTTGAACCAACAGGGAAGCCTCTGATAACTGAATTGGCTAAGGGACTAAGTTTCCACTTGACACCTCGCAGCTTAACTGCTGTGCCCCACTATTCTAAACATTATCTGCTCTTATAGCATGTAGTTAGAAAAGCCACAATACATTTCCTCGTTATGCATTTGCTTCACAAACTGCCTCTTTGGGAGTATAAAGAGTCCCAAGAACTCACTGCTCTAATGCTCGTAGATGACTACTGAATCACTGCAACTTCAAGACACATAATAAAAGAAAACTCAGTTTCATTTCAGTAATTGATTGAACAGGACAGAACTTTTCTTTTGCCAAGAATGTTTTCCTAGTCATAAACATGTCTTTTTTTTTTCCTTATCACATAATGGCATACTGAGTTTGCACTAATACCTGCATCTAGTATTCACAAGTTAAAGTACAAATAGTCTAAAGTGCATCTCCTTTCATATTCCTAAAAAAAAGAAGTAGGGACACTGTCAGGTAGGATGCCAATAACTTGGAGCAAAAAACAACTTGAAGGAATTCAAAAGAGTAATTCTCACACCATGATGTTTATAAGTGTACAAATGGCTAATAGAAGATGAAGCAGAAGAACAAAAGAAAAGGCTTCCACTTTATTTTAGGAAATAGGAAATCTGTTTTGAAAAAAAACATTTTCTTACTCATATAATTATTCAAAAATAAAAATCACAGTTCCTCCAAACGAAGTGAAACTTGTCACCAGAACAGTTGCCAAAGATCATATGAAATGATCAGTAGACTACTACACAGATGAACAAAAAGCTGTAGTAGCAAGCACCTCTCCTCCATCACCCCCTCTCAACACAGATTCTACGGCCATCTACCCAACCAGCAATCAGGTGAGAGCAAAACTGGTGGAGGAGGGGAAGTGTTCAAATGCCTCTATGTGTCTATTGGTGATCATAAATTAGCCCCAACAGAAAATGTTTCCGTTTTCATCATGTTGTTCTTATTGCATAAACACTGCAAAAAAACAAACCCCTGTTGATCTAGTGCACTAACTACTCAGCAGTCACTACACTAGCCATAACAGGTGACATGGGTTGCAGTAGAACATGACAACAGGGCTGAGAAGACAAGAGGGTCCCTGAACCACAAGGTTTTCACACTAAGTTAGGAAAGATGGGCTGCATCTCCAGCAGAGTCCATGAGCTGGTCCACAATAAAACTAAATTTATGGCTATTACAAACAAATTTTCTAACAATAAAAAATTTTAACCATGATACCATTCCAATAATACCCTCAAATTATCCTTTGGTTTTGTCCAGCTGCAACTTTAAAAAGAATTATTTCTCAAAACTCAAAGTTGACCAGGAAGTGTCCCCAGATGCTTCGTGTTCAAATATATAGCATATAGTTAAAGATGCACAAACTGAACGGCATAACTGGTTAATACAGCAATACATTCATGGCTGGAAAATTTCTCCATGTTAAGTGGGTCTTTCAGAAATAATAATAAAAATCATTCTCTAAGTATAATCTCTTTTCCAAATAATTTTTTCAAAGCTACTATAAATATACTTTTCTTAGCTAGTCAACAATTTTTTGTTGGTCATACTGCCATTTTTCAGCTAAAATGAGAACTTCTTATGGAAAGTGAAAACAATAAATGACCTGGGACAAAGAAGTTTGACCTCAGAATCCACTCCACGTAACTTTAGACCCTGCCCATGAGAAGCTCCAAGGCAACGCAGAAATGATAGAATCAAGAAAGAAAAAAAGACAAAGCTCTAGCAATTATTCTAATCATTAGAGTATATATAAGTCTTGAGTAGTAAGAGACAGATAATGCACTGCTCTGCAACCAACTGTCACCCGGACTTTCATTTCACCCTCTCAGGGAGACTAAAGAGTGGGGGCAAGAAGCATAGTTGAAACATTTAACTGTGGGAAGGAGAAAAAGCAATTGAGTCAGCTCCAACTGCTTACCCTTGATTGGTTTTTACCTGCCTGATACAGTATCTGAAGACAGGAATACATCCCCATCCAACTACTCATCTTAGCAATCAGCATGGCCAACTGTTCAGCTATTAACAAATGCTTCCTACCCATGACTTTTCACATCATGGCAAAACCAGCCTTATTCTAGTTAGGAAATTAAACTTTAGTTTGAGCTTTTGGATCTTGATCTTTGCTTTCTTTTCATTTCTTTTTTTAACACTGGGTAGTGGAAATAAAAACAAAATCTGGTGTCAGATGGGAAACAACAGCCATTTCACTTTTCCTTTCAGCCTCTGAGCCATCGGGAGCAAACCTTAGCTAAACAGTAAAAACATTTGTTACACAGCAAAGGGAATCTTGCCCACTAAACTTTTCTGCAAGGTACTAAAATTAAAAATTGGCCAAACAAAACCAGGCTTCACAAGTTAAAGTCTTATGCTACCCTTTTTAAAAGTAACCAATAGCATTTTGAGGAGCTGCAATACCAAGTTCTAACTCCCTTGCCCCCAAACTCTTGCACTTTTAACTAAAATTATAGCCACGATGTCCCTTCTTGGTTTCTTTAATAAAATACAATTTATTTCAGAGTTCCACATTCAATGTACCGCTTCATAATTTAAAGTTTATAGACTTTCACTTGAAATGTATAAGAAACATCAAAACACACTTTTTTTTAACAAGCATCCCTCTGGCTGAAACAATTCATGCCAGCAGAAGCTTTGAATTATGGATGGAATGATTCAAAATCTGAGAGGTTTCAGTATTCACAGAGCTTACTACAGCAATAGACATCTCATCAACACTAAATCTAAAACTTAAAGACAAAGTGAAAAAACTGTTAACTGAAAATTTAGGGACAGGCCAAGACTCGGCATCTTTCAAGTCAAAAGAGACACTGGACTTACACCCTTCTTCTCTTCTTGCCATGGAGGTTGGCAGCAATTAGTCTCTTGAGGTGTCAAGAAGAATCCAACAGCTCTTCTTCGAGAATGATCCCATCATTTAGGAAGAAAATTTAGAAAAAAAAAAAAAAAAACTGAAGATCTTCCCAGGTAACTGGGTTGTGATTCAGGAGTGCTTTAGAAATTCCATAGGGGAAAAAATGTGACAATCCTTCTCTACATATTTTGAGAAGGGCATGCCTGAACAAAGACCCTCCAGCATGCACACATACTGGAAAACACATCTTTAGAAGATGACTTTCTCACGGTAGGTAAGAGAAGGTTCAAGACCAAACAATTCAGAAAAGACTGACATGTAAATTGGACACAATTTTATTTAGAAAGTAAGGTCTAGAGAAACCAGAGCAGCTAAACTACCATGATAAGCCTGATATCCACAAAGCATCAAAGGCCTGGTCCATCCTCGACAAATAAGATACTATATTTCAAGTACAGCACTTTTTTTTGCTAATTTTCCCACAGGACATGGTGCATTTCTTTGAATAAAAGGGGGAAAAATCTATTTCAACTCTGCTGTTTTTATGAATAGTGAAATTAAAGAGATTTTTGTTCCCATCAGATCTGTATCTTGATGAATATACACACACTGTTTACAGTTTCCTTTCCCTGGCTTTGAAATAATATAAACTGAAATATATAAGAAAAAAATAAGAAGGGCCAAGATAGATTAATGGAGGGTACCTGACCAATGTGCAAAAGTCATATAAAATGCTACACCCTAGATACTGAGGTTAGAGAACAGTTAAAAAACCAGTTGAAAGAGAGTCACTTAGTATATACTTACTAGAATGTAGTGTAGCAGGGTCAAAGGAAGACAGAATTTGCCATAAAATGGAAAGAAAAAAATAGGAATCACACCATTTATTAAAATCAGCTATATGTTTATTGCTTTACCTATTATATATCAAACAATAATCACAGAGGTAGATATCACTGTTCCTAGTGGAAAGCAAAAAAAAAAAGGAGACTTAGAGAGGAGTAATGAATATACCATTAGCGGTACACCTAACATCCATTCCTCCCTTCCTCTCCCTGAGAGAACCTCAGCCCTGCTCACTGTCCACACCTGTGGAGGTTTCCGACTTCTTCTGAATACCATAACATATGGCTCTGAACCAGCCTGAGGAAGGAGCCAAAACAGAAGCAGGAGCCAGCAAGGAGTCCAGCTGGGAGCTGAGTGTAGCTAAGAACCGGAGCTCAGAACTGACCAACCCTGGAGCCTGCCTTGCCTCTGGATTTGTTGTGAAACAATGAATTTCCTGATGATTCTAGCAAGCTTGGGAGTGGTTTCTGAAAGCATCCTAACTGATACATGAATTTAACTTCTCCAAGGTCACCTGCAGTAAAAGGCAGAGTGAGAATTGAGCCAAGGTCATTCTGGCCCCAAATGGGGCTTTTTCCACTAAACTACACTGTGGCATGAACTTTCACAAATGTTTTTTCTCACGATAAGATCAAATGATGTTAGATCCAAAAAAGGATCTTACCTCAAACATACATTAAAATGGCATTTACCTCATGGAAATGTTTGAAGTAGTGACCTTACTTGCACATATCTTTAGCAAAAATTTTCAGATTTTCATATTCTACAGAACTTCTCACCCCATTTGCATTTAATTTTTAGTAGAATGTGAATTCACACACCTTTAATAAATGAAATTGAGCTCTTGAAAAGCATTCTGAGTTATTATTAATTTTCCTAGGTGTGATAATGGTACTGTGGTTATGTAGGAAAAATGTCCTTATTCTCAGGAGATGCATACTGAAATATTTAATGGTAAAAGAGTCAGGATGTCTACAATTTACTTTCACCTGGTACAAAAAAGTACACATATAAAGAAAGGGAGAGAGAGAGTCACAAAGCTAATATAGCAAAAGGTTAAGAATTACTAAATCTGGGTGGAGGAAATAAGGGTCTTTTATGGAATTACTCTTTCAAGATTTCTACATGGCTGAAAATTTTACAATAGAAAGTCTGGGTGTGGGGGAATATGGTGTGGGAAACAGTGCTGCAGAGCACAGTGTGGCTGTTCACTGGAGTAAGTTAAGGATTTTCAAAAATACTGAAATCAGGGCCTCACCCTGGATTGTGGCCTGGGGAAGGGTGACTGTAATGCAGCCCTCTTGTATGGTAGAAAGAGCCTGAGCTTGAAAGTCACAACTCATTAATGTCCCAATCCCAGAAAAACAACTGTGAATTTTTTTCTAGAATGTTTTTTATCCATAAAAAAATTGCTGTTTTAAAGTTAACATATTAATTCCAACAACAAAGAAACTTCTCTAGAAACATACATTGGGTGAGAGAAGAAAAACTGAATTAAATTAGACCCCGACTTTAACAGATCTATATGACTCAGTTCAGTCACTCAGTCGTGTCTGACCCTTTGCGACCCCAAGGACTGCAGCACACCAGGCTTCCCTGTCCATCACCAACCCCTGGAGCTTGCTCAAACTCATGTCCATCGAGTCAGTGATGCCATGCAACCATCTTATCCTCTCTCGTCCCCTTCTCCTCCTGCCTTCAATCTTTCCCAGCATCAGGGTCTTAAGCTGTGCTCAAGACCAGGAGGACAAGAAGAATAGAGTAGACTTGGTTATTCCCTAAACAAATCTATTCATAGAGTCTACGGTCCAACATGCCAAAATGTAACTTATAAAAATGCAATTTTATAAAAGGAACAATATTTAGGAAGAAGCATTAAGCCACTTTAACCTCTCAGAAAAAAAAACAGTCTTACTAAAATCATGCTCTTTACTCCATGCCAAGAATGACTCATCATCTGTTAAACTATAAGGAAAGGAGAATTCCTTGAAAAATACAGAACTCCAATTCTCCAAATTCAAATTTGTGCAAATTACTTAAAAGATACTCCAGTGAGCATTACACAGAGTAAAAAGCTCTCTAAGGTCCTATATCTAAATTTCAGCTGGCACATGAGTCTCCGTGGTTCCATTTGTCTTTCTTAAAATATATGTGTCTTGGGTATGGGATAGAAGTAAACAAACAGTAGGTAAAATTTTAAAAGAAATAAAAAATAAATGACAAACTTTAAAAATATAATCTTACAATAGAGATTTTTATCTTGAAAAACAATACCTTACAATATAGGTGGTTTTAAGTTTCATTGATATGCAATAAATACATATATTTAAAATGTATAATTTGATAAGTAATGACATATGTATATACCCTTGAAACCACCAGCAATCAGGATAATGAACATAACCATCCCAGGTGGCTTTTAAGTCAAATAGATACATGATGGTTCTAGCACAGATGCAGTTTTTAGGAAAAGAAACTCTTGATAGGAATTGTTATTTAAAAAAAGAAGAATACACACAAGTGTCCAGATATTTTCATCAACAGATAAACATTAAAGCTTTAGATTTTTTCCCTTAATTTAAAAAGATAAGCACAGATTGTATTATTCTAGCTTAGATTTAGGTCAAAATAAACAAATATATTCAAAAAACAAAGAAAATCTTGGTATTTTCAAATGTGCAGGAAAATGAAAACAAAAGCCATAGTAATAAGGCATTATATTTGAGAATTTAAACATACACACATCAGGATTTCGGCTAACTGCAAAGCAAAACAATTTAGAAAGATTACACCTACATATTACAGCAATATATAGACTTCCTAATTTTGGCATATTAGGCCCAGGACATGCCCATCTCCCAGGCAGGACTGGTCTGGGCAAAAATGAGGGAAAATGCGTGAGTCTTTGCTAACTGTCAAACCTTGCATCTCTACCTCTTTCCTCCTCTTTCAGTGTTTCTTCCACTTTTCAGGGAACACTCCTTGTGCGCAGAGCCCTCACCCATCGGGTGTACCATTGTGTACCAGCCCTCCCAAAGCTATGGAAAAATTTTTGTCCTCACGAATCCAAACCACATCCATTATGTGTCCATACACTGATCTCCCTCGACTTACAAGAGGGTTACATTCTGATGAGACACATGGAAACTGAAAATACTCTAGGTTGAAAATATATTTAAAACACCTAAACTACCAAATATCATAGCTTAGCTAAACCTACTTTAAACATGCTCAGAACACTTCCACTGGCCTACAACTGGGCAAAAACACCTAACACAAAACCTCTTTTCTAATTAAGTATTAAATATCTCATGTAATTTGTTGAATACTGTACTGACAGTGAAAAACAGAATGGTTCTGTGGTACAGAATGGTTGTAAGTGCCTTGGTTATTTACCTCATGACTATCATCACAAGAGGATCATTTAGCATACCGTTGGTCCAGAAAAACTGTCAAAACTCAAAATTCCAGTTTCTACAGAATGTGCAGAACTTTCACACCTCTGTAAAGTCAAATCACTGGAAGCTAAACCCCGGTAATTTGGCTCATCTGTATCCTATTTCTGGGTGCAGAGTTTCTGCCTCCCATGGGGATAGCTAACAAATGTAATGAATGCCTAGGATGCATGCTCCATTTCCTTTCCATACTAGCTGCAGTGGCTAGAAATGCGACTGTTCTACCCTCAGGTGTCTAAGGCACAAAGAAGGCCCTCTTCGCCAAACTTAAAAGGAAGGATGAAAAAAAAGGAAGGATGGATTCCCATGAAGGCTGTCCAGGATTTCCAGAAGGCAAGTCCATCTGACCTAGCTTACTATAGTGGCCTCCACCAGACTTCCTATCAAGTTAGATCGCATATTGTCCAACACAAGAGACCATCTTCATGTGGGGATCTTTTCTCTCCCATCTGGACCGTGAACACCATTATGGACAGGTGCCATGTCTATTAGTCTCTGATTAGGGCTTCCCAAGTGGCTCCGTGGTAAAGAATTCACCTGCCAATGGAGGAGATGCGTGTTTGATCCCTGGGTCGGGAAGATCCCCTGGAGAAGAAATGGCCACCTACTCCAGTATTATTGCCTGGGAAATCCCTTGTAGAGAAGAGCCTGGTGGGCTATAGTCCATGGGATTGTAGAATCAGATACAATTTAGCTACTAAACAGTAGCAGCAGCAGCAACCTCCAAGCACTTGGGAAATGTGTTATTTATAAACAAAAATAAAATAATTAATAAAAGTCATTATATCAGATTAGTGTTATTTATACTGTAAAAGCACATATATCTACTTTAATATGTGAGGTGAAAGGTACTCTAAGGGTTTTATTTGTTTAGGAAATTATAAAGTTTTTATAATAATAGAAACAAAAGATTAGTTCTTTATGTACACTAGACAAAGGAAACTCAAGATTTTCTTGTTAATTGTGCAATATAGCTATGAGGACTACATTTCCATTGTGCAATTTTCAGTGTTACACATTTTTTTCAGGCTCTGTCACAAAGAAAACAAAGCAAAGGGAGAAAACCACCTCAAAGGTGTAAAGAAAAGCTAGGGGAAATTTCAGACCATGTCCACTGTAAGGTCTCCTGGGGTTCATAAATGAGGATAATTTCATGATTTCTGGTGGAAACATTGGCAACATTCTATGTTTTTAATATTTCATCTCAGACTCAAATAAAAATGGTCAACTCAAATGCAGTTGTTTCAGGATTCAGTTTCAGACCTTCACATTAAGTCAAAAGGCATAAAAGCCATATGAAGAAATTTTAACGTTTTTGTAGACCACTATTACACAATGTGGAGCTGTGACTACTCAGAGTAGTAGACAACTAGCTCTAAATAAATATCAAAATAGTTTAGGATGTAATTTCTACAAGGACAAAAATATTTGTTCCTTTTCTTCACTGCTGTGATGTAGTGCCTCGTAAAAGTGGCTGGCACATAATAAATGCTCAATAAGTCTGTTGAATGAAATGAACAGAAGTCAGGAATGGGATACAGGTGTACAAAAAAAAAAAAAAAAAAAAAAAAGAAAAAGACCAAACTTCCTCTAAGAGGCATAGATTTTACAAAGCATAATTTCTGGAAAGTCTCATTTCACCAACTCCAAAATGCAGTTTATCTAACCTCATATTTGAATTGTTTAAATAAAAAGTATAACGGACCATTTGTTTTGTAAATCAAAAGGGGGATTCATTTCATTTAATCAAATTGAAAGGTCTACTACTAATGTCTGAATAATGTGAATTATTTTAAGAAACTACTAAACATTCTCTCCAAATCAATGGATTTGGGTCCTTAGAAAATCTTTTTACTCAAAGGATTTTTATGTAAATTTTTTAATTTAAAAATATATACTCATTTTCATACTCCTTGATTTTCTCAGTAAAAAGAAGTCTTAAAAATCAAAACAAAAGTTAACTCAAAGGGATACATTTCAGTTGAGTTGAGATTATTGGAACACAATAAAGCTGATGGTTACTTCATCAGGAACCATTAATCATTCAACAATGGCGAACCTGGAAAACCTCAGTGGACAGGGTCTGGGGTTCTGTCTGGTTTTACAGAGTTAAAAACAAAACAAAGGACCTGCTCTTCACATCTCACGTGCTGTTCTCAGGCCTGCACGCCCCTTTAGATGGTCAGGTGGCCACAGTCACAGCTCAGACAGCCACCAATGCTCATCAGGCACTGGGCGCCAAGCAATACAAAGCTTGGATGCTTGAGATGTTTTAAGGTAATGTGGACATAAAAAACTCTGTGGGTATCTCTCCAAAAAAGAGATTAACAGAAAAGCAGGAAATACTAAACACATCATTACTGTCCCTTTTTATCACCTCACATAAGTTAAAACTTGGTTTTAGGTTTACAAAATGGTTCCTTAAGTTTTGTGTAGATAAGATGATCAGAAAGTTCATCTTTTGAGATGGGGCAAAGCAAGTTTTCTATATAGAAGGCCTTTGCCTCAGTCTCATAAAAGCAGAATGAAATAGATGAAAACCCCTTTTCCGGGCCTTAAACAGAGGCAAAGGCAAAAGAGAGCCAAAGAAAAAAACCTGCAGTGATCAAGGAAAAAGACCAGTGTGAGAAGAAGAGCAAAATGAGAAAGACACCGCATTAAAAGAAAGATCAATTCATGTGGTAACATTAAGAAAATTGAAAAACAGTGGTAGAACAAAGCAAAGGAGGTTGTGAAAATCAGACAAAATTTAAAAGGTGGCCTGTTTTGGTCATTTTATTTAGTAAGTTAAAAGCAAACGTTCAATACTCAAGAGTTGTACATAACATCACATGAAACTTTACAGACAACATTGCGGACTATACATACAGAAGCAGAAAAGAAATCCGATCGATTTGAGTTTTCATCAACTGAATATTCAACAATAAGGACAAAAGGACAATATACTTTTAAAAGTTGCTTTCTGCTTAGCAACCTTGCATTTGAGGATCACTGTTCACTATACTTAATATTAGTTGGAACAAAAAAAATATTTCTTTGTATGTCCCACTTGTTTTAATAAGTCTTACTCTGAATAAACTAGAATTTCATTTCTATTTTAAAAAGTGATATAATACCATTAGGTTGTGACAACTCTTCTGTTAATAACCATAGAGAGGAAAAGGTGAATTCAAAGAAACTGACATAAATGTGCTAACTCTAGGCTCTTGATTTTTAAAGACTCAGAACTCACTTTTTGGGACAAGACATTAAAAAAAAAAGAACTAGTTTCTTAAAATACAGCTTTTTCATACCTGTCTTCACTCACCTTCCTAAATAAAAGATTATATGGAATAAATGAAATCCTCCAAGCTACTATATTCTGACACATGCACATTTCACTGTACTCAAGGTACAAAATAAATGAGTGTCAGGAGGGGGTCCTGCACATGCAAGTTTTACAATCTTTAACAAAATGTATTATCTTCTAGATACACAAAGTTTGATCTTAGAACATCAACATGTGCTACAACCCAGGATACACCAAAACTTAATGTTAACATTTAAAATCCCTTCCAAAGTTCCTCGCCTCTTTAGGTACCTTATTTATTCTTCAGACCATACCAATAAGAAGTCTCCACAAATATAAAGTTAAAAGGAAAAAATGGCCTTAAGACAAAAGATCTAAAGTCACAATTTTTTAATAATGACAAAACAAGTGTTCATTTCTAAATGTGAATGTTTACTTTGTATTTGCTTGCACTTTGTCCTTCTCCAGTGCTTTTAAAAAGCACTTACAAACTACCCCTACAATGTCCCCTGTGAGTGAGGGCCAGGCAACTGCCTTTTCTCTTCACACTGAAAGGACAAGAACAGGGAGAGTCTTGGAGGTTAAGTGTAATGCTCAAGGTCACATGCCAGTTGGTGACATGGCTCAGTCTAGAGCTCCATGGACTTTAATTCTAAGTGTATGGCAACAGATAACACAAAAATAATTTTCTTCTCCTTTTGATCACTGACAGAGTATATTGTTACCCATTTTCCTAATGCTAAAAGACACAGATAGGCCCTAAAGGTTATTTCTATTCCTCTTTCCTCGTCTTTCCAGACAATTCTTCATCAGAAACGTCGCTCTTTTAAAAGCTGAAGACATCCTATATGCCTATAAAATACCAAAAAGTACTCAAATGTCCTCACCAAAAAATGTTAAATAAAAGAAAAAGATGTGAGCTATAGAAATCATGTTGAAATCAGTCAAGCAAAAAATTAGACCTTCCATCCTGTAGACTATATGCTTCAGTGTAGCTTCTAAGTGCCTATAAATTAATTGTTTAAAGTTCCATTTTAGATTAACTGCTTTCAGAGTGTATGAGCAAAAAAGGCAAGTTTTTAAAATTAATTGTTTTAGCCAATTAAAATGCAATATATTCAACTAAAATGGATTAACTGATTATTTGGTTAAACAAAAGATTAGGTATACAAAATTACCCACATTGTGCTAGATAGTTTACCCATTTGAAAAGTTTTAACAATGTTATGGAACACTGTAACACTTCTGAGTAGATGAGTATTCAGAGTTTGTTACGGAGGACATCTCTTTCATGAAAGATATTTCTTGCGTTTTATACTTTCAGAGGGCAGAGTAACTAAAGTGGTTTTATTGACAAGTAAAGCAGAACGATTCTATAAATGAAGCAGGTGGTGCAGGCCCCATCAAGTTTGCTTATTGAAAAAATATGTATTATCCAGTTGTATAATGCCAATTAGGTGTGTGGTGAAGTTTAAAGTGTTTTAGTTACTGAGTACATATACCTTCTTTATGATTCCTGTTACACTATTTACTACAACTATTTGAAAAGCTAATTATTTATTCAGTCTTCCCAAGAGAAAGAATTTCACTCTCTTGAATGGAAAAAGAAATAAAGCTTAGGTCCTTAAGGAAATTGTGCTGTTTTATTTCCACAGTGTTGGTTTGATAAGCTCATTTTTAT
Source organism: Okapia johnstoni (assembly GCA_024291935.2). NCBI lineage: Eukaryota > Metazoa > Chordata > Mammalia > Artiodactyla > Giraffidae > Okapia > Okapia johnstoni. The sequence continues at coordinate 76,313,107 of CM044306.1, read as the reverse complement.
TATTATTAATTCTGAAGCCAATAATAACATCACATCATCATTAAGGACATTCAAAATCTAATTCGTATAACCTATATTAATTATAATAACATCCAACTCAGTGAAAGGAAGTTTGGGAATCAGAAAGTCTTTCAATTAAAAAAGAGGCCATGTTAGGTATTGAGATGAGATATTTGATAAGTACTTTTCAGAATATTTTAAGTTTAACCTTCAAAATAAAAATTATTTTCCTAATAAAACATTATAACTCCATTTCTATTTACAAAAACAGTAATTGAAAACATAAAAATTCAACCCAACAACACAAACAATAGTATTCTCCATAACATCACTTACAATGTCGTTTAACTACTCATAGACAAATCGAGAACAAAATCGCTCAATCCATTCCACAACATTCATTAAGACTGTTTATGTACCAGGCACTCTGCTAGGCACCTGAGATTAAATTATGAATGAAATACTACTCTTATCCTCAAAGGGCTTTGTGTTTAGCAGAGGAGAAAATCACACGTAACAGCAAATGTGTGTGTGATACGTATCATTATAACAGAGGTATGCATACTCTGTTGTGCAAATTAAAATCAAAGAGTAATCAGCTCAACTCATCCAATAACTAAATTTCATAAAAACTCATATAAACTTTACTTAAAAGTGTAAATCCCATAAAACATTGTTCAGGTAGATAAGAACTCTGCTTATTTCACTGACAGTAATAATTATTTATCTTTACAAAAAGCATACTTCTAAAAAATATAGTCACTCATGTTTCTAGATGTACTAGGAACAGAGCAAAGAATTAAACTTGAAAATATGTACTAAACACTGGTCTAAACTCATTCTGACCTCATGATAACCCTACGAAGAAAATTTTTCTATTAATCCTCACTTTATAGATGGGGAATTCGAGGTTAATCTGGCCAAGATCACAAAGATAGCAGGAGGAAATACTGAGACTTGAACCTACAGAGACTGCTTATGGAGGTCCCCTTCTTAACCACTACACCAGACTCCCTCTCAGGGGGTGATGATGATGATGATGGAGGTGGGGCAGCTAACACCAAGTTCTCTGTGACCTGTGCCCTCTCACGTACCCTTAAGGCAACCCTTAGAGGGAAAAGTCATCCCTCCCATTTACAGGAGAAAACCCTCACAGGCCAGGTTTGAACTTGCCTAAGGTCAGTCAGCCATCCTGGGATTGTGGCTAGATTCAAATTCAGGCAGCATGGCTCCCCTGTGTTATAAGGCCTCTGAATGATTTCAGTCTTAAACACTCATGAAAAAGGCCACATGATGAAATGTATTAAACAATTCAGAAAGGCTTTGTATAAGTCTTCCTGAAACACTCTGCCAGGTTTGGGGGCTTATGACAAGCATTTCCTTATGACAGCATTTACATTTGAGTCAACTTTACTACTTTGGGCTGATCATAAACACATTGCTCCTCTTTAAAAAGAAATTTTTCTGTAGAAACTTGGCAGACTTCAGTACAGGAACAGTCTATTCTTTACAATTAAATTTAGCAACAACTTATTCTGGTTAGTCTGAAAGAACAGGAGAGAATGAACTACTAAGAGGCCTTTAGTGTACTTTAATATTTCAAAACATGTTTGGTTTGGCCTAATTTGCATCTTGTGGACAAGTAGACCAGAACTTGATTCAAAAAGAGTAAGTACCATTTTAAACAGGCTGAATTCTCAAATGTAACCTCAGAAGGCGATTCAGAGTATTTCTCATAATTTTTATTTTTACCTCAAATTAAATACTAAAGATGCATAGGGCAAGTCTCATAAAGGATATATATGGCCATGCATGTGTACTTTTGAACAGCCTGCAACCAAGAAACCAAATTAAAATTTTGCTCAAGAGCAATCAAGTATACAAAAAAGGGATATCAAAAGAAAAAAAAAATCCCTATTTGTCTTTTAATACACCCCACTGTGCGCAGTGACCAGGAAATAAAAAATTCTGTGTTATAATTTCTGGCTAGAATAGAGGTGAGCTAAAGACGAAGTGTCAAAGTGGACTTCCATCTTCCCTCGCTTTCCTCCAACAGGTTCAAAGACTTTGTAATCTTTACGTTAATATTGAATTCTCTTTTCTTTTTTTTCCAAAAGGGAACCTACAAAACTATTTTAAAATAAAAACAGCAAGCCATGCCACTAGGCAACCTGACTTCTCATGGTCTATCTCATTCAAATCAGACATACCTTTTGCTTTGCCTTTACTGAATAAAAGTTTAACTTTGATTTGGAAGACAACGTACCCATTATTAGCCGTCTGACACTTTTTGCAGGTCATAGAGTCTATCAGTTCAGTTCGCTGATTATGACCGCTCACTAAGAAAGCTTGCCATTACCGCTCGTTTTATAAGCGTTGGCAATACCTAGAAATACAGCAAGGCTGGTGAATAAGGAGTCGAGGGGCGGGGGAAGAGGGAGAGAGGGAGGAAGGCAGTCGCCACCTCAAATCCACGCCGGACCGGGAACCTCCAGCCCACAGCGTGATCCCTTGCCCTCCCCAAAGCGGACCCGCTACCTTTCCCCAGACCCTCCCCCCGCCCCAACACCCACCCCCGCTAACCCGGCACTGCACTCACCCTTCGGCGAAGTCGGCACCGGGTCCAGCTCCGAGACGGGTCGGGGTGGCAGCGAGGGAGGGGACGTCTGGGCTGTGGGCGGGGGGTGTCGGTGCGTCACTCGAGTGCAGAACGGTGAATTCGAGGGGTGGGAGCGGAGCGGAGCAGGGAAATCAAGTCACTGCCGGAAAGGAACGAGGAGCAACGGGGGGATGGAGCGGAAAGCCCCTTCCCTCAAATAAGCCCACCGGCCCCTGCGACCCCCTGCCCCAGGGAGGGAAAATAAAATCCGGGGAAATAAAAAGACTGACAAAGAAACCTCTAAAACGATGAGAAGCGAGGATCAGACTTTAATTTAAAGGGGGAGACTGAGCGAGGGCTGGAGGGGTGACAGAAGTGGCTCTAGGTCTATCCCATGCCTTTGCAGTCCCCAAGCGGAGGAGGAGGCTGGCTGAGGGGAAGTTGCAGCGGCTCCCGAGGAGGAGGCGGAGGAGGCGGAGGAGGAGGTTACACCGTAACAAGTACAGACAGACAGCCATGGATCAGAGGGGCGCTGCGAGCAGGGGCGGCCGCGGCTGGGCGAGCGGCCGCGGCAGCAGCACCGCCTGCTCGGCTAGCTCAAGACATTTAATTGGATTGATGGGTTGTGCAGTGACTCACAGACTTTACAGAGTCGTACAGCAGTCCCCGCCCAGCTGGACAGGGGAGATGCGGTGGGGACGGCAGGGGAAAGGGGGGCTGTGAAAGAGCCGGGAGGGGAGGAGGCGAGTGAGAGGGCGAGGCGTTGCGGGGGGCGGGAGCGGAGCGGAATCACCCAATGCCGAAGCCCGCCGCTCCGACGGGCGTGGGCGTCGACCAATGACGGTGCGGCTCGATAGGCGGCAGGCTTCGCCCCTGGCCCAATGAGTCTTCTAAGGACACTGCCGCTAACCGGGCGGGGGGAAGTGAAGTGGGGGGTGGGGAGTGGTGGGTGGACGTTGAAGTAGGGAGGGAGCGGTGGAGGGAAAGATGAGGCACCGGAGACCAGCGGAGTCACTCAGCCCGCCTCGCTCCAGAAGTGCGCCTTCTGCCAATCCGAGGGCCGCATGGGTGTGATGGACGCAAGAGTGTGCCCAATGAGGAGAAGAAGATGCCGCTCCGAGCCACAGGGGAAGGAGTGGGCGGGCCAAGGTCCTCCTCTCTCTCCGGCACCCGGCTCCTCCCTCCCGCCCTTTTCAGGTCAGTCACGCAAATAACAGTGTGAGGGCTGGGGCCGTGCGGGGGGAGGTGGGGGGCGGCGGAGGGGCCGCGGTGCCGACGGCGTGACAGCTATAGGGACTGGCTGTGCTGCCGACTCTGCACCGACCGGAGGAGGCGATGAAGAAGGCTGGCTCCTTACTCAGCCTTCAAGCTGCTGCTGTTGCTGCTCAGCCTCTGCCCGGCGCTGCCTGGGAGCCCCTGCGGCCAAACCCCACTCCCGAGTGGCAGGCAGATTTGGAGTGAATCGGATCAAAACTTCGCCTCCCGTCGGTGCATTGCCCACTCTCGGAGACAGCTCTGTGTGACGTCCTGTGGGGCTGTACTCTGGGAGCCGAGGGAGCTGGACGCCGAGACCAGAGGCATTTCCCTCCTTGCTTGCCTGTGTCCTGGGGAATTCAGAGTAGGGTGTGGACAGGTTGAAACACCTCCTGAATACATAACATTTCTTTATTGAGTTTCTGGAACAGGTACTTAACCTGATGTGAGTGAAGCTGTGTGGGATTTGTGCGTGTATATATCAGCTTCCTCCAGCCCTTCCTCCCGCATGCATTACTCTTTTTTTTCTCCCACTTCTCTGCCCACTCTCCTCACCTTGGACCCTGACACCTTGTACTCATGACTAGATCTCGCTGCTCATTCCCCGGAGCTACAGCTTTTTCTCAATTTCTTGCCTACTGTCTAGGAATCATTGTACACACCTTAACACTGCACGCACTTGTACTTGAAAGTGACTGGGATCACTAATAAACCTGAACAGAGGTGCCTGCAAAAGAAATAGACTGGCAAAAATCCACCTTCATAACCACAAGGTGCATTTCTGCAGATTATTGCAATTTATGACAATTGCTTCCTATTAAAAAAAAACAAGGAAAGACAAATCACATATCACATCCCTAGAAAAAAAGATTTTCCAGTCCACTTAGAATACTCAGTATCCATTTTCTTTAGACAAGTCAGCTGGCTTTAGACAGTCAACTGGAGATTGACTTGTGGTCTTGAAGGGAGCAAGATCATTTTTTCCCCATGATTATCAGAGTAAAACCTACAGTGGTCTGGAATTCAGAGAGGTAGTAAGTGAACAATAAGCCTTAAGGCTTACTCTAGTCATAGGAAGGCTTTCCTTGATTACTATCATTTTAAGATAGGGACCCTTCCCCTAAACTGTAATTGTGACACTCAGCCTGACACCTCTTGCCTCTTCTCTTTCTGATTTTAGCCTTATTCCATGATGTTGGCCTGCATCCTGAGTCCACCTAAGAAAATGAACCAACCTGCAGACTTCCTATAGTGCCCAGATTGTGTATGCATTGCCCCTCGGTATGTTGAAACTTCTTTGCAGTTTGGCAATGCAAGGACGCCAGCATCCTCATCCCGGGACATAATGATACTCAGGAGGGGGGCCGTGTTCCCTTAGCCAAGTCACCCTGTGATGACTGAAACACACTAAATCCCTCCTGTGGGAAGAATCAGCTCCATTTCTAGTGTGGGCTATGCTACTACATTTAAGAATGTGCTCATGATACTTTCAGAAAGCCTATTTCTTATTTCTCTTGCTGTGAGGTCATTTTATGACTCAGGTGAATATAATTGATCGTGGTGTTATCTTACATACTATGAATGTCACTTAAAACACAGATGATTTTGAGTCTCAACTACACTAGAGGATCTTTGAGAGGATCTCCAAATAGCCAGGGTTAGCCTCCGGTGGCAGAAGCTGCTCCCTTGTCAGTTGTCACTGGCATGCCTCCAGTCCCCACCACGTGTCATCTTCTAATTCTGTGCTCACCCTGTTCCAGTATTTCTTAAATGGTTGTCTTAGGCCCACCTGGATTCCTGAGGCTGCTCTCATCATCTCTGTAGGCTGGTCCTGGGCTTCTGCATTTTTAGCAAATATGCCCGTGACATGAGTAAATATTAAAAAATCAAATGTTTCATTTGAAACCCCCTTTTTATTCCTTTCTTTTGAAAATTTAAGAACTGTTACTTATTTATTCCTTCCTTTCTCACACATATCTCTTTCCTTTTTTCCATATATATTCCTTTCTCTTATACATTTTTTCTCTCATTTTTGTGATCACTTACCTTTCTATATTTCTTGTGCATAGGATTGTGTAATACACTGGCAAGGTAATCCCCCCCCAAAAAAAGGGTGAAGTTGGCAAATTGCTTTTCATAAATACCATAGATATACTTTATAACTACACCATTTAAAATGTATACTAAGTCAAATAGATATATAAGCTTAAAAATAACACTGTAATTGATGTTATGTATAAATCTCAACATGTGTAAAACTTACTAGTTTATGATTTTGAGGTACACAAAAAGAATTTTTTACATGGGGGAGTCACGTTTCAAAATGCAAATTTCAGTGTACAAATGATTTGTTACTATCATTTTCTAAACAGTGGAGTAAGACTAATGATGTACTAAGAACTGTTATGGTTACCAAAAAAAATAAAAAGTGCTATATGAGATTTTTGTTATCTCAAAGAGCTTATATACAACTCACATGGACCAGGAAGCAAAAGTACATCTTTTATTGAAGATGGAGGTTTCAACCTGAGTTTCATTAGCATTCCTACAGATAGAGCCCAAATGAACATTAGCTCGCAATCCAAATTACAAAATAAATGAATTAAAAAGTCGTAATCAGCAAGAGGAGGCAGAGGCAGAAAAAAAGAAAAATTAGAATTAGATTCTAAATCTGAAAAAGAACAAGGATAGGCCCATTTTGCTTATGAACATATATGCAAAAAACTCTAAATATTAGCTAACTGAATCTAACATTCTTACTCCAGAAAAACAGAAGAAGCCTTGAGACTCATTTCCCTCTCTTTAGAATATACCTGTCTAGCTACCTATCTAGCCGTTTATCATAAAAATGTAATAAATCAAGTAGGATTTGTTTCAGAAATTCGAGTATGATTTAACATCAGAAAACCTATCCAAATAATTCACCTCAAGAAGGCTAAGAGAGAGAAAGCATTGGAGAATGTACGTCACTTATTAATAATATAAACTTTCAGAAAAATTAGGAATAGGAAGAAATTTACTTAACTTTATGAAGGACCAAAAATGTACTGCAAAATATTATTAATGGATTAACTTTAACACATTCCATTTAAGTGTGGGATCAAGACAAGTTTGCCACTGCTGCTCAAATGATATTGAAAGTCCTGGCTGACAAAATAAGATTTGTAATAAAAAGATGACGAAGTTAAATGGAAGGATCAGAAGGAAAGGGATAAAATTGGGATTTTTGCAATAATATGATCAACCACATAAAACACCTAATAGGAACAACAACAAGCTATTAGAAATAATGCGAGAAAGCGGCAAAGTGACAGAGAGCAATTTTTTTCTCTTTCTTCCACAGAACTACTTTTTTATGGGGCACATGGCCAACCAGAATAAAAACAATGTTTGCTAGCCTCCTTTGTAGCTAAGTGCTGCCACGTTCTAAGCAATGGGTTAGAAGCAGATCTGGTGCACACATTCCTAAAGGGAGAGAGTATGCTTCATCCTCTTTCCTGCCATCTGAAATGAAGATACAGTAGCTGGAGCTTCAGTAGTCATCTTAGACCATGAGCTGAGGTTGAATATTGAAACCACACACAGGGGAACAAGAAAGAAGGCACCTTCTGTACTAGCACCAACCCTAAAGCAGCTACCTCCAGACTTCTGGAACTTCTTGAACACACCTCCATCTCATTCGTGCCACCCTTATTTTAGTTTGTGTGTGTGTGTGTGTGTGTACGCATGTATGTTGTTGCAGACAGCCAAACCTAATCCTAAATGATACAGCAACATTCCCAAATTCAAAATCATTTCGTGAAAACCAGAAGTATACTTACATACTAGTACTAAAAAACTAAAAATAAGATACTATTTACAATAGCAAGAAAACTCTAAAAGTGTTCAGGGATTAACCTAAGAAAAATGCACAAAATTTTTATGAAAAAATAATGTTAATACTGGACTTCCCTGAGGTCCAGTGGTTACGACTCTGCCCTTCCCCTGCAGGGGATGCAGATTCGATCCCTGGTTGGGAAACTAAGATTCTGCACACCACGTGGTATGGCCAAAAAAAAAGACTAAAGAAAAAATGTTAACGGTATTTAAAGACTTCAAAGAAGACCTAAATAGGGGTGTGTATAATGTTTGTGGATAGGATGAAGTAACGTTAATAAGATAAGTGTGTGTGTGTGTGTGTGTGTGTGTGTGTGTGTGTGTGTGTGTGTGTGTGTGTGTGTGTTTAGTCACTAAGTCGTGTCTGACTCTTTGCAGCCCCGTGGACTGTAGCCTGCCAGGCTCCTCTGTCCATGGGATTTCCCAGGCAAGAATACTGGAGTGGGTTGCCATTTCTTTCCCCAGGGCATCTATCTTCTTGACCCAGGGATCAAACCTGTGGCTCCTGCTGCATCTCCTCCATTGTAGGCAGATTCTTTAACCACTGAGCTACTGAGGAAGCCCACTAAGATTTTAATGATCTCTAAATGTATTCATAAACTCAGTGCAAACCATTCAAACTCGTAACAGGATTTGAAGAATTTAAACATTCTCAAATACATATGGAAGATTAAATTCCATTATAATCTGGTCATTTTTTAAAATGAAAATCAGAGAGGGGAAATTTACCCTTCCAGAAAATAAGACATATTATAAGTCATAGTAGCAGACATGTAAAACAGAGAACCAGAATAGACAACTCAGAAACAACCCATTTACCTATGTGAACTTGGTATGTGATAATGGTAACATCACAAATCTATGAGGAAATCATGTAGAGATAGTCAACTATCACTACAATAATAATACCATATAACAAATAACCCTGAAATTTCAGTGACTTATTAAAGCCATTGTTTTTTCTCTTTCACAGGTCTGTATGTGAACTGACACTCTGCTGATCTCATCAGGTTAAGACTTGGTTGGACTCAGCTGGGCTTTGCTCCAGGACACAGGTTAAGTTCAGGTCTTTATCACATCCCTCTTTCTGGCAATGACAGGAGCTCAAGAGGTGAAGTCAAATCACTCAAACACATTTAACACTTCTGCTGCCATCACATCTCCTAATATTCCGTCGGCCAAATAAGTCACATGGCCAAGTCCACCGAAGTAGTGGAAGGTGCTGCAAAACCACTGGCAAAGAGCATGGGGGTATAATTCTATAATCGGGAGGATGTGAAGGATTGGGAATAATAATCCAACCTAACAGAGAAGTTTTGTTTCATAGATAATGTTGGAAAAATTGGTTCACCATTGAGAAAAATAAAGTTGCATCCATATCTCATACCATTTGCAAAGGTAAAATTTCAATGAATAAAAAAACCTAAAAATGAAAGGGAAAACTGTAAAGCTAATAGAAATTAAAAGCAGAAGCATTGCTTTGGAATCTTAGGATAGGAAAAGATTTCTTCAATAAGACTCTAAAAGCATAAACTATAAAACCAAAAGATTGATGAACTTGACTCTATCAAAATTAAAGTTTTCTGGTCAACAAAGAACATCATAAGACAAGAGAAAGTTGATAGATTGAGGGGTGTTTCCAAACCAACAAGAGATTAATGTCTACAATATGCTAGGAATTCCTGCAAATCATTGAGAGAAAAAAAAAAACAGGAAACACAATAGAAAAATAGCCAAAGGATATGAACAGGCAAATTGACAGAAAGGAAGCTTGAGAGACTAACAACTAGACAAATAGATATATTGTAGAACATGGGGACCATAGCAAATATTTTATAATAACTATAAATGGAATATAACCTTTAAAAATTGTAAATCATGATATTATACACCCATAACTTATATAATATTGCATACCAACTATTGTTATTCAGTCGCAAAGTCATGACCAATTCTTTGTGACCCCATGGACTACAGTAGGCCAGGCCCTCACTATCTCCCAGAGTTTGCCCAAGTTTACGTCCATTGAATCAGTGATACTATCCAACCATCTCATCCTCTGCCACCCTCTTCTCCTTTTGCCAATTTTTTGCCAGTTTACCAACTATATTTCAGTTTAAAGAAGTAGATGAAGAGATATACAATTCCACTTATAATCAGATAAATGCATATTAAAACAAGACACTTCTTTACATCAGTTAAATAGGCAAAAATGTGAAAGTTGGGTAACACCAAGTGTTGGCTAGGATGGGGGTGGGAATCAGGAATTCTCATGCATTGCAATTGGGTGTTAAGTCCCTGATATAGCCATTTTGGAGTTATCTGCAAATAGGTAATAAAATGTAGCATGTGGGGACTTCTCTGGTGGTCCAATGGTTAAGACTTTGCCTTCCAGTGCAGGGTCTGCTGGTTTGAACCCTAGTTGGGGAGGTAAGATCCCACATGCCTCCCTGTCCAAAACACCGAAGCATAAAACAGAAGCAATATTGTGATAAATTCAATAAAGACTTTGAAAATGGTCCACATCAAAAGAAAAGAAAAAGTAGCATGTGTTTTCCTAATGGCCCAGCAGTTTCACTCCTAGGAATATATACCTTTAAGAAAATCTTGAAACATGTCCATAAAAGGGTACAACTGAGAATAGTCATCACAGCAGCACTTGAAGTAGCAGCATGTTGTTGGCAAGCTTAGTATGGATCACTGTGCAATACAGAGAGGAAATAAAATGTAGCAGATACTATGGAATAACGTGCAGCTGCTGGAAGTAGTGCACTAAATGTATGTCTTACAACATGGATAAATCTTTAAAATGTTTTATACTGAAAAAGGATAAGAAACAAGAAAACAATGTAAGCCCCAGGCCTTGGGATGTCTTTCATTAAGGAAACATCAGTGTTTTTCATTTCTGCTCTTAGCTGGGGCACTTTGAAGGAAGGATAAGAAGGTGCTGTTGTGATTCACTTTTAACTCAAATATTTCCTGCTAGTTTTCACATGAGGTTGCTGCAGGTTTTCATGCAGGTCCTTCCCCCTTACCCCCTAAGTTTGGAGATAGATTGGTAATTTTTAAAAAAGATTTAAGGGTTTTCTAATCTAAAGACAGAGGGGTGGATGTGATGGCTCTTGAAGTTTCTCCCAGCCACATCAGGTTAAGAATCTCCCCCACGCAGACATGTGGGAAACACAATTGATTCCCACAAAGGTACACTGAGAACAGCCGCTGCTTGGGTTATACTGCCTTAAAAGCTTGTCTCTGCCCTAAACCTTCCGTAATGGCTCATTACTAGCATATGAAATTCTGATGCTTAGTAATGCTACGGTATGATTTCATGGCCCTCAAAGTCCAAGAATTTCCAAGAGCCCAGGTGGGGAGCTCCACAGGGCGGCAGCCCACACACTTCCGGGAAGACTTAAAAACAAGTGCAGGCTTCTCTCTAACTAGCTTTGGATCTCCGATTTCTGCAGAAGCTAGGATGGGATCTTGCAAAGATGACTTTTTAGAGATCAAATATCTTACGACTCTCATTTAGGGTCTGTAACACTCATCACCAGGTCCTGGTATTGGGACATTAATGTGAGCTCATGTGTATTACCTAACCCTAAAAAGAGCTAATGATTTATCCATGAGTAGCTTCTTTAACTCTTGAGAGCTGTGTAATCCAATCATCCCATATTTGTTCAACCATTACTAACAGAGTTCTAGGGAGTTTTGGGAGATGAATTAGGAAAAGTAGATTGAACCCAGATTATACAACCTTAAATGCCTGAATAAGAGTTTCAATTTGTAGGTTAAAACAATAGAGAGACTTTGAAGGTGTTTGAGAAAGGTTTGATGAAGAAAGAGTGTTTTAAATTTAAGTGAGAAAATGTTTATTGAGAAAATGGACAGTTAATAAGTCCCTATTATAGGAAAGCTCCACGGTAAGCACTACTGTGAAAGTGCTACACTCAATATGCCAGCAAATCTGGAAAACTCAGCAGTGGCCACAGGACTGGAAAAGGTCAGTTTTCATTCCAATCCCAAAGAAAGGCAATGCCAAAGAATGCTCAAACTACCACACAATTGCTCTCATCTCACATGCTAGCAAAGTAATGCTCAAAATTCTCTAAGCCAGGCTTCAACAATATGTGAACTGTGAACTTCCAGACGTTCAAGCTGGATTTAGAAAAGGCAGAGGAACCAGAGATCAAATTGCCAACATCCACTGGATCATCGAAAAAGCAAGAAAGTTCCAGAAAAACATCTACTTCTGCTTTATTGACTATGTCAAAGCCTTTGACTGTGTGGACTACAACAAATTCTGGAAAATTCTTAAAGACATGGGAATACCAGACCACCTGACCTGCCTCTTGAGAAATCTGTATGCAGGTCAGGAAGCAACAGTTAGAACTGGACATGGAACAACAGACTGGTTCCAAATAGGAAAAGGAGTACGTCAAGGCTGTATATTGTCACTCTGCTTATTTAACTCATATGCAGAGTACATCATGAGAAATGCTGGGCTGGATGAAGCACAGGCTGGAATCAAAATTGCCAGGAGAAGTATCAATAACCTCAGATATGCAGATGACACCACCCTTCTGGCAGAAACCAAAGAAGAACTAAAGAGCCTCTTGTTGAAAGTGAAAGAGGAGAGTGAAAAAGTTGGCTTAAAACTCAACATTCAGAAAACGAAAATCATGGCATCTGGTCCCATCACTTCATAGCAAATAGATGGGGAAACAGTGGAAACAGTGACAGACTTTATTTTGGGGGGCTCCAAAATCACTGCAGATGGTGATGGTAGCCATGAAATTAAAAGACAGTTGCTCCTTGGAAGGAAAGTTGTGACCAACCTAGACAGCATATTAAAAAGCAGAGGCATTACTTTGGCAACAAAGGTCTGTCTAGTCAAAGCTGTGGTTTTTCCAGTAGTCATTATGGATGTGAGAGTTGGACTATAAAGAAAGCTGACCGCAGAAGAATTGATGCTTTTGAACTGTGGTGTTGGAGAAACTTCTTGAGAGTCCCTTGGACTGCAAGGAGATCCAACCAGTCCATCCTAAAGGAATATTCATTGGAAGGACTGATGTTGAAGCTGAAACTCCAATACTTTGTCCACCTGATGTGAAGAACTGACTCATTTGAAAAGACCCTGATGCTGGGAAAGATTGAGGGCAGGAGGAGAAGGGGACGATGGAGGATGAGATGGTTGGATGGCATCACTGACTCAATGCACATGAGTTTGAGTAAACTCTGGGAGTTGGTGATGGACAGGGTGGCCTGGTGTACTGCAGTCCATGGGGTTGCAAAGGGTCGGACATGACTGAGCAACTGAACTGAACTGAACTGAAGCACAAGAGGAAGGTCCTTGCCTTTAAGGAATTTATGCTCACTAGGTGTTCTGTTTTTATTTTTAATATGGGGGGGGCACTATTCTGAGATTTTAACCAGTGTGATCTTCCTATGCTTTCTCTACCCCAGCCTGTTCCCTCAGGGTATGGGTATTACATGGCAGAGATTTAGAAAGAAGAGTCATCTCTTGACTTCTAGGTCTTGAAATGGGCTTTAGGAAGTCACAGCAGAGGCAAGAGTTTTACAGAAAAGGCCTGGGATTTCATAAGCTGCAAGGCAACATCAACAATAGGTTTGGGATTATAATTTTTTTTTGGGGGGGGGAATTGGCTCCAAAGGTACTGTTCATGGTTTTCCCACGGTCTCTCTCAACTTGCCATGTTTAAAAAAGTATTGTTGTTTAATGTTATTCTAAGTAAACAAAGGGGCTTCCCTCATGGCTTAGTGGTAAAGAACCCGCCTGCTGATGCAAAAGACGCAGGTTTGATGCCTGGGTCAGGAAGCTTCCCTGGAGAAGGAAATGGCAAAGCACTCCAGTATTTTTGCCTGGAATTCCCATGGACAGAGGAGTCTGGCAGGCTACAGTCTATGGGGTCCCAAAGAGTCGGACGCAACTTAGTTACTAAACAAAACAAAAAGTAAACAAAAATTGAAAACATTAGCCTGAATTTCATTGTTTATTTTTATATTGTAAAATATCCACTTTAAATGCAAATGTAAGAGCATTCAACTTATAAGCAGAATCATTAAAAAGATCTAATTCATATCTTGTAGATTATAAGTGCTTATGTATTTCATTCTTACCAGAACAATGGAAACTACTGCACAAAACCAACTCAATTGTTTTTATTTCACTTCTTGATATGTGCTCACTCCACCAACCCTCTACTTTCAACTTTCTGATGAGTAAGGAAGAACTAAAAAGAAAAGAAACTATGGAGTGCCCTATATTTCCCTTTCCTTCTATGTCTTCATTTTCAGGATATAAGATTCCTTGGCTGTTCATGTCTTTAGAATACTATGGCCCTTTTTCTCGCTTCAGAACAAGTCCTGGTTTGAATGGAAGGCATGACCTCTCAGGGCTGTCAGCGCCCCTACTTACTCAATCAAAGATGAAACACTCTTACATCTTGCCGAACTCACAAACACTTGGGACAACCAGAAGTCTGTGCTCATGTGGCAACAGGAGCAGCAAACATACAATGCGTGAATGTGCCCTCTGCTCCACTGTCTCACCCAATTTCACATACAAAACATAGGTTCAAAAATAAAATCAAGACAGCAGAAAGCCCTTCTGAGTGCAGGCTCCTGTGTGATTGCAAAGGTGGCACGATGCTGGTGCTGTTTTCAAGAATGGTTGAAGGGCCCAGTTTCCTCACCCAGAGGAAATAATGATGCGCTGGCCTGGGGGTGGAAAAGAAAGGCTGTGGCTTTGAATATGCGTGTAGTTGAGAAAGGGTCTCCGTGTTCTGCTCTTATATCCCACACGCCTACCTCTTCACCAGGCCAGACCTCAGAAACCGCTGGGAGAAGATAAAAGCAGGGAAGACCTGAGCCTTGCATCCAAAGCTCCCACTGAAAAGCTGGGGAATAGAAAAAAATCACAAAGGGAAAAAAAATAAGCTATTTATCATCCTACCATCCAGAGAGAGTCACTGTTAAAATTCTGTGTGATTTGTAATCTATGCATGCATGCATGCTAAATCGCTTCAGTCATGTCCAACTCTGTGTGACTCCATGGACAGCAGCCCACCAGGCTCCCCTGTCCACGGGATTCTCCAGGCAAGAATACTGGAGTGGGTTGCCATTTCCGTCTCCATTGTAATCTATAGTCATACAAATTTTTTTTCCGTGCAAAATTTTAAAGGTAAACATTTATCAGGCCACTTGAACACACTGCTAGAAAATAGTTTTAAATATAACTTCCCATTTGAAGGTGAGGATTTGGTGGTGGTTTGCACAGTGAATTCTGGAGGGAAGAGTCTGTCAACAGAGAGCCTGGTCAGGAGATAAATGCAAGAATCCCAGAGGGGATCTGGGCTGGAGGTCTGCGAAGAGGCGAGAAAAGAAGGGACTAGATGAGGCTCAAAAATAGAATGCAGAGCAAAAAAAAAACAAGTTGTCAAGGATTCCATCTATTTCTAGTTCAAAGGCAGATAAAATCAAATACTATGTTATTCAGGAATACATACATGACCATTACAGCTGTAAAGCAAAACAAAATTCAGAAAGGTAGTTCCCAAGAGAAGCCAGGGAGGCAGTTATGTTCAGAAATGGGCACAGAGGGACTTCCTAAGGGGCTGGTAATAGCCTGTTTCTTAAGCTGGGGTGGTAGACATATGAGTGGCCAATTTTTTAATTTTTGTAAACAGTACCCTTTCATTTTATACAAGCACACCTCAGAGACAAATGCTTTGAAGTTTTTAACTGATTTTAAGAAAAGCCCCAAATAAATTTGAGACTGTTTCCAAGTTTGGTTCCAGACCATTGCTCAGTCGCTTCAGTCGTGTCCTGACTCTTTGCGACCCTATGGACTGTAGTCCACTAGGCTCAGGTCCATGGGATTTTCCAGGCAAGAATACTGGACTGGGTTGCCATGCTCTCCTCCAGGGGATCTGCCTGACCCAGAATCGAACCTGTGTCTCCTGCATCTCCTCCACATTACAGGCAGAATCTTTAACTGCTGACCAGTACAATAAAGCAAATATCAAAATAAAGTGAGTCATGAATTTTTTGGCTTCTCAGTGCACATAAAGGTTATGTTTACACTTCTCTGTAGTCTATTAAGTGTGCAATAGCATTATGTCTTAAAAAAGCAATGTACATACCTTAATTTAAAAATACTAAAAAAAAATAAATAAAAATACTTTGTTGCTAAAAAAAAAAATGCTAACCATCACCTACACCTTCAGAGAGTCATAATCACTTTCCTGGTTTCCTGGTAGAGAGATTTGCCTCTTGTTGATGACTGCTGGCTGATCAGGGTGGTAGTGGCTGAGCGTTGGGGCAGCTGTGGTAATTTATTAAAATGAGACAACAGTGAAGTTTGCCACATTGATTGAGTCTTCCTATCACAAAAAATTTCTCTGTAGCATGTAATTCTGTTTGATAATATTTTACCCAGAGGATAACTTCTTTCACATTAGACTCAATCCTATAAAACCCTGTGACTGCTCTATCAACTAAGTTTATGTAACATTCTAAATCCTTTTGTTGTCATTTCAACAATCTTCACAGCATCTTTACCAGGAGTAGATTCCATCTCAAGAAACCACTTTCTTTGCTCATCTGTAAGAGGCAATTCCTCATCTGTCAAAGTTTTTTCATGAGATTACAGTTTAGTCACATCTTCAGGCTGCACTTCTAACTCTAGTTCTCCTTCAATTTCTACGACTTCTGCAGTTACTTTCTCAACTGAAGTCTTGAACACTCAAAGTCATTCATGAAGGTTGGAATCAACTTCTTCCAAACTCCAGGTAATGTTGATATTTTGATCTCTTCCCATGAATCACAAATGTTCTTAACAGAATACACAATGGTAAATCCTTTTCAGAAGGTTTTTGACTGATTTTGCCTGGATTCATCAGAGAAATCACTATCTATGGAAGCTAGAGCATGATGAAATCTGTTTCTTCAATAATAAGACTTGAAAGTAGAAACTATTCCTTGATTCATGGGCTACAGAATGAATGTTGTGTTAGCAGGCATGAAAACAACATTAATCTCATTGTACATCTCCATCCCAACTATTGGGTAACCAGGTGCATTGTCAAGGAGCTGAAAGAAATCTTTCTTTCTGAGCACTAGGTCTTAACAGTAGGCTTAAACTGTTCAAAAGACTATGTACTAAAGAGATGAGCTATCACCTAGGCTTTATTTTTCCATTTATACAGCACAGGCAGAGTAGGTTTGAATAATTCTTAAGGGCTCTGGGATTTCTGGAATGGTAAACTAGTGTTGACTTTGACTTCAAGTTACCAGCTGCATTAGCCCTTAACAAGAGAGTCAGCTTGTCTTTTGAAGCTTTGAAACCAGGCATTGACTTCTCCTCTCTAGCTATGAAAGCTCTAATGATATCTTCTTCCAATAGAAGGCTGTTTTATCCACAATGAAAATCTGTTGTTTAGTGTAGCCACCTTCATTAGTTATCTTAGCCGGATCTTCTGAATAACTTGCTGAAGTTTCTATGTCAGCACTTACTGCTTCATCCTCCACTTCGATGTTCTGGAGATGGCTTCTTTCCTTAAACCTTATGAACCAACCTCTAACAGCTTCAGATTTTTCTTCTGCAGCTTCCTCGCCTCTCTCAGCTGTCACTGAATTGAAGAGAGTTAGAGAGTTAGGGCCTTGCTCTGGATTAGGCTTTGGCTTAAGGACATGTTGTGGCTCCTTTGATCTTCTCTTCAGACAGCTAAAATTTTCTCCATGCCAGCAATAAGGCTGTTTTGTTTTCTTATCGTTGTGTGTTCACTGGAGTCCCACTTTTAATTTCCTTCAAAAAGTTTTCCTTTGCATTCACAACTTGGCTTAGCTTTTAGCCTATCACAGCTTTTGACATATCTTCCTCGCTGCTGCTGCTGCTGCTAAGTAGCTTCAGTCGTGTCCGACTCTGTGCGACCCCATAGATGGCAGCCCACCAGGCTCCCCTGTCCCTGGGATTCTCCAGGCAAGAACATGGGAGTGTTGCCATTTCTTTCTCCAATGCATGACAGGAAAAGTGAAAGTGAAGTCTCTCAGTCGTGTCCAACTCTTAGCGACCTCATGGACTACAGCCTACCAGGCTCCTCCGTCCATGGGATTTTCCAGGCGAGAGTACTGGAATGGGTTGCCGTTGCCTTCTCTGATCTTCCTCACTAAGCTTAATCATTTCTAACTTTTGATTTAAAGGGAGAAACATGCGATTCTTCCTACCATTAGAACATTTAGAGGCCAATGTAGGGTCATTAATTGGTCTAATTTCAACATCATTGTGCCTCAGAGAACAGGAAGGCCCAAGGAGAGAGGGAGACAGAAGAGTGAAGCAGACACCACAACATTTATCAGTTGTTTGCTATCTTATATGGTTGTTGTTTGTGGTCTCCCAAAACAATGGTAACATCAAAGATCACTGATCACAGATCACAGATCACCATAACAAACAGAATAAGGAAAAAGTTTGAAATTTTCCACGAATTACCAAAATGTCACACAAAGACACAAAGTGAGCAAATGCTGTTGGAAAGAATGACACCAATAGACTTGATCGATATAGGGTTGCCATGAACCTCGAATTTGCAAAAAACACATCTGTGAAGGGCAATACCTTGACGTGTAATAAAAATGAGGTATGCTTTGTATTCTTTTGTATGCATGATTTAATCTAAGCCAATATATCTTAAGCTAATGCCAAAAGATAAGGTTTCCACAACCACCTCTCACTCTTCTGTAACCTGAGGCTTTGCCAGAGAGGTCACACAAACTGGGGCTTTTCCCCCAAAACACTCCCACCCTTTTGACATCTTCACTATCCACATAAGGTGCTCTGGTTCTTAAATAACTGACTGGAGTATATTTATCAGAGAATGTCCTTTCTGAGCTGAGACCAGCAGCAATGCAAACGTCCGCCAGAATATGGACACACAGACACATGAATACACGCAGGTCTAATCACGCATGGCCAGGAGCCAGAAGAGCTTTATGCTCTGAAAGTGTATGCACACAGCATGGGTAGCCAGTGATTATCACACTGTTCCTGCTTCTGAAGCAGCCACCCCAACCAAATCTAGGATGTGAAGGGGAGTTGTCACTATCGTTGTTTAGTAGCTAAGTCGTGTGTGACTCTTTGCAACCCCTTAGGCCATAGCCCACCAGACTCCTCTGTCCGTGAGATTTCCCAGGCAAGAATACTGGAATGGGTTGCCATCTTTTTCTACAGGGGACCTTCCTGACCCAGGGATAGAAACTGCATCTCCTGCATTGGCAGGTGGATTCTTTACCACTGAGCTACCAGGGAAGCCATGAAGAGGAGGAATATCTGCCAAGTGTCTCACAGGGTCCACTTCAGGTTATGGAAGACAGTTACACGGCAATTGGGTCGATAGGCTACATGAGTCGACATACTTTCAGCAGGTTCACAGACAAGCATTTTTTATTCTAGTGTGATATAAATAATATATTTTATCCTAATATTATATGCATATTACATATGTCACTGACACCTAAAAGCCATGATTATTGCTTTGAATAAAGCTTAGCTAAAGTAGAGAGCAAAGCCAGCTTGAATTAATGATTTAAAAACTCTCTTGTTATTTGGTCACTCAGTCATGTCCGTCTCTTTGTGACCCCATGGACAGCAGCATGCCAGCCTCTCTACTTGTATTAATAATAGTGTAACTTGTGCCTAGACATAGAACAAATCATGAACACGGTTCACTATGGTGGTACCTGTAGGTGGGAAACATTGCAGAGGGACTTGGCAGCTCTTAAGAATAGTGGAATATGGACAGCCCTTATCTTATGACCCCAAACACAACTTGTGACCCAGGAGACTACAATACACCTCTCCTCATTCCAATAATAATTCTATGTTGAGCCCCCCTTCTCTGCCAGACTCTTGCAAAGTGCCCTACGTGCATTAGTTCATATAGTGAGTAATAGTTCTGCTTGTTCAAAGATATCTCTCCTCCTTATCTTCATCATCGTCTTCAACACAAGGCTTTGGTGCTGGTTCCTCTGAAGAAAACCTTCCTGGCAAAGTCAATCCTGCACCCAGTCCTGTTGTTATGTTGAAGGGTAACAGCACAAACTTACATGAACTTATACCTGCAATATGATTTTGCAATAGGTAAGGGTATCAAGTCAACACTTTGTACACCTTAAATGTACACAGTATTATATGTAAATTATATCTCAATGAAGCTGGAAGGGGGAAAAAAGAAATATCTACAATGGAATTGAAAATATAAACAATTTATCTCATGTCTGGTATAACTTTTTAGTGCACACCTCTCATCTACCCTGATGCTTCTGTTTTTTCACTTTTTAAACAGAAGCAGAAACACTCTGTGTACCATTATCCCACTGGAATAGTTTGAAATTTAACCACTTGATCTCTAGCACAAAAAGTCATTGTAGGAAATACAACTTCTGATAAACAATCCCTTGCATTAAGTGACAGTCTAGTGCAAAATAAAATAGATGAGTTATAAAAAAATCTTTAATTATTTTATAATAGATACTCAATAGACCATTAACTTTGCCATTACTCCCATTCATAACATGCCACAAGAATAGAGAAAAATATATATCAATAACTGAGAACCTTCTTTTAAAGTGCTGGCAATAGCATACTAGCAACCTCTGGGTAAAGCATTTCTATGATGACTCACAGATCAGGTAGAGCTAGGATAAAAGAGTGCTAAGGATAAAAGTTTAGCTTAGTTTAGTTTAATTTAGTATTGTTTCATCACAGTAAACTTCTCTAAAATGATAATAACCCCAAATGTAGAACTTCTACAAATTAAAGAGAGACCTATCATATGTGGTAAAGTTAGAAAGGAATTTAAATGTAATTTTAGACTAAAAATTTGCAAATTGATGATGCATCCTTATGGAACAAAATTCAAAGATAGAGAAGGATAGATAATAGCCCATTCTAGCCTCTCAGTTACCTCACAGGAGGCAAACATTGCTACTAGTTTCATAAATATTTCCATATAAATATACATTTGATATTTATAAAATTAACATAGCATTATATTTATTTTTGTAATGTAATGTAATTGATATTTTATACTGTTTCTGCACCTTTCTCTTTTCACTTAACAGTGTGTCAGCACAAAAAGAGGTTGCTTTAATCGTCTTCAAGCCTATGGAATATGAATGTATATGTAAGTATCATAATTGTAGGACATTTATACTGTTTCTAACATTTTGTTAGTACAAACACTGCAACAAACCAATGACTTCACATGTGTGTACTGCATCTGTAGCATATATTCCCAGGAGTGGAATTGCTAGGTCCAAGGGCAAATATTAATATGTTTAAAAATGTGATGGCTATTGCCAAATTGTCTTTCACAGGGTGACCTACTATCAAATGGATATTTTATAAAGCACTAACAACTGCTATTGTGGTTGCTCTTAAACTTTATTAAATGCTTCTACAGTAACAGCACATGATTTTTGTATTATAATATAGCTGGCCCTTGAACAACAGAGGTTTGAACTGTGTGCGTGTGTGCAAAGTTGCTTCAGTCATGTCCAACTTTTTGTGACCCTATGGACCATAGCCGGCCAGGCTCTTCTGTCCATGGGATTGCCCAGGCAAGAATACTGGAGTGGGTTGCCATTTCCTTCTCCGGGGATCTTCCCAACTCAGGGCTAATACTGGTGTCTCCTGAATCACAGGCAGATTCTTTACCACTGAGCCACCATGGAAGCCCTGGGGATATGAAGGGCCTGCTCTAAATTATCCTGGGATCTTTGACTGCACAGGGTGTAGGAAAGTCAGTGTTCCAATCTCCTCGCTTTGTTCAATGGCCAACTATATTGCTTTTACATAGAGATACCCCTCACTTTATGCACTAGGTGTGAGCAGGAATGGCACACTGGGTATTCTGCTTGCATTTTGTGGTCTTAGAATTGCCTGCATGGTAAGCAATCTGTGGTTTAGTTAGGTTTTTAAAAATAGACCTATAGAGAGTTTAGAGGATTTTTAGAGCAGTGAAAAGACTTTGTATTATAAAGATGAATATTTGTCATTATACAGTTGTCCAAACCCATAGAATGTACAAGGCCAACAATGAACCTTAAGGTAAACTATGGATTTTGGGTGACTGATTTGTAAAGGTAGGCTCATCCTTGGTAAAAAATGTATAATTCTGGTGAGTGATAATGATGATGGGGGAGGCTATGCTTGGGTAGGGGTACAGGCTATATGGCAAATCTTTGTACGTTGCTCTCAATTTTGTGGCTCTAAAAAAAGCCTTTCAAAAAGGCATATAAAATGCCTATATTTACATACGTATATCTTTTTTGTTAATAAATGTAAAGGGCAGTATTTCTTTGGTTGGCTCTGGAGTTTAGAAAGTGAAACTGAATAGAAACCAAGATGAAAGATAATGATCAGGCTTCCTTTTAAGTGTTGACTGCAGCACAAACAACCAAATTATGAGAAATAAATTACAGTTTAAAAAAATCCCCTGTTTTAATTACTGCAAATGTTACTATGACTAGGTAAGAATTATTTTTAATCACCTATAATTACATGGATGGTGTACATCTAAGAGCATAAAGTCAGTATCCAAAAGAGCCAATTAAAAAAAAAAAAACAACCAAAACCCTAAGACAAACTTTACTTTTGTTTGAAATGTGCAATATTTTCCCTCTATATACTTCCCCTCCCAAATAAATTTTATGGTTAGAATTACTAGTTTTTAATAAATACAGAAAGCCAGCTAGAAACATCCTTTCTCTGAATTCAGTGGGTTTGTGCCTTACCCAGTTTGAGCAAATTCTTGGCGAATATTTCATGAACTCACGAGAGACGAATTTATTTGACATGTTTAGGAGACATGTAAAATAAAGTCGCCTAGGTTTTAAAGCTTCAGAAATTCCCTGTGCCAGAGAGAGCTCCCTAGACCTGCAATTACTAGTTGGAATTACAAAGGAATGCGCAAAATGGAATTCTTCCTTATCACTGCGTATTAGGAGCTTCCATTCTAGGTAGGATTTTTCGTCCTTTCCTTCACGACGGAGGGAAGGAGAGCTAGGTCTGCGGTTGGAGGAGTGTCTATAAATAGAAGGTGAAGTGTTCTAATACCCGGAGGGTGCGTCACAGCGTCCCACCCCTGAGCTGCGAGCGGCCAGGCGGCCGCTGGAGCCACTGCGCGGCACCGGGACGCCTGCCCGGCTTCCCTTTCCCAGCCTGTCCGGCTGTCCCCCAGGAGCTGGGGACCTGCGGGACAGGAAAGGGCCTGGGGAGGCGCGAGGCGGCCCCCGTATCCTCCCGACCCCCCGCCTCAGGTGGCATCAGACGGACCCGCCCCCGTGTGCACGATCCCAGGACCCAGGTGCCCCTGCCCAGGTGGCGGCCGCACGCCGCCGCCCCTTTCCCACCCATCCCTCCCTTCTCCCCGCGGGCGCAGGGAGAACAATAACCCGGAGCGCGCTGGCGAAGCGGAGACTCCCTGGCGCACAGACAATGCGAGGGGAGTTCCGAGGGGGCGGCCTCCGCGCGCTGCGCGTTCCCGCGGGGCTCCCGGGGGCGGGGGGCGGGACCGCGGCTGCTGGCCGGCCCCCCCAGGCACTGTCGGAGGCCACGTGGAAGGTATAAAGGTGTTGAAATGTAAAATTTTAGTGTCTGTTCAAGGCTGGGGAGAATTTCCTCTAGACAGTAGCTCGTCCGGTAGTTAAAATACACACAGATAGTGCGTGCTTTGGGTCCTTCTCTATTTCGGATTTGAATCTCAAAAGTCACTTGTGGAATTTCCATAGGCCTGTCTTTTTGTAAACAGATGGCTATGGGATTCCCCACCAAGTCCCTGGTTCTTACTCTGCCAGTTCTTCCAGCTTGACCCGGTCTAGATCTTGAGATTTCAACCTGCCTCTCTCTTGATTCTTTTCTCCCTCCACGTCCCCCTTCCCTCTTCCACAACAGTTTTGTTTCCTTTGCACCTTTTTCTTGAAAATGTGTGTGTGTGTGTGTGTGTGTGTGTGTGTGTGTGTGTGTGCATGTCCTGCAGTTCCTTCTCGCTTCTGATTGGCTCCTCCATTGGGTTCCCCTGTCCTTTTCTGTTGATTTTATTTCATTCTTTCTCATAATCTGCTCCCTTCAGTTCTCTTTTGTTTTTCTTTCACAGGTTGCATGAGTTGTGGTTTTTTTTTTTTTTTCCTCTTCCCATTGCCTTAAGTTCTATCCCTTTAACGACTCAAGGGTTCCTGGAAAAAACCAAGAGGATTTCATGGCATTTTATCTCAGGGAAATGTGTTATATAGTTCCACTTTTAGAGAATCTGGACTAGCTGGGATTTTTCTACTTATATATAGGTCAAGCCATCTTAGCTGAAGGAATCACAAACTTCTGTAATGTCTTGGGTGCTGGGCTTCTTGCTTACAATAAAAAGGCATGCAGGGAAAGCAAGGGGTGGGGGAAGGTATTTTCAAATATGATTTCCATACAAGGATACATGCACACACATTCTAAAGCAAAATTTTGATCATTACAGTATTTGAAAGGACACTGGCATCTTTCATTTGTCCATGTGTCATCTCTTTGGTCATCTTTTTGCTCCTGTTCCCATCTATGGAATGGCTGACCACTCGCCTCTTTCCTATGGGTCCTGTCTGGAGTACAAAGTGCAACCCTTTATCAACCACACGAATCAGAAAGAGCTCCTAGACCTGGGACCTGAAAAAAAAATCCAGGCAAAAACTGGTTAAAGTTTTAACAAAAGGCATACCTTTTGCGGCTAAAATATTTGGAGGTGAGACTGGATGTGAGAGGCTGGAAATAAGGTTGGACTTGCACAATCATTACACAGATCCAGGAGGCATTTTGCTCTGCCAGGGCCAACCCTCAGGTTGGGAGGGGCCTGAATATAGCACAAATCAAATGATATCAGAAATAAACCTGGTGCAGCCATGACAAAGGAAAGAAAAAAACAAGGACCACAGCAATATCCTCCAAAGGAAAGAAAGAGTCCCCTGATTGATGAGAAGGGAGTAGAGGGTAACTGGCAGCCTTGCCTTTTTCAACACCATCTGTGGAGGGCAAGGGTCTCCTTCCTCCTGCCACCATGTCCATATGCCTTCCTGAGTTACCAAACCCACTTTCCTCCAGCCAGCCCAGGTTGAAGGTAGATCAAGGTCAAGCTTCAGGTCATGAACAATCCTATTTACATAAGCTACCCTCATATTCTTCAAAAAAGTGTAAGGATTTGGGTGCCCAAAAGTCAGACCCAGCCCCCAAGATTAAGACTCAAAACTAAAATGACCTTTTTGAAATTTATTTTCTGCAAGGCACTCTGCTGTTGGCTCTAACATTTTATCTCACTCAATCTTTACAAGACTTTGAGGCAGATATTACTACCTTCACTTTACACATAAGAAAACCAAGGTAGGGCACTTCCATGGTGGTCCAGTGGCTAAGACACCTCAATCCCAATGCAGGAAGCCCAGGTTTGATCCCTGGTCAGTGAACTAGATTCCACATACAGCAACTAAGACATACTGCAGCCAAATAAATAAATAAGAATAAGTATTTAAAAAAAAAAAAAAGAAAACCAAGGCAAAGATTAATGACTAAGAACTTATTTGCCCAAAATCACAAGGCTAGTGAGCAGTTGACCAGCTCTCAAACCCTAATTTAGCTCTAAAGCTAAACAGTTTATCAGACTTGAACCTGCTCTAGGTCAG
Source organism: Okapia johnstoni (assembly GCA_024291935.2). Classification (NCBI taxonomy): domain Eukaryota; kingdom Metazoa; phylum Chordata; class Mammalia; order Artiodactyla; family Giraffidae; genus Okapia; species Okapia johnstoni. The sequence continues at coordinate 76,287,648 of CM044306.1, read as the reverse complement.
CAGGCACCTGAGGAGTCTCAGACATAATCAGGCCTTCAATGGGCCTGTAATCAAACTGCCTGGATTCCAATAATACCTACATCCTTTCTCAGCTCTACAACTTTCAACAAGTTAATTAACCTCTCTCTGCCTCAGTTTTCTTACTGCAAAATGGGATGCATGCATGCTAAGTCGCTTCAGTCACATTTCTTTGCAATCCTGTGGGCTATAGCCCACCAAGCTCCTCTGTCCATAGGATTCTCCAGACAAGAATACTGGAATGGGTTGCCATATCTTCATCCAGGGGATCTTCTCCACCCAGGGATCAAACCCGAGTCTCCTACATCTCCTGCGCTGAAAGGAGGTTCTTACCACTAGCGCCACCTGGAAAGCCCCAAAATAGGATGCTGATGGTATTAATGCTTCTCTCACAGGGCTGTTAGGAGACTTAAATGAGAGAATGTATCAAAAGCACAGTCTCTGGCACATTGTGAGTCCTCTCTCCAGTGTTGGCTGTTATGGTGATAATTATGTAACTTCAGCTTGGCTGAAGCCCCCTGGAACTGATAAGGGTAGAAGGGGGATTCCTGCTTCAGGTGTCCATTCCCCCACTAAGAAAATAAAGCAAAACTAGACAACAGAAAGACTCTAGAAGTTAGAGTCTGTGAAGTGAAGTTAGAACTCTAGCAAAAGACTGGAAAGAAGTTTAACATAAGACCCTTAATTCCACCCTCCTTCACCCCTAGCCTGCTGTCTTTCCTGCTGAAACAGCTTGAAATGAAGCTTGTACAGAATGAGCAGCAGTGTAGGGGAGTGAAGCAAGTGTTTGACGGACTGCCAGATGAGCCAAGTACAAGCTGTGACCTTGAGTAAGTCACTTAATTTCTCTGAGCCTAAATTTCCACATCTGTAAAATGAGTCAGAACAGATTTTGGGGGGGTGTCTGCCCATCATCTCCCTCCCTTCTTCCAGGAACTGTTTCTCTAGCACACCCCAAGTGCTGGACCTCCATTTTCTTACAGGACTTCATTCACCTCCCTGGCCATCAGTGATTAGTTCGGAGGGGCACCTGACTGAAGCTGGACCAATCAGAAAGCTCGCTTGAGATGTTTTTTTTGTTTTTGTTGTTGAACTGGAACTGTGAAAAGAGTCACCATCTCTGGGTAAAGTGTGTAGAATGGGGCTCACAACCACTTGGCAGTCCTGGTTCTGCCATGTGAAGATGAAGTGCTAACATGCAGTGAAAAGCAGATGTAAGAGATCATTCTGGTGGCGTTTGGACCATGTATATTGCCTGATCTGCAGTTAAATGGGACACTAAGGTTGATTCCAATCCACTCTCCTTTTCGCCTAAGATGTTTTGAGATCGTATTCTGTCAGTCGTAAAATCCATATTCCTGACTGATACAGACTAGTTTATTTCTAAGATCACTTTAGCTCTAAATGTCTGTGCTGTTATACAAAAAATAAATGAATGGTGTTCAAATAAGGCTATTTCTTGCAACCTTGTTTAGGTGTATGGAATAATCAAAGATTTTTTTAAGAAGAACCCTCATTTAACTCACACGTGTAGGAGAGGTTCAAGACTCTTTATAGCCTTTTATTTGATCTAAATGAAAGAAATAAATGGGTCAAGGGCTGGTGTTTTGCTGAACTGTGAGGAAATCGTCCATTAAACTATAAAAATTGACTTCAAAACTGTTGATGTGGTGACCTGGTTTTGAAACTGAAGCCATTTTTTTCCTATGCCCAGTATAAGGGAGATTAGTAACTTTGGCTTGATGAAGACCAAGAGTTTAGAAACACTCGATCACAGTGTCACTACTCAAAATTCCCCGGTTTCTCTATAGTACCTAGTTAGCAATGAGTGAGTGAAATCTTTTCTTTCTTTTGGTTTAAGCAGATATAGCTATCTGATTCTCCCCTTCTGATTTCTACTCTAATACATCCATCCATCTGTGTGTTATTAAAAATAACTTACAGTTAGCTTTCAACAAAATTTTTTTTTGGTTTCTTAGCATTCATGAATTTCAATATACAAAACTCTATAATTTTTCCCATGATAACTCAGGACTGTCTGGTAACAATAAATCTTTCTAGTTATTTTTAATGACCTCACCTGAATATTAAATTTAAAATGCTTGCCTGTGTGTCCTTATTTATATAACTGTGTTTTATTCTTCTCGTTCTGCTAGAGTTAATTCTTGATAACTAACGGTATGACAGATGATGCTTTCATAGGTAAGTACTAATTGAAATCAAACTGTATAGAAAATTATGAGATCTCATTTTATGCAATTACTTCATTTTAGTCTCCCCAGGAAAAAATCTTAAACCAGCGCTCACAGGTGTAGAAGTAAAACTATTTGGGGTTTCACAGAATATCTTAGCCCATCTTTTTTTAGTTGAAGACCTTGTAAGATGTGAAACCATAGGTAAGTGAGAAGTGAGAAGAGGGAGGAGGAGGCTGGCACTTGTATGAGCCACTACAGAGATATTAACACACTTCAATAACAAAGCGTTGATGATATGAGAGAGACCTGGTGTACCAGTGATGCCTAACGACTGGCTCACACTCTCAAGATCATCATCTGGAGCCCAGCAGGAACCCACCGATCAAGATCACCCCTAGTGAAAGGCCAAAGCCATGTATCCAAATACTTCTACTTTATTCCCACGTGATAACCTGTGTGTAAGCCTTCCTGGCAGGGTGTACTCCTAATGACAGTCAGCTGACCTCAACAACATGGTACACAGTCTAACCTACACGCACCACAACCCTGTCGTCTTCTTCTGTGTCCTCTATTCAAGCATCTCTTCTCTCTGCCCTCATGTCTACCACATCTTTTTTTAATTAACTTATTTTAATTGGAGGATAATTACTTTACAATATTGTGATGGTTTTTGCCATACATCAACACGAATCAGCCACAGGTGCACATATCCCCCTACGCTGAACCCTCCTCCCATCTCCCTCCCCACCCCATCCTTCCCAGCATCAGGGTCTTTTCCAATGAGTCAACTCTTCGCATGAGGTGGCCAAAGTATTGGAGTTTCAGCTTCAACATCAGTCCTTCCAATGAACACCCAGGACTGATCTCCTTTAGGATGGACTGGTTGGATCTTCTTGCAGTCCAAGGGACTCTTCAAGAGTCTTCTCCAACACCACAGTTCAAAAGCATCAACTCTTCGGTGCTCAGCTTTCTTTATAGTCCAACTCTCACATCCATACATGGCTATGGAAAAACCATAGCCTTGACTAGACAGACCTTTGTTGGCAAAGTAATATCTCTGTTTTTTAATATGCTATCTAGGTTGGTCATAACTTTCCTTCCAAGGAGTAAGCGTCTTTTAATTTCGTGGCTGCAGTCACCATCTGCAGTGATCTTGGAGCCCCAAAAAATAAAGTCTGACACTGTTTCCACTGTTTCCCCATCTATTTCCCATGAAGTGATGAGACTGGATGCCATGATCTTAGTTTCCTGAATGTTGAGGTTTAAGCCAACTTTTTCACTCTCCTCTTTCACTTTCAACAAGAGGCTTTTTAGTTTCTCCTCACCCTCTGCCATAAGGATTTGTGTCATCTGCATATCTGAGGTTATTGATATTTCTCCCGGCAATCTTGATTCCAGCTTGTGCTTCCTCCAGCCCAGCGTTTCTCATGATGTACTCTGCATGTGAGTTAAATAAGCAGGGTGACAATATACAGCCTTGACATACTCCTTTTTCTATTTGGAACCAGTCTGTTGTTCCATGTCCAGTTCTAACTGTTGCTTCCTGACCTGCATACAGGTTTCTCAAGAGGCAGGTCAGGAGGTCTGGTATTCCTATCTCTTTAAGAATTTTCCACAGTTTATTGTGATCCACACAGTCAAAGGCTTTGGCATAGTCAATAAAGCAGAAATAGATGTTTTTCTGGAACTCTCTTGCTTTTTCGAAGATCCAGCAGATGTTGGCAATTTGATCTCTGGTTCCTCTGCCTTTTCTAAATCCAGCTTGAACATCTGGAAATTCATGGTTCATGTACTGTTGAAGCCTGGCTTGGAGAATTTTGAGCATTACTTTACTAGCATGTGAGATGAGTGCAATTATGCGGTAGTTTGAGCATTCTTTGGCATTGCCTTTCTTTGGGATTGGAATGAAAACTGACCTTTTCCAGTCCTGTGGCCACTGCTGAGTTTTCCAGATTTGCTAGCATATTGAGTGCAGCACTTCCACAGCATCATCTTTCAGGATTTGAAATAGCTCAACTGGAATTCCATCACCTCTACTAGCTTTGTTCGTAGTGATGCTTTCTAAGGCCCACTTGACTTCACATTCCAGGATGTCTGGCTCTAGGTGAGTGATCACTCCATTGTGATTATCTGGGTCGTGAAGATCTTTTTTGTACAGTTCTTCTGTGTATTCTTGCCACCTCTTCTTAATATCTTCTGCTTCTGTTAGGTCCATACCATTTCTGTCCTTTATCGAGCCCATCTTTGCATGAAATGTTCCCTTGGTATCTCTAATTTTCTTGAAGAGATCTCTAGTCTTTCCCATTCTGTTGTTTTCCTCTATTTCTTTGCATTGGTCGCTGAGGAAGGCTTTCTTATCTCTCCTTGCTATTCTTTGGAACTCTGCATTCAGATGGGAATATCTTTCCTTTTCTCCTTTGCTTTTCACTTCTCTTCTTTTCACAGCTATTTGTAAGGCCTCCTCAGACAGCCATTTTGCTTTTTTGCATTTCTTTTCCATGGGGATGGTCTTGATCCCTGTCTCCTGTACAACGTCACGAACCTCCGACCATAGTTCATCAGGCACTCTGTCTATCAGATCTAGTCCCTTAAATCTATTTCTCACTTCCACTGTATAATCATAAGGGATTTGATTTAGGTCATACCTGAATGGTCTAGTGGTTTTCCCTACTTTCTTCAATTTAAGTCTGAATTTGGCAATAAGGAGTTCATGATCTGAGCCACAGTCAAATCCCAGTCTTGTTTTTGCTGACTGTGTAGAGCTTTTCCATCTTTGGCTGCAAAGTCGGCTGCAGTCAATTTGGCTTACTCTTAGTTCTCTTTATCCACCCTTTGCCATTTACACAGTTGGAGAGAAATTCCCAGCTCTACGTAACAGTTAGAAATACACTCAATAGAATATTTGCAACCTCTGCCCATGTGTACAGAGGGCTCCATATCCTCATTTTATAGATACGTATTTAATGAGAAACCCTTGTGGGTCAACAGTGGCTATCTTGCATTTGGGTCGGGCCAAGCATCAGAAAACTGATAGTCAATAGATTGGCACCATGATGTGTGAGTGGTGAGCTGCCAAACCTGCATAGGTGGGTGAATTCAGAATCATGTGTAAAATGTATTTTTTCTACAATGAGACATAAAACAGCATCAGTCAATGAGTATTGCAACTTGGTGTGGACACAATTTGCGTCTGTGCAACTTGCTGATATCACAGTACTAAAGAAGCAACATCTAATGTTAGAATATGGATAGATGTATGTAGATGTATTGTCAGGGAGGTAAAATGTTGATACCACCATGGGAACCATAGATAATTTTATAATTACTATGAGACATTGTTTTGTAATCACTGTTCACTTCTTCAGCCTTGTTCTGAATCTTTAAAATTTCTTCAAGTGCACAACCAAATTTCAGGAATTGAAAATGTGTCATTAGCACAAAACCAGTACTGAATTATCAGAACACCTGTGAAGAAGAGGAGCCAGGAAAGTGGAAGAGCTTAGAAAGACATGAGTGCAGATTGGTTTTCTGCAATGAGAATGGACATGTGGAGCTTCCCTGGTGGTCCAGTGGTTAAGAATCCACCTTTCAATGCTGGAGACATGGGTTTGATTCCTAGTCAGGGAACTAAGATTCCACATGTTGTGGGACAACTAGGCCTGCGTGCTCAAACTAGAGAAGCCTTCTCATGCCACAGTGAAGAGCCAGAGCAGCCAAAAAGGAAAAAAGAATGGACATGCACACAAATACCCAGACCCACCAGGAAAGTCTTCTAGCCTATGATGAGAAGGAGGATTTGGTCTGAGAAATTACTTAATCATTCATTTTAAGTTCCATCAATAAGTGTTTACTGGGCACCTGTGATAGACTACAAATTGTTTCCTGGGAGATGGACATGTGACTGGAGGCACCCTATCTCTGCTCTCAATGAGTTGTTAGTCTAGTTGGGGAGAAGGACAAAAACCAAGTAAATAGACATCACTGACAAATTTTCATTCATTTCTCAAATGAATGAAAAATGATATGGAATCACTACTGAGGTATAGAAAAACTTAATGAGGTCTCTCAGAGATGAAAAAAGGAAGTCAGTTACTTAAGAGAACTAGGACTGGGCAGTGTCAAAGAGATGAAGAATGGGTTTCAAACATTATCACAAAGTGGAACATGGAGATAATGGGGAATAAAGATTCAGCATATATTTACTGAGCATCCCCTACATGCCACGTCCCGGGGGAGAGCAGACACCAATTATGGTGCCTGAAACGGCCACCCAGCTGCTGATAGACCTGAGTGCCATAGAAGGCAGCTGGACACTGAAGCCCAGGGTGGGCACCCCACACAGCCCAGTATTTGCCCAACCAACAAACCCAGCACTGATTCACTTGTTAATATCAGACAGAGATGATGAGCAGGATTTTTGCTTTTAAAGGACAAATTTTCCCTCCTCCACTCTTGTCCCCCACAGATCAGGCTCTCTTGGGAGAGGGAAAAAAAAAATCCATTCAATGCTCAACCTCTGGGCCCTCAGATTTTATTTTTCCTTTAACACCAACAAGTTTCTTCCCCAGCCTCCCCACCTGTAGGGCTACATTCTAGCAGGGGAGACCAACACATACCAAGACATCACACAGGGATCAAGGAGAATTTATTCTAACCTAATATGAACAGTGGGTTTTCCTGGTGGCTTAGATGGTAAAGAATCTGCCTGCCTCTACAGGAGATGAGGGTTCTATCCTTAGTGGGGAAGATCCCCTGGAGAAGGAAATGGCAACCCACTCTAGTACTCTTGTCTGGGAAATCCCATGGACAGAGGAGTCTGGTGTTCCTTGGAGTTGCAAAAAAGTCGGATACAATTGTTTAGCATCTAAACAAAAGCAATATGAGCAGTGGCTATCTCAAAGAACTGGGATCTGGGTGATTTTCATTGTCTCCCTTGTCCTTTTGTATAATGTTTAGAATTGTTGCAATGAACCCATATTATTTATATTATCAGGAAAAAAGTTACATTTAATTTTTAAAAAATATTTATTCATTTATTTATATTTATTTGGCTGGGTCAGATCTTAGTTCTGGCACGTGCAGGATCTTTGCTGTGTTACGTGGACTCTCCAGTTGCAGCAAACAGGCTCAGCTACCCTGGGGCATGTGGGATCTTAGTTCCCTGACCAGGGGTGGAACCTGCATCCTCTGCATTGCAAGGCGGATTTGTAACTACTGGATCACCAGGGAAGTCCCAGATTTAATATTTTTAAAAGGGGAAAACACACAAATAGGATGCTATAACTATGGGCAGAATGAGAAGGAAGAAGCTCATGGTGCTTGGGAAGGAATCACAGGGAGGGGACCTGCTCAGATGAACCTGAGAAGGCTTCCTGGAAGAGAAGCTCCTGTGCAAACAGGACTTGGAAACAGGAGAAAATTCAATGATAAAAACCACGTACAACAGATGCAGGCAAAGAAAAGTGAAAATGAAAGTCACTCAGTTGTGTCTGACTCTTTGTGACCCCATTGACTATACAGTCCATGGAATTCTCCAGGCCAGAATACTGGAGTGGTTAACCTTTCCTTTCTCCAGGGGATCCTCTCAACCCAGGGATCAAATCCAGGTCTCCCGCATTGCAGGCAGATTCTTTACCAGCTGAGCTACAAGGGAAGCCCAAGAATATTGGAGTGGGTAGCCTATCCCTTCTCCAGGGAAATCGTCTGGATCATCTGTGAATGCCCAAGCATGGTGTAATGTCGTTCTGTTTCCCTAAAGACTGCTTCTACACTCCCCTTTTGATTAGCAGAGACTGGTGCCCTGCTCTGAGGTGGTGCACGTCACCTGGTGCTGCAGGCCACTGTTCTTGCGTGTGTCTCACTTGACTGTGAGTTCCTCAGGAGCAAAGGTCATCTCTTTATCATGTTTCAATCTCCCCAGCATCTGGCACATTAAAATTGTCCAGAAAAATGACAGTATCAGATCTGCATTTTTGAGGCAATTCCACTGGCAGTGATGTGGAGGAAGGCTTGGGGAGTAAGAGATTAGAGACGAGGAGATCCTTGGCATCACTCCCACTGAAGGATGACGAGGTTCTGCAAGAGGTCAGTAGCAGAGAGAGTGGCAAAACGGAAATGGAGGCAGAATCATTAAACTTGAGTGATGAGTTAAATGGTGAGGAAAAGGGGAAGGAGGACTGGAAATCTGGAAACTTCCTAACAGGTCTTTTGGTACTAGTCTTTTCTCTCCTAAGAACTATACATGCTGTTTTCAACACACTGAGATGATTAAAAAGTTAGAATCTTTTCCTCTTCCACTCAGAACCTTCCAGTTTCTTCCTGGTGATTCTTACCACCATTCTTAAGTGAAGTGAAAGTTGCTCTGTCGTGTCCAACTCTTTGCAACCCTATGGACTGTAGTCTGCCAGGCTCCACTGTGCATGGAATTCTCCAGGCAAAATACTGGAGTGGGTAGCTGTTCCCTTCTCCAGGGGATCTTCCCAACCAAGGTCTCCCACACTGCAGGTGGAGTATTTACCATCTGAGCCACCAGGAAAGCCCACAGTTCTTAAACAATTGTCTATAAAGTCCTCCTCCTCCCTCTAGCCCCATCCCTTGCCTCCTTACCTCCTGGAACCCAGTTCCCACTCTGTTGCCCTCTCTGTTGTGTCCTCTGCTTCAGCTCCACATGGCACTGTCCCATCCCAGTGTCTCTGCAGTTTCCATTCCCTCCACCTGGATCCCTTCCTCCCGCTAGTGACCTTGCTTCCTTCCAGTCTCTACTCAGTTGTCACCTCTTCACTGAGGCCTTTCCAGACCACACTATTTAAAAGTGCAAAACCCTCTGTCAATTCCAAGGCTCCATTAAAAAGAATGAAATAATGCCATTCGCAACAACATGGATGGACCTAGAGGGTGTCATACTGAGTGAAGTAAGTCAGACAGAGGAGGAGAAATGTCATATGACATCCCTTATTGTGGAATCTAAAAAGAAATGATACAAATGAACTTACTTACAAAACAGAAAGAGACTCACAGACTTAGAAAAACTTATGATTGCCAGGGGAAAGAGACAGCTAGGGACTTTGGGGAGGTCATGTACACACTGCTATGCTTAAAATGGATAACCAGCAAAGGCTTGTTGTATAGCACATGGAACTCTGCTCAATGTTGCATGCCAGTCTGGATGGGAGGAAGGTTTTAGGGAGAACGGATGCATATATACATATGGCTCAGTCCCTTCACTGTTCACCTGAAACTACCACAGCATTGTTAATCAGCTACACCCCAATACAAAATAAGAAGTTTGAAAAAAAAATTTCGGGGCTCCTTCTCTCTTTACAGTGCTCTTTTCCTTCTTGCTGTCTAACAAGCTATACATTTCAATTATTTTTCTATTGGCCCCATTAGACTATAAGCTCCAGGAGGGCAGGGATTTTTATCTGTTTTGCTCACTGCTCTATTCCAGGACTTGGATCAGGTCTTATCCAGCACAGAGTTGAATAAATGCTCAAAAATCAGTGGTAGATTGGGACTTGCCTGGCTGTCCAGTGGGTAAGACTCTGCACTTCCAACGCAGGGGGGAACAGGTTTGATTTCTGGTTGAGGACCTAAGATTCCAGTATGCTGGGAGGCCAGAAAACAGAACAAAAAAACTGTGGTGGATTGATGGACTGATTTTTTGTGACTCACGTCCTGAACAAGCCATAAGCTCCTTGGATGTAAGGCTTCTCTCATGACCCTTGTAGCACCTAGCATGTTTTGTCATGTGGCAGATGACCAAGTGGACCCTGGGGAGTGGGCTGTCCTGGATCTGATGCCCTAGGGCTCCTTTTATCTCCTTTTAGCCACCACCTTTCAGACCCACTTACACCCTGCCGGAAGCTCAGTCTGGATAGATGACAAGCTGGTCCTGTAAGGAATGAGCACATAAAACACCATTCGGCAAAGACACCACCTCTGGGTAGCTAAACAGGCAGTACTGAAGCGCAGTCATTTACAGGGCCAAGATCATGATAGATCTCCCATGTTGTGAACTGAAGCCGATAAAGTCTACCTTGTCCAGATGCTGTCGGGATCTGGCAGAATGAATGTGACACATCCATGGCAATGCTTGTACATAGTGTGTGCCCAATAGATGAGGGCTATTAGATGATGAAATGGGATCAGCACTCCCCTATCCAATGCAGTGACAACAACATGGATGGTAAAGAATATGTGACTCATTGCAAAGTCCAAGGCCATTTAGCAGCCTTACCTGCTGCAGGTTCTGAGGACACAGTTATTTCTTAAGGCTTCAAGTAAGACCTTGCCAAGACCCATTCAGGCATTTCACGCAGCTCATTTCCTTCCTCATCCAGCAGCATCAATGACTTTAGACATTAAACATTAGAAGAATGTGTCATACTTTAAAACTGATTAGGACTGGGTCCAAAAATAACGTCAAAAGAATTCCCTGGTTCACAGATAATAGCCACTGCTGTGAGCTGTTATAATATCACAATTAAAACAAGAGGGATGCTGCCATCTTCTCTGGCAGAGGGAATTCTCTTTTTATATGGAGAAAAAAATGTTGTCTCTACCACTAGTCAACTTAAAACAAGCAATGTGCTGTGTGCTTAGTCGTGTCCAACTCTGCTACGCCATGGACTGTAGCCTGCCAGGCTCCTCTGTCCATGGGGATTCTCCAAGCAAGAATACTAGCATGGGTTGCCATGCCCTCCTCCAGGGGTTCCCAACCTGGGGATCAAACACATGTCTCCCGCACTGCAGGCGGATTCTCTACCATCTGAGCCACAAGGGAAGCCCTAAAACAAGCAAATCATTGATCAATCCCATGAAAACCCATGGGTTTCTCAGGTGACACTAGTGGTAAAGAACTCTCCTGCCAATGCAGGAGACCTGAGAGAATCGGTTTCAATCCCTGGGTTGGGAAGATGCCCTGGAGGAGGGCATGGCAACGCACTCCATTATTCTTACCTGGAGAATCCCATGGACAAAGGAGCCTGGGGGGTGACTGCCCATAGGGTCGCAGAGTCTTACGCTACTGAAACGACTTCACACACAAACACACATAAAAGCCTATATTTTGACATGGCCTGACTTTTCCTCTGAAGGTTTTACTTTTCCATTTCTCCCTTTTGCATTTCAAATTTTCCCTCCTATTATTCTTGGGTTGGCCGAAAATTTCGTTTGGGTTTTCCCGTAAGCTGGAAAAGGCCGAACAAATCTTTTGGCCAGTCCAATACTTCTCCTTGGCTCCTACTCCCCACCCCCCGTCCCCACCACCTCTTTTTGTGATCTCTCTCTTCTTTGCCTGATGTACCTAGTTTTCAGTGAGTTGCTTTATTTCCACCCCCACTAGTCCTTCCACGTGGGGTCTCAAGTTCCTAAGCTCCTCTCCCCTCCTGTGTAACAGCTCTTCTGGCCTTTCAGTTATAGTTGATGCCACCTTCGCTAGGAGAGTTCATAACTTCCCTTAACCACCAAATCCACTGAGTTTAGAAGAAGCCCTGGTGCCTTCTATTTAATGGCTCTCAGACTAGGAAAAAGACATGTTCAGTACACCCTTGCTCCCTTACAGCTGGAAAGAGTTAACACACAAACAGCACTTTACAAATACTAAGCAGGGACTGAAATACCAGGAAAGGAAAGTGCTCTGCATGCTGCTGTGTCCTTGAGGGTAGTGGTGAGGCCATGGCTGGTGTGGGTATCCCACTGGCCCCGGGCCACGGGTTTCAGAGGGGGCTCCTGCCACTCCTTCTCCTGTTGTGACCTTCCACCTCCACCTAGCCGGGTGCCCAGCTCACCTGGCCAGCTCCAGCCCCTTGGCAAACACAGCACACCCCACAGAGCTGGACCTTGGCCCACTGCTTCTCAGTTGCCAACCAGCCAGGAGAACACCTGCTTTTCATTCTCTTCGGGGGAGTGTGAAGTTTCCCCTTGGGGAAAAAAAAACCTGTGCTTGGGCTCTAACCCTTCGCCTGGTTTTCTTTATCAACGTCTTCTAGCCTCACTCCAGAAGGTGTTCCAATGAGTCCCGGCCTCTGCTCTTCCCGGCCCAGGATCACTGCTGAGTCTCTACAGTCAGTGACAGAAGTTCTGTGGTCCATGACTTGCCTCTATGGTTTTGTTTTCCTTTGTCTACATTTGGTTGGCATAAACACTTCTGAAAAATGGGCTGCAGCTGATGCCTTTTCGTTTGGTTCCCTTTAATGAGAGGTTTATAAAAACGACTCTTACTATGCAGAACACATGTTCTAAGTATACAGTTACTTGATGGATTGAAACAGTGCTGAGGGAGGCAGAACACGTGTTTTAAAATATTCTTAAAATACATAATTACTCCATGCACCAATTGGGTATGTAATATGCATTTTAATATACCATTTAATTGCTGTTTACCTAGGATACAGAAACCTTTCTGGTCTCTTGGCTTAAACTACAGATTTTTTGTTTGTTTGTTTGTTTGGTTTTGTTTTTGTTTTTTTTTCCTACAGATTTTTAGAAACTGCCTAAACACACATTTCCTGATTCATGCTCATCTCTTGGGTGAGGAATCCTTCTCTAAAGAAGCAGCTTTACATTAAAAAAAAAAAAGAGAGAGAGAGTTAAATGCTCTGAGGTAAAGGCTACTAATGAAAAGACAAAGGTTTTACCTTTCATGACTTAAGGATCAGAATCTCAAAGACAGGCTTAGCCCAAGAGCCCTAAAAGTAATCCACATCACTGGAACTCACCCCCTCCCAATACCTGAATATTTTTTCATCATGACCTTTCTGATAAAAATGCTTAGGTTGCACCACAGTGTCTTCTGTAAAAAGAGAACATTAAGGAGATAAGGCTGGAGAGCTCTGTCTCTCCAACCCAAGTCCAAGGGAGAGCTGGCGATTTTCCCCCTAAAAAGCTTGCTTCTTCCCCCAGGTTCCCCATTTTAGGAAATGGTATGGATATCTACCAGTGTTCATGTCAGAAAGTAAAGTGCCTCCCTTTACTCTTTCCTCCCGTCCCCCTCTCTCTCTATTATCTTCATGCAATCAGAAACTCTCTGGGGATGTTATTTCGCTTCTCTGTGCCTCAGTTTCTGTATTTATAAGATGAGGATTATACAGGGACTCTGTATCAACCTAGAGGTGTGGGATGGGGAGGGAGATAGGAGGGAGTTTCAAAAGGGAGTGGATATATGTTTAACTATGGCTGACTGAAGCACAAGCTGGAATCAAGACTGCCAGGAGAAATATCAATAACCTCAGATATGCAGATGACACCACCCTTATGGCAGAAAGTGAAGAAGAACTAAAGAGCCTCTTGATGAAAGTGAAAGAGGAGAGTGAAAAAGTTGGGTTAAAACTCAACATTCAGAAAACTAAGATCATGGCATCCGGTCCCATCACTTCATGGCAAATAGATGGGAAAACAGTGGAAACAATGGCTGACTTTATTTTGGGGGGCTCCAAAATCACTGCAGATGGTGATTGAAGCCATGAAATTAAAAGATGCTTACTCCTTGGAAGGAAAGTTATGACCAACCTCAGTTCAGTTCAGTCACTCAGTCGTGTCCGACTCTTTGCAACCCCATGAATTGCAGCACGCCAGGCCTCTCTGTCCATCACCAACTCCTGGAGTCTACCCAAACCCATGTCCTTCGAGTCGGTGATGCCATCCAACCATCTCATCCTCTGTTGTCCCCTTCTCCTCCCGCCCCCAATCCTACCCAGCATTAGGGTCTTTTCCAATGAGTCAACTCTTCGCATGAGGTGGCCAAAGTATTGGAGTTTCAGCTTCAACATCAGACCTTCCAATGAACACCCAGGATTGATCTCTTTTAGGATGGATTAATTGGATCTCCTTGCAGTCCAAGGGGCTCTCAAGAGTCTTTTCCAACACCACAGTTCAAAAGCATCAATTCTTCGGCGCTCAGCTTTCTTCACCGTCCAACTCTCACATCCATACATGACCACTGAAAAAACCATAGCCTTGACTAGACGGACTTTTGTTGGCAAAGTAATGTCTCTGCTTTTAAATATGCTATCTAGGTTGGCCATAACCTTCCTTCCAAGGAGTAAGCGTCTTTTAATTTCATGGCTGCAATCACAATCAGCAGTGATTCTGGAGCCCAAAAAAATAAAGACCAACCTAGACAGCATATTAAAAAGCAGAGACATAACTTTGTCAACAAAGGTTCATCTAGTCAAGGCTATGGTTTTTCCAGTAGTCATGTATGGATGTGAGATTTGGACGATAAAAAAAGCTGAGTGCTGAAGAATTGATGCTTTTGAACTGTGGTGTTGCAGACTCTTGAGAGTCCCTTGGACTGAAAAGAGATCCAACCAGTCCATCCTAAAGGAGATCAGTCCTGGGTGTTCATTGGAAGGACTGATGTTGAAACTTCGCCACCTGATGCGAAGAGCTGACTCATTTGAAAAGACCCTGATGTTGGGAAAGATTGAAGGCAGAAGGAGAAGGGGACGACAGAGGATGAGATGGCTGGATGGCATCACCGACTCAATGGACATGGGTTTGGGTAAACTCCAGGAGTTGGTGATGGACTGGGAGGCCTGGCGTGCTGCGGTTCATGGAGTTGCAAAGAGTTGGACACAACTGAGCAATTGAACTGAACTGAACTGATGGTTGATTCATGTTGAGGTTTGACAGAAAACAACAAAATTCTGTAAAGCAATTATCTTTCAATAAAAGTAAATTAATTAAAAAAAAAGAACCTAAAAAAAATATGAGGATTATAATAGTACTTAGCAGTTCCCCTAGGTAAACACATCACATCAAATTGGGTTAGTTAATAAATGTATGAGATGCTATTGATACTATTGGGGCTCCCCTGGTGGCTCAGCAGTAAAGAATCCACCTACAATGCAAGAGACATGGGTTCAATCCCTGGATTGGGAAGATCCCCCAGAGAAAATAATGACAACCCACTCCAGTATTCTTGCCTGGGAAATCTCATAGAAAGAGGAACCTGGAAGGCTACAGTCCATGGGGTCGCAAAAGAGTCAGACATTACTTAGCAACTGAAGTTTCAAACTTTCACCTAATAGTACAAATCACATAAGGTTGCTGCTATAAGCTTTAAAGGTCAAGTGACTCACACAGAGTACGTGGTATATAAGTGTGTTCTTTTTCCCCCTCTCCTCCATATACATTATCTCGAGAATCTGACCATCTCCCCAGCCAATATCCTGAGTCAAGCTGCCATTCTGCCTCACCTGTGTCCCTGACTGGTTTCTGAACATTCACTCTTCTGATCCCATCCTGCCACACTCCAGTCTGTTCTTTGCAAGGGAGCCAGAGCTGTCCCCTACATTCAAATCTGAGCATGCCCTTCCCATGCCTGGAAGCTCCTCCATCATTCTGAGGATAAAGACCAACTTTTACAAATAGCTTTCAAGGGCCCTCATGATCCTGGCTCCTACTCCTGCCCTGTCTGAATTCTAGAAGACTGTGGTTACTAGAAATCTGACTTCAGCATGAGTGGTACGTGAAGGATTAGGAAGTGTGATCCCTCTTAATCATGTGGTCCCTCTTAATCAACAAGGGGACCCTCTCAACATGCCGGTTTCCAGAAAAGCCGAAAAACTGCTGCCTCCCTCAAATTCTTCCTCTCCTCAAATCCTGAGACTCCACTGTTAGTTTTCTTGGCCTCATGAAACAACAGTACCCCCAAGAGGGGCAATACTTCCTTCTTTTCTTGGGCGGACACCTGGCTTCTCCAAACAAAGGATGGAAATGTTTGGTTCATGGCCCAGAACAGGTTGGGCATAGGCTAACAGGGGTTGACCACCTTGCTTCAAGTAACAAACCACAGAAAACCCTTAGTCTTGTGAGGAAAGTGGACACTATTTCCGCCCAGGAGAGAGAATGAGGAGCCACACACAGAATGGTTCTCACACCTGAGCATGCATCAGAATTCCCTGGGGGCTGGGGGACTTCTTAAAACACACTGTGGGCAGCACCCCAGAGACTCAGACTTGGAGGATCTGGGGTGGAACAGGGGTGAGGTCAGCAGGCCTGTGAGAAACCACCCTGAGACCATGAGACTGTGTCTTACCCTGAGACAGTGGCATCTCCATGGCCGGTGTCATGGCAATTCCTGAATTTTACTTGCTTCATCTGCCCTCATATTGGAGGGGCAACTCAATGGACATGAGTGTGAGCAAGCTCTGGGAGATGGTGAAGGATAGGGAAGCCTTGCGTGCTGCAGTCCATGGAGTCATAAAGAGTTGGACATGATTTAGCAACTAAATGACAAGGCAGCCAAGTCAGAAGATGAAGCTTTCAGCCCGACAGATGAGGGAGACCAGCTTCATCGAGGGTGTGATCACAAGCAGGGTCCAGAGAAGCAGCCACACCAGGGAGAACTGAGGGCAGGGGGAGGTGGGGAGTATAGGTTTAGGGGGTCTTTTGTCCTGACACCTCAGAGCCACTCACTCTGTGCCTGGCAGAGCCTTTAGTTTCTAAAGATCCAGAATCAGAGCCACCAGCTTCAAACGTCTGATGGAGACGTTCCCCCTACCCCATTAGCAGCAGACACCAACATCCGTGTCCATGTCCATCACCCTCAGAGCAGTTCACCCTTGTGTCGAAGTCCTGTTCTCTGCGGGGGAAGACTGAAGACCATGGGCTTGGGACCCACATTTTCACATGTGCAAGAGAAGGTTTTAATGATAGGAAGATAGGCAAGAGGGAAGTGAGAGGGACAGAGCCCCCAGAAGGTGAAGGGAGATAGACAGGAGGGGGATATAGCCCCTGAAGAACATCTGTTTCCATAGTGACGGCCCAGAAGGGGAGCAGAGGTGTCCCTGGTATCAGGACCTTGCTGCATGCTCCTGCCTAACAGGGAGACTGAGGAGGAAAGGTGGATGCTGGACGCAGACCCCTCAAAGACTTTCTATTTGCTGTAGCAGCAGAGGGGAGGGAAAATCTACATCATTCATGGCTGTAAACTTTTAGGCAGAAGGTACCGGGTGGGGCCGGCTTATCTGAGCAGGGGTGATAGATGGAGTTTCCAGGGGAGTCTAAGAGGTGGTGATGCAAAAGTTAAGCTTTTCTGGTGCAGCTGCTGACAAGGTTCCCTGTGGAAGAGCTGCAAGACAAGATGCACAAGGATGTCCAGAGCAGAAGTGTGATAGCAAAGGATGCTCACAAAGACTGAGGTCGGAATTCTAATCCTAGTTTGGCTTCTCACCAACTGTGTAAGAGCAAGTCACTTAAACTCCCCCTTACTGTCATTTTTAAGAGGGGAAAATAATAGCACCCAGCCAAGAAGGTGGTTATGATCCCCAACCATGGATAGAACCCAGGTCCTTGGCAGTAAAAGTGCCAAGTCTTAACAGTGGACCACCAGAGAATTCTTGATGATATATTTTTAAGTGAAGAAATAAAACACATGTGTGTCACAATCCCACCTATGTGAAAAGGAACCACTGTATTTTTCTCTGTGTTCGTGTTTATAAACACATGGAGAAGAGTCAAGAAGGATCAAATGGTTAAGAGTGGTGAATTCTGGGAAGTCAAATTGCGGAAGTGGGTAAAAGGGGATTTTGCCATTTCACTCACAAGCATCTGGACTGTTTGGGTATTTGTGGGGGCAGTGAGTGAGGAAAGTAAGGAATGTGGAGGTGGGAGGCACCCTTCTGTCTTAAGGGGCTGTGACCTGCAAACAAGGCTGTGCCAAGGTCTCAGTACCTACTTAGTTGTCCAAGAACCTCATGTGTGCCCTTGGGTAACACTCACTGAGCTTTCTCACTGTGGGTGACACTGTTTACAAAGCACACACTGCCTGCCTACTTGCTTCCTTTTTTCAGCGGCCCTTCTTTCCTCATGGCCAGGGCAACCTAGCTGACTTGGCCCCAGTCAGGGTCTAGCCCAGTTCAGGCTCCACACCAATCTAGTATCCAACTGGGGAAACAGGAAGAGCTGGAGGCGAATTGTTTGGTGCTCAGCATTGAGTGAGGTTTGCTGCGTTGATCAGAGTGTGAAATTTAGCTGGACACACCCTGGTGGCTCAGATGGTAAAAAAAAAATCTCCCTGCAGTGTGAGAGACCCAAGTTTGATCCTGGGTTGGGAAGATCCACTGGAGAAGGGCATGGCAACCCACACCAGTATTCTTGCCTGGAGAATCCCATGGACAGAGGAGCCTGGCAGGCTACAGACCATGGGGTCGCAAAGAATCAGACATGACTGAGTGACTAACACTTTAATTTTCATGACCATATTAGGTAAAGAGTACCTTTCCCAGTGCTCCTGACAACTGACAGTAGCCTTATGACTAGGTTTGGCCAATGAGTAGAAGTAGTATATACAACTTCTGCTTCTTGAATTTCAAATAAAGTTTCCTCCCTGTTCTCCTTCACCCCTCCTATGGGCTGGACCCCAACATGATGCTGGTAAACCAGCTGTACCAACGGGCAAGGAGAGCTGGAGCAACAACTTCAGACACAGTGAAGGGAGCTGTGAGCAGAGGGCGGGTTCCTAGATAACCTCGTGGAGCTGTAGTACCCTTCCTGTTTCTCAGTGTTGCTTGAGAGAGGAATAAAATTCTATCATGGAAGCTATGTTATGTTGGGTCTCTGTTACAACAGCTATATCCAGCTATACCTTAACTAAAATGTTGGGCTTCCATGCTGTTTGGATCAATCGCAAACTCTACCTGCCTATAAATTCTCCCTAAATCTGTGCTGGAGTCCTGGCTCCCCTGAAGTACAGCCCCAGTGAAACTGACCATCTTCCTGGATTTCTGACTATCACCAACTCCAGGATTATCAGTCATCATACTTTGCCTGTCTGTCGCGACACCTCCACTCTTCTATGTGGAGCTGCCTATTGCAGACTTCTTGCTGGTGCTACCAAAGTTTACCTGCCGCCGTACCCTCTGGATGCTAAACTCTACCTTCACTATCCTTCGATTGCTGTGTCTCCCCAGGGTCTGTCTACTCCAGGAGGAGATTTGCTTCTAGGCCCTGACTCCTCCTTGTCCATCCTGTCCTATAGGAATTAACGAGGCCATGCCTGGTTACGTCCTGAGATAAGTGGGGAAAGGGTTGCTGGGCTCCTAACAGGAAGCACATAATATGAGTGCTTAGTCTCCCCTGACCTGACACTTCCCTACCAGTCCCGAAGCCAACTGGTTTGCAGTCTGTTTGCAGTGTCAAACCCAGCAAATGACTATCTGGGGCTTTGGTAATACAGATACATTTCACTGTTTGATGACTTAGGACACTTCTGTTTGCTTTCCTTCACACAATTTGACAGTTTAAATGTAGCATCAGACACCGAAGATGACCTGAAGATGGGAGCTGCTTCAGGAACACAAAGAAATTTCAAGTTTGGGATGTACACGGGTCCAACTTCAGGTAAAGAATCACCCGGGCTCCTGGTGAGAAATGCATTCCATTAACTCTGAACAGTGGAAGGAAACTCACTCAGGGTCCTGAATCAGGCAGCTACTATTTACTTATGCAAAACATTAAGACAAAGTCATTAAAGCTCCCATTCCTGGTAATTGTCTCAGAAATTGCGTTCTCTGGCCGAGCAATTAGTTTTATACAAAGCAAGAAGACATTCAGGTTAGTAATCTTGAGTTTTTATGACTCAATCAATATTTTGCTTGCTGCAGGCTGCTTTGCTAGTATAAATTTTGAGTACAGTGCATGTGGGGTATATAAATATTTAGCCAGCCATTAAAGCAGCAATTAATGAAATCACTTCTTCTGTTTTTTACTTTGGAAGATACCGTTGGTAGTATACTAGTATGAGGTGTTTATTTCAGCTCCTATCATGGATGGGAAACTAAATTGTTATTGTGCTGTATGTTTATCATTCTGTCCCTTTCCATATCCATACTGCAAAACCTCTCTTTCCATATCCATACTGCAAATCTCTCTTTTAGATGCATCTCCTTTAAACAGATCTTGAATAACCTAATCACTTGCTTCAGATGGTTTTTACCTGATTTTTAACTTGGCAGCCATGCTTCTCTCTCTGTTTTAAGATTTGCAGTGTTTTGCGTGTGTGTTGTATGTGTGTGTGTGTTAATATCACCTATGTAACTAGGAGTCACAACCAGAACTAATTACTAAACCCTCCCTTTTAGAATAGAATGACTTTATTTTTCTTAACTTTTTTTTATATTGGAGTATAGACAGTTAACAATGTTGTGATAGTTTCAGGTGGATGGCTGAATTTATATTCAGCCATAAATATACATGTATCTATTCTTCCCCAAACTCCCCTCCCATCCAGGCTGCCACATAACATTGAGCAGAGTTCCCTATGCTACACAGTAGGACCTTGTTGCTTATCCATTTTAAATACAGCAGTGTGTATGTGTTGATCCCAAACTCCCTAACTATCCCTTCCCCCCATTCTTCCCCCCTAATCCCCTACCCACCCCCCCGCCCCCCGCCCCACCGGCAACCATAAGCTTATTCTCTAAGTCTGTGAGTCTGTTTCTCTTTTGAAATATGTTCATTTGCATCATATCTTTTTAGATTCTGCATATAAAGGATAACATATACAATATTTCTCCTCTGTCTGACTTGCTTCACTCAGTATGACAATCTCTAGGTCCATCCATGTTGCTGCAAGTGGCATTATTTTAGAATGTGATGACTTCAAAAAAGAAAAACTTGGGGCTTCCCTGGTGGTCCAGGGGTGGAGAGTCTGCCTTGCAATGCAGAGGACACTGGTTTAATCCCTGGTCCAGGAAGATCCCACATGCAGTGGGGCAACTGATCCCGTGTACCACAACAACTGAGCCCACACACTGCAGCTACTGAGCCTGAGTGCTTAGAGCCCTCCGCAACAAGAGAAGCCTGCACACTACAACAAAAAATAGCCCCCACTCACCACAACTGGAGAAAGCTCCCAAGCAGCAATGAAGACCCACCACATCCAAAAAAATAAAAAAATAAATCTTTAAAAACACACACACACAAAAATAGAAAAACCTACTCAATGCGTCCAAACCTATTGCTCAGTTCAGTTCAGTTCAGTCGCTTAGTCGTTTCCGACTCTTTGTCACCCCATGAACCGCAGTACGCCAGGCCTCCCTGTCCCAGAGTCTACCCAAACTCATGTCCATTGAGTCGGTGATGCCATCCAACCATCTCATCCTCTGTCGTCCCCTTCTCCTCCCACCTTCAATCTTTCCCAGCATCAGGGTCTTTTCAAATGAGTCAGCCCTTTGCATGAGGTGGCCAGAGTATTGGAGTTTCAGCTTCAACATCAGTCCTTCCAATGAACACCCAGGACTGATCTCCTTTAGGATGGACTGGTTGGATCTCCTTGCAGTCCAAGGGACTCTCAAGAAGCTTCTCCAACACCACAGTTCAAAAGCATCAATTCTTCAGTGCTCAGCTTTCTTTATAGTCCAACTCTCACATCCATACATGACTGCTGGAAAAACCATAGCCTTGACTAGACAGACCTTTGTTGGCAAAGTAATATCTCTGCTTTTTAATATGCTGTCTAGGTTGGTCATAACTTTCCTTCCAAGGAGTAAGCGTCTTTTAATTTCATGGCTGCAATCACCATCTGCAGTGATTTTGGAGCCCCCCAAAATAAAGTCAGCCACTGTTTCCACTGTTTCCCCATCTATTTGCCATGAAGTAATGGGACCGGATGCTATGATCTTAGTTTTCTGAATGTTGAGTTTTAACCCAACTTTTCACTCTCCTCTTTCACTTTCATCAAGAGGCTCTTTAGTTCTTCTTCACTTTCTGCCATAAGGGTGGTGTCAGCTGCATATCTGAGGTTATTGATATTTCTGAGGTTATTGATATTTCTCCCGGCAATCCTGATTCCAGCATGTGCTTCTTCCAGTCCAGCATTTCTCATGATGTACTCTGCATATAAGTTAAATAAGCAGGGTGACAATATACAGCCTTGACGTACTCCTTTTCCTATTTGGAACCAGTCTGTTGTTCCATGTCCAGTTCTAACTGTTGCTTCCTGACCTGCATACAGTTTTCTCAAGAGGCAGGTCAGGTGGTCTGGGATTCCCATCTCTTTCAGAATTTTCCACAGTTTATTGTGATCCACACAGTCAAAGGCTTTGGCATAGTCAGTAAAGCAGAAATAGATGTTTTTCTGGAACTCTCTTGGTTTTTTGATTAAATACCAAAACAGTCCCTTCTTTCAACTGGTTGTTTTGTCTAAATCAATATTTCCCAAACTGTGTTCCTCAGCATATGTATTCATGGGACACTAAAAGAATTCTATTTTCTTTCTATTTGGCAAGTCAAGTGAGAAAAGGAAAAGGTGATATAACCTAGTTATCAGTCACTTCTGTAGCCAAGAGACGTCTTAAGGATAAAGAACTGAATGTCCTCTGTCCTGTGCTTTTCAGGCTGAATTTTTAAGAGGGTTGTAATTCTATTGTGTCCTATGAGAGAACTATCAACTATTTGTACATTTTTCTAATGTGTGCTTTCTTGGTTCTGGCGTTTGGTTGTAAAACTGAATCAATATGACAAATACAGAGCTCCAGTGGTTTTATTTAAAAAGGGGGTGGGGCTCTGAGATATATAGATAGGTAGATAGATAGATAGGTAGATTTTAGGTAATCAGGGACATTGACATGTGAATTGAGTATTGTTATATTAAGTAAAAGTGTTTTAATCTTGTTAGGCATAATAATGACACTTTATGTAAGAAAATCTCTCCCTTTTTTTAGAGATATACACTAAGGTATTTAAGGGTAGAATAGCATGCTGTCTGAAATTTCCTTTAAAATACTTAAGCAAAAAAAAGAGAGAGTGAGAAGATGGGGAAGTGGGCATAGATGAAATAAGTAGGAAGAATAGTGATAGTTGTTGAAGCTGGGTGATGAGTAGGTAAATGTCTTTACAGCCTCCACTTTAATTTTCATTCAACAATTTTTATAAAGCAAAGTTTAAAAGAATGTTCTGTGGTCAAATAAGATTGAGGAATTCTAGTTTTTGTAAAATTAAGCATTTTTCTTTACTATAGGTCTTCTTATAATCTTCATATGTTAGTGTGTAGGTAAATCTTTTGTTTTTCCTTTGCCGAACATCTCAAAAGACTGATATTCTGCCAAATATGCTAACATACATTAAGAAACACTGGCCTAAATTCCACCTGAGAACTGGTTCAGATTGAGTTGCCTGCTCCAACCACTGTTGGACTTTGTGACAATTTGCTTTTCTTTCTGTCTTCATCCATTTCAGCTGTAGGCAACCAAGTGCTGGGGTGGAGTTTTAGGACAGATGGTGTGAGGTTTACACCTTGGCTCAGCCACTTACTAACTCTCTTATCTCAGGTATGTCATTTAACCTCTTCACTCCTCAGTTCCTTCATCTGTAAAAAGAGGATAATCATAGTACTTATCTCACAGAACTGTTATACAGAATAAGTTATCAATAGACAATGTCTGTAAAGCATTTCATGCACTACCCAGTTCAGGTAAATGAAAATCGCTCAGTTGTGTCCGACTGTTTGCGACTTCATAGACTATACAATCCATGGAATTTTCTCGGCCAGAATACTAGAGCGGGTAGCCTTTCCCTTCTCCAGGGGATCTTCCCAACCCAGGGATCGAACCCAGGTCTCCTGCATTGCAGGCGGATTCTTTACCAGCTGAGCCACCAGGGAAGCCCATAATTCAGGTAAGTCCTCAATAAATCTGAGTCATTATTGTTATAATTCATTCTTTAAGAGCCAGCTTAGATTGTATTCTCTTTGTGAAGCCTTCTGAATTTCCTTCACTCAGAATGAATTTTCTTTTCTTCTGCATTCCAGTAGTTTTTGTACCTTTAATGTGTGATTAATTATAAATGCCTTGAAGATAGAGACCATGCCTTATTCAGTTCCGCTTTGTTCTAGCATCCCAACACAAGCAACCAAACCCAAAAGGGTGAGAAAGGTGTTCATCCGTGCAGATTGGTCTTTAAGTCCTTGAAGGACCCATATCACATGGTTTACATATCATGGCTTAGCCACATCTAGTTGCAAGAAAGGCCAGGAAATATAGTCTTCATCCCATCCCTCCCTCCACAAGTCTATGCTCTATGTATCCACCTCTGTATCAATCTTCTGTGTATGAATATTTCTATCCATCTATCTACATACCTGAGATGAAGTCAAAGGGTCAAGGCTAGTCCTGCAAAGAGCCAGTTGCCTGCTCTCTGGTGTCTGGAAAAGACTCTCACTGCCTTTGTTGTTGTTGCTGTTGTTCAGTCGCTAAGTCGTGTGTGAATCTGTCACCCAATGGACTGCAGTGCACCAAACTTCCCTGCCCTTCACTATCTTCTGGAGCTTATTCAGACTCACGTCCATTGACTCAGTGATGCCATCCAACCATCTCATCCTCTGTCGCCCCTTTCTCCTCTTGCCCTCAATCTTTCCCAGCATCAGGGTCTTTTCCAATGAGTCAGCTCTTCACATCAGGTGGCCAAAGTATTGGAGCTTCAGCATCAGTCCTTCAAATGAATATTCAGGTTTGATTTCCTTTAGGATTGACTGTTTTGATGTCCTTGCTGTCAAATGCACTCTCCAGAATCTTCTCCAGCACCACTCACTGCCTTTAATATGGTGATTTCAGCTTCTTGATGTTATAAATATCATTGGGCCTTTGACACATTCGAAACATCTTTTGGATTGACACACTTAAATACTATTTAGAAAAAATAGTATTCAAATCAGGGGAAAAAATAACACAAGTGCCTCTATATCAGTACTGTCCCTACTGAGGCACAGTAAGCACACACACTGACTATTTTGACAGGAAAACGCGATATTTACTTTGGCAACAGCCAGATTCACAGTTATTACTTCCCAGGACTAAGCTATATAGTCATGCATCTTCCAAAAGAACATACAGGCAACAATGTGAAATCCAGGATTTAATCAAATTATACCTGTTTCTTTAGCATAAGCAAGCTTTCTGTCAATTCCTATGCATCTTTTCATTTGATTTTCCTGACAATGTATATAAGTGAGAAATCAGGTTAATCCAGTAGTGAAGACATGCAAATGGCAGAGACCTGATTGGAATAAGCTTTGGGCCAACAGAGCTTAATTGTCTTTTCTTTTCTAGTTATGGTAGAAAGGAGCTAACACAATCAAGAACACATAGCTCTTCAGTTCCCACAGGAATAGCTAACTAATTCATGGAGAATAACAAAAAATCCACAGATGATCTAAAACCATCATATTAACTGTCACATTTCACTTTCTCCTTTGATGAAACTTCTCTTAACCAGCATACAGTATAAATGATGATTGCTTGTCTATTTTCTCTTTTTTTCTCTTTCTCTTATCACTCACAGCATTTCTTCTTATTGAAATTAATAAAAATATATTAACTGAATATTTGCCGTGCAATGTAAGAAAGACAAACTATATGAGGCCATTGCTCTCACTAGGTTAATTTACAATCCAGTTGACTTTATTTATAATTTTTGTTCATTTTTAACCCAAATTATGGTGTACTATATAACTACTATGCACCTTGGGTTTTTGCTTATGTATCATGAAAAGGGAAATATGGAATATACAGGACTTCCCAGGTGGTGCTAGTGGTAAAAACCCGCCTGCCAGTGTAGGAGACATAAGAGGCATGCGTTCGATACTTGGGTTGGGAAGATTCTCTGGAGGAGGGCCTGACAAACCCACTCCAGTATTCTTGCCTGGAGAATCCCATGGACAGAGGAGCCTGGAAGGCTAGAGTTGACAGGGTCACGAAGAGTCAGACACAACTGAAGTGACTCAGCATGCACGCATGGAATATATAGTAGTATGGAATATTCCTATAATAAGAACATGGAATTCAAAAGAAATACCCCATTCTTTTTCTAACAGCTACATAATATTTCAGTGTATGAAAACAGCATAACTTACTTAACCAGTCCCTAAATGATTCAAATTAAATCTTTTGCAGTTGCAAATAATGTTGCAATGAATAACTATACTTTTCCCACTTGGGCAAATATATCTGTAGAATAAATACATACAATTTGAACTAATGGCTTGCATGTCAGAGAGCATCTGCTCTTGTGATGTGACCTCTATTGCAATCAAAATAGCTATTGTCACACTGTCCTCCATGAAGAAAGACAATTTGCGTACTCCACAAACACATATCCACTCATATATTTGGCACCTTACTGTTGAATGCCGTTATCAAACAAGGAAATTACCACATTTAATAAATTTTGCCAATTGAAAAGATTAAAAACGTCGGCTCATATTTTAAACTTACATTTATTTTATTATAAATGAAGACAAGTACTTTTCACATGTTGAAGCAGGTATTTAGATCTATTTGTGGATTCTCTATTCTGCTTCATTGATCCATCTGTTATCTGTCTTTTTCAGGGTTAAGAAGGATGATTCTTAAGTTTTACAAAAGTTAGAAGGCATAGCTGAGCTCTGCCACTGATTAGCTATCTTGAATGAATCCCTTCATCTCTCCAATCTTAGCTTCTCCATCTATAAAAGGAGAGTTCAATCCCATAAGCTCCTTTACTCCGTGTAAGTTTGTTGAGTGTTAGGCTCTGTGCCGAGGATGCAAAGAGGGGCCAAATAAGATTCCATCTCTATTGCCACAGTGTTTACAGTCAGTGTGGGGAGGAGGCGGACACTATTCAAATCCTGACATAGATCATTGAGAGGCTGTAGCGAAGGAAACTTAGGCGATATTGGGGAGGAGGGAGCTGGGAGAGGGCCGTAAAGATTTCTTTTGGAAGGAAGTGATATGGAATCTGAGGTCTGGTGGGAAAGGAATTAGCCAGGTGAAGCCAGAGGAGTGGTGGAAAGAGTTTTCCAGGTTGACTTTCTGCCATGTGAGGGCTTGGCATGAATGAAGAACTCTGTTCTGTAGCTGGAGATAGAAAATGATGGTAAAATAGTAGAAGAGGAGGGACTAAAGAAGTATATAGGAATCAACCCGTGGAGAGACACGGACTTTCTCTTAAGCATTTGCTTTGCCTGGGACCTATAGGAAGTAAAGTCTGCATTAAAGATTAAAGTGGTGACATTTTATTGGAAGGTGAAAGCCCAGGGCAGCGAGAGTGAGGAAAAAGGAAGGTGAGGCCACGAAATGCTATCTATGTGTTATTACTCTGGTCACCAGGTCACAAGGAGTCTCAGCCACAAAAAACACAGCTGATCAATGGCCAGATGTGTTGCTCAGCCCACAGGATTGCTCCAGGAAGCTTACAAGGAAAATCATATTTCAGAGCAGTTCTTACTATGGAGAAAAGAGGGAGTAATTCATCTGCTTCATATTCTCCTATCTTATATTGCTCATTTGTTGGTTTCTCACACTGCAGAAAGCTAACCCCTCTGCACTTTCAGAGTGCATCTCTCAGCCCCTCTCTGGGCAGGTCACAGGGGTGGCATTTTATTCAAACCTGGAATCTGAGTTGTGGGTAGAATACCAACTGAGAGAAAAAGAAGGACACAGACAAGGGAATCTGAGAAGCACATGGAGTTTGTGTCCCACATACCATTAAAGGATTCCATGCAAGAGAGTGATGTGGTCTGTCAACGTTATGGAGAAGAACTTAAAGAGTGTCGAGAATGGATATGTAGGAAGCAGTTGCAATGATCCAGAAGAGAGTAGACGGTGTCTAGGGCTGGGGTGGTGGGTGTAGAAATGGAAAGAAGTGAATAAATAAGAGAAATTTTAGGAAGTAAAATTGTTGGGGCTAACAAAATGGTTGGGTTTGAGAAATAGGGAAAAGCATCGAGAATATCAGGCTTATGACCTGAGAAATCCAGTGGATGGTGGCATCATTTGCTGGGATAGGGATCTGAGGTAGAAAACCAAGTTGGGGAGGGGAGATCTTGACTTGGAGCTTGGACTTGTGCCTATGAGAAACCTCACTGGAGATTTCGAATAGGCAAATGAATATATGAGTCTGATTGTTGGGGCTGTACACATGCATGGAGGGATTGAATGTAGAGTGAGAAAGGGAAACTTAAAAACTTAAACATTTAGTGGCTCTGCAGAGAACGATGGGCTTGGAAAGAAGACAAAGAATAGGTATCTGAAGTGCCTTAAGTAGACTCTTAATTTACTTTTCTAGTAGTTATTTAAATATTGTTTGTTATGCATTTAAAAACAGTATTCAAATGACATAGTGGCAAAGATAATCAAATATCCGGCTGTTTGCTTTTTGATCACATCAATAAACTTTTACAATCTAAACAAACAACAACAACAAAAAGAACAGGCAAAGAAGTAGGAGGAAAATAAGAAGAGCTTCAGGTCCTTGAAGCCCAGGGAAGAAGGTTTCAGGAGCGAAGGGTCCCAGAAAGGGTAAGGGAGGTGAGGACTGAGTCCTTTGCTTTAGCAACATGGTGGTCATTAGTTATTTTAGCCAAAGTGATGGAACTGAAGAGTGAGAGGAGCTGATGAAAAGGAACTCATTCAAGAAATTTCACCGGAAAGGAGAGAAGAAGGAATAATAGCAAGAAGGTGCTCTGGGTTGAGACAGGTGTTTTGTTTTATCTTAAGAGAGACTTGAGTATGTCTAAATGTAAATGGAAAGATTCAGATTCAGGTAAAGGTTGAATATACAGGGGAGAGGAGCTACATTACAACCTGAGACTCCAAAGAGGACAGGAGGGGCTGGGATCCAGAACATAGGTCTTGACCTCAGGATGGGAGCATCCACTGAGAGATGGGAGGAAAGGAAGCCAGATGGCGCCAGGGAAGGTGGGGCTGTAGCAGGAAGTTGAGGGTCTGGTTCAATGGCTTCATTTTCTAAAAAGTAGGAGTTAGGTCATGTGCAGAAATGGGGAGAGGGTGGGAGGAAGAAGGGTAGGCAAGAGAGTGGAGAGGGTTTGAAATAGAAGAAACTTGCAATTTAGTGATTGAAAAAACTTCCTTCATGGGCAGGTTGGAGGAGAGATAACTGGGTGGAGGAAACAGGAGAAATGCAAAGGGAGGAAGGAAAGACGGAAGGGCGTGGCCACAACCAACTGGCCAGCATCTGCCTCCCAGCTTACCTTTTAGCCAACTTTGGCTCTGATCTTCCAGGTCATAGACAAGGAAGGAAACAAGGTGGGTCTGATAGAGCAATCCACAGGTTTTGGCTTCTAGATAACTGGAAGAGTGTGTCATTTTTATGACTCATAAATATTAACACAAGGACCAATCCATTTCTGAAAATTCTTCCTTTATTGTGGCATCATGGTGATACTTCCCAGTGTTGACACTGGAAAATAAAATACTGTAAGCATCCACTAAAATTTTAATGCAGAAGTATGTTAAAACTCTTTTGTTCCCCAGGCTTTTCTTTTCGGCTAGGACAGGACTTGACTGTTTAACTTGTGGTTAAGGATTATTTGCACGGGGCACCTTGGTAGGTGAAATGTAGTGGATTTGGCGTTTTGCCCATGGAACACTGGGCAGGAGCTCCAGTTACAAATTGCAGCTGTATAAAATAACAGGAAATGTGGGGCTTTGAAAGATTCCACTGGAAAGATTAATTATTTGGAAAAGAGTTAAGCCGCAGCTTCGTGTGCTTTTGGAGAAAAGGTGGCCTGCGCCATTTTTAATAGTGCAAAAGAAAATTCTGCTACTAGGCTAAAGAGTGGAAGAGAGGAGCTCTTGCTTCCTGGACGGACTCACATGTAGTTTTAAAACCATCTTTATTCTCTTTGTTGGAAGACGAGGAGTTTGAAATGAAAGCCAGATGGAATCCCCAAAAGATCTGAGGCTTAGAAAAGACAAGATCAGGATTTCCTAATTCTCTGAGACGACCTCCCTGTTTGTTTGTTTTCTCACTCCCACCCCCCATCTTGTTCCTCAACATCTAATACTTTCCTATACATCAGCCCACCTTGGACATTCATTTTTCTGTAGACATAAGAAAGTTATTCAAATAAACTCACAACTTCTGGGTGGACAACTGACCCTGGATTTAGCAATTCTGTGATGTCCAGAAAGATAAACCAACGTTTATTGCCCAGCTGGGACAACCACAGATGATCAGGCAAACTGACACACAGATAGGCTTTCTTAGAATAACATGTTTCTACACATTTAAAAGAAAATAATCCAGTCTCCCCAGTGTACTCTGGCTATAAACTGCCAAGAAATTGTAGGAGTGCTGGAGTTTGGGGGCCAAAAGGCATTCTTCTGGAGTCCCTGAGGCATTTGTTTATAAACATCTATAGAAAAAGGACGGAGAAGGCAATGGCATCCCACTCCAGTACTCTTGCCTGGAGAATCCCATGGATGGAGGAGTCTGGTGGGCTGCTGTCCATGGGGTCGATAGGAGTCGGAGACGACTGAGCGACTTCACTTTCACTTTTCTCTTTCATGCACTGAGAAGGAAATGGCATCCCACTCCAGTGTTCTTGCCTGGAGAATCCCAGGGACGGCGGAGCCTGGTGGGCTGCTGTCTATGGGGTCGCACAGAGTCGGACACGACTGAAGCGACTTAGCAGCAGCAGCATAGAAAAAGGATATGTGTCTTCAAGTAGATTCATCACTTTGTTTCACCTTGAACATTATTCATCTGAAGTCATCTCTAGAGAGATTTGTCTTGAGAGCTTACTTGAGCGATGAAGGGAGAAAATTTTCTCCATTTCTATCTCTCTCATAATTGAGCCTGACCACTGACTATGAGAAATGTTTGCTATACAACATGATGGGAAATGGGATGTTTAGGTCAATCAACTCTTTGGATTGATAAAGAGCAACTACTTGAAGACTCTATGTGCAGTAATACATGCTTCATACATTCACAGCTTCACAGTTTTGAAGCTGTGAAACTAGGGCTATCTGAGATGACCAGGACTTCAGGACTTGAGAATCTGTCAGCCAAGTGGGTCATCACTACAAGAGTCAATCTCATGCAAAGCAGATGGGTAGTAAGCTGGATATTTCCAGTTAATAGGAGGCCAGAAAAACCATAGTTCTTCTAAGTTTCTAATTGAATTTTTTAAGTCAGAGAAATGTGTTTGGGGAGAGATTATGATGGAAGTGCATGGTTTTCCCTTATCTTTAAAATCTAATAGCAGAGTCTCATGGCTGCCTCACAAGTGAAGGGCAGAGATGATGTCTATTTATCCATCATCTCCATTTTCTGTGTTCCCTCTCCACCTCCACCATCATCTTCTGCACACCTTGACTCTGGTACCCGGGGTCTCTTACTCTCTTCAATAATAAATGTTTAATGGCCCTTGTGCTAAGGGTTGAGAATGAGAAAAGACACAGTTCCTGCTCCCAGAGGACATACATTTTAGATGGAGAGACATAAGTACATGTCAATCCAGCGGGGTGTATGCTTGGAGCAGAGAATACAGCCCAGAATTTGGAAGGAAAAAAACTGGAGTAAAAGAGGCCAAAAGCAGCTCTGCCAATCACTGATTCATCTGAGCCCAAGAACAGAAGTCTGGAAGAGGCTTTGTGTTTATCACACCTGCTATGTCTGTCCACCACCTCTGAATGATATCAGAAGCACAAATCCCACTGCTTTCCCAGCCTTACTCAGGTGTTACTCAAGAGTCTCCTGCTAAACCAACCTCAATCAAACCCTCACTGTGTCACTTCGTTTAAAGATTCTTTCCTTCTCCTAGTCTTGGAAATCCTAAATGTCTCACATTTTTCTCTCGGTTCGTCTGTGCATCTCCAGCCTCTGGTTCCTCCAGGATGAGGTTTGCGGAGCTAAGATGGGTAAAGGGCAGAAACTGTCTACCTGACTGGGGCCGTGATGAAGAGCCACTGGGAAGTGGCACAGTTGTTGGAGAAGAAGGGGAAGCAAGAGAATGGTCACATCCCAGGTCTTGAGTGAGTTTCTAGGATGGGCCGCAAAGTGAGAGGCCTTGGCTTTGAGCAGAAAGGAATTCAAGAGTGAGCCATGGTAAAGTGGAAGCGAGTTTATTTAGAGAGAAAGGACTTCCCTCATAGCTCAGTCGGTAAAGAATCTGCCTGCAATGCAGGAGACCCAGGTTCAATTCCTAGGTCAGAAAGATCCTCTGGAGAAGGAAATGGCAGCCCACTCCAGTATACTCCGCCTGGAGAATCCTATGGACAGAGGAGCCTGGCAGGCTACAGTCCATGGGATCACAAGAGTCGGAAACGACTTAGCAACTAAACCACTACCACCCACACATTCTATAGGCAGAAAGCAGCCCATCACTTGTTAATTTAACAAGTCCTGCCCAGTACCTTTCTTTTAAAAAAGTATTCATGTTACCCATTTCATCAATTTGGGGGGCCTCAGCTGTGCCTAAAGTAACAAGAAAAGTCCTGTACTACCTCATTGTTATTGTTTTTTTGGGGGGGATTGTAATTTTATTTTCTTTTTGGTCTTTATATTTTTTTATTGAAGTATAGTTGATTTACAATGTTGTGTTATTTGCAGATGTACAGCAAAGTGATTCAGTTATATTTATATTTATCTTTATGTATTATATAAGTATATACATATATAGATAAATATATATATTCTTTTTAAGATAATTTTCCATTATAGATTATTACAAGATACTGAATATACCTTGTTGGTTATCTATTTTATATATAGTAATTTGTATCTGTTAATCTCAAACTCCTAATTTATTCCTCCCCACATCTTCCCCCCCCCCCCCCGTTATTCTTAAATGAGGAAACATCTAAAATTTGTGTAGAGCTTCCTTGGGACCCCACTAGACACTGTGTGCCATGTGATGTCACCCCCTAGAGGTGTGCAGCACAAGCCTGCACAGCTGAGCTGGCAGCCTTGTGATTCATGGTTTTGCTTTAAGAGCAATAGGCCTTTTTACATATAGAGTAGCAGTAGTTATCATAGCAACCATTGCTATCTTTTTTTTAGCATTCCGAATGTACCAGTATATATTATACAGTATAGAATATACATTTTTTGCTCAGTAATAAGCAGTCAGGATTTGAATCTGTCTCCCCAGGCCATGCTCTTTTTTCTTTTGGATTCCACCAATTATTTTACAGATGAGCAAACTCCAGCTCTGAGAGGTTGCACAGCTTGCTCTGAGTCACACAGAGTCTTCCAGTTTATTTCCCGGGATAAACGTATCTGCAAGAATGTGACTTCAGAGGAGAATCTCAGGGAGAGGCCTAATAATATTGAACACACACAAGATACGGCTCAAGCTCTTGTGGAATCTTTCTGTTCCTTTTCCTGCATGAGTAGTCATCTGGGCAGAGGGGAGCCCTGCATATGTTACCCACAGAAAGAGTTTGGTTCTCTTAGCTTGGATTAAAAGAAAGAGGTTAAATATGAGGTGAACTCAATGCAAACCCAGCAAGTGAAACTGAAATTCTGTAACTCAATGTGAAAGTTGCTCAGTCGTGTCTGACTCTTTGCAACCCTATGGAATAATATTGTCCATGGAATTCTCCAGGCCAGAATACTGGAGTGCGTAGCTGTTCACTTCTCCAGGGGATCTTCCTAACCCAGGGATCGAACCCAGGTCTCCCACATTGCAGGTGGATTCTTTACCAGCTGAGCCAACAGGGAAGCCTATATAACCCAATAACCCAATACTTGTGTGTTTTCAAAAATGAATATTTAATGATTTTTTCTGATTAAAGATAACATATACTCACGTTGAAAATTTATGTGATACTGCAAAATATCAAGAAAAATGTAAAACCCTGTTATATGTATTCAGTCACTAAGTCATGTCTGACTCTTTATGACCCCGTAGATGGTAGACTGCTAGGCTCCTTTGTCCATGGGATTTTCCAGGCAAGAATACTGGAGTGGGTTGCCATTTTTCCCTCCAGGGAATCTCCCCAACCCAGGGATGGTACCTGCGTCTCCTGCATTTGCAGGCGGATTTGTCACCACTATGCCCCCTGGGAAGCCCCTGTTACCCAAAAATTAATAGGGCTTGTTCACCATTTTAAAGCAGACAAAGAGAAATTGCACATTTATTTGCTCCTTGAGACTGTTCTATTGGGGCTGAGGCTACAGGCATTTCTTAGTTCTAAGAAGACAGAGAAGACCAGAACTCACATTGTATAACAGGGAGAATGGCCTACATAAACCTGGATCTGGTTCTATTTTAGTAAAACTGCTTTTCTCTCTCAATCTTCAGTTAAAAGTCAGTCTCTTTTCTCTTAGTTCAGTACTAAAAGTGATTTACAGACTTGAAAAACAATTCCTCCATTATATTAGGGGCTCAATATATGCTCTCAGTTGAAATGGAACGAAATAGATGAACAATGGGGGCAGGGACCACTGTCTGAGATTTTATGAAATCTGGTCTGATGGAGACATTAAGGCAAACACGTGGGTGGGTCAGACAGGTCTGGTTCTATTCCTCTTAACTGTTTGACTTTGGTCAAATGTTCCACATGTGCCCAAATAGAAAAAAATGAAAATGTTAGTCACTCAGTCATGTCTGACTCTTTGCGACCCTGTGGACAGTAGCCCGACAGACTGCTCTGTCCATGGAATTCTCCAGGCGAGAATACTGGAGTGGGTAGTATTCCCTTTTCCAGGGGATCTTCCTGACCCAGAGATCCAACCCAGGTCTCCCACATTGCAGGCAGATTCTTTACTTTCTGAGCCACCAAGGAAGCCCCACGCGCAAATAAAAGTTGGCACCAAATATAACCAGGTACTGGACTTCCTTGGTGGTCCAGTGGTTAAGAATCCACCTTCAAAGGCAGGGGTCAAGGGTTCGATCCTTGGTCCAGGAAGATCCCACGTGCCACAGGGCAACTGAGCCAGCGTGCCACAGCTACTGAAGCCTACACACCCTAGAGCCCGTGCTCTGGCAACAAGAGACACCACTTCAGTGAAAGCCGCAAGCGTTGCAACAAAGAGTAGCCCCTACTTGCCGCAATAGAGAAAGCCCACGCACAACAACAAAGACCCAGAGCAGCCAAAAATAAACAAACAAACAAATAAAAGGCGGTACTGAGCTTTCCAATGGGGGAAACTTCCC
Organism: Okapia johnstoni; assembly: GCA_024291935.2. Taxonomy (NCBI): domain Eukaryota; kingdom Metazoa; phylum Chordata; class Mammalia; order Artiodactyla; family Giraffidae; genus Okapia; species Okapia johnstoni. Next base: position 76,252,545 of record CM044306.1, on the reverse strand, counting down.
ATAATATTTTGGTCAACCTGGGCACATAAAACTTTTAGTGAAGAGATGAAGTTGTGATTTGCTTTTGCAATATATAAATTTAGTTACACATTCAGGTTTAATACCATGGGGTCGCAGAGTCAGACAGGACTGAGCATGCACACACACAAGAAATACAATACACACAGGAAATGCAATATAATAAAATAATTTATAAATACTGCTTTTTTCTACTTTCATATTTCATTTCACCATCTATTTAAAGTCTTCATGTACCTCTTGGTTGTCAGTGTCCTCACTGTGACTAGCCCTATGTATCAGGCATTCTCACTTTCACCTGGACTATTGGAGGTTCTCCTGGACCTTTTATGGGACGCTTTCCCTGGAATTTTTATCCCAAACCACAGAGTACCCATTTGAATAGCATTAGCCTGTTCATGCTTTCACTGGTCTCTTCAATATAACTACTCACTGTTCTGCCTTTTAAAGTGATCATAAAAAGCTTGTTTATAGCAACTTTCAGCATTGCAAATGTGAAGTCACATTCCCAGGCATAACTAGCAAATCTGTGTTACATTTTCTCACCTCCTTTTGTACTGAGCTGGTGATCTCCCTAAGCTTCCAAAACTAGAAATTTATAAAGCATTGGTGTAACATGAGAGGCGCCCTCAAGGACCCTGTGATATTGTGATTTATGTTAAGGAGTATATATTTGGTTTTTGTTCTCATTTCTGGCTCAGAGCTCCTAAAACCCTTGGAATTTCCTAAGTGATAAGAGCCATAAAGGTGAAATGGGTATCTTTCATTATTTCTGGAAGAAGCCCCTTTTAACCACACCTGAGTTTATTAATGAGCTAAATGTTTGGAAAGCCCCAAGATAATGTAAAAATAGGAGCTGGTTGCTGGGGGAACCAACCTTGTGATTAGGGATATGAAACTTCCACTCTCACCAGCCTGACCTCTGGAGAGGGGAGAGGAGCTGAAGGTTAAATCAATCAGGGATAGCCAGTGATTTTGCATATGATCACATATGCATATGTAATGAAGCTGAGAGTGGCATGCCCAGAGAGGGCATGCATGCTCAGCTGCCTCTTTCCATGTAACTGGCCCCATACATATTTCCCATTTGGCCATTCCTGAGTTATATTCTTTTATGATAAATGGATAATCTAGGAAGTAGAGAGTCTCTCTGAGTTCTTCGCATCACTCTAGAAAATTAATGGAACCCAAGGAGGGGGACATGGGAGCCCCTAATTTGTAGCCAGTCAGTCAGAAGCACAGGTGACAACCTAAATTTGCCATTGGCGTCTGAAGTGGGGGCTGTCTTATGAGACAACCTGTGAGATCTATCTCCAGGTAGATAGTGTCAGAACTGACTCAAATTACAGGCACCAGACTGGTGTCACACAATTGCTTCATGTATGGAAAACTCACACATCTGGTAACCAGAAGTGCCAGAAGTATTAAGTGTAAGAGGCACACAAGAGTGCATTTTTCCTTTACAGACCTCAAAATAAAGTACTCTCCTCTCTTCTGGGCAGTCATTTTAGGGAGGGAAAAAAACCTAGCCTTACTGGTAGACATATATAGTGGTTAACATGTTTAGACTTTATATGCCCAGGTATAAAATGTAGGTAGTAACTGTTATAATTAACTGTGGACTCCTGGAGGGCAGGAATTTATTCCTGCATCTAATTAATTCATCTTTGTCCTCTGTGCCCAACACAGCGACTGGCTCATAACAAGTGCTCAATTATATATTCCTTGGACAAGTGAATGAATCCAAAAGCATTACTTAGTTTACAAGGCAAGCATCCATTTCCGTCTGCAAGACTGTCTTGACTCCAGGCTTTTCTTACAGGTTTGGGTGTGGGAACTGGCCCAAACCAAGTGATTATGTAAGCTAACATGTCACACCCATGACTATAGTCCAGTGCTTAGAGCAGTGCTCCACACACATGGATTTCCAAACCCACATAAGTTAGAATGTATTCAATCAAGATGCTGATTTTGAATGCTGCCACCTCCCCTCCCTCTGGGCACAGCTCTGTAACTTCCCACACCTTGTGAAGTCCCAGCAGAGGCAGAGCAGAGGGAGACCAGTCTGGGCTTGCGATGGGGGTGGTGAACCCTAGACCCATGACTAAGACAACACCTGAGAATAAAGGACCAACAGACAGAAACGAGTTTGAATCAAAAGGCCAAGAGAGTGTCAAATTTGGGTGGTGTTTCCATGGAAAGATTAGAACCCCCCATAGAAAGAAATCCTGAGAAAACTGTAATAAATAGATAGGACATGGTCAGAAAATCCAGGTGAAGTGAAAGTCGCTCAGTCATGTCTGACTCTTTGTGACACCATGGACTATACAATCCATGGAATTCTGGATTGGTAGAGTGGGTAGCTGTTACCTTCTCCAGGGGATCTTCCCAACCCAGGGATCGAACCCAGGTCTGCTGAATTGCAGGCGGATTCTTCACCAGCTGAGCCACCAGGGAAGCCAGAAAACCCAAACTGAATTATATTTGATTAATTGAGTATCACTCCACTAGCCTGGTTTATTCATTTATTTATCTTTGTCTGTTCTGGGTCTTCGCTGCTGCATGCAGGCTTTCTCTAGTTGTGGTGGGTGGGGCTGTTCTCTAGTCGTGGTACACAGGCTTCTCTTGTTGTGGAGCATGGGCTCTAGGGAATATGGATTCAGTAGTTGTGGTACACAGACTTAGTTGCCCAGCAACATATGGAATCTTCTCGATCAGGGATCAAACCCTTGTCCCCTGCATTAGCAGGCAGACTTAACCACTGGACCACCAGAGAAGTCCCAGCCTGTTTTATCAAGGAGACTTTACCACAAGCCCTTTTGTGCATATGAGAGTATGTGTGAAAGAAGCCTATACATATGTGGTAGAAGGGGTCCCAGCTTCTGCCCATAAGTGGCTAAAGAAACAGGGTCAATAGGGAAAACAGGATTGGCCTCATCAGCTCTTCATCAGTTGACTAACTTTAGCCAAATTAGTAACATCCCTGCTTTTAACTTTCCTACTTTCGAATGTGGATAATACCAGTCCTCACCTCGTGGGGTTGTGGTGAGGACTGCCTGAGTAGACGCATATTGGTGTGGGTTCAGTTCAGTTCAGTCCCTCAGTCATGTCCTACTCTTGGCGACCCCATGGACTGCAGCTTGCCAGGCTTCCCTGTCCATCACCAACTTCCGGAGTTTACTCAAAACTCATGCCCACTGAGTGGGTGATGCCATCCAACCATCTCATCTTCTGCCGTCCCCTTCTCCTCCTGCCTTCAATCTTTCCCGGCATCAGGGTCTTTGCAAATGAGTCAGTTCTTCGCATCAAGTGGACAAAGTATTGGAGCTTCAGCTTCAGCATCAGTCCTTCCAATGAATATTCAGGACTGATTTCCTTTAGGATGGACTGGTTAGATCTCCTTGCAGTCCAAGGGACTCTCAAGAGTCTTCTCCAACACCACAGTTCAAAAGCATCAATTCTTCAGCGCTCAGCTTTCTTCATAGTCCAACTCTCACATCCATACATGACTACTGGAAAAACCATAGCTTTGACTAAACGGACTTTTGTTGGCAAAGTAATGCCTCTGCTTTTTAATATGCTGTCTAGGTTGGTCATAGCTTTTCTTCCAAGGAGCAAGTGTCTTTTAATTTCATGGCTTCAGTCACCATCTGCAATGGCATGGGTTAAAGAGCCACAAAAGATTTGTTATTTCTCCCATCAGATAGTGGAGTCTATTTCCCCTCCCCTTGAGGCTGGGCTGTCCTTGTCACTGGTTTTGACCACATAATCAGCAGAATAATGGCCTCCCCACAAGCGTGCAGAAGTTGGGTGGCAGTTTCATGGATGGGACAGAACCTTCATAACAGATAGGATGTGATCAGAAAATCAAAATTGAATTTATGTTTACTGAAATGGATATCACTCCACCACCCAAGATCAGGGCACTGGCAAATCAGGTGTCTGGTGACAACTTGCTTTCTGGTTCAGAGATGGCTATGTTTTCTCTGTGTCCTCACGTGACAAAAGAGGTGAGGGAGCTCTCTGAGGTCTCTTGGGCCCCTTTTATAAGGGCACTAATCCCATTTATGAGGGCTCCACCCTCATGACCTAATCACCTCTCTAAGGGCTCACCTCCAAATACTATCACATTGAGAATTAAATTTCAATTATGAATTTAGAGGGATACAACATTCAGTCTATAGTGGCAGGTATTACCACATCTGTGTTAGTTGGGATTAGTGTTGAACAAATATTCCTCCTTTCACCCTCTCACTGTGAGCAGAGTGGAGTTGGTCTCATGACTTGATTTGGCCAATGGGATGTTAACAGTGATGTTACTGAACCCAAACTTGGGTCTGCTCACTTGTGCACCATAAAGGCACTCTACTGACACTGGGTTGTGGTGAAAGAAAGTGCAGGGTTTTCTTTAGGGCACTAAGCAAGGAGTCCAGGGCAGCTAGTGCTCAAAACACCTGAACTCCTTGATGGGTTTCAGCAAAGCATCTTTAAAGGCCAGGTGAGGGTAGTGTCACTTAATCAATCTTTAGGCTCCAATAGGTTTGGGGCCTACATACTCATGGTCACATGGTCATCAGGTAGTTAATTTCTTCTGTTTGGTGGGGTTTTAGCATCTGTAAAACAATTTGGAAAATGTGCATCAGATACTGTTATGTAGGTGCTTCAGAGAAGCACTAAAGCAGAGCATATGGAGAGGGTCTCTCCTGGGAAGGCCCCATAGGGTTCTGCTCAGTTACAGTGACATAAGCAGAGACTTAAAAAAAAAAAATAATCTATTCATTTGATTGTGTTGGGCCTTAGTTGTGCTGTGCAGTCTTTTCAGTTGTTGTTGTGGCACGTGGGATCTTCAGTTTCAGCATACAAACTCTTAGTTTCTGCAAGTGAACTCTTATGGGAAGCATGTGGAAGCCAGTTTCCCGACCAGGGATCAAACCCAGGCCCCTTGCATTGAGAGCACAGAGTCTTAGCCACTGGACCACCAGGGAAGTCCCAAGCAGAGGCTTTAAATGCCAACTTGGACTTCTGTCATTACCACAAGATGCTCAGGAAGCCTGGAGATTTCGGAAGAATTAAGGGGTATATGAGCAGAGGCACCTAGCCACCCCACAGACCTTTTAGTGGTCATACACAATCATTGTTTTATGCCACTGAGTGTGGGGTGGTTTTTAGGTAGCAACAGCTGACCGATACACAATCTTTATGTGAGAAAACTGAGGTTCAGAGAATCTTGTTTAAAAACAAGAAAAGCTCATGGAAATGCTCATAGTTCAGTTCAGTCGCTCAGTTATGTCCGACTCTTTGCGACCCCATGAATTGAAGCACACCAGGCCTCCCTGTCCATCACCACCTCCTGGAGTTTACCCAAACTCATGTCCAAAAAGTTGGTGATGCCATCCAGCCATCTCATTCTTTGTCATCCCCTTCTCCTCCTGCCCCCAGCTCATAGTAAAGGAAGCTTTTTATTTAAAGAGTCGAATGAGAGTCTCTATTAGTTTCCTAGGGCTGCCATGACAAGTTATCACAACTATGTGGCTTACAACCCTGGAAAAGTATTCTCTCACAGTTCTGGAGCCTGGTCTGCTCCACTAAGGGGTCAGCCCTACCATGCTCCCTGGGAAGCCAGGAAGAGTCCTTCCTGGCTTCTTTCTAGTTTCTTGTGGTTCCCAGCAATCCTTGGTGTTCCTTGACTTGTACAGATATACCCTGCTTTTCAAAAGTTCACTTTATGCCACTTCACTTTTATGAAAGATCCATATTAGTACCTGTTTTCACTAACTGAAAGAAATCTGAAGAGAAACTTTGCTTTTACCCAAAATAGGTGAAAAGTGAAAATAGTGTTCAGAATGGTCTTGCAAGGAGATCAAACCAGTCAATTCTAAAGGAAATCAATCCTGAATATTCATTGAAAGGACTGATGCTGAAGCTGAAGCTCCAATACTTTGGCCACCTGATTCAAAGAGATGACTCATTGAAAAAGACTCTGATCCTGGGAAAGATTGAGGACAGGAGGAGAACGGGATGACAGAGAATGAGATGGATGGATGGCATCACCGAATCAATGGACGTGCGTTTGAGCAAACTCCGGGAGATAGTGAAGGACAGGGAAGCCTGACGTGCTGCAGTCCATGGGGTTGTCAGACACAGCGAATAATGATAACAACAACAAGTCAAGCAGCAAAAATGGCCCTGCCAAGCTCCTTCCCGGGGAGCTACACTCAGCATTTCATCATCAAGCCACTATAGCTTTGAACTGTGTCTGTGAGCATCTGTGCTTTGTCTCAATTTATTTTGTGCATCTGTTAGCAAGATGTGTCCTAAGGTAATTGCTTCTCCACTTTACATGATCTTGGCTTACGAAAGGTTTCCTAGGAACTCTCTACTTTCAGATAGGAGGGAAACTGGTAGCTGCATCACTCGATTCTCTTCCTCCATTGTCACATGACCTTCTTCCCCGCACGTGTCTTTGCATCTGATTCTCCTTCTCCTTTCTCTTAGGAGGATGCCAGTCATTGAATTTAGCTCTCCACGCCCCAATGTGGGGGCTTCCTTTGTGGCTCAGCTGGTAAAGAATCCGCTTGCAATGTGGGAGACTTGGGTTCAATCCCTGGGTGGGGAAGATCCCCTGGAGAAGGGAAAGACCCCAAAGAGTGATGTTATCTTAACTAATTACATCTGCAAAGACTCTATTTCCAAATAACGTCACATTCTGAGGTTCTGAGTGGGCATGAACTTTATGGGGTGGGGGTCACTATTCAACCCAGTGTGGTTCCTCTGCTTAATACTGAAAAATCAAAGAGATTGTTAGGCAGAGTGTGCTCAAAAGAGAACTTCAGGCAAAAATTCAGAGGGCATGGTTTAAACCTTGAGGGAAACAGGTTGGGGAGCCTTGGGGTAGAAGCTAAGACTGAATCTGTACATAGATATTTCATACATCTGTGACGGTTTGGGAGCTACAAAAGAACACTGTTGAGTGCCCTTGCTCTAGGTTATGTAAAAGTGAGCATTGCTTAATTTGAATAAAACTCTCAAGCCATTTTAGACTCTCGCACCATGAGGCGCCATTTTCCATCCACTGGTTTCTCTGTCAGAATCTTTTGCGATGCGCTTTTGTTCACATGAGCCCGTCACAGGAGGTGAGAAGCCCTGGACACCACCTACCTAGTACCTGCTGTCCTCTGGATGATTCATTTCTGCAGGAGTGTATTTCAGAAGTTTGGGAAAACAACCGAACGTGCTGTGTGAGTCTTGGCAAGAATACTTCTGAATGTCTACAAACTGGCTATTTCAAAATCAAACCAGTGTGCAGACAAGTGCCTGCATGCTCAGTCGATCAGTTGTGTCTGACTCTTTGCGACCCTATGGACTATAGCTGGCCAGGCTCCTCTGTCCATGGAATTTTCCAGACAAGAATACTGGTGTGGGTTGCCATTTCCTACCAGACAAGACAAAGCTTGAAATCCTTGGCTAAGACATCATGTGTGCCAAGTTCAGATGTAGAAGATACCACTTCTCAGGCTAGTTAATCCAAATACAAAACAGAATGCAAAATGTTCCTACTGTATCAAGTCCCACTGGCTCAGATTTTCTTTAACATGCATGGGGACTGGGACCAGGCAGTGAAAGTGAACTGAAAGTGTGAGTCAGTCAGTCATGTCCAACTCGGTGACCCTATGGACTGTAGCACCCCCAGACTCCTCTGTCCATGGGATTCTCCAGGCAAGAATACTGGAGTGGGTAGCCTTTCCCTTCTTTAGGAGATCTTCCTGACCCACGGATGGAACCCAGGTCTCCTGCATTACAGGTAGATTCTTTCTCATCTGAGCCACCAGGGAAGCCCCAGTGTCAGGCAGACCTGGATGCAAATCCCATTTCTGCTCCCCAGTAGTGATGAGACCTTGATGTGCACCTGTGCTGAGCCTCAGTTTGGAAATCTGCAGAATGGTCCTAACATCCATGTCAGATGGCTGTGTGAGGGTTAATGACAGTAAGTATAAAGGGCTGAGAACAGAGCCAGGTCTGTAGTGAGCCCTCACAATGTCCAAGTTCTGTTCTGTTGCCCTTATCTTCCTGTATAGAGACAGATGCCGAAGGATGGAGAGGTAACACCATCACTGATGTCACAGAGTTCCCAGGTGTCAGGATTGCACATCCTTATTTTTTCATCACCAGACTGTCCTTAGCACATACAAAGGGCTGGGGCAGGGAGACACCAGAATTGGGAACTTGGAAGAAGACTGGACAACGCAAAGATGAGGGATCAAAGAGACACAAAAGCACCAGGGAAGGAAGTGTTTGTTTTCTCTTTGGTACATTGTGGGCTTTTTGGCTTTATGGGAGGAGGTTGAGGCTTTGATGGTCCTGCAGAGGAAGAGTGGAAGACAGAAGGCTGGCTAAGGTGGCAGGCATCAAGAAGAGGTGCAAAGGGGGCTGCAGAGACTAGGAAAATGGGTCAGGCCAGAAGAGCCTAGAGCCAGACCAGGAGAGCAAGGCAAGTCCAAGAAGGACAAATGGAGCTGAAACAAGCTAATCTAGTCCAGGTAACAAGAAGCTGGGCCACAATGTCTGGGCCACTTCACATAACAATTAGGGCTGATTTACACAGCTCTTGCCACAGCTATATATCAGCTCCTTTAATGTGCATTACAGCTCTACCAGGCGGTTACTGAGGCCCAGAGAAGTTGCAGTTGCCAGTTCCAAATTCCCTTACCTCCTGTTGTGACGCCCCTGAGGATTTTCCTGCTACACTGAACCTTCAAGTTGTGAACTAAGGCTCCCCTCTCTGATACTTACTGCGGTCCTTGCTTTCGGAGGACGTGTTTCTGCAGCTCAGCCTTGGCACCCCATGCCCAAAGTGGTGGCATTTGCCCCTCTACCACAGGAAACAGACACAGAGACTCCAGCTGCACCCTTAGGTCCTGAGTCACCCAGGCCTGCCGCTTCCTGTCTGTCCTCCTAGGGCAGGGAGAAGGCTGGCACGATTCTGGTGGTGATGGAGGGTGGTGAGGACGTTGCCCCAACTCCTGAAGACACAACAGTTGTGTGTGTTACACAACAGTTGTGTGTGTTACACAACTGGGAAGGCTTAAGGAGGCAAATCTTTTTTGTTCTATAATTATGGTGAGTAAAAAATTTAGAGAGCAGATACCACTAGGAGCAAGAAGTAGGCACTGACTTGAACTCACATTAAGTCTAAATGATTCTGAGAGGTGAGTTCAGAGCAACTGGGGTGGGAGTTGAAAGTGAGGGGCCAAAAGAATCCACAAAAGGAAGAAAAGGCAGGCAGAAAAGGAAGGCTCAATTTAACCAAAATGAACAATAGTTCCTCAAACTAGTCCTGCCTGGAAGCACTCTTGAGGTCCATTTCCTAAAATCTCCAGATTTCAGCCAGGACAATGCAGGCCAAGCATCTGATTGAAGGAAGAGGGTGGGTGAAAGTAGTTGGATTCACTCACCGGATACAGATTTGCCAGAAAAGGAAGTGAGGGTGTCAGGGACATTATTTCCACTTCCTGGATACACATTCAAACATGGAACAACGAAGTCCTAACAGGACAAGGCAATAAAATAATCGACCACCCCTGGAGGTACCACACCCAACACAATTCAGAGGAGAGTAAGAACTAGAAGTTGTATTTATAAGGCTTCCAAAGAGGATTGCCTAGCTGCTACCTTAAATCTAAAAGACAACAAAGACCCTTCAAGGACACTTTTTTATTTAAAGCCAGCTCTAAGAAGATTGAACATAACCTCTTTGCCTTTTAATAAAATTAAATAAATTCTGGTACACTCAGACCGTGAAACAAACACTATGTGACCTCTCCAGAAACTTAGCTGTTTTCTAGGTGGTGGTATAGAATGATTATCAAGATTATTTCACTTGATTATCAAGTGAAAAAGTCAGAAGCAGAAAAGTTTGGAGAGCCCGCTACACAGTGTGCAAAGTACATTTAACTGTGTGTGTGTGTGTGTGTGTGTGTGTGTGTGTGTGTGTTAGTTGCTCAGTCATATCCGACCCTTTGTGACCCATGGACTGTAGCCTTCCAGGCTTCTCTGTCTATGGAATTCTCCAGGCAAAAATACAGCAGTGGATAGCCATTCCCTTCTCCAGGGGATCTTCCCGACCCAGGGATCCAACCCAGGTCTTCTGCATTGCAGGCAGATTCTTTATCGTTCGAGCCACTTTGGAAAAAATTTTGGAGTAATAAATAAGTAAAAGAATATAAAATAAATTTTAAAATAGTTTTGAATGATAATGAAAATGTAATTCCAACTCACGCAAGGCAAAAGACTCTCGGCCCCCTTCCTGGTAGATTAGTCCTGACTTCACTCACACATGCCCGCCTGCTGGGTTCAGGACTGGGGATGAAAGAGGCTTACGTTTCAGCAGTCCCCAATCTGGCCTCATTTGCTCTTCCTTCACGCTGACCTCAGCCTCCTGTTTATCAATTGCTTCAGGACTTTTTTTCCCCCCAAAACAGATTAAGCCACAGTTGTTCATCTGTTCAACAAAGTCTGCCCACTGTGCAGTCTGTGGCTCTGCAGGACTGGGTGTTGCAGAAAACCTGCTGGCTGTGAAACAGAAGGGGAGTTGTTTTCTTTCAAGCCAGTAGTTTCCAGCATGAGCAAGCATATTTCTTGTTTAAAAAAAAAAAAAAAGGTGAAGACTTAATTCCTCGATCTCTTAAATTAAGGAAAAAGAAAAAACATACCGTTTTCTTTGTACAAGGTGGTGATATTTTTCTTGCAGGGGGTCACAGATTGTCCCAGAAAGAAAAACTCAAGTGCTATTCAACCCCAGTTTCAAATTTGATCCTGGGCATTCCCTTTGAGGAAAATTGGGTGTCTGCCCAGGAAGTTTGGAGCAGTGGCCAAGATTCACTCACATCTGGGATATAAGACCTCCTGGAGAAGGGGCAGGGAGGACCTTGGCATTTACTGAAGACCTACTACTGTGTGCTGGGCACTGTGCTTGGCACTTGTACCGTTATTACATTCATATCACACTAACTCTGTGAAGTAGATACTGCTAGTTTGCCTGTTTTACAGAAGGAAACTAAACCTCCAAGTGGTTAAGTATCTCCCCTGAGGTCATACTCTAGAAACACCTCAATATGTAATGGCTTAAAACAACACGTTATTATTATTGCTTATGGTTCTCTGAGGCTCAGCAACTAAACCACCACCACCACATGCTTCTCCTGGCTTTTCTGCTGTGCTGTCTGGTGCTATGAGCCAAAGGTGTGAATGGGCGTAGCAAGGCAAGCTCAGTCACTGTGAGGCACTGAGATTCAGCCAAGGCCAGTCAAAGACGGAGCCTTCCCTGGGAGATTGAGGTCACCCCCCAAGAGGGCCTCAACAGGGCGTGTCATTCCTGCAGCACCACCGCATCTTTTAGTCATTCCTTGAACACTCCACTGGGGCTTCCCAGGTGGTGCTAATGGTAAAGAACCCGCCTGCCAGAGATCTGGGTTTGATCCCTGGTGGGGAAGTTCCCCTGGAGGAGGAAATGGCAACACTCTACTACTCTTGCCTGGAGAATCCTGTGGACAGAGGAGTCTGGCAGGATACAGTCATAGGGTCACAAAGAGTTGGTCACCACTTAGCATGCACGCACACATGAGCACTCCATTGGTGCCAGGCACTGCCTTCCCCCTCTTCTCATTCTGTACACTACTTCCCTGGCCTGTTACCTTCTCTCCTCGGAGAGTCTTCTAAACCCCACCTCCAATGCAGAATCATCTGCTTCAGGCATTCACTGAATAAAGAATCGTTACCATTAAATTTTTTAAAAAGATTTTAAAGTTGAGGGGAGGAGACAGCCTAAAGAATCTGAATGCTGCAAATTGGAGAGTTTAAAACACAATGACTTTAGACAAGGGCCTGGAAATGGCCTCAATCAATGTTTATTGAAAGATTAAGCAAACTTTACATTCCTGCTGTTGGTAAATAAAAAGATTTCTTTTTCTAATAAGCTAATCATTAGAAGAGATTGCAAGAGGGAGTCAAACTTAATTAAGAGAATAGTTTTCAAACCTTTTGTTCTATCCATTCCAAGTAATAGGCTTCTTAACAAATTTCAAGAGTGCCTTAGGTATTTGTTAAAGAAAGTCTAAGATTGGTCTCCCGTCTCCATTGGACAGGATTTCATATCAGTTAATTTATGTTGGTGCTTAAAAGTAATAACACTATTCAGCTTTGAAACAGCCCTTCTCCTAATTTTTTTATATTTAAAATGATCTTTAAACTTTTCACCCATGAGCGTGTGCTAAGTTGCTTCAGTAGTGTCTGACTCTGCGACCGTATGGATTGTAGTCCTCCAGGCTCCTCTGTTCGTGGGATTCTCCAGGCAAGAATACTGGAGTGGGTTGCCATGCTGTCCTCCAGCAGATCTTCCTGACCCAGGGATCAAACCCACGTCTCTTTCGTCTCCTTCATTGGCAGGCAGGTTCTTTACCACTAGCGCCACCTGGGAAGCCACCATACACCAAAAAGTGTCCTGGCAAAATGTCTTAAGGTCTCCCAGGACCTTAAGAATAAAATATTGTGCCTTCATCTGTCAAACAGAGATAGTAGTGTGTGCATCACTACTGTATCATAGAGGGGTCACTGAGACTTAAATGAGATTGGTACATAAAAATATTTTGAGCAGTTTACAGCTTTTCCCTCTAGGTTTATTGCCTGGTGTCCCTCACCCTACTCCTGATTCTGTCTGTAGTCTTTCCTTATCACCTGGAAGTCAGTAGCATTTATTGCCTCAGGTGAAGTGAAAGTTGCTCAGTTGTGTCTGACTCTGCGACCCCATGGACTATACCCTGATGCTGGGAAAAATTGAAGGCAGGAGGAGAAGAGGACGACAGAAGATGAGATGGTTGGATGGCATCACTGACTCAATGGACATGAGTCTGAGTACACTCGGGGAGTTGCTGATGGACAGGGAGGCCAGGCATGCTGCAGTCCATGTGGTTGCAAAGAGTTGGACACAACCGAGCGACTGAACTGAACTGACTGGACTATAAAATCCATGGAATTCTCTAGGCCAGAATACTGGAGTGGGTAGCCTTACCCTTCTCCAGGGGATCTTCCCAACCCAGGGATAGAACCCAGGTCTCCCACATTGCAGGTGGATTATTTACCAGCTGAGCCACCAGGGAAGCCCAAGAATACTGGAGTGGTTAGCCTATCCCTTCTCCAGGGGATCTTCCCAACCCAGAAATCAAACCAGGGTCTCCTGCATTGCAGGAGGATTTTTTACCAGCTGAGCTATCAGTTGGATTATCCGTTGGATCATCGAAAAAGCAATAGAAAAACATCTATTTCTGCTTTATTGACTATGCCAAAGCCTTTGACTGTGTGGATCACAACAAACTGTGGAAAATTCTTCAAGAGATGGGAATACCAGACCACCTGACCTGCCTCTTGAGAAATCTGTATGCAGATCAGGAAGCAACAGTTAGAACTGGACATGGAACAACAGATTGTTTCCAAATAGGGAAAGGAGTACATCAAGGCTGTATATTGTCACCCTGCTTATTTAACTTATATGCAGAGTACATCATGAGAAACGCTGGGCTGGATAAAACACAAGCTGGAATCAAGACTGCCGGGAGAAATATCAATAACCTCAGATATGCAGATGACACCACCCTTATGGCAGAAAGTGAAGAAGAACTGAAGAGCCTCTTGATGAAAGTGAAAGAGGAGAGTGAAAAGTTGGGTTAAAACTCAACATTCAGAAAACTAAAATCATGGCATCTGGTCCCATCACTTCATGGAAAATTGATGGGGGAACAATGGAAAAAGTGACAGACTTTATTTTCTTGGGCTCCAAAATCACTGCAGATGGTGATTGCAGCCATGAAATTAAAAGACACTCCTTGGAAGGAAAGTTATGACCGACCTAGATAGCATATTAAAAAGCAGAGACATTACTCTGCCAACAAAGGTCCATCTAGGCAAAGATATGGTTTTTCCAGTAGTCATGTATGGATGTGAGAGTTGGACTATAATGAAAGCTGAGCGCTGAAGAATTGATGCTTTTGAACTGTGGTGTTGGAGAAGACTCTTGAGAGTCCCTTGGACTGCAAGGAGATCCAACCAGCCCATCCTAAAGCAAATCAGTCCTGAATATTCATTGGAAGGACTGATGCTGAAGCTGAAACTCCAATACGTTGGCCACCTGTTGCGAAGAACTGACTCATTTGAAAAGACCCTGATGCTGGGAAAGATTTAAGGAGGGAGGAGAGGATGAGATGGTTGGATGGCATCACCGACTCAGTGGAAATGAGTTTGAGTAGACTCCGGGAGTTGGTGATGGACAGGACAACCTAGTGTGCTGCAGTCCTTGGGGTTGCAAAGAGTCGGACACAACTGAGCGACTGAATTGACCGACTGAGCCTCAGGGGTGAAGTGATAAGGCAGAAAAAACAGAAAACTACTTGGGAGTGGTAAGACTGAGTCTGAACAACTAAAATTTAATCATGGAAGCATCAAGTTTGTGCCATAAATACTAGGAATGGAAAAACTGAGAACTAGTCAGGGATTATCAGGAGTTTCAGGGAGGAGAGAAGCAGAGGAGAGGTGGTAGGTCCCTGAGAAAGCTGCTCTTCCCACCCTCCCCTACCCTCTGGGTAAGAGAGGTGTGCCCAAGAATTTGTCAAACAGAAGCAAGAGCCCTGGCGGGGGAGGTGGGGGTGAGTGGCTCTCTCCAGGTGTTGCAAACTGCGGCTTGTTCTAGGTGACACGGGGAAGTGGTTTGGGGCAACCAGAGAGAACCAGGGCTTTAAGGTGTGGAGTGTAGGGTCACCCTAGGCAGAGGCCTGATGGAGTGTTAAGTCCACAATTTGGATTGATAAAGTGAATCTGCATATCGAGACCCACCTGAAAGGAGGCTACCCCGGGGCCTCACCCAGGACACAAATCTAAACCTAAGTGAACCTGCATGGAATCCTCATACCTACCAATCCCAGTCCTCCAGCTCAGCTTTTGTCAGCTCACCTCATCCTAGAAACCAGGACCTGCTAGCCTTACAAGGAGATTTCTGACTTCTTAGCCCATCATGTCCTGTTTCCTGTTTCTGGGAGGTCTTTTTTAACACGCTGTAAACTCACTTTTACCCAAACATCCCAGGAAGAGTACTCCTCTGTTTGGGAAGCACGGCACGCCCACCACCCCCACCACCCCCACCCCTGTATGCACATTGATTTCCCTTGAGTAAAGGACATTAGACTCAAATTATTTTACTTTTGTCATTTGACAGGACGTAATGGCAGGTGCTGCCGTGGAGAGAGGAATAACCAGGACATTTGAATCCAGCTACTCTCCATCATCTGGGAACAGAGAAAAAACCTGGGGTAGGGTAGGTGTGCTGCACTCTATGGGGTCACAAAGAGTCGGACACAACTTAGGGACTAAACAATAATACAGCAGGGGCAACAGGTTAATATTCTGAACAGTCATGATGGGAAAATGGACATGGACAGCCCAAAGAGGACAACCCTGGAGCATCTCCATGACTGGCAGGGTAAGTTCCTTCTTTTCTATTTTAAGATTGATTTGACTGTTTATGGGCTTCTGGAGACTACTTTGTGTTCATCAAGGTCATCTCCCTTTGGGGCACACAGTGAAACTTTATTTCCTAACCTCTGCTAGGAAGTTGGGTGGGATAATGTGACCAATTTCGGCCAGTGGGGATGGGGCAGAGGTGAGAGATGCTAACTTCTTGCAACCTAAAAGCCTCTGACATGATTCTCTACAACTGGAAGCAAAGTGCTTTGAGGGCTTAGGAGTCAGACAGAGCCACAAACAGGAGCCCAGGTTCCTGAGAAGCCTTTTGGAGAAGAGCCATACATAGGACTAGGACACTTGGGTTGGACTGTTCCTAAGCAAGAGATAAACTATCCTTCGGTTAAACCATTGAATCATAGTGGGTGTTTGACATAGAGGTCAACCCTAATATACACTGTATGAAAGTAAGTTTGTTGAGTTCCTTTCAAATGTGATTGTGTCTCCCTAATTCTGTACCCCTGCCTTTGTTCCCTGTTTTGGAACTCAGACATTTTAGCATCTTTCCCAGAAGTCAGAGAGGCATGAGTACAATAGCACCTTACTTGCCTCCTAAATGTCTTTTGGGATTTAAGCATTTAAAAGAGTGAGCATGAGATGGTTTCATTTTAGGAACTTGAAATTCCTAGGTGTCGGGAGCCGCGATAGGCATTACTGACAAAATGGAGGCACGGCCCCAACCCCCTCTCCTCATCCCGCAGGCACAGTCCCGGGATGGAGGAGTTAGGTCTTGTGATTTTGACTTGTCCTTTCCTTCCTCCGGTTGAGTTGGCTGGAAAGAATGTTATAATCCATAAAGTTAACTATTGACATTTGTTCAAGGATCTTTACAGAGAATGCTCCAGGATGAGCACATAGGCCAAAGCTTGAGACCATGGGAAACATTGTTATCTGAAACCTGCTTGTAAGGGAAATGTTTATGGCAAAACAAGTTTGCTGAGTTTAGGGGTTAAGAATAATTAAGAATAGTTAGAAGCTAAAAGTGTAAGGTATGTTGTAGTGTCGGCATATTGTACTATAGCTTATGGAAAGTAGGTGTTTTAGAGATACTAATAGCTAAAAGCCTTTTTAGGAGATGATGAGCTTAAGTTACTAGGGGATAACAGGATTTAAAGAGATAAGAAATAAACTGAGGAATGTGATACAGCCCAGAGACAAACGAGTTACAATGTTATCACAAGGACACTTAAGAGGGAACTCTGAAGGACAACAATTTTTTATGGAGACAGTAAATATGGGTGAGGGGAAACTGAAGATGTCATACCTCTGACCTAATGCTTTTGTAAAAGTATAAAAGAAAACCTGATGCTTAAAATAAACATGCAGCCCAGTGCTTTGAGCGAGAGACTGCATCATTTTCTCCGATGAGATGCAGTCCAAATGAGTGAGAGGCTGCATCATTCGCCGACCCCGTTCATCCCTTCAGGGAGGTTCCCTGGCTGCCGGAGCTGGACTAGGTTTAAAGAATTTTAGAAATGGAAGGCACATTTGTAGTTACCTGGTTTAACCATTAAAACAAATGAGGAGGAAACCGAAGTCTTTGGGGACACAGTACTGATATAAGTCCGCAAGCTGGATAGTACTGAAACCAGAATCAGCACCCATTCAGAGCTCTGTTCTTAGTGCCTGTCAATACATCTGGACATCTAGCACAGAATCACACTAACAAGTCAAGCTTTAGAACTGGACCAAGCTGGACTAAAATTTTGGCTTCCCTCTTACCAGGAGGACTATCTCAGGAATAACGTGTAACATCTCTAAATAGCATTTAACTCATCTGTAAAACAGAGATAATAATAATAGCACTTTCCTTTTAGTGTTGTTATATCAGCTAAACAGAATAATGCATTTAGAGGGCTTAGCACACATTTGACCCTAATAAAATTTTATGATGTTAGTTTCTGCCGTTATTTAAAAGAATACCAATCTTGTATCAAAAGATGCAGCAGCCTTAACGGAACAACATCCCACACAGCTAGAGGATCACATTCTCTGTTTGTGCTTTTGAAGGAGTTCAGGACATGCCACCCCAAAATATACAGCTTCAGTGTATTGATTATTTTGAGGTGAAGTCACTTGAAATGCAGAGAAAGACTTTCTCTGAATTCTTCTTATCTGTCTAAAGACAGATCCTCCAAAAGGAACTCAATTGTCAAAAATCCCCTCCCCCAGGAAGGTGTTTAATTAACCTAGGGAAGATCAACTCTTATCATAGGAGTGGAGACTGGAAGTCCACATCACACCCTGACAAACTTTGTCACAAACTATCTTTTCCCTCATCTGATCTTCTAAGGGCCCATTTATCTTTCCTAAAAATCATTTACTCTCCCCTAAGGGACCTGTATACCCCTTCCCTTCCCCTGTAAGTAGACACATAAAGTCTCAAATCCTTTTTTGGGTATTCACTTTTTCCCCTAACTTGCCTCTGTCCACATAATATTAAAAATTAATAAATTTAAATATCTTTTCTCCTGTTAATTTACCTCTTGTCTGTTATTTCATAGATCCAGCTAATGAACCTAAGAGGGTACAGGGAAAGTCTTTCCTCCTCTGTACTCCTTTGGGGGGCATTGACTCCTTACTTTATATGCCTGACTCTCTCCTCTTCCAGAAGGTAAATTTCTCATTGCCTTATCTTTTTCTGTGTCCCTCGGGGCCCAGGAACATGACTTGAACAAAACAGGTGCTCCCGTGAAGTTTGTTAGGGAGCAGAGCCTGGCATAAATGAATGTAAAGGGCTTGTTGAGTCTCTAGCACCCAATACTCAGCCAGAGTTGACCAGTCCCCATGCCTGCCTCCCTCTTCAGGGCTCCATCTCCTGTTTTGGTGAAGAGAAGACAGCCACTCCTGAATAGCTGGATGGCCTCATTAGAAAGACTTTGATCTTGAAGATCTTCTAGAGAAAATGGTAGCCCCAGAAGTGCCTAACCAGTTCTGGTCACCAGCAGGCAGACCTAGTTTCCTGGGCTCTTGCTGTCTAACACCTCAGGATAAGAACTGCTTCATGCAAACCAAAGGCTGAAAAGTCTTGATAAGACTAGCTCCTTGTACTGGGGTTTACAATTCCCATTTGCATATACCCTGTCTCTGCAGCCTGGCCTTGCTTTCAGAATCCAGACCATTTTACTTTCTAGCAGCATCCCCAGAGCAGGAAGAGGTGGGGAGGATGAAAATCAAACTGACTGTAGCTCTGGGAAATGTGAAGATTTGAAACTACTTTTCTAAGAATCAGTCTCACTATTTGTTGATTTTGAGAATTATCTGGGTGAAGCAGAATTTGCCAAGGCCTCTTCGGCCCAGAGGTCCTAAGAAGACTCGTTGAGCAATAAAAACTCAAAACTCCTTGGGTTAGACCCCACTTGAGTAACCCAGACCTGTGGCCTCCTCCAGTGTCAATTGTTGGAGGACCCAGAGGAGCACAGGAGCTCAGTCTTAACCCTCAAAGCCAGGGTGAGCATTGACACTGCCACTCCTGCCAGAGGCTGAGGTCCCATCCCCAAGGTACCCCCTGAAGTCCTCACTACCCTGTGAGCTCTGTGGACCCCTCAGGTGGAATAAAAGGAACCTCTCATCAGCCCACATGACATAGTGGCTCCTGCACATTCAAGTAACCTCTGCCCACATTGCTACATGCACTTCGGACCCAAAGCCAGGTCCTGTTACCCAGAAGTCCTGTGAATACAGTGGGCTCTTTGGCTAAGCAAAACTGATTTAGTCTTTGGAGCAGCAGTTTAAGGGCTGACAGCTGTTTCCAAGGCTTGGTAAAAGCAGGAAGTCATCTTGGGGAAAATTTTCTTTGTTCTAAGAAGATACTTGGGTCAGGCAAATATAAGAGCTTAAAGATGCTCCGTGCCCTGGGGGAAAGGGTGCAGCAAGATCTTTTGTAGAAAACAAAGGCCTCCACCCTTCTTCATCTGTGGAGTTGATCTCAAGGAAAAGAGGGGGCCAATTTGCAAGAAGGCCCAAGATCTCAGGGTCACTGAGGCAGCTAATTAGAAAGGAGGACAGGAACACCAACAGGAGCCCACCTCCAGGAAGGCAGCACTGAACATGACCTGGGATCAATAAGAAACCCTGATGGTACAAAGGCTTGTCTGATTCTGTCACCTCATGGCTTCCACAGCTACACTGTGAGGAAGTCTTACATTAAGTAGCCCCGAACCAGAGACTCTTAACCCTGCTGCATGTAAGAATCATCAAAGGAGCATCTAAAAAACTATGGATGCTACAGCATTTCAATAGCTGCTGTATACCAACATTCACAGCAGCATTATTTACAATAATCAAAAGGTAGAAATAATCAATGAATGGGTGAACAAGATGTGATGTATACATACAATGGAATATTATTCAGCCTTAAAAAGGAATGAAATTCTGGGAATTCCCTGCTTGCCACTGGTTAAGGCTCCATGCCTTTATTGCCAAGGGCACAGGTTCAGTCCTTGGTCAGGGAACTAAAATCTCACCAACCACTCAGTGTGACCAAAAAAAAAAAAAAAGAAAGAAATTCTGACATGTGTTACAACATGGATAAAACTTGAAGGTATTATGCTAAATGGAATGAGCCAGGCACGAAAGAACAAATATTGTATGATTCCACTTATATTAGGTGTTTGCTGCTGCTGCTGCTAAGTCGCTGCAGTCGTGCCCGACTCTGTGCGACCCCATAGATGGCAGCCCACCAGGCTCCCCCATCCCTGGGATTCTCCAGGCAAGAACACTGGATTGGGTTGCCATTTCCTTCTCCAATATTAGGTGTTTAGAATAGGTAAATTCATAGAGACAGAAAGTAGAATGGTGGTAACAAGGGACTGAGGGGAGGGTGGGAAAGGGGAGTTATAATTTGATGGATACCATTTCAGTTTGGGATTCTGAAAAAGTTCTGGAAGATGGATAATGGTGATGGTTGTCACAACAATGTGAAAATACTTAATGCCATTAAACTATTTTTAAAAATAGTTAAAATGATAAATGTTATCTTATGTATATTTTACCAAACACACATGCAAAAAAATAGTATCAGGGAGGCAATATAGGACTTTACTTCTGTTAGGCGATGCTGAAGCCCCCAAATTTAAAAAGTGGGTGGCAAGAATACTCTTTTCAAAGAAAAGTGGTGGACCTTCTAGGCAGGACTTTTAAATTGAAAAACTAAAGTGACCGCAGCAAGGGTGGCTCAAAACACTGAAAACAGCAAACAAAACCTACCAAGTTCTGTCCTTCTGATCCCATTAGGCACTCATCTTCAAGCAACTTGTTCTAAATGTTAGCAGTAAATATACCAGGGAGAGAGTCGCCCTAGAGTCCTGGGCATCTCCCTCTCCCTCAAGCCAAGTGAGGGGACTCAAGAGGTAGACTCAGAGTGCTTGACATGGGTTTCCTGTGATGGGTTATGCCAGCCCAAAATATGCTATTTTGACAGAAGAATTATTTTGAGCTAAAGGCAATTGAGATGAAGCAGATACAAAAAAAGCTCTCTGCCTCCCCAATTTGCCTAAAAGAGTAAAACATGTTTATAAAGGTGTCCCCTCCCCTCCCTTCTGGGAAGGTCAGAAGTTAAACCCTGGAGACAACTCTCGACCTTTATCAACCTTGAGCACCAGAAGACTCTATAACAAAACTTGCTGATATACCAGTCTTTATCTTCCAGTAGTTTCCCTATATGTTTGCCTTCCCACTATTTGCCCTTTGCCTCAAAGCCCTTTTCCTTTATCTGTGACTTCTCTAAAATTTTTCTTTTGTTTTTTTTGTATCTGTGTGCTCCAAATGTATGTGTGGTACACACATTAATAAACTGGCTGTTTTTTCTCCTGTTATTCTGTCATTTTCAGACTAATTTACAGAGCCCCAGCCAATGAACCTAAGATGGGTAGAGGGAAGGAAGAATTTTTTTTTCCCTCTCCTGCACCAGCAATTGGCAGGACCGGAGCTGGCTTCCCATGCTTCTGATCTGATGGGTCTTATCAGAAAGAAGAGCTCAGAGGGACTAAAATATTTCCACATCTTGAATACTGATCTCGGTAGTTACCCAGGTGCAAAAATTCATCAAGCCGTATACTTATGATTCATGTGCTTTGTCATATCTAAATTATACCTTAATTTAAACATACCAAGCTTACTCCTTCCCCCCATCCAAATTCTAGATTTAAATGGTCTGGGGCAGGGATTGGGCATCAATATTACTGAAGTTTCTCATTTAGTCCTAATATTGTAGCCAGTTGCAAGAAACACAAGTAGGAGCCTCAGTATATCCTTGTAGCGACTGACTGGCTGTTACGAAGTTCAAGCTCACTCTGCTCATTGCCTGACAGGCCAATAAAATCAGAGATGAGATGTTGAGGCAAGGAATACAACTTTATTCGGAAATTCATCTGACCAACAAGATGACAGACCACTGTTTCAAAATGACCATCTTGTCGGGGTCTGTATGCCAGGTTATTTTATAGAACAGAGAGGAGGAGGAGTTGAAAGTAAAGTAAAAAGCCCTTCATCTTGGGAATATCTCCTGGGATGGCCAGTCTCTGGGAAGGAATGTGTTAATCTCTTCTTTCTTGCAGCTATTCACAGGTAGGCTCTTTACAGGTTGATTATATTCTTTGCAGCCAAAGATGGAGAAGCTCTGTACAGTCAGCAAAAACAATACCAGGAGCTGACTGTGGCTCAGATCATGAACTCCTTATTGCCAAATTCAGACTTAAATTGAAGAAAGTTGGGAAAACCACTTGATCATTCAGGTATGACCTAAATCAAATCCCTAACGATTATACAGTGAAAGTGACAAACAGATTCAAGGGATTAGATCTGATAGAGTGCCTGAAGAACTATGTACAGAGGTTCATGACATTGTACAGGAGGCAGTGATCAAGATCATCCCCAAGAAAAAGAAATGCAGAAAGGCAAAGTGGTTGTCTGAGGAGGCCTTACAACTAGCTGAGAAAAGAAGAGAAGCTAAAGGCAAAGGAGAAAAGGAAAGATATACCCATTTGAATGCAGAGTTCCAAAGAATAGCAAGGAGAGATAAGAAAGCCTTCCTCAGTGATCAATGCAAAGACATAGAGGAAAACAATAGAATGGGAAAGACTAGAGATCTCTTCAAGAAAATTAGAGATACCAAGGGAACATTTCATGCAAAGATGGGCACAATAAAGGACAGAAACGGCATGGACCTAACGGCAGAAGATACTAAGAAGAGGTGGCAAGAATACACAGAAGAACTATGCAAAAAAGATCTTCATGACCCAGATAACCATGATTGTATGATCACTCACCTAGAGCCAGACATCCTGGAGTCCAAAGTCAAGTGGGCCTTAGGAAGCATCTCTATGAACAAAGCTAGTGGAGGTGATGGAATTCCAGTTGAGCTATTTCAAATCTTGAAAGATGATGCTATGAAAGTGCTGCACTCAATATGCCAACAAATTTGGAAACCTCAGCATGGCCACAGGACTGAAAAAGGTCAGTTTTCATTCCAATCCCTAAGAAAGGCAATGCCAAAGAATGTTCAAACTACCGCACAATTTTGCACTCATCTCATACACTAGCAAAGTAACGCTCAAAATTCTCCAAGCCAGGCTTCAACAGTACATGAACCATGAACTTCCAGATGTTCAAGCTGGATTTAGTAAAGGCAGAGGAACCAGAGACCAAATTGCCAACATTCGTTGGATCATAGAAAAAGCAACAGAGTTCCAGAAAAACATCTACTTTTGCTTTATTGACTATGCCAAAGCCTTTGACTGTGTGGATCACAATAAACTGTGGAAAATTCTTCAAGAGATGGGAATACCAGACCACCTGACCTGCCTCTTGAGAAATCTGTATGCAGGTCAAGAAACAACAATTAGAACTGGACATGGAACAACAGACTGGTTCCAAGTCGGGAAAGGAGTACACAAAGGCTGTATATTGTCACCCTGCTTATTTAACTTGTAAGCAGAGTACATTATGCGAAATGCCAGGTTGGATGAAGCACAAGCTGGAATCAAGATTGCCAGGAGAAATATCAATAATCTCAGATATGCAGATGACACCACTCTTATGACAGAAATTGAAGAAGAACTAAAGAGCCTCTTGATGACAGTGAAAAAGGAGAGTGAAAAAGTTGGGTTAAAACTCAATATTCAGAAAACTAAGATCATGGCATCTGGTCCCATCACTTCATAGCAAATAGATGGGGAAACAATGGAAACAGTGAGAGGCTTTATTTTGGGGGCTCCAAAATCACTGTAGATGGTGATTGGAGCCCTGAAATTAGAAGACTCTCCTTGGAAGAAAAGTTATGACCAACCTAGACAGCATATTAAAAAGCAGAGACATTACTTTGCCGACAAAGGTCCATCTAGTCAAAGCCATGGTTTCTCCAGTAGTCATGCGTGGGTGTAAGAGTTGGACCATAAAGAAGGCTGAGCACCGAAGAATTGATGCCTTTGAACTGTGGTGTTGGAGAAGACTTGAGAGTCCCTTGGACTGCAAGGAGATCCAACCAGTCCATCCTAAAGGAAATCAGTCCTGAATATTCATTGGAAGGACTGATGCTGAAGCTGAAACTCCAATATTTTGGCTACCTGAGGTGAAGAACTGACTCATTGGAAAAGATCCTGATGCTGGGCAAGACTGAAGATGTGAGAAGAAGGGGATGACAGAGGATGAGATGGTTGAATGGCATCACTGACTCGATGGACATGAGTCTGAGTAAGGTCTGGGATTTGGTGATAGACAGGGAAGCCTGGTGTGCTGCAGTCCATGGGGTGACAGAGAGTGGGACATGACTGAGCAACTGAACTGAACTGAGCTGAACAAAGGCACTTTTAGTTTAACGGTCAAGCAGAGGGGCAGGGTTCCCTGAGGCAAGCCATTATGTATAATTTTAATAACAAAAGCAAAGGTTAAAGTCAAAGAAACAGCTACAGCATGGAGTTAGAATTGGTTCTTCCCTGCAACATGGTGACTGGTCTATGCCTGGCTTTTGGCAACAGGACTATCCTCTGTGGACTAAGGGAATTCCAGGGGCAACTCATGGTGTGAGGGAGAGGAGCATTATAATTTATAGACTCCCACCTGTCTCCCTCTATTCTTTTAAGACCTCCCTTTCCTTTCTTCCCATGTAAATCAGCTTTGCAAATCCATCCTTCAGGCCGCTATGTGGGACTCATCAGCTCTGCCTAGACATCAGAACCCCAGGGACAAGGGACTTCTACAGTAAAAGCCAAAAGTCCAAAGCTTCAGCCCCCAGTGCCTCTGGCCAGAGTATCACCTCATGGTAAGCCAGGGAGCCAGAGGGTTATGACTGCAGAAAATCAGGGCCCACAGCTTCAGCCTGGCATCTATATACATGACCTGCAAAAAAGGATATACACAGTAAGGCAGGTGGTGGGAAGACACAGACATTTCCAAGGACCCTGGAGAAGAATGAATGAGATGATTTTGGCTGGGGAACCCTGAGTAAATGCAGTGTAAAAGCTTTGTGACTATGGCCTGGGGAGTCATTGGAATGAGTATTTATGGTTATATTTTTCATTGAACTTGGCTAGGAGGCTTCAGAAATGAAATATTTTTTTTGGCACCAGAAGCCTTGTGCCAACCAGCATATCTCTAAATTAAGTAGTAAAGCAGACAGGCTTTGAGTTACTGGACACTAATTTCATGCCTCAGCATGAAAATTCAAGCTTCTTAGAATGAGTTCTCACAATTAAACATTTTAAAATATCTAATGAAGAAAGAAAAAATGCAGTGATGTCTACTCAAGTAGCTGTTTAACAACAGAAATAAAAAGTGTAGAGAGTTCATCTGCAGGGTAGCTAATGTCAGAGAAGCCTCCTTCTGTTCCTTGAAGGTCAGAGCCACCCTAAAGCATATCCAGCTTTCCTGAATAACTTCCCAACCAGTGAGTGGGGATGCAGGGACCAGGTCAGCCAGCCTGAGCCAGCCTAGCTGCCATCCCGACACACTGTCCCTGCCTTATAAACCCAGAGAAGAGCAACTCTGCTTAGATTCATTTGGACACAGAAATGGACTCATCCAGCAGCTACTCATCACCACACACAATGGGATGGCTGGGCCTAGTGGACAAAATTGTTATAAGGTAAAATCATGATTTCTATAAAAATATTAAAAAATTGGACACGTGTTAAAGAATTTATTTTGCTCAAATGATATGATGGGAACAGGTGGATAGATGCTGCTGTTGCAGAGAAGAAGCCAATTCTGACTCCATGTTGGAACTGTTTCTTTGCCTTGCTTTTCATTGCTTTTGTTATTGTAATCATAGAGAATGGCCTGCCTCAGAGAATCCTGCCCCTCTGCCTAATTGTTAAACTAAAATGCCTTTGTTCAGAACCCTGTCCACCTGTAGGTGGCAGAAAGGAAGAAATTAACACATCCCCTACTTAGGAGATGTTTGCAAGATTAATGGCCTTTTTACTTTGCTTCCTCACTTCCTCCCATCTCTTATCTATAAAATAACCTGCCATCCAGACCCTGATAAGATGGTTATTTTAAGGCACTAATCTGCCATCTTCTCGGTTAGCTGGCTCCCCAAATAAGGTCTCTTCCTTGCCTCAACCCCTCATCTCTTGGATTCATTGGCCTGTCATGTGGTGAGCAGGGCGAGCTTGGACTCCGTAACACTATAACTGATGCCAGAACTCAATCTCTGCACATTGGTGCCAAATTGAATCTCAGACAGAGTTTTGGGTGAAGTAGAAAAGAATAGCTTTATTGATTTGCCAGGCAAAGGGGGCTACAGGAGGTTAATGCCCTCAAAACTGTGTGTCCCAGGGACTTCCTTAGTGGTTCAGTGACTTAGGGAACTAGATTCCTACAGGCTGCAACTAAAGTTCATGAGTGAGTGGTGATAGTTGCTCAGTCATGCCTGACTCTTTGCAACCCCATGGACTGTAGCCTGCCAGGCTCCTCTGTCCATGGAATTCTCCAGGCAAGATTACTGGAGTAGGTTGCCATTTCCTTCTCCAGGGGATCTTCCCAACCCAGGGATCCTGCATTGCAGGAGAGTTTTTACCGTCTGAGCCACCAGGGAAGCCTACTATTAAGAGACATTTCTAAGTATAAAGACAGGTCAACTTAAAAAGTATCAGCAAATACATGTTTGACTTTATCTTATAATCTATAGACAATACATTAGAATATGTAATGAGTTCATATGCTGCAACTAAAGATCCTGCATGCTTCAATGAAGAGGGAAGATCTAACATTCAACTAATACCTGGCACAGCCAAATGAATAAATAAATATTTAAAAACAAAAGTGTGTCCCAACCCAGAGGGCCTTGATGCATTTTATAGCAATAGTTCAAGGGTGGGGTTTCTGATAAGGATCAGGGTGTGTGCAGGGCCTGTATTTCTTTAATCTGGCCTCAAGTGTTCTCCTGAGGAGCTTCTGTGGGTCTCTAGGTTAACTTCTCTCTGGAATGAAGAATGTTTCATTAAGTAGTTAATATCTTTGATTTTTGGAGGGTTTTAGTTCTGCCAATGCAGGAGATGTAAGAGAAGTGCGTTCGATCCCTGGGTTAGGAAGATCCCCTGGAGAAGGAAATGGCAACCCACTCCAGTATTCTTGCCTGGAGAATCGCATGGACAGAGGAGCCTGGCAGGCTACAGTCCATGGGGTCGCACAGTCAGACAAGACTGAGTGACTTCACTTTGCAACACTATAGTGGCAAGCCCAGTAGGAGCATAATAAATACCTTAGTTCTGCAGAAGAGCTCAAAGATACTGTCATGTGTGTCCCTTGAGAGGGAACCAAGACCCTGCCCCAAGGCCGCACTATTGTTTCTGAGCTACTCCTCCCTTGTCTCTGCAGCCCCTCCCTTGTCTGATTAGCAACTGTTTGAACCTGCCCTTTGGAACTCAGGAAAGGTCATGGAGGCTATTCTTTATTAAACAAGAAAAGGGAGACACAGAAAGGCTTTCGTTCCCAGCAGCCCCACAATGTCCTGCTCAGTTTCATAACTGGTTCAAAGGAAAAGTAGAAACAGCACAAATTTACAGGGAGTTCTAATGTTGAGATGAATTGCAAATGAAGACAGAAGTGTTTTTTATTTTTCCTGCCTGTGTGGTGGAGTGGGAAGAAGTCAAATCTCTACCAGATAGGATACAATTTACATATCTATCAGTTACTTACTGTCTCAGGTGGCACTAGTGGTAAAGAACCTGCCTGCCAATGCAGGAGACATAGAGACCAGGTTGGATCTCTGGGTTGGGAGGATCCCCTGAAGGAAGGCATGACAGCTCACTCCAATATTCTTGCCTGGGAAATCCCATTGACAGAGGAGCCTGGCAGGCTATACTCCAAAGGGTCGCGAAGAGTCAGACACGACTAAAGCAACTTACACACACACACACACACACACACACACACACACACTCAATTACGTATAATTTACAGAGTTGAAAAGTAGCTTAGAGACAATGGACGGAGCTTGAATCTCATAAGCTTGGAGAGTATGCAATCAGTTCAGTTCAGTTCAGTCGCTCAGTAGTGTCCGACTCTTTGCGACTCCATGAATCACAGCACGCCAGGCCTCCCTGTCCATCACCAACTCCCAGAGTTTACCCAAACCCATGTTCATCGAGTCGGTGATGCCATCCAACCATCTCATCCTCTGTCGTCCCCTTCTCCTCCTGCCCCCAATCCTTCCCAGCATTAGGGTCTTTTCCAATGAGTCAACTCTTCGCATGAAATAGAAGACACAAATAGATGATTCAGTTTTCTGCTGAAAAACAAAATTGTTTCTACATAAAATTCTTAACCTGAGGGAGACTCCCTTCCTCTGGTTAATGCTTCCTGAACACCAGCTCTTTTGAGCTTGCACCACACCCATGGCCTCCTGACCTGGCAGGTGAGGCTGGATGCAGAAGCTTGTTTGACAATAAGGGAGTTAGGGACTTAGGTTCCAGGTGTGATCATCATCATTAACTAAGAGCAATAACAACATGGCCTCAGTCAAGTCACCTAACTCTCTAGGTTCTCTGCCTTAAAATGAGGGCCAACAATTATGGATGTTCTCTAAGGTTTCTCTAGCTGTAAAGTTCTAGAATTCCAGGGGATAAGAAGTTAATGTTCATGAACCTTAAACTAGTCCAGGTTAGTTGATGTGTGTCTCTGCCATGTCGGTCACTGCCCTGGGGTTAACCGGTAAGATACTATCCTTAGGGTTCTTCCTTTGTTTGGTATTCTTACTCACTCTCTCCCACCACCATTCTTACACTTTGGGCCCTCCTCCCCCCAATCAATACTGTCTTTTTGACTGACTGAGAAGATCTCTCTCCCCTTTGTATTTGGTTTTCCAGGAAGTGAGTAGCTGGAGAACGAGTTAGCTCTGTCAACCATTTTTCCTCCCATTCCAGATTCAGTGCTTTCCTGCAGCCGTGGGCCGGCAAAAGGGTTCCAAACATGGTGTGGGGGCTGGGAGACAGCCAAAGACACCTCAGACAGGCTGTGTGGCCGGCTTGGGCTACACAACTAGGTGAGCCATGCACCACCCCAGGAATGACCAGGACACGTGCCACTTAAGGGGTGCGCCCGGCAAGCCCCACCGCTGAGCAGGAAAAAGTGTGAGTCACCTGGGGGCGGAACGGGCGTGCGGGGCGTGCGGGTGGGGCGGGGAGGTGTGGCGTATGTGTGCAACTGCTGGATGCCCCAGGAACAACGAACGTGACAACTCTCCTGCAGGCCTGAGACGGGCCTTGGCCGGCGTTTTGCTAGAGGTGGAGCGCACCGAAGAAACCAAGTTCGCACCCGGTTCCTGCGAACTGTACCGGAAGTCCCCTGGCCCTCAGGGGCAGGAGGAGGAGGAGCCAAACAGGAGAGTAAGGGGAAGGGAGAATCTATAGTTTCCAGTTGCTTCAGTCCTAAATTCTCCCCGAGACTGCCAGAAGAGATGCTAATGAAAGACTAATTGTGTGGCCAGAGTGTTTTCTTCAGACTTCTGCCCAGGAAACTGGATAAGAAGCCCAGAAACGAGGTCACCAGTCCCATCCAATGGCAACTGGGCACCACCTTTTGCTTGCTACTGACCCCTTCTGGAGGGATGGGAATAGCTAGTGGAGGGCCAGGAGGCCGCTGAATTAGACTGGACGCGACTGTTCGGTTCTTCAACTCAACATCTGTTGGAGGGTGGATCCCACCTAGACCGCAGGCCACAGGTTCAGAGGCCCAGACCTTGGCAATTCTCTTTCCTCCAAGAGGCCCCCAGACTTTTCACACAGAAATGTTCTTTTGCCTGAATCTCCCTAATAATTTGTCCTGGGAAGATGGGGTGAGGGCATGGAGTGAACATCGTTAGGTGTTAGCAATGTCACCCCACCAATGGAGCAAAAGTGGGGTGACTGTGAATTTGGGGCCAAGGCTAGGGTCAGCCAGGTATCCTTAACAGTGATTTATGGATGTCCTGCCAGGTACTAACCCTAGCAGGGGTGGCAGCAGTATCCCCATTGGAAGAGCTGGAGAGGCTGCAAACTGCCAAGGGCAATGGGTAGAGAAATGAGGACGTGGACTTCTGGTGCGTTGGATGGAGTAAGGGCTGTAGAGGGAGAGAGACTAGAACACCTCTCCCTTCACACCTTCCTGTCCCCTGAAGCATTAGTTTTTGCTAACAAGGTAAATGTTGCCGGCTTTCTGGCAAAATGAGATTCTAAGCGGAATGGCAAGCAAGTATAGACAAGGAAAAGAGAATGAATTTTGATGTGATTGTGTTGAGAGATGGATTAACTGTAGTGACTGAGGAGGACTTTGGCCTCAGTCTATTCAAAGCCCAGCTTGGCCACTGTCAGGCTGTGACCTTATACAGGATGCTTCATCTCTGGGCCTCAGAGACAAAGAGAGAGAAAACACAACACCTACCTTAGGAGGTTTTTACTCTTTTGTTTTTAATGATTAAATGATTTTAATTGCTAGTGCCTCACAGTTCAGGAAATAAAACTTGAGGGGGAGAGAAAGAGGAGTATTAGTCAACTAAATGCTATAAAAATAACCCCACACTGATTGTTTCTATGAGCCACACATTGTACATAATACAACGTAAGCATTCTACATAATCTCATTTAATCTTGTCAGCAGCTCTGGAAGGCAAGTACATGATGATCTCTGGTTTACAATAGAAGAAAATGAAGCACAGAGAGCTTAAGATACCTAACCCAAGTCACACAGCTAGTAAGTGGTAGAGCTAGGACTCAAACCTGAGTCTGTCTGACTCCAAAATCATGGAACTTAATGATCACACTGATGGCTTCACAACACATGCAGGTCAAAGTGTAGAAGAAAGGTCTTGGCCTAAGCCAGAGGTTAAGGAGTTGTGGGAATTTGTAATAGTTGAACCCATGGTTTTAGATGGAATCATCCAAAAGAAGTGTATGCAGTTGAGAGGGACAGCAGGAAACACCAACATATACAGCACAGACCAAGGAAGAGAAGTGCTGGACAGGAAGAGAAGAGACTGAGCAGGAATAGCCAGAGAAGTAGAAGAGGGTGAGACCAAGGCAGGGGGCGGGCTTCAGGAAGGGGGCTTGAGAACAGGTCCAGTCATGAGTCTTTGGAGGGTCTGACAGACACAGTGGTGGAGCAGAGTTCAAGTTGAAGGAAGAATTAGGAACAGATAGCAAGCAAGACTTATGGAGGGAAGGAGAGCGCGTGATAGCTAGAGGTGGGTGCAGATAAAAAGAGGGGTCCTCTGGATTTCTGATGAATGCACTGGGATGGAGAAAGGCTTCCTCTAGCAGTGGGAAAGGAGATGCTTCCTGAGCAAGAAGACAGGAAAACAAGGGGCTTTACGGGCAACACTCCCTCTTTTCTCTGTGAAATTGGAAGTCAGCTGCTAAAGGAATGTGGCAGGAGCTGAGTAGGCAGGTTGAGACCCACAGTGAATCTTTGAAGCCAGCACCGCGATGAAGTAGGTGGTGGATGGTGCCAAGCTAGCCAGATTGCATAACAGGACTTCCAAGCAGGGGTAAGCTAAGGTGGAGATTGGAGACCATGCACTGGGAATGGCCACTTACCATTGTTGAATAGTTTCCTCAGAAGCCTCACCTACCATTAGGGCCACCCACCATCTGTTTATTTAGGATATTTCTAGTTTTAGCACTTCAAATCTGAAACCGCAGGAAGCCTCTCAGGGTCAAGCAAAGCTGGATGACATTTTGTTAACCTAACTCAAGGGTGGGAGAGCAGCAAAGGTAGAGCTGCTCTGACCTGCTGCTCGGGACTTAATGGGTAAGTATGTGGGGGCTATTAAAGAGTGAGGATTGGAGGGAGCTGGCAGGAGAAGGGTGAAGGTGAACTACTATGCAAGAATTCTGGGATGACATGAAAGACAGTAATGACAGAGAAGAGCAGACAGAACTGGAAAAGCCAGAAGGGTCATGGTGCTAGAGTTCCTGATGAGAGCAGAGAGTGGACTTAATGGAGAAAAATGATTTCAAGAACTGGGAGGAAGGAGCAAGGATGCTTCAGGCTGCAAGTAACAAAAACCTGACTCAAACTGATTTAATGTGGAACAGTATTAAGTCACATAACAGGAAGAACAGGTTTCAACATGGTTGATTCAGTGGCTCAACAATATAATCAATGAATCAAGTTCTTTCCATTTATCTTCTCTGCCCTGCTACTTCATTATTGGCTTTATCCTCAGACTAGAGGCAAAATAGACACCTCCAGACATGACAATGTCCAGAGGAAAAAGAAAGACCATCTCTTCTTATGAGTTCCTCTTAGAAACAAGAATATTTTTCTCAGAGATCCCCTAGTGGACTTTCCTTCACCTCTCATTGGCCGGGACTGGGCCACATGCTCATTTTAGAACCAGTCAGATGTACTCTGGAGCATGGGGTGGGTCAGCTTCCCTTGAGGCATATGGCTGCATGGGGGAATGAGTAGACCTTAAACAAAATTAAAGTTCTGTTAGAAAGAAGTAGAGGTGGTTGCTGAGTGCAAAACCAACCATGTCCATCATAGATGCAGCAGTGGGCAAGTGGGATATGAATTTTATTATGAATATTCTCCTTTAGTTCAAGATTTTTTTATCTGTTCAAACGCTTACTGGTTCTCTTTTGCCTGTGAGGTGTGTTGCATACTCATGGGCTCTAACCAATACTGCAATAAACCTCCCACTATTTCTTCCTAAAAAATCCTCTGCATTACCCAGAGCGTGTTGAACCCCTAATCCTAGAATACACCTAGTATTGGGTTGGCTAAAAAGTTTGTTCATATTTTTCCATTACATCTTATGGAAAACCTAAATGAACTTATTGGCCAACCCAACATTTTCCTACTTCCTCACCTTTCCTAGCCCTTGGACTATAACCCCCCACCACCCCACAGATACTCTTAGCAGATACCCAGACCCTACCCATCTATCAGTGTGCTGTATCTGTACTAAGTCGCTTCAGTCATGTCTGACTCTTTGTGACCCTATGGACTATAGCCCTCCAGGCTCCTCTGGCCATGGGAATTCTCCAGGCAAGAATACTGGAGTGGGTTGCCATGACCTCCTCCAGGGGATCTTCCCGACCCAGGGATCAAACCTGCATTTCTTATGTCTCGTGCATTGGCAGGCGGGTTCTTTACCACTAGTACCACTTGGGCCTGGCCCAAACCCAGCTGCCTAGTCTATAACCACACAATATTTTGCCCTGAAGAACCTTCAAGATCATCCACTTCAGCATCATCTGTCTTCAGGTATCTTCCCATGTAGACCCAGCTCCTGGAGAGTGGGTCCAGTCTGATACTTCTCAGGGGTCCTCTTAGCCCCTAGCACAATGACTAGTACACACAACAGATGCTCACTAAGCACTTATTGACTGACAGATGAATCAATAACTGCTCGCAGACTGAGGAGTGTGTGTAACCTGTCCTGCTTTGAATCTGCAGATGGGCTCTCAGGAGAGACAGCTGAGGAGGTGGGGAGGAGGCTGGCTGTGAGCCAAGGAATCACTGCCGAGCAACCTGGGATGCTGGGGCAGGAAACAAGAGCGAGTACAAAGCTGAAAGGCATGGAAATGATCACTCCTCAAACAGACACGTTAAACGGCAGATGATATAACCCTTGACTGTCTTCTGAGATATACTATGGTGTCATCTCTGCTGAAATGTGAGTGTCTGCTACCATCCCTATCACTGGCCTTTTTTTATCCCAACCCTTAAGGTTGGAATCTTTTTTGGGAGGGAAATGAACAAGCATCCTTGAAATGATCCACAGAGACCTCCCTGGGGTGGGGGGCAGGGAGCACTGGGTGGAAAAGAAGCTTTTATTCTTGATGGGCAGCAGCAGCAGAATGAGGTCTGGATTTTCCCTGATCATTCTGGATTTCCAAAGAGCCTGAAAGTTGGACTTCCCTGGTGGTCCAGTGGTTAAGACTCTGTGCCTCTAATGCAGGGGGCACAGGTTCTATCCCTGGTCAGGGAACTAAGATTCCACATGCCATGTGGTGTGGTCAAAAAATAAAAACATTTAAAAAGTCAATTAAAAAAAAAGAGATCCTGAAATTTCCCGTGGACCCACTCCAAATGTCATGGATCGGTTTTGGTTCACTGATTAATGATCCTGGCTGGGCTCATTGGTGTGGAGGGTTAATTAGCCAGTGAGCAAACATTATTGAGAGCTTGCTTGTTGGGGGACCCCAGAACAAGCCTAGGAGAAGATCCCCTGTGGATTCCATGTAGTTGAGACCGCAAGGTTAACAAACGCCCACAGTAATTAGAGGGTGATGTGACTATAATGGTCTGTGCAGCTCAGATTGCCACACCTTCCTAGCACCATCTGCCTCCAGATTCTCTTCAAAGACTTCACCACCCCCACTGCTGGGGTGGATGCCACCCAACAGAAGAGGAAGAGGGGCTTCTCCTGGTTACAGGGTTGTAAGGGGAGAAACAGGAAGCAGCAAGACCATGTTCCAGTCTTAGGGGGCAGCCGCCTGAGGAAGAAACAAACCTAAAGAGAAAAACATACCCGGGAGTGCCAGGCAGGGAGAGATGGACCGATGGACTTTAAGTCCCTTGTTGACCAGGGTGCCCTAGGCCTACTGGCTCTAGCTTGGAACTTTCATCATTGGTTATGATGGGGTTCAGGACCCTCTACCCCAAACTATGGCATCTTGAATATTTTAAGCTGAAGAAGTCTGAGAAAACAGCAGAGCACAAAGGTTACTCTGACCCCATCCCTACTCCTTCTTCCCAGAAACAAGTCATAAAATCCTCATGTCAGAGGTGCCCTCTGACTATCTGGAGGAAAGGAGCATCCTTATCGCCAAATACAAAGGGACACCAAGAAACATCCTAATAAACAGGCCTTGCTCAGTTTCCCCTTGTTTACTACGTTGTCATACTCCTTAATCTGTCCTCTCCCTCCATGACTGCCCACTCTTCATCAAACCTAGCATAAAATACTCAGGTCTGACTATTTCTTTGGTTGTTCATTTTCTTATGAAAGCTCCCGTGTCAGGTAAAACTTCCATTAAACAAATCTGTACGGGGACTTGCCTTGTGGTCCAGTGGCTAAGAGTCCACCTTGCAATACAGGGGATGTGGGTTCAATCCCTGGTCAGGGAAGAATACACATGCCTGCAGCACAGCAAAGCCCAGGTGCTGCAACTAGCGAGTCCATGAGCCGCAAGATCCCACATGACTCAAGGAAGGTCCCGCGTGTGGCAACTAAGACCTGATGGAGCCAAAGAAATTAAAACAACAACAAATCTGTATTCTTTTCTGCTGTTACTCTGTCTCTGTCAGTTTAATTTGCAGACCCATCCTGGGACCTAAGGGGGACCTCTCCTGTAGACCCTACAATCGCATGAGCCAAAACATCTCCCCCCCACCCTTTTTCCTTTAAGCCAGTGCAGGGGCCAGGTCCCCACCCTGTGCAGTCAAAGGAGCCCCAGGAATGAATGAACATCCAGCACTTGTGTAGTGAGGGCTGGAGTGATTCCAGGCTGCAGCCCTGAAGGATGAGGAGGAGGTAGGCATGAGCAGGGACAGTGGCCAGAAAGGCAGGAGTAGGGGTCTCTCAGAGGGTGACTGTGAATGTGGGCCCAGCTGGGCAGAGCGTGTGAGTGAACCCTCGCTCCAGGGGTTCCCTGAGAGGGGAGCCTGGGTTTCTGCTGATGGAGGCGGGACCCCCACTGGCCAGCCCAGCCTCAGAGCCCGGCAGGAGGCCAGCGGCTGTGTGACTGGCCTCCGGCACACTTCCTCCACATGGTAATCCCTTCCCATTTTACAATGTGGAGCTGGGGCTACACACTCAGATTATACCATGACTAACCAGCAGTGTCATCTTAGAGCTGGCTTCATTTCACATTCAGAGTTTGTCCTCTTCCCCTCCAACCCTCCCATTCTTTCTACTTCCTTCCAACCCTCAGCTTTTCTTATTTCCCATTTTTAAAATGTCTGAAAATGTGCTCACCATTGACACCTTTGCCCTGGGGAGTGAGGGGGGTGGTGACAGGGAAAGAACCCTAAATCATGACTTTTTAGAATAAGTTTTGGACACCCCAGCCAGCAGCTTCCTAATTTCAAACCAGGCAAAGGCAAGGTTCTGGATATTCTCATGGCAACCCTGATTTACATCCCAGAAGGAGCTTTCTGGATCACCAACTGGATTCTGGGTGGTGTTCATGGAGCACTGTTTGCATCAAAGACCTGTTTGCCAGCCACCTCTGGGATCTGCTGGGGCGTGAGATGGCCCTCCACCTCCTCCCTGCCCCACCCAACCTCTGACTCTTCCTGACCTTGCTCCTTCCTGCTGCACCAAGGTGGGGCCCTGCCACCTCCCCAGCGCAGCCCTCTGTGACTCAGTGGAAGCCAGTGACCACTTCCCCCCACCCCACCCACGCTCACATTCCAATGGCCAGCTCACTCACTTCTTGGCACCCGATGCACACGCACAGGCCTCTGCCTAGAGTAAATAGTCCTCTCTATGGGATGATTTACGACAAGGGCCTTGCCTGTATGGGAAGGGATCATGTGTATCTTAGCCTCCAAGTACATGCCTTTCTCTGCACAGCTAATAGCTGGCCTCTGTGCATCTTCCTTTTGACCCCTGACTGACCTGGAGTATTTTGTTTAAGGGAACTAGAGACTTATTTCTCAGTGCTGTACTTAGTGCAATGCTGGCTCAACACATGTTTAAAGAAAGAGTCTTTAAAAAGAGAGAAATTAATAAATGGAGAGTAATTTATGGGGCCCTTAGTCTTCCCCAGGACCTGACAGATCCTACCACCTCCATAAGGACTTATTCTGGCCACGTTAAAGGTGAAGATGGAGATACCTGGGCTGACGCCCCAGCTTTGCCACTCTGGAGTCTCAGGCACATTCTAAGACCCACCTAAGCCTCATTCCTTACCTGGCTACTGGAGGTGATAGCTCCCTATTTCATCAGTTCCAAGATGTGTTGTTTCTCACCTTTTAGACTCTGAAGCCAGGACATGTCTTTCAATTCACACAATATAGAAAATTGCATCGCTTTTGCTACAATGCCCCTTCCTACAGGAGGAGCCCAGGTGTGGTCCGGTGACGTTCTGGCCAATGGACTGTGAAAGGTAGTGACATGTGTCACTTATGGGTGAAGCTTTAAAAGATTCACCTCAACAGCCAGCAAAGTCCCAGATGAAGACTATTCCGTGGGCCTAGATCTCACAGTGAAGGTAATGTGGAGCTAAGTTGTAGCTGATAGGCATTTAAGAAGAGAGAAGAATAAATCTTTCTTCCTTTGTTCCTTCTTTCCTCCCTTTCTTCCTGAACTTTCAGATTCTGTATTTATATATAGGTATGTGGGAAAACTAAGATCATGGCATCCAGTCCCATCACTTCATGGCAAACAGATAGGGAAACAGTGGCTGACTTTATTTTTGGGGGCTCCAAAATCACTGCAGATGGTGATTGCAGCCATAAAATTAAGACGCTTACTCCTTGGAAGGAAAGTTATGACCAACCTAGACAGCATATTAAAAAGCAGAGACATTACTTTGCCAACAAAAGTCCATCTAGTCAAGGCTATGGTTTTTCCAGCGGTCATGTATGGATGTGAGAGTTGGACGGTGAAGAAAGCTGAACACAGAAGAATTGATGCTTTTGAACTGTGCTGTTGGAGAAGCTTCTTGAGAGTCCCTTGGACTGCAAGGAGATCCAACCAGTCCATCCTAAAGGAGATCAATCCTGGGTGTTCATTGGAAGGACTGATGTTGAAGCTGAAACTCGAATACTTTGGCCACCTGATGCAAAGAGCTGACTCACTGGAAGAGACCCTGATGCTGGGAAAGATTGAGGGCAGGAGAAGAAGGGGACGAAAGAGGCTGAGATGGTTGGATGGCATCACCGACTCAATGGACATGGGTTTGGGTAGACTCCAGGAGTTGGTGATGGACAGGGAGGCCTGACGAGCTGCAGTTCATGGGGTTGCAAAAAGTCGGACACGACTGAGGGACTGAACTGAACTGATGTGTGTGTGTGTATATATATATATATGTATATATATATATATATAACTTGAACTACTCCACAGGGCCATTTAAAATTATCTTTAGCAGCAGTTTATCATGCGAAAATTAGTCACAGCACCCATAAGAACAAAATAAAGCAGACAACTACTCAGTTAGATGGCTCAATGATTTACTATATTTGGGGCTATTTCTATTATTGAACCACTTTTAATACTAAGGATTATCAAAGTTTTTAATCATCTCCTGTGCATCTGTCGGATTCTGTGTTTTGATAGCACAATCTAGTATATCCTGTACTGTGTCTTCTAGTTAGTTGACAGACTTTTTTTCTTTCTTTCTTAGTTGTCCATAATGGGGCAACCCACAGTTGATGGTGGTGTGGAGTCAAGGGGACCCAGCAGTACCTCTCACAGGCTGAATGAGTGAATGCACGTGAGCCACTTAGCACAGGTGGTGTTATACAGTGAGTGTTCTATTCGTGTCAGTTGTTATATTTCCAGCCCTCTAGAAATATGACGGTGTTTGCTAGAAGTTTGGTATAGTGATCTGATGACCCAGAAAGTTCGCAGCCCC
This sequence comes from Okapia johnstoni, assembly GCA_024291935.2. Taxonomy (NCBI): domain Eukaryota; kingdom Metazoa; phylum Chordata; class Mammalia; order Artiodactyla; family Giraffidae; genus Okapia; species Okapia johnstoni. Next base: position 76,213,951 of record CM044306.1, on the reverse strand, counting down.
CTCAGGTCCCTTGTGGAATGAGAAAGGGTATAAATAAATTCAGGTAAACAAGAATGTGGCTTGGACACTTGCTAGTGGAGGCTCTTTGAGGGTGTAGGTGTTTGGGTAGGTAATGATTTGTTAACTTTCTTCTCATGAATTAACAGTTTGTTGCCTGGGATGTGAGAAGATGGGAGAAATTTTTCAAGTGTGCGAGTTTTTGGTGCAACAGAATGAAGAAACACCATATTCTTTTAGATGGAGAAAATCTAAGAATCTTGACTTTTTGCAGAATTAGGAATGGCTCACAGATCTGGACTGAAGAAACCAGTAGTGTAGTGTACCGTGTTAGTCCCTCAGTCATGTCCGACTCTTTGAGACATCATGGACTGTAGCCCACCAGGCTCCTCTATCCATGGGATTCTCCAAGCCAGAATACTGGAGTGGATTGCCATTCCCTTCTCCAGGGATCTTCCTGACCCAGGTGTCCAACCTGGGTCTCCTGCATTGCAGGCATATTCTTTACTGACAGAGTCACCAGGGAAGCCCCGAAGAAACCAGACTGCCAGCTAATTTTGCATTTTATAATATACCCAGATGATTTGGAATAGCTCTCTCCAGGAATTTTATAGCCAGCCCCTGCAGACCCAAAGGCTGTGAGAGTGTTCCATGTGCTGGGCTGGGCTGAAGTGCAGTTGTAAGGGCCACCAGATCTGTCTCTGACGTGTCATAGCCTCTGTCCTCCCCGTCAGCATTCCCCCAACGCTGCTGCAGCTCATGTTACTGGCCTGCCACCTCCTTCACGCAAAAGGATGATGAAAGGCATTTATCCTGAAGTATTAGTGATGTAAGCATTACTTCCTCAGGAGCATTTGTACTTTAAAAGCAAACCTAGAAAAAATGGAAAAGAAAACTGTAGGACTAGTATGTAAGGCTGTGTTAGGGGTCTGTTAATTCCAAGAAATAGAAACTCAGTCAGGTTGGCTTAAGTTAAAAAAGAAAAGGACTTACTGGAAAACTGGAATTCATACGAAACCTGGTTGCAGGTAGTATAGTGTGACCTTAAGGAACTGAAAGTTCTCAGGCAACTCTTCCCTCCAACTTTTTAAAAATTACACCCCCCAGCTCTTCTTCACTCTTCAGGGTGTCCTGGTTTCTCATCTCTCCTGACTGTGTCTATCTGTCTTTTCTCTCAGCAGGGAACTCAGTCAACAGCTTGCTCATGGCCTTACCGTGGCTGCCCTGAAATGATGGCTTCAGTGAGGTTTTCTTTTTTGCTTTGTTTTGTTTACTTTTAAAATTTTTGGTCACACCGCGCAGCTTGCAGGATCTTAGTTCCCCAACTAGGGATTGAACCTGGGCTCTCAGCAGTGAAAGTATGGAGTCCTAACCACCACAGAATTTGCAGAGAGATAGTATCTTAGAAGTGGTAGTAGAGACATTGCCAGAGACCCTTGTCATCCCACATGAGCACGTGGAAGGCCTATTCAGTTAGTGTGTTTTGTAGGTGTGGATGTCCATTCCCTCGTACACTTGAAGCCAGAGTTGGTCTACATATCTGTCTACTCCTTCTCTCCTTCACTTCATAACGTCTCCCACAGTGCTGAAGTGTGTTTCTTTTTTCCCACCACTATCACTCCTTATGCAACTACCTGAGAACTTTTTCTAAAACGCAAAGCAAACCCACCCCTTCGCTGTGTAAATCCTTTTCAGGCTCCCTTTTCAGGCAGGGAGACTCCCTCCCCCCTGGCACCACGTCCTTATTTTCAGCTTTGCCTTTTGCCTCCTCCCTTGCCCCAGATCTAACCTCCAAGAAGCTTCTGCTCCCTGAGATGCCCTGTCCACTCTTTGCCTACCTAGAAAACTCCTACGTTCCCTTCAAAGCCACCTCCTCTGTGAAGCCTTCCTTGATTACCCACAGGCACAGGCCTTTTTTCTTTCGTTTGTGTTGCTGTGATGCTTTGTTTACCCATCTCTGCCAGCAGGTCTGTCTACCAGAGTTGGAACTCTTTCAAGGCAGGGACTGGGTTTTATTCTTGTCTGTGAAAAGCCCAGAGTCTGGCATCAACTAGATTTTCAGTGTAAGGTAGTTGCAAGGCAGTGAAGCATAATGGTTCACTAGTGCTATCCTACCTGGGTTCAAAGCCAGGCTCTACTATCTACTGTGAGTTAGCACCTTCATGCCTCAGTTTCCTTACCTATAAAAAGGGAATAATGATACTTCCAATTTTATACATTTTTGCTGAAGTTTAAATGAGGGAACATATGCAAAGTGTGTTACTTACTATATGTGAGTTATTATTATCTTCATTATTTCTGAATAAGGTGTTCAGCAGGAGAGGGTTCATAGATCCTTGCACCAGCTCAAGATTTTTATTAGTAAAGACTATCACCTGGAGACATCAAGTTGATTTACTTAAAAATATTCTGTGGCAATGGCACACAGGCATGTCATATTCCTGGTTACAAAATGCCATCTATTTCCTTGAAGGATCTTGCCTATTTCCTAAACTCTTGTCCTTTTGCAAGGGAGCACATTTAGTAACCTAAACAGAGTATTGGAAGAGGCATGGCTGGAAAGGGTTAATCCCAGAGCCTTGGAAGGAATTGCGCTCTAGGGAAAGAGAGGTTTCTAAGGATAGTAGAGAATAAGGCTTTCCTGCAACCATCTGAGACACTGGGAGGCATCCATGTGGTGATGCAGAGTGTGGATCCTCTTTGCATTTATGTGGGGCTTTGTATTTCTTCAGTTCTGGTGAGGTTCAGTTGAGCTACATTATGGAGAAAAGAGACACAGAGAAAGGTTAATGCTTTGGTCAGCCAGGGTGGTATGGCAAGTTATTGGAAAGGTGGGAACTAGACCCCTGATTCACTCCATAGCAAGTATCTGTGGAGCCTGCTCTGTGCCAGGCCCAATTTTAGGTGTGGAGGACTCAGCAGAAAGCAAGGCAAACAGGGTTTCTGACAATTCTGCCTGCATCAGTAAAGCATTTATTTGGCTGCAAATAAGAGAAAATCCAGCCAATAGTGACTTATGCTAAAGCGCATAATTCCAGTCTGATGGGCTTGCTTTTCCATGTATCTTTTCACCCTAGCTTGTCAACTAATATGCTAAGTCGCTTCAGTCCTGTCTGACTCTTGGCAATCCTATAAACCGTAGCCTGCCAGGCTCATCTCTCCAAGGGATTCTCCAGGCAAGAATATTGGAGTGGTTTGCCATGCCCTCCTCCAGGGTATCTTCCTGACCCAGGGATCGAACCGTGTCTCATGTCTCCTGCATTGGGAAGCGGGTTCTTTACCACTGGTGCCATCTGGGAAGCCCTTGTCAACTAACACAGTCATATAATTCCTCTTGGAAATGCTTGAAAATTATACGCACTCACAGAGTTTATTGCTACCTACAGCGGTAGATTGCAAAAATGGCCACAACTGTTCTCTCCTCCCTATGCTTACTGCTCTGCAAGCAGGCTTTGCAGCCCCTCCCAGAAAGAGCCGCAGGCTGTTTCTCCACTCCTTGAATTCACGCTGCCCCAGTGACTTGCTTGGCCCAGAAGAATGCAGTGGGTGTTATTTGTACAGTTCTGAGCCTAGGCCATGAAAGAGAGTGCCTGCTTCTTCTCTCTCTGGAACTCAGGTGAATGGGCCAGGGCTAGACTGCCAGAGAATGACAGTCCACGTGGAGCAAGGAGGGCTGCCCCAACTGAGGCCACTGCAGACCAGTGGGCCCCCAGCCAGTGGGGCAGCAGACAGCAGAGCATGAGTGAGCACGGCCTAAGATGTCCAAATGCAGAGCCATGAGCTAAATAACTCCTGTTGTTTAAGTCATCAGTTAAACAGAAAGAGCTAACTGATAGGCTTACTGTGTGCCAAACACTGGCTGTGTACTTTATGTAATTGTCCTATTTCTTTAAACTTTATCAGTACCTATTAGCATGTAGAATGAGTGTTCTGGGAAGAAATAGCCCCCAGCCAGCCCCTCAGTTTGCTTCTGTCCGAAATTCTGATTGAATTTTGGTGTAGTCTTTGGCTCCAAGGAGCTTTCAGGCTCTGACAAGAAGATCAGAGTATTCTGTGATATTGCTTAGTCTCCTGTCACTTAAAGGTGTGTGGGGTTACAGAAGTGGCACTCCAGTTGGCATCCATTCAACTTCTCATTCTGCCAGCAGCTCCTTGGCGGCTTCTGTCTGTTTTCAAGCATATGTCCCCTACATGTCGGGAACCAAGAGATGATCAGAGAGTCCTAGGGAAACCAAAGGGAGAAAGCAAGCTACTCAATTCTTTCTATTCAGAGAGAAGTGGGAGTCGATGGATGGTGGTAGCTTAAAGCTCTTGGCAGGATGACAGTCACCAAAGCAGTGGCCACGGTAAGTGCCAGTGTAGGGCACAGCCTCAGGCCAAGAAGCAGGGTGTGGTCTGAGGCTGGTAAATGTTCCTGCTGGGGTGGCCCCACTCTGGTGCACATAACCTCACTCTGGATCTTACCGTGGGATTCAAGGCACGACTCATCACAGTCCTTTGGGGTGACAGACATTTATTTAAAGTCAAGGTGTCTGCCAAAAGATAATGGCTTTAAATGTAAAATTACAAATCATTATGGGTAATGCGATGCAAATTGCTAGAGAAGCATTGGCAGTGTTTTACTTTGATTTCATTTTTGCTTTTCTTTCATTGCCAGCCTTGTCTAAAGTTGCTGCTAGGGATACCTTATTCACACACAGTTTATCCTTCAGCTATGGCCTGATATCGTCCTCTGGAGGAGATGTGCATGGAGACCAAGGGGACCATGGAAGAGTCCCTTTGCCCACATAAGCTGGGATTATTTCTAAGAAACCCAGACTTGACTTTTTCAACGTTGGTTTCTTTATTTACCCTCTGGAAAGTGCCTGGACATGTTCAGTTTCCACTGGGAATTGGAGGTCAATTTTAATAGTTAATCCAAAAGGCATCCTTCATCAAATGCTAAGTGACAGCTTTTAAATAACCATTTGCTAGATTTGTCTCTTCTTTACCACCTCTGGGTCTCTGCTGGAGGAAGACTTATAAGCACTTTGGTCCTTAAGAGGTTCACACTTGAGTTTTGCATACTTCTTTCCCCAAGGGATGTGAACAAATTGAAAAGCGGCCATTTCTCAACTGCTTTTCCTTTTGGCTAGGGAAGGGCGAGATGGCTGGATTTAAGGCCTGTCTCTAAGCCAGAAAACCAGGAAAGAAAGGAATAAGCAACAAAAAAATTAATGTGTTAAATCATGTTTTATAGCAAAATATCTTTCAAGGAAAGGGGTTCAAATGGGCTGACCATTTGGTCGCTGAGAGAAGGCTTACCAAACATATTTCCCCAAACAGTAGATGTCTCCAAGGGGCAACTGCAGAGAAGGTTTTCGACAAAGGTTTCCAGGGTCTTCAGGCTGAGAACAATCTCCTTTGCAAGGCTGTGTGGGGCTTGCTTCATCTTCCTCTTTTTTCAGCTCCCCTGTGGCCACCTGTTTCCGAGGAGCTCGGTTCTCATAATGACAAGGAAACCTAGAGGCTGAAAATAGAGCGGATTTCCCAGAATCTCAGGTACCGAGAGTGGAGAGGCGTGGGGACTTCTTGGACATGAGCTCACATTAGCTCATGAAATGCCGTGGTTGTGTGCCCTCAGCTCCAGCCAGCTCCCGGTGACAGGGAAGGAAGTCAGTTTCACTGGGAAATACTGCAGAGATTTTCACCATGTTTTCAAGGGAAGAGACGAGCTTCTACATGCTGGAAATAGGGGCCAGACTCAAATGAACCTGTGGCTGGGATGGCTTTTTCTAATGGAAGTGCTCACTCACTTCCTAACGGTAGAACTGCATTAGATCCCTAGCCCCATAACTCTCTTGTGGATGCCTGTCACCCCAGCACTTGTCATCTGTGAACCAAGTCTGTCAGCCAGGCATCTCCTCCCTGAGACCACAGGCTTCTGAGTTAGTGAGAAACTTATCATTTCAAAAGAAGCTTTGTAACTTGTCCGGATGGTCCTTAGCCTATTTCATTATACACAGCCTACAAGCAAAGTGCCCTCAGTTAATACTGCTCACAGCAATCTGTGTTAGAGCATTCCCCAGCCTCTTTGGTCAGAGTTCTGACCCAAGAAAATACTATAATAACAAACACAAGATTTCCCTGGTGGTCCAGTGGTTAAGAATCTGCCCTCCAATGCAGGGGACGTGGGTTTGATTCCTGGTCCAGGAAGATCCCACATGCCATGGGGCAGCTAAACCCTTCTGCTATCTAGAGCCTGAGCTTTGGAACAAAGAGTAGCCCCCACTCTCTGCAATAGAGAAAGCCTGTGTACAGCAATGAAGACCCAGTGCAACTGAGTTAAAAAAAAAAAAAGCAAACATGTATTTGTTCTCTGTTTCCATGTAATGAATTACCTCCAAACTTAACTGCTTCAAACAATAACCATTTATTGCCTCACAGTTTCTTTGGGTCAGAAATTCTCCTTAACTTGGCAGTTCCAGTTCAAGATCTCTTACAACAAGGTTTTAGTCACAATGTCAGCAGAGGATGCTGTCATCTGAAGGCTTGACTGGGGCTGAAGGATCCACTTCCAGGACAGCTAGCTTCCTTACCCGGCTGGCAACTTGGTGCTGCTGTTGGCAGGATGGCTCAGCTCCTCAACTATGTGAAGGGATTACTTTGATTAAGTTTTTAAAATACATAGTAAACTGAGTAAATAGATATTCACTAGGAGGGACCTAAGGGCTTCCCTGGTGGCTCAAACAGTAAAGAGTCACCTCCAGTGCAGGAGACCTGGGTTTGATCCCTGAGTCGGGAAGATCTACCAAACTTCCCTACTGCTGTAATTATGCCTGCTTTGCTTTACGCTGCCCCTGTTCTCCCTGACTGAGCTGCATGTGCCTTGGGATCAGGAGCCTGCGTATCAATATCTCTAGTGCCCCCTCCCCTGACTCCAGGTCGCTGCCCTGCTCCTCTTCCTCTGCTGCCCAGGAGTTTACCCACCATGACCCACACAGAGGGTGTTCAACACAAAGAAAGTCAATTGAATGGCCTTCTACCTGTAGGGAAGACACTGACTCAGAGGAGACTCTCAACCCATGTTCAATGAGACTCAGCAGAAACACAGATCTCCATCATCCTGATTTGATCCCCCAAAGGAACTGGGGTGCCAAGAGTGGTGGGCGGGAATGAGGGAACAGGAGCAGAGACCTCAATGATTTCTTTTCTAAGCTGAATCAGGGGTTTCACTCTGCCTGGAGTCTCAGGCAAGAGTAGGCAGGTTTGAAGGTGGCTGGCCACCCTCAAACGTGGTCCTGAGGCCTGACTGGTGGCCCAGCACAATGGAGAAATTGATCCCTGCCAGGGCTGTGGGAGGCACAGGGTGAAATAAACCTTTCTCCTTTAAGAAGGAAAATGTGTTTTCCCACTCGGGCTACTCCCTGTCGGTGCATCCTGCTCAGGCGTTGACAGGAAGGGGGGAGGAAGGAAAAGAGGAAGGAGGGCATTTCCTCTCCTAGACTGGGTTGCCAAAGCAACTGGTCTAAGATTCCTCTTCTCTGTGGGTCTTCCAGTATGGCCCTGCTACTAGTCCGGAAGGCTAGTGTCACTTTCTCGTGTGGCACTCCCACTCAAGAATGTACTTCCTCCAGGGTCTGTTTCCATGTCTCCACCACTGCTTGCCCACTCGCTCCAGGACAAACCCTCTCCTCCCTGCTCCCCACTCCAGCCAGGCTGGTTTGTCTTTCAAGGCCTGAGTAAGTCAGGATTCCTTTGACTGCCCAGGAAGGCAACCTACTTCACACTGGCTTAAACTAGAAAAAGAATGTAGAATGTCTGGGCTTAGAATTACCATATGACCCAACAATTCCACTCTTACGTATATATTCCCAAAGACTTGAAAACAGGCATGCAAACAAATACTTACACATGAATGTCCACAGCACCATTATTCATAATAGCTCGAAGGTAGAAGCAACTCAACTGTCCATCAGAATAGACAAACAAAATGTGGTATATTCCTTACAGTGGAATACTATTCGGCCTTAAAAATGAATGAAGTACTTAAACATTCTACAATATGGGTAAACCTTGAAAACATCATGCTAAGTGAAAGAAACCAGGTGCAAGAGGTCACGTGTTGTATTATTCCACTTATATGAAACTTCTTGAGAGAAAGAGGGAATAGGAAGTGATGGCTTGATGGGGACGGGGTTTCCTTTTGTGGTGATGTAAATGTCTTCAAAACTGGATAGAGGCAATGGTTGCCCAACATTGTGAACGTACGCAATGCCACTGAAGCACACACTTCAACATAGTTCATGGTTAGTTTTATGTTATGTGAAATTTACCTGAATTAAAAAAATAAAATCTAATGACAATTTGAGCAGGACTCAAGACTTCTTTGTTGTAAATAGAATGCCCAGGATGGACCCTGATGGCTTCAGACATGGCTAGATCTCAGGGCTCTGCAAAGCTATCAAGGTTTTGTCTCCATCTCTCAGCTCTGCATTCATCTGGGCAGCCCTCACAGGATGGGAGGAGAGGACCACTGCCAGTTCTGGTGTCATGTGTTGTTCAGTGAGCAAGAAAGACTTCTTCCTGGCTGGAACCATCATTCTCACTAGGATATGGAAACCTCTAACTAATCTGGCTCCAGTCATCTGGTCACCCCTGTGGCCAAGCCAGGATGGGGGTCTTGGAGAAGGTGGAAGGTTGGCGCCACACAAAGCTCATCCATAGGCTGAATGGGCTACTGTGGAGGAGAAGGTGATTCCCCCAGGGAAAGGATGCTGAGTAGCAAAAGTAATTTCTATAGATCCTTCACTGGCTCTCTTACCATCTTCCCTGGAAGACCGTTCCTTACCGCCCCCCGCCGCCCCTCCCCAACCCTGTGCCACGGCTCAGCTCCTTCCCAAAGACTCTGTCTGCTTGACCCACTGGGACCTCCCTTGCCAGCAGTACTACACTCAAGAGCAGAATCCAGCCCTGTAGGTGGTGGTTTTAATTTGTTCAGTCTTTACAGAGAGTAACTTGGCACTGTGCACTAAATTTGAATGTCCTTTTCTTTTGATCCTGCAGTCATACAGGAATACATCCTAAGGAAAATTTCAGCCAGAGTGCAAAGATGTGTATGCATATGGATAGCCTCTGGGTGATTATTGACAATAATGAACCTAGAATAACACAAATGATCATCAATGGGGGGTGGATTAAATAAATTATGGTGAAGATGAATGGATAGCCATGCAGCTGATTAAAAGGATTTAAAAAAATCTCCATTTATTGACTTGACCATGAAATTTAATTTTTTAAAATAGTGTTCTTTATTTATTCAGTTTTGGCTGCGCTGAGTCTTTGATGCTGCTTGGGCTTTTCTCTAGTTGCAGCGAGCAGGGGCTACTCTCTAATTGCGGTGTGCAGGCTTTCATTGCAGTGGCTTCTCTTGTTGAAGCTCCCAGGCGCTAGAGCACCGGCTTAAGAGTGGTAGATGCACAGGCTTAGGTGCTCCTCAGCATGTGGGATCTTCCCAGATCAGGGATTGAACCCACGTCTCCTGCACCAGCAGGCGGATTCATTACCACTGAGCCAATAGGGAAGCCCTGAAATTTAATTTTTAAAAAAGGATATAAAAAGGAAATATACTGCGACTCCATGTTTTAAAAACATAACCCTTGTAAATGAGCAGGGAGACCATAATTTCAGTCTCTGTATGGACTTAATGGCCCAAATTAATATGAAATAAATTCCATTACTTAATTACATCTCTAGAAGAACATTAAAAGAGCTCCAGAAAAATAACCACATCAGCCCATCTCTGAAGCCCTGTCTTCCAAGCCCAATTCTCTACACCCTGTCGCTTCTCCTGAGCCTCTAATGTGCTACAAACTGAACTCTCTACTGAACTCTAGTTCAGGCTTTTCCCTACCCTGGACCTCATCCCATCTCACTGCATTCTTTTATTATGTAGATCAGTTTAGCTTTTCTCAGCAAGTGATGATTCTTCCTCTCTGTGGAAGAGTGAAGTGAAGAGAAACCAAACAGGCAAGTTTAGAATTTTCTTCAGTTGGGCAGGGGTAGGAAGAAGACACTCTGATGTTAATAATTATATCTCATGTGAAAACATGGATCTGCATGCACAGAAAATAGTGTGGGGAAAATACGCAATAATGATATCAGGGCTATCAGTGGCTAGTGGGATTAATAGGTGATTTTTTGCTCTTTATACTTTTTGTCTGAATTTCTTTTTATAGAGCATGCTCTAGTTTTAAATTCAGAAAGCTTTTTTTTTTTTAAAGAAGCCTCATGCCGTGGCATGTGGCATCTTTTTTTTCTTTTTTACTCTTTTTTTTTTTCCAAGATCCAGCAAAGGATAAAGAAAATTAAGACCCCCAATCCATCCTCAACACATGATGATGTCTCTTTTTCTGTTTAATTTTGGAACTTTTAAAAGGTAACCTTCCTTCAGGAGAAATATGAATAAAAGAACATTCCTTAGTAGGTTTATAAATGTTATCCATAACATGCTACCGTGCAGATGCATTTAGAATAAAGCAGCCTGGGAACTTCCCTGGCTGTCCAAAGGTTAAGACACCACCTTCTGATGCAGAGGGTGCGAGTTTGATCCCTGATTGAAGAGCTAAGATCCCACAAACCTCCTGGCCAAAAGACCAAAATGTAAAACAGAAGCAACATTATAACAAATTCAATGAAGATTTTAATAATGGTCCACGTCAAAAAACAAAATCTTGGAAAACAAATTTAAAGCAGGCTGATGGGAATTCCCTTGCGGTGCAGTGGTTAGAACTTGGTGCTTTCACTGCCAAGGGCCCAGGTTCAACCCCCGGTCAGGGAACTAAGATCCTGCAAGCTGTACGGCGTGGCAAATAAATAAAGCAAGTGGAGCCTGCCATGGAAGGACTGAGGTAGTCCTGAGAGTGAAGGTCACAGCCTGGGGTTGGGGGCGGGGGAGCCGGCCTCCCTCAGCAGCTGCCCCTACCACCTACCCCTCTTCAAACAGAAGGTAACTCCTGTGGCCTAGGCACCGTGTAGGTCCCAGATCCCCTTGTGAGAGGCTCCAGAGGGCCTGAGTGACCTTGGCCTTTTATCAAGCCAAGCAGGAACTCTCCCCTCTGCAGACTTGCTGTGTGAGAGCTCTGCTCTCTGAGCAGGGTAAAAACGACCTTCCTGCCAGCTTTCCTTTTCCTGCTGGGTCCCTCCCTGGCTCCTCTGCCACCTCCCCTGGGTCCCCTCTGGCCAGCTCAATTTTTGTGTCTGGGCCAGGTGGGGAAAAAGCATCTGGCTCAGCCCGTTGTCTGTCAGGAGTCCAACACTACCAGGGGTCTTGCCTGGTTTCAAGTATTTCCCAGTGCCTTGCCTTGCTCTGTAGTCAAGTTTCTAGCCAGGATTTTTTGGCTCTGGGAAAGACTGAGTGCCTGTCAGAGCCTTCCCAGGCCTGTGTTTCATTTGCAGCTGCCTGGCTTTGACTGGGTGACAGTTCTGCCCTCCCCAGTCAGCCCATCCCCTTCTGCTTGGCCAGCAGAGGAGGCCCTTTGTGTCGTCATCCTGGGGCTTAGATGGGAGGAGGCTCCTAGTTTCTGTCCCCAGCCTGGTGTCCGGGGTTTACATCGGCTCTGGCCCAGGCTTGGGGGTGGCATACCTTCCAAGAGCAGGCAGTTCTTGCCCGTCTGGCAAAGGGAAGAATGCCAACCCCAAACAGCCCCGGCCCCTCACTGTTCCGAAGTCAGACTGGGACCTATTCAGCACCTGGCACTCTCCCGCTAGAAATTTCCAGCTGTTCTGATCTTTCACACAGAGCTTGGCAAGGCTGAAAAGGTCTAGAAGCAAATGAATTTCAGGAAGCCTGCAGAACACCAGGCCTGAGTTGGGGGGCACTCTCCCCCTCCCTGCTTTTGGACTCCCTCTCAGGCTCCCTGAAACGCCACATCTTGCCTTTAGATTCACCTGGGGCAGAGGGCCTGATGGGGTGTCAGACCCTGGAGTCCAACTGCCAGGGAAGAGAGAGCCAAGCCGTGTACCATGTGACACTGTGCCCCGGGCAAGGTGCCTGAAGGTTGCCAGTCCAGTGTGTGTGGGGGGGTGGCGGGAAGGGTGTGAGCCAAGGTTGCAGGTTCCAGAACCTATCTGGGAGCCTGTTTGGGACCTGGACATAGAAGTGAAGATTCAAGGGACCCAGATGTGTCCTCATCACCATATGTGACCCAGGCCCTGCTCCGGTGTAGGAAAGCTGTGAATGTTAAAATAATGCATTCTTGACAAAAATTTCTTCTCTTCTCTTTCAGACTCCAATGTATTTCCTGAGCTCTCCTTTGCTTTTCTTAAGGTACGAGGACCAAAGCTAGTGTATACAGATAAACACTCAAGTATTTGTAGCCTACGGCAGCAAACTGTGGGGAGTGTGTAGTTGTAACCATTGGAGGAGGAAAAAGGTATTGTTGGTCAGAGTTTCTTCTTTATACTTTTTCCACCCTAGTTAAGTGCCCTGGAGATAAACTAGGTAGTTGGAAAAGTGCCCTGCCTGTGTTCACCCTTCCAGCCCAGCATATATTTCCTGCTCTCTTCCTCCAGGGGGGTTGCTAACCCCATCAGCCCACCTCTGCCTTGGGAGTGACGAGCTGCCAGAAATGCCCAGACTAAGGTGTTCAGGAAAGTTGTGTCAGGCTGTTCCCCTTGAACCTAGGGAACTCCCAGGATGGTGGGCAGTGGGACCCGGATGGTGGGGAGGAGAAGCTGTAGACAGGGCCGGTGATGACAGGTCCCAGTGACTTGGGTTTGGCCTGGCCTCTGGCTAATGCCAGGCAGCACAGGGGTAAAGAATCCGCCTTCCAATGCAGGAGACTTAAGAGATGTGGGTTCGATCCCTGGGTGGGGAAGATCCCCTGAAGAAGGAAATGGTAACCCACTCCAGTATTCTTGCCTGGAAAATTCCATGGACAGAGGATCCTGGCAAGCTTACAGTCCATGGGGTCGCAGAGTCGGCTTGACAGAGCGACTGAGCACACACTCACTGGCTAATTCAGGAGGACTTGTGCACCCTTTGCCTGCTTGGGCCCTCACAAGCCCCACTCGAGGTGGACAGGGACTGGTCTCAACCACAGACGATTCCGCGACTGCCCAAGGTCTCTCAGCCTATCAAACGCCCCAGAACTCAAATGTCCTGGCTCCCCGGGCTGGGGGTGGGTCCCGCCTTGGCCCTCTCCGTGCCCGGTCTGCGCCCATCGCCCAGTCTCCTGGCACAGCCTCGGGGCAGGGAGCGGGCGTGTCTGGGCTGGGCCTGGCGGACGGCAGCGCACGCAGGGCACGGAGAGCAGGAGCAGGAGCTGGAGGCCGGCTCTTAACCGGTGCCCTAGCCCGGCCGGGTGTTGCCGGGAGGGCCCCCGCGGCTCCCGGCGGAGGCTCGGGCCACGGCCATTGGCCGCCGAGCCCTGGGTCGGGCGGGGGAGCCGGGCCCAGGCGTCGGGTTACTCAGATCGAGCGGCTGTGGGGGAGCGGGGGAGGGGCGGCCGCAGCAGCTGGGCCGGGAGGGGGGGGGGGGAGGGGGAGGGGGGGGGGGGGGAGGGGGAGGGGTGGGCTGGGGGTGGGGGCGGGGGCCTCGAGCAGAAGAACGCCCCCCTCCCTCCAACCCCCGGACGGGCCCCTTTCTTGGCCTTAAAGGGAAACCATTACCGTATTTGCATCCAACTCCAGCAGCAAACAGTTGTGAAGGCCCATTGCGTGTCAGGTGCTGTGCTGGACTGGAGCGCGCATGCAAAATGGCCTAGACGGGGTTCTGCCCAAACTTGCCTCTATTTGAGGAAATAAGAAATCCACACGGAAGAAGAACGCTGAGGACACCAGGAAGCAGGGGCCCAGGCCCAACTGAGAAACGTGAGAAACCCGAGTTACAGGGGAAAAGGAAGCCTCCCCTCCAGGCCAGGGTAACCTGGGAAGCTTTCCCCAAGGGGCCAGGTGCGGCTGCCCTTATCCATCACGCGCTGGGGTGGGGGGCACAGCAGACACTGATTAATGCCCCCTCCCCCTGTCACCCTCACCCAGCCCTCTCTGCCTTCTCATGCCATCTCCTGCAAGCCTTGGACCCTCTCTTCCTTCCTCCTGAAGGCTGACCTCTGAGGACCCTGCTGCTCCACAGCCCTGTCCAACAGAGGCTTCTTTCTCCTCAGGCCACGCTTCCAGGCCTGGAGATGTCTCCTCACTCACCATTGAAGCTTCCCAATCTGGTTCTTATTCTTCCTTCAAAAACCCGTCTCCTTTGGAATACATGTCAACAGAGCTTGCTATCCACTGCTTCTAGTTAGTGTCACCTTATTATCCTTCTGGCCACTTCCTCTGTTCCTTGACGATTTCAGCACTGGGCTCTTTCTTCTCCACTATCACCATTCTTGGTGACCTCGACATCAAAGCTGATGACCTGCCCCACAACCTTAGCCCCTAACTCTCCTGACTACCTTAGTCCTAGTGATACATCTCCTGCCCCACTCTGGCCTCCTGGTCATACCCTAGACCTGGGAACCATGAATGTCTACGTGTGTGCGTGTTCAGTCGTGTCTGACTATTTGCAACCCTATGGACTGTAGCCCACCAGACTCCTCTGTCCATGGGATTTTCCAGGCATGAATACTGCAGTGGGTTGCCATTCTCCAGGGGATCTTCCCGACCCAGGGATTGAACCCAGGTCTCCTGCATTGCAGGCGGGTTCTTTACAGCTGAGCCACTGGGGACAATCTCTTAAATCTCAGATTCAAAGATCCCACTACCTGCCAGCCTGCCAGCTCTCTCACTCTGGTCCTTCCACTCCACCATCTTTCCCACTTGAGACCTCCAGTCCATCGCTATACTGTTTTTTCACTATTTATCTTCCCTCAGGTCTTATCAGCCAGCCGAGGTTCTATGATCCGGCCTGGGAAATCTTCCTTGGAAACACTCTGAACTTATAGCAGTCTCTCTCCATTGCATTCACCTGGTGAAAACCCAGCTGTGGTTAAATCAAACTGTTTACATCATACCTGCAACACAGAAGTTGCACACTGCTGAAGAAACTACCCAGCTACTCTGAACGGGCTCACATCAAATTTATGGCCATAAATTTCTGATGGGTATTTGACAATCCTACTACCATTTCTTAGAAAAATTCCTTTTCCCTCTCCTTGGTGCAACAATTGCACACTTTCTCCTCTTCTGCATATTGTCAACACTCCTTCCTCTTTCACTCTCAATCTGGCCTCTGACTATCCTTCATAGAGAAAATAGGTACAAACAGACCAACTGCCTGTACTTCCTCCCACCAAAGCCACCAGAATGTCCACAGCTCTGTGTTCCCTCCGCCCATCTGTGGCCAACCCCTCCATCTGTGCCCTGGGCCCCTTCCCCTTTCACCAGTGCACATCTTCCCTTCCTTTCAGCTATAGGGTTAGCCAAAAAGTTCCTTTGGGTTTTTTCGTACCATCTTGTGGAAAAATCCAAAGGAACTTTTTGGTCAACCCAATATTTCTTCCTCTCTACTCTAACCTTCCCATTGCAGTCGAACAGGACTTAATATCCCGCAATTTAAAAACGTATTAGTCTTAGCCAGTTTCCTGCTGCACCATTTTCCTGTCCCTCTGCAGAGCAAATATTCCTGGGAGAGTTGTCTACACACTCACACTTCTCTTCCTCACCTCCCTTTCACCTCCACCCATTCCAGTCAGGCCTTTCTCTTGCCATTCCCTTGTCATAGCTCTTATGAGGACACCAGTGACTGACTTCTTGGCTAGATTAGTGGCCAGTTCACGTCCCCATTTCATCTGGTCTCCCAGTGGTACTGAACATCTTTGACCACTTTGTGGTAGATTGAAGTATTGGTCCTAACTCCTGTCACTCCTCCCTGTGTTCTTATCCTATGTGACTTCACTGTCCCTTTTTGTACTGCTGCTGCTGCTGCTGCTAAGTCGCTTCAGTCGTGTCCGACTCTGTGCGACCCCATAGACGGCAGCCCACCAGGCTCCGCCGTCCCTGGGATTCTCCAGGCAAGAATACTGGAGTGGGCTGCCATTTCCTTCTCCAGTGCATGAAAGGGAAAAGTGAAAGTGAAGTTGCTTAGTCGTGTCCGACTCTTAGCGACCCCATGGACTGCAGCCTACCAGGCTCCTCCATCCATGGGATTTTCCAGGCATGAGTACTGGAGTGGGGTGCCAGTGCCTTCTCCGCTTTTTGTACTGGAGGTAGAATATATGTTCTTGCCCCTTGACTTTTGAACACAGCTATATGACCCATTTTGGCTAACAGAATGAAAGAGGACTTGACGTGGTACAATTCTAAGCCTAGGCCTTAGGAGTCATTTCCACCTGCCTATCTGTGCCTATGTCATCACCAGGGGCTAACCTACCATAGCTGACCTGCCCGTACAAGGATGATGAGGGACATGTATCCAGAGCAGACTTAGACCCAGCCAAGGTCAGCCTCACCTGGCTGACCTCCAACTGGCTCCAGATGTGTGTATAAAATAACACATGGCTCAGTGGTAAAGAATCCACCTGCCAGTGCAGGAGACATGGGTTCGATCCATGGTCTGGGAAGATACTACATGCTGTGGAGCAACTAAGCCTGTGTGCCACAACTACTGAGCCCGTGCTCTAGAGCCTGGGAGCCACTCCACTGAAGCCCGTGTGCCCTGGCGCCCATGCTTCACGAGAGAACCCCGTACACTGCAACTAGAGAAAAGCCTGTGAAGCACCGAAGACCCAGCACAGCCAGAATAAATAAATAAAATTATTGAAAATATTTACTGTTATATGCCATAGAGATTTTTTGTGATTGTTTGTTACCTAGCAACAGCTGACTGATATATCCCTCTTCTTGAAATACTCCCTTTGCTCAGCTTCCTTAGAATTACCACCTTCTGGTTTTCTTCCAGCTTCACAGGTCATTTGTCTCAGTCTTGCTTGCTTGCTCTTCCTCTACCAGATCTCTAAATGTTGGAGTGGCTTCAGTCTCAGTCCTCTCACTTTCAGCTTTACATTTTCTCTAAACGGAATGATCCAGACCCACGGTTTGGAATACTATCCATATGCTAGATGTCAAATTTAAACCTGAAGGAGAGATGGCCCTGAATTCCAGACTCAAACCTGTCTACACATATCCCCCTGACACCTGATAGGTATTGGCATGGCCAAAACAGAACTGCTGATCTTCCCCTCCCCTCAACATGGGTATCCTGTCCATCCAGTTATCCTAAAAATGAAAGTGTCATCCTTGTGATAATTCCAGGGACCTCACCATCTTCATAGCCACAAACCTGCTGTTACCTACTCTTGCCAGGACATCTGCAGCCGCATCTTCACTGTTCTCCTCTGCTTCTAGTCCCTGCTCTGCCAAGCAGCCAGAGCCATCTTTCTAAAGAGTAAGTGGAATCTTCTCTCCTGGCTTAAAATCCTCCAAAGGTTTCCCATTGCAACCAAAATAAAATCCACACCCCTTATTTTGACCCATGAGGACATGATGATCTAGTCTTTGCCTGTATTTCAAGAGCCCTAGAAATCTCCTTGTTCACATTGTTCCAGTAAAAATGGCCTTCAAAGGTATCTCCTGAACTTAATGGAGTGCATTCCTGCCTCAGGGCTTTTGCATCACTATCCCTTCTTCCTGGAGCTCTCTTCCTGCCCAGAAGGTCTTAAAGAGGCCTTTCCTGGCTAAATAAAGCAGCACTAACTAACCCCACCCCCATCCCTCCTCTATTCCATTGATTAGCTACTTATCAACATGTGAAATTGTCTGGCTTTATTCTCTTCCATTAAGGCAAAAAATCTTTAAGGGCAGGCATCTGTCTTGGTCTCTGATATATTTCCAGGGCCAGAACATGCCTTGCACATTGGCGGGGGTGGGGGTGTGGCTCTCAGTAAATGTATGTTGACTGACTGCAGCCAGAACTGAATGGAGAAGGAAGTGACCAGCTAGGTGGCTAGGAAGGCAACTGCAGGGCCAGAGATAGGGAGGCTGGAGAAGCCAAGATATGCTAAGGGGCAGTGAGAGGCCAGGCTGGCTACAGGGGAGGAAGCAGGTGGGGAGTGGGAGGAGAAAAGTCAGCATGGTGAGAGGCCTTGAATGCCTCCCTCCAAGTCCTTTGAGTTAGTGGGTGCTGCCGATGATTATGACTCAAGCAATGATTTCAAATGATTAATATGCTTGAAGGGTTTACGTGTCTGAGTGCCCTTAACTAAGCTCTGTCCCATGGGAGGGCAGTTTTAGAAGCCAAAACATCTAGAAGAATCTGGGAGCCCAGGGGAGTGGGAGATCTGTCCCCTTGGATTGAGATGTAAGAAAAACCCATTATCCAACCTTTCAGGGACCAAAATTGAGTTTCTAGTTTTGGAAGATCTCCCTGAGTAATTAAAGGTTTGCTGAGCTACACAGCAGGCACTCAACCGCATGTGTTAACGAGCTAGTGCCCCGTGCCTTGGGCTTCCTTACACCTTCCCTGAAAACGCACACACATACGACCAAATTGCTTTTTTTCACCCTGTGATTGAACACAGCTTCACCAGACCCTCCACCCCACGGATACACCCTAGATCCAGCCCCTTGCCTTCCCAGCCCCCTCCACCCAATTCCATTGTCAGAGCGGAACAAAAGGCCCAAGGCATCCTGGGTTAAAGGATTTTAACTCTGCCAGTCCCAGGAGGCTCCAACAAGAAGCAGTTTCCTGCAGGAGAAAAGTGACTGAGAAATCTCCCCAGGGAACAGGGCATTTTTTTTTTTTTCGGTCTGAAAAACAGAATCTAGCTGTCAATCAGACACCTTCCCCGCTCGCCGCCGCCGCCACTCGGGCCCCCACCCCAGGATTAGGAGCTTCCTCTTATAGACACCTCCCCTCAGCCAAACGCATCTTCCAAGTCTCTTGCCTAGGACTTGTATTTGTGGCGGTCAGGCTCCCACCCAAACCGGCGGGGCCATCCCCACCACCCCCATCAGACAGGACTCTCCCTCTGCGCCCCTCCTCGTCTTCCTACCGCTGCTTCCCCGCCTTCACCCCGTATGGGTACAGCTGCCCCGCGCGCCCGGGTCGTCCCCATCCCCGAGCCCCCCCTTCCATCCCCATCCCCGCCTGCAAGCCTCCGCTCCTGGGGCGCCGCCGGGCGGGAAGCCGGGGCCCGCCGCCTGCTCCGGACCCCGGCTGGCTCCTCCGCGGTCCCGCGTGGCACCCTCTTCGGCTACCAGCTTCTGAACTTGGCCGGAAACGAACCCGTCCTCTGGAGCGGAAAGCTGCGGGCTGGTGGGTTGCTGGCGACAGCATTTCCAGGGCCGAGGTTCGGTGGGTTTGTGTCCACGTGCCTCTGCCCTAACCGGCGAGCAGCGTCCGGAGAGCCCCTGCTGGCTGCTCTGCCCTGGTCCCAGAGGCTTCTGGAACAACACTGCATTTCGTGTCAAACCCCTTTTGCTCATTCTGGAGCTAAAGTATGCATTTTTGTTGTTGTTGTTGTTTTTGAGTTTTTCACGTAGACCGAGATACCGGAAAACATGCGCGCGGGGGGGGGTCTCGGCCGCCCCCACCCCAAGGCGGGCGGGGGAGAGCGGGCTGAGAAACGCTGGGGCAACTTGGGAGGAAGGGAGTTCAAGGTGGGCGTCGCCAGGGTGCTGGGAAGTGCTTTTTGTGGTTTCAGGCTAGGGCCCAGGCCCAGAGCCCCGGGAAGGGTCCAACTTAAAAGAAAAACTCTTGTCCCGTTCTCAAAAGCTGCTTGAAATTGTATGGCTACAGCACCATCCCTTACCTGAAAGCTTTGATTCTTTTTAAAATCCCCAAGGCGTTTGAGGAGGGTGATTCTTAAAACGAGGGTAAGTGCCAGGCTATGTAAAAACAGAAAAAAAAACTCACCAATATCATCACCAAAAAGCGTGATTACACCATAATATGTAGATTTTACATGCTGGTGACATTTACTGAGCGTTAAATCCTTTTTCCCCTGTTTTAACCCCGGGGGCATCCTTTTGTAGTCTGAACAGCAGTGTTATTTTAGACCCCTCCCCCCAGTGGTCAGTCCCTCTATTTCAATTTGCCCCAAGTTTTCTTGTTCCTTGTATGAATATATCCTAAATGTTTCTCCCCTTTTCCGGTTTTTCCTTATACCTGCTGCTTGTGGTTAGGCTCACACGGTTTATTGTCTGGATCGGAGCTACTTTTGTGGGGACAGCCGGAGCTTGGCATCGGTGGTGCCCAGGATCCCAGGTCCACAGACTGTCTTGGGTTCTCTCTGCTCTACAGCAACACCAGCATGTCTGCCAAGAGGTGGCCACCTCACACTGACTGCAGCCACGCCCGCCCCCCTTCGCCCCCGCGCGCACGCACACACACACAGGAGCGGACTACTGCTTCAGCTTCCTGTCTCTCTGGAGTTTCTCTCCGGAGAGTTCGGCCCCTCCCCCACCTGTTGTAAGCCAGAAGAGGTGAGGGTGCTGGGTTTCTGAGGAGCCAGGCAGGTGCTCCCCTGCCCCGCTCCCTTTCCTCTGAATCTGTTTTCCCTGCCTGAGGGGTTTCCACTTACCCATACTCTCTGGTGGGAATTCCTCCAACTTCATACCTTCCTTCTCTTTGGGGTAGTTTCTGCTGTATCTATTGCTACACACAAGCCACCCAGTGGCTGAAAACAAGAAACGTGTGCTTATTAGCTCAAGAAACGTGTGACTCTGTGGGTCAGTGGGGGCAGTGTCCAGCCTGGCTCTGCTGGGCCTGGGCCTGTGTCTGTGCTGAGCTGGCATGTCGCTGGATGGCGTAGGACAGCCTCCTCCGCACATCAGGTGGTTAGCAGGCTGTCAGCTGGGGTGAAAGGGTGACAGGGTGATGGGCCAAGTAACCTCTCACCCAGCAGGGGAGCCTACCCCAAGCTTCTTGCTGTAGCAGCGAGGTATCACGGATGGGAAGAGCAGAAGCCACGAGGCTTCTCGAGGCCTGAGCTGGGAACCGGCCCGTCTCCTGTGGCCACATTCTCTTGGTCAAAGTGAGTCAGGAGGCCGGGCCAAACTGGAGAAGTGGGAAGCAGACTTCAGCTCTTGGTGGAGGGAGTGCAAAGTATTGTCGGCATTTTTGCACACACTGGCCCTCTTCTTCTCTGGGCACACTACCCGTAAGTAAACACGTCAAGATACTAAATCCCTTCTCCACCCCCAGGACATTCAACAGAACACAGCTGAAGCACACAAGCCAGCCGTCAACGTGCCTGGGGTTCAGATCTTGGCTCCACATTTATCAGAGGCTGACCCGAGAAAGTTGCCTTACCTCGGTTTCCTAATCCGTAAAAGTGGGAGTTGTTGTAAATATTAAATAAGTTAATCCACGTTAAGTACTTACACGGTGTCTGGCACACGGTAAGTGTCCAATAAATATCAGTTATCGTGCCATGAGGGGACGGCTGGCTGCCCACCAGGACTGCTGAGGCCACCAGCGCCGTCTTCCACAGCTGCCTCAAAGCCCCTCCCAACACGGCTGACACCAGGGGCGCTCCCAGCTGCCAGCTCTGCTGACGACACCTGGTGTTTTCAGGGCTCCACTGAGGTGCCAGGGAAATGGCCCTGTCCGTTTTTTACCAGCTCCTTCAGTGAAGCCTGTCTCTCTAGAGCTGTTACAAAAAGGGCTCTGAAGTCTGACAGAGCTGCGGTTTGCTTCCAGCACCTCTTCCTGAGGCATTTAGCAAGCTGATTCATCTCTCTGAGTTTCAGTTTCTTCGTCTGTAAAATGGAGACAACAGCACTGCCTCCTACAGAGCACGCGGGGCATAATATGAAGAACAGAAGAGCCTGTGCTCACAAAGATGCTGGCACTCCAGGACACAGAAGCATGTTTTCCTTGAAACTGCCCCTCCTGTAGGTGCTGAGGAGTTGCCACGAGTGAATCCTTTTTCCCAGAAATATCCTTAGTCACTCCTCGCACCCTCCCCTACTCAGTGCATGGAGATGGGCCAGGATCCTGGGGAGCAGGCCGAGCTCTCCCCAAAGCTGCTGGTTTAGCATCGGGTCCCTCCTCTCCACTTCCTGAGGCCTGACCCATGTTCCACTTTCAGCTTTGTATCTCGAACACCTAGCAGACAACTCCGCATGGTCTGATGAAAGGAAGGGGCTTCCCTGATGGCTCAGATGGTAAAGAATCTGCCTGCAAAGCACGAGACCTGGGTTCGATCCCTGGGTCGGGAAGATCCCCTGGAGCAGGGAATGGCTACCCACTCCAGTGATCTTGCCTAGAGAATTCCATGGACAGAGGAGCCTGGCGGGCTACAGTCCATGGGGTCTCAAAGAAAAGAAAGAAAGACAACATGGAGGAGGATGTAGGAGAGGAAAGACTTGTCCCTCTACTCTCCTAGGTTCAACAGCTGGGTCTATGAATTCAATTTACAACAGGCAGATTAACAAGAGGAAGGAAAAGTCGCTCAATCCTGTCTGACTTTTTGCAACCCCAAGGACTGTAGCCTGCCAGGTTCCTCTGTCCATGGAATTCTCCAGGCCAGAATACTGGAGTGGATAGGCATTCCCTTCTCCAGGGGGATCATCCCAAGCCAGGGATCGAACCCAGGTCTCCCGCATTGGAGAAGAATTCTTGCAATGAATTGCAGGGAAGCCCAACAAGAGGAACATTATACACATTTCTTGACTTTTAACACGACATGGACAGGGATATCACAGGAAAAAAGAGAAGTGAGTACCTAGAAAGGAGATGAGATTTAAGAGTTTATCTACCTTCTTGATAGGGAAAGGGCAATTTAGGAAAAAGGTGGATGGGCCTTTGAAGAACAGATGAGAGAAGTGATAGTTTCTGACAACGCTTGTCTCAGTGTGGGGTGGACTTCTAGTGTCCTCTCCTATGACCATCTTCCCTGGTTGGTGAAACTCCCTGGGAAGGGATTTATGACAGTTAAGTTCCTTCTGGAGGGACTGTCTTAAGCAGATAAAGGGGAGTTTGGAGAAAGCTTCTCCCTGCCTTTGCTGTTTTTTAAGTGTCTTCAGCTCAAGGTAATCAAAATAACAAAGTGACATCTTTGAATTTCACTTCGAGGACTTTTGACAGTTTTTCTTTTCCTTGGATGAAACCACCATTTTTGGATGCCTTCCAAGCCAAGTCAACCCACTAGGGCAGAAGAGACAATGTTCCCAAGAAATGGGATTGAGGTGGCCGTTCTCAATGTGGCTGCAATCCCTGAGGAAGCCAAGGCCCACCCAGGGATGCAGGTGCAATTGGTGTGGGACCCGCCTTGGTGTCCAGAACTGGGAGTTAACCCTGATTTGTGCAGGTTTATCATTTCCATCAAGTCTCTCCCAGGATGGAGTCTTCCCAAGCTGATGGTGAAGAGCCCCAGATCCTGCTGATGGTTCCCACAGAGTTCAGACCACAGCAGAAAATGAATGAGGCTGCCCAGAGGTTAAAGAGGACACCATAAACCCAATTCCATTCCTAAATGTGTGTTTGTGTGTGCCTAGACACAATTGGGGCGGGGGGCGGGGGGCGTCACTCATTGCAACCTGATGGTTTAAGTGATTGATGAAATGAGTTAATTAATATTCACTGACATGCTCTGGGCAGAGTCAATGTGAAAGCCAGGGACCAAGGATGAGAGGATGAGGATGAAGATGAGGTTGGCTGCAGATCAGACCCTGGGCCATGGACGGTCCTGAGGGAGGCAGGGTCCAGGAGTCCTGTTAGGAAATCAGTGAGCCAGGCAGGCGGGCAGCCATTCTCACCAGTGGCCTGGGGAAGGCCGTGAGCAGAGAGGGAACATCAGCTCCTTCTGTGGTGATGGGACTAAAATATCCTCTACAGAGCTGGAGAAGGTGGGAGTGGGGCCCCTGGTATGAAGAAAGCTGAGTTCACAAATCTGTCCCCCCATTTTTCCTGCCTGTTGCACCTTTAGCCTGGCTCTTAGGAAAGATGGATGTGTATACATATAGACATAGGCGCAGAGGAAAAGGATGGTCGTCCAGTGTGGTGAAGGGAGCCGGTGGTGCTTGGAGCCCAGGTGGAGTTTGAGAAGACTAGGATCTTCTTGGAACGCACCGTTCTGGGATTGGGGTGGGGGAGACTGTCACCTTCAAATCAAATGATTTATAAATTCTGGATTATAAGTTACCGTTCCCAAGAAGGGATCTAATTGTTCAAAAGATAAGGGAAGTAAGGCAACGGTTGTGCTGATTCTGAGTTGGGCCCTAAAATCTCTTTCTGACACTCAGTAACACACAGGCTGCAAAAGCCCTCGAGACAAAGGGTGGTCTGGGGCCACTTATAGCAGTGTGAGCTGAGTTGCTTGTTCAGAACTTGTTCCAGGGCCCATCCCAGGTCTACCTAATCTCCAGTTACTGGACTCTCTAGGGACTGAGCTGGGGAGCTCCCTTGTGGTCCAGTGGCTAAGACTCTGCCACACTCCCAATGCAGGGCACCCAGGTCAATCCCTGGTCAAGGAACTGGATCCCACATGCTGCAAATGAGATCCAACAGAGCTAAAGTGAAGTTGCTCAGTCGTGTCCGACTCTTTGTGACCCCATGGACTGTAGGCTGTGAGGTTCCTAAATAAATGAATAAATGCCCCAAATGATCCCAAGGTGCCTAAGGACAGAGGGCCTCTGTAGATGGCGATAGAGGAGGGCAGCGGCTCCCAGACCTGGCAGCTCAAGAGTGCATCTGGAGCTTTAAGAGCTAGCCTCCCCCCCCACCCCCCATGATGTGAGGTGGGCCCAGGAATCAGTATTCCTTTGCCATTCCTCAGATGATTATGGTCAGCACCCTGGTTAGGTGTCCCTGGAGGGAATTAACTGAAAGGAGCTTTCCTCATCTGTTACTTGATTCTGGAAGTCTCCCCACATAGCTTCTTCACTGAGACTGGAGCATTCCACACCGACCCTAGGGCAGGAGATGGAGATGTTGGGGCCACTGTGGTGGTGTCCCTCCCCCCCCCAGCTTTATTGAGATATAAATGACATATAACATTGTGGAAGTTTAAGGTGTTCAACATGCTGATTTGATACATATTACAAAACCATTACCATCAGAGCATTAGTTAATATTTCCATCATATCTCATAATTAACATTTCATTTTTTGTGGTGAGAACATTTAGGATCTACTCTCTTAGCAACTTTCAAGTATACAATATGGTATTATTAACTATAATCTATACATAAGATTATATGCTATACATTAGATTCTCCAGAACTTATTCATCTTATAACTGGAAGTTTGTCCCCTTGGATCAACATCACTCCATCTCCCCCCACCTTCCAACCCCAGCCCCTGGAAATTACCATTTTACAGTCTGTTTCTAGACATTTGGCTTTTTTAGATTCCACATATTTAAGTGATAACATCTGGTATTTGTCTTTCTCTGTCTAATGCCCTCAAGGCCCATCCATGTTGTTGCAAATGGCTGCATAGTATTCCATTGTCTATACATGCCACATTATTCGTTTGTCTGTTGACAAATACATGGGCTGTTTCCATATTTTGGCTGTTGTGAGCAAGGCCATAATGAACATGGGAATTCAGGCATTTCGTCCAGATCCTATTTTCATATTCTTTGGATATATACTCAGAAGTAGGATCATATGGTAGTTTTATTTTTAATTTTTTGAGGAGCATCCATACTGTCTTCCATAGCGGCTACACCAATCTGCATTCCCACTCACAGTGCACGAGGGTTTCCTTTTTTACTTAAATACTTACACAAAATATTCTAGATACTGAGCTTTAATTCTCATCTTCCTCCTGGTCATCATCTTGAATAATCTGGAAGTAACACAAATCCTAACTTTCTTTGCTGTTAGCAACTGTGTATAACCAATCACTTAGATTATTCTTCTTCAAATATTTTTTGGTAAAGAATTCCATGGACAGAAGAGCCTGGAGGACTACAGAGTCGGACAAAACTGAGGGACTAACACTTTCACTTTCAAGATATTTCAAATACCTTTTGGAAAAAGGCACCGCATAAGTCACAGTGATCTTGCTTTTGCTTCTTTTGATTGATATGATTGCTATCCAGATTGCCAGCTTTTCCATTCACTTTGATTCTGTGCTGAAGAAACTGCTCAAAATTGGCGGCATCTATGATTCTATCTTCTGCAGGAGGGGTACAGTCCAGAGTAAACTGCAGGACCTGCTTCATTTTTTTTTGCCGCACCCCCCAGCCCTCAACAAGCTTTTTTACAGGCACCATGATGGCAGCGGAGGCAGAAGGGGAGGTGGGTGAATTAGGCAGGCGCAGAAACCCGCAGCCATCTCTTATCTTTTTGACTATAGAGATTCTAACAAGTGTGAGATGAGTGGGACCAAAAATATTTGAAATGTTTTTGGATTGATAAGAACCCTCAAATGGGTTCAGAGTTAGCAGAGTATCTGAATCAGGAAAAGATCAATTTTCTCATATGCTTTTGACCTCACAGAGGGGGTCTGGCCACCATTCTGCCCCCTGCAATTGAGAACAGCAGACAGTGAATAGCCAGCTGCAACAGGGTTCTGACTCTCACATGACACACAAGTGTCTACACTGACTCAGACTCTGCTTTCTGGTACCACAGGCCACATCTTTCCAGTGGGTGAACTTTAAGGCAACTTGGCCGTTAGCCATCAGCCTGCACCTAAGACAATGTTTCTTTTACAAAAAGCCTCTCAATTCTTATCCAAAAATTACACTGTAGTTAATTTATATTTAATATCAAAATGGGAGGTCTGCAAGATGAAAACTTTTCACAGTAAGATGTTATTTTCCCTTTTCACTCTCATTTTCTCATGAATGTATAAAGCTAGGTGCTTTGGGAAAACTCAGTCTGATAGTGAGTCCAGAAGTAGATAAGAGACACCATCTGTCTTTTATTAAGCTAAACATTTTTAAAAATTGTAGGAATGTAAAATGGTGCCATACTTCTCACTTTTTTTTTTTTTTGAAAATACAGGTGTTTCTTAAAAATATATGTTAATGTGGTGGATTTATTATTGCAATTTAAAGTAAATACTTATAGATTTTCAGATTAATTTCTAATATGGTGGTAAACAGAACACTCTTTGAGGTTCTCAGTAATGTTAAGAGCATAAAGGGGTCCTGAGATTAAGAAGTTTGAGACCCAGTCTTATTTCTTGCCCAAATCGTAGATTGTCTACCCCAAAGTTTTCAAGTGTACAAGCTCCGCCAGCGGTCGGGTTCCACCGCGGTGAAGATCTGACATCTCATACGGGGGCCTCAAAGCTCCCCACAGCCTGGGCACCCCCATGCCTCGTGCCCCTTCCAGGGTGGGGAGAGGGAACTCACGTGCAGTCGGGGGAGTAAGGGAATGAAAACACAGTCACCGCCTTCACGGAACTTCTGATTTTGTGGGAGATACAGACGGATAAGCAGCTGCCCAGGAGATACCTGCCACTGCTGTTCACCAGTTAACACCCTGGGGGGAAAGCAGGTAGGTACTGGCCAACCCTCCCTCCGGCGGCTTTGCGTCTCCCATCCCCAGATTCGATTCCGAGATCCCAGGACCGGCGCGCCCCCTGGTGGCCGTGCCTCGTCTGCTCAGCCTTTTCCCTCTGGAGCTGCAGGAGCCCACTTTGGGTAAGACCTCAAGTCTGGGGATAGCCCCGTGGGAACCGCATCATCGAGGCTCTGCTTGGGTCCTCCGGGGCCTCTTGTCTGTCACTGCGCACGTTCACCTCCTCGGTGACTAACTCCAGGCCGCTTCTGCCTCTGTGCTAGCCATTTATGGGTGTTAGGTATCTTATGATGCCTAGCATAAGATGCCTCATCCCCCCAAAACAATGCCATTAGTAGACGACAGAATATCCCATGGTAGAAATACTGTGTGATGCGGATTGGATCCAAGTCCAAAGAGTCCGATACCAAAGCTCCACTTATTGATATGCCTAAGGGTAAATTACCTGATGTCTAAAGCAGCTCTGGATATTGACAATTGAAGGATATTCTACATTGGGGTCAAGTTCTTTCAGGAGGGGGAAAATGAGTCTGGATCCTCTGAATCTCATTGGTTTAGGCTGGATTCCTTGCTCCTCCGGAGCTCATGATTGTACTTTCTGCATTCTACAGTGAGCATCAAAACCCCCGAACACAGGGGCCCTGCTATTGAAAACAGAACTTGAGTGGTCTACCGTAAAATCCCGAAACACCTCAAAGTGGGTATGCAGGTGAGCACTTTGACCCTGGTTTGCTCAATACAAAATAAAGCTCTAAAATCAAGCAAGGAGGCACCAAAGGATAGTTACTCAGTTGTGTCCAACTCTTTTTGACTTCATGGACTGTAGCCCTCTATGCTCCTCTGTCCATGGGATTCTCCAGGCAAGAATACTGGAGTGGGCTGCTGTACCCTCCTCCAGGGGATCTTCCCAACCCAGGGATCGAACCAGGGTCTCTTGCGTTGCAGGTGGATTCTTAACTATCTGAGCCACCAGGGAAGACCATCTTTTCTTTTCATCGAACCCTAGAAATTCAGAATGAGAATATCCTCAAAGTGAACAGTGCTGGGGGTTGGGAGGGAGTTTCAGAGACAGCAGGGTATCCTTGGGGACCAGCCTAAGGGCTCTCCTACAGTTCTGACACCAGCGCATTAGCAAACTCAACTGTCTTAACCTAGTGGTTTCCATGGTAACCATCAAAGACTGATCCCCTTTTCTTTCCTACAGATATTTCTCCCACCCCTCTGCGCAGCATTCGCTCTCAGTTACGACCTAGAACTGGATTCCATACAGATACTGTTTGCAAAGGTGTGGTTTCCCCCTTTCAATCCACGTTTTAAGAAAGTAAAAGCTGTTTAATTTACACAGAAACGCTCTCAGGTACACGGGGGTTTTATTATTATTATTTGGGTACTCATTCATTTTAAATTAAAATTCTAGAAACTATTTTCCTGAAAAATTTTCGAACAAAAAAGAAACTTTCAAAATATTCTTCTTTCAATAGGTTTGAAGAATATCTGGTCTTTGTGAAGAATGACAAGAGGTTAGGAAATAAATAACATTCTCTACAAAAGGAACTCAGGTTGTAAGCCTCAATCCTTGTTAAGGGTGTGGTGAAGATGGCATAGCCTAAGATTTTAGCCTTAAAGCATAAGAAGAATATAAACAAACCTTTAAAGTAGGATAAAAAAAAGTATAGACAGTTGGGGGAAATTTTTAAAAATCAGCTAATCACGATGTCCTTTCACAGTGCCTACCCATCAGCCTCCTGACCCTTCACAACATTTCAAACTTCCACAAAGAGAAACCCAGCCAGTGAGAGCACCTGCTGTTCTTGTCCTAAACAAAGGTTGGGTAGACTATGGTCCTTGGGCCAGTTCTAGCCCAGGGCCTGTTTTTGTATGGCCAGTTAGCTAAGAACAGTTTTTACAGTCTTAAAGGGCTGTAAAACAAGCAAACACATCAAGAAGAATATGTGACAGAAACTGGAGGTCCACCCTCTGGCCATGTCTGATCTGTGAACCATCTCTTCTCCTGTTGGCTGCTGGAACCCTGGTGAAAGGTGGCTTTTCTTCCATCCAGGCAGCAGTAACAAGAGGTACAGCCGAAGTTGCCATGCCGACAGGGAATTCAGTTCTTAAAATAGTCAACTGTGCTCAGGCATTTTCGGGGTGGGTAGATTTGGAGGGAGGGGGTTAGGGAGAGATGATAAATGAATGAGTCAGACCCAACTGGTGACAGCTGTTCCTCATCCCTCCCTGTAATATGGTGGGAGGGGACTCTAAAAGGGCTGAAAGAGACATTTTCCATTCAAAGAGTAGGGTGGCTGTGTTTCCTTGTGCTGTTTTCCAGCCTGACAAATTCCCCTCACTACCTCTGCTCCCTCCCGCCACCCTGCAGCCTCCTCCCTGCAGAAAACCGAAGTGGGAAACATGCCCGTCTCACAAAGATCCTGCCCTGATCCAGAGGGACTGGGTGCGCTGGGAATTAGCTGTGCAGGGGTGGGAGGAACTCGAATTCACAGGGGCTGCCTCAGGGCTTCCTCCGTGGGAGGCCCCAGTCCCATCGTCATTTTTGTCATCGTAGTGATTGTCATGGGACCAAAATGAAAGTGTATCACTAACCGTGTGTTTTATCCAGATAGAACAACCAGCCAACAACCGTTCTTTGAGAATCTCCTGCCACCCCTTTGTTGTGTTTCCAGTGCCTGGAGAGGTGAACTAAGTCCGTGTGTGTGTGTGTGTGTGTGTGTGTGTGTGTGTGTGTGTGTGTGTGTGTGTGTGTGGTTAAATATATATAACATAAAATTGATCATTTTAACCAATTTGTAACTTACACCTCAGTAGCATTAAATATATTCACTTTGTACAACTATCACCATCTTTTCATCTTCCCATATTCTGAAACTCCACACATAATACTTCCCTCTGTATGCATCCCCACCTGCCCCCAGCCCCTGGCAACCACTTTTATACTTTCTGTCTCTGTGAATTTGGCTATTCTAGGAATCTTATATAAATGGAATCATATAGTATTTGTTCTTTTGTATTTGGCTTATTTCACTTAGCCTATCTTTAAAGTTCATCCATGTGTCAGAATTGCATTTCTTTTAAAGGTTGAATAATATTCCATTGTGTGTATATATACATTTTGTGTATCCATTCATCCATCAATGGGCTTGGTTTGTTTCCACCTCTTGGCTACTGTGAATAATGTTGCTGTGAATTTCAGTGTATGTAAAGATTGCTGTTTTGAGCCCATAATCTCAATTCTTTTGTTGACTAAGTTCATTTTCAGAAAGAAAAAAAAGAAGCTGATTGGGATCCCATCCAGGATGCAAAAGACGCTACAGCAGTATTTTCGTACCTTCTCCATCCCATCCATTTAGAATCCACCCCTTATGAGGCCAGCAGTCCTTGGTCCCCTGTTGTTCTCCATCTTCCAAGTTCCAGCCCTTTGCCCTTACTGCTCACTACCCCAAGGATGGTGGAGAACTTCAAGTTTGATTGTTCTTTCATATTTTTGTCGGTGAGCATCACTGAAGTAAAACTTCCTAGGTTTAATATCAATTGTGTCTTTTAGCATCATTTCAATGTGTTTTTGTACTAAAGGACCCATTTCCCACCAGGAGCAGGATAGGCATACCACTAGAATTTTTTTTTGGTTGGGAATGGACACATGGCCTCAGTTGGTTCACTTGGCTGAAGAGAAGGAATCTTATTTCATGGCTGGGCAAGATGTTCTTTTTTTGTTGTTTTTTGTTTTTTTTCTGAGGGTGTTTATTGAAAGGAAGCTGGATGTGGATAAAGCTGACACCTAGGGAGAAGGCAGAGCTAAGAGACTAGCAGAATATGGTACTAGAGTCTTGATCATGCAATGCCTGAAGCTTACTCTATTCCAGCTACCTGTTAGGAAGCTAATAAATTGCCTTGTATTTCAAGCTTATTTTGGTAGAGTTTTATGACCCTCAGGACCAAAAACATCCTGTTTCTTTGCCTCAAGAACAGTGGAAAGCCATTACAAGGTATAAGCAGGGAGAGCCCAGGGAGAGGGTGACAAGGCCATGTCTGTATCACATGATCACCTTGAACTCTGGCTGCAGGGTAGAAATGGGTTTGTGGGGAGCTGGGGTGGTTACAGTTATAGAGGTGCACCTGGACTAGTTCTGGTGAGAGATTATTGAGTAGACAGGGAAACAGATCTGGGAGATTTTAAAGAAGTTAGGTAAGTTTGGAGGAAGTAAGTTTTCTATATGAAATCACATTGACTGCCCCCCACCTCCACACACACACAGACACCAAACACACCACACACACACAGACACATGGACTCCAATGCCATTGACTATCCAAAGCCCCTGCTCCATTTCTACTGATTTAGGGAAGCAGAGAAGAGATTTTCACTTCTCATGGACATTTCTGCCTTATGGGCTTCCACTTCTAGGAGCAGTTTTGCTGTTCTGTCAAGTCATGGCTGGTGTGAACCTCAGTCCTTCACTGGTTTCTACAGCCCCTCATGTAGACGGTCCTGGTGAAGCAGGCTCATGCTCCAGTCTTCTGTCACTTTGTCTCATTGCTTTCCTTTTCCTCCTCGCAAATCTACTTGATTCCCCTCCCTTGTGGGTTCCTTGGGGATCTCCAATTTCTCTTCCTTTATGGTGGTAAAAATTGAGGTTTCCGTCTCCTTCCCTCAAGCTCACACATCTGGCTTCGGAGTTCAGAAGAACAAAGGGCCCCCATTGTGCACAGTCATCTGCTCACCTTACAAGGCAGGTGGGTTCTAAACGGCCAGTTTTCCCCTGTTGTCATCCTCAAGGTATGGCTGCTTGTCTCCCATGACTGGATTATGAATTCCTTGTAGGCAGACCATGTTGACCTAGCCTCTGTGATGTCCACTGCACTTAGCACTGCAGGCACGTGTGAAACTGGTCAAACTCTTCTTGTTCCGAAGCAGCCTAGCCACAGGCCATCACCAGATCAACCTAGGATCCTCAGAGGGCGAGAGGTTTAATGAGACACTGGTTGATTGAGAGCTCCTGTGCTCAGGAAAACCCTGAAATGATTCCATGGAGCAAATACTTGTTGGGCATTTCCTCCATGCAGCATGTGGTGTCACGTGGCACCGGGCATACAAAGATGAAATCATCTCCCTGCCCGCGAGGGACTCATCTTGGTGGGGAAGATATTGCTGACTGCCCTTTAGGAAGCCAAAGCCAGAGTTACTGGATATGGACCATAGCAATTGTCCCCAAGTTTTTGGCACCAGGGACCAGTTTCATGGAAGAAAATTTTTCCATGGACAGGAGGTGGAGGTGGGGAATGGTTTCAAGATAATTCAAGTGCTGTATGCAGGTCAGGAAGCAACAGTTAGAACTGGACATGGAACAACAGACTGGTTCAAAATCGGGAGATGAGTATGTCAAGGCTGTATATTGTCACCCTGCTTATTTAACTTATATGCAGAGTACATCATGAGAAATGCTGGGCTGGATGAAGCACAAGTTGGAATCAAGATTGCCGGGAGAAATATCAATAACTTCAGATATGCAGATGACATCACACTTATGGCAGAAATCGAAGAACTAAAGAACTGCTTGATGAAAGTGAAAGAGGAGAGTGAAAAAGTTGGGTTAAAACTCAGCATTCAGAAAACTAAGGTCATGGCATCTGGTCCCATCACTTCTTGGCAAATAGATGAGGAAACAATGGAAACAGAGATGAACTTTATTTGGGGGGGCTCCAAAATCACTGCAGATGGTGACTGCAGCCATGAAATGAAAAGACACTTGCTCCTTGGAAGAAAAGCTATGACCAACCTAGACAGCATATTAAAAAGCAGAGACATTACTTTGCCCACAAAGATCTGTCTAGTCAAAGCTATGGTTTTTCCAGTAGTCATGTATGGATGTGAGAGTTGGACATCTTTGACATCAGCTGAGCACCGAAGAATGATGCTTTTGAACTGTGGTGTTGGAGAAGACTCTTGAGAGGCCCTTGGACTGCAAGGAGATCCAACCAGTCCATCCTAAAGGAAATCAGTCCTGAATATTCATTGGAAGGACTGACCCTGAAGCTGAAACTCCAGTACTTTGGCCACCTGATGCGAAGAGCTGACTCACTGGAAAAGACCCTGATGCTGAGAAAGATTGAAGGCAGGAGGAGAAGGGGACAACAGAGGATGAGATGATTGTATGGCATCACTGACTCCATGGACATGAGTTTGAGCAAGCTGCGGGAGTTGATGATGGACAGAGAGGCCTGGCATGCTGCAGTCCATGGGGGTCACAAAGTGTCAGACATGACTGAGAGACTGAACTGAACTGAAGTGCATTACATTTATTGTGTGCTTTATTTCTGTTATTGGTACCTCACGTCCACCTCAGACTATCAGACATTAGATGCTGGAGGTTGGGGCCCCTGAACTCTAGGGTGTAGAAGGAATGGATTCTGTCTGGGGTGGGAAGGCAGGCTGAGTGATTAGGGTGGGAAGGTGAGGATCTGACACAATGATGGGCATCTGAAGCATAATGGAGAGGTGAGGAAGTGGGGCTTGTCGGCATAGGAAGTGTGCCTGGAGCTGGGGCGGAGGAGAGGAACCAGGCTAGGGATGCCTTATCCCCTCTCACAGGAGCTGTGCTGCTCTCCCGGCGGTGATGGTTGGCACCCAGCAAGTGTTTTAGTTTAATCCTGTGTCCATTCCTCCCTCCCTCTGTGCCAGGGTGGAGCAGGGGATGGAATGGGTGAAAATCTTTAAGATGTTGGCTTTACCTAATGAGCCCCTAGGCCGCTGACATGTTGGCTTCTGAGTCTAAGAGGGAAGAAAGGAGTGGATTGAAAAGTTGAGAAAATACTCCGTGTGAAGGAGTAAAAAGCAGCTGCAAGCACAACACTCCTTTGGAGATGGAATGAATAAATGAGATAAAATCCTAAATAAATATCTTGCATGGTACTAATTGCGTTTTAAAAGCTGCCACTGGAGAACAGATAAAACAATGCTGTATTTCATTAGTGGCTCCCTTAATTCCATGGTATTTGCCAGCAAACCCTATTAAAGCACTCTGTAATTAAAGACCAGTTCTGGGTCCTGTAATTTAGAGCATTATCAAAATATGGCAAGTGACTGGAGGTAAGAACATGGAAACAAACACCACTTGCATAAGGTCCTGAGAGATCGCACAGAGTGTGAACTTTAAAAGCTCAGCCTTCGCACCGCCCCTGCCAGAGGGGTCTTGTCCACATCAGTGTTTTCCATTTGATGGGCAACCAGTTAGGAGCGTAGGTGGAGAAGTAAATCAGTTCTTTTATTAAAACGATTGTTATTGTGATATAATTCTCATAACATAAAATTACAACTTTACAGTGTACAATCAAGTGGCTTTTAGTATATTCAGAATGTTGTACAGGGTTTCCCAGGTGGCACTAGTAGTAAAGAACCCACCTGCCAGTGCAGGAGACCTAAGAGTTATGGGTTCAATCCCTGGGTCAGGAAGATCCCCTAGAGAAGGGCATGGCAACCCACTCCAGTATTCTTGCCTGGAGAATCCCCATGGACAGAGGAGCCTGGTGGGCTACAGTCCATAGGGTCACAAAGAGTCAGACATGATGGAAGCAATTTTGCATGCATGCACATGGTAAATCTGTGTTTATCCTTTTGCAGAGCTGCCAGGCTATCTTCTACAGCAGTGGCAACCATTTTATAGTCCTAAAAGCAATGTATGAGGTCTCCGATTTTTCCATATCCTGACCAACACTTTTTACTATCCCTTAGTTTTTTAAAAAAAATTTATTTATTTTTTACTATGTTGCTGCACACAAGCTTCCTCTAGTTGCAGCAAGTGAGGGTTACTTTCTAGTTGCAGTGTGTGGGCTTCTCATTGCAATGGCTTCTCCTATTGTGGAGCACGGGCTCTAGAATTTGGGCTCAGTAGCTGTGGCCCAAGGGTTTAGTTGCTCTGAAGCATGTGGGGTCCTCATGGACCAGAGATCGAACCTGTGTCTTCTGCTTTGACAGGTGGATTCTTAACCACTGAACCATCAAGGAAATTCCTATCAGCTTTTTTTTTCACTCTCTCCTTAAGGTGAGAAGAGGTATTTCGTTGTGGTTCATCTATCCTTTAACCATGAAGGTAGCCATCCTGTGCCTTTGCTCTTTGTGGTGAACCACATAGATTCTCCCTGCGTTAGGCTTACAGGAAATGGTGTGTGGTCCTGTTTTCCTGTTCCCTCCATCTGTAACTGGCCTGAAGACACTCACAACTCAGGACACTGTGGTGGCGAGTAGGAGCCAGCTGGATGGAGTCCCAATCCCGGTTCTGCCACGTCTTACCTAGAGTGACTGTGGGCTAGTTACTAAACTTTCCTGCATCTTACCTCTAAGGTGGGAATCATTTAAGTGGCTGCTGCTGCTGCTGCTAAGTCACTTTAGTCGTGTCCAACTCTGTGCGACCCCATAGACGGCAGCCCGCCAGGCTTCACCGTCCCTGGGATTCTCCAGGCAAGAACACTGGAGTGGGTTGCCATTTCCTTCTCCAATGCATGAAAGTGAAAAGTGAAAGTGAAGTTGCTCAGTCGTGTCCAACTCTTTGAGACCCCATGGGCTGCAGCCTACCAGGCTCCTCCGTCCATGGGATTTTCCAGGCAAGAGTACTGGAGTGGGTTGCCATTACCTTCTCCGCATTTAAGTGGAACAGGTCCTTTTTGAGGACTACAAGAAACACATCTTTCATATCTTACCATCTCTGAAATCAGGACATGTCTTAACCTGCATATCAGGCAGGCTGCAACCAGGACATAGTTGTCACTGCCTGGATGTCAAAACTTGCTGAGCCGGGGACATTTCTGGTAGTCCAGTGGCTAAGACTCCACGGTCCCAATGCAGTGGACCCAGGTTCAACCCCTGGTCTGGGAACTAGATCCCACATGCTGCAATTAAGACACAGTGCAGCCAAATAAATAAATAAATATTAAAAACAAAATCTTGCTGACCAGATGTCAGCTTCCAGGGAGAAAACCCCAGAGACAGTAGTGGAGCCTTGTCTTAGTGATGCTACATCCCCAAGCTCTTGGTACCCAGGACAACAGTGTGAGGGATAAACATGGGCTGCTATGATTCTGAGCCAAAGGATAATGAGAAGAGTGGACCCCAAATGTGAGGAAGTTTGCGCATACCGTAACCAATTTATTTCACTTGTATTTTGCTTTTTATCTATGCACAGGAATGATGTAGGGCAAACATCTTTAAGTAAACCTGAAAGAACTCTTTCAGCAAGCCCCAAAATAAAAATCACAAGTGGACTATAGGGAAGGGTGAGCGCCAAAGAATTGATGCTTTTGAACTGTGGTGCTGGAGAAGACTCCTCAGAGTCCCTTGAACTGCAAGGAGATCCTAAAGGAAATCAGTCCTGAATATTCATTGGAAGGGCTGATGCTGAAGCTGAAACTCCAATACTTTGGCCACCTGATGCGAAGAACTGACTCATTGGAAAAGACCCTGATGCTGGGAAAGATTGAAGGCAGGAGGAGAAGGGGACGACAGAGGATGAGATGGTTGGATGGCATCACCGACTCAATGGACATGAGTTTGAGTAAACTCTGGAGTTGGTGATGGACAGGGAAGCCTGGCGTGCTGCAGTCCTTGGGGTCACAAAGAGCCAGACATGACTGAGCGACTGAACTGAACCTTGGTGTCGACTAATTGGCTTTTTCTTTTTTTTTCTGTTTTAGGCAAGCATAAAATTATGACACAGGTTACAATTGCTGATGAAATACAGATATCTACTTCCCGTGGTAAGAAGCTGTTGAGAGAACCTGATGGGACACCATGAATGCAACATTTACCACAAAGCTTGGCAGTGAGCAGTCCTGTGATCAATATTGATGGTTAAGAGTGTTCTTAATAACAAGGTACCTATTTAACTCGTGTTAAGACACATGTAATGTTTGCCTGGCATTCTACGACTGACCCCTCTTCTGATCCTTCACTGAATGACTAATCCTGGAGGAGGAAAAAAGCATAATTAATGCTAATTTCTTTTATATATCTCAGGAAAAAATCAATAACATTAGCTGGCCCAATGAATACAACATTTAAAAAATGTTAGTCGAAGACTCTTGAGGAAGAGTCTTGCTGTGTGCTATTTGCCACACTGGAAGGTGAGACAGAGCTGTTGGCTTCCTCCTAGGGGTCACTCACCGGGCACCTTTCAGGTCATTTCTGCCTTGATTTCCGGGCCCCAGGGGTGCACGTGGTTCAGCCACTCCTCTGTGAAGCCCACTAACCCTGCCTACTCTGTTGTGTGGATCTATGCTGGGTTCTGTAATTTCACATTGGCAGCTTAAAATTGGCTAAGATATGTTGGCTCAGGTGGTAAATAGTCTGCCTGCAATGCAGGAAACCCAAGTTCGATCCTGGGTCCAGAAGATGCCCTGGAGAAGGGAATAGAAACCCACTCCAATATTCTTGCATGGAGAATTCCATGGACAGAGGAGCCTGGAAGGCTATAGTCCATGGGGTCGCAAAGAGTTGGAGACGACTGAGCAAATAACACTTTCATGCTTTGGGTGTTTACACAATGGGAATTGGCAAACGCCATAAATCAGGACTTTTTAAAAAAGTTAACTTACTAGCTTATCACTGCATCAAAGATTCTGAGTTCCTGGGGTAGAGGTGGTGCCTGTAAACTCAGCCCCAGGACACAAGCCAAGGGCCACTCCCTGGAAGGTTTGGGAACTGTGTCCTTTGCCCTACTTCCCTGGATACATATTCTTGCAACATTGTTCATTTCCATATGTCTGTCTTTGAGGTGTGGGTGACCTACTAGAAGGTTCTTCTTGCTCCTATTTGTGAAATGAAAGTCAACATGGAGTCAGCATTGCTAAGAGCGTTTTTTAAAATGGAGCTGGGAGGCAGTGGAGGAAGTGTGACCTACACACGCCTTGGCCTGGAGGAAATCTGGACTCTGACCTCTTACTGTCTTAGCTCAGGCATCCAGAATATCTGCCCTATGTTCCAGAAACTCAAGATACTTATCTGACCCTTAGCCTAAAATAACCCATGACAGCCGATCCCTTAAGGACAAATATTTTCTTTCTTGTCTCATGGTCAATCCTAGTTCTTGAGATAACAACCTTGTGGCTTTTACCTTTATAAGCCCCTGACTCTTTCTCTTCCCTGGAACACTCTCGGTTTTCCTGAACCGATGTCTCCTTAGTTACAGTTCCTAAGACCCCCAAGAAACCCTCTTCTAATTCGCAGACTTCTGCATTTCTTGGTCAACATGTTTCAGCTGCAAGACATCTTCCAGACACTGGACAGCCCTCTCCATGGTCTCTCTGTGGTTTCTAAGTGGCCGGAGTTACCCTAAGAGTTCACCCTTCTGAGGACTGAGTCAGGATGAGAGTGGAACAGAAACACAACAGCACAAAAATCAGATAACAGTGCTTATTTGATTACTGGAAGGAGGATGAGACAGGCTTTCTCTTAATTCCTTTAGTAGAAGGGGACCCAACTGAGATGATTAGCATGGTTGGATGCACAGACTTCCTGCCCCTCCAACTCCCCGATGAGAGTTCAATAAGTGTTAGCCCAGTTTCTCTACTCCTTCCCTCAGCTCTCCTTAGGAGGCTTAGAAGATATACTAATAAAGACCAAAGACAAGTGAAGGGGAAGAGGAGAATAGAAAGCCATCCTGCCTGGGGGGAGAAGGCAATGTGAAGAGGGAGGCGCTGGGGCAGCTGTGGGGGAGGAGGGACACAGATGGGGTGGGGAGGCAGAAAGTGAAGTGAAAGTTTCTCAGTCTTGTCCTACTCTGTGACTGCATGGACTATACAGTCCGTGGAATTCTTCAGGCCAGAATACTGGAGTACGTACCCTTTCCCCTCTCCAGGGGATCTTGCCAACCCAGGGATCGAGCCCAGGTCTCCCGCACTCCAGGCGGATCCTTCACCAGCTGAGCCACAAGAGAAGCCCAAGAATACTGGAGTGGGGTAGCCTATCCCTCCTCCAGTGGATCTTCCTGACCCTGGAATCAAACTGGGGTCTCCTGCATTGCAGGCGGATGCCTTACCAACTGTGCTATCAGGGAAGTCCAGAAAAGCAAGGGTCTTATGCCTATTTGATTATGTGACTAGGTAATAGATGCACAGCCAGCTAGTGCACGCTCAGTCATGTCCCACTCTCTTCGACCCCATGGACTGTAGCCCCCGCCAGGCTCCTCTGTCCATGGGATTTTCCAGGCAAAAATACTGGAGTGGATTGCCATTTCCTATTTCAAGGGATCTACCCAGCCCAGGGATCGCACCCTCATCTCTTGCATCTCCTGCACTGGCAGGCGGATTGTTTACCAACTGCACCACCCGGGAACCCCACAGAAGCACAAGGGACACAATTAAAAATCTCCCTCATCCCCTAACTTTGGTCTCCAGCACCCCATTATTTTTCCTTGGACATAATCCCTCTTATTAGTTCTTGGCATATCCTTCCAGAAATTTTCCATGGCGAAGGTTCTCAGATTTCCCTGTGGAGGAGAATCACCTGGAAAGTGTGTTAAAACAAAGAATGCTAACTGACACCTGAGTTTCTTTTCTGACTCACATGCTCTGAGCAGGGTCTGAGATTTGGCGTTTCTAACAAATTCCCTGTGATGCTGGTGCTACTGGTTCCAGGGCTGCACTCTGAGAACCGCTGTTCTGCAGGTGTTCATAGGAACATTTGACACTTAACCCATTTTTATCTAGTAATTTGAGGATCTGTTCCTGGCAATAGAAACTTTCCTTAAGACACTATTGATCTGGCACAGTCCCTGCCTGTGGGCCTTCTTTATGCCAGTTTCTTCACCTGGACTGCTCTCCCCTCCAACCTCCACTCATCCTAGGCCCAGTTCAATGTCTGCTTCCTCCAGACAGTCTTTCTTGATTCTTTCCCTATATGGAAGGAATCTTCTACTTCTTTAAGCTCTCACAGGAGTGCTCATCTGTAGCCTTCAAAGGGCATCTGTTATTTAGTAGAACTGTATGTTAAATGGGACTTTTCCTGCTTTGGTTTTTAAATTTTGTTCAAGAGATATCAGATCCTAAAGTGAGTTTGAGAGATCTTTAAATGCAGAATTTAGGTTTCAAGACCTTTGAGCTTTCCCTAGTTGCCTTCAGGCTATAAAATGGTTGATAGTGAAACCATGTAACTAAAATATTGAGACCTGAACCCATGTGCTTGGATTTGAACCCAGCCAAAACCCCAACAGGGATTGAACCCACGGTCTTTTAACTGAGATCACACAGCTGGTCTCAGGACTTAGTGAAGCTCAGGTTCTTAATGTCTCATTGCAGAAAGAATTCCGTGGGAGACAAAGTGATGGGTAAGAAGTGGATTTGTTTAGATAGGAACATGCTCTACAGAGTGTGGACCATCTCAGAAGATGAGAGGGGCGCCAGGGTAGGCGGTTGACAGTTTTATGCTGCTGCACTGTACCCAGTCGCTCAGTCGTGTCTGACTCTTTGTAACCCCATAGACTGTAGCCCGCCAGGCTCCTCTATCCATGGGATTTTTCAGGCAAGAATACTGGAACAGGTTGCCATTACCTCCTCCAGGGGATCTTCCTGACCAAGGGATCGAACCTGTGTCTCTTGCATTGGCAGGCTGAGTCTTTACCACTGAGCCACCTGGGAAGCCCCCAGAGTATGGGGTTGTCAGTTTTTATAGGGGTGGGTGATTTCACAGGCTAATGAGTGAAAGAAGTATTGCAGTTATTTTGGGGGAAGGGGTGGGGATTTCCAGAAATTGGGCCACCGCCCACTTTTTTACTTTAATGGTCAGCCTTGGACCTGTCATCGTGCCTGTGGGTGTGTCATTTAGCTTGCTGACATGTTACAATGAGTGTATACTGAGACTCATGGTCTAATGGATGTCGCCTTGCCTACCATCTTTGACCCATTTGGTTCTAATCAGTATATGTCATGTCCTTGGGCTAGCTCACTGCTTTAAACGTTGTGCCCTGCTCCCTTCCCTCTTGTTTCAGTAGGATTTTTTGAGAATTTCTTAGGAGAGGGCTTTGCTGTAAACATGGAGAGGGAAAAGTGAGATCAAATGGGAGGGTTACTTCTTTCCTTTTACGTCCAGAGATTGAACTTTGATGGCTGCTTGAGGGCTTGATGTGAGGTCTCTGCAGTTGGGGTCTTTGTGGTCCAGTGCCAGATTCATGTGTGCCTGAGAGAACTGAAGCAGCCTGGGGCCAGGCAGAGGTTGGGGGGGAACTGCCCTTTTCACAGGGCACAGCAAGGGGAGCGTAGCTTTCCTTATGGACCAAGGAAAGTCTCCAAGGAAGCCGTTGTGGGAACATCTTAAATCCCATCCAATATGGCTAGGATGGTATAGGATAGCCAGAAGAAAGTGGAAACCTCCAGAGTCCATATTCTGCAGTGACAGAGTTCTGGAAACTGTGGGGAAGCCCCTGGTTTGGGGGATCTTGAGGAATTTCCCGAGTACCCATGAGCTCAAGAGTTACCCTGCCCCACCTGCCATTCAGAGGGCCCTGGTGTCTGGAGACAAGGGCACCATCTTGGATTCTGCCCTTTCTCCCAGTGGGCAGGGACCCTGTCAGCCTGCTGGTAGGAAAGATGGGGGAAGGAGAAGAGCCACCCCACTTCCCTTCCCATGTCATCAGAGAGATGGAAGGAAATGTAAGGCCAAATCAAGTTCAGAGTATGATTGCATAGGATGAACATTCTACCCACGGGCAACTGTGGTTGTGCCTTAAAGGGGCTGAGGCTGTAACACCACTAGAGCCTTGCTGGAGTTTTCATTGGGGCTGGCAAAGTTGTCTTTTTGATTGTTTATGCATTGTGTTTGTTTAAAATATTGGACACATACACACCTCCTAGACAATCCTTTTATGGCTTTATGCTATAAACTCCTTTATGGTTTATAATACCTTTGTGGCCCTTTGGTGCCTAGCTCCATAACTGGCACACTCCAGGCACACAAGGCATATCTGCCCATTTACTCCTTTATTTTTTTATTCAACCTTTATTGGGAACCCATACTTGGCACTGGGTCTCCCCAGGTGGCACAGTGGTAAAGAATCTGCCTGCCAATGCAGGAGACACAAGAGATGCAGGTTCAATCCCTAGGTGAGGAAGATCCCCTGGAGTAGGAAATGGCAACCCACTCCAGTATTCTTGCCTGAAGAATTCCATGGACAGAGGAGCCCAGTGGGCTATAGTCCATAGGGTTGCAAAGAATCGGACATGACTGAGTGACTGAGCACATACATGCTTAGTGCTATCGATAGAGCAGGAAGTGAGATGCACATGCCTCTTGTCTTCCAGGCTTAAGAGAAGCTTGTGTACAGCTGATATCACTCGAGGGAGAGCAAACCACCATGGCAGCCAAGCAGATCTGT
Organism: Okapia johnstoni; assembly: GCA_024291935.2. NCBI lineage: Eukaryota > Metazoa > Chordata > Mammalia > Artiodactyla > Giraffidae > Okapia > Okapia johnstoni. The sequence goes on along the minus strand of CM044306.1, from coordinate 76,171,185 downwards.
GTACCTGGGCAAGGATAAAACAATAGGGGTGTCGGCAGCTTTGGCAGAACAGGACACCCACTGCACCCCCCGGAAGGATGTAGCTGCTCTTTATTGCCTTCTGAGAATTCAAGCCCACTTGATCAAAAAGAGTAGGAAATCTGAATTTTCATGTGAAATGAAATGTTTCAGAAGAAGCCCCATGGTTCTATAATCTGATTACAGAAAAATGGCCTTTCCTGCCAGGGGTATAAGAAGAAGCCACAAACGGACTGAGCCATGCAGTATTAGAGGAACTAGCCAGCAAGTTGCATTAACTGCAATTTCATTACCCTGAGAAGGATTCCATCAGTTGGAGACTTAGTGTCAGCTTCTGGGGCCATCCTCTGATCTCTGCCCAGTCACTGCTGGGATCAGAAGGTCCACGAACAGGCTTCCCTGATGGTCCAGCGGCTAAGACTCCTTACGCCCTATGCAGGGAGCCCAGGTTTGATCCCTGGTGGGGGAACTAGATCTCACATGCTGCACTAGAAGATCTCACTTGCTGTAACAAGTGAGACCCAGCGAAGCCAAATAGACAAATAAAAATAAATAATAATAAAAGGAAGGCTGAGGAGCCAGGCTGTAAGTGGAGCTGGAGAAGTTCTGGGAGACAGCACACAACAAGGCAGGCAGCCCAGGAGAGAAGCCAGCTGAAACCCTTCTCTCCAAGTTCTGTGTCCTGTTCTGGGACGACTCAGGTGACATTCTACACAAGGATGATTTATGTCTCTTTGGGGGTACATATACAGTCACGTTCTTACTTTTACTGTTTATAACTCCCATCTACCTTTATTAGCAGAAAAATCTAATCATCCTTCCATTGAACCATCCCTTTAAACTTTCCAAGAATCCTATAATTTTAGTACAAAGAGGTCAGTTGTTGTTGTTTTTGTTCAGTCACCTAGTCGTGTCTGACTCTTTGTGACCCCATGGACTACAGCACACCAGGCCTACCTGTCCCTTTCCATCTCCCAGAGTTTGCCCAAGTTCATGTTCAGCGGTGATGCTGTCCAGCCATCTCATCCTCTGACACCCTCTTCTCCTTCTGCCCTCAATCTTTCCCAGCATCAGGGACTTTTCCAGTGAGTTTTCTGTTTGCATCACATGACCAAAACACTGGAACTTCAGCTTCAGCATCAGTCCTTCCAATGAACATTCAGGGTTGATCTCCCTTATGATTGCCTAATTTGATCTCCTTGCTGTCCAAGGGACTCTCAGGAGTCTTCTCCAGCACCGCAGTTTCAAGGCATCGATTCTTTGGCATTCTGCCTTCTTTACAGTCCACCTCTCACAACCGTACGTGACCACTGGAAAGACCATAGTCTTGACTATACGGACCTTTGTCGGAAGAGTGATGTCTCTGCTTTTCAACACGCTGTCTAGGTTTGTCATCTCCAGCCAGTTCACCTGCACTGTTGTTTCAGTCGCCGCCACATGGTGTCGCTGTTGAAGACTGATTTTATGCAGGCCAGCAACCAGTCCTACATGCTCCTTACTTAGGCGATGCCCTTGCCAGTACAGATCCGTGCCAGCCCAAGGTAGTGTCACATGACAGGTTTTAAGGTGGTAATACTTGTATTAATACCCATGGTGGTTTAGTTACTAGTCACTAGGTCGTGTCCAACTCTTGCAACCCCATGGACTCTAGCCCGCCAGGCTCCTCTATCCATGGGATTCTCCAGGCAGGAATACCAGAGTTGGTTGCCATTTCCTTCTCCAGAGGATCTTCTTGACCCAGGAATCGAACTCAGGTCTCCTGCATTGCAGGCAGATTCTTTACCAAATGAGCTACAAGTCTGCTTTCATTAATACACATAGGTATTCCCAAAGCCTGACACTGCACCAGGACAGCTGCCTCTGGATCACCTTCATGTACTTGTTTGGAGGTCACCACACCAGAATCCCATGTATGTGCTGTGTGTGCTTCAGTTGTGTCTGACTCTTTGAGACCCCATGGACCTCTAACTCCTCTGTCCGTGGGATTCTCCAGTCAAGAATACCAGAGTGGTTTGCCATTTTCTTCTTCAGGGGATCTTCCCGACCCAGGGATTGAACCTGTGTCTTCCTCATTGCAGGCAGATTCTTTACCACTGAGCCACCAAGCAACCCAAAAGAATCCCCATAACCTCCAGCAGACATCCCCTTTGTGGCCCTGAGTGTCCTTTCCTGCAGTTAGATTTCAGTCAATGATGTCCCAATGGGCTTTTGTAAGTTTAAATTTCACAGAGCTTGGGTTAAAAGTCCCTTAGCTCCTTTCCTCCCTTAAGACTTTGAGATGATTCTGCAAATGTGTCCCTCCCTTTTCAGAACTCTGCCTAACAAGGGGTCTTAGCGAAGGGCTGCCTTGCTAAAACAAGCAAAAAGTCCTGTTATTCCTTATTTATTATTTAGTTTTGGTTGCACTGAGTCTTTGTTGCTGAGCACTGGTTTTCTCTAGTTGCAGCAAGCAGCTCCTTGTGGTTCAAGGGCTTCTCACTGTGGTGGGTTCTCTTGTTGCATGCAGGCTCAGTAGTTGTGGCACACAGGCTTAATTTGTCCCAAGCATGTGGGATCTTCCTGGACCAGGGATCAAACCTGTGTCCCCTGCATTGGCAAGCGGATTCCTATACACTGCACCAGCAGGGAAATCCATGTTCCTGCTTTTAGAAAAATCTTATACCCAGGGCAGTATGGCATTATTTACAAAAAAAAATAATAGTAATTTTTTTTTAACTAAACTGTGCAAATAGCAGCTCCTTTCACAGGAAAAAGGATTGATCCAACATGATTCTCCGGAGAAGGCAATGGCACCCCACTCCGGTACTCTTGCCTGGAAAATCCCATGGACTGAGGAGCCTGGTAGGCTACAGTCCATGGGGTCGCTAAGAGTCGGACACGACTGAGCGACTTCACTTTCACTTTTCCCTTTCATGCACTGGAGAAGGAAATGGCAACCCACTCCAGTATTCTTGCCTGGAGAATCCCAGGGACGGGGGAGCCTGGTGGGCTGCCGTCTATGGGGTCGCACAGAGTCGGACACAATTGAATTGACTTAGCAGCAGCAGAAGCAGCAGCAACATGATTCTCTCCTTCTAAATATACGGAGAAGGAATCAGTAACTTCTTAAAAATTAATTCAGACCTCCCCTCATTATGTTCCCTATTACAGGTTGTTGAAATTAAAAAGAGACCATTGAGACTCATGGAAGACTAAAAAAAAAAAAAAAACCTGCCCAAGATGACACAGAGGGTGGGAGAAGAGCCACGACGAGACTCTAAAGTCTGGGCATTTCCAACTGCTCTGCTTCCTTTCCCAGTAGGTTCTGTAGAAGGAGAAAGGAAGGTCACCAGAAGTCAGGGTGGTCAGGAAAGAAACAGGGACAGAAATAGGGACCGGGATTCTCCCAGGGAACTAGAGTGGGGAGTCCTTGCATGACTCCTATTTAGGAGATAGGAACAAACCAGACAGCTGAAGAGGGTTCCCAAGGAAACGCCTTGTGATGGGGCAGCTCTGGAAGTGCTGGAGGTTGTTGCCGCCAATCCCTATATTCGTCCTTCCCAGTTCCTTAGTTAAAGGCTTCCCAGAATAACACTTACTTGTCCCAGTCTCCCTTTCAGCTATGTGCTTTCATGTACCCAGTGAAATATAAGCAGAAATGTTTTGCAGAAACTTCTGGGCAAAACCTCTTAAAATAGAAAAAGTTCCCTTTTACTTCTTCTTCCTCCTTCCTCCATCTTAATGTCTGGAAGATGTATGTGATGGCTGATCCATCATCTGAGACCATGAATACAAGAGCCATACATGAGAAATAATGTAGTGATGAACCTGTGGCCCTGTAACTGTGGAATTGCCACACCCTCCCCAGACTGCCAGTCTGTTGACTTTCACTTCGGGACTAGGGAGAAACTTCTATCTTGTTTACTTCATGGTTATTTGGGGTTTCCTATCACACACAGCTGAATTTGTTCTTAACTGCAGTAGCCTGCCTAGGTTATTGGAGAAGGCAGGGGATAACTGAGTGCCAGGCCAGGGAGTCTGGACTTCATCCTGTGGGTCAACGGGGAGCCAGAGAGTGGCATGACAGAAGATATGACTTGTTAATGTTCATTTGATCACCAGGTATGACATCCACTAGCATAAAGAAAGTGCAGGGGGTACTTCCCTGGTGATCCAGTGGTTAAGAATCCACTTTGCAGTGCAAAGGATGTGGGTTTGCTCCCCAGTTGGGGAACTAAGATCCCACAAGCCATGGAGCAACTTAGCCCGTGAGCTGTAATGACTGAGCCTAGGCCCTACAACTAGAGAGTCTGTGGGCCACAACAAAAAGATCCCATATAATGCAGCGAAGATCGAGCATGCTTCAACCAAGACCCAGTGCAATCAAATAAATAAATAAATATTAAAAAATAAAAAAAGAGAGGGCAGGGCTACAGACCATCTAGATGACCTTTGCTGTAGCACAACTGTTGGGCTGGGGAGGGAGTGGAGGGTGTGTCTAACTTGATTTTTCAACTGGCCACTCTGACCAGGCTGACCTCAAGGAGTTCTGTTTCCATAACTTTCTAGAAGGACAGCAAAACTCTGGAACTGACAGGTCATGGCACACTCCTCCTGGGCCAAGAGAAGGCAGTGGGCAGTGGTTAAGAGCAGAGTTTTAGAGTCAGCCCTCCCTTGGTTCAAATCCTGGCTTTCTCTTTTGGTAGCTGTGGGATTTAGGGCAGTTATTTAATCATTCCTGGCTTCAGTTTTCTCACCTATAAAATGAGGACAAAAATACTTATTTCACAGGATCGAGAGCTAAGCCATGTGAGAAGCTTAGCATGGTGTCTGGCCATGTCTGACTCACAGCTGAAGTGGCCACACTTGTGTGTTTTATTTGGGTCTCAGCTATCCTGATATTTTTATCAGAAGGATCTATTTTCATTTGATGACTGCAGATAATGAATCCATTTTGGCTTGAAACTTTTGGATAAATTGGATCCTTTGGATAGGCTGCCAACCTGTTCTCTAGTTTTACTTTTAATGCTCGAACCATAGAAAAAACATTTTATGCTCTAGTCCTATTCAGGGATGCCCTTGAACGGTACGTAGTGAGTTAAATTGTCTGTGTCTGGGTTTTAGTTCTTATGCTTTTAGACAATACAACACGACCCACTCTCCCACCCTGAACACTTATATAATCTGTCTTGGCTTGATTTTCTTACTTCTCTCTCCACAGAGGCCCTCCCCTCATGCTTCCCTGAGAAAACAGAAGCCCTTAGGAAGGGACTGCCTCAACTTCCTGCTCTCAGATCTCGTGTCTCCTACGCTCAGATCTTCCACCGGCCATTGCCCTTGTCTGAGTGGAGAGTGGTGTCCTTCTCACTGTCAGGGCCAGCCCCTCCAGCCGGGCCCTGTACCCTCTTCACACCTGCCTTCTCGGGACCCTTGCACTTAACCATCATCCTGGATCACTCTTTTTTCAGTCTTTCCTTCTCCTGGTTTCTTCTGATTGACCTTGGAACATGTTCAAAATTCTTTAAACACAAAAAAGTAAAGACCCCTCTTCCCCCTTTATTATTAGAAAATAAGCTTGACTGCTGTGAAGGTACCAAATTATGGAAGCTTATAAGATAAACGTTTACTCAACTGTCCTGTCAATGTCCAGGCCTTAGCAGCCCAGGGCTGGCAGGGCAACCTTACCCAGAGAGGTGTCAGGACCTCAGCCTTTCCAGTCTCCTTGCTCCACTGTCCCCAGGGTGTGGTCCTTGTCTGCAAAGTCCTGCTGGCAGAGTGGGGAAAGAGGGTCAGAGAAAACAGAAAGCTTTTCCTTATAAAAGTATAAACCTCTACTCACATCCCAATGGCCTAGAACTAGCAACATGGCAACACTTAGCTGCAAGGAAGGCTGGGAAACGGAGCCATTATTCTGGTACCCAGCTCAACACAGAGGCTCTACGACTATAGAAACGGAAGTTATGAGTTGGTATAAAGGTGACCGCTTTAATATTATATATTATTATATATTAAAACATATTGTCCAACTTGAAAACTCACTGTTTTCCTTCTAATTTAAAAAAGAAATAAAATTTCTTCTCTGATTCAAGTTGCTTCAGGAATCTTGGGCTTCCAGTGCAGACATGGCTGAGGCCAAGACCCACATCATGGAGCAACCAGATGGCACAGATGGCACAGAAATGGCATCAGGTAACCCTGATCACAAAGATATGAATCTCTTAAGGGGGTGGACACAATTTCCTGAGAAACACATGCTTTGTTAAGAAGCACAACGAGAAAGCTCACAAGAAGATGTAGGTCAACAACACCAAGGCCTTGGGTGTGGTGCCCAGGTTGTCAAGGCCCTTGTAAAGCCCAAGGGCAGAATGGGAAAACAGAATTCTACCAGGGCCATACATTCACAGGCAACAAAGAGGCCTGGCGGAGTTGTCCTCAAAATAATTAGCTGGACTCACCTAGGGTGGAAAAGAGAGTATTCTGTACAATGTCCCTGTCACTGAGTGAGCAGTGGGTAAGAACCCTAAAATGGGCTGGATTGTCTGCATCGTCGCCACTCCTGTTTTAATATTAGGCCTCTGTAACCTTGAGTAGGTTCATCCTTTTAAAAAAAATTAACCAGTTAGGTATGCTGTGGTAACAAACAATGTCCAGATCTCAGTGCTCAGAACATCAAAGATTTGTGGGTTTTCATTTCTGTTTTGTTATGTTGTTTTAATTGGAGGATAACTGCTTTACAATGTGGTCTCTGCCGTACATCAACATGAATCAGTTATATATATATATATGTGTGTGTGTGTGTGTGTGTGTGTGTGTGTGTGTGTATTCTCCCTCTCGAGCCACTCCCCCACCACCATTCCACCCCTCCAGGTTGTTACAGAGTGCCAACCTGTGCTCCCTGTGTTATACAGCAGCTTCCCGCTAGTTACCTGTTTTACGCATAATAGTATATATATGTGTCAACGCTACTTTCTCAATTTCTCCTAGCCTCTCCTCCCCCCACTGTGTCCGTAAGTCCATCCTGTTTGTGTCTCCATTTCTTCTCTGTAAATAGGTTCATCTGTGCTATTTTCCTAGATTCCATATATATGCTTTAATATACAATATTTGTTTTTCCCTTTCTGACTTACTTCACTCTGTATAACAGCCTCAGGTTCATCCATCTCACTACAACTGACAAATATATATATTTTTTTAATTCATTCCAATTGCCCATCTTGGGGTGGCTGCATGCCTCCTCCATGGGCCTTATGCAGGGACCAGAGCTGATGGACTAGCCACCGTGTGGAACGGTGACAGCTGTGGTAGCAAGAAGAAGGAAAATGTGATAAGTTATGGATTGGCTCATAGGGCCTGCCACCTGATAGTGACCCATGTCACTTTCACCCACCTTCTTTTGACTCCCAAATCTCATCTAGAGACCTCACTGAGAGGGTGGGGAAGTGCAGTTCCACCACGTTTCCAGCAGGGGGAGAATGAGAACGTGGGTATCAGCCTTTTTTTTTTTTTTTCATTGAATTCATGCAAAACCTGTAACGGTAACTAATTGCTCCATTTCAGGATTGAGGAAACAGCCTGGGTCGCTGACATCCCTGAGGACAGGAAATGCATCCACCTGCCAAGCTGCTGGTGACATCTTGTGGTAGCCAAGAAGCAGCCACCTCCTTCCGGGGGAGGAACAGTTGTCCTTGCCTCCAGGTGAGTCACCAGAACTGGTCCCGCCTGCTGGGTGAGAGGCACTGGGTTGAGGGGTTGAAGTTATAATAGATTAAAATAGGGCCAAGGGCTTCTGGGGAGAGAAGAGAGGGCTTCCCCTGATATATTCCCTGGGGCGTGGGGTCTTAAGAATAGTGAAAGGAATGTGGCCTTGCACCTTGCAAGTGAAGCAGAAACGCAGAGATGTGTGGCCCTCTCCACAGGAACTTTGTGGACGTTTGGGGAGGGTCGATAATGTTATTGAATCATGTTCATAATATAAGCCAAATGAAAAACAGGATACAGAGGTATGACTAGACTACTTTTTAAAATTTTACTTATTAAATTTTTATTTGGCGGCACTGGGTCTCAGATGCGGCACACAAGATCTTAAATCTTTGTTGTGGCATGCAGGATCTTTCCGTGCAGCATGTGGGATCTAGTCCCCCAGACCAGGGATCAAACCCAGCCACCCTGTGTGAGGAGCTCCAAGTTTTAGCCACTGGACCACCAGGGAAGTCCCCTAGACTACAGTTTAAAAAGTGTGTGTAGCAGGTGTGAATCTCAGCCTTCAAGCTATATGAACAAGAAATATTTAAGTCCTTTTTTCCAAACTCAACTTGATTCTACCTCCAAACCCATGCTCCTCTTGGTGGGAATTTACCCTCAGTGATTCTCAGGTCTCCCCTTCACCACAGTTGTGCTGGGGTCCCCTGGACCATAGCAGCAAAACACCAGCATGCTCCTGTGATTTGTGACCATATGGGGTGCCCCAGGTGGCGCAGTGGTAAAGAACTTGCCTGCCAATGCATGAGATGCAAGAGATGCGGGTTCGATTCCTGGGTTGGGAAGACCTCCTGGAGGAGAAAATGGCAACCCACTCCAGTATTCTTGCCTGGAAAATCCCATGGACAGAGGAGCCTCGTTGGCTACAGACTGGAGTCACAAAGAGTCGGACAGGACTGAGCACATATTCACCTCCCCTCATAAGCACACTTACCAGCGCAGCCCTCTTCTCCCCTGTGCACTCAGTCCCTGTGGGCTTTATTTCTTTTAAGTGTTTTAAAAATATTTATTTATTTGGCTGCTTCAGGTCTTTGTTGTGGCACACAGGATCTTTCATGGGGACACGAGGACTCTTTAGCTGTTGTGCACCAGCTTAGCTGCCCCTAGGCACCTGGGATCTTCAGGGACCAGTAATCTAACCCATGTCCCCTGCACTGGCGGGTGGATTCTTAACCACTGGACCACCAGGGAAGTCTCCCTGTGAGCCTTACCACCCAGCCTGGATGCAAGAATCTTGGAGAGCCTGGAGACTCGCGTCTTCAGACCCACCCTCTGAAGCATCACCACTGAGATCTTGCCACTTCTTTCCTCACATCCCTCCCTTTCCTTTCTCCCTTCATCTCTAACTCCTTGCCACCTCAAGGCCTTTCTCCCACCTTCCTCTTTCAGGACACATAACCTCATCAATGGGTTTAAGTTTTTCCAAAGGAAGAAGTATATTAGCCCTGCTACAAAACTTGAATATAGGAATTACCAGCAACATGGGAATTACATGATTTGAAAATCCTCTTACTACAAACTCCTAGAAATGCTGAGCTTTCAAGAACAAAAAAAAGAAAGGAAGAAAACTTCAGGTACCAAGTCTAGAGCCAGATTTTATCTTGCTTTGAGATGCAAGAAGCATCCATGAATAAAGTAACAGGTAAACCAGGGGATAAATCTAAAAATAATACTTTATAAAGCTAACTTAGGATATGCAAAAATGAGACAGGACTAAAACACTAGAAAATGGTCAGATATAAAATGGAGGTGTAATGATCTGGTTTAATGTTTCAATGTCATTGAATTGTTTAGGAGGAAAAAAAAGAAATTGACTCACTTTATATTTTGTGGCATCAAAGGAGCATGTTCAAAATATAGGGTATTCAGTAAAATAATAAAAATTGAGTGTATATCTTCCATTCAGGAAGGAGGTTAAACAAAGCCTGGATTTCCAGCCGAAAGGAAGCTGGAAGGAAAATACAGAGACTAATATATATGTTAAGAGTCAGAAAAAAAAAATCTGCCATATATATGTACAGGAATTACCTCCCGGTGCAACAGTAACCATTTATGGAGAGTGAGGGTTCAGGTGAATTTTATCTTCTTTTTTCCTGTTTGGATGGGGAGTCTCCAAAATGACCCCCAATGGCTTTCACCTGGTATTCACACCTGGGCAATTCTTCTCATGATGCAACAGGGTTACTCTATGTGACCAAAAGGCTGCAGCAGAATGGATGGTCCAGCACATTGTGCTGAGGTTACAAAAGTTTGCATTTTCCATCTTGGGCTCTCTCTTTTTTGCTCTCTTATCATTTGCTTTTGGGGGTAACCTTGTCATGAGCAGTGCTATGGAGAGGCCCACCGTGGCCTCTGCCAACAGTCATGTGTGTGACTTTGGAAGCAAATCCTCCAGCCTCAGTCAGGCCCTCAGCCACCTCCCTAGAGTCGCTGAGTCAGGACCACCTAGCTAGGCTGCTTCTGGCAGCTATGAGATGACAAGTGCTTGTTGGTTTAAGCTGATTAGGTTTTGGAAATAATTAGATATATAGAGAGATAACTTATCTGTATGCAGCAATTGGTAAGTTGTACAATACTTTTGGTACAAGTTTTAAACTGTACATAATGGACATATATTCCTTTTCAATCAGAAAAGAAGATTTTTGAATGAACAATCAACTAAATCATTAATTTCAGTGTGATAAAGGACAACCTGTTTAGTCATCTTGTCACCCAGTTGGTGCCTGGCACACCTGTACCAACTGAAACAGCCGTATCACCTGTGCAAAGACACCAGCCACACCAGGGCATCTGAACAGGGGCTATCCTTAATTTTGACTTGGCCAAGGACCCCGGCCTTGCAAAATATCCCATAAAAGGGGATGATTCTTTTTGTGTGATCTAGGTCTTATAAATATAACCAAAAATCAGTTAATTTACTTGGGAAGTTGGATAACTTTTAAACTTGGTTAACTGATTCATAGTGAAGTGAAGTCGCTCAGTCATGTCCGACTCTCTGTGACCCCACAGACTATGGCCCACCAGGCTCCTCTGTCCGTGGGATTTCCAGGCAAGAATACTGGACTGGGTGGCCATTTCCTTCTCCAGGAGATCTTCCTGATCCAGGGATTGAACCCGAGTCTCCCGCATTGTAGGCAGATGCTTTACCGTCTGAGCCACCAGGGAAGATGTTGTATAAAATAGTAAATGACATTTGACTTCAGTGTATTATTCATGTTGTTGGGCCCGCAGAGCAGTGTCTACAGTTGGGACTATGGCAGTAGAAAGAATGCTGGACCAGCTCTGTGACTCTGGGACAAGTCACTGAGTCTCTGGGCCTCCATTTCCTCACGTGTAAGATGGTAATATCGGAGTGTGTATATATAAACATATATTTTTTTTCCCTCTTTTTTTTTGAAAAAAGAAGTATAGTTGGTTTACAATGTTTAGTTTCAGGTATACAGCAAAGTGATTCAGTTATACATACATATGTCTATCTTTTTCAGAATCCGTCCTCTTTTAGATTATTACAAGATATTGAGTATAGTTTGCTGTGCTATATATAGTAGGTCTCTGTTGGTTGTCTAGTTTATATATAGCAGTGGTATACTTTAATCCCAAAGTCCTAATTGATCCGTCTCCCCCTTTCCCCTTTGGTAGCCTTAAGTTGTTTTTTTTTCTGTGAAACTATTTCTGTTTTGTTCATAAGTTCATTTGGGTCACATTTTAGGTTCCACATATAAGTGATAGCGTATGATATTTGTCCTCACTTGGCTTACTTCACTTAGTATGATAATCTCTAAATCCATCCATGTTGCTACAAATGACATTTCATTTTTTTGATCTAGTAATAGTCATTGTATGTGTGGGTATATATGTATATATATATATATATATATATCTCTCACATCTTCAAGGGTTGGAGTATGTTAATCTCCCCCACTTCACTGTGGCTCAGTGGTAAAGAGATGTGGGTTCAATCCCTGGGTCGGGAATATCCCTTAGAGAAGGAAATGGCAACCCACTCCAGTATTCTTGTCTGGGAATCCCATGGAAAGGGGAGCCTGGCGGGCTACATACAGTCCATGGAGTCACAAAAGAGTCGTACATGACTTAGCGACTAAACAACAACAAATATTAATCTCCCATGGCTATAAACGTCTGTTAATCAATAACACCAGGTTTACTGTGGAAGTTTGGCTCTTCAATTACAAGCTAATTGAAGCCCCCTTCATGAGGGACCCTGGTCTGGGCAGTATGGAAGACGCTAGCCACAGAGGGACTATTTGAATTAGTTGAAATTAACAAAACCTTTAGTTTCTCAGTTGCAGTGGCTGTATTTCAAGTGCTTGATGATCACAGGTGGCTAGCGTCCAATGTGTTGGACAGTACAGAGTTAGACCTTTCCGTGTTCCGCTGGATCTTGCTCTGGGCCCTGCCTTTTAGTGTGGTCCATGGCCCAGCATAGCATTATCTGAGAGCCCTTAGAAATGCAGGATCTTGGGTGCCTACCCAGATCTGCTGAATCAGGGTGTGCATTGTAACAGGATCCCCACGTGCTGCCTGCACATGAGGTTGAGGAGCCCGACTGTAAAGAGCGTTCCTCACTAGAATCTGAAAGAGCCTGAAAGGACAGAGTGGTACTTAGCTGTGTGGCCTCGGTATAGACTCCGGGGAATCATCGCCAGACTCTCTTTTAGCAGCTGTGTGACCTTATCTACCGCGTAGGTAAATCTGAAGCTACAGCAAGATAAAGCAGTGACCACTGTGCTCAACACCCGGTAAATGCTCTTTAAATGGGCATTTCGTTGTGTTTGGACTTGATAAGGTTTAAGGTCCCGGCCAACCCCAAGCTCAACGCACAGACGGCGGGGCTGAGCGGTTCTTTCCCTTGCCGTCACAGGGTGGCGCTGTGCCACCAACGTCCTTTCGTCTCCAACAGGCTTCCTGCTGGCTCCGCGGCATGAAGCCCGAACAGCGCCCTGAGACTTCCAGGTCTCCGTTTCGGATTACCAAGCACGCCCGGGCCGCCGGACACCGATCCAAGCATTCATTTGACAGACAATGGGAAAACAGGCCTCAGCTTTGTGCAAAGTTGGAATGCAAAAGCAAGGTCGCCACAAAGAGTTGAATAAGGGCTGTGTGAAAGTCGTGGCGGAAGCAAGGGGGCTCCTGTTGGAAAGCGAGGGGGAGGGACGCCTTCTGATTGTGCAAGTCAGCTTCCGACTGACCCGGCTCCTCGGTCCACAGATGCACGCTCTGGCTCTTTGCCAGTCGAGTGTGTATGTGTGTGTGTGAGAGAGAAAGAGAGAGAGCGAGGGAGGGAGGGATGAGGTGATCAGGGGTGGGCTGGTGGGCGACTTTTTTAAGTCGTTTTCTAACCTTTCTCAAACTTTAGCCTACATCACCATCACCCAGAAGCCTTTTTAAAACACAGATGCTGGCCTCCACCTCAGAGGTCTGGGGTGGCCTAACAGTTTGCATTTCGAACAAGTTTCCAGGTGGCTGGGAGACTGCTGACCCAGAGACTGCCCTTTGAGAACCAGTCACCCTTCAATCCCTGGGTCAGAAAGATCCCCTGGAGAAGGAAATGGCAACCCACTCCTGTATTCTTGCCTGGAGAATCCCATGGACAGAGGAGCCTGGGGGCTACAGTCCATAGGGTCACAAAGAATCTGACCCAACTGAAGCGACTTAGCACTCACTCACCGACCCTCAAATCCTGAAAAGCTCACGTGCAACAAAGTATCTGAGCCCAGTTCTAGAGAAGGACTGTGACTTCAAAGGAAATTAGTCCAAATCCCCACTGCCCTCCCCCCATTGCCTCCTTCATGGCCCCCACCACATCCCATGATGAGGCCTCAGCTGTCGCAGTGACTTTTCAAAGTACCCTCAGGCTGTGGCAGGTACTGGCTAGTCAGAACCTGGTGTGGTCCGGAAGGCGGCCTGGGACCTGGGAGCCAGAGTTCTTCACAGGTGATCACCCGCCTCCCTCTCCTGCTACAGGCTCATAGCTCATAATCCATGCTCTGTCCCAGGAAGGGTGATTCAGACTCTCAAAGCAAGCTTAAACCCACTTCAAGCACAAAACCTGTGGAGACCACGCTCCTTGGCCTGGTGCCATCAAGGCAGGGTTACTTCCCCCTAGAAATAGGTGGAAATGTCAGGGGCCTGGATTTTGATGGAGGTGTCGGATATCTCAGAGGAAGTGCAGAGAAATCCTTTGGGCCCCTCCAGTGGTTGAAATAGGCTGACTGGAATTCTTGTCACTAGAGGGGGAGTCGCAGGAAAAAAGCCTGGGCCCCTCCTCTGAGTTCCTCCAGCACCAGGGCCTCTGCAGAGGTTCATTCTCTTCCAGGAAGCCAGCCACTCTGGGTTCATTCTCTTCCTTCTTCTTTTCTTTTTTTTTCATTCTCTTTCAAGAGCTGGGCCGGCACTTCTCTGGAAGTCCAGTGGCTAAGAATCCTCCTGCCAGTTCAGGGAACATGGGTTTGATCCCTGATCCAAGAGGATTCCACATGCTGTGGGGCAACTGGGCCTGTACACCACAAGTACTGGAGCCCATATGCCCAAGAGCCTGCACTCCACAAGGGAAGCCAATGCAGTGAAAACCCCACACACCACAGCTTGAGAGTGGGCCTTGCTCGGTACAACTAGAGAGGGACTGAATGCAGCAAGAAAGACTCAATGCTGCCAAACATGTAGACTTTCCCTTCTCCCAGTGATCTTCCTGGGTTTGACCTAGGGATCAAACCCAGGTCTCCCACATTGCAGGCGGATTCTTGACCAGCTGAGTCACAAGAGAAGCCCAAGAGTACTGGACTGGGTAGCCTATCCCTTCTCCAGAGGATCTTCCCAACCCAGGAATCAAGCCGGAGTCTCCTGCATTGCAGACGGATTCTTTACCAACTGAGCCATCAGGGAAGCCCCAATTAAATAAACAATTTTTTAAAAAGAGCTGGGCCAATCTGTTTGGAGGCCTCCATCTGGGAGAGGAAGTAGAATTTTTAGACTACACCTCTTCTGATTTTCTGTCCGTGCAACCGTATCTTATTTGTTGTTCGTGTTTTTGTATGTATCATTTTGGGATGAACCACTCTGTCTTGCGTGGTATGGGAAAATTCTACTTGCTTCATCTGGGCTCACTTCCCTTTCAGGCTTTGCTCAGTGCAAACCACTCTGGGTCCTTTCTCTTTCAAGAGCCAGACCACTCTGGAAGCCTGTTTGTCCATAACAACTAAGTAAGAGTGACCAGAGCAAAACTGTAAGGTTGCTATGTCTATGTAGATACATGTGCGTGCATGCATGCTTAATTGCTTTAGTCATGTCTGACTCTTTGGAACACTATGGACTGTAGCCCGCCAGGCTGCTCTGTCCATGGGGTTCTCCAGGCAAGAATACTAGAGTGGGTTGCCACGCCCTCCTCCAGGGGATCTTCCTGACCCAGGGACTGAATCTGCATCTCCTCTATCTCCTGCATTGCAGGTATATTCTTTACCACTGAGCCAACACGGTAGCCCCATAAATGTATGTATGTACCTTATAAATATGAGATGTCTCTGCCTTCTAATGACATTGTCAAAATTAGTTTGTGGATGAGCTCTATTTAATTGGCTTAAGAGAAATTAAGTGCTTATATGAATTCTCAGGAATATAAAAGAAACTGATCAGAATGAATTCCAGGTTCAAGTGATCTGGGAAATATTCAGTACCGAGTCAATATCTGGTATTGAAGCTAGCTGAAGCTTGTGGGTTTGACTAATATTGACATGTCTTTAGCATCATCACTGTTAAGTAGTGCTTCTGTTGTACCTAGGTTTGCTGAAGATCAAATAAGACCTTATTATATTTGTTGAAACTGTCAGCGAGGAAAATGACTTGATAATTTGAAACTAAATTTTTATTATCTGATTTTAATTTTTTAAAAAGGAATGACCTGTTGATGCATACATGGATGGACGGTAGAGCAATTATGCTAAGTGAAAGAAGATAGATTTAAAAAGTACCTACTGTATGATTACATTTATATAAAATTCTGTAAAATGCAAACTAACTCACAGTATGCAGATTACTGGTTGCCTGGAGAGTGGGTGTTGGCAGGAAGAGGAATGGAAAAAGGATTATTAAGTGGTGTGAGGAGACTTCTGGGGGAAATGGATATATCCATTACCTTGATTGTGGCAATGGTTTCATGGGTGTAAGCTTATGCCAGATTTATCAAACTATCCATTTTAAATATGCACAATATATTGTATGTCAGTTAGTATCAATAAAGCTCTTAAAAATAGTAATGCAACTCAACTATAACAAAACAAACAATTCCCAAAAAATGTGCAAAAGATTGAATAGACACTTTACCAAGAAAGAGAGCAAAAACATTAAGTACATGAAATAATCCTTAATACCATTACTCAATAGGGAAATGCAAATCAAAACCACGATGAGGTTTCACCATACACCTACTGGAATGGCTACAATCAACAACACTTACTGTATCACGTTCAAGTTCTGGAGAGGATGCCGAGCTGCTGGAACTCGCGTACATTTCTTTATCTCATCATGCAAGATGGTCAGTCAGTTCAGTTCAGCTTCTCAATCATGTTTTGACTCTTGGCGACCTCATGGACTGTAGCATGCCAGGCTTCCCTGTCCATTACCAACTCCCAGAGCTTGCTCAAACTCACGTCCATCAAGTAGGTGATGCCATCCAACCATCTCATCGTCTGTTGTTCCCTTCTCCTCTTGCTTAAAATCTTTCCCAGCATCAGGGTCTTTTCCAGTGAGTCATTTCTTCACATCATGTGGCCAAAATATTGGAGCTTCAACTTCAGCATCAGCCCTTCCAATGAATATTCAGGCCTGATTTCCTTTAGGATTGACTGGTTTGATCTCCTTGCAGTCCATAGGACTCTCAAGAGTCTTCTCAAACACCACAGTTCAAAAGCATCAATTCTTCAGCGTTTAGCTTTCTTTACGGTCCAACTCTCACATCCATACTGGAAAAGCCATAGCTTTGACTAGATGGACCTTTGTTGGTAAAGCAATGTCTGTTTTTTAATATGCTGTCTAGGTTTGTCATAGGTTTTCTTCCAAGGAGCAAGCGTCTTTTAATTTCATAGCTGCAGTCACCATCTGCAGTGATTTGGGAACCCAAGAAAATAAAGTCTGTCACTGTTTCCATTGTTTCTCCATCTATTTGCCATGAAGTGATGGGACCAGTTGCCATGATCTTAGTTTCTTGAATGTTGAGTTTTAAGCCAGCTTTCTCCCTCTCCGCTTTCACTTTCATTAAGAGGCTCTTTAGTTCCTCTATACTTTCTACCATAAGGGTGGTGTTATCTGCATATCTGAGGTTATTGATATTTCTTCCTGCAATCTTGATTCCAGCTTGTGCTTCATCCAACCTGGCATTTTGCATGATGTACTCTGCATATAAGTTAAATAAGCAGGGTGACAATATACAGCCTTGACATACTCCTTTCCCACTTTGGAACCAGTCCGTTGTTCCATGTTCAGTTCTAATTGTTGCTTCTTGATCTGCATACAGATTTCTGAGGAGGCAGGTAAGGTGGTCTGGTATTCCCATCTCTTTCAGAATTTTCCACAGTTTGTTGTGATCCACACAGTCAAAGGCTTTGGTGTAGTCAATAAAGCAGAAGTAGATGTTTTTCTGGAACTATCTTGCTTTTTCGATGATCCAACGGATGTTGGCAATTTGTTCCCTGGTTCCTCTGCCTTGTCTAAATCCAGCTGGAACATTTGGAAGTTCTCGGTTCACTTACTGTTGAAGCCTCACCTGGAGAATTTTGAGCTTCAGTTTGCTAATGTGTGAGATGAGTGCAATTGTGCAGTAGTTTGAACATTCTTTGGCATTGCCTTTCTTTGGGATTGGAATGAAAACTGACCTTTTCCAGTCCTGTGGCCACTGCTGAGTTTTCCAAATTTGCTGGCATAATGAGTGCAACGCTTTCACAGCATCATCTTTTAGGATTTGAAATAGCTCAACTGGAATTCCATCACCTCCACTAGCTTTGTTCGTAGTGATGCTTCCTAAGGCCCACTTGACTTTGGAGTCCAGAATGTCTGGTCCTAGGTGAATGATCACACCATCGTGGTTATCTGGGTCATGAAGATCTTATTGGTACAGTTCTTCTGTGTATTCTAGGCATCTTTTCTTAATATCTTCTGCTTCTGTTAGATCCATACCATTTCTGTCCTTTATCGAGCCCATCTTTGCATGAAGTGTTCCCTTGGTATCTCTAATTTTCTTGAAGGGATCTCTAGTCTTACCCATTCTTTTGTTTTCCTCTATTTCTTTGTATTGATCACTAAGGAAACCTTTCTGTCTCTCCTTGCTATTCTCTGGAACTCTGCATACAGATGGGTGTTCAGATGGGAACTTGTACCATGCAAGATGGTATAGCCATTTAATATCTCATCAAATTAAACATACACTTAATAGATGATCCAGCAATCCTACTCCTAGGTATTTACCCAAAATAAATACATGTGTGTGTGTACACACACATATATCCCACTTCTTCTTTATCCATGTACACTTAGGTTGCTTCTATATCTTGGCTGCTGTAAATAATGCTGCAGTGAACATAGGGATATATTTAACTTTCTGAATTAGTGTTTTTGTTTTCTTCAGGCAAATACCCAGAAGTCAAAATGCTGGATCATATGACAGGGATGGAATTATGTTCTAATAGGTGTCGGTGATTGCACTAATCTATACATTTGTTAAAACTCATAGAACTGTACACCTAAAAGAGTGAACTTTACTGTATATAAATTTTAAAATAATTTATATTGTTATAAAAATATGGAACGATATAGAAGTATGAGAAGGAAGAAGTGTAAGGGCCTTCACGCAAACACAACAGAGCTGTGAACCTGCTCCCTGAAGCTAACCATGGGTGCAGTCTACTAAGCATCCTCTCAGACAGTTTTCTATGAAAGTGCATGAAATTATATAGAGATTTTTAAAAATAGAAACAGCATTGTACCATACATTGGTTCAACAACTGCTTTCTTTGTGCAATGTTGTGAGAGTCTTGAAGAAATAGAGCATAACTCCAAAGCACAGCTGGATGTAACTTAGAATTGTTGCATCATTTTCAAAGTTACACAAACAATTATGCTATACCAGTGTACCAGTTTTGGAAGAAGTTAGTCTAAATCAAATCAGGAAACACTTAGGAAAATGTAGAATTAACACTCCGGCCCCCTACTTTGTTAGAAATTTCCTTGGTTGATCTTCCACTGGGAGGGAGGCGTAACCTCCCCCCAGAATTGGGGGTATGCGACTATTCTTTGGGGAAGTCTGATAAGCCATGGCATAGGGCTGACTCTGTCAGGGTGGATAGAACCAACGCCAGTCTTCCAAGTTGAGGAAGAAAATTGTTGTGAACACTGCAGAATGTTTTAAATCGGTTCTTATGCATTTATTTTTTAAAGCTCTCTTTGTCTGATAACAGAGTCTAAATCATGTTCTCATCATTGGGCATTGGCATTGTGGAAAGAACCAAGCTCTGTATTGGGGCAGGTGGGCTGGAATCACAGCTACCAACTTGACCATCTGGTTGAACCTGGGCAAGTCACAACCTTCCCCTATTGGATTCACAGGCTTGTTGTGGAGATTAATACTGTAGAAGCCAATGTCTGATAATCTGTAGCCACTCAGTACCACCAGTAATTTTACTATTTAAACCCTGTCCCTTAACTTACTGTAGAGGCCATTGACCTCAGACTTAAGGAAAATTAAATCCCTCTCTTGGGGGGCTTCCCTGAATGGTTACTAAATGTATTTTGTCAACAACCTCCCCCCACCCCACCCTGCCCAAGGCAGCTGGGCCCCTCTCAACTCTTTCCAGTTCAGCACCAATAAACAGCTGAACCTTGCTGGGAAATCTTGGCTAACAGGGCCCGTTTTTGATTTTGCTCTCCAAGCCTTTCAAGTGGTTGCAGCCTCTGTGACTTCCTTGTAATGCCCAGTTACAAAACGTGGCAGCTTCCCTGAACCACTGCCAGAGACTCATGACCTTCTGGAAAAAAACCCAGACCCCTGGGCCTGCAGGCTCAGCCTTGCCTTTGTCTCAGAGCCCCCGGGTCTCAAGCTCAGCCCTTTCACTGGGTTATTTATTTAACAGCTATAGAGATAATGGCGAAGGGACATGGCCAAGACATCTGTGACTTATCTTAACCTTCCTTCAATCAGCTAACAAATACTGATGATCCCTGCTCTGGGCAAATGGGGAGCAAAACCCTAGCCGGTGTTCTCAGGACTTTCACAGCCCAGCACCGTTCATTTGCTAGGTCGGCGGTTAACAAAGGGAAGACAACCTTAGCTGAGCCCCCGTCACCCTTCCTGCCAATATTTAAACCAGGTCAATTCTTCCAGCCAGCGCACAATTTAACTCTTGTTGTAGCTAAACCATTTGATAGTTCTGGTAGCTCAGCTCTCTGGTAGGGCCGAGAGAGCGGGAGGTTCTGACAAGAAACCCAGATCCCTGGGCCACTGGGATCAATCTTGTGTTTATCTCCAAACTCCAGTTCTGAGAACTAAATATACTGAGGCAAGGAAGGATAATAATATAATATATTATAATGATTTCGAATTATTTTGAAATGTGATTTTAGCAGTTTAATAAAATTCTGCAGGCAAAAGTGAAGGGAGGAGTCAGCAATCTAAAAGGGCTGACCACTTTTTCTCAGATTTTAACCCAACATTTTATGAGTGCTCGTTTACATAAGAGGGCCCCCCCAAGGCTCCAAACAGACACCCCCAGCCCTCATACCCACTTCCAGAAATCACATTGAGATTCACACAGGAGGGAAGTCTTGTGTGTGCGTGTGTGTTTAGTTACTTCAGTTGTGTCTGCCTCTTTGGGACCCTGTGGACTATAGCCCGCCAGGCTCCTCTGTCTGTGGGATTCTCCAGGAAAGAATACTGGAGTGGGTTGCCATTTCCTCCTCCAGGGAATCTTCTCAACCCAGGGACCAAACCCAGGTCTCCCGCATTGCCAGCGGATTATTTACCACTGAACCACCAGGAAAGCCCTGGGAAGTCTTGTACTTATAAGTAAACAAACTTTTATTTGACATTTTAAAGACAAATTTCAATAGATATTTTGAAATCAGGTGGAGTAATTCTACATGAAACAAAGAGAATCTCAGTAAACAAGGTAAAGTGAAAGTGTTAGTCGCTCAGTTGTGTCTGACTCTTTGTGACCCCATGGACCATAGCCCTCCAAGCTCCTCTGTCCATGGAATTCTCCAGGCAAGAATAGTGGTGTGAGTAGCCATTCCCTTCTCCAGGGGATCTTTGTAACCCAGGGATCGAACCTGGGTCTCCCACATTGCAGATAGATTCTTTACCATCTGAGCCACCAGGGAAGCCTCAAAGAAGGTAAAGTAAACATCTAAAGAGTTAAGAGATACAAGTTTAAATTTAACTTTTTAAAAAAATCTGGCCATACCCCACAGCATGTGGAACCTTGGTTCCCCCACCAGGGATAAAACTTGTGCCCCTTGCATTGGAAGGTGAAATCTTAACCCCTGGCCTGCTGGGGAAGTCCCTATAAATTTAATTTTTAGAAGAGGTCATAATTAAATAAGCAAATTAAACCAAGATACTACTACATATCTCTTAGAGTCCAAAGCATTGACAACACCAAATGTTGGTGAGGATGTACAGCAACAAGAACTCTCATTCATGCTGATGGGAATGCAAAGCCATACGGCCACTTTGAAAGACAGCTCGGAGGCTTCTTGCAAAACTAAACATACTCTTACCACATGATCCAGCAATTGTGTTCCTTGATATTTACCCAAATTAGCTGATAATAAGATTTTCACAGAAAGTGCACACAGATATTCATAGCACCTTTATTCATAATTGCCCAATTGGAAGCAACCAAGGTGTCCTTCCGTAGGTGAAACATTAAAAAAAATTGTGGTACATCCAGTCAGCGGAATATTATTCAGCTCTAAAAAGAATTGTGCTAACAAGCACAATTGAGAAGACATGAAGCACATGAGAAGACATGAAGGAATCTTAAATGCATATTATTAAGTAAAAGAAGCCAATTGGAAAGTGCTGCCTAGTGTAAGATTACAACTATATGACATTCTTAAAAAAGTAAAAGTGGTTGCCAGGCATCAGGGGGAAGTGAGGGTGAATAGGTGGAGCAGAGAGGATTTTTAGGGCGCAAAACTACTCTGCTGTGTGTGATCCTATAATGGTGGATACATGTTTTCACACATTTGTCAAAAGCCTTTGGATATACAGCACCAAGACTTAATTGTAATGTCAACTATGGACTTTGGGTGATAGTGATGTCAGTGTCTAACAAATGCATCGCTCTGTTGGGGAATGTTGATAGTGAAGGAGGCTATGCATGAGTGGGGGCAGGGAGTATTTGGGAACTCTGTTTTTTCTGCTCAATTTTGCTATAAACCTAAAACTGCTCTAAAATAAAGTCTGTTAAAAAAAAAAAGGAGGGAGTGGAGATCATGATATTCATTCAAAGCTTTTAACTTTTCTAACATCTGACATAAAGTTCTTTCCATTATGGTGGGGAGGCTTATTTTCATCATCACCATGTCTTGAAATACTCTTTTAAAATACTCTTTCAGTACCTGCATAAAATGCTATAAATGTTCTATGATTTATTTGTTTTCCTAACATGGGATATTTAATTTACTTCCTTTGTGTATGTATGTTTTTATCATAGATAACACTGCCTGCCTGCCTGCTAAGTCACTTCAGTCAGTCCGACTCTTTGAGATCCTGTGGACTGTAACCCACCAGGCTCCTCTGTCCCTGGGATTCTCCAGACAAGAATACCAGAGCGGGTTGCATAACACTGCATTTATAGCAATACACAGAGCTCACTACGTGCCAGGCAGTGTTCTAAGTGCTCTGCAAGTATTAACAAATATTTAATCTAGATAACAGCCCTGAAATGTTTTACAACCCCGTGTAAACAGCTGGGGAAATTGAGGCCCAGAGACGTCAAACAGCAGAGCCAGAATTTGAACCAGGTAGTCTGGTTCTTGGGCTTCCCCAGTGGCTCAGCGGTAAAGAATCTGCCTGCAGTGCAGGAGATACAACAGACATGGGTTCGATCCCTGGTTAGGGAAGATTCCCCTGGAGGAGGGCATGGGAACCCACTCCAGTATTCTTGCCTGGAGAGTCTCGTGGACAGAGAAGCCTGGCGGACCACAGTCCATAGGGTTGTAACGAGTCAGACACAACCGAAGGGACTGAGCCCGCCCACACACAGTCTGGTTCGAGCTTCTGTGCTACAGCCAAGTGTGCAAGTTTAAATGCATTGTTAGTTATTCCTTCTTTTCTAGGAGAGGAATTTCCTGGATCCAGAGGTCCTCGAAACCACACTAAACTAACCCACATGCCTCCTCCAGAAGTTTCCATGGCAGCCTATGCTCTGGAGGCTCCCTTACAAGCCATGTTTGTAAGCTGGGAGCTGCCGATGTTCTAGAAGCATTTTAACAGGGACTGTTAAAACAAAAGGCATTCCCATCCTCCAAGGACCTGGACAAGCTTGAGCCTCAACCACCGTCCTCACTATGAGAGAAGCTGGAGGAGGCCATGACCTCAGCAGTGGTCTTTGCACTCCTCCCAGTGATCTTTGCCTCCGCTCCGCCCCATGTTGGATGGGATTTCCCAAACCCAGGAAGGGAGTTCAGAGGCTGAGCGGCCAGAAATTCAACAAATGTCTCTTAGATCAGAAGGCCAGCCAATCAGTCTCTGGGGCTGTGCTCACTGAATGGAGGCAGAAGGTGTTCATGGGGCAACAGGGGGCTGCAACCCAGAGTCACAGAGGCTCCAGGAGGAGGTCAGGGGAGCTTTATCCCTGCGATTCCTAATCGGAGACAATTCGGGCAATGTCTGAAGGTTGTCACACCCCGGGGGAGGGGAGCTTCTAGTGGGTAGAGGCCAGGGATGCTACTTAATTTCTCCAAACACCCTGCAATGCTAACTGCCCCGCCCCCACCCCACCCCCCCTCACACAAAGAATTATCTGAACCCAAATATCAACAGTGCTGAGATTGAGAAACCTGCTTTATCCAGAGGTCCTCAACCTTCACATCAGTTCACCAGCCATGTCTGCTCACAGAGGACAACAGCCTGGGCACTGGGTCAGACTCACTCCACCCTGGTGGCTAGGACAGAGAAATGAACAGCGTCTGGAAATCAAAGTGTTGCAAAGCGCCCATCCTAAGAGCCTGGAGCTCCCAGATGATTTATGATGACTGAGACTCAGGAACGAGACTGGGTAGGAATTTGCTTGCTAACTTAAAATACAGGAT
The DNA here is from genome assembly GCA_024291935.2 of Okapia johnstoni. NCBI lineage: Eukaryota > Metazoa > Chordata > Mammalia > Artiodactyla > Giraffidae > Okapia > Okapia johnstoni. The sequence goes on along the minus strand of CM044306.1, from coordinate 76,147,110 downwards.
TCTGGTATATATAGACAGATGCTAGAGAAGGATTGGCTCAGTAGGTTAAACATCTGCCTGCAATGCAGGAGACCCATGTTCAGAGAAGGAAATGGAACTAATCCAGTATTCTTGCCTGGAAAATCCCATGGACAGAGGAACCAGGCAGGTTATAGTCCATGGGGTCACAAGAGTCAGACATGACTGAGAGATGGGGCAGGATGGCCTAAGGGCTGCAATTGGCTGGGACCAGAAGTAGGGGCTGACACTTAAGCTCTGGGGAGGAAATGAGACAAGGGGTAAGCACTCAAGTGGGACTGCCAGTTTCCAGACAAACCTTAACACCAACCGCAATTCAGTCCTTGAGTTCAGGCTCAGTTAGATTAGAATCCACTCAAACACATCAGAGGAATAGGGCCAGGGAAATGGATTGAGATCTCCAGAGGGGCAGGAATATGTATGATTGGTGAAACAAGACAAATATCTATTTCTTTACATAAAGCTACAGGCAGAAAATGAAGGCTCAGCCTTCTTGGTTGGTGGGATATTGTTTAAAAAAGTATGGAGCACCTTGATAACGACTTAATTTCTCCAAGTTCCCTCTGGTTTCTGATAGGTATGCAAATGGTGCTAATTTGTAAAATGTTTTTAAAAAAACACTTTCAAGGACTTCCCTGGTGGTCCAGTGGCTAAGACTATGCACTCCTAATGCAGAGGGCCCAGGTTCAATACCTGTTCAGGGACCTAGATCCCACATGCTGCAGCTAGGAGTTCACATGCCACAGCTAAAGATCTCACATGCCACAACTAAGACCCAGCGCAGCCAGACATATACATATTTCTTAAAAACCACTTTCAGAGTTCTCAGCAATTTCGAGCATCTTGTCAACCCTGTGAGGTAATTGCCAGCATCCCCATTTGATGGGCAAGGAAACCAAGGCCGGGAAGGGCCATGCAGCTCACCCACACCACAGGGCTGGCCGCTGACTGTGCTCTCGGCCCCTCACTGTCCTTCTATGGGAAACATTTGTATCAGTTCCCGGGGGCTTCTGAGGACATTCCGGCCTGGGCACGTTTCCCTTATGGTTGTCTTGCTCTGTGGTGATCGCTTGCTCCTCTCTTGACCGCCCTCTCCTAACCAGATTTGGCACACTTTCCCCATTGGGGAAAAACATCTTAGCAGCCATCTACTTAGAATTTGTCTCACGAGGCCAAGAGCTCCTTAGCAGCTGCTGCTCTTTGTGAAAGGCTGAATTAAATCAGAGAAGGAGTTTGCCTTAGAGGCAAAGATTCAAGTGCGGGAAGAAACCACAGGAAAATGGCTTCCATTCAAGGAGTCACTGACTGTCCTTATCTTCATTTTACTAAACTGATGCTCATTGCTATTGTGAACATCTGTTTCATTTTTTTTTCTTTCTGAGATATATTTCTCTTAAAGTGAAGTGAAAGTGTTAGTAGCTCAGTCATGTCCAACTCTTTGAGACCCCAAGGACTGTAGCCCACCAGGCTCCCCTGTCCATGGAATTCTCCAGGCAAGAATATTGGAGTAGGTTGCCATTAACTTCTCCAGGGGGTCTTTCCAAACCAGGGATTGAAACCCAGGTCTCCTGCATTGCAGGCTGATTCTTTACTGTCTGAGCCACCAGGGAATTTTATATTTGTCTTAATCCCAGGTTTATTGTTAAACTGTGGCTTCCCAGGTGGCTCAGTGGTAAAGAATCTGCCTGCCAACGCAGGAGATACAAGAGATGCAGGTTTGATCCCTGGTTCAGGAAGATCCCCTGGAGGAGGAAATGGCAATCCAGTATTCTTGCCTGGAAAATTCCATGGACAGAGGAACCTGGCAGGCTACAGTCCATGGGATCACAAAGAGTCGGACACGACTGAGCACGCACTCACACTGTTAAACTAATGCATAATTATCGTTTAGAAATAAGATAATCCATTCAAGCCTGTTCAAAGGGCAAACATTTTAGCATTGCAAAATATGTATCTTAGGGTTTATTCTGGATGCAATTATAAGATCAGAACTATAAGAAATATTTTCCAAGCAGTAATTCTACATTCTTATTGATTTTTGTCCGATCTCTTTATTTCAGTTGTTTGGGGTGTTTAAGCAACGAGGTGGCACCCCTTTTACATCCAAGGCAGCCAGGTTCCCTTTGTGCAACTGGTATTCCTAAAAGCTGAGAATCTTCATCTGCAAAAGTGATTTTTTAATAGCTTTGTTAAGATATAATTCTCACACAAACTAGATATATTTGAAGTGTGCAATTTGACAAGTTTTGACAGATATATAGATGCATGAAACCACCACCACAATCAGGATAATGCATTCACCACCCTAAAAAGTTTTCTCAAGTCCATTTGTAATTATTTACTCCTGTCCCTCTTCACCTCCTTCCTTACTTACCAACAACCATTGACTTGTTTTCTGTCATTATAGGTTAGTTTGCATTTTCTAGAATTTTGTACAAATGGAATTGTGCAGTATGTACTCTTCTAGCTTCTTTCACTCAGCATAATAATTTTTTGAACTATCCATATTGTTGTATCAGTAGTCTATTCTTTTTTATTGCTGAACATTAGATTCGCAGCATGGATATACCCAAGTTGTTTGTGCATCCTTGTCCCTTTTGAGGATCATTTGGGTTGTTTCCAGCTTTGGGTTATTACAGTTAAAGCTGCTCTAGTCATCTGTGTACACACCTTTGGATGGGCACATGCTTCCTTTTCTCTTGTCTAAATAACCAGGAGGGAGTGGCTAGGTCTTATGGTAGGTGTATGTTTAACATTTTAAGAAATTGCCAGAAAATGAAAATAGAAACTGTTTTTCTAAACATTTTACATTCCCACCAGCAGTGTATAAGAGATCTAATTCCTCCACATTCTTGCCCATCCTGGTAAGATCGGTTTTTAAACTTTTAGACATTCTAATATGTGTGTAGTGGAGACCATTGCAGTTTTAATTTGCATTTCCCTAATGACTAGTGATGTTGAGCAGCCTCTCACGAGCTTATTTCTACATTACTTGACAAAAGGTCTGTTTAAATCTTTGCAAAAGTAAATTTTGCACAGTGATTTCGTGTCCTGTGACTTATTTGTTGAACACCACAGTGCTGTGACCTTGACTACTTGAGACAATGAGTCAATCCTCCTAAGGATGAAGTCAAACTCCTTGTGTGAGTAAAAGCTAACACTCATGGGGGAACCTACCACGTGCCAAGCACTGTGCTAAGCATTTTCTGCATGTTAATACAGAATCCTCACAACTGGCCCGGGGTCATGCAGCTATATGCATGGTAGAGCAGTACTTGAAGAGTCATGTGGGGAAGTGGGGGAGAGGAACAGAAAGACGCACTGATGGGCGGCATTGAGCATTCACCCAAGGTCTATCTACAGTCTTTCCGTAGAAGGGGGATAGATGCTGGAACTGATCCAGAGTCCAAAGTTTTGCCAAGGGCAGAGAACCAGAAGTATGACATGGACTGAGTTGGTTGGAGTGGTTGCTGGATAAAGAAGGAGGTGAAGACAGAAGGGAGAAAGAGGAGCGATGAAGATATTGGAGCGCTCTAAAAGAGCGAGAGAGTGCTGAAGATATGAATGGCTTTGATTAAATTAGGATGTGGAAATTTGGGAATTCATCACCTGGTGATGAAGGTATCCAGGGCACAGGGAAGCTGGATGGTAGGAGTCAAGAAGTCTCATTTAATTTTCTTCCACAGAGAAACATTTAAATTTTGATGTATCTATACTGTTTCCTATCTTTTAGGTCATATGTTATTTTTATTCAGTGAAATATACCAGTATTTTCCTGTATAGTTTCAGGTGATCAACCATCCTAATTTCCCTGACTCTGCCCCATTGTTAGCACTGCAAGTCCAACATCCCAGGAAATCCCCTGGTTCCGGGCAAATCAGGACCATGGGCACCCTAGAAGCCATGAACTGTCTTGCTTAGACGATTACAAATAGCCTTCCAAACAGTTCTCTCATTTCATTCTCATCTCTCTCCTTCACTGAATTCATTCTGAAACTCAACTTTGATTTTTCTACTCCTTGTTAACTGCACAAAACAGCAAACTTCATGGACTGGTTGGAGACTACATCTTCAATCTAATTCCCATTACTCCCTCAGGTACCCACTGTTCCAGCCAAATTCACTTAGCCTATTTCCCTGAACACTCCCACCACAGGCTTGCCTGTCTCAGGCATCTGTTCAAGGTCTTTTTCTTCCCTGAATTGTCTCTCCCTTCCCAGTATGTCTACAACCCATCTTGCTTTCATATCTTTCTCTGATGTTACCTGGTCCAGGAAGGTTTTTACGATCTGAAGTCTTCCTCCTTTGATCTTCATAGCACTTTGAGCCCCTCTGTTAATTATAATAAGACAGCAAGTGACAGAAGGGCTTCCCTGGTGGCCCAGTGGTAAAAAATCTGCCTGCCAACGGAGGAGACGCCAGTTCAATCCCTGGAAGATCCCGTGGAGAAGGTAATGGCTACCCACTCCAGTATTCTTGCCCGGGAAATTTCATGGACAGAGGAACCTGGGGGCTAGTCCATGGGGTTGTAAAGAGTCAGACATGACTTAGTGACTAAACAGCAGCAGCAGAAGCAGCACGTGACAGAACAACTAACGCTAACTGGCTCAAACAATTGAGCAGAATCAGTCTATGGGTGTAGATCTATGTTCAGATGAGGCTAAGTTATGGGGCCTGAACCAAGCCATCCATCTTCTGTATCTCTTCTTCCACCTCTGGCCTGCAGATGACCTCTCTGCTCGGGCAGCCTCTCCCTCTGTGGCTGTACCACAGCTTCTTGGGCTTCATTATTCCAGGGAGTGGGGAAAGTGTGGGAGTCAATATGCCAGCATCCCCAGAAGTGCTGAGACACCCTCTGAATGGACCACCTCACTCCATCACTGTGCCCAGGAGGACCTGCAGGGCCATGTGGCTGCACCGGTGATGGCTGTGCACTGCACAACTCTAGGAAGCGCTGTTCACACAGGCTGTACTGCTAGCTCTGGGGCCTTCACCTCTCTGGGCCTCAGTGTCTTCATTAGTCAGGTGAGAGGGACAGATTCGCTGTGGTCCCTTCCATTCCTGCCAATCTATTGTTCCAGTGTTCTGAGACTCGGTGGAAATAGTATTTCATGGGCGTGGCTCTGTTTCTGAGAAGAATTCATTTGAAACCTCTTAATCTCTTTTTGGTCTATGGTCATCCTCTTCTAGAAAAACAAGTGGGTGTGAGGCCCTTTTTAAAAGAGGAAGCAGAGAAACCCAAAGAAATTAAGATGTGAAAATAATACACTGTGAAAATTCTCAGTTCCACGGGGTCGCTGGCTATATTCTGTGTTGGGCAATAAGTTTTGATGTGGCTTCCACTGCCTGAGTACTCCTTACGTGTCCGGTGCCAGTGTTCCATGTGCATTATCTGATCTGGCTTCAACTGGTGACCCCTGTGGAAAAGGTAGTACTGTACTTGATGTTCCTACTTTAGAAATGAAGGAAAAAAAAATCTGAGGCCACACATTTATTGAACGGCAGCACCTGGATTCAAACTTAATGTTTGTTGGGCTCCAACTTTTCTCTCTGAATCAATATGCCAAATCACCTATTTGTCAGAGTCTATGCTGGAGTGCCCAGATTCTCAGGGTTTCTGTCCTTAGCGGGGAATACTTCTAATGCATGCAAAAACATGGGTATTTTTTAAAGGAATATTCAAGTTTACAGCATAATTTTTTTAATCTTTTTTTTTTTTTTTTGCTGTGCTGGTCCTTCACTGCTTTGCGAGGGCTTTCTCTTGGGGTGGTGAGCAGGGGTTACTTTTTAGTGGCAGTGCGTAGCCTTTTCATTGCGGCGGCTTATCTTGTTGCAGAACACAGGCTCTAGGCACACACGCTTCACTAGTTGCAGCGTGAGCTCAATAATTTGCAGTGCATGGGCTCATTTACCCCATGGCATGTGGGATCTTCCTGGACCAGGGATCAAACCTGTATCCCCTGCATTGGCAGGCAGATTGTTAACCACTGCACTACCAGTGGTTTTATATTTGGAAAATTTATCTTCAAAAGAACAGAAAATGAAATTCAATAAAATATTCTTGCAAAGTGGAAACACAGATAACAGGTTCTCCTCAATGTATCAGAATCTTAGATGGGGAGTGGCCTTGAGGTTTTTATGTTGAGCTAAAGAAGACATAGTTTTTTTAAATAGGCAACACAGATCTATACAATTATTGCCAGGTTTTATTTCTATCACTGTATGCATTTCTCTTTAGTCTCCAAATGCTGCCCAGGGCTGTGTGTGCTCAATTAACCTTTCACAGAGAAACCTGGTCAAGCAGGAGAGCCAGCTGGAGACGACCAGGGAGCCTGGCCTCCAGAGGGGGCGGTACGTGGGCTGTGACGCAGGCAGCCTCTTCTCCCAGCCTGGCTTTCTGGGTGTTTATTCAACCCTGATATGACAGGAAGCACACAAGACAAAAGTAATCACAGAGATCTGCCCCTGATGGCTGCAGGAAACAGGAGCTTTTTCACCTGAAAGTAGCACGTTAACGAAGGAACGTTGCCACTTAAAGGATGACCGTTTCCGTGGCAAAGAGGAAGCAAGTAAGTCCACGTCCCCCGAGTCGGGTACCATCACTTGGTGGTGATAAAATCACGAATAGGGTTCTTGTATTCCAACTCAAGTGGCTGGTTCACAGACCTATTGATTTGTGGGCCGAGATTTTTCTGTGTAAAAATGGAGACTTTAATCTGGCCTTGGTTTCAGACCTGCTAGACTGGCCATAATCAAAAAGACAGGTACAAACAGGTGTTTTCAGAATGTGGAGAAATTGGACCCCTCCTATATTGCTAAGCGAATATAAAATTGTGCCATAATTTTGGCAAACAGTTGGGCAGTTTCTCAATAAGTTAAACATAGGGTTACCATGAGACTTTGCAATTCCACTCATAGGTATGTTCATAGCAGAATTAGTCATAATAGCCAAGAAGCAGAAGCAACTGAAATATCCATCACCTGATGAATGGATAAGTTAAATGTCATATATATCCATACAATTGGTCATTATTTGGCCATAAAATGTTCCAATACGTGCTACAACATGGATAAACTTTGGAACATTATGCTAAGTGAAAGAAGCCAGGCGCAAAAGACTACATATTATATGATTTCATTGAAAAGAAATGTCCAAAACAGGCAGATCCATGGAGACAGAAAGTCAGTTGCCAGAGGCTGGGGGATAAATGGCATTTCTTTATGGGGTGATGAAAATGTTCTGTGAATTAGTGGTGATGGTTACAGAACTCTATAAATATATAAAAAGCTACTAGACAGTATACTTTAAAAGGATGAACTGTGATGTATGAATTTTGTCTCAATTTAAAAGATATCCTCATCCTCAAAAGCACAGGTGGGCACATCTGTGTGGGAGGCCTTTCTAGTTGCAGGACCCTTAGGTATTCATGTGTCATGTATCACTGGAAGCTGACAATGAAAGGACGCAATGAATTCTGCAGACATGAGTGATAGGGAACATAGCCCTTCTCCAGAAGAACTGCCCCCTCAGCCACCCCCACCACGTCCCACCCCTCCACCCCACCCCCTGTCCAAAGGGCCCCTTGGAGCCTTTGGGAAGGTCTGCAGGGAGCAGCCCAGTCCTGGCCTCTCCAGGCACCCGGGAGCTGGATTCAGAGGCTTTTCACCTGAAAGTCTTTGCAAACACACTCAGGCTTGGCCAGAAGGCTCTGAAGGATTTTCTTGTGTGGGCTGAAGAGGAAGGCAGGGGGGCTGCTAGAAACGGGAGGATGGCAGGAAGCTCAAAGCCAAACCAGCTGACAAGCTAGCCACAGTGAGGTTGTCCGGGAAAATCAATGGCTTTTACCACTCCGAGGCTAAGCCAGTCAGTGTTCAGTGTGAACTCACCTCGCTCTGTGGATTTCACAGTGCTATGCCCCGAGGTGCCAGAAGTTCTCAAAGGATGTTCCCTGGTCACCAGCATCAACTGGGGAGCTGGTGGGGGAGGAGGGGAAGGACAAAAGTCTGAATTTTAACAAGCCCTCCAGGTGACCCTGAGACACACTCAAGTTTGAAAATCACCAGCTCATACACCATCTGTTCTCATCTTCCTCTTGACAGAATCCTGGTTTTGTCTGGAGTGACAGGTGCATGGATTCCCTTGCACCTGGGGTGACCATGTGACATAGTTCTGTCTAGTGAGATGCAAACTCAAGTCACTGAGTGGGGTTTCTGGGAAACCTCTGCTGGCCTGTGGCTTTGATCCATTACCCTCCTCCCCCTTCCTCCCTGGACCATGGACAAATGCTGGAGGGCATGCAGCCATCTTGGGAGACAGGGCCACACACTCAGGGCGGGAGAACAGAAAGACGGAGGAGCCAGGGTCACTGAGAGCATGAGGGTTGCAGCACCTGCCCTGACCTGCATACCTCTCTCTAGCCTAGACTTGTGATAGTTGGAAACTTTAACCTTTAATTTGTGTAAGTCACTTTTGTCCATGTTTGCAACCGAATCCAAGCTCTAACTGGTGTACCTAGGGACTATGGTTTGTCCTGGTTGAAGGAGTGTTTCTTTTACTTAAATCAAGCATAAGGGTCATCATAGAGGTTAGGTGCCAAGGTGAAGAGCTACATTTTCAGTTTCAGTTTCTCTGTGGGGGCTAGGGCTGGCTGGCCATGCCAGGTCATGGTGAAGTGGGCAAGCTTTGCTCTGGTGCTCTATGCCCTGTCCCTTCTGCCTCAGTCTTGGCTACTTTCTCCTGCATCCTGGCAGTTGGCAGCTCTCTTGTGTGACGAGAAGGGTGGGCATGGGTGGCTTCAGGATCAGTGCAGTGGCTCAATAATAACCACCAAGGACCTTAGCTTTTTCTTTTAATTCATTCAATAAAGATTGATTGAACAACGACCAGGAGCCAGGCACTGTTCTAGGTGCTGGGGAATTGAACCGGGGCCTGATCTCAGAAAGATCACATTCATGTGTGTGTGTGTGTGAGTGAATAAAATTGAAAAAACAAGTCCAAAAAGTGTGGAGTGCCAACATGTGCTCCAAAGAACAATAAAGCAGGAAAAAAGAATAGAGTAATGAAGGTGGGTAGATTTAGAAAGAGGGTGGCCAGAGACTATCTCTCTGATGAGGTAACATCTAAAGAGAGCTAAAGGAAGTGAAGGAACAAGCCAGGCATCTGAGCTAAGAGCTTCCCAGGAAAAGCAGATCAGCCAGGGCAAAGGCTCACACTGGAATGTGCTGGAAAGATTAAAAAATCAGCAAGGATGCCAGAGGATGGCATGGAGGGAGGGAGGGAGCTAGTGGAAGGATGAAGCCAGAGAGGCAGCAGGAAGCCAGATCATGTGGGGCTTTATGGACTAAGGTAAAACCTTGGAACTTTTCTTGGATAAGCAGAAAATCATTAAAGGACTTTAGAGGGGCAATGAGATCTGACTTATGAACAGAATCATCCCAATTACTGTGTGCCAAATACACTGGAGGATACAGCCAACCTTTGCTCTACAATCCTCAGTGTGTGGACTTAGCAGTTAGATTTCTGTTCTCCTGGTCACAGTCTGGCTGCCATAGATCCAGGTGTTACACTCAAACACCACACATGTCCAGGTTGCTGAATGTGCAGATAAAACTAGATAACACTGTAGATTAATGTCACTATGAATTCACTGACCCCCAACCTCACCTGGTCCCTCAAGATTGCCTAGAAAACCCCCTCTTTTTCCCCAGAAAAATTTTTGCCCTTCTCCATAGCAGCTATTTTCAAAGCAGCTATTTTCAATCATCTTTGTTCTCTTCAAACCTTACAATTTCTCCTCTGCCTCTCAGTGGTTGGCCAACATCTGACCTCACAGAGAAGATAGAAACCATCAGATGGGAATCCCCTTCACAGCCGCCAAACCTACAATTATGATCATGTGTGCATCTTTCCCACACCCTTCTCCTTCCCTCCGTGAGAGAGTTGTTCCCCCACCAGTGTAGAAGGCAGTTCACCCTGGGCTCCTCTCATCCCACCCGCTCCAGTACATTCTCAGGGTCACTTTCTATTGGTTATGTCCTCTTTCCCTCCTGTGTTATCAACATCTCCGATCTTAGCTGGCCCCTTTCCATCATCTCCTCAGTCTTAAAAAGAAACAAACAGATATTAAGCAAAAGAAACCAAACACAAAAGGTCGCATAAAGTATGATTCCTTATATATGAAATCTTCAGGATAGGTGAATCCGCAGAAACAGAAAGTTGGTTAATGGATGCCAGGACCTGAGGGGAGGGGGAAATAGGAAGTGTGGGTGATGAAAATGTTTGGAACCAGGTAGTGGTGATGGTCGCACAACACTGGTTTTTTTTATGTTATCTTTTTAAATTGAAGTATAGTTAATTTACAACGTCGTGTTAGTTTCTGGAGTACAGCAGTGATTCAGTTTTACATATGTATGGATGTGTGTGCGTCTATATTCTTTTTCATTATTTGTTATTGCAAGATATTGAATATAGTTCCTGTGCTATATAGTATGTTCTTATTGTTTATGGTATATACAAGAGTGTACATCTGTTAATTTCAAGCTCCTAATTTATCTCTCCTTTCCCCTTTGGCAACCGTAAGTTCATTTTCTATATCTGTGAGTCTGTTTCTGTTTTGCAAATAAGTCCCTTTGTATTATATTTTAGATTCCACATAAAAGTGATATTGTGTAGTATTTGTCTTTGTCTGACTTCACTTAGTATGATAATCTCTAGGTCCATCTGTGTTGCTACAAATGGCATTATTTCATTTTTGTGGCTGAGTAATATTCCATTGTATATTGATACTATATCTTCTTTATCCATTCATCTATTGATGAATACTTACATTGCTTTCATGCCATGGTTATTGTGAATAGTGCTGCCTCAAACATTGGGGTACATGTGTCTCTTCAAATTAGAATTTTCTCCAGATATATGCCCAGGAATGGGATTGCTAGATCATGTGGTAACTCTATTTTTAGTTTCTTTAAGGACCTTCCATACTGTTTTCCACAGTGGCTGTTTCAATTTACATTCCCATCAGCAGTGTAGGAGGGTTCACTTTTCTCCACACGCTCTCCAGAATTTATGGTTTGTGGTTTTTAATGATGGCCACTCTGACTGGAGTGAGGTGATACCCCATTGTCATTTTGATTTGCATTTAATTTGCATTAATGATGTTGAGCATCTTTTCATGTGCTTTTTGGCCGTCTGTATGTCTTCTTTGGAGAAATGTCTATTTAGATCTTCTGCGCATTTTTTGATTGAGTTTTTTGGTTGTTACTGGGTTGTATGAGTTGCTTATGTATTTTGGAAATTAAGTCCTTGTCAGTCACATCATTGTTAGAACAACATTGTGAATGTACTCAATGTTGCTGAATCATACACTTTAAAAGGGTTAATTTTATGATATGTGAGTTGTTTTTTTAACACCAATTTTAAAAAAAGAAACAAAAAAGACTCAATCTCACTTTACCTTCAGACATTTCAAAAGCAACATGTTTAAAAATCATCACATCCACTGGCCTCTCTGTCCCCTATTTCAGTCAGCGGTGTCCAGATGACTGTGTGTTGCTGTGCAGGTTTTGCTGTGCCCCCAGCCAGGAGGGAGTGTGGGAGATGGACCCAGATGTTCCACTCACAGGTCTTCACCTTGACAATGACTGCATCTGCCCAGAGGACCCTTTTTCCAGTTCTCAAAGATACTTGTTTTAGTCAGTGTCTCCAGAGGAACAGAATCAATAGGATGTATATGTATACACAGAAAGAAATTTATCGTAAGGAATTGGTTCACACAGTCGTGGAGGGTGGGAAATCTCAAGAGGTGCAGTTAACAAGCTGGAGACCCAGGATGGCTGATGGTGTAAGTTCTAGTCTCAAAGTCAGCAGACTGGAGACTGAAGAAGAGCTGATGTTTCAGCTGGAACCCAAAGGCAGGAGAAGATCCATGTCTCAGCTCAGTCAGGCAGGAGGAGTTCCCTCTTATTTAGGGGCAGGTCAGGATTTTTGTTTACTCAGGTCTTCAGCTGATTGGGTGAGGCCCACTCATATTATGTAGAACAATCTGCCCTACTCAGTCAACTGGTTCAAATGTCAGTCTCAGCCAAAAACACCCTCACAAACACACCCAGAATAATGTCTGATCAAACATCTGGGCATACCATAGCCCATCTGAGCACAGTCAAGTTGACACATGAAATTAATCATCACAATAAGTTATGGGCTGGAAAAGAACTGGAAGTGGAACTCAATGGCCCCACCATTCACCCACCCATCAAAAACCTCGGCCTCACCCTTGACCTCTCTGTGAACCCCCAGAATCAGCACACATACACACCACCCCCACAGTCCACCCAGCTACTAAGTCCTGACCCTTCTCTCTGTCCTCCTGTCTCCAACTCCAACACCACTACCCTGGCCCAGGACACTACTTGTGACCATGGGGAAAACTGATTTCCCATCCTCATGCTTCTAAGACTAAAATCCATGGCCTACCCCCACCCTTGGGTGCCAGATATCTGTTTCTCCATTGGGTGAAGCTAAACAGTGAAAAGACCACAGTAAGTGCTGGGAGTTCAGCATCTTCTTTCCCTCCACACCATGGACCACAGTGAGGCAGTAGAGGAAACCCAAATGGATGCCTGAGTGGGCTGTCTTAAGGCTGACACTGGAGGACAACTGGGCAGCAAGTGCTAGGAAAACTGTTTGACCCATATCACCAAGGCACAGTCACCAACAGCTTCACCAGGAATCAAGGTGTGGTCTGACCTCTGCTAGTCAGCCTCCAGTGTCTGTTCCTCAAAGTACTTCAGAACAAGGATGGAGGGGGAAAAAGTCACTATGCTTTGATCCCCTAAAGCCCCAACAGCTTGGACTAGTGCTCTAGACAAGTAACAGGGTGTAGTTTCCATCTTCTTCACTGTGACCAAAGTGATCCTTCTGACATGCAAATCTAGTCATTCTATACTCCCTGCCTGTGAAAAACCATACTATGGCATCCTGCTGCCCTCAGGATGAAGCCCAACCTTCTGAGACATTTTGGAGGACCCTTTAGGATATGGCCCCTGCTTGATTCTCTAGTCTCACCTCTCCCCACCTCCTCCCCTGCCCTCTCTGCTTGTTGGGCAGTCATGTAATTGTGCCACAGGGATCTGCTGTGGCTGTGTGCAGTGTGTGTGTGCTCAGTCATGTCTGATTCTCTGCAACCCCATGGACTGTAGCCCACAAGGTTCCTCTGTCCATGGGCTTCTCCAGGCAAGAATACTGGAGTGAGTTACCACTTCCTTCTCCATGGGACCTTCCTGACCCAGGGATCGAACCCATGTCTCCTGAATCTACTGCATTGGTGAGCAGGTTCTTTACCACTGAGCCACCGGCTACAAATTTACTCACCTAAACTGAATACCAGACCATCTGACCTGTCTCTTGAGAAACCTGTATGCAGGTCAGGAAGCAACAGTTAAAACTGGACATGGAACAACAGACTGGTTCCAAATAGGAAAAGGAGTACATCAAGGCTGTATATTGTCACCATGCTTATTTAACTTATATGCAGAGTACATCATGAGAAACGCTGGGCTGGAGGAAGCACGAGCTGGAATCAAGATTTCCAGGAGAAGTATCAATAACCTCAGATATGCAGATGACACCACCCTTTTGGCAGAAGGTGAAGAAGAACTAAAGAGCCTCTTGAAAGTGAAAGAGGAGAGTGAAAAAGTTGGCTTAAAGGTCAACATTCAGAAAACTAAGATCATGGCATCTGATCCCATCACTTCATGGGAAATAGATGGGGAAACAGTAGAAACAGTGTCAGACCTTATTTTTGGGGGCTCCAAAATCACTGCTGATGGTGATTGCAGCCACGAAATTAAAAGATGCTTACTCCTTGGAAGGAAAGTTATGACCAACCTAGAAAGCATATTTAAAAGCAGAGACATTACTTTGCCTACAAAGGTCCGTCTAGTCAAGGCTATGGTTTTTCCAGTAGTCATGTATGGATGTGAGAGTTGGACTGTGAAGAAAGCTGAGCGCTGAAGAATTGATGCTTTTGAACTGTGGTGTTGGAGAAGACTCTTGAGAATCCCTTGGACTGCAAGGAGATCCAACCAGTCCATCCTAAAGGATGTTCATTGGGTGTTCATTGGAAGGACTAATGTTGAAGCTGAAACTCCAATACTTTGGTCACCTCACGCGAAGAGTTGACTCATTGGAAAAGACTCTAATGCTGGGAAGGATTGGGGGCAGGAGGAGAAGGGGATGACAGAGGATGAGATGGCTGGATGGCATCACTGACTCAATGGACATGGGTTTGGGTAGGCTCCGGGAGTTGGTGATAGACAGGGAGGCCTGGCGTGCTGTGATTCATGGGGTCTCAAAGAGTCGGACACGACTGAGCGACTGAAATGAACTGAACTGAACTGCACTCTGCGACTCTCCCCTCCCACCCTCCTTCTTTTCCCAGATCCTTTTACAGTTGCAGGCCTGCGCCGTGGTTTGAAAACTTACCCTTTCTCCTCCTGTTCCTTCCCCTTTATCTTCACAGGAATTTTCTCCCAATAAAACCTCTTGCGTGCCTAATCCCGTCTTGGCCTCTGCTTCTCAGGGGACCTGAAGTAACACACCTGCCATTTTGAATTACTTGCCACAATGTCCTGCTCTCCTCCCCAGCCTTTGCACACGCTGTTCCCTCCATCTAAAAGATCTTCTCTTTCCTCCTTAACCCTTTCTTGGCCAGCTCCTATTCGTCCTTCAGGATCGAGCTTAGAGATCCCCTCATTCATCAGAGACATTTACGAATGGTTCACTGTGGCCCAGGCATTGTTCCAAACACTGGGGACACAGTTGGGAAGGAGAGGGCAGGCCAAGTCTCTGCTCTCATCAAGCTCACTTTATAGTAAGTAAATGGCCAATAAACACATTTTTTGAAACAGATCCAGGGTATAACGGTGGAGAGTGTATTATAAAGAAAGCAGGATAAGGGTATAGGATAATGAAGGCACAAGGTGCACTGGTTTGTTTTAGACAGAAAGATCAGGGAAGGCTCCTTGGTAGGGGGGAGGAGGTGACATCTGAGCAGAGTAATGACTAGCGGGGGCTTCCCAGGTGGCACTAGTAGTAAAGAACCCACCTGCCAACACAGGCAGACGTAAGAGTCATGGATTCAACCCCTGGTTGGGAAGATCCCCTGGAGGAGGGCATGTCAACCCACTCCAGTATTCTTGCCTGGAGAATCCCATGGACAGGGGAGACTGGTGGGCTAGAGTCCATAGGGTCGCAGAGACAGACACAACTGAAGTGACTTGGCACGCATGCACTAACTAGTGGAGAGAGTGAGCCATACAACATGGAACGGGGGTGCGGATCTTTCAGCCAGCAGAGAGCATTCCAGACAGCAGGAGGGAGGCTACTTGGGACTGGGAATCCCAACTCTGGGGCTGGTGCCGTTTGTATGAGCTCCTGAAGCACTCCCCTGCATCCCTAGCAGAGTACACCCTAATAGTTAATGCATGCGTGTTAACCCATCTGCCTCTCCTCCAGACAGCAACTCTGAGGATGGGGCCCAGCTTGCCAGGCTATGTTAGTGCTATGTCCCCTGGCAGTCCATGGGGTTGCAAAGAGTCGGACACGACTGAGCGACTGAACTGAAATGAACTGATGTCCCCTGGGGCTTCCCTGGTGGCTCTGTTGGTAAACAATCTGTCTGCAATGCAGGAGACCCAGGTTCGATCCAGAGGTCAGGAAGATCCCCTGGAGAAGGGAACGGCAACCCACTCCAGTATTCTAACTTGGAGAATCCCCACGGACAGAGGAGCCCGGTGGGCTACAGTCCATGGGGTCGCAAAGAGCTGGAAACTACTAAGCAACTAACACTTTCACTTTCTTCATGTCCCCCAAGCCTGGTATGGTGTTGAGTGCTCAGAAGGTACTGACAGTCAAAGCGTACTTATGGTCATAGCTATTAGTAACTGCAAACCGAAGCATGCCTGGCTCTGTGTTAAAGGTTCACTAATATTTATATTCCTAAGAGCAAAGTAGGTAGCATTACCATCCGCAGTGGAGAAGACTACTGTGGGCCCCATCACGTTTTCTTTGCAGGCACGAGGAAACTGAGGCACAGCAAGTTTAAGGCACTTCCCACGGCCACACAGCTGGAAATAGGTAAAATGCGTATTGCCAGGCGGAGTGTTTAGCCATCAGCCCAGATAGCCTCTCCCATTTCTGACATGAGGCATCACCTGGAAAAGCACAAGACACTCAGCTCAGAGGGTGAGAGTGCCCTGCTCCCAACCCCCATCCTCAGCTCAGAGTGATTTCCAAGTCAGGGTCCTAAGCAGAGGCTCCTAGAACTGCAGGGTCAAGAGGGACTTTGAGAAGATCCACTCCACCCTTGACTCATGCAAAGAGACTGCGCCAGAGGGCTGGGAAGAATTTGAGGCCACCTTGCTGTGTGCTCTTTCCTGCTCCCTAGACCAGACTCAGACAGTCAGAAATTGCAAAAGCCATTCCATCCCACCTGGCACCACCCGCCTGGCACCACCCGACTGAGAAAACAAGTTGTTGTGAAGGCAGTTATGTAAAGAGAGGATGCGGTTCAAGGCCCAGCCCTGCCCATGCCTGGCTGGGCCCTACCATGATGACTTCGGTGTCTTGGTCACATGGGCCAGCCTGGCAGCACTTGCTTACCCTTTGCCTCAGCATTGCCATTCTGCTTGCCAGGATGCCAACTGGCTCCTGGGAACCCACCACTCCCTGCTGCCTTGGCAGTTTCTCTGGCACTCCTGTTGGTGCCAGGCACTAGGACCCAGAAGCATTGCAGTGGGAGAGGCTGCCTCTCCCCATCATTTTACAGAAATGGAAACTGAATCCCAAAGGGATGCTGTGACTTGTGCAAAGTCCTAAGGCTAGTTGGTGGCTGATTCAAGCAAGACCCCCTGTCTGTGATTTCCTCCTCCTTGTCTGATTGCTGCCTCCTACCAGCTCCTTTCTCCTGCAATCCTCCACGCTGCCCCTCTACTCCAGACCTGGAGCCATCCCCTTTTGCCAAGGTCTCCACATTAGTCCTCCCCACCTTTGCTCATTCCCAGTCAAAGCAGCGACCTCACAGTTGCCTCTTGGACTCCACTCCTGCCCTTCTAATTCATCCCCCACCCTGAAGCCACAGGACTTTTCCTAAAACCAAGTCAGGTTTGGCCACTGTCCTATTGAAAGCCCTGAATAGCTCTTGCTCACCTGGAGGATGGATCCTTAGCAAGGTGTCTGGTCCTCTCTGGCCCAGTCCCCACCTCTCTCAGCAGGGTCATTCCCAATGGGTCGCTTGTGCACACCTGACCTGCCAGCCACAGAGCTCACCTAACTCAAAGCTGCTGCGGACAGTAAACATCAGCTGATGTGCATGGCTCCTGGAATGTGGGAACTGCTCAGCAAATTTTGACTGTCCTGGTGGGCTGGGCTCTTCCTCTCCAGGATGGCTGCTAGAGGCTGGTGGTGCTCTGGTCTCTGAGCCAGGGGACGTGCTCTTAACTGTGACCCCAGTCAGGCCCTCAACTCCCTAGATCCAGGTTATGCCATCTAAGAAAAGGGTAAAATGAAAAACACCTGCCCTACTAACTATTTCTCAGAGACTATTTTTTTGAGGGGGGGCGGGGAGGGAAAAAAACCAAGATAGTACATTTGGATGACCGCAGAGCTCATTATTATTTCCTGTCTCTGAGAGCAGGGGAGCCACTGTCCCCTTGGGTCCCTACAGCCACAGCTGCAGGTCTCTATTCAGGACAGGGGAAAGACACAAGGAATGTTCATCCCCTGTCACCCCTGCCCCCCGGCACAAGGGGGAAAATCAGTAGCAAAAGCTCTTTGTCTTCTAACTACTTATTACACATGTAGGTTCTTGTGGTCTGACAGGCAAAAGCATAAGGGTACTAATTTCATGAATGCATTGTATTAGAGCCAGAGGTGAGCAGTGAGCAGTTCTACAGCCTCAGGGGACTGCCTCTGTGAGCCTTCATGAGGAAGGCAGATTCCAACTTGTACAGAGAACCTGGCAGCTGTTGGCTTATTAGTTTGTCCATCCATCCATCCACTCATCCATCCATTTAGCCAGAGGACATTAAATTTGCCTTTCTCCCTCGTTTGCTGCCTCGTTTGCTGCACGGTACGAGAACAGTATGGACTGAATATTTGTGTCCCCCAAAGTCATATGTTGAAGCCCCAGTCTTCACTGTGATGGTATCAGAGGCGGGCCTTAAGGGAAATAATTAGGTTTAGGTGGGATCATGAGGTTGGAGCCCCTATGATGGGATTAGTGCCCTTATAAAAAGAGCTTACAGTAAGTTGGTGGCCATCTGCAAACCAGGAGGAGGACCCTTACCAGACACAGATTCTTCTTGGACTTCCCAGAACTGTGAGAAATAAATATTTGTTGTTTATGCCCCACCCAACCCCTCCCAGTCTATAGTATTTCATTACAGTAGCTTGAACTAAGACAAAGAATAAGGAAAATCAGAAAAGCAATCTAGCTCTCCCAGACTCATGATCCTTTCTTCCTCCTTCTTTTGGCTCTTTCTATATCTGGAGAATGCATAGCAAGTTGCTAAGATGATACGTTATAGATAGAGACAGTAAAAATAAATTTTAACCTTTATTGTGGTTAAAATTTTAGCTCATGAAGTACTTCAAACATATGGAAAATTATGAAGAATACTATCACAGTTTCCCAAGTACCCATTCCCTACCACAATGAACATTAAACTTTTGCTATATTCTCTTTGAGGGCTTCCCTGGTGGTTCAGAGGTAAAGAATCTGCCTGCCAATGCAGGAGACATGGATTCAATCCCTGGGTTGGGAAGATCCCCTGGAGAAGGGAATGACAACCCACACCAGGATGGGTTGGTGACAGGCTACAGTTCACGGGTCGCAAAGAGTCAGACAAGACTGAGAGACTCAACAACAACAAATATTTGCTTTAAGGTCTTTTTTGTCTTTTTAAGGAAACAAGCTGTCACAGATCCAGCTGAACTGTTTGGGCAGGTTTGGGGCTTTTACTACCAAGGTATAGCTCCATAAACAATGCATAGTTTTCATAGTTTGGGATTTTCCATAGATGATATCATATGACATGCAGCCTTTTGCAACTTACTTTTTAATTTTATTGGATTTTTTTTTAAATTGTATGGTTAATAGATGCTGGTTGTAACAAGTTGAGCCACACAGGCATGGATAAAGGAAAAGTTTAATCATTTCCACATGCCCCCTTCAATCGCACTGCCCAAGAGGACCACTGTTGACAGGTGACAACCATCTTTCTGCATCTTTGCTTCGGCTCACAACACACATAAGAGCTTTGATGCTGAGGGAAGAGCCAGGGGGAGTCTGGGACAGGCTGGAGCAGTCAGGGGTGCCACACAAACATATCCTGGTGCTGTTGGGCGAGGGGAACGCAGTCAGAGGCTGCAGAGGGAGATGTGCAACTTCCCTGGCCGTTAGCCCACAGCCTGCTGGTTTCACCACCCACACACTCTCCTGACAGGCCCTGTGGTCTGCAGGGCATCCAGGGTCAGTTAACAAGCAGTGTCTTGAGCTGCAACATGGGGAGGGTCTCCCCTTATCAGACTGGGTGACTATGGTGAGCCATGTGATGAAGGGACCATAAGACCTCTGCATCCCTTTCTGACTGATGATTGTCACTCAGATTGTTCTAGTGAAGAGCTGACATGCCATGAGTCCTAGATGCTGGAGAAACCTTTGGGAGGCCAAGCTGGCTTTAGCTGTGACCCAGAAGGCATTCACAGATATGTGTTTTTGGTTCCTGTGACCTCTCCATGAACATGGGGTGAGGACATAGAATGCCAAGAAAATTTCCAACTTTTTTACTTTAACTTAAGAGTGAATAGGACCAGATATGTCATGCTTAGCGCTGGATTGGAATTTTTTTCCCCTTGCCAAAAAGAAAGCTAATAATTAGAGCTTAAGTTATTTTTGTTTTGTTTTTCAAAGTGAGTTTCATGTTATAGCAAAGCTGACAGAGAACCTGAACGTGAGACTTAATCATTCTCATCGTGAAGGCCTGTTCAACTTTTCCACCCTTGAGATTGCAATAGTCTAAAAAGAAGCATAAACCTCACTGGGGCTTGTAAACCAAGATTTGAGATTGACCCAAGGGATCCCTCCAGCTGTTAAACTCTTGAGCTGCAACATGGGGAGGGTCTCCCCTTATCAGACTGGGTGACTATGGTGAGCCATGTGATGAAGGGACCATAAGACCTCTGCATCCCTTTCTGATTGATGATTGTCACTCAGATTGTTCTAGTGAAGAGCTGATATGCCGTGAGTCCCATGTTTCCCGAGTTTCCGTGTTTTCTATTTTTTCCCATTTATTTATTCAACACAATTTTTTGAGTTCCTGCTGTGTTAAGCCATTGTTCTAAGAGCTGGGGATGTCATTATAGACTAGACAAACCTCTACCCTCCGGGAGCTAAGAACTCAAAGGGTCTCAAAACGCAAAGACTCCCATTTTGTATCAATGTTCAAATCACTCATTTATTCTTCAGAGTGAATCGATTCCCACAACACCCTCCTGCCAGTCAGTAGGACAGGTCTTTCTAGTCTCACTTTCCAAGTGGGCAGACCCAACACTAACAAATAGAATTCAGGAACATCAGCATGAATACTGTGGCCTTTAAAGAAACACAGAGGTGGAAACGCCTGCATCTTATTTCCCAGAATCTCTATCTAGCTCCTCTCACAGGCTGGGAAAGCGTGAACATGCACATCTTCTGAATTAATACCAAGAAGAAACCTCAGTTTCCAGACATGATGCAAGCAGCAGGTGATGAATTCTGGAAAATGATACTTGGGTAAGAGAGGCGAGAATTCCTGAAACTCCTTGAGCAAATAAACGCTCCCTACTCTGCTCCATTCTCCAACATATTTGAATCCCCATTTGGCATCCTACAAGCTGAAAATGACAATCTCTCTCTTTATCTTTTTTTCTCTCCTTTTCCCTGGTCTGGTGTTGGCCCCAATGACACCAACTTGCATCCAGGCTGGGACACTGATGCCTCCTCAGGCCCCATGGTTGCATCTGATAGCCAAGCCAGGGACTCTCTCAATTGCCCAGTGGGGCGTTTATAAGGTACTTAGTAACTTACCCATGGCTCTAGTTCCCCCAGCTCCAGCCTCCTGGCCAAGTTCTCCAAATTGTTTTCGTTGGCAATGAAAGGCCTTCTCAGCCTTGCAGCAGAATGCAGGGCTTTTCTCTCTTTTCCTTGCAGGGCTGTGACGTCCCTGTTCTCTCCCAGCAAGGATCACCCAGAAGAAGGTGTTCAGCCCCAAATGTGGGCCTGCCGGGTGAGAAGGTGGCTCCCAACAAACTCCCCTAGAAGCTGCAAGTTGGCAGCACAGGTGAGATGGATGATCTGAACGTATTCTGCCCCTAAAAATACCCTGGAGATTTAACGGTAGCAAGTGTCTGTATTTTGTGACTCAGTTAAATCCTTTATCAGATTCTTTTCTATAATGGGATGATTTTTGATTCACATAGTGAATTTTGAGTAAAAATGTTGCTAAGTCTTTACAGCAAACACTTGGAGAGTGAGAGTTCACTCACTCTGGCTGGAGAGAAATGATGGGTCTCCCTCTTTGAGGAAACCATCTCCATCGGCTGGATGGATACTGGCCTCAGTTCTGACCTGCCTGTGTCCAGTGGGCTGACTTCAGGAGCTAACTCCTTACTACCTGGAAGGATTACAGACACTCCCCACCCATCTGTTCATGGAATTCCCCTGGCAGTTGTTTCCCCCATCTTCAATTCAGACACAAACATCACAAGTCCTTCCTCCCCACAGGTCCACAGGGAAGTGGCAGGGAAGTTTTCATTCTTTTATCTCTCCTTGGGCGCTTAAATGAAAGAAGTCAACTCACTGAGTCATTATGGAGTCCTGTAGTGTCTGAGCATGGGAGGACAGAGGCGATTAAGACTGCAGTCAGTGACTTTTGTGGGCTTACAATTTAGAGGAGTTGAAATAGAAATTTTGAAAACTCGAGTCTTTCATCTTCTGGGGAAGGCTGTATGCATCATGTAATGCCTCTAATTTATTATGAGTTAGAGCAAATGCTATGATTTAATACTTAATCATCATAGATAATCATTATAAAGAAAGCACTGCATTTTTAGGACACTTACACTTTGTCAAAAAAAAAAAAACAACCCTCCCATGCTCACCACTTCTGGTAGGAAGCTGCATGGTTCAGGGGTTCCTCACCCTGACAGTGCTGCTGTCAGGTGACTGCTGCAAGTGAGGTACCCTTTGGGGATCTCTCCATTCCCTTCTATGGTTTGTGATCTGGGTGGACACTCTTCTCTCCTTTCTAGGGTAGGGAAACTGTGAGGGGCTGTGCAAATGAGTGGGCATATTTCTTTGCAGGTTCTCTTGAAGAAATCAACAGTGTCCAGTTTCCAAGACTCATAAAAGAATAAATGGTACCCACATTTCTGCATGTCCATCTGCCATCCCATGCCTATATCCTGGAAGCGTAAGCTTTTCTTGTCTTTCTAAAGCTCAGGTTCAGGTCATAGGGGTGTGAGGTGAGGCCATAAAGCTTAAAGGGTGAATTTGACCTGAACAGAGGAAAGATGTGTGCTCTGGAGTTGGAGGACCCAGGAGATGGAGGGACACCACAGTTTTGAGGCTGGCATATACCCCCTACAAAGCCCTGGGAGCCTTAAGACCTGTGGGAGTCCTTGTGACCCCATAAGTCAGGAAGGATTTCTCTGAGCCCACTCAGGGCAGCAGGGTTGGGACCCGCTCAGCACTGCCTCCTGCAGCAAAGTGGGTAACTACACCACCAACCACTCTCCTGGACCAAGGATCAGGGTCCTCACAGCTTCCTGGCATCACATAACCTCCAGGATCCCAGCTGGTCCCATGGAGATGCAGGCCAGCTCCAGTAATGGCCACATGAGACTTCTCATCAGCTGGCAGGTAGGTCTCACAGCTGGATGAATTAGTTGAATTTTTTTAAAAAGAAGAAATACAAAGTTTTTACACCTGAGTGCTGTTAAGAAAATTTATACCTATGAGACTTGACTATGGACAAAAGTGACCCTGTAACTTCCTGGCAACTCAGAGGCATTGCAGGAAAGGGACCCACAGAGACTCAAAGAACAAAACCCTCTGAAGAGGTGAAGAGACTCATGCCTTGGCCAGAAACAAAGAGAAACACACACAGGAAATATGCAAAATGGAAAGGATGCCCTTTACCAGAAGAAAGTCTGTCAGTACCATGTGGGGTCTGTGAGTTCAGAGAAAGTAGGGCAACTGGTCAGGACTGTGGACTCATGACTTAGCATGTGAGGGTCAAACCTGGAGCATCAACTGTGCTCCCTCAGGGCTGGAACACAACAGCTGGAAACAAAACACTCCCCCCACCCCCCAAAAAAAAACCCACCCACAGCTTCAAGGCTCTCCCAAGATGAAGAATTTGGCTCCAGAGGAGAAGGAAGTGACCCTGACTCATCTACTAACCACATAATTCATACCACTGTATATTCTTCCATTTTAACTAAACTGAAGGCAACCGTGCCGAGAACTGGAGGGAAGAACGTTACTTGGGTTAGTGGGGTGGATATTTCCAAATATTAAGACACTATTTGAGATATGTGCTCAGTCACGGGTCTCTCAGAATTGGCCATGTTTATATTACTCCATGACCAGGGCTGACTGGACCAGGGAAGGTCACCTGACCCAGGATGTGCCAATCAGCTTCCCTTTCATGTTAAAAATGTTAGCTGCTCAGTTGTGTCCAACTCTTTGCAACCCAACGGACTGGGGCTCACCAGGCTCTTCTGTCTGTGGGATTCTCCAGGCAAAAATACTGGAGTGGATTGCCATTTCCTTCTCCAGGGTATGTTCCTGACCCAGGGTTCAAACCTGGGTCTCCTGCATTGCAGGCAGACTCTTTACCATCTGAGCCACCAAGGAAGTTTCCCTTTTATGGGTGTGGGAATTAGGAGTGAGAGACTGCCAGTTATTCTCAACACAAGAATACAACAGGCCAAGTAAAGTTGGGAGTCATGAAGAGAGGAAGGCAGTGAGTACATTCCACCCTGTGAGCCAGAGAGACAGAGAAATCAGGTAGTTGAGAGAATGAGGATGAAGAAGAATCACAGAGAAAAGCAGAGACAAGGAAGAGTCCCAGTGGCCTTACAGTTCCCGACTCTAGTCCTCTGAGATCTCTTAGTCCACCGGGAAATCAAGTGCCCTTGATTTCTGAGATATGCTGTTGCATCCTTGCAATTCCCCTTTTTTTGCTCAAGCTAGCCACTATTGGTTCTATAGCAATCAAAGAGTTTAACTAACCATCAGGAATAATACATACCAAGCCAAGAAAGTCAGTGACTCACTGTATTCTTTTTTTATTGTGGTCAAATATCCATAACATAAAATTTATCACTTCAGCCATTTTAAGTGTACAATTCAATGACATTAAGTGATCCTCACTCTTCTACAGTCATAACCACCATCCAGCTCTAGAACTTCTTGCCATTTTCTTAATTTGTTGTCATCATGATGTAAGTTTAGATCATCAACACAATGTAAGTGTAGTTGATGAGCATGGGCTGAAGTGGTGACCTATGCCAGTACAATGAGTTGGTTTTGGGGCTCATTCATTTTAGTTATATTCCTAATTGAGTTTACTGTCAGATGACTTGCTTTTTCCCCATAATTTTAGAGCTAAGAAAATCATGTTTACTTGAAGGTTCCAGTTAACCCAGTGTTCATTATAAAAACTTTATTGTTTGATAAAATTCATTGACAGTCACTTTGTTTGCTGTGAGTTGAACAAGTTCATAGTTTTCTCAGCTGTGACATGATGATCATAAAGGTATCTATCATACAGAATTCTGGGAAAATTAAGTCCTATAAAGCTTGGTCCTTTGTACAATGTAAGGACCTGGTGAAAACTAGTTATCATTATTCATAGCTTTGATATGTGGGCCATATTGAAAAAATGGTTAAGGGTTCAAGGATTTGCTATTTTAGGCAACACCATGTTGATATGAAATAATGAAGGTGATAAGAAAAATAGGTTAAGATGGATCTTTAATAAAATCTTAAATTATGATGGATAATAGTTGAAAAATATTTAAGAAATGGTTCAGTAGAGGTTCCTCAGGGACCAACAACCAAAATATCAAAAGTGGAAGGAAATATAAATAAAGGCCTGGTCAACATAACACTCCACTTGGAATCTTATCCCCTCATCAGAGGGTCTGATATAATAATGCTTTATGTGAAACAAAACAGGAAGGCTTTTCCATTCCTGCACAAAGCACCCATCACTGGGCAGGCTTCATTTGCCTGAACCAGGAAGCCACACAAGCATCTAGAAGACTCACAAAGTACAGAGCACCGGGGCTGAAGCAAAAACTTGATAAGCCTTGAACCCCAAACGAGACTGAACTCACTGTTGTGCTGAGCCAACCCTCCTGCCAACACCACCATTCCTAATTTGCCTCTCATTTGGGGAGGGGATATGATGTGAGATGTAATTTGGGTGATCAAGTTTACTCCCTGCAAAGCCCTAAAGCTTGAAAAGAAAATATAATCATTTTGGATGAATTTTTCCCCCTAGACTATCTTGCCCATTTCCTTGCCATCTTAAACACAACACAAAAATATCATGCAGTTTCGCATTGATTCGCATGTGGCATTACCTTGAATGTCCATGCCATCAATACCAGAAGTGAGATTATTCAACTATTTCCTATGAATGAAATGGTCGCAGAGCACTCTTGGTTCTAACATCCTTTTCCTTGGTTTCTGCTTCTTGCCATTTTACTGTGTCCTCCTTTGTTGCCACCCACCAGTTATTATTTTCTAATTTAACCAACACCCTGGCTTTCACTCCATCTTATTCTCATATTTCAATAAAATGGCAATGTCTTGTTTTATTCTTCTTCACTGAAGGTGCATTGTCAGGATCACAATAGGCTCCTGGACCCTGGTGTAGAAGTGAGATTTGATTTTGAATGCCATCACATGATAACAGTTCTGTGACATGTGTTAGCTGTTTGGTGTTTGCCTTGTCTAGTGTTTGCCTTTTTGTTTGTCAAGGTTTGACATGAAAGAGTATCTGAGGCTCCCAAATGTCCTTTTTTGCCTGAGTTGAAATGACATTCTTTCCCTGTATGTTTCCTGTTGCTGATGTAACAAATTACCTGAAAGTTAGTGACTTGAAAAACACAAATATGTTATTCATCAGTTACGGATGTCAGAAGCCCAAAATGAATCTCTATGGACTAAAATCAAGGTTTCGGCAGGGCCATGATCCTTCCTGGAAGATTAAGGGGAGAATCCGTTTGCTTGTCTTTTGCAGCTTCTAAGAGGCACCTGCATTTCTTGCCTTATGACCGCTGTCCAACTTCACAGCCAGCAATGACCGGTCAAGTCCTTCTCACAGAACGTCACTCTGACACTGTCTTCTGCCTCCCTGTTCCCCATGGAAGGACATTGTGATTACATTAGGCACACCTGGATAAGGGCTTCTCTGGTGGCTCAGATGGTAAAGAATCTGCCTGCAACGCAAGAAACCTGGGTTCACCTAAAGATTCTACCAGAAAACTACTACAGCTAATCAATGAATATAGTAAAGTTGCAGGATACAAAATTAACACACAGAAATCCCTTGCATTCCTATACACCAATAATGAGAAAACAGAAAGAGAAATTAAGGAAACAATACCATTCACCACTGCAACAAAAAGAATAAAATACTTAGGAATATTTCTACCTAAAGAAACAAAAGACTTATATATAGAAAACTATAAAACACTGATGAAAGAAATCAAAGAGGACACAAACAGATGGAGAAATATACCGTGTTCATGGATTGGAAGAATTAATATAGTGAAAATGAGTATACTACCCAAAGCAATCCATAGATTCAATGCAATCCCTATCAAGCTACCAATGATATTTTTCACAGAACTAGAACAAATCATTTCACAATTTGTATGGAAGTATAAGAAACCTCGAATAGCCAAAGCAATCTTGAGAAAGAAGAATGGAACTGGAGGAATCAACCTGCCTGACTTCAAGCTCTACTACAAAGCCACAGTCATCAAGACAGTGTGGTACTGGCACAAGGATAGAAATATAGATCAATGGAACAAAATAGAAAGCCCAGAGATAAACCCACGCACCTATGGGCACCTTATCTTCAACAAAGGAGGCAAGAGTATACAATGGAGAAAAGACAATCTCTTTAACAAGTGGTGCTGGGAAAACTGGTCAACTACTTGCAAAAGAATGAAACTAGAACACTTCCTAACACCATACACAAAAATAAACTCAAAATGGATTAAAGATCTAAATGTAAGACCAGAAACTATAAAACTCCTAGAGGAAAACATAGGCAAAACACTCTCCGACATAAATCACAGCAGGATCCTCCATGACCCACCCCCCAGAATATTGGAAATAAAAGCAAAAATAAACAAATGGGACCTAATTAAAATTAAAAGCTTTTGCACAACAAAGGAAACTAGGAGCAAGGTGAAAAGACAGCCTTCAGAATGGGAGAAAATAATAGCAAACGAAGCAACAGACAAACAATTAATCTCAAAAATATACAAGCAACTCCTGCAGCTGAATTCCAGAAAAATAAACGACCCAATCAAAAAATGGGCCAAAGAACTAAACAGACATTTCTCCAAAGAAGACATACAGATGGCTAACAAACACATGAAAAGATGCTCAACATCACTCATTATCAGAGAAATGCAAATCAAAACCACAATGAGGTACCATTACACACCAGTCAGAATGGCTGCTATCCAAAAGTCTACAAGCAATAAATGCTGGAGAGGGTGTGGAGAAAAGGGAACCCTCTTACACTGTTGGTGGGAATGCAAACTAGTACAGCCACTATGGAGAACAGTGTGGAGATTCCTTAAAAAACTGGGAATAGAACTGCCATATGACCCAGCAATCCCACTGCTAGGCATACACACCGAGGAAACCAGAATTGAAAGAGATGCGTGTACCCCAATGTTCATCGCAGCACTGTTTACAATAGCCAGGACATGGAAGCAACCTAGATGTCCATCGGCAGACGAATGGATAAGGAAGCTGTGGTACATATACACAATGGAATACTACTCAGCCATTAAAAAAAATACATTTGAATCGGTTCTATTGAGATGGATGAAACTGGAGCCCATTATACAGAGTGAAGTGAGCCAGAAAGAAAAGCACCAATACAGTATACTAATGCATGTATATGGAATTTGAAAGATGGTAATGGTAACCCTATATGCAAGACAGAATAAGAGACACAGATGCATAGAACAGTCCTGTGGACTCTGAGGGAGAAGGTGAGGGTGTGACGTTCTGGGACAATAATATTGAAACATGTATATTGTCATATGTGAAGCAGAACACCATTCCATGTTCTATGCATGGGATGGATGCTCAGGGATGGAGGGTTGGGATGACACAGAGGGATGGAAAGGGGAGGGAGGTGGGAGGAGGGTTCGGGAGGGGGAGCACATCTGAACCCATGGCTGATTCATGTCAATGTATGGCAAAAACTACTACAGTATTGTAAAGTAATTAGCCCCCGACTAAAATAAATAAATAAATTAATTAAAAAAAAAAAGAAAAGAAACCTGGGTTCAATCCCTGGGTTGCGAAGATTTCCTGGATGAGGGAATGAACTACCCACTCCAGTATTCTTGCCTGGAGAATCCCATGGAAAGAGGAGCCTGGTGGGCTACAGTCCCTGGGATCGCAGAGTCGGACATGACCGAACAACTAACACTTTCACCTGGATAATCCAGGCTAATCTCCCTATTTTAAGGTGATCTGATTAGCAGCCTCATTCCATCTGCTGCAATTCCCCTTTGTCTTGTAACATAACATATTCACAGGTTCTGAGGATTTGGATTCAGACATATTTGGGGGCCACTACAGTCTATATTTTATGGTAAACATCCTAAGGTGAATCTCTTACTTTTTTAAAAAACTAGAAAATACAGTGCTGGCCCAGTGGAGGGAAACAATGATACAACCCACATCACACTCCAGAAGCACTCATTCTTTGTGGCATCTGTGAAATAGATTTGATTTCCATGAGACCCATTTGCCCACCATCTCTCAGAAGGAACTTGAAAACAATAATATGCCTGTAAGCTCTTGCATACTTTCTAATTTTCTATTTTTATATGATTTTGTGCAGTTTTGGAAACCAGATAATTTATTTTGGAATGGTATCAAAAATGAGAATAACAAATATTTATACAATGCTCCCTAAGTACCAGGAGTTATTCTAAGTGCTTTTAGGCATCATTTGCAGTCCTTCTAACACCTTTAGAGGATAGGTTTGTTTGGCCCATTTCAGAGACAAAGGAACCAAGGCTTTGAGCCATGCATCTTGATTGAAAGGCTTGAATAATACCTTAAATTTTTTTCAACAAAATAGAGTTGTTTAGCAAAGAACAAGAGTGAATGTGGTGTAAACAGTCAACAGTATCTTCTATCTGTATATTTGTACATATTAAAAATTAACATGCATTCAAAAGCTCTGCAAGAATATAAATAATGTTAACAGCTATCTATGAGAGGGAACTCTGTGCCAGCTAAGACATACATATTTGTGATTGTTTTTTGCAATGAGCTTGTATTATTTAAAAATAGTAACAGGTTATTTTTTATGTTTAAAAATGAAGTCATGCCATTGTAAATCAACTATACTTCAATCAGGAAGAGAAATGTTTTAAATGAAGTCATTCAGAATTGAGTGCAGGAAAGAAGGATTCATTTCACTCAGGAAGTGAACCAGTGTCAGTAAAAGGAGCAAAAGAAGACTTTGTAACAGTGGCAGGGAGTAGGGACCAAATCAATGAAGCAGATACTAAGCAGATTCAGATTAATAAGTGAACATTATTATTTCTACAAGTGTTAACCAGGAAGTGTACAGTGTGTTCCTATTTATCCACTTGGAATTTGGAAATGAAAATTTGTAGACCTAGATAGTATACAATGTTTTATGCTGAGATATATACATCAATTTTTAAATCTTAATTACATTAAGAATTTTTTTTTAACTAAGAGAGGGTATGATTTAAAGAAATCTTAAAGCTTTGGGTTTTCTTAATGTAAAATATATCTGTCATTTGGAATGGGTTATTTCTATGACTTGGGCCAGAATTTCCTAAACTGTGCTCTGAAGAAATAGAATATGTGTTCCATGAAAATAAGTGATGCTGATATTATTTTTTTCTACAAAAATTTCTTCCAGAAAAACATGTGTGGGGACTTCCCTGGTGGTCCAGTGGCTAAGACTCCATGCTCCCAATGCAGGGGGCCCGGGTTCAACCCTGAATTAGATCCCACTAAGGGAAAGTAAGAGTTTGCGTGCTGCAATGAAGATCAAACATCCCATGTGCTGCAACTAAGAGCCAGCACAGCCAAATAAATAAATAAAAATAAATATTTTTTAAAAGAAAGAAAAATATGAAAGTATATATGTAAAAAATCAACTAAATAAATATTATTTTAATTCTGTAGTAAGCTGTCTTTAGCAGAAACAGCTGGAGTAGTCCCTGGAGGACATTTGCTCTGTGCTTTGATGTATGGACAGCAGTTACCACCAACTGACTTTCAAGCTCCTGGTGGCCAGCCCTGAAACTGCCTACACAATATCCACTCTCCTCGCCTTCCTTACTGTAGAAACCTGATTTTGTTCAGGATGCCCAAGGCCAGGTACAGACTTTTCTCAGCTTCTTCACAGCTAGCAGTGACCATAAGATGTAAGGGGATGTCTGCTAAATTGACTTCCAGAAAGATGTTTTCCTGGTGAAAGGGAAAGACTCAGCTGCCTTGTACCTTTTGCTGTTTGTCTTTGTCCTCCTTTCTCCTGCATGAGATACAGATTTGACATCTGGAGCTGCAGCAGCCAACTTGTGACCTAGAGGACAAAAGTCACAAGCTAAAGGTAGTGACCCAAGGAGCTAGTCAAACTTGGGGTCCTTGATGACATCACAGAGTTACTGTACCAGTTTAGAGGTGTATTGCTCACCTCTAAATTCCCTGATATAAAGGGGGAAAAGCTATTTAGTTAAGCCACTGTTGTCAGATTCCTACTACACATAGCCAAATATAATTCCTATTACATGCAGCCAAATGCACCTGGGTTTGTACACCCATGTGCATCATCTTTTGATTGTCTGGCATAATGTCCCAAACCTAGTCACATTTCAGCAGATGTCCATGATGTTAAGCAATATTTGGTGAAACAGGAGAGTGAAAAACTGGCTTAAAACTCAACATTCAAAAAAACTAAGACCATGGCATTCAGTCCCATCACTTCATGACAAATAGATGGGGGAAAAATGGAAATAGTGACAGACTTTATTTTCTTGGGCTCCAAAATCACTGCAGACTGTGACTGTAGCCATGAAATTAAAAGATGCTTGCTCCTTGGAAGAAAAGCTATGACAAACCTAGACAGCATATTAAAAAGCAGAGACACCACTTTGCTGATCAAAGTCTGGATTGTCAAAGCTATGGTTTTTTCAGTAGTCATGTACGGATGTGAGAGTTCGACCATAAAGGAAGCTGAGCACCGAAGAATTGATGCTTTCGACTGTGGTGATGGAGAAGACTCTTGAGAATCCCTTGGACTGCAAGGAGATCAAACCAGTCATTCCTAAAGGAAATCAACCCTGAATATTTCTTGGAAGGACTGATGCTAAAGCTGAAGCTCCAATACTTCGGCCACCTGATGCGAACAGCTGACTCATTAGAAAAGACACTGATGCTGGGAAAGATTGAAGGCAAGAAAAGAAGGGGGCAACAGAGGATGAGAGGGTTGGATGGCATCATCAACTCAATGGACACGGATTTGAGCAAACTCCAGGAGATGGTGAAGGACAGGGAAGGCTGGCATGCTGCAGACCATGCAGCCACAAAGAGTTGGCATGACTGAGTGACTGAACCACAACAACATTCAATATTAAATAATTATTCAATACTAACGTGTTCTCTCCAGATCTATGGCTAAAGTGATAAGGATTTAAATGATAAGAAGTTCATGGGGTTCTAAATGATACCTGAACCAACTCAAATTTAGAATACTTTAAAGTGAAGATGAGTAATCTGAGCTTTAACTTTCAAAAAGAAAAGAAATAATAATCCTGGGGACTTTCCCAGCAATCCAGTGTTTAAGACTCCATGCTTCCACTGCGAGGATCACGAGTTTGGTTCCTGGTGGGGAACTAAGATCCTGCATGCTTCCTTGTGGCATGGCCAAAAAAACAAAAACCCTAGATGTGTGTTGCCCAAGAAGAAACAATGACCACTATATGGAGTAGCCTAAATTAAGAGGACATGAGTATCACACAACATATAACTCACATCGTTTGCCTCTTTGCTCCAGTGTATATGGGAAGTGGGACTTTTCACTACACACAGCACTGAATGAAAATGCAGTGCTGCATCTGATGTATCATGCTAATACCTCTCAGCCACAAGACTGTTTCCAATAGAGAGACAGGGGATTTTAAAAAGACAAAAATATTCAAAACACAAATATCTGAAAGGCCAAAAATACACAAACATTTAAAAACACAGATACACAAAAGACATGGAATGTGTACAAACTACTGTAAAAGTTTTATAAGAACATGTAAAATAAAAAGATGTTTTGCTTTCACATCTTTTCTTAAGGAAATACATCTGTGAGACCCTTTACCTTTGCCTTCTTTCAAACCAGTTTTCATTGTAGTGAATACATGCCTGCTAGTGTTCTGTCAGTACATTATCGTTTTAATGTATACCACGGTCAAGGTTAAGTAAGTTTGGGAAACACTGTGCTAAACTGATCAATCACTAATCTCACCAAAAAAAACTTTAAAAATCATAGTCCAAGAATAGGAGTTGGCCTGGCCTAGGAAATCCAGGTTAACATTCGCAAGGAGAGCCTACTTATTATTACTTTTATTCAGCATCCTGCTGTATTGTTTTAACTCATAAGAAATCAGATTATGGGGACTTCCCTGGTGGTCCAGTGTCTAAGACCCTGTGCTCCCAATGCAGGGGCCCTGGGTTCAATCCCTGGTCAGGGAACTAGATCCCATATGCTTCAACGAATACCTGGTGCAGTCAAATAAATAAATAATTTAAAAAAATTGCTAAAAGCCAGAACTGTTTAAAAAGTTCATTAAAAAATAAAAAAATAAAAATAAAAAAAAAGAAATCAGACTATGAAAGTATGTCACATCCATCGAGAGAAATTCCAACAGTGGGGAAATGCACAAAGTCCCTCCCTGCTGGACTGTAGACTTTGGAAGATGAGCCATGCCTGTTTCATCGACCTCTGTCTCTCCAATCCCTAACCTTGCTCACAGCAGGGCTTCAGCATCCCTTTCTATGGTTAACGGGCTAAGGTGTTGCTCTGTAGACTTCTCCTACATGAAGTTTTAAAAATAAATTTTCATTTTAAAACAGTCTCAGATTTACACAAAGATCATGAAGATAATACAGAGAGTTTCTATATACACATACCCACTTTCCCCTGTTTTTAACAACTTAACTATAGAATGGTACATTCGTCACAATGAATGAACAAATACTGACACTTTATTCAGATTTCCTTAGTTATTACCTAATGTCCTTTTCTGGTCAGGATCCCATCCAGGACACCACACAACATTTTGACATCGTGTCTCTTTAAGCCCCTCTCAGCTGTGACGATTTCTCACTCTCCTTGTTTTTTGATGACCTTAGCAGTTTTGAGGAATACAGATCAGGTATCTTGTAAAATACCCCTCTATTGGAATTTGTCTGGCATTCTTTTCACGAACTAGAGAGGGTAGTGAGTTTTTGAATGGAAAACTGTAGAAGTAAAGTGCCACCCTCTTTACATCATGTTAAGGGTGAAAAAAGAGTGGAAGTGTTAGTTGCTCAGTTGTGTCCGACTCCGTGACCCCATGGACTGCCAGGCTCCTCTGTCCATGGAATTCTCCAGGTAAGAATACCAGAGTGGGTAGCTGTTCTGTTCTCCGGTGGAACTTCTGGACCCAGGGATGGGACACAAGAATCCTGTATCTCCTGCATTGGCACATGGATTCTTTACCGTCGAAGCCACCAGGGATGAATTATCAGTATGACTTATCACTGTTGATATTAACCTTGGCTCCTAATGAGACTTAACCATCCCTCACATACTGCTAAATGGAATCCTGCTTCCTTTCATGTCCAGACGGGGATCTGATTCCAATTCATAACAGTCAGTATCCCCAGTTAGCTTCGACTTGGGCAGCCTAAACACTGAAATGATTCACAAGACAAACGTGTGACCTTCACACTGGCTCTGAGCATGGGAGGCGGGTGGAGAAGAGTCAGGTTGACCAGCCCACTTCAACAACATACCAAACCCACCTGGGAGGCTTGCCAAGGGCCAAGGTCAGCAGCCAAGTAGGGCCAAGTGCCCAGTCTTCTTCCTATCCACGGGTGCTGACCTTTCATGGTGCAGCTTGGAATTTTCAACCCAATCTCTTCTGCAAATGCCTTCTGTGGGTGGTGATTCATTCCCCAGTACTCTCGGAGGCAGCAAGAGTCCAGAAAAGCTGGGCAAGAATACAAAGGGAAGAGAAAAGAATTGAACAAAATAGATCTGACAAGTTCACCAGTCTAACCTGCCCCTCTGTTACACTGAGAGGTTTTTGCTGGACTCTCCCTTACTTTATTCAAACATATCATGAACAAGAATTCAGATTCTTTTATAGTCACTTTATAAATTCTTTTAAATTTTTTTATGGAAGTACGGAGAAGGCACTGGCGACCCACTCCAGTACTCTTGCCTGGAAAATCCCATGGACTGAGGAGCCTGGTAGGCTGCAGTCCATGGAGTCACTAAGAGTCAGACACAACTGAGCGACTTCACTTTCACTTTTCCCTTTCATGCACTGGAGAAGGAAATGGCAACCCACTCCAGTATTCTTGCCTGGAGAATCCTAGCGACAGGGAAGCCTGGTGGGCTGCTGTCTATAGGGTCACACAGAGTGAGACACGACTGACGTGACTTAGCCACAGCAGCAGCAGCAGTTGATTTACAATATGCCAATTTCTGCTGCACAGCAAACTGACTTAGTCATACATATATTCTTTTTCGGGGCTTCCCAGGTGGCACTGGAGAAGGCAATGGCAACCCACTCCAGTACTCTTGCCTGGAAAACTCCATGGACAGAGAAGTCCATGCGGTTGCAAAGAGTTGGACATAATTGAGTACACATGCACACACCCACATTCTTTTTCATATTATTTCCCATGATGGTTTATCACAGAATATTGCATATAGTTCCCTGTGTTACACAGTAGGATCTTTTTGTTTATCTACTCTTTATATAATAGTGTGCATCTGCTAACCCCAGACTCCCAGTTCTTCCCTCTCTCTCCACCCTGGCAAGCACAAGTCTGTCCTCTATGTCCATGAGACAGTTTCTGCTTCGTAGATACATTCATTTGTGTTGTATTTTAGATGCCACATTTAAGTGGTATTATGTGATATTTGTCTTTCTCTTTCCTACTTGCTCTGCTTAGTATGAGAATGTCTAGGTCCATCCACGTGGCTGCATGGTATTCTTTCATTATTTTTTATGGCTGAGTAATATTCCACTCTATATAGATACCATATCTTCTTCATCCACGTATCTGTCAATGAACATTTAGGCTGTCTCCATGTCTTGGCTATTGTGAATAATACTGATATGAACATTGCATGAACATAGGGGTGTATGTATTTTTTCAAATAATAATTTTGTCTGGATATATGTCTAGGAGTGGGATTGCTGGATCACATGACAACTCTTAAAATTTTTAGTTGTTTTGAGGAAACTCCATATTGTTTTCCACAGTGGCTGTATCAATTTACATTCCCATCAACAAAGTAGGATGATTCCCTTTTCTCCACACCCTCTCCAGTATTTGTTATTTGTAAATTTTTTAATGATGGCTATTCTGACCAGTGTGAGATGGTACCTCATTGAAGCTTTGATTTGCATTTCTCTGATAATTAGCAATGTTGAGCATCTTTTCACTGCCTGTTGGCCATTTGTATGTCTTGTTTGGAGAAATGCCTGTTTAGGTCTTCTGCCCATTTTTCAGCTGGGTTGTTTGTTTTTGTTACTGAGTTGTATGAGCTGCATATTTTGGAAATTAATCCCTTGTCATTTACATCCTTTGCAAATATTTCTTTCAGCCCATAGGCTGTGTTTTTGTTTTGTTTATGGTTTCCTTTGCTGTGCAAAAGCTTGTAAGTCCAATTGGGTCCCCTTTGTTTATCTTTGCTTTTATTTCGATAATGTTGCCTTAGGAGACTGACCTAAGAAAGCATTGGTATGATTTATATCAGAGAATTATTTGCCTGCATTCTCTTCTAGGAGTTTTGCTGTGTCATGTTTTATATTTAAGTCTTTAAGCCATTTTGAGTTTATTTTTGTGTTTGGGGAGAATGTGTGTTCTAACTTCTTTGATTTACATGTGGCTGTCTAACTTTTCCAACACTACTTGCTGAAGAGACTGTTTTTCCTCCATTGTATATTCTTGCCTCTTTTGTTGAAGGCTAACTGACCATAAGAATATGGGTTTACTTTTGGGCTCTCTATTCTGTTCCATTGATCCATATGTCTGTTTTTTGTGCCAATACTACACTATTTTGATTACTGTAGCTTTGTGGTATTGTCTGAAGTCTGGGACGGTTATACCTCCTGCCTTGTTCTTTTTCCTCAGGATTGCTTTGGCGATTCGAGGTCTTTTATGGTTCCATACAAATTTTAGGATCATTTGTTCTAGTTCCGTGAATGTCATGGATGATTTCATAGGAATCACATTAAATAAATCACATCAAATGTAGATTGCTTTGGGTAGCACGGCCATTTTAACTATATTAATTCTTCCAATCCAAGAGCATGGGATACCTTTCCACTTCTTTGAATCATCTATGATTTCCTTTGTTAATGTTTTGTGAAAAGTGAAAGTGTACTCCCTCAGTTAAGTCTGTCTCTTTGTGACCCCCTGCCAGGCTCCTCTGCCCATGGAATTCTCCAGGCAAGAATCCTGGGGTGGGTAGTCATTACCTTCTCCAGGGGATCGTCCGTGCCCAGAGACCGAACCTGTGTCTCCTGCACTGCAGGCAGATTCTTTACCATCTGAGCTACCAGGGAAGCCCTAATGTCTTGTAGTTCTCAGCACATAATTCTTTCACCTCCTCAGTGACGTTTGTTCCTAAGTATTTTTTATGCGATTTTTAAAGGAATGGTTTGCTTACATTCCCTTTCTGCTGTCTCATTATCAGTGTAAAGAAATGCAGCCAATTTCTATATGTTATAATCTTGTTTACTGCTACCTTGCTGAATTCCTTCCTCGGTTCCAGTGGTTCTTGTGTGGAGTCTCTAGTGTTTTCTATATATAATATCATCAAATTCTTTTTCATTGGGTGCAATTAGGGTTTGGAACATTGTTTTTCTTCCCTTTCTTTACTCTGACACACTGACTAGTTCAAGTAACTGAATTAGATCCCACAAGGTAATAATAAAAGTATGTTATATAACATTATTTCAGTTAACATTTATTCGCATTGTACAATGCATCCGGAGTTGTGCTAAATATTTTATGTACACACCTCATTTAATTCTCAACAACTTGATGAGTTTGTTAGTCCCATATTCTAGAGGATAAAGTGAGCCACAGAAAAGTTAAGTAACTTGCCCAGGATCACATAGCTAATAACTGGCCAAGAAGGCTATAAATACAGTCTGACTTCTCACTCCATACTGCTACACAGTTGATCAGATCACTACACCACATTTCTATACTATTCAAAAACAACTACACCACTCCTCCACTGTTCAGCTAACCACCCACCATACTGCTACCCCACTCAGCAAGCCCATATGGCATACAGTAGTGTCTTCAATACTCCCAGCAACTTGCAAGGTGCCAAGAGTAGTAAGATGAATAAAATGGAGTCTTGGCCAAAAGGATCTCACTGTTGGTTAACTTATCCCCAAAAGTGCTGGGGATCCAGAAATTCCCACATGTCCATGTCCAGATTCAGTGGTACTGAGAGAGTTGGCTATCTAGAGGAGATCTCGATTCAGGATATAGAATTTCAGCATGTGATGACTTTGAGACCAAAAAAAAAAAGGCATGGAACATGACCATAATCTCAAATAACTAACAGTGTTCAAAATATTGAAAATTAGTTCAGTTCCAGCTCATCAGAAGAGACACCCTTCCATCATGATGGAGGACAGGCCAGTCAGAATAGTGTCAGTTGTGGAGGAGCTGGGATGGGCTGGACATTATTAGCCTTGAGAAATCCGCAGAGATGGAGCAACAGGGGCCCTTCAGGCACTGTCAGTCACCTGGGAGCCCCTCCATGACATCTTGAGCAGCACCAGGAGGAGGAGGCTTGATTAGGTTTTCAGCATCCACAGAGTATCTTTGTGTGTGGAAAAGAACACCAGATGTTAGTCACACTTTCACTAATATTGTATTAGTTTATAAACCTATGAACCTTCTTTTTTTCCCTGAAGTCTCTAAGTTCAATATACATATTTTATTTACAAATCCAGCAATTTTTGTGTTGAAGTAAAACATACTCTCTTTTTGATTTTTTGTTGAATTATAGTTGATTTAGAATGTTGTGTTAATTTCTGGTGTACAGCAAATTGACTCAGTTACAAATATTTAATATGTGTGTGTGTGTATATATATATATGTATGTATATACACATGTATATACATATTCTTTTCCATTATAGTTTATTATGAAATATTGAATATAGTCCTTTATGCTATACAGTAGGTCTTTGTTGTCTATTTTATATATAGTAGGTTGCACCTGCTAATCCCAAACTCCTAATTTATCTCTCCTCTCCTCTCCCCTAGTTTTTCCGTCCCCTCCTTTCCCCTGTGGCATGCAGCCTTAGTTGCCCCGTGGCATGTGAGGCCTTAGTTCCCCATTGGAAGACAAATTTTCAATTACCAGACCACCAGGGAAGTCCCCATAAGTTTGCTTTCTGTCTATGAGCCTGTTTCTGTTTTATAAATAAATTCACTTGTATAATATTCTGGATTCTCTATATAAGTGATATCATATGATATTTGCCTTTCTCTGTCTGACTTACTTTACTTAGTATGATAATCTCTAGGTCCACCTATGTTGCTGAATATGGATTATTTCATTCCTTTTTATAGCTAAAATTCTGTTGTATACATACAATATGTTGTATATATACAATTCCATTGTATATATACAATATAATATTCTATTGTATATATATAATATTCATACATGTATACATATACAAGTATATATATGTCACATCTTCTTTATCCATTCACCTGATGATGGGCATTTAGTTTGCTTCTGTGTCTTGGTTATTGTAGATAAACTGCTGTGCACACTGAGGTGCATGCATCTTTTCAAACTAGAGTTTTCTCTGGATATATATGCCCAGGAACACTTACTCTCTTTCCCTTTGATTTAATCTCAATAAGCTTATACATTTGACAGATTACTTTCTCCCTAAACATTTACAAACTTGATTAAATTCATTTAGAGAGTTCAAACCACAATCACCACTATAACATATCTCTCAAGAACTTCAAACACCAAACAGCAGACTTACAAATCTAAAAAGTAAAATCTTTGTGGTGACTCAAGTGACTTTTATGAATAAGAAGATTTACAAATAAACAAATCAGAATAACTTAATCTCTTAGAGCATCATAAAGAACAAAAATTTTTAAAACTTGCTGTTATATTTAGCACAATCTACACTAAAGTATCAATGCTATTGATTCATTGCTTCATCCTGGAATTACAAATTACGTAATGAAGGGGAACGTAATTGTCATCTTAGGCTCGTTATAGAGACTGAAGTCATGGACTCTGGATGTTAGAGGTCCCTGGGGCTCGGCTCTGGGACTTCTCATTTTCTCTCTCTGCGCTCACTTACTGATCATTTCATCCAATCCTGTGGCTTTGAATGCCGTCTATGTGTTGACGACTCTGTATTGCACTTCTCCAGTTCTAGCGGGCATTAATGTTACTCAGCCATTATTTCTGATTCTTTTCTTTCTAGAAACACAAGAGGATTGTACTTCCTTGCTCTTGAGGTTAACTGCGGCCACAGGACATGCCTTGACAAGGAAATGTCAGTGGAGTTAAGGGCCATCAAGACAGAAGCCTCTCATTGCTGGTGTGAGACTCCAACTCTTTTCTTTGTCTTGCCACAGCAATAGTCCAGGTAGTAGAATCTCTGTTAGTCTGAATTTCAGAGTGAAAAGGGCGCAGGGCAGAGCCCCACACAGAAGACATCAACTTTTGTTGAGTTGACCCAGTGAGATTTTGTAGTTTCTGTTACTGCAGCCTAGCTTTGCCCATCCTAATATTTATCAGCCCACATCTTTCTCCTGAACACCAGGTGCAGATTCCAGATACTGACTCAACAGCATTGGGATGTCAAGACAGAGATCTCAAACCCAAGAGGCCCACAGCGGAATTTCTTAAGTCCCCCCTAAAAACTATGTGCATTCAGCCTTCCCCAACTCAGTGGGATGTCAATTCTATCCTAATTACTTAGGCCAGAAACCTCAGAGCCATCCTGTCTCTTCTCTTTCTCTCACATCCTGTGTGCAATCCATAGGCAAATACCTTTGCTCTACTTTTAAAGTATATTCAGAATTGAACCATTTCTCACCACTTCCTGTGCCACCCCCTTGGCCTAAGTCACCATCATGTCTCACTGGGATAAATACAACAGCCTCCCAACAGGTCTCTCCTCTTCTATTCAAGAAACTCCTTAGAATCTTATTCTTAATGCAGCAGATCATTTTAAAACATCCAAATTCCATCCCAAATCCTGCAGCAGTCCCCTATTTTACTCCTGACAAAGCCAAAGTCTTTTTATTTTTTTAATTTTTATTTATTTATTTGGCTACATCTGGTCTTAGTTGCAGCATGTGGGATCTTTCTAGTTGTGGTATGCGAACACTTGGTTGTGGCATGTGGGATCTAAGTCCCTGACCAGGGGTTGAATCTGCGCCCCTGTATTGGGAGTGTGGAGTCTTAGCCACTGAACCATTAGGGGCATTTCTGGTTATTCCTTTTGAGTATCGTTATTTACTCATGTTTTACACAGAATTTTTTTCCCTTTTCAGTGCTCAGGTTGTCACAGTCTGGCCAGTGGGAGTCCCAGAGATCCTTGCAAGCATTTTTACTTTTTCAAATTCGTAAGATTTTCTAACATTTCTGCTTTCTCTGCTCTGAACATAGAATAATAGTCACTCTCCACGGAGCCCTGGTTCCTTTTAGCAGAAAGTAATAATAGAGACCAAAACCTGGCTGCTTTAGGGATGGATACCAGATTGTTCCTTAGGAACACAGGTAGAGATAGCATCACTACTAGACACTACTGACAGGTAGATGTGTGTCTTTAAAAGATTTCAGTAACCAAGATCCAGTCAAGAAAACAGAAATCACACCAGCACTAGGAATTTCCAATAAGAGAGATATAAAATAGACAATTAATAACAAAAGTGTTAGGTAGTTGGGGGAAAAGCAAACAAGGAATGCTGAGGTAAAGCAGAGATTAATAGCTGAGGGGACAGCTGCCACTGGTCTGAGGAACAGAAGGGAAGAGGAGGTATTACTAGAAACCAGAATTCCAGAGGAGGCTGGGCAGGCCTGACACCCAGACCTGTCCTCACCCGTGTGCACTGAGTCTTGGATGAAAGCTCAAGAGGATGGGACTCTGGATAATGTCCACTGATGGGGACACCTCCAAGGGGCTGCTGGAGGCTAGCGTTGGGGCTGCAGAAAGAAGTTAGAAGCTGAGCTAGAGCTGTCCAGGGCTCCCGACAGGAGACAGGAACAAGAAAACAGCCTTCTCTTCCCTACTTCCACTCTCCCAGTTCCCACCAGTGCCTCCAGATCCATAGGAAGCCAGCTGGCAAGGGAAAGTAGGAAGTATGGCTCAGCCCCAAGATCACAGAAAGAGTGGCCTGGAGGGGGTGATAATAGAGGATAACCAGCACAGAGTTCATGAGGTCACCCAGACCTTCCAATGAAATTCCAACTTCTTTTTCTTAATTGAATTGTAGTTGATCTACAATGTTGTGTTAGTTTCTGGCATACAGCAAAGAAATTCAGATATATTCTTCTTCATATTCTTTTCCATTATGGCTTATCAAGGATACTGAATATAGTTCCCTGTGCTATACAGTAGGAACTTATTTATCGACTTTATAAGTAGTAGTCTGTATGTGTTAATTTCAAGCTCCTAATTTATCTGTCCCCTTCAGTCCTTTCCCCTTTGGTAACCATAAGTTTGTTTTCTGTGTCTGTATAAACTCCAACTTCTGTAAGTCCTCTTTTAAAAAAAAAATCTTGTTTTGGTATAAACAAATTACTGTGTTACTAGTTTCTCCAAATGTCATATCATTTCTTATCAATTTTATATATTAAATAAGTATGTACCCATATTCATATAAGCCTATGTACTTAAATATCAATATAACATTAATGGACACTATTACTTACTAGTATCCATATATATTTTACTCAGAGTCTGACCTAGGCTGGAATTACATTCCCTTCCACTCTCTTTCTCTTTTATTGTGGTAAAATATACATAATATAAAATTTACCATCGTAACCATTTTTAAGTGTACACTTCAACAGTGTTAGGTATATTCACATCGTTGTGCAACCAACTTCCAGAAGTCTTTTCATCTTGCAAAACTGAAACTCTATACTCACCAAACAATAATTCACAATCCTCCCCTGGCCCCAGCCCCTGGCAGCCACCCTCCTACTTTCTGTCTCTCCAAATTTGCCTACTCTAGCTACTTCATTTAAGTGGAA
The DNA here is from genome assembly GCA_024291935.2 of Okapia johnstoni. NCBI lineage: Eukaryota > Metazoa > Chordata > Mammalia > Artiodactyla > Giraffidae > Okapia > Okapia johnstoni. The sequence goes on along the minus strand of CM044306.1, from coordinate 76,104,174 downwards.
GCATAGACTATTTGTCCTTTCATGACTAGCTTATTTCACTTAGCATAATGTCTTCAGTGTTCATCCATGTTGTAGCACAGATCAGATTGTCCTTCCTTTTTAAGGCTTTTAAATATTATGTATACATACACACACACCACATTTTGTTTAGCCATTCCTTTGTCAGTGAACATGGGTCACTTCCTCTTCGGCTATTGTGTGCAATCCTGCTATGAACACAGTTGTACGTTTCCCTTCTCTCTCATAATCCTTCTGTACACTTTCATTCTATAAGAGTGATTCTTAACCATGTCTGACCTAGCACTTTCTCTCATTCTAAAATGAAGTTCATAAGCAATTTCGCCTGTCTACGGTACAGTTTCAGGAAAATCAGTACAATAAAATATTTCATTGAGTAAATACCTGAGAACAATCATACAGGGCACATAACAAAATCATCAAATGTTTTTGCATATTGCTCACGGTGACCACAGCCACAAATGTGCAATGTGTCAGGAGCATTGTATTGGTGATTTGAATAGCACAAATAGTGTTGCTTGGTGGCATGACTTCCTAATTTGAGTAACCAATACAGTAAAGTTTGAAGCAAGGCAGTCAGTTTTTAATGTCATGGCAATTGTAAACTTAGAAATACAGTGCATATTTATTCTAGGCAAAATATACTTTTTAAAAAAAAATTTTATTTGGCTGCTCTCGGTCTTAGTTGTGGCAGCATGCAGCATCTTTAGCTGTGGCATGTGAATTCTTGGTTGCAGCATGTGGGATCTAGTTCCCTGACCAGGGATTGAATCCGAGCCCCCTGCATCAGGAGTGTGGAGTTTTAGCCACTGGACCACCAGGGAAGTCCCCCAATACTTGATGTTTCAGTGTAAAACAGAATTAGGTTCTTGGCTCAGATCATTTTAAACAGATTACTCCCCCATAGGGCATCGAAAATTAGTGAACACGTGGGATGCTTTTTCATGCAGGATGGTCCAGGGATTTGCAAGACATCTAGCATCTTTGGCCCATGTCCACTAAATGCCAGTAGTACCCCCTCAGTCATGACACCAGTCAAGCAATGTCCCCAGACATTTCCAAAATGCCTTCTAGGACGCAGTACCTCCCACATTAAGAACTGCTGTTCTGTAAGTCAGTAGTCTCCCTGCTTCCGTCACTTAAGCCCTAACCAATAAAGCTGCGTAACCGTGGCAAGCATGAGGAAAAACCCTGCAGACTTATTAATCTAATTGGCTAACTAGTGTGCTCTGAAACCCACTGCCAAGTTTATGGCAAGGCCATGCATCCCAAAGGTTGCTCCAGCCAATGGCTGAGTACAGTGGGATATGAAGGCCAACTCATTCCTAGAAGGCTTGAGATGCCTCTGCTGACTTCATCTTGAGGTTCCCCAGTAGCTTCACTGACTTTTCTTGGCTGCACGACAGGCTAGGATGTTTTCATCCAACCTGCTTCCCTCTTTCCTTCGCTTGGGGTCAGACTCTCATCGCTCTGGGACAGCTCTGCTAGTTCTGCTCCTTCTCTATTTTCTCTCCTAAATGTCTCCCTAGTAAAAATCTTTGTCCATTTTGTCCTATCTTGGCATGTGCTTCTTAGAGGATTTGGAGTCACATAGTAACAAAAAACCACAAGCCTCTATAACACACAACACTAGGTGTTTATGGCTCCTGTTTCTGGGGACTGCTGGCTAGACAGCTCACTGACATTGGCTGGGTTTGTTCCTGTATTGGAGTTGACTGGCCAGTAGCTGATCTAGGATCACCTCCTCTATGATGACTGGGGACTCAGCTGGACTCCATATATCTCTCATCCTCCAGTAGGCTAGACCCAGTGTGTTCTGATGGCAATGGCGCAGGCACAAGGGAAAAGCCCAACGTATAAACCTATTTCAATTTTGTGCTTGCCTAAATCATTGCAGATGGTGATTGCAGCCATGAAATTAAAAGATGCTTACTCCTTGGAAGGAAAGTTATGACCAACCTAGACAGCATATTAAAAAGCAGACATTACTTTGTCAACAAAGGTCCATCTAGTCAAGGCTATGGTTTTTCCAGTGGTCATGTGTGTATGTGAGAGTTGGACGGTGAAGAAAGATGAGCGCCAAAGAATGGATGCTTTTGAACTGTGGTGTTGGAGAAGACTCTTGAGAGTCCCTTGGACTCCAAGGAGATCCAACCAGTCCATCCTAAAGAAGATCAGTCCTGGGTGTTCATTGGAAGGACTGATGTTGAAGCTGAAACTCCAATACTTTGGCCACCTCATGCGAAGAGTTGACTCGTTGGAAAAGACCCTAATGCTGGATAGGATTGGGGGCAGGAGAAGAAGGGGACAACAGAGGATGAGATGGCTGGATGGCATCACTGGCTCGATGGACATGAGTTTGGGTAGACTCCGGGAGTTGGTGATGGACAGGGAGGCCTGGTGTGCTGTGATACATGGGGTCGCAAAGAGTCAGACACAACTGAGCAACTGAACTGAACTGAACTGAGGGTCAGCTATGGGTTTCCGAGGTGGCTCAGTGGTAAAAAAAATCCACTGCCCAATGCAGGAGACTTGGGTTTGACCCCTGGGTCAGGAAGAGCCCCTGAAGCAGGAAATAGTGACCCACTCCAGTTTTCTTGCCCGGAAAATCCCATGGACAGAGGAACCTGGTGGCCTACAGTCCATAGGATCGCAAAGAGTTGGACATGACTTAGCAACTTAACAAAAAACAAAATCAAAGGATAAGATATACCCACTGGCTAAGGGAAAATCAGATAGTTGAGCCCAGATGGAATCAGAGGACCCTGAAAAGCAACATGACAAAGGGTTGAGATTCAAGGAGAGGTGAAGAATGGGACTATCTTTATAATCTACCACAATGTCCATGCATTTTCATTATTAGTGAATTACCACTCGAGTTTTTAAAAAGTTATAACCACATCATTGTAGAACCATTTATTGATAGAGAGGAAGTCTGAGTATTTACCAAAAGACTCTGAATTATCCACACAAGGTTATTTAAACTAGAAAATATTTCCTGTACATTCATTGTCAAGTTGAAATCATTTTCTCCTCCCTGCAATGACCCAGGGCTGTGACTGCCCATGACAAAGATTAGATCAGATATAGATAGCAAATAACCAACATTTTTTTGTAATTCAGAGTGATTTATTAAATTTTCAAACCTCTTCCACACAAAAGTAGAGATGGTTAGACATTATTATTTTAAAAATAAATTTGAATAATTCAAAATTATATCTATGGTAATATCACTTGTATTTTTTCTTAAGTAGGAAAACCTGTTGTGTTACAGGTCAGTAGCCAGGAATTACCTCTCAGCCTAGGTGCACCTGTGGCTGTGGGCATTGTGTATAAGCATCATTTGTCATGTGTGTTGTAGTGGAGAATGAGTGGAGAACCAGAGTGACTTCTCTGCTCTGAGCTCCTGTAACCCATACGTTCCTACTAAGGTTGCTCAATCTGTGTGCAAGAAAATCAAGAATGGAGCCTTCCCTTTCCATAGTTTATTCTCTCTTGTAAAAAAAAACAAAAACAAATTAATGTTTTGTAATTTTGAAAAAATTACCTCCTATACTACAGTGCTCTGTTTATATTTACACGTTTCCCCTTTACCAAGCCATTCAAGTGTGGTGTGCAGGTACCATGACACTTCACCCCTAAATAATTCTCCATCTTTTCCCAAGAATGAGGTCATTGTCCTGTTACTGAGCACACTGTTGTCACACCTGGGAAACTCAACATTAAGTCCAACATTGCATTCACGTGAATTTTGCCTGATTGTATCAAAATTATGCTTATGCTTTAGTTTTCTTTTAATCCAGATTCCATTGCATTTAGTTGTTTTTATTTATTTATTTATTTATTTTGCATTTAGTTGTTATATCTCATTAATCTGTTAACAGGAAGAATAAAAAATAGATGTCTGGGTCATACCCTAAGTCTACAGAAACAAAATTTCCAGGGTTAGATCCCAGGAATCTTTTAAAGAAACTCTTTTTGAAGGAAAAAAAAAAGAAAATTCTCTCTGGATGACTCTGATGAGAGTCAAGCTTGGGAATCACTGAGTTCTGTTTGGAAGGTTAATTATCTTTTCAGCTGTCCGTGGCTGTTTTCCCAAACAGACTTCAGTGAATTCTTGTTCCAGGAGTAATAAACTGTTGGGAGAACTATACCTCATTATTATTGATATCCGTCTCTTCTCTTCCCTAATCATTGCCCCTCCCCTCAAAGCCCACCTGTTTCTCACCTCTTAACATTATACTTGTGGCAGGTTTTGAAAGCCTAGACCTAGACTTTATCTTAGACTTCCCTTTAATTCCAACTTCTGTTAATTATTGCCCTTATAAGTACTTTTTAATTGAATAATCTAGCATGGGAGTAGAGGGATATAGAAGGGAAGGATTGGCTTGTTGCAAGGCAGATTCCTAGGTCTTCCTCTGGGCACAGGAATATGCATTTTAATCAGCTCCCTAGATAGTCCACAGTCCCTTTTTTGTGTTTCACTGTATGGGCCTTTCAGAGTGATTTACTCTTGGTAAGCAACTCGGTAAACCTCTGCTTGTGTCACTGAATTAAACTTCCATTCTTAGAACCCTTGTCCACAAAACACAGACACCAAACGAATTTACCTTCCCATCTTCTAACTCATCTCTTTCAATACTCCTATTTCACCAGTTCTCTCAGAAGAAAATGTCCATTCACAGAGTCTTAGCTTTTCTCTGAAAGCATAGAAACAGGCATCTTACTTCTGCTCTCCCTGCCTTTTACTCCCACTCTGACCAAATTCCCTTTTAGTGTTGACTCAAACTGTTTATCTGAGTCTGTGCCTGACCTTTTGGTTCTAGGGGCATCTTTATGGCCCCCTTCCCCACACACACACCCCCTTTTTTTTTTCCTTTTTGGTGGGTAGAGATAATGTAGAGGGGAGCCCAGAGGAATGATTACAGGGTGAGAAGTGACCCACACTTTGATTCCAGTATGCCACTTTGAACTAAGTTGTTCATCATGGGAGAAAAAGAACTTATTTATTATTTTGTTTTTTCAACTTGCTTGTTCTGTTTGCTAGGTAATCTGATCTATTTGAAAAGCAAATATTCTATTTTTGAAAATCACATTAGATTTTCTGCAAAGCTGTGTTTTGCTACCGTAGAAACAATTACACAGAAATTTAACCTTTTCAGTACGGTTGTTAAAGTATCTGGTGTCTCTTAGTAAATGAAAAGGAGCCCTATAGAATCCAAATTTGCCTGTGATGAAGGATACAACTTTCCTTTTTCACTCCATTCGGTAAAAATAATTCCTGCCAGATGATGTGATTCTAGTGGTGCCACTAGCAATTTTAGTGAAACAGTGTGGAAAATATGATGCTGTCATCAGATACGAAGTTAGATAAATATTTCTATTTATCAATTTCTATTGATTTATAATATATATTCATTTATTTTAAAAAATATTTATTATTAGTTTTTTTTATTTGGCTGCATCAGGTCTTAGCTGCGGCATGCACAATCTTCATCGTGTAATACGGGGTCTTTAGTTGTGGCATGTGAACTCTTAGTTTCAGCATTTGGAATCTAGTTCCCCGACCAGGGATAAAACCCATGCCCCCTGCATTGGGAGTGTGGAGTCTTAGTCACTGGACCACCAGGGAAATCCCTCTATTGATTTATTGGTACTAAATCCCTACAAGGAGGAGGAATGAAAAATTATGAAGAGGGACTTCCCTGTTGATCCAGTGGCTAAGACTTCTCACTCCCAATGTAGGGAAACCAAGTTCGAACCCTGTGTGGGGAACTAGATCCCATATGCCATAACTAAGGATTCAGCATGCTGCAACTAAGATGCAGCACAGCCAAATGAATAAATAGAATAAAATATAAAATAAATTTTTAAAAAAATTATGAAGAGACAAAATAAATGTAATAGGTGAACAAATGGAGGGGATTAAAAAAAGAAATAAGGAGAGAAAAAGAAGGCAGAAAGTGAAACCCTTTATCAGCTGTTGGGGGACATGAGTGGACACCTGTTTCTCGGTTTACTTCATTTGTAGGCAGTACTATTGCTAGGCAACCAGTCTTTGTAAGAAGTCCCAACAGACCAGTTCCTCTTTAAAGGGAACTTTTGCTACTTAAATGACAGATGCATGTGACACAGCATAAGGCACCCACAAACACTGCTCTCCAACTCAGCACCACAATTACACCCAATGAAAGTGCTAATAGTGCAGGGAGCTCCCCATTCCCAATGGAGGGTTAACTATTAACACAGCTGTGAAGTGCATGGGAACAGCCCCCAAAGCTATGGGCAGCAGGCAGACTTAGAGCAACAGGCATTAGGAAAGGCTTTGGGAGAGAAGTGGTATCTGAACTGGGACTGGGTACAGAAGCCAGAAAACGTGGAAGCAGCACAGTCTGATTTTGTTGCATGTACGGAAAGCACAGCGGTAAAGAATCTGCTTGCCAATGTAGGAGATGCAGGTTCAGTCCCTGGGTTGGGAATATCCACTGGAGAAGGAAATGGCTAACCATTCCGGTGTTCTTGCCTAGGAAATAGCATGCACAGAGGGACCTGGCAGGCTACAATTCATGGGGTTGCAAAGAGTCGGACGTGACTGAGCAACTGAGCATGAACTCGTAGGGGGCACAAGGCTGGAGAGGGAGCTGAGTGAAGCCTGATCATGGTAAGTTTTGAATGCAGGATGGAAAGCATCTTCTTATTTCAGTGGGAGCCCTGAGAGCTTTTGAACAAGAAGTGATCTGAAAGAGTTGCCCTCCAAGATCATTCATGCCTACTTCTTTGGTAATGGAAACCCCAGTTTTTAACTGGGTCTATGCCTGTGCAAATTAAGATTGCTTTCCTAACTTCTCTTGAAACTAGGTATGGTCATGTAACTAGATTCTGGTGAATGAAATAGTGTGTGCAACTTTTAGGAAGTGTTCTCAGAGGGAGAAGGCCTTTCTCCTTATTTTTTCCTTCTGGATGGAAGCCCAACCAGATCCTAATATGCATATTACTTATTAGGAAGATTGGCCTGGGTAAAGACAAAACATCTGATGGCTGGAACAGAGTAGCATTGGAGGTGGGAAGACTAATTAGAACACCTCAACGGTGAAGATAAGAAGTGTGGAAATAAGAACTGAGCCAGGATGGCAGCTTTGGGAACAGATGGGAAAGGTGGATGGGCTAAATATTGCGAAAGGAGAGTCTGTGGGACTTGGCAATAGATCAGGTGAAAGGAGACACCAGGAAGAATCAACGATCATTCTGAGGTTTCAAGCAGAGGTGACTGGGAAGTCAAAGATACTGGTAACAGAAATAGGGGGATCAGCAGGATAAGGAGGCATCCTTGAGGAAGGCAACTAGGAGTTCAGTCCTGAGCATACTGAGTTAAGATGCCTGCAAGATATACAGGTGGAGATGTAAAGCAGGCCATTGGAAATTCATTTCTGCAAATTGATTTGAAGGGTTCTTTGCATAAAAGTGGTAGTCAAAATGAAGGGAAAGGCTGGTTGGCAAAATAGAGTGTGTGTCTATAGCGATTCCTCTTTCTTCAGTGCACACAGAGAAATAAACTTTGCTCTGCAAAACCAGATAAAAACATGTAACCTCTTCACTTGATTTATATCCCCTCCCTCAAAAAACCCTACAAGCTGGCTGGCTTCAAGCAATGAAATCCTCGCTGTCTCAAAATGTGGACAGCTCCTTAAAATTCTTTACTAAGGCATTATGATTTGCACAGATAGCGGTGCTCACATGTTCAAAGATGACTCCTTTTCACCAAGAGATCTATAGTAAACTGTTTTCCTCCTTAATTCAGGTTAGCCGCACATAAGAAGACCTCCCTTCCACAGGTGTCTTAAAAGAACAATTCCTTTCAAAAGCAGAATGAGAGAATATGAAAATGTAATTAATAAATGTGACAGTCAGACGCCTCTACATAGACTTCTCTCATATCTGCCACGACCAGAGCAGTTGTTAAATAAAACTTAAATAAAAACGAAACGAATCTAATGTGAACCTCAGGGGAACATCTCAGCAGGCTGGCTGAATCTTGTGTGCACTACTCTCATGGGATGGCTGGGGACGAGGGAATGGAAAAGGTTAAAAGCCAGTGGCTTGTTTGTTTCAGCTGAAGGTACAAGGTAGAAACAAACACAACTGGAAGTGGTGGTGAGAGCTCTGTTTCTTCTCCAAGTTTTGGTCCTCAGCTCGCATAGCGGAAGACAGCTGCCGCGCGACCCAGGGCCTATCCTGGTGCCTCAGGCCAAGGGCCTAGGAGCACGCGAGTGCGCGAAGTGGCGGGGTGCAGGGGCTAGATTAAGGACCCCGTTTCACTTACGAGTAAACCTTTGTCAGACCCCTTATTGGGAGGGTGATAACACTTTTGCATTCATTTGCCTATCCATCCATCCATCCTTTGTCTCAGCGTCAAAGCCTGCGCCGGGTCAAGGCTTTATCGCACGCAACCACACAGGACTAGAGGGGGCACTTGACGCAGGAGTAAGATGTGGTGGGAGGACCGCCCAGGAACCCCCCACCGCGCGAGGTCCCTTCGCAGGAGGGGCGGGCGGCACCGGAGCGATAGTACCACGGGGCCGGCAGCCCCTCCTCCAATCCCCAGGACAAGGAACGCGCCCGCGTTCCACGTTCTCCCCGACGCTCTGGCCGCGAGGGCCCAGACCCCGGCCGGCCCGAGAGGCCCCGGCAGGTGCCAACGAGCCCGGGCCGTGCCTCAGGCAGGTCGCCGGGAGCCGGCCTCGGTTAGCGGGGCCTCAGAAGCTGTGGACGCCAGGACTAACCGGCTCGCCCCCCGCCCCGGCAGCTTCAGGAGGCGGGCCCGGCGTGGCCGCCCCTCCCCCCGCGCCGGAGGCCTGGAGCCCGGCGCGAGGCGCGCGGCGGCGCCTCTCGGATGCTGATTGGCCGGAGCCGCAGGGGGCGGGGCGGTGGGTGTGAAGGGGGCGGGCCCAGGCCGCTCTGCACTCGGGTTTTTCTCCGCTTCTGCGAGCTCTCTCATTGCATCATCTTCAGCCAGTGGCCGCAGTGAAAGGCTGGGCGCGGCGCGACCCACTCAGGCCCGGGCTCTAGTTCGGTCTCCCGCGTCTGGCCCTTCCCGCACCTGCTCCAGCGCCAAGGCCGGGGGACCCCAGCGGGCCGACTCCGAGAACCCGCTAGCCACAGCTAGCGGACCTCGTCTGCTCCTCGGGATCCATTCATTGAGAGCCGATTCTTTTCCCGGAGCCCGAGTCCCCCGCCTCCTCCAGCTCGGAGCCGCGGACAGGGCCATGGAGAAAAGCAGCGAGACCAACGGCTACCTAGACAGCGCCCAGGAGGGGCCTGCAGCGGGGCCTGGCGAGCCCGGGACCACTGCTGGACGCGCGGGGCGCTGCGCCGCCTTCCTGCGGCGCCACGGGCTCGTGCTGCTCACGGTGTCCGGGGTGGTGGCGGGTGCCGGCCTGGGCGCGGCGTTGCGTGGACTCAAGCTGAACCGCACACAGGTCACCTACCTGGCCTTTCCGGGCGAGATGCTGCTCCGGATGCTGCGTATGATCATCCTGCCACTGGTGGTCTGCAGCCTGGTGTCGGGCGCCGCCTCCCTCGACGCCAGCTCTCTCGGGCGCCTGGGCGGCATAGCCATCGCCTACTTCGGCCTCACCACGCTAGGAGCCTCGGCTCTCGCGGTCGCTTTGGCGTTCATCATCAAACCTGGATCTGGCGCGGAGACCCTTCAGTCCAGCGACCTGGGTCTGGAGGATTCGGGGCCCCCACCGGTCCCCAAAGAGACAGTGGACTCCTTCCTTGACCTGACCAGGTAATGTCCCCGCGACCTCCACCCCACCTCTCTGAGCCTCAGTGGGAGACGCCAGCTCTTTAATGCACTCTAGTTCATATGCCCCCATATTCATTCTGGCTGCTGGTGACCTTTAACAGTTTTAAATATCAAAATAACGTCTACAGACTTTGCGTGTTGACCACACCTGTGCAAACGTCAGCTGGAGTGCACCGGACATTTTCAAGGACCAGGACTCCATCTTTTAGCAAGACCCTTCCTACCGTTAGGTGGGAGTGTGCTAGAGAGAGGCAGAGGTCTCACCTGTACTTCACTTATACTCTTTGGCTGCCCTCTCTGGGGAAAAACATTCCAACCACGCCCCTATATTCTCACCTAATTTTCTCCCCCAGTGGTGCAAAGAAGCTTCTTAGAGCATTAGTTAAATTTTGCCGGTTGGGCCATTCTCCCCTGTAATCTGTGGCGTCTGTTTCAGCCCTTTGGCTGGGAAGAAGCTGGCAGTTTTTTGAAGTGTTGTCAGCGGACCCAAGAATAACAAGGCTGGAGTTAGTTGTGCAGGGCTCATTGCCCAGAAACATGCCTCTCAGCGGGGCTTGGGACAGGTTGCTCTCCATCTGCATAGTCAGGACCACTGTAGAGTATTGTGAGTTTCAAGGGGCTGTATTTGTGGGAAGATGTGAATTCTAGAGAGGGAGGAGAAAGAAGCATCTTCAGTTAACTTTGCCTGCTTTGGGGGACTCTAAACTTGCATTTCATCCCTAGAAATGAAGTGTAGTGTTTGTGGATTCGCCAAAGCCTCAGCTTCTTTTGATTTCTCCGTTAGCCCCGAGTTCACAGACGGGAGAACGGCAACCTAGAGGCATTTACTGACGTGGCCAGGTTCAGTTGAGTGGGGAGAGCTTGGCTGGCTCCCCCTCCGGCTTTTCAATAATTCTGGAATCAGAGCCTTGGACATATGTTTCGTCTTGAGTCACTGAAGCAAAACTCCTCATTGCTGAGGCTGTGAAAAACAGCAAACACTGGGCAAAGTGACTTGACTTCCTGCTGTTCCCATTTCTCCTTCTGGAAAATGTGATGACTGTCTGCCACTTAAGAGAGTGTTCATTTAAAGTTATAACAACAAAAAAAGTCAAAGGCATTTACTTTGAAAAAAAACAAACAAACCCATAACCTCTCTGATAAGGGGGACCAAAAAGTTCTTACCAAAAAGGTAGGTGGAGGTGGCCTCTTAGAACTTTGATGAGATATAGCCTTTGTCTAGTGTCTGGTAGCTGGTTATTTGGGGTCTTTAGAGATTGTTACGGTTTGAGGACTTTTAGGTGGGTACTGAAAAAGTCTACTGAGGTTGAGAGTAGTGGTCACTTACACTGATCGCTAAGCATCATGGCTTAGCGGTCAGTGTAAGGGCAGACTCTCAGTGGCTCAGGCTGAAAACTCAGAAGGGCCAAGTGAGCCTTCATCAGGGCTTGTTGGAAGTAGGTAGTGTTTCACGTGCCTTTGACTTATTACCTTCAGTGTATCAGTGAGGGAGCACGATTGTGGGCTTAAAGGAGTCTTTTTTGCAGGGATCAGTGGCTCAAGGAGTGTAGACGTTCTGACATGTTGGTGGTACCCCATGGGAAGACTGGTAGCCCTCTTTTGTCTCCGAGAGAGGCAATGGCTAAGAAACAAGGTGTAAGGGGAGAAGTGAGGGGTTACCATATTACCACGAGCCCAAGAAGGGACTTATTTCCTGATCGTGGTTTTCTAGTTTTAGATCCAAGTCTCTTCAACTCCTGCTTCTGAAGTGAATGACCCGGCATCCAGACTTAGTGGTCAGGATAAGTGTAGACTCTCGGTGGCTTGGGCTGAAAACACAGGGAAGGACCAAGGCAACCTTTGTCATGGCTTGTTGGAAGTAGGTAGTGTTTCATGACGCTTCCAGTGGCTGACCTTATTAATCCAGCAGCTCACAGATAAAGGTAGGGTAGGTGGTCGACCGTATTTTACCACTGAGAAAACTGAGACAGATTAAGTGATTTGCTCAAGGCCACAGAGTGGTTTATCAAAAGAGGGAGAGAAGAACTATGGGTCTGGTTCCCCTCTGGTTCAGGGCTCTATTTCTCCCACTCTTTCCTCCCCCAAATCAGCACACCATAGTAATGAGGCCATGCTACTGGTCTAGTCCCATCTCAGAAATGTTTGCCCTGATGCAGATGCTGACCAGGAACCAGGTAGGGTATGACACTCACTTCTTGTAAGCAGAGGAGTTGAGCCCCTTCAATGAAGGAAAGCGAGTTTGCGGGTTGAATCTGACATTCTCTTTGAGCCCCTATGAGAAGAAACAGAATCCTGAGTCACGTGGAAGTGCTTCCTGAGTCTGGGGACCCTCTGGGTAAATGCTTTAAAATTGTTTCCCTTGGGATTTCCCTGGCCCCCGGTGGTCCATTGGTTAAGATTCCACCTTCCAATGCAGGGGGTGCGAGTTTGATCCCTGGTTGGGGAACTAAGATCCCACATGCTGCAGTGTGTGGCCAAAAAGTAAAAAATAAATAAATAAATAAAATTACTTCCCTCAAAGAAACCTCACGGATGCCGATTTCATGTGACCCCGGGCATGTTCCCTGGCAAAAGCAGGGCACAGTCCTTTCTGCCTTGTGGGCAAGTGATGAAATGAGACTGCAGGCAAACACCTCAGTGATCCTGAAGGCCCGCCCCCTAGTAACTGCCTAGAACTTACACACCTGGAAGGAGTGGAAAAAGCCTCAGGTGATTTAGTGCAGCTGTATCCAAGGCTTTGCTCAAGTCCATGATCTTTCTGGATGGTGGAGATGCCCCAAACTCCTGCTGGATCTCTCTGCCATGATTTCTAATTTATTTTTTCAAGATGGAACTTCAAGTCAGAAAGACATGAAGTTAATAGATACTGATTGAGCCTTTTAGAAAGTTTGGAATGCCATTGCCAAGTGTTGTGATTTCCCAGCACAATGGATTAGAAATAGCACAGCAGACTGGGGCGTGGGGTGAGGCTAGAGCAGGCCCTTAGAGAGCTGGGAAGGAACAGTGACAGTAGCTGGCAGGTGGGAAAGTTACGGTTTCCTCCTGAGCGCCATGCTTAGGGACCTGGGAGAATGTCAGCACTCATTACTGGATGTGACCCAGAGTGACTTTTAAGCAGGTCTTCAGGGACCCAATTGTGGAATTCTTGGTCTCTAACTGCTTACTGATTGTGGGTCCTAGGACCTGTCCATAAATGTGCCTTGGCTTCCTCGTCTTTATAATGGCGATTATAAGAGCACCTGCCTCTTGGGATTGTGATGAGGGTTGAATGAGTTATGTGTGTAAAGCTCTAAGAATAGGACTGACCCAGTAAGGCCTGCTCTTGTTATAAATGGAGAAAGATTATGAGTGATGATGTTTTTCCGGTTCACATGAGTTAATGGGGATGATTCTCTTTTTATGTGTGTGCTAAGTGGCTCAGTCATATCTGACTCTGTGCAATCCCATGGACTGTAGCTCTCTAGGCTCCTCTGTCCATGAGATTCTCCAGGCAAAGATACTGAAGTGGGTTGCCGTTTCCTTCTCCAGGGGATCTTCCCGACCCTGGGATCAAACCCGTGTCTCTTATGTCTCCTGTACTGGCAGGCACTTTCTTTACCACAAGCACCACGTGTGAAGCCCGGCTCTCTTTTCATACTCTGAAATAAAGAGTGGGTGGGAAGAAAAGGATATTTGGAGAGCTCAGGATGACTTGAAGTTAATGGAGCTTTTTAGGTGTATTGGGAACCACGTGGAGCCTGGAGAAAAATCCTGGTGAACAGTGGCTATGTTTTGGACTAACAGAATCAACGATGTGGAACATTTGGGAAACGGAGAAAATCAAAACTAAACACAGAAGAGCCTTCCATTCTGAAATGGGGCAGAAATCCTCACATATCCTTCCCAACATCTGTTTTCTTTTTCCCTTGCATGATATGTGTCTGGTCTCCAAAGCTGACCTCAGGTTTCTTCACCTGTCAATGGAAAAGATTGAGGCAACCTTCCTCTGAGTGCTAATATTTGTGGTTTTCAAATGGAAAACCAGACACTGATGTGCCAAGGAGACAGGGGGTCTAAGGCACCGTCTGCACTGGCAGCCTGGAGAATGGCCCTGGGCCGTTGTCTTGCAGAACTGTACCCGTGGCTGCTGTATGCCTGGTAAAGACAACTGAGATTTTGCCTGTTGTCCAGTTTTCCAGGCTCTGTTGCTTTTCTTGCACTCATTTTCTCAACAGTGGACAGTGCTAGGAGCCTCTCCCCTCCTGGAAGGAGGCTCTAGGTCCTTAGTTTTTTTTTCTCCCAAGAACTGGATGACTATGAGGCCTCTCAGCCTGCAAAGAATGCATTTCTTCAGTAGAAGTGAAGAAAACTGTCAGCGACTGAGATCTGATATGAGTCCCTAGATCACAGTCAAGGGAGTGAATGATGAATCTTTTATTTAAATGTTGACCATAGCAGGTTATCTGACCTACGTCTCTCCCTTCTGTAGGCTAGATGAAGACTCCTAGCAAATCAAACGTGGATCCAAATTAATGGAGATTTCTCAGCCTACCTAGTCACTGAAACGGGCAGCTTGTAATTTAAAACTAATTTCTTTAGCTCGACACCAGGCCTGAAGAACATAAACCCAGAGAGACAGTGTGGATAGTGATGAAGTACAGACACTGAGGTCAGCTACCCGAGTTTGAATACAGCTTTACCACCATGGGATTTCCTAGTGGCTCAGATGGTAAAGAATCCGCCTGCAATGTGGGAGACTGGGTTCGATCCCTGGGCTGGGAAGATCCCCTGGAGAAGGGCATGGCAACCCACTCCAGTATTCTTGCTGGAAAATCCCATGGACAGAGGAGTGGGCTACAGTCAGGGGGTCTCAAAGAGTCAGACACGACTGAGCAACTGACACTTTGACTTCACTTTCACTACCACTTACTGGCTGTATGGACAGTCATTTAGCCTGTTTGTACCTCAGTTTCCTTATCTGTAAAATGCGGTTAATGATAGTGTAGCTACTACCCAGACTTGTTACAGGGATTGAAAGAGTTAGTATATGAGTATCTCTCTAATATTCTAGCATGTCCCAGCCTCTTGGGGACAGCTGAAGGCCTTGATACAGAGAATGAGTGGTCCTCTTAGCCTTGTTTCCTCCAATACCCCCCACCCCAGGGGCCCGGCATTAGACTTTCCAGCAGGACTCTAAAACTGAATGTGGGCCTCAAAAAGAGGATAGGTTACTCCCCCACCCCCTACTGTCTCCATAGTGTGGGCCCATCACCCCCAGCTCTCCCTCTGCTCCTGACCTTTTAGGGGGTACCAAGATCTGAAGGTGCACACCGCTGTTAGCTGACTCTGTAACAATGAACACTAGGGATGATAAATATTTATCAGGTGTACATTCAGTGTCATATCCTGTTCTGAAGAGTCTTTGAAATACTCAGAAATTCACTAACGACTGTTTGAAATGAAATAAAAGGAAATGCTGTTGGAACAAAAAAAATATACCTAAGCAAAAGTAAACTGCTTTACATTCTTCTCATATGGAACAGGGAAATGCATACCATCCTTGACAATAGGATCAGAAGAACAAACAGGACCAGATGTGTAAAGAAGGAACATTTGTGAAGTTTTTATGGTGTGAGCTGTACGAGCATGTTCAGTACTACTCACAGTAGTTCTGCTTTCGCCAGTTCGGCCTTGGCTCACACCAGTTTTTCTGTTTGCCTTAAACTATGTGTTCAAACGTTCCTAAAGCACTGGCAAGACTCGTCCATTCATTCTCTCCCAGGTTGATCTGACTTGGGTCTCTGGGTGTAGTAATACAGTCTTGGCACTTTTGCAGATGTTTTTGACTTAGATGCACTATGAGAAATACATTTTAGATGATACCATGCACATATGGACACCCCCACCTCCACATAGACAACCTGAAACACAGATTCCACAAAACCACATTTTAAGTGCTGATGCACGCTGCTCTTTTATATTCTGTCCAATGTATTACATCTTTTATAGAGTGCTCCTTAGAGCTGGGAAATACAGCTGGTATGTAATTCCAGAACATTTCTCAGAATCAAATTACAGAAAAAAGGACGTATTTGAGAATTTGAATAAAATGAAGAGCTCAGTATTTAGAAGCGCACTAGTACCCAGTGAAAATGAGTGCTCTGCAGAGGTGAGCCTGAGGAGCATTTGATCCTTCTGGTTCCCAGACGGTGGATCTTACAACATCGAATCTATACTGGAGTGGTGAGGTCCACAACTCACCAGCCACAAGTAACTATTTAAAGTCAACTAGTTTAAATGTAAATAAAATAAAAAATTCAGACTCTAAGTAGCACTTGCCATTGTTCAAGTGCTCAGTCGCCACACAACTAGCATATTGGACAGCATAAATACTGAAAGTCCTGTTGGAAGGTGCTGATCTGTATGGAACGTGAATGGGAGATATAGTGAATTCCTATCTCTGGACACTAAATGAAGGGTTAAATTGATCACTCTAAGATCCTATTCCTCATTTTGAAAGCACCCAAGGTTACTCTGTCGATGTGAGGGGCTGGGAAAAGTGCCTGGAGACAGAGGTCTGGGGGAAAAACTGCTTGTGTGATGGAGCAGACGATCCCTCAATACAGGAGAGCTCGGCAGTATGAAAAAGCCCAAGTTCACTGCAGCATCTATGTCTAAAAGCCAATGAAAGAGGGGGAACAAAAGTGCAGAGAGAACAAAATCAAAGAACTGACACACCTGACTGTAACACTTACTACAAAGAAAGCTACAGTGATCAAGACAGTGTGGTATTGGCAAAAGAATAGACAAATACATCAGTGAAACAGGGTAGAGAGCCCAGAAATCAACCCACCTAAATATGATCAACTGGTCTTTGACAAAAGAGTAAAGGCAATAGAATGGCACAAGAATCATCTTTTCAGCAGATGGTGTTGGAACACCTGGACATCCAAATGCAAAAAAAAGTGAATCTAAACACAGCCTTTGTGCCATTCACAAAAATCAGCTGAGAATGTATCACATATCTAAATGTAAAACGCATAACTGTAAAACTCTTGGAAGATAACATAAGATGACCTCTGATATGGCAATGATTTTTTAGATACAACACCAAAGGCAGGATCTATGAAGAGTAGAGAAAAATGTTTTGTCTTACTGCTGCGGCCAGCACAGCAGGTAGGGATCGAAAGTGGTTGATGCCCGGTTTGGGAAAAAAGAAACTAGAGACAGAATCAAAGTTTTAAAGATGGGACCGGGGGACTTAAGACCTCTTGGGTCAAGAGCCCTGTTCCTTGGAGCCACATCACTTTTATTTAGTGTCCTGGCAAGCAGAAAGTATCTGTTGCGTTATAATGAAGTCAGCCTCCTGTGTCCCCAGTCACATCTCCCATTTTATTGATTACTTTAAACTATATTTGTTATTTTCTTGTACAAGGGCTATCACCTAGCTGGAGGTCATAGACCGGCATATGCCTTGGGAAAACATCTTAGTGTGTGCACAGCAGCGTTCTGAACTTGCGCTGACCTGGCGTTCCAAAGTCCACACTGTGTGGACTTTTTTTCCTTAGCTTAGCAGGGCATGACAACCCCAACTGATCAACCCAATGTACTTTTATTTGGGTTATGCTGTATTGCTGTATTTTGCTTTTATTCTTTTCCCATGGTGATTTTCTCATGGCTTAGCCAGAGCAACAGGCAGCTGACTACTAACCCCTGCACCTTACTCCTGCAGCCTCACACCCTTGCCCCTTGGAGGGCAAGTAGAGGAGGGGGCGCTCCTTCTCCTGGCCTGTGGCAACGAGGGGAACTAAAGGAGAGTGATTCCGTGGGTTCAACTCATTGCCCCCCAGCGTTTCCTCCCAAGGGATTAATATTTGAGAGCTAAATTGTGTAATCTAAAAAGTTCAGTCATCCCATTGAATGTGCATATGTTTTTTGGTTGTCAGATCTCCTTTGCAGTTAGCACTGTATCTTTTGTCCTAACTTTTTAAGGAATTTTGAGATGTGATTTACATACAAGAGATGCACCCATTTCAGGGGGGCAGTTCAATGAGTTTTGACAGATAGATAAACCACTTAATCACTACCACAATCCGAAGAGTGAACATTTTTGTCTCCCATGACCCTTCTCAGCAGTTCCCACACTTTATCCCTGTCCCCAGGCAGCTTTGGATAGAAAGTTTTGCTTTCTATCACTGTGAATTAGTTTTGCTTTTTCTAGAGTTTCATGGCAATGGAATCACTCAGTATGTACTTTTCTTTGTCTGGCTTCTTTTGCTCAGCACAGTGTTGTTGAGATTCTCCATGCTGTGTATATTAGTGATTGATTCCCTTTTATTTTCAAGTAGAATTCCTTTGTATGGATTTATCGTAATGCTGTTTGTCCATTCATCAGTTAATGGACATTTCCGTTTCAAGCAGTTATGAATAATGCTGTTATTCATATAGGTCCTTTCCACAGACATAGGTTTTCATTTCTCTTAGCTAATATCTAGGAGTAGAAATGCTGGGTCATATGGTAAGTGTATGTTTAACTTTATAAGAAACTGCCAGAACACATCAAGTTCTTAGGAATTTGATTCTTTTGGCTGGAGTTGCCGTTTTGACTCTAATATTGAATGTACCCCTCTATTCCCATTGGATTTTGTAGACTTTCTGAAAACAGATTGGTCTAGAAGTTGTGGGTTAGGATCCATTCTGGGTGAGGCAGTATTGGGTTATTGCTTTCGCTAGAGACACCAGGCTGGCCAGATAGTAGGGTTTGAACAAGTGGTCTGTGACCCTTGGAAGAGAGTGTGTTTCAAGGCTATGGGAGAGGCTGTGCTTGTACCAAGTGAGGAAACTGCTCATTTCTGAAGGATGTGAAGTATTTGTGGGGGAAATCATCCCCCATGGAGAAGGTAGAGGGCTTCTATCCCAGCTCTCTCCTTAACTTCTCTGTCCTTTTAGGGAGAGAAGCAGGTGGCCAGCTCAGTCTGAGAACTACTGTGGTGGATGTAGAATGGACGAAACCTTGGCTCAGGGCCTGTTTTTGCTTCTAACTAATATAGCAAATGGAAATGAGATACCAAATAAGACTGAGAAAGGTGCTTTGTAATGGAAATCATAGGCAAAAGTAAGTTGCTATTCATCTATACATTAACAAATAACCAATACCGATGCCTAGTCTGTTTCTACCTTCCTTTTAAAATAAATAATGCTTGTAATAGGAATCAAATTTCAGATCACCATTTTGCAATGGTTAATTCAACAGATCACATTTTGTCTGTTTAAATACAGCCATGTACTTTCGGGTATTCTTTAAGTATGTTGAAAGCAATTCAGGTTTCATAGACAAGCAAGTGAGGAAATGCTGAGCTGTTGGCTGTCTTTTGGAAGCACCCTGAGTGTTCTAACAAAGTCATTTTTGTGTTTCGTTAACCCTGTTGGTGGGTGTATTATCTCTTGTATAGCAAGTTACCACCATTTAACAGCTTAAAGTCACACATTTATTATCCCACAGAATCTGTAGTGTCAGGAATCCTAACATGGCTTAGCTGGGCTTTCTGCCTCAGAGTCTCTTAAAAGGCTGCAATCAAAGTGTCGGCCACAGCTGGGGTTTCATCTGAAGGCTAAACTGAGGAAGGATTCCCCTCTGAGGACACATGGTTGTTGGCAGAATTCAGTTCCTTGAGGTTCACACTGGGAGCCTCTGTTCCTAGCTGGCTGTTGGCCAGAGACCGTCTTCAGTGTCTTGTCATATGGGTCTTTCTGACATGGCGGCTTGTTTCATCAATATGCAAGCCCAGAAAGCAATGAAGAGTGTCTTCTAGCAAGATAGAATCCACAAGCTTATGTAACCATATCACAAGAGTGATATCCCATTACCCTTACTGTATTTTGTTTGTGCTCGTATTCATGCTAAGTCACTTCATTCATGTCCAATTCTTTGTGACCCATGGACTATAGCCCACCAGATTTCTCTGTCCCTGAGATTCTCCAGGCAAGAATACTGGAGAGGGTTGCCATGCCTTCCTCCAGGGGATCTTCCCCACCCAGGGATTGAACCCGCAGCTCTTTTATCTCCTGCATTTACAGGCAGGTTCTTTACTACTAGTGCCATCCTGTTGACTAGAAGCAAGTCATAGCCCCCACCCCCACACTCCACCATGACACACACACTCAAGGGGAGGGTATTACACAAAGATGTGACTACCAGGAGGCCTCTTAGACTCTGCTTGCCAAGCTGGGCTGCAGTCAGACCTGCTGACCTCTGAAAGTGAATACATGCAAATAGTTGCCTAGAGATTCTAACACTGTGAATAACTCATCCACAGAAGTAAGAATTAATGGATGTTTGGCATTGATTATAAAGGATGAGCTTTTACTCTGCAGACTTACTATAGTAAGTCAGTAGAAAAATGGATTGTCAGTGGGATTTTCATATGTCACAACTCAGTTCTCAGTTCAGTTGCTCGGTTGTGTCCAACTCTTTGCAACCCCATGAGCTACAGCACACCAGGCCTCCCTGTCCATCACCAACTCCCGGAGTCCACCCAAACCCATGTCCATTGAGTCGGTGATGCCATCCAACCATCTCATCCTCTGTCATCCCCTTCTCCTCCTGCCCTCAATCTTTCCCAGCATCAGGGTCTTTTCAAATGAGTCAGCTCTTCGCATGAGGTGGCCAAAATATTGGAGTTTCAGCTTCAACATCAGTCTAGCATCTGTACAAAATCTGACCCAAAGGAGGCTCGATAAAAGCTATTTGCCTGCCAAGGTTTTGGTTTCAAAATCTAGTGTAAATGGATCAGTTCTATTGCTCTCCTTTTATAACAAAATTCTATAATTTCCTTCATCCTGAAATGAAATCCATAAATAGAATTTACCCTACACATAATCTCAAACATCAATATGACTTAAGTGTAATATAAAAAACCTACCAGATTGGTGGTTGCCATAGGTGATGGTGGAGGGTGGGATAAATAGGTAGAAGGGATTACTACATATTTTTAAAGATAGAAATAAAAAAGTACACTGTAAAGTTTTTAAAAGTTAAATACTGAAGGAAAGTAATTCATAGTAAAAATAATGTATTTCAAGATATGAATGCTCTAAAACAAAATGGTTAGGTGCTTGCTTCTGAGTTTAGAATCACCATTAATGAGAGAGCTTTAAATTCAGACTGATACTCAGTTAATAGCATGTGTGATTAAGGGCCCAGATCCTACAATTTTTCATTAGTGATGTGATTTCCCGGAAAGTGAATGATTCTTGAAAATATTCTGAACAAAGCAAAGCAAAAAAATCATCCCACATTTTACACAGGAGTTTCAGTCCTAGAAAATTCAGTGTATATTCAAACTTCACAAAAAATACTTTGCTTTGAAGTTAGTTTTTAAGCTCAAATAATTTATAAATAAGATTTTCCTCTACAGCTTTGTGTTGTACAGGACATTGGGAAGTATGAGGGCCTTGAGACTACTTATTACACAGGACTTTGCCACACTTAGCAGAACAAATAGCTGGGACCTGGCGCTTCTGCCCAAACATACTCCCCCAGTTCCAGGAATGCCCCCCAGTTATCGTAACAACAAAGCATTCTCTTGGATTTCAAGAGTTAGCAGTGCCACTTCCCACTGAAAACCACTGCCTTAGGGCCTAGCCACTAGGGGAAAGGAAAGTGATGCAGTTATTCTGGTTTGCTTGGACACAGCTAAATATCAAGGGTACCACGAGGGAGATGAAGATAGAGATCAGTGCTTCAGAGTCTCTATTGTGACCCTTCAGCCAAGGCACAGTTGAGTGCTTGGATCAAGCAGAAGATGGCAATAACTGCAGGACATGGGAAGAGAGGAAACCCTGTGTGTTAGGCTGTCAAGTGTGGGCATCTTAAAGTGAACGTGTTGAACGACAAATTTTAAGGATACTGACAAAGTGCTTTCTTTTCCAACAGAAACCTGTTTCCTTCAAATCTTGTGGTTGCAGCTTTCCGGACGGTAAGCTTGATGCTTTGCTAAAAATAGGAACCTTTGGGTGTTATATTTTTATAGCATATAAATTACTGCTATAGAGTTAGGTAAGGTATCATTGGCCTAAATTTTTATAGATGGGCCCCTGGAGTGAAAACAAACAAAACAACAAGAAATCAAAAAATTGTCCAAAATATCCCACTAGTTCCAGCATCTTTTCACATCACCTAATACCCTCAAATCATGTTTTAGGGAGCTCTTAAATATTTTAGAATTTTAATTTTTTTTATCTTTTTAAATTTTTTGGCCGCATTGCGCAGCCTGTGGGATCTTAGTTCCCAGACCGGGGATTGAACCTGGGCCGTGGCAGTGGAAGTGCTAAATCCTAACCACTAGACTGCCAGGGGAATTCCCTAGAATCTTTTAAAAAAATGCATTTTTATCTTTTTTTCTGATTATAAATATAATGTATGCTCCTTCCAAAAAAAATTAAAGTACAAAAGAATAGAAGGAAATAAAAATCACCGATAATCACTACCTTGAGCTACCCATTAACATTTTGTTATACATGTTATACATGTTTCTATACATGTGCGTGTACCTGCACACAGACACACACGCACACAAGATTTTAAAATAATTATACTACATACATTGTTATTATGTATACACATATTGTTCAGCAACCAGCTCTTATTGTGACCATTTTCTCATGTCGGTAAACATCCTTCTGCATGAGTTATTGGCTATGGTATGAACATGTCATAATTTTACTCAATCAGTCCAGTGTGGATGGCTGTTTCTAGTTTTCCCCTAATTTTAGCAACCCTGAATGTAATGTTCCTACAGCCAAGCTTTACACAGAGAAGGAATATAAAGGTCTAGGTTAGATGGACTAAACTGATTGCCTTTTTCACGCACTGTCTTTTCAGTTTCCACTCAGTCTTGCTCTTTAAAAAAACAAACAAAAAAACCCTGGCTATAAATACAGCTGTGGCTTGTATGTATAATGTGAGATAGAAGATAAGAGAAAAATGAAAAGTGTCATGGCTTTCAATGCCTGCCACGGAAGGTGTGGGGTGGCTTTTGTATCCCCTGCCACTCTTAATCACAGGACAGCTGATCATCTCTGCCTGTCTGAAAGCTTGAGAAGTCAAAGCTGAGAGAGACCAGAGGTCTTTAAAGGCAGGTTCAAAGCAGAGGCCTCTGGGTCTGAACTGCCTAGTGGGCCCCTTTTTAACAGTTCAGAAGCCTCATGTCCTTAGAACGGTGAGGAAAGGTGTCATCTAACAGAGTCCCCTAAACGTTAGTGCACACTGCTGCAGGGAGACACCTGTGTGTGTCAGGCAGAAGTTGTGAAGTCAACCACAGGAGCAGAGTTGGAAAGACAGTTCCCCTCTGATGAGTGGGTCTCCCAGAAAACTCAGCCAAAAAACACCATCTTGCCCCCCATCCTTTGTTTTGAGGAGTGGAGGGCTGAAGGCGTATTAGAAACAGATGCTGAAAAGCAGTCAAGCTCAAGTAAGTTTTGGAACAGAGTGGAGCGTAAATAAATGAATGAAAAGAAAATGACACGTCAAAAAAGTGAACTTTAGTATTATGGAATGAATACCAAAGTTCCCCAAATAATGTGAAATCTCAGCCATTTGAGATATCAGCTTGAAATTGTACAGACCTTCCCCAAGCCAAGGTCTGGGGACCGAGGAAATTCTCTCCATTCCCCTGGGTTCCTAAATAATCAGCGGTCTCCTGGAGAGCATGTTGCCCTGGTCTTAAGTGACTTTGGTACAGTCCTCAGAGGCCCTTGTCTGGCCAAGCAAGTGAGGAATGCCAGCAGACCTGGAGGGAAGAACGACAAAGTAGCAAGAGGCCCAGCAGTCCTCTGGATTTGGGAGAACTTGGGAAAGGTCTTCAGCTGTGAACTGACGGGGTTTTCTCTTTCTCTCGCTCACAGTATGCAACTGACTACAGAGAGGTGACCCACAACACAAGCGCTGGAAACATAACCGTTGAAAAAGTAAGAGTTTTTGTGAGATCATGTACGACAATCCTATAACACAAATAATGCTTCTGAACTCAAGGAGCATACATGATGCTCATTTTTTTCTCAGCAGGACTGAAGACTGGGGTTTGAATCGCACAGTTTAGATTTGCTGTTTGGGCCGTTTACCATCTTTAGGATGTCCATTTCATTGAATTGAAACTAATGTCCCCTTTCTTAAAAAAAAATTGGGTAACATCCCTTCTGTTTTTCTGAAATATAAATAATAGGTCGTTTAACCTACCCTTGCACATACAATTTGTCTTAGGGGTTTAACTCACTATAACCATCATTCATTCACAAGTATGTTTTGAGTACCTTTTGAGTTTCTTTTGTTGTTGTGTGTGTGTGTGTTATTTTTTTTGGACACACCACAAGGCATGTGGGAATCTTAGTTCCCTGACCAGGAATTGAACTTGAGTCCCTTGCAGCTGAAGCACAGAGTAATCGCTAGACCACCAGGGAAGTCCCTTGAGTACCTATTGTTTACCAGACACTGAGCTAAGTCCTAGCATTCATGCTGGAGCTGAAAGGGACAAGGGACCTCAAGGATTATTTAGTCCAGCCATGAAGCTGCCGTGGGAAGAAGGAGGAACTTTGCCCTTCCCCCATCCCCCATATACCTCCCCAGGGCTAAGTGGCTCTGAGCTCTACCAGCCTGTCTTTGATTGAACAAAAAGTTCTACTTTTTTAAAAAAAAGTTGAAAGCTAATAGTTTAGTCCCTTTCACTTCGAAGCACCTGAAGCTCAGAGAAGTTATTTTAATATCAGAGCCAGGACTAGGGCTCAGACTAGAATGATGGTAAAAATGCTCTGTCAGTTTTTACCACACTGACATGTTTCCTATTCAGAATTTCATAATGTGTTGTGATGGAATAAAATGTTTGTCTAACATATATGCTTACAGTAGTGAGATTCAGTACTGCTGGAAAAAAAATAAAGAACACATTATATTTATACATTTTAGGTCGGTAATTTAGGAAAGAATATCCTGAAAATATACATGTTGATTCTGAACATCATTTTTGAAATTTTTCAGTGAGGAGACTATGGTAAGAACCTAGCAACAAAGAATTAGTAGGGAAAGTTAGAATCACTGATTTTTTTTTTTTTTTTTTTGCCACACCCTTGAGGCTTATGAGGCTCTTAGTTCCCTGACCAGGGATTGAACTGGGGCCTACAGCAGTGAAAGCACTGAATCCTAATCACTAGACCATCAGGGAATTCCCTACAATCATTGACTCTTGATCTGAAGGACCTTTTCAGCTTATCTTTTAAAGTGAAGTGAAAGTGAAGTGAAGTGAAAGTCTCTTAGTCGTGGCCAATTCTTTGCGACCCCATGGACTATACTGTCCATGGGATTCTCTAGGCCAGAATACTGGAGTGGGTAGCCTTTCCCTTCTCCAGGGGATCTTCCCAACCCAGGGATCGAACCCAGGTCTCCCGCACTGCAGGCAGATTCTTTACCAACTGAGCCACAAGGGAAGCCCTGTCTTTTAAAAGCAACCCTTTGAAATGATTGTCCAGCCTCTAGCTGAGCACATCCCGTGAGGAGAGGCTCAGTACTTTCTGCTTCAACCTGTGCCCATTTCCAAAGCTTTCACAGTTAACAAGTAGGTGAAAAATCCTGTTTGTTGACTTCCCAAATCCTGAGACTCCATCTCCCCTTGAGTTTCCGGCCTCTTGATCTGTGCAATCACTGAGTAGTAGAGGAAATATGAGCCTTTCCTCTTTCTGAGCACACTGTTTCAGTCTGACGGAGACCTGAGCAAATGCATTCTTTAGTCCTCACTCATCTGTTGTAAACTCAGACCCTGTGTCCCCTCTGATCCTACAGATCCCCATTGGCACCGAAATTGAAGGGATGAACATTTTAGGATTGGTCCTTTTTGCCCTGGTGTTAGGAGTGGCCCTGAAGAAACTCGGCTCAGAAGGAGAAGAGCTCATCCGTTTTTTCAATGCCTTCAATGAGGCGACCATGGTGCTTGTATCATGGATTATGTGGTGAGTGTCACCCTGCCACCCCCTCTCTCTCTCATCTCCCCTGCTATCCAGAAAAGAACCCCACTTAGCTGTTCTAGGTCACCCCTGTGGGGCCACCTGGCCCAGTGCTGTCTGTGGATGATGCACCATGACCAGTCTTGGTACAAGGGTTGAAGGATCTCAGAGAAATAGGCATGCGCTGTGGTTACTAGTCACTTCCGTGTCACCCACAGTGACCCCTGGGGTTCTATCATTGATGATTTATCAATGAGTCCCACCATCATTCTTGCCACATCTTGTGGGGCAATGAATTCCATATAAAATCAGGCTCATTTCTCTTTAAAGAATAGATTAAAGCTTCAGAAGGGCCCCTTACTATAGTATTTTACAACATGGAGAACAAATCCATCTTTACCCCATATGTACAAGTAAACTTGGAACAGTCTCTTTATATGAATGTCTCTTTATATAATAGCAATGAAAGGGTAATTGTTTAATAAAAACCACCAGATTGATTTCTGGCTAACAAGGAAAAATTTGACAAGATCTCTCAAAGTAACTTCTCAGAAATCATACGAATTCCAGTGGCAATGCTTCAGTAAGCTTTATCCTGCTGTCTTACTGAAGCCAGACTGTGTGGGTTTTAGTTTCTACCCATTCGTTGTTGAGAAACTAGTTTATCTTTTCATGCACAAAACTTGTTCCTTACTGTCAACCCTTAAATATCCTCGGATGTCTCTCTCTCAGATGGCACTGGGATGGCAGCTGGATTGATTTTAAGAGAGAAGCCTGGAATTTGGTAGGAAAGCTTGAGATTGGTTGGGAAGCCAAGTTCAGAGCCTCCACTGGTGGTGTTTATCCCGCTTAACCAACTTTTCTTGCTCAACCCCAACTCCAGAGTCTGAGTTTGTATCGGAAACATGACTCTTCATATGACTGCTGTTCTGGGGAGAAAAATATTTCCAGAAAGGAAAAAGTGTTTTCATCCTGTCAGGTTCTTTCCCTGGCTTATTTTAGTCTGAAATCCTCCCAAAGGTTGGATTAAAGGAACTGTGCAGGAAAGTGATGTTCCTATGTGAAGACATTTGTTTTCAATCTGAAACCAATTTACAGTCATTCCTTCAACGTGACGTGTTAGTTACAGAAGCAGACATTTAGAAAGGCAGACCTGGCTGAGTGTCTTAACTGCAGTGGGATATCTGTTGCCCAGAAAGTGCATCCCACACAGAACTGGGGTTTAGGATGCCTTAACTGGTTAAAGGGGCTTCCCTGATGGCTCAGTGGTAAAGAATCTGCCTGCATTGCAGGAAACACAGGTTCGATCCCTGGGTCGGGAAGATCCCCTGGAGGAGGCCGTGACAACCCACTTCAGTATTCTTGCCTGGAGAATTCCATGGACAGAGGAGCTTGGCAGGCTACAGTCCATGGGATCATGAAAGAGTCTGACATGACTTAGTAACTAGAACACACACACACGTACACACACAGAACTGGTTAGAGGATCTCCCCCAGGTGTGGGAAGGATCTTCAGTAGTAGCTCTTTCTTTCCTTCACTAATTACCTACTACAATATCAGGCACCTGCCTAGCATGTACTGTTCATAGAAATAACTTCTCAGTAGCTGGTCAGCAAACCTTGCAGGCCATATGGTCTCTGTCATAACTGCCAATACTGCCATCACAGGACAAAAACAGTCATAGACAATTTATAAATGAATGAACTTAGCTGTATTCCAGTAAAACTCATGGTGCCAACCCATGCATTAAACTGTCCAGGGAGGAAGGTGGGAAGGGAGTCCTCTGAAAGTATTAGAAGAAAATACAGGGGTAGAGAAAGTCCTCCTACACAAATACAGAAAGGAAAAGCCATAAAAAGCTGCTAAATTTGATTCCACCAGAATATAAAATGTTTGCATGCAAATGATACCTTGGATGAAGTTATAAGACAAGACACTCATTGAAAAAAAGTGATATATATTTACATATAGTCTCTATACACACACACACAAACACATTGACGCTCAAAGCATTGGGATTGAAAGTACTGGTACAAGTTCACAAAATGTTAATCTTTCTGTAGTGAAATTAATAAAGAACTTGAGAATAAATGTTAAAAAACTTTTATAGCAGTTTCATATTCTTCAGCATCCAAGCCATGATGATTGTTCTATTTTTGGGTATGTGTGTGTGTGTCTTTTCTAAGAATGCTGGTCCATGACCAACTGGGTAGAAATGAACCAGTCTTTCACCAAAGATAGTTTGAGAAGCACTAATGTAAAGAGCCCTGACTACTGAAAAGGAAAAGTGAGACTGAATAAACTCTTAGAAAATGGACAAGGTAGGTGATCAGGCAATGCACAGAAGAGGAAACCTGAATGACCAATAAATGTTTTAAGGCCAACTTATTAGAAATCAGGGAAACAGAAAGCTTGGTTCTATCAGGCACTGATAAGGGTGAAGTTAAGATTTCTGAACAGCAGCACTATTTTTTTTTCCTTTGAAATTTCAGGAATTTTTATTTTCATTTTTCTGCATTTCCCACTTTCAACAATAAAAACCTGTTTCTTTTTTATTGAGATTTAGTTGATTTAGTTGATTTAGGGCTTCCCTGGTGGCTCAGCTGGTAAAGAATTTGCCTGTAGTGCAGCAGACCTGGGTTTGATCCCTGGGTTGGGAAGATCCCCTGGAGAAGGGAACAGCTACCCACTCCAGTATTCTGGTCTGAAGAATAGTCCATGGGGTCGCAAAGAGTTGGGCACGACTGAGTGACTTTCACTTAATCACTAATCATTGATTTATGATGTTATATTAGTTTCAGGTATACAGCATGGTGATTCAAAGTCTTTATAGATTATATTCCATTTATGGTTACTATAAAATACTGGCTATCTTTCCAGTATTTTGGCTATTGTGCTGTACAACATACCCTTTATTAGCAGCACTATTGACGTTCTTTGTTGTGGGGGCTGTCTTGTGTGCTGTAGGATATTTAGCCACATCCTTGGCCTCTAGCCCCTAGATGCCAGTAGCACCCCCTACCAAAGCTGTGACAACCAAAACTGTCTCCAGATATTACTTAATGTGCCCTGGGGACAAAATCATCATTGGATGAGAACCAGTGGTGCAGGGAAAGGATTATTCTCCTAGAAGCCACTGGGAACATGAATTAGAACAGCCACATTGGAGAACAATTTGTCAGGATCTCCTAAACTTTAAAACACACCCCATGACTCAGTAGCCCCACTTCATGGTGTCTCTACCTGGAGAACATAGGCATGTGGGCACAGAGAGGCCTGTTTGCAGTGTTCTGTGTGGTGATGAAAACCTGGGAATAATTTAAATGCTCATCAACAGGGCAATGCAAATAATCTATAGTGTAGTTCCGAGGATGCTATTTTAAAAGAATGAGACAAAGGTGGAATCAACCCAAATGTCCATTGACGAATGGATAAGGAAAATGTGGGATATGCATACAATGGAATATTATTCAGCCTTAAGAAGGATTGAAATTCTGAGGAGTGCTACAATATAGAGGAACCTTAAAGACATGAATGGTTTGCCATGCTCTCCTTCAGGGGATCTTTCCAACCCAGGGATCAAACCCGGGTCTTTTGCATTGCAGGGTGATTCTTTACTGTCTGAGCCACCAGGGAAGCCGCAAGTGAAATAAGCCAGACACAAAGGGGCTAAAATTGTATTATTCCATTTATAAGGGTACCTTGAATAGTCAAATTCATAGAGACTGAAAGTAGAACAGTGGTCTCTGAAAGCAGCAGTGAGGGAGAACATGGGGTTGTTGTTTACTGAATACAGAGTTTCTGTTTGTGAAGACGAAAAAGTTCTGGAGATGGACAGAGGTGATAGTTGCACAAGATTTTGAATATACTTAATGTCACCAAACTGTACACTTAAAATGGTTAATATGGTCAGTTTTATGTTATGCATACTTTACCACGATAAAAAAAAAGACCAGAATGAGGTAAATGTCTATGTATTGATATGAAAAGGCCTCAAAGACATAATAGGGAATTTAAAAAAAACATGCAGATTTAAACACATGTATCTAAAAAAATAGGAAGTGGTTACCAGAGGAGGGGGCTGGCTTGAGGATAGGGCCTAACGATTTTGGTCTTAGTATCATGTTTTAATTTTTTGAAAGGAGAATGTATTCGTGTATTACTATAGGATTTAAAAATAATAATACTTCTTAGAATACCTCTGGGAAGAAGTCTCAAGAAACCAGTGACACTGGCTATCTCTCCTTGGAAGGAAACCTGGTACTTGAGAGGACAGAGGTGGCAGGTAGACTGCATCCTTTTGTACTCTTTGAAATTTGAACTGTGTGACATTATTATCTATATAATTAAAATTTATAAATAAAGTCAATAGTTATAAAATTCATCTTCAGTTCAGTCCAGTCTCTCAGTCATGTCTAACTCTGTGACCCCATGGACTGCTGCATGCCAGGATTCCCTGTCCATCACCAACTCCCAGAGCTTACTCACACTCATGTCCAACCAGTCAGTGATGCCATCCAACCATCTCATCCTCTGTCGTCCCCTTCTCCTTCTGCCTTCAGTCTTTCCCAGCATCAGGGAGTCAGTTCAATGAGCCAGTTCAAACCAGTCAGTCCAATGAGTCAGTTCTTCACATCAGGTGGCCAAAGTATTGGAGCTTCAGCATCAGTCCTTCCAATGAATGTTCAGGACTGATTTCCTTCAGGATTGACTGGTTTGATCTCCTTGTAGTCCAAGGAGCTCTCAAGAGTCTTCTCCAACACCACAGTTCAAAAGCATCAATTCTTCAGCGATCAGCCTTCTTTATGGTCCAGCTCTCACATCCATACATGACTACTGGAAAAACCATAGCTTTGACTAGATGGACCTTTGTCAGCAATGTTTCTGCTTTTTAACATTTTTTAAATTCATCCTCAGTTAAGCTCAAAACAGCAGACTTTTGTCCTTTGTAGCTCCCATAGTTAATTTCTTCCCTTCCTTCCTCCCACCCGGCCATTAAAAAACCTTCTCGCTCCAAGAGTGTTCCCAGAAGGTCATTGTTAGTGACTTTTTCCCACAGAATCATGTTTTCCAACCCACAAAGAATTTGAAACTTCACAAAAGCTCAGGGCTCAATTCTGTATCACAGCAGTTCTGCAAAATGTAATAGATGTTAGTCTTTCATGTTTCTGAGTTCTTAGAGCAAGCCTGAGCAAAGCTGAAAGTCAAGCCCACAGTTGCAGAGGCTTTAATCTCAAAGAGTTCCTCCCACTTGGGAGCCCACGTGGTTGGTAGCATCCAGCTGTTAAGAACGTACAATATCCAAGGGGAAAGAAGTCTGGGTCCTCGTCCTGACTTCACACCCACGATGAGTGATCATGTTAATTTTACTCAGTTTCATGGCCTGTAAAATAGGCACGGCATACCCCCATCTTTTTCTATTTCTCAGAGTCATCCCAGGGAGAGATGAAGACTACCTAGTTGAGAGTCCGCAAATCCCACATCAGGAAGGGCCCGCATCTCTCAGCCCCAGCATCCTCACCCTTGCTCACCTGTGCCCTGTGCTCACATCCTAGGTACGTACCTGTGGGCATCATGTTCCTGGTTGGAAGCAAGATTGTAGAAATGAAGGACATCATCATGCTGGTGACCAGCCTGGGGAAATACATCTTCACGTCTATATTGGGCCATTTTATTCACGGAGGAATTGTTCTGCCACTTATTTATTTTGTCTTCACGAGAAAAAACCCATTCAGGTTCCTCCTGGGCCTCCTCACACCGTTTGCAACAGCGTTTGCCACCTGCTCCAGGTGAGTGGCTTTCAGTTGCC
Source organism: Okapia johnstoni (assembly GCA_024291935.2). Lineage (NCBI taxonomy): Eukaryota > Metazoa > Chordata > Mammalia > Artiodactyla > Giraffidae > Okapia > Okapia johnstoni. Next base: position 76,072,569 of record CM044306.1, on the reverse strand, counting down.
CTTGGCTTCCCTTGAGCTTGGAACCAGATGAGCCCATGGTGGATGCACAACTAGCATCTTGACAAATTTTAATTTCTTAAAAACTCTAAATTGGTTTCATCTGATTTTTTGCACTGTCAGCCCTATAGCTCTTAGGGAAGTAGATTTTTAGGATTGCCAGAATGAGAGATTGCCTCATTTCCTTCTCCTTCTTGCTTCTTAAAGGTCAGTTAGATCATAATTTTGCCCAGTTGTGGGTCCTCACCCTAATTAGAACTCAGCCTGAGTGAAAGAAGACAACCACTTGACTCAAAACTCATTGCAGGAAAGTTTCTAGAATATCTGCTCAGTTCTCCCTTTGGATGGGTGAATTAGGAAATGAGACCAAGACATAAGGCATCCTGGTGAGGGATGTGTGCTCAGCTCTCTAGAGGTCCACAATATTGTGGGATTATCTAATTTAGCACAAAAGATGGACCTTGTCATGGCTGATATTCTTCTAGAAAAACACTGGGCTTTCCAAATACAAAGAAAACTTTCAAAGGGTGGCGGCACATCTCTTGATTCACACATTTAGTTTTTGCCTCTCTACTGCATGTTTCCCACCATCCTGCCCTGCAGTGTCTATGACAGGGTTGTGGTGTGGGAAGAATGAAGGAGGTAAGTTTCTCCGGCTTTGGCAGAAACCAGCCTACTTCAGCTATGCCAGCCACACACTGCAGAGTCTGCAGGACACACTGGAGGGAGCAGGTCTTATTCTTTGTTATCTTGGGATGCCGTTCCTCTTCCCAAACTCTCAGAGCCATTTCTTTTTCTCTTTTTTTTGGCCACACTCCCATGGCATGAGGAACTTCCCTGACCAGGGATTGAACTCACGTCCCCTGCAGTGGAAGCACAGAGCCTTAACCACTGGACCACCAGGGAAGTCCTGTCAAAGCCATTTCTGCTTCTTGGCCTAGAAGAAAAAACATAGTTTGCCTTTTACTTTTTGGAGGGGAACATGTTCAAGAGAGGAGATGCATGTGTAGAGTAAATAGTTCTTTGTTCTTTTGAGAATATTTTGCACTGTGAGACAATGTGTGGTTCTTGGGAAATCTGGAACGGGTGTATCCAGGTGAAAAATAACGTAAATCTAGAAAGCCCAATTTTGAACACTTTGGGAAAGCAATTGACAAAACCCCTTGTGTGACAGATACTCTCCAACATTTCTGATTTTTCTTTTATTTCAAGCAGAGAGTGCCATAACCTAGGATGGTGCTAATTGCTCTGTTCCTGGGTCTAAGCTGAGTAATAGGTTAGCCTGCTCACGAAGGACTATTTTCTTGTTTGGTTGTTTGCCTTTCCCAGCTCGGCAACCCTTCCCTCTATGATGAAGTGCATTGAAGAAAACAATGGTGTAGACAAGAGGATCAGCCGGTTCATTCTCCCCATCGGGGCCACGGTGAACATGGATGGTGCAGCCATCTTCCAGTGCGTGGCTGCAGTGTTCATTGCCCAGCTCAACAACGTGGAGCTGAGAGCTGGACAGATTTTCACCATTCTGTAAGTTCTGTATTCTTTCCTTCATCTTTAGGCCTGGTTTAAACTTTGAGATTTTTTTATTGTGATTTCCTTTGAAAAACTTCATGAATACAATCTTACCATGACTCGGGTATCTCATTTGTAAATGAAGACAGCATGAATTCATTACTTGAAGAAAGTGGATCCTCTCTCAAGGGTGCAGCCTACAAACTAGGGTTGTGTGGTTTTCAGTTCCAAGCCATGGCTGCCATGTTCAGCATGTCTCTGTGTCCCCTCGGTGCTCCGGGCTCACGGCTGATCCTGCTGTCCCATCCCCTAGAGTGACCGCCACGGCGTCCAGTGTTGGAGCAGCAGGTGTGCCCGCTGGAGGGGTTCTCACCATCGCCATTATCCTGGAGGCCATCGGGCTGCCCACTCATGACCTCTCTCTGATCCTGGCTGTGGACTGGATTGTGTAAGTAGTAAGTCCTAAGGGCACTGAATAAAAGAAAGTCTGTATTGAGCTCCCTAGGAGCTTGGCACTGGCCCAGGGCATGCAGAGAAACTTAAAACATGCCATTACTGAGAACTTGCTTAGAACATTCGGGAAAGTCAGAGGCCCAAGGGTCTATGGAGATTGTTGGCTGCATAGGGGTCATAACCATTGGAGCAGTGAATCTTCGGGAATGATTATCCTTGGCTTGGAATGTCCAAAGAGTGATTTCTGTAAGGGGAGAAAAGATGAGAGCTGCGAATGCAAGTGCCTGGGCTTGGGCTCAGGGGCAGAGTTAGAAAGGAGCTGTGATCTGGGTAACCATCACCAGGGCTCCTGTAAAGACACACAACAGTTTCTAATTGTTGCTTCCTTGAGTCCCATGACACTTTTCTCAGATACAAACAATACCTGTATCATAGGGAAGGTCAGTGAGGGACGGATGTTGGACAGTGGAGCACGTGAATAAGAAATGAGCCCTGAAAAAAAAAAGAAACGAGCCCTGGAGCCTGGGTTCACATCATTTACTAGTTGTGTGATATGAACTGTGTGATTTAGTCTGCCAGTCTGTCTAAAGGGGATAAGAACAGAGCCCTACAGCAGAGTTGTAGTGGAGACTAAGTGAGTTAGCACATGCACAGCGTGTGGAAGAGCATTCAGTCAGCACTGGGGAAGACACTCCTGGCCAGGCTGGTCAGAGCCGGGTATGGATATCCTGACCACTAGAGCCTGGCCCTGGGCTGGTGGATCTGCCCATGGTGGTTAGGAGTGCTGGCTTCCAACCTTATTTTTAAGCCCTGGAAACTTGAAGGGACTTCTCAGAATTCCTTGAGCTCCTGGGGGTGAAAAGTGCTTTAGAGATGCACAGTATTCAGACAGCACATCGGAGGGACTCAGTCCCTGTGGTGGTGAGTAAGAGGGACCAGGGCAGAGTATCAGAGGCCTCGCCTCCTTCCTCACCGGCTCCCCTCCATGGGGAAGGCAGGCATTTAAGGGGTGCTTGGTCAGGACGAGGAAGGTCCAGCTGCCCAAGTGAGACCCCCACCACCCACAGCCTCTGATTCCACAACCCTCAGCTTCTCCAGTACCTCAGGCAAGTTCCTATTTCCCCTCCTTCTTCAGAATGAGCATGATGCTTCCTCTGAGCCCCAGGGAGGGGTGCTGGTTGTTGGGCTCTGGGAAGACAAAGCTTCTGGAAAGGGCAGTGCTGTTCTCTGTGAGATGGTATTTGCCAATAGCCATGGGAAGCACATGAAGGTTACAGTTCAGTAGAGATGCAGTGTGGACGCGAGACCGGGAGGGAGGTTCCCACAGGGTAACGGTGAGTGGGAGGGAAGCTGGACCCAGGACCGAATCTGCACCATCACCCCAGTTGTGTGTGGGTAGTCACTCAGTCATGTCTGACTCTTTGCGACCCCGTGGGCTGTAGCTTGCCAGGCTCCTCTGTCCATGGGGATTCTCCAGGCAAGAATACTGGAGTGGATTGTCATTCCATTCTCCAGGGGATCTTCCCAACCCAGGGATCAAATCCAGGTCTTCTGCACTGCAGGCAGATTCCTTACCATCTGAGCCACCAGGGAAGCCCTCGTCATCCCAGTTACTTATAACTTTTACACGACAGTGTCTCACACATGAAGCGCACACAAAGGGAGATTTCTGGAAGGAAACAGATCCCCTGGTTCACTCAGGGGTGCAGAGGATGGGGGGAGTGACTTTTTTTTTTTCCTTTATACTTCTCTTCTTCCCAAGTTTTCTATAATGAATGGGTCTGTTAGTTTCATAAGAATGAAAAATATTTGGAGAAAATCAGTTTAGCATCAAGTGGCACCCCATGCCCTTAGCTTGCTCTCCCTCAGGGTCACAGCCTCCTGGTACCTCAGCCCGCAGTGACGTCCACGCCCTGGTGGCTCCAAGCGGCATCAACTGTAACGCCTGCCTGTTCTCTCCCTGCAGGGACCGCACCACCACCGTGGTGAATGTGGAGGGCGATGCCCTGGGTGCGGGCATCCTCCACCACCTGAATCAGAAGGCGATGAAGAGAGGGGAGCAGGAACTGAGCGAGGTCAAAGTGGAGGCCATCCCTAACTGCAAGTCAGAGGAGGAGACGTCGCCCCTGGTGACACACCCAAACCCCGCCGGCCCAGCAGCCAGCACCCCAGAGTCCAAGGAGTCGGTTCTGTGATGGAGCTGGGCTTCCAGCTCACCCACGGGGGTGCCCACCCCATGTCTGGCCACCTGGCCCTGGCACCACCCTCACTGACTTTTCGCCTCCCGAGCAATGCATTGGCCCAGCCACCGGTTTGAGGGTTACTTCTCGGCACAGGCATTGGGTTTCCCAGTGGGAACTGACTCCTGAGGACCAAGACACTCTGACATTTGACACTCGGCCATGTCCAGGTCAACTGTGCATACCCCGGCTCTGTCTGGAAACACACCCTCGAGCTGCCGGGGGGTGGGAAGTAACAGGCTCACAGAGACCTGGCTGTTAAAGCTTGGAAGATGCACATGTTATTTCATTGTACCCAGGAAAGTTCAGCATTTGGATACTTCCTGGACAGATCTGGGCGGGTGGCAGTCATCTGTCACCTTGTGAGCCAGAATAATTGGAAAAATTCCCAAGTTCGTATCCTTAGCTGGAATTCTCTGAGCTGGGACTCAGGTGTTAAGCATCTCCGACTAGGCATGGCTGGCTTCTGGGTCACTGGGCTGGAGGCGCTGCGTGCCCATCAAGTTAGAAATACTCCATGGTGTTAGCACTGCTGGTGTCTCTGGTTAGTGGCATTAAGTAAACAATTACATTCTGAGGTCAAAGAAAGGAGGGGGAGTGCAGCCTGCAGGGGAAAGTGAAGCAGCCTGACGGGTAAGGACACACACTCACATATGCACACACACATATATTAATGTCCTCAATCTGGCCCCAGCCCCGGAAAGTTTTCTGCTTTCATGACCTGGACATCTGCCAACACTGTGTCTTTATCCACCTCCACTCTGATTTGGCAAACAGGCCACAGAAGGGCCTCCGCCTCTAGGGAGGTGTGATATGGTCATTACATTCAGGACCCTGACCGGTCTAGCAATAGATTTCAATCCAACTAGACCCTCCCTTAAAGCAAAACAATTTTTTTAAAAAACCACAAAGCCACCCTTCACTGGGGTGAAGCCAGATGTCCTGGCTTTGGCTGATTTTAATAGGCTTGGTTTCCCTTTCCTCCAGTACATCAGTGTTTAAAATTATCAGCCAAATGGTCTATGCGATATCTACTGACTCAGGTTGAACCTTGGAGAGGGGGCTTTATAGAGAGAACCAGTGTTGCCAGGGGCAGGGAAGGAAGACCTAAAAGGCACAAGACAGCTGTTTTGCTGTAGTTGTTGGTGTGTATGTGTGGGGTGACCTACAGCAAGTCCTGGGGCATCACTTTACCCCATCAGTAAAATGGGGCTGACGTCACCTGCCTTTTACCTACCTCAGAGGAATCTGGTGAGGCAAACTGAGTGAATCTGTGGAAAATGACCATTTCGCACCTTGGCTATTAAGTGCTAACACTTAACCCCGTACCTTCCTCACTGTTACCTAAGTGAAACCTAAGTTCTCCAGGAGGCTCCTTCTCCTGGGGAGGACAGCTTTTATGAGCAGGGCTTTGTTTTGTGTGCAGGAGCAACTGTTATCACATCACTTGTCCTCTTGGCAGTTTCTTGTGAGCATCAAATGCAGCCTCTTCCTATCGTCCTTCATCTTTTTGTGAATTAACCTCCCAGCCCACTTTTGGGTCCCTGGCCTCCCAGTGACTCCCAGACCCAAGCACGTTTCTGCCACCACACACTGGCCATTATTCAAGCTCCCAAACTTTCAGCCTTGCTCATGCCCCTGTTTTCTCTGTTGCTGTCACCCAGGCCCTGCAGAAAGGGAGCACACCATTATGGTGCATGTCCCATCACAGCTAGAATAGGGGGAGGGACAGAGACAGTGAAGCTCCCCTGTTTTAAGATTAGGGGACATGGGCCTGAGCAGAAGTCGTGGGGAAGAGCCAAGGGGCACCGGGAAGACCCAGCCAGTGGGCAGGCCCTGCTCCCTCTAGCCTTCTTTAAAACAGGCTAAGCCACTCCTGTGAAACAGGAGTGGTCAGGAGCTGGGCTCAGCAGTACATGGAAGCCTTTACTCTCTGACTTGTTGTTGATGCCTTCTGTTTTTAAAGGAGAAATAATCACATGGCTGGATTCCAAACTGCAAGTGAACATTCATTATTTTTCAGGCTTCGCTAGATCTTTTCTTTCCCTGTTCCATATCTATGTAACTATGTGTGTACACACATATGTGTAGCATGTGGGGGGTATACATGTGTGTAACATCTCTATCTACGTGTGTGTATGTGCATTTTAGCTCCAGTCCAAACAAGTTTGAATTTTTTGACAGAGGTGAATTAACTGCAAGTTGTGTGGCTTTGGCATCCTGATTTTCCTGTTTCTAAAGGTGAATTTCACAAAACATGGACAGTCTGACCCAGGGACTGCACACACTCTCTCCGGGACCTGGGATTGCAGTGTGGGGAGCACATGGCCTAGGGAAGGGTGCTCCCATGTAAAACCCCTATGATGATCACTCCCCTCTCCCTGATTTCTCCCTGTTTTTCTGTCCGAAAGAGGTATCAGACTGGGAATGACCCAGCTGGGGAAAAATGCCACCCTCTCATTGTCTGATGATGTGTCCCCTGCTCTAACATGTCGTAATGCTGTTCATCTCTGTTTTCAATATGTGACACTTGCCTTAAAACATAGCAGTCTTCAAAATGAATACAGCGTTTCTACTAGAATCCGATGTTCCTTTATTTTTTTCTTGTGTTTTGAAGTTGCATTGACTGGTGGAGTTCTTCTGGGGGATGGCCTGTGGGTGACAAATTGAGGGGTTATTTTTCTAGCTGCATTTAGCCAGCATGACCCCCTGCAGCAGCGCAGGCCACTCAGGTGGCAGAGCTGCTGCAGAACTATCACTGATGTAGCTTGTGGTGGTGAGCTCCAGGCTCCCGGGCTCCTCCCACTCAACACTAGCAGGGCCCTTGAAACAGTGAGTGATTTGGCCACATACATCCATTAAGCCAAGTCTTGTTAGGACAAGTAGGTCAACAGGTATTAATGGACCATCTAGTGTAAGCCCAGAGCCAAGCTGGAAGAATGCCCCAGTCTGTAGAATCACTGAGAAAGTCCCTGCATAAAACAGTTGCCCATGCCTACCGTCCTCATTAACACACCCAGAACCTTCTTTCATATTATCTCATGTTCAGTGGGGGCTTTCCAGGTGGTGTTAGGGTTAAAGAACCCGGCTGCCAATGCAGGAAACTTAAAAGACTTGGGTTCAATCCCTGGGTCAGGAAGATCCCCTGGAGGAGGGCATGGCTACCCATTCCAGTGTTCTTGCCTGAAGAATCCCATAGACAGAAGAGACTGGCGGGCTACAGTCCATGGGGTTGCAAGAGTCAGACATGACTGAAATGGCTGAGCACACATGTTCAGTAACGTTGCATCCCAGCATTATTAGGAAATTTAGAAGCTTCTTACAATAGGATTATCCCACCAGCTCCCAATGACAGCCTTAGTTTCCAGAACCTGGACCCTCTGAAGGAAGGGAACCCTGCTCTCACCTGGAGATATCCAGCCCTCCACATAATACGGAAGCCAGTTTTACTTTCTGGGCAAGGCCCAAAGGGATGAGGAGAGCCTGCACTGATCAAGTGCCTGATGGGGCTTGTTACTAATGACATATAGATTCCCACCTTGGAGTGTGGCTCCCTTGATTCTCTGGGTGGAATATTTGGAGACTGGGGTGAGTACTCCGTGATTAAGCTTTCCGAATTCAAATCAAGAATGGCAGTTCCATAAGCCACCTCTTCCCAGGGGAGAAGAGAAGGTGCTAATCTTTTGGGTCACCGAAGCCTGCACAGAGGAACATCTGGTGACACCATGAATGCATGAATGATGCAGCAAGTAGGAATACGCACTGTCTGTGTCCAGTCCCAGCTCTGTCACTTCTTGCTGTATGACCCTGGGCATGATAATGTCTCTGTGCCTCAGTCTATTCATCTTTAAAATGGGGATAATAATCCTGCCGGCGGCATAAGCTTGTGAAGAGTAGAGGAGTTGATACATGTAAGATGCTCAAAAGAGTGCCTGGCCCAGGAAAGTTCCTCTGTTATGCTGGCTCTCAGATCAGACACACTGGCAGGAAAGCTTCCCAACCAGCCCGTGGCCCTTTGCATCAGGCCCAATGAGTGGCATTTCCTTGTTTGGCTTGGAAAGACAGAAAGGAAGATTTATTTCAACTCGTGGGCCTTTCTGCAGATCCGTGCCTGTGTGGTATGAGAGCATGCCCATTTTGAACATTTGTCCTAAAAATATTTGGATAACTACCTAAAAGAAACCAGGCTTTATAAATGATTGTCAGGATGCATGTGAATGTCCCTTATTCATAACAGAAGCCCACGTCTAGAAAATTCAGGCTTTCCTTCCTTCAACTGTTAATCTCCCAAGTTGCAACTCAATGCAGACAGCTGCTTCCAGCAGGGTCCTACCTTCTACACAGGAAGTTGCTCTCCTGGCCTAAGCTCAACCCCTTTTCCTCATGTTCAGGGGACACAAAGGCAGGCTTCTGGTCTACCTCCCAATTGTAGGGCCCTGGGCCCTGGGCCCCCTTCTTGAGGCTCTCAGTGAATGAGGGAGCATATAACAAGAAGGAAATCTGAGTTATTTGGAAGAAAACTTTCCCATCTCAAGGGAAGAGCACTGTGATCCCCACTGTTTTCCATCTTTTCAAAGAGTTGGAACTGAGTATCCTAAATTTACTCTTATCAGAGTCTCAAAACTACATTATTTTCTACAAACAATATACAGAAGAGTGTTGAGCTAGATTTTTAGCAGATTTAGGATTATTTAGAGTGACACACAAGACTGAGATGATAGTTTTGGGATTCTTAGTGTGGTCTTCATGACTGTCCCCTAGCTCTGCCTTTAGGGGAAAAAAAAAATCATGCATTAAGTTCAGACATGGTCCTTCTTTGTAAAAAAAAAAAAAAAAAAATAGTTTCAGCAAATGTCCTGAGGTCAATGAAGACTCAGTGTCTCTTCATTTTTTGGAAAAAAAGAAATTGAATTTTTAAAAATTTTTTATTTTTTTTAAAAATAATCCACACACCATAAAATTCACTTCTTTAAAGATTTAGTAGTTTTTAGTACATTCAGAGAGTTGTGCAACCATCACCACAATCTGATTCCAGAAGATTTTCATCAGCTCAAAAAGAAATCCAGAATCTCTGACAAACACTAATTTATTTTCTATCTCTATGGATTTGCCTATTCTGGATATTTTGTATCTGTAGATATAGATATTTTCTTTTATAGATACATCCCAGATAAAAAGAACTGATGTTTAAAATCACTGGGACTTCCCTGGTGGTCCAGTGATTAAGTCTCCACACTTCCTATGCAAGGGGCATGGGTTCGATCCCTAGCCTGTAAACCAAGATCTCACATGCTGATAGGCATGGCAAAAAAAAAAATTACCTTTGGAAAAAAAAAGTGTAATCATTGCCCACCTTCCCACACACACCCACAGGAGAGCCTGTAAGATATTTTCTCTTTTTTTCTTTAACATTTATTTATTTATCTGGCTGCTTTGTTGGTCTTAGTTGTGGTGTGCAGGCTCAGTTACTCTGCAGCATGTGGGATCTTGGCTCTCCAATCAGGGATTGAACCCACATACCCTGCACTGCAAGTCAGATTCTTAACCATTGGACTACACGGGAAGTCCCATGTAAGATCTTTATCATCAGATACAGATTCAGTCATTTTAGCCTGTTGGGGAAAAAAAAAAAAGAGGGGACTGAATTTCTAGGTTAATAGTGGATAACCGAACACTTAACTAATTTGAAGAACTTTTCCCCACACAGGTGTAGCTGATGAAGGTCTAGGTATCTAGACCTCATGCTAAGTTATAGTGTGACCTGGATCCAGGCAACTGAGTCTGCTAACATTCTGTTCTCTGCACTATGCGGTTCCATGCCTGATACGGTGCACATTGTGTTCTGTGTAAGCGATGCTCCCTGGAGTTGTGTACTGTGCAGCCTTTATGGTTATACGCGGCAGCCCTGACCTCAGAAGGTGGAAGAATTGATGCTTTTGAACTGTGGTGCTGGTGAAAACTGTCCCTTGGACAGCAAAAAGATCCACCAGTCAATTCTAAAGGAAATCAATGCTGAGTATTCATTGGAAGGACTGATGGTGAAGCTGAAGATCCAATACTTTGGCCACCTGATATGAAGAGCCGACTCACTGAAAAAGACCCTGATGCTGGGGAAGATTGAAGGCAGGAGGAGAAGGGGATGACAGAGGACGAGATGGTTGGATGGCATCACTGATTCAATGGACATGAGTTTGAGCAAACTCCAGGAAACAGTAAAGGACAAGAAAACCTGGCATGCTGCAGTCCATGGTGTGGCAAAGAGTTGGACACAACTGAGCAACTGAACAATAACAAATAAAAAGCATGTTGAAAATGTCTGTCCTGTAAAAAAAAATTTTTTTTCTTTTTAATAAGTGGTGGCTAATGAGTCTCAGAGGCAATGAGGTTGAGGTTAAGAGGAACCTCCTTAATTAGCTTCCCTGGTCAGGTTGGTTTTCCTGTTGGTGTGTCTTTCACAGGGTCTGTTGCCAGGCACTTTGTGGCATCAATGTACCCTTTATCTCTCTAGGCCACAGAGCACCCTGGGCTGCCTTTTTGGGTTGCTCCCAAACCCCCCTCACCTCCAGCCGTGTCCATGTAAGAGAAGCAATCTTATGAGAAACGGATCTTGTGAGTGGTGGTTCAGTCCTTCCAGAAACGAGAGCAACAATGGCCAGGACTGAAAGCATCCGGACACTAAAGAGTGCAATGCTCTGTGTGGCATTATTCCATTTATATCAACAAAAGTAACCTCCAGGGTTACAAGTCAGTTGAGTAGCCATGATCAGGTGGAGAGAGGGGCGATGATTGGAAGGGAACTAGAGGGGCCTCCAGAAAAGCTGGCTATGTTCGGCTTCTTGATCTGAATGGGTGCTTACTTTGTGATAATGCATTAAGTTTACTGAATATGTTTTATACATTTTCCATTAGTCAAGAATACTTCATTAAGAAAAATAACAGGGTTGGTGGCATGACATGGCAGGAGATCCAGCTCTCTGTAGTGGTTCCCAGTCTCTCTGGGTGACCATGTCTTTTCTTAGGTGTCCTGTGGCCCATGGGAAATGGTCTCAGATAATTGCATCCTGACCATTTAGAGCAGCAGGTCAGCCAACCTTGGCCCCCAGGTCAAAGCCAGCCTGCTTCTTGCTTTTGTATGGCCTCGGGCACTGCTCCAACAGACAAAGAGGAGCCAAAGAGACTAAGCATCGGTGGCCCCATCCACCCAGGTCAGGGCCAGCTCACCCATTAGTCTCAGTACACACCGGGCTTAGGGTACACAGTACATTTAGGAGCCCACAGAAATATTTTAGATTTTGAAAACAGAAGGAAAGCACATAGTTCAGCCTGAATTCCTTTTGTCTTTATAAGACCACAAAATGTAATCTTAAATATGTGTATCTGATACAGGGGCCCGTGTGGTGGAAAGTCATACAGGGACCTGTCCCTGTTCCCCACTCCACTCCCAGCACCAGCTTCTCTGGCTGGAGGCTACATCTTATCCCTGCCCAGGGCCTACACTGTCACCACCTACATGTTGGGGACTTGGCTGTTGGCAAATGCTGGGGATCAGGGAGCAGAAGCCCAGTCCACGTGTTGACAACTTGGCAAATGTGGCCAGCGGCCCAACTTGAGATGACTGGACTTATGTTCCAGGCTCTAGGTGACACTGGCAGCCAACCCTCCACCTACTGTCTATCAAGCTCCTCCCCAGAAAGGCCAGTGGCTGTCTGTCCTGAAAATATCTCCAAGCTGATGGCACCTGGGCATCAAGATGTGCACTCCTGGGAATGACTCCAGGCAAAGTGCGGGTAGGATGGGGCAGGAATTTTCTCTTCTGTTTTATTAATAGAAGAACCTACAGGATATCCTCAATTTGGCCTTGTCCCAGAAAATCTAGATAACTTGCCAGCTGGGCCTTAATGGAAAAAGGTAAAGAAAATATGTCTCATCTCTCCTGATCCATTTGCCACTGGTATGGTTTGCTGGAAACTGGAAAGCCAAGTAAACTAGGCTGTTGTGTTCAGCCCATGAAAGATAGCCCAGCCATCCCAATCCAAGGACAATGGCCTGAGGTTTGTGGGTTGATTGGCTGGCAGTTTATCAGTGGCAAGAGAAACTAAGGCAGATACCTCAGGGAGACTCTGAGGTGGCCCCCAGAGATCCTGGCCTGAGAGTATCCATTCCCTCATGGAGATGGGAGCTACAACACCAAGTAGACCTCATCTGTGTAAGAGTCTTTGAACTGGAAGCTGGCCTCCAGCCAGAGACGCTACTTACTAGAAAAATCTATGCTGTTACTCCATCTTAAATCCTCAGACACCCCAGAGAGAGTAGTAAAGCCACATTCATGAGAATAAATGAGGCAAAGTAGAAAGTCCTACCCAGTGGTTCTCATTAGAATCACCTGAGCATAAAAATGCTTACACCGCACCCTAGAGAGTCTGATTCAATGGGTCTAGGTTTGGACCTGGATGACTTACATTTTTAAGTCTCAGGTGAGCCAAGGATGTGAGCCAAGGGTGAGAACTGCTGCACTAGTGATTTGTTGTTGTTTAGTTGCTAAGTCGTGGCCAACTCTTTTGCAACACCATGGACTGTAGTTGGCCAGGCTCCTCTGTCCATGGGATTTCCCAGGCAAGAATTCTGGAGTGGGTTGCCATTTTCTTCTTCAGGGGATCTTCCCGCAAACCTGAGTCTCCTGCATTGGCAGGGGGATTCTTTAATGCTGAGCCACAAGGGAAGCACAGTGATTTGTAAGAAATATATATCTGGTCATTCAAGTGGCCAAAATATACTTCTCGTACACAGTTGGTCTTTATCCACAGTTCCTAGCCCACAGCTCCCCATGTGCTTGGAATTCCCTGAGTGCTAGGTAATAGCAGCAGCATCCTTGGTCATAATATTTGGTCTCTTGTGGTCAGTTCCTGAAATTGCTTCAGAGCCATAAAGGTTAAGTGAGTGCCCTGTTGTTCCTAAGCAGTCCCTTTCCACTGAAACTTGGTTTTGTTAATGAGGTGACTCTTGAAAGCACTTAAGGATGGGAGCTGGTGTCCAGTGGAACCGACCACATGATTAGAAGTTGGCACTTTCAGTCCTACCCCCTGACTTGGGGTAAGGGAGAGGAGCTGCAGGTTGAATGGATCACCAGTGGCCAGTGATTTAAACAACCATGCCTATGTAACTAAGCCTCTTTAAATACCAAAAGGACAGGGTTCAGAGAGCTTCTGGATTGGGAAGCACATGGAGGTTTCAGGGCAGAAGGGCACACTCCAAGCACAAAGCTCCTCTCCCCTTCCTACAGTATCTTGCTCTATGCATCTCTTCTATCTGGCTGTTCTTGAATTATATCCTGTTATAATAAACCTGTAATCTAGTAAATATTTTCTGTGAGCCTTAGCAAATTAATCAAAACCAAGGAGGGGAAAATGGGAGCCCTTGATTTATAGCCCATCAGTCAGAAACACACATGATAAACTGGACTTGTGATTGGCATCTGAAGTGGGGGCAGTCTTGTGGGACCGAGGTCTTAACCTGTAGAATCTGATGTTTCCTCCTGGGCGACACTGTCCAAATTGAGTTGAATTTTAGGACACCCAGAGGGTGTTGAAGAACTGATGAGCCATGCAAGAAAACCAACTCCGTCCCACTCACACATTGGGGTCTGGTGTTAGTCGGAGCTAGCCACTTTTCTTTCTTAGCAGGTACTTTCTCTCAGTGTCTAGTCAGTGGTATTGACATAAAACATCTCTAGGCAGCTTTCAGTCCCTATATTCAATTTTCCTGCTGTGTGTCTTTATGCACAATAAAAGTATACTACATTTAGCATTGTTCTATGCAAAGCTGTTTAACGCCATTCATATGAAGAATTACACTATTATAGAATAGGGTTAGCATAGATATTTCCTAACAATACCCATTAGCAAGTAGATGGAGTATTAACACCCTCAGCTGAGAGCTCTCATGGCATCTGTATGCCCTGATCAATGAACACTTGTGCTTTGTTTTCTCATTCTGAGTCACGGAAGTCAATGCATTCACTTCTCCATGGTGTTTATGTTCTCATGGTAAAAGCTGTCAAAAAACATCCAAGTGACAGTGCTGGAGGTGCCACAAAAGTGCCAAGGAAGAGTATCAGCTGGCTTTCAAAATGAACTCCTTCAAGAAACTGGATGAGGAAACAGGGCAGAACAGCCAGTCAGATAGAGTGCTAGAGCCCCCGCTGAATGATAAGCATCAGAGCACATGGGAGGAAGAGATTGAAACTGGGATCAGTAACTAGAAGAAAGGGAAGCAGCAGATTCATCACAACTTCAGGGGGTTTAGAGAATTCTGTCACAACACACCGCCTTGAGCCCACTCTTAATAATAGCTTTGATTAGAGTAACCTATTGGTAAGAGTTCCAAGTTATGCACAACAGAATCCATTCTAGATATGAAAAGCATTGATTACAGGGTATTAGTAAGAAGTAGCACTTCTGAGAATGATAGGGGAAACAGATTGCTAAAAGCCAGTAGGCAGGAGCAATGTGGCTAAGAGTTCCGAGTTCTAGAAGAACTGTTCTAACAGAAGTTCTATTGCTGGCATTGCCCACCACTCTACTACACCTGGGACACAAGGAACCAGGCAGCGGAACCCTGTCCCCAGCTACTGCATCTGAACTCCCAATACAGCTCTACCCTATATTCCTCACTTACACCTTCCCAGGCACACCCGCTAAGTTTCATACAAGTGCCTCTGCTTGGCAGAGCTTGGAAGAAGTCTGGAAAAGTGGTTTCTGGTTTTTCAGGCTTTATACCTGACGGAGTTAGAATGAGCTTCAAGGGGCCAATGGGCAGGCTCCGCTACAGCTCCCACTTCCGGGACACATCCCCCTACTCCAGGCAAGGCCTGGATTCCCCTAAATGCCTGCATTATGACACATGCAGATTTTTGCAAATGAACAAATACCTCAAACCGTCTTGCAGTTCTGTTCCCTACTGGCCGGCGGATCTGTTTCTGTGGTGTCACCATCTCTGTTCAGCAATACCTGTTTTATGACTGCTCGAAATTGTACTTCCCCTAGCTCTTTTTTTCTCTCAAAGGAGTACAAGATAGAGGCATGAGACTTATTTGTGATAAGAGACATAGTTCTCATAAATTTAATAAAAATGAAACAAAGGCTAAAAACTGCTAGCACTCCCCAAAGAGGTCAACCTATAGCCTCACTGAGACCCTTAATGGGACAAAAGATCAGCTGCCTAATCGCACATAAAGAGCTCATTTAAATCGCTGAAACTATATTACTGAAGACTAAGTCTAATGAACAAAGAGCCCTTGGCAATTTTACCGTCTTGTTTACCTTTCTGGGAATGAAAACCACCTGGTCATGCAGAAGGCTGTTTTCAACTTTTCCACATTATCACTTGGCTGCATTTTCCAGACCCCATGAGTGTATGAAATATATGTATATCTCAGTCTGCAGAGAGAAAGAAGCAAGAGAACAGGTGTGCAGGGGAGAAGAGGGAGGAGCCACTCGCAGAACCTGCACACGCGGCCCCGCCCAGCACGTTCCACACTTTGGCCCATCCTCTACTGATGGTGATTGCAGCCATGAAATTAGAAGACGCTTACTCCTTGGAAGGAAGGTTATGACCAACTTAGATAACATATTTAAGAGCAGAGACATTACTTTGCCAACAAAGGTCTGTCTAGTCAAGGCTATGGTTTTTCCAGTGGTCATGCATGGATGTGAGAGCTGGACAGTGAAGAAAGCTGAGCGCCGAAGAATGGATGCTTTTGAACTGTGGTGTTAGAGAAGACTCTTGAGAGTCCCTTGGACTGCAAGGAGATCCAACCAGTCCATCCTAAAGGAGATCAGTCCTAGTTGTTCATTGGAAGGACTGATGTTGAAGCTGAAACTCCAATACTTTGGCCACCTCATGCGAAGAGTTGACTCAATGGATAAGACCCTAATGCTGGGAAGGATTGGGGGCAGGAGGAGAAGGGGACGACAGAGGATGAGATGGCTGGATGGCATCACTGACTCGATGGACATGAGTTAGGTAAACTCCGGGAGTTGGTGATGGACAGAGAGGCCTGGCGTGCTGCGGTTCATGGGGTCGCAAAGAGTCGGACACGACTGAACGACTGAACTGAACTGAACTGCCAGCCCAGCCCCTGCGGAGGTATCCACGCCTCACCGAAGACGATGAGCTGCGGTTCTCAATCCTCAGTCCTTTTTCTCCGACTCTTGCTAGTCCTGGGCCCTTGGGTGGCCTGGAGTGAAGTGAAGACGCCATGGAAGATCAGGCAGCCGCTGAAGGGAAGGCCCCCTCCGCAGCACGGTGAGGATGGGGTTGGGGAGGGAGGCACGGCAGAGGCTGTCAGCCTGTGTGGTGTCTCCTGTGTCCAGGGCGCCGTGGGCTACTCAGAGCTCGACGTCTGTGCTCTCTGTGCTCCCTTCCTTGGTGGCTACAACGTAATCTCCTTTCCTTTTCTGATAGCGAGTCTTCTCACACTTACACACCTACTTCTCCGTATCATTTCCGTGTGAAGGACAGTAGTGATTTCTAACAGCATAGAATCTCACATTGTTAAGGAAACCACCAGCTTGTCCCATGAGACAGCCTTTTATGAACAGCAAGCTACTAGTCCTATTGCTGAATTCACTTTTTAAAAAAAGAAATAGTTGGGAACTTCTCCAAAAAAACAAAAGCTATTTTAAATGGGGGCCAATGGAGTCATGACTGGAACTAGGGGGCCACCGTGTGGTTAAGTGTCAAAAAGCAGGGTCCAGAGTTTTTTTCCCCCCATCACATATTTCTGCAATTAATCTTTTCATACAAAAAACAGACAGGAACACCAGAACAAAATTTGCCAAAATTCTGTTCAGAATGTTCAGTTGGCCTCCCACGCTGGAATATTTAAGCCAAAGTATATGCCTGAACCACTATCATCAGCATCACTTGAGAATGTGTTAAAAATGTAGGTTTTTAGACCACCTTAGATCTACTGATTCTGGAACTCTAAGGGTGGGGACAACCATCTGAGTTTTAACAAGTTCCCCAGGTGATTCTGTTACCAGGTAATGTCTGAGATCCACCAGTTTAGACTAGGTAGGTAGAAGAACATCTCCTTGGGCTGGGCTAGCATCACAGCTGATTGTTTTATTGATTGCAATTATTGTAGAATTCACTAATTCAATCATTCAGCAACTATTGTATTTCATTCATTAAACACAGATTTATCGCATATTTAAAGAGCAGCAAGCAATTTCAGGTGATTGAAGCAGAGCAACCAAGGGGAAGAATGAAAGGAATGAGCTCAGAGAGGCAGGCAGAGGCTGGCTGTCTAAACAGTAGATCATAAGGAGATGCAGTGTGTCATAGGAGTCAATGGAGAGTACAGAGTTGGGAAGAGATATGATAAGATTGTCTTCTTATCAACAGTAACTCCAGCTACAGATAAAGAACTGACAGTGGTGGAAGGAGGGGACAGATAAGGAGCTAAAACAAAGCTCAGGAAAGGGAGAGAGGTGACTTGGACTGGGGTGTGGCGGTGGAGATGTTGGCTCTGGGTGGATTTTAAAGGTAGTGTCAACAGGATTTACAGACGAATTGGATATGAGATGAGACCAAGGAACATCTAGGATTACCTCAAGGTTTTGTGCCTGAACAAACTATATTTAGTGAGAAATAATTAAGTGTCTTACAGTTAAAAAGATTGAATGTTTTAGTAGAAAAGGCCAATTAAATGAAGATTATGGGTTGTTTCTCCTTCCACACAATTTACCTAATTCTTTGTTTGAGTCAAAATATTTCATCTTTTATAAAAATGTGTTTTAATTTCAGCAAATAGCCTGGAATTTCAGATAATACTTTTGTACACTGGTGTTTATAATGAAAGTAGGGATCGGTACTTGGGTAATCAAGGGCCATTCTTCATATTAGAAGTAGAAATAGAACTCCTTTATCAATTTGCTACTTTTGTTCTTCCTGCGGTACAAATTAGCAACAATTATGTGTGCCTGCAAACATACATTTTGGTATATAATAGAGTCATATCCCCCATTTAATTCAGCAGCCAGACTCCTGGCAACCTCAACCATTTGGAAATCAGGTATGAATTCCCAAACTGCACTCAGCAGCTTAAGTGATGTGTCTAAAATTAAAGTTAATAATTTAATAAGCTTAATTATTTGATTCCTTCTGGCAACCTTCCATTTGTCCCAGGTTTAATTCAATTCAGTAAACGGTTATTGGGTGCTTACTGCGAACAGGGCACTCTAATAGGCTAGGTGCGATGAGGAGTACAAAAGGGATAGAGAATAGACCACAATTATAAGGTTGGGGCAGGAGGAGCAGACATGCTGACTGTAGCAAGAAAGAGGAGATGGGAAGATCAACATCTAGAAGAGAATCAGAATCTCAGGGCTTTTGAATTAACACTAGTAACAGCAGATAATGAAATGGCCCCCTAGGCTAGATCACAGCCAGCTCAATGCCTGAGGTTTCCTAATAATGGCTCTTTGAGTCATAATTTTTTTTTTTAAGTTGTTAGTAAATAATTTCCTAAGATAGGGAGTGATATAGGGTATTTTAGAAAAAAATTAATCAAAGTGATTAGCATTTAACATAAAAGGGTCATTTTTTAGTTGCCTGAATGATTAATTCAATATCTCATTTTCATAAGAATTAATAGAATGTTACTACAAATGTGCCTGGAAAGTTCTATTAAGGAACAATTTGAAAACTGAAATCTTGACTGGCCAAATACATGGCTAGTCTTTGGATCTTTTCACATAGATGGGCTACAGGCTAGCCAGAGGTGTAGGTATGGAAATAGGGTAATTGCTAACTTTTGGTTGTTGTAGTCACCTTGCATTCTTTCCTTTACAACCTTTTCATTATGGGAAATTTTAAATACACACAAAAGTAACAGAATAGGATAAAGAACCTTTATGTACTCACCACCCACTGACCAATCCTATTTCATCTATACTCACCCATATCCCCCCTCCTGCATTGTGTGTGCATGCTGTTGCTTCAGTCCTGTCCAACTCTATGCAACCCCATGGACTGTAGCCCTCCAGGCTCTTCTGTCCATGGGATTTTCCAGGCAAGAATATTGGAGTGGGTTGCCATGCCCTCCTCCAGGGGATCTTCCTGACCCAGGGATAGAACCCGCATTGGGAGGGTTGCACTGGCAGGCGAGTTCTTTACCATGAGCGCCACCTGGGAAACCCCACTCCTGCATTATTTTGAAGCAAATCCCAGACATCACATCATATCAATTCAGTTCAGTTGCTCAGTTGTGTCCAACTCTTTGTGACCCCATGGACTGCAGCACACCAGGCTTCCTGTCCATCACCAACTCCCGGAGCTTACTCAAACTCATGTCCATTGAGTCAGTGATGCCATAAAACCATCTCATCCTCTGTCTTCCCCTTCTCCTCCCGCCCTCAATCTTTCCCAGTATCAGGGTCTCTTCCAAGGAGTCGGTTCTTCACATCAGGTGGCCAAAGTATTGGAGTTTCAGCTTTAACATCAGTCCCTCCAATGAATATTCAGGACTGATTTCCTTTAGGATGGACTGGTTGGATCTCCTTGCTGTCCAAGGGACTCTCAAGAGTCTTCTCCAACACCACAGTTCAAAAGCATCAATTCTCGGTACTCAGCTTTCTTTATAGTCCAACTCTTACACCCATACATGACTACTGGAAAAACCATAGCTTTGACTAGATGGACCTTTGTTGGCAGAGTAATGTCTTTGCTTTTTAATATGCTCTTTCGGTTGGTCATAACTTTTCTTCCAAGGAGAGTCTTTTAATTTCATGGCTGCAGTCACCATCTGCAGTGATTTCAGAGCCCAAAAACAGTCTGTCACTGTTTCCATTGTTTCCCCATCTATTTGCCATGAAGTGATGGGACTGGATGCCATGATCTTAGTTTTCTTAATGTTGAGTTTTAAGCTAGCTTTTTCACTCTTCTCTTTCACTTTCATCAAGAGGCTCTTTAGTTCTTCGTCTTTTTCTGCCATAAGTGTGGTGTCATCTGCATATCTGAGGTTATCGATATTTCTCCCGGCAATCTTGATTCCAGCTTGTGTTTCTTCCAGCCCAGCAATTCTCATGATGTACTCTGCATATAAGTTAAATAAGCATGGTGACAATATACAGCCTTGATGTGCTCCTTTCCCGATTTGGAACCAGTCTATTGTTCTATGTCCAGTTCTAACTGTTGTTTCTTGACCTGCATACATATTTCTCGGGAGGCAGGTCAGGTGGTCTGGTATCGCCATCTCTCTAAGAATTTTCCACAGTTTGTTGTGATCCACCCAGTCAAAGGCTTTGGCATAGTCAATAAAGCAGAAGTAGAGGTTTTCTGGAACTCTCTTGCTTTTTCGATGATCCAATGGATGTTGGCAATTTGATCTCTGGTTCCTCTGCCTTTTCTAAATCCAGCTTGAATATCTGGAATTTCACGGTTCACGCATTGCTGAAGGCTGGCTTGGAGAATTTTGAGCATTACTTTGCTAGTGTGTGAGATGAGTGCAATTGTGCCATAGTTTGAGCATTCTTTGGCATTGCTTTTCTTTGGAATTGGAATGAAAACTGACCTTTACCAGTCCTGTGGCCATGCTTAGTTTTCCAAATTTGCTGGCATATTGAATGCAGCACTTTCACAGCATCATCTTTCAGAATTTGAAATAGCTCAACTGGAATTCCATCACCTCCACTAGCTTTGTTCATAGTGGAGCTTCCTAAGGCCCACTTGACTTCACATTCCAGGATGTCTGGTTCTAGGTGAGTGATCACACCATCGTGGTTATCTGGGTCATGAAGATATTTTTGCATAGTTCTTCTGTGTATTCTTGCCACCTCTTCTTAATATCTAATGCTTCTGTTAGGTCCATACCATTTTCTGTCCTTTATCGAGCCCATCTTTGCATGAAATGTTCCCTTGGTATCTCTAATTTTCATGAAGCAATCTCTAGTCTTTCCCATTCTATTGTTTTCCTCTATTTCTTTGCATTGATCACTGAGGAAGGCTTTCTTATCTCTCCTTGCTATTCTTTGGAACTCTGCATTCAAATGAGTATATCTTTCCTTTTCTCCTTTGCTTTTCGCTTCCCGTCTTTTCACAGCTAGTTGTAAGGCCTCCTCAGACAACCATTTTCCCTTTTTGCATTTCTTTTTTCTTGGGGATGGTCTTGATCACTGCCTCCTGTACAATGTCACGAACCTCTGTCCATAGTTCTTCAGGCACTCTATCAGATCTAATCCCTTGAATCTATTTGTCACTTCCACTGTATAATTGTAAGAGGTTTGATTTAGGTCATACCTGAATGGTCTTGTGGTTTTCCCTACTTTCTTCGATTTAAGTCTAAATTTGACAATAAGGAGTTCATGATCTGAGCCACAGTCAGTCTCCAGTCTTGTTTTTGCTGACTGTATAGAGCTTCTCCATCTTTGGCTGCAAAGAATATAATCAATCTGATTTCTGTATTGACCATCTGGTGACGTCCATGTGTAGAGTCTTAACTCTTGTGTTGTTGGAAGAGGGTGTTTGCTATGACCAGTGTGTTCTCTTGGCAAAACTCTACTAGCCTTTGCCCTGCTTCATTCTGTACTCCAACGCCAAATTTGCCTGTTATTCCATGTATTTCTTGACTCCCTACTTTTGTATTCCAGTCCCCTATAATGAAGAGGACATCTTTTTTGGGTGTTAGTTCTAGAAGCTCTTGTAGGTCTTCACAGAATCGTTTAACTTCAGTTTCTTCAGCATTACTGGTTGGGGCATAGACTTGGATTACTGTGATATTGAATGATTTGCCTTGGAAACGAACAGAGATCATTCTACCGTTTTTGAGATTGCATCCAAGTACTGCGTTTCGGACTTTTTTGTTGACTATGATGGCTACTCCATTTCTTCTAAGGGATTCTTGCCCACAGTAGTAGATATAATGGCCATCTGAGTTAAATTCACCCATTCCAGTCCATTTTAGTTCACTGATTCCTAAAATGTCAATGTTCACTCTTGCCATCTCCTGTTTGACCACTTCCAATTTCCCTTGATTCATGGACCTAACATTCCAGGTTCCTATGAAATATTGCTCTTTATAGCATTGGACTTTACTTCCATCACCAGTCACATCCACAACTGGGTGGTGTTTTTGCTTTCGCTCTGTCTCTCTTCAGTCTCAGTGTCCTATCTTTTTGCCATTTCATTCTGTTCATGGGATTCTCAAGGCAAGAATACTGAAGTGGTTTGCCATTCCCTTCTCCAGTGGACTGAGTTTTGTCAGAGCTCTCCACCATGATCCATCCATCTTGGGTGGCCCTACAGGGCATGGCTCAAAATTTCACTGAGTTAGACAAGGCTGTGGTCCATGTGATCAGATTGGTTAGTTTTCTGTGATTGTGGTTTTCAGTCTGTCTGCCCTCTGGTGGAGAAGAATAAGAGGCTTATGGAAGCTTCCTGATGGGATAGACTGACTGAGGGGGATACTGAGTCTTGTTCTGATGGGTGGGGCCATGCTCAGTAAATCTTTAATCCAATTTTCTGTTGATGGGCGGGGCTATGTTCCCTCCCTGTTATTTACCTGAGGCCAAACTATGGTGGAGGTAATGAAGATAATGACCTCCTTCAAAAGGTCCCATGCAGGCACTGCTGCATTCAGTGCCCCCAGCCCTGCAGCAGGCCATCACCAATCCATGCCTCCACCAGAGACTCCTGGACCTTCCGGGGCAAGTCTGGGTCAGTCTCTTGTGGGGTCACTGCTCCTTTCTCCTGGGTCCTGGTGCACAAAAGGTTTCATTTGTGCCCTCCAAGAGTTGATTTCCCAGTCCTGTGTAAGTTCTGGTGGCTCTATGGTGGGGTTAATGGCCACCTTCTCCAAGAGGGCTTATGCCATACCCAGGTCTACTGCACCCAGAGCCCCTGCCCCTGCAGCAGTCCACTGCTGACCCATACCTCTGCAGGAGACACTCAAACACAGTTCTGTCCCAGAGCCAAGGTTTGAGAGACAAGTAATACCTTCCCCCTTTTCTTTCTTCACTGTCTCCAGAAACCAAAACTCTTTCCCAGGTAGTGGCCTGGGGCTTCCTGCAGGCCCATTTCCCAGTTAGTTCCCAGTGAAGACAAAGGCTGAACTGAAGACTAGGAGCTCTGGAAGCAGACAGACCGGCCAAAGTCACACACCTCACTGCTGTGTGACTCTGAGCAGGATTATCATCTCACCCAGGAGAGCAGCATTTCCAAATGGCAGGCTGCCAGCAGGTCGAGAGCCTCACTTCTCACAGTGTTCATCCTTGGATGGACGCATTCCCTGTCATAAATGTTTCAGTATCTATTTCTAACAGGTAAGGATTCTTTAAAAAAAATCTTCCCATTTCCATTATTATATCTTAAAAAAAACAATAATTTTAAAATATTTCTCTGACTTCTAATCAGAGTTCAAATTTCCAGTCACTTCATAAAATTGTAACTTTTATTTATTCATTGATTGATTTATTTGGCCACTTGGCATGCGAGATCTTTGTTCCCCTTCAAGGCATCAAACCTGTGCCCGCTACAGTGGAAGCACAGAGTGGATCCTAACAACTGAGCCACCAGGGAATTCCCAAATTACAATGTTTAAAAGGTTTATTTGATTTAGGATCTATCTCAGGTCTACACGGATACTAACTGATCTGTCCATAAATGCGCCGTCCCCCTCACTTCTGCCCCATATAATACTTTTTCACTGAAATAAATTTGTTGAATACAACAGGGATTTTGGCCTGGAGAGTTTCCCACAGTCTGGATTTTGCCGATTACATCTCTGTGGTGGCATCATATATCTTATTTCTCTTGCCTCACCTTTGCATTTCTTATAAATTGTTTGTTGGAACTATAGGTGTATTCAGATTCAGGTTCAATATTTTTGCAAGATAACTTCCTAAGTACTGTAGTAGCAGGAGGCTCTTCATGTCTGGCAGGGTCTTTTTGTTATGACAAGGGGTGTTGACACTCAATGCCTAGATCTTTTAATGTATAAGGGCTTATCCAGTGGTGATAGTCTAATTCCCCTGTTCCTTATACAGCACTGAAACACCTTTCATTTACTATCTGGTTACCCAGCGGTAACATTCAGAAAAATGGGATAAATACTTGATTCCTTCTCTTTATTTACTGGTTTTCAAAACACAAAGTTGACTTCCGAGCATCCTCTAATCCTCTAATAAACTTCTTTTTAGTAACATTGTTAACCTGTCACTAAATATAATATATTTTAACCCATTGCAGTTTTTATCTTTATTGATGCTGAAATCATCCCATCTTTTGCCAGAGGGAGGCTTCTCAAGTTGGCTCTTGGGTCCTTTGGGGATGACCCAAGTCATTGAAAAAAAAGCCTCCTTACTCCCTGGAGAATTCCATGGACAGAGGAGCCTGGTGGGCTACAGTCCATGGGGTCGCAAAGACTTGGACATGACTAAGCAACTAACACTTTCACTTTACTCCCTGGTATGGTAAGACCTTCCAGGCTCATCTTACATTTCCCAGAGCCAACAAGTTCTCCCAGGATTACTGGTTCCTTTTAGTAGGAAATGATATTTTGAGATGTATTAATCATGCTTGAATTTTACGATATTTTGACATGTTGGAGAGTCTTGGTGACTGGGAGAAGACTGCCTCTCCCAGGGCTAGCTAATTCCAAAAGTAACAGACAACTCCCCTGCAAGTGTACCTTTCACGTGCAAACCAAGCAACCCTAAGTCCATAGCCCCAACCACCTCTTTTATCTAACTGTCACACACCAGGCCAGTATTTCCCCTGCCCAAAGTCAACCCGGGGCCAGGACCAGACAACTAGAGACCATCTTAGAACCCAGAGACCACCAACATTGTTCAGACTTCAATCCTAAACTGTTTATCCTTCTCTGCCTTGCCTTTCCTACAGAAAACACAACAAAGGCTCTGAACCACGCTCTCTCCTCACTCCTCATGCCTTCTGACGAAACCTGGTGTTTCCCCACGTGGCCCAGCATAGTGTGGCACGCCCTGCTCTTGGAAAACATGAGTAATAAATTCTTTTAATGGCATTACCTCTCTGTGTCATCACTCAGTCACCTCCATAAATTAATATCCTATGGGTATGTTTTAACACAAGGCAACAATCTGGAGGCTAGGAATGCTCATTACTGGTACAGGGTTGGTCATTATTTCTAGGTCTTTTCCATGGACAGAGCTAAGAAACACATTCTGAACTCATCCCAATAGTTCCTGTTCAAAATCAGGACCTTAGGGATTTTACTTGACCCCCTTCTGTCTTATACCCATATCCTCTTCCTCCCACACTGAGAAATCTGTCTCCCATTTACACTGGGAGTGACAGAATTCCAATTTCACATATTGTATTGGCTTATTATACTGCAACAAATGTACAGCAATCTCAGAATAACACTTCTGCTAGCAAAAATATGATTATACAGCTTAACATGTATTTATTTTTGGCTACACTAGGTCTTTGTTGTTGCATGCAGGTTTTCTCTAGTTGTGGCAAGTGGGGGCCACTCTCTAGTTGCAGTGCATGGGCTTCTCATTGTAGTGACTTGTTGCATAGCGTGGGCTTAGTAATTGGGGTGCACGGGTTCAGTTGCTCCTTGGCATGTGGAATCGTCCCAGACCAGGGATCAAATCCATGTCCCCTGCATTGGCAGGTGAATTCTCAACCACTGGACTACCAGGAAAGTCCACACAGCTTAATACTTTTATTTTGGCCATTCTTTTTTGTCCTCAGAGTATATCCAATCAGGAACGTACCCTTAAATTACTGTTTTTCAGTCATTTAGAAGAGTTCCTCCTCTGGGGAGTTATCCAGTTTGAGTTATCCCCAAAACTGATTTGTTTTACTGCATTTTTTATTTGATGGTTGACTTTAAAATTTTGGATTCTTTGGGATTGCAAAGAACTAGACACGACCGAGCAATTAAAAAAACACACACACACTTCATAATTACACATATTATTCACATGGCTCCAAAGTCAAATCTACATATGAAGTTATGTTCAGAGAAGTCCGACTTCTCTCTCTGTCTTCCTCCTCCCACAGGACCCTGTTCCCTCTCTCCCATAGGTGCGTGCATGCTCAGTCACTCAGTCACATCTGACTCTTTGAGACTCCGTGAACTGTAGCCCACCAGGCTCCTTTGTCCATGGGATTTTCCAGGCAAGAATACTGGACTGGATTACATGGGATCTTCCCGACCCAGAAGGTCCTGAATGACTTGTAAACAAGGATTCATGGAGAAGTTTCCATGGATTCAGAGGGCCTATCAAGCAGGCACAAAATTTAGATAGACATAGATCCATAAAGTAACTTGAAAACCATTTTTAAATCTTTTCTGGCATGTGAAAAAAAGTGTAGATTAAAAATGAGGTAATTTGGAATCAATGAGAAATCAAAGTAGACAAAAGTCATTGTGGAATTGTCAGATCTTCAGACACAAAATGCAAGGTATGTCTACGGACATGCTTCACTTTGTTCTCCACTGTATTGTTGTTGTTCTTTGTTTTCTCATAGGAGAGTCTCTTTCTGCCATCAGCTGTAGCTAGCCCCCACCCCAGGGCAAGTGGGCCAACTGCAGAAAAAGGTTGCAGCGAATGGCTGGCGGGGCTGAGAAGATACCCCCAAATGGTATATGTCCTAGGCCTTGTAATGCCTTGTCTCCTAGTTATTTGTATGGTTATTCCCACCTTCTTAAAAGATTGTTGGGAAATATAGGCAGACCCTCATACACTCGCTTCTGTATACCGTTCCCCATCTCAGTGTAGCTAGTGGATCAGGGCGGGCACTTGACCCAAAGGAAGCCAATTACTCTTGTTGGAATTTGCGATTAGGACCTGAGATGTGTTGAGGCCTCTGCTGGATACTCCAAATTCCCACCTCCATCAGCACTCTGTTCAGGCCAGCCTCTGAGGAGTTCCTCTGCTTTCTTCTTTCACCTCCTACCCACCCATTAGTAAGTCACTCCTGCTGATTTTACCTCTAAACTAGATCTCAGATTCACTTGGTTCCTCCACCCCACCGTTGGCACCTATCTCTCTGCCATCTCTCACCAGGACAGTTGCAGCAGTTTCCAGATTCATGTCCCCTTTTTCTAGCGTGATCTTCAGATGTGAATTGGAGTAAGGCTCACTTCTGCTTAGAGTCCTTCAGTGGCTCCCCTCTGCACCCAGAACGGAATCCACACCCTTATCCAGGAAGCCCCGCCACCTCTCCTGCCTCATCCCTGCGGCTGCGCCCCTTGCCCACCTCACTCCAGCCACAGGCCTTGTATAGGTTCCCCATGCACCTGGCGCTTACCCACTCACCAGCCTGTGCCCATCTGGACGCCCGGAGCTCATGTTCTCCCTGCCCTTGTTGGCTCCTCATCTCTCTAGCCTCACCTAATGTCACCTCCTCCGAGGAGCTTTCCCTGACCACACAATCTAAAGTAGGCCATCAGCATTTTTCTTCTCTCAACACCTCATTTGTCTCTTTTCTGGCACTTAGCATAATGTTTAATTATTTTTTATTTATGTATTTAATTATCTCCCTGGCTCAGTGGTAAAGAATCTGCCTGCTGATGCAGGAGACTTGGGTTTGATCCCTGGGTCAGGAAGATCCCCTGGAAAAGAAAGTGTTAACCCACTCCACTGTTCTTGCCTGGGAAATCCCATGGATCAGGGAGCCAGGCGGGCTACAGTCCACAGGGTCTCAAAAAGTCTGACACAACTTACCAACAACCACTTTTGAAAGGGATAATGGGATTTAAAACTAAAGTTGCTGTTTGGATTATAACTCATAAATCCATCTTTTTTCAACTTACAGTTAGATTAATAATGCTGATAACAGTTTACTTCCTATTAATAAGGCATTTTCTTTTCTCCAAATAATAGAGGTTTACTGTTCATCAACACTTTACAGGGAAGATCTGTGCCTTCAGTCAGATTTGCCCTTTTTAAATGAGTCAGTGTTCTCATTTTTTGGGTTTTGTTTTTGTTTATTTGTTTTGGTTTAAAGAAATGAAGGGTAGGGAAGAGCTTTGGTAGAAAGCTCCAGGAAATTGCTCGAGTTCTGATAAATGTTCTCTGTTTTCTAAGTGCATTTTCAGAAACAAAAAGTACTTCAAGCCCTTAGGGAACTGAGTTTTGCAGCTGACTCTGCACTTGGTCAGATATATCAGTCACCATCCTGGAAGGAAAACTTCCCTTGATTAGGTCAAGGCCTAAACCCCTTTAGTAGTAC
Organism: Okapia johnstoni; assembly: GCA_024291935.2. Classification (NCBI taxonomy): domain Eukaryota; kingdom Metazoa; phylum Chordata; class Mammalia; order Artiodactyla; family Giraffidae; genus Okapia; species Okapia johnstoni. Next base: position 76,044,139 of record CM044306.1, on the reverse strand, counting down.
CCCTTCACCCTCCCACCAAGCTGAATCCCCCACTATACAAGTCAGGATGCTTCTAAAAGGCAGAGTCCAGTACAGGGAAGATGCTCCACAGATGTTTGGCAGATCAGTACTATACTCCCACCCCATTAGTATGGGCTTCCCTGGTGGCTCAGTGGTAAAGAATCCACCGTTAATGCAGAAGATGTGAGTTCGAGCCCTGGGTTGGGAAGATCCCCTGGAGAAGGAAATGGCAACCCACTCCAGTATTCTTGCCTGGAAAACCCCATGGACAGAGGAGCCTGGCGGTCTACAGTCCATGGGGTCGCAAAAGAGTCCAACACTTCTGAGAGACTTCACTCACTCAAGAAGCTTTTTGCACTGAACAGACTCCACCTTGTGCCCATATTTGAGAACTGCACCACTGCCCAAGGGCAGCAGAATCATCACCCCTTCTTTTGTAGTTCTCATACCTCTTGATGTTGTTTAGTCGCTGAGTCCTGTCTGACTCTTTTGTGACCCCATGGACTGCAGCCGTGAAGCTCCTCTGTCCATGGGATTTCCCAGGCAAGAAAACTGGAGGTGGGTTGCCATTTCCTTGTCTAGAGTATCTTTCCGACTCAGGGATTGAACCCACATCTCCTGCATTGCAGGCAGATTCTTTACTGATGAGCCATCAGGGAAGTCCTCACATATTTCTAGGTCTCTTTAAAAAGTACACCAATATAGGGACTTCTCTGGCGGTCCAGTGGTTAAGATTCTGTGTGTGCTTCCACTGCAGGGGACTCGGGCTCGATCTCTGGTAAGGGAACCAAGATCCCATGTTCTGCACACCCCCCCCCCCCCCCCCGCAAAAGTACACCAAGTCTACCGCATGGAATCTCATGCAGACATCTTAAACACAATTTCTCTCAAACCACATATATTCTTTATTCTCCAAATCTCTACATCCTCTTCTATCTATATAATTGGTTTTCTTTAATTTCTTCAAAGCCACAATAGGACAGATGCTTTAAAAACACTTTCACATTTAATCCTTTCAGTAGTCCAGGAGACTGATATATATTACTATGACCATTTCACAAGTGAGGAAATCTAGGTATGTGGGCTCAGAGTTTCAGTAACTTGCCCAAGGCCGCACAGCTAATTAGGGATGTGGTGGGGGTGGGATTTGAACTAGGTCAATTAAATACATAACCCAGACTTTCCAGCAAACCACACTGCCCCCTGATTAATAGGGTTTTCATCTACCCAGGTTTTGAAATTGGAAAATAGTAAGATGCTCTTGGTTACTCTCTCCTTCAGCGATAGGCAGAGAAGGTTTACTGATACCACCTCCTAAATGACACTAGAATTTGTCCCTTCCTCTTTCCCCACTGCCATAATCTTACTTTGGCCCTTCCTCACATCTCATGTAAAATACTGCAATAGCCTCCTAACAAGTTTCCATTCCCCACCCCTCCATCCCATCCCACTGAGGAAAGGTCCTAGGTGTTTTTTTTTTTTTTTTTTTTTTGGCTTCCCTGTGTCTTATTTATGGCATGTGAACTCTTAGTTGCAACATTTGGGATCTAGTTTCCTGACCAGGAATGGAACCCGTGCCACTGTGGCTCAGATAATAAAGAATCCACCTGCAATGCAGGAGATCCAGGTTCAGGAAGATCCCCTGGAGATGGGAATGGCTACCCACTCCAGTATTCTTGGCTGGATAATTCCATAGACAGAGGAGCCTGGCAGGCTATAGTCTGTGGGGTTGCAAAAGAGTAGGACTCAACTGAGCAACTAACTAACCCCTGCGCTGGGAACATGCAGTTTTAGCCACCAGACTGCCAGGGAAGTCCTGGTCCTAGTTTTAAACTCTAAATCTGAAAAGTCACAGACCATCCAGAGGACATTTAAGCCATATATACCAAGAGCCTTAAAAATGACTGTACCCTTTCAATCAGTAATTCTTCTACTTCTGTGAATCTACCTTTAAAAAAAAAAAACCCCGTGGGTGGAGAAAGCTTAAGTGCACAAAGATGATCAGGGCAGTATTACTGATGTAGTACATTCATCCCCTCCAAGTTTTTAAAAACTCCATTATGGAATAAATTATCTATATCAAGTTACTTTCAACTCCCAACAATAAGAAAATCTGTCTCATGCCATCTTTGGGAGGTCTTTGGAAGACTCTGTGGTTATGAGTCCTCCCTGGTCACTGCCAAGGCCCCCAGTCTCCATTTACCTGGTTCCCTCAGGTCTGTTGTTGTTTGTTAAGTCTCTCGTTGTGTCTAACTCTTTGTGACCTCATGGACTACAGCACGCCAGGCTTCCCTGTCCTTCACCATCTCCCAGAGTTTGCTCAAACTCATGTCCATTGAGTCGATGATGCCATCCAACCTTCTCAGCCTCTGTCACCCCCTTCTCCTCCTGCCCTCAGTCTTTCCCAGCATCAGGATCTTTTCCAATGTGTTGGCTCTTCTCATCAGGTGGCCAAAGTACTGGAGCTTCAGCATCAGTCCTTCTAAGGAATATTCAGCACTGATTTCCTTTAGGATTGACTGGTTTTATCTCTTTGCAGTCCAAGGGACTCTCAAGAGTCTTCTCCAGCACCACAGTTCAAAAGCATCAGTTCTTTGGCACTCAGCGTTCTTTATGGTGTAACTATCACATCTGTACATGACTATTGGAAAAACCATAGCTTTCACAGTTCGGACCTTTGTCAGCAAAGTGATGTCTCTGTTTTTTAATATGTCTAGGTTTGTCATAGCTTTTCTTCCAAGGAGCAAGTGTCTTTTAATTTCACAGTCACTGTCCTCAGTGACTTTCAAGCCCAAGAAAATAAAGTCTGTCACTGTCTCCACTTTTTCCCCATCTATTAGCCATGAAGTGGTGGGACTGGATGCCGTGATCTTAGTTTTTTGAATGTTGAGTTTTAACCCAGCTTTTTCATTCTCCTCTTTCACCCTCATCAAGAGGCTCTTTAGTTCTTCAGGTCTAACAGCGACTAGCTTCCATGTCACCCTCAGGACATGTGGAAGTTTGGTGAGGCTGGAGACACCTCACTGTTCCCTCTGAGGTCTGGCCAGCCTCTGGCAGGAGGGGGTGGGGAGTTGTCAGGGAGGAGAGCATAGGTCCTGGCTGTCGCAGGAGCCTGGACCCTTCCCCTGGCCAGAGGGCATCTTTTATTTTGGAGAAAATTCACAAGTGCCTCTGCTCAGGTTTCCCTCAGAGCCATTTCCTGTCTCTTCTCCCCACTATACACTAAATCGCCTCAGTGGGGTAGACTTTGAAAACAAAGCCAGGAAGGGAATGTTTTTCAGCTTCTTCTTTCATGTCACCACAAACCTCCCCTGAGAAAAGTAAACACAGGGCCTGCTACCTGCTTGAGGAAGGGGAAGAGGGGGAAATGGTTGAAAAAATAGATATATTACAGCGATAACCCTCTGCTCTTCCAGTCTCTTTCATGCCTGTGGAAATCTCTTTCCTGTCTGTAGTTTTGTTATTTCATATTTGTTGATCTAAAACAAATGGACTGGGACTTCCTTGGCAGTCCAGTCTAGTGCTTAGGACTTTGCCTTCCAGTGCAGGGGGTATGTGTTCAATCCCTGGTGGGGGAGCTAAGATCCCACATGCCTCCTGGCGGTAAAGCCAAAACATAAAAAAGAAACAATATTGTAACAAATTAAAGATTTTTCAAAACAGTCCACATAAAAAAAAAAATCTTAAAAAATAAAACAGACTGCCAGATATTTCTCCAGTAAAGATGGGTTTATTTGGGATCAACTGAAATTTGCAAGGCGGGGGTCTTCAACTCTGCTATGCAAGCTCCCCACGGTAAGGGAAGGAGACTACTTTTTTAAAGGGGCAAAGGCACGGGAGAGTGCCGTAATAAACAGAGTACTTGACTTTTCCTTGCCAGGAAAGAAGAGATGTCTTGTCTTCTTTCTGTTGGGCTCTGCTATGGCTGCAGGGCATGAGTGAGCCCCCATTCTGGTCTCTAAACTCTATTTACTTGAGGTTTCTGCTTAATAATCTTAACATATCTATACCTCATTTTCACCTCCAGCTCTGACTTCTGAACTTCAGCTCTATGTTTCCAACAAACCACAAATCAGCACCACTAGACATCTCACTTCCACTCTATGTCCAAAGTTAACCATTACTCCCCAGTCAACTTTCTCTGTGCGTGTCTTCTTTCTGTCAGCGAGATGGAGTATACAGGCCAAGCGAAGTTCCTTCCCTGAGACTACACCCTCCTAGAAGTCTCAAGATGCCTGCTGGCACCCCCAGTTTAGCAGCTCTTTTTGGTTCCATCTGGTACCACTTCAGAGGCTAATGAATGGACTGTTACCGCCAAATAAAAATTGTCACCCACCCTCTGGTTCTACAAGAATGAAGTCATTGGCCACTGCAATCTCTGACTTTCCTCACATCCTTCAAGGAGTTCAGGGTGGACATTAGGAATGAGGCACTCTATGCTCTGGGAAAAATTGGCAGGACAGGCCTTCAGTTAGTTAGATAGTTTCAGGAGGAGTTTTCATGAGCCCAATTTCTGACATCTCCTCATACCTAGAAAAGCACTAAAATCATTACCAGAGACATCTGTCCCTCATGACTAGAAGCAACTTTCTGTCAAAATGTGTGCTTAAGTACAAGTGACCCCGTCACTAAGCTCACATATGTCCTGACTTCCTCCCCTACTTCTTCAGAGCAGTGCCTCAGAGCTGTCTGAGAGGCTGTTTCCCGGGCTATAGTCCTCATTTTGCCCGAAATAAAACTGGACTCACAATTCTCACGTTGTGCGGGCTTCCCCAGTGGCTCAGTGGCAAAGAATCTGCCTGAAATGTAGGCGATATGGGTTCCATTCCCGGGTCAGGAAGATCCCCTGGAAAGGGAATGGCAACCCACTCCAGTATGCTTGCCTGGGAAATCCCATTACAGAGGAGCCAAGCGGGCTACAGTCCGCAGGGTTCAAAGAGTCAGACGCAACTGAGCACGCACACAAGCAAGCATATACCAGCTTAAAAAATGAGGAATATAGACTCTATTTGTATCTCCCTTCTTGCTGTATTTACAAATGTAAAGTTTTAGTGATTTTTAAGCGATTTTCATCCTCTTGCTCTTCATTATTGCATTTAAAGTATATCAGTGATAGCTAACTCCAAAATTTAGTCTACATATTACATTGAGATAGGATACTGATGAAGATTTAGAAGATGAATATGTTACCAACGTGGACTCTTTAATCAATAGGCCCTGATAAGAGGACAGAGGAGGAATTTAGGCAAGGCGTTATTGGGACTAGTGCTGTAGCATGAGGGAGTAAAGACAAGTAAAAAGTTCCCTTGCTCATTCCCCGAAGGGGGTGAGCTGGTTCCTTAAGTGGGGTGAGGGGAGGGGTGGATCTGTGGGGCCCAGAAGGGGTTTAAGTGATCTGCCCACCCCCTTTTTGGTGCTATGTGCAGGCATCATGCATGGTACCCTACTTTTGCTCCTGGAACCTCAGAAGTGGCAGGTGGGTTTTGGCCTTTCTGTATCTTTTTGTTCATAGTTTGCACCACCTGCTCACACGTGCAGTTATTTTTAGTTTCTTATAGTTTCTTTGTATTTTGTTGCTTGAGGAGATGTCCAGGTACAAGTACTGCAGTAAAGGGTCCCAAGTCCCAGGTCCCAGCCTGTCTTAAATGGAACATCACCTGCATACTTGGACCTGGTACCAGATACAATGACTGCCGAGACTTCGAACTGTTCTCCTTTGGGGCAGGCATGAAGACATTTTTGTTGCTGTAGGAGACACGGTTGCATTGTGCAGCCTCAGAGATGGACTATAGGGGAGGTCCTTTTGGCCACCAGGACCTGGATATCCTTCTGATATGGAGTGAGCCCCCTTACTCTGAGTCTTAGATTGAGGTTGGGCCCCTCTCCCACACTAGAAGCCAACTGATCCAGCACAAGCCACGACAGAAACCAGAACTCTCTTTGCCTAATGGTAGTTAGAACACAGGAATATGACCTACAGTTAGACAAGTCAACAGTCGTGCCCAAAACTTGAATCTTGAACGAATACCTAACATCACAGAAGAGTTGGAAAATAATTCATGGTGGCACTGAAGGTGCAGACATACATCCTAACCAGAGTGGCTGGAGCAGTGTGGCTTTGGCTGAGTATCTTGCTCCCCAGTCTTCCTGGATTTTTACCATTACAGGCCAGGTCTCCAAGCTTTTCTGATATAAGCAATATAACCATATACATTTCTAGATTTATTTTGCTTAAGCTTAGAGGCACCATGGGTAAGAAACTAACTCTCTCTCAGCCTCATTCTTTAAAATCCCAGACAGGGATTCAGACCATCTCAGGTTGGGTCACACCTTTGTGGAGAAGAGAAAGGAGATTATAGTTGGCCTGCCCTGAGCTCCATGCCTTCTTGTTCTTGATCCTTCCTGCCTTGGGAGGCAAGAAATGTGATGCCCCTAAAGACTCATCTGATCCAAGGGATTTCAGACAATTCCTCAAAGGAAAGATCACTTCTCAGGCCAAAGCAAAAGATGCTCACGATAGAGAATTACAGGAAGTCATAGCTAAAAGGTGGCGCAGTGGTAAAGAATGTGCCTGCCAAAGCAGGAGATACAGGAGACATGGGTTCGATCCGTGGAGAAGATCCTTTGGATGAGAAAATGGCAACCCACTCCAATATGCTTGCCTGGAAAATCCGAGGAGCCTGGAGGGCTACAGTCCATGGGGTTGCAAAGAGTCAGACACAACTGAGTGACTGAGCATGGATATGAACATTGCTAAAAGGAACCTCAGGAGTCCTCTTATCCATCCTACGCCCTCTTATAGACAAGGAAACCATACAGGGTAGAAAATTATTAAGGCTAGGCGCAAGGTACACACAGTGCTGCAGAGTTGAAAGGAGGAAGAGGGCACATCTGGTTGAGGAGATCAAGGTGGGATTTGACCTGGGACCTGACATACAGCAGGCTTACTGGGCTGGTGTTTTGCTAACTTCAGAATTACTTTTCTGCTCATAGTCTCCTTATTTCAAATTCCACCTCCCATAACTTCCTTGGCTTTTTGAGAGCTTACTCATTTGCCCTTGATTTTGTTTTCAAATTCCCTTCACTTGTATTTGGTACCTTGATTCTATCCTTGACCTGGTTACGTGTTTGGACTTGGTTCATTCTCTGTTCAGCTGGTTGTCTTGGCTAAGAAAGCCCCAAGTCTCAACCTCTGGGACTGGATGACAGTCCCAGAGGTCTTCTGTGTATTCAGAGAAGACCAAGGGCCACAAACAAAAACATCTTCCAGTGTCGGGCAGGTAATATATGTGTGAAGTGGCTGGCTGTTACTTAATACAGAAGTGGTGCTTATAGGATTTAAATTTCTTATCTAAAAAGCAAAAGCAAATAAAATCAATGTGTTGCCCAAGTAAAACCAAGAAACCATGCGGGCTAGTTTCTTCTCTGCCAAAGTTTATGACTCTTGCATTAGACACAACCCCCAGCTATCACTGCAGGTTCTGGAAAACCCAACAAGTCTTTATCTGCTAACCTGTCTGAGGCCAAAGCGCTTAATGGTAAAGAATGTGTGCTCTGGAATTCAAGTTGCCCACAGCGGGGGTTCAGACATTTACAGACCTGTTTGATGAACTGGTGAGACATTCAAGGTAAGCCAGATTGCTCAAGTGCTCCTGGGTAAACGTATCAGAACGCAGGACGGGTCTGACACGGATTACCAGGTGATCCCTTTCCTATCCCAGGCCGGTGGTAGTTCTTTTATGCCCCAGAATTCGCTCAGCAGTACAAGCTGTGCAATTAAGCTCCCAGGCCTCATGCTAACCGGAGGAGAGGAGGAGGTGATGGAAGAGGATGTGCACCGTGGCCTCCCACGAGCTGGATCCCACGTCCCCTCAAATTCCATCACCGATTTCCCATCGGAACAGGCTGCTTGGAGAGCGGCTAAGCAGCTCCTGGTTCATTCTATTCACAAGCCTCCCATCCTTTCCGAGCCTGCCTAAGGTTCCACCTAGAGCTGTCTCCAACCACCAGGCCTGGGGCGGGGAGGGGAACCTCGCCCTCTTCCGGCGCTCGAGCGCTGTGGCACCTGTTCTGGCCTCGGTCACACGACTGATTGTTTAGATGCGAAAGTAAAACAGACGCACGAAGATTGGGTCCGCCTCTCTGGCAGCGGCGCGCCAGGAACACTGCCAGGCGCTTTGCCCAAAATGAATGGAAATGAACGGGTGCATGACTTGCGCTGCGGCCTACTAGCTAAAACAGAGCGCCCGAGGGCACCCACCCTTCCTCGCGGCCTGGGACTACACGCCCTCTCACTACCCCTTTCATCCAGAACACTAGAACGTGAGCCGCCAGAGCGGAAGGCGAGGAAGGACAGCCGACCGAAGCAGCGCCGGCTTCCCATAGGCCAAGGTGGTGCCAGGGGTGGGCTCTTCTTGCAGGAGCGGGTCGTGCATTGGGCGAGCCTCCGGACTGAGGGCTGGGATTGGTCGCGCCTCTCCGAAGGCGCCCTCCTCGCGGAGGCGGGGCGGCGGAGGGCGTGACCGGCGCTCGGTCCCGCCCCAGGCGTTTAGGGCTCCGGCGGGAGGGCCGCGGTGTCCACCTGGGACTCCGTCTTCGGAGCTGCCGCATGCGACTGCTGACGCCGTCGGCCCGTTCGGGGAGTCCGAAGGGTTCCGGACGCGGTAGGTAGCGACCGACTGGTGCACGGGCGCGGAGTTCGGGGTTCTGCGGCGCTGCGGGCTGCGGCCCGGCCCTTTCGCCCTGCGGGGGCGGGCCGCGGGGCCTTGCGTCCCCTTCCCCTAAGGGCGCCGAGGCTTCAAGGGGCCGGGGGCGCCTCGTGCCTGAGCCTCCATTTTGCAGGCGGAACGGCGGGTGGCGGGTGAGGGTAGCGGCCGGGAGTCGGGGCGCGGAGGCGGGAGGCCGTCGTTGGAAAAGCCTGAGAGCGGCGAAATCGGGCCGCGGGAGCGAGCGTGTCCGGGCATCCTCCCGTCCTAGCAGCTGCGCCGCGTTGCTGCTCCGGCTTCAGAGGACTCTCCCTGACGGCCTCGCCTCGGGCGTGTCTTGTTTATTACCCTGCTCTCTCGCCCGGCCCAGGTGGTCCGGGAGTTAGGGGCTCGAACCGCTCCTGGATCCGGGCTGCCTTAGAGACCCTCTCTCACCCGTTCAGGGTCATTCCGGCTGTTAAGATGGAGACGAACGATGCCTTCTGGTCGCTTTGAATGCGGCAGCCCCCGCTGCCGAGGAGAAAATGCAATTCGTCTCACATGTTTTGCCTGGAAAGGCCACTCTTTTCAACTGTCAACACTAGAATGGTTCTCAGCCCAGGGGCACAAGTCCAAAATCTGTTTCAGGCCCTTTATAATTATTGGGTTGGGTTCGGTGTATTGTTTGTAATAAAAATGAACGGAAACCTGCCAATGCCACAGCAGATTTGGACCTCACTGGGAGTTTACTGGAGGCGGGTGGGGAGGGCGGACTCGGAGATAGATGACATTCATAAATACCCTTACGTTCCTAGACCTAGGATGTGAAGGATGTTAAAATGCATGACACAGTGTTTTGGGTCAAGAAGTCAACGGTACAAGGCTTGATTAAAAGAGGTAGAGGTAACAACAAAATTCTGTAAAGCAATTATCCTTCAATAAAAAAATAAAAAGGAAAAAAAGAGGTAGAGGTCATCCCTTCTATTCTTGTTCCTTCCACCACCTGGGTCAATCAGTTCTGGGTCTCCTTCTACAGAAAAGAGGAAATAACTCAGGTTTCACCCCTTCTGGAAAGCTTTTTAAAGTTCTTTCCCTACCCCTCAGCTGATAATCACTCCCTACTTTGGTCTGCCTTCTGTAGCCTCTGTTTTTATACATCACTCTGTATTGTGGTTTCCCCAGCCCCTAGGACGGTGCATGGAACACAGAAGACACTCAGTGGTTGAAGGAAGCCAAAAGAAAGCAAAAAATCAGTAGTGTAGCCAAAAGTCGACGAAATAAAAACTTTAATTCCATCAACATGGTGGTCCAGTTATTCATACAGGTGAGGAAAGCAGTTGAGCTGTGGCTCTCAAGTCAAATCGGATGACTTTAGCGCAGCCTTGTTACTAACTTTGGATAAGTTAGGTAACTTCTTCATGCCTCAGTTTCCTCAGTAAGATGGGAGTGACAATAGTACCTACTTCATGATTTCTGAGGATTAAATAAAATACTGACATAAAGTGCTTGGCATAGTTCCCTGGCACAAGGAAAATGTTCCTTAGCTGTTAACACATGCTAGGATAAAAATAAACATATTTGAGCAGATTCACTAATACTAAACATCTGTATAGTATTTAACCTTCAGGTTCTGTCTGCCTTTTGGTCCTTATCCCTTGATTTTAAAAACATTCCTTAAACCATTCCAGATTTTTCCCCCCACTGTAAAAGTATTCCATGGAAGATTACCTGTTTATGCATTTAAAGTACCGTCACCCACTGGAGATTGATGGAGTGCCAAATAACAATTTGGCCAAGTATTGCAGTAATATTTGATGCACTCTTCATGTGGTCTGTTACTGAAAATGGTCATGTGAAAGCAGAGGAGGGGGAGGCTGATGTGGCTGACAAAAAAGTTGGTTCAGATGGAAGTGAACTTGAGATGGTGTCTCTCCTTTTAACTTAAATCTGTTTTCATGAAAAAACTGTCTCCTGTCTTTAAAGTTGTTCGCAAACATTGTGAACAGTGGAAGAAGTCTTCTAGTAGCTCTGAATCTATTTGCTAGACCTTGAGGTGGCAGATGCACCCCCTAGGGGAAGGTTGCCTGGCTTCCAGGTTTTCCTGTACCACTTCGTGGTCACAGGAAACAGGCTAAGTTGTCCATTTCCTGCCAGCTGTAGGTCCCCTTGGCATATCATTTTCTCTTAAATTACTCAGCGTCTCCAAAACAAAGACCGTGTCTCTTCTCACTTTTAACTATCACAGGAGAATTCTAGTCTCTGATTGTGCTTTTAGTGCAGCTACATGAATCTGGAATCCTTTCTAGGAAATACTGTTCTTTCTGAAGATGCTCTTCTAGTTATGACATCCTGTCATTAACCATTAAGAAACCTGCCACAAGGTGTGAGCTTTTCCTAGTGTCTTGTTGGAAAGACCCTAAGGATAGAGACCGTAAATTTCCTTCTTTTGTCTGCCTTGCATAGGGTGGGTGCTTGATGAATGGTTGGAAAGCCACTGTATTTCCCTTTCAGGATGCTGAAACAGGCTTACTAACTTGGTGGTTCTGAAACGTTACTATGCCTACCAACCACCTGGAGAGCTTGCTAAGATGCAGATTCTGATCCCAGAGCTCCGGGGTGATGCCTGAGAATCTGCATTCCCAGCAAGCTCTGAGGTGATGCAGGTGCTGCTTTTCTGTGGACAACACTTTGAGTAGAAAGATACTAACACAAGAATCTACATTTGATTTTTAGACGTACTGGTAAACAGGCTTTGTTTTCTTCTGGTATTTGATGAAGTGTAGGATTTAGAGCTTTTTTTGGGGGAAAAAAAATCTGTTTTTAACACTTCCTCTATTTTGTTCCAAAAATTATTTGAGTAATCTTTCCAAAATCATTTTAGTGTAATAAGATTTTTAATAAAAGTGATTGAGACAGATCAGGTGAAAAGAAATACCAAAGTTGAATGCCTCTCTGGCCTCTGCATTTTACTTGCGTGAGACTACTGATTTGGTTCTGAGCTTCCAAGCAGCAAGAGCAAAGAGGAGAATTTTTTTTTAATCAGTTTTGCCAGTACCTGTATAAAGAGCAAACTGGCTACTCAGTGAAATTGCAGTTTTGTTACGCTTCTCCAAAGAGAAGTGTTCTTAATGGCATCTCCAGAATATCAGTAAGTTTCTTATCAATCTTCACATTGTGTGGCCCGACGGACTTATAGAAAACTGTCAGTACAGTAAAAGCAGTGGCCCGTGGAACTGCAGCCACGTGGTCCAGGGCCAGCTTCTTTAGACAGTAGGAATGATTTGTGTTATGGGGGCAGATGTTTTTTTGACCTTGCTCTTTGGTGGAAACAGTAGTGTTAGTCACTCGTTGATGTCCAGCTCTTTGCAAATCCCATGGACTGTATTCGCCAGGCTCCTCTGTCCATGGGATTCTCCTGGTAAGAATACTGGAGTGGGTTGCCATTCCCTTCTCCAGAGGATCTTCCCGACCCAGGGATCGAACCCAGATCTCTGGTGTTGCAGGCAGATTCTTTACCATTTGAGCTACGGGGAAGACCTAGGTGGGAACAGAGGGTCCACTTAATGGACATGTTCAATCCCCCTCATCCTCATACTTTGAGCTTCGTTGGATGGCAAAAATCTACTGTCAAGGAGGCCAGAGAGCTTGGGGTGGGGGGAGGGGTGGCTGGAAGCTCAGTTAAGATCTTTGTAGATGCAGCAGTGCATCTCCTTAAAGGCCATCTAAAGACCTCTCGTGACAGGTTAAAAGATTGGCCTTGCTGTGAGGTTCTCTGTGACCCCAGTCACAGAGAACACAATTTTTGGTTGATTTTTTTTTTTAACTTCTTTATTGAGCTGGTTGCATAAAAGATATTATACATTCTCATGTTAACAGTTCTTGTCATGAACAAAAGCAACAAAAATAGTGCAGTAGTAAGATGTGCTTCACATACAATCACATGGTAATAGGAGCTCAGGCCCCGAAGGGGCTGCAGGGCTTGTGCAGCCAGGAAAGGAGCAGGTGGAAGGGGGGTGGGTTTGAGCCATGGGCCTCCCAGTCTCAAACCTCCCACACAGCGTTCCTGGCAGCCACCCCATTCTGAGGCCGGCCTGGGCCTCTTGTGACTGCCCCTGTTGTTGGCCTCCCCACATACGTCTCCACCTGCTTTCAAACTGCCTCCCATGCCTGGACTGGCTTCTACCTCTGAGCCCTTTTCTGCCATCCATCTAGTTCCCCCAGAAGCCTTCCAGCAACCTGACAGTGCTGGGCCCACCCCACCACCCCCACTTTCTTCCTTGTGTGAAGATTCATGTTCCTAGAGAAAGGGCAGCATGGAGAGCCTCTTTGTCTGCTTCTCCGGTCTGATTCTGCCTCTGCGTGTGCATGGCGTTTGTTGACCGCTTACACCTATGGCCTCCTACGAAAACAGCTCAGAGCTTCAGGGCTTTAGCCCCTGAACTGGTAGGGCTGGCTCAGGCAGCACCTGGCCTCCGTGGCTGATACAGGTGCTCTCTGTGCACCTAGGTACAGGTGGGTCCTGGGCAGAACCTGGCTTCCTGGGCAGAGTTGCTGTAAATCAGATGGTTTGTAAGCTTGTGATTTAGAGAATCCTGATCAGAGGAGGATTGCCCCCTAAGTTGAGCATTTGTGCATTTGAATGGTTTAGTTAAGAGAAGAACATAGCCAGCCCCCCTCAATCCCCCCCCCCTTTCCACCCACATACAGACTTCCAAGTTCTCTGTTCTCCATCCTGGACAGGAGTGAGTGGAAGTCCTGGCAACTGTGACAGGCCTGCACAAGGAGTGTGCAGCCAGTACTAGAAAGGGTCAGATGTCCAGACTTAACCAGTTAATGGGACCCCATACATGATATATGAGCGTCTCTTTACTGTAGGGCAAGAGTAAGCCAAGCCTCCATCATTCATACCATCTGGTAGGTCATACGGTCTCTGTGGGTCCTGGAAACTGACAGAATTTTAATACCAAACTCCCAAGTGGTCTCTCTCCCGGAGTTTGCCCCAACTCATGTCCGTTGAGTTGGTTGATGCTGTCTAACCATCTCATCCTCTGCCACCTGCTTCTCCTTTTGCCTTAAATCTTTCCCAGCATCAGAGTCTTTTACAAAGAGTCAGCTCCTCGCATCAGGTGGCCAAAGTATTGGAGCTTCAGCACCAGTCCTTCCGATGAATATTCAAGGTTGATTTTCTTTAGGATGACTGATTTGATCTCTCTGCAGTCCATGAGACTCTCAAGGGTCTTCTTCAACACCACAGTTCAAAAGCATCAATTCTTTGGTGCTCAGCTTTCTTTATGGTTTATCACATCCATACATGACTCCTGGAAACTATTAGCTTTGATTATACAGAGCTTTGTTGGCAGAGTGATGTCTCTGATGTTTAATATGCTGTCTAGGTTTGTCTTAGGTTTTCTTCCAAAGAGCAAGCGTCTTGTAATTTGAGGACCACAGTCACTGTCCTCAGTGAGTTTGGAGCCCAAGAAAATATAGGCTGTCATTGCTTCTACTTTTTCCCCTTCTCTTTGCCATGAAGTGATGGGACTGGATGCCATGATCTTAGTCTTTTGAATGTTGAGTTTTAAGCCAGCTTTTCCACTCTCTGATTTTCATCAAGAGGCTCTTTATTCCTCTTCACTTTCTGCCATTATAGTGATATCATCTGCATATCTGAAGTTATTGATATTTCTCCTGGCTATCTTGATTCCAGTTTGTGATTTATCCAGCCTGGCATTTCACATGATGTACTCTGCGTATAAGTTAAATAAACAGGGTAACAATCTACAGTCCTTTCTCAATTTTGAACTGGTCTATTGTTCCATGTTTGGTTGTAACTGTTGTTTCTTGACACCTGCATACAGGTTTCTCAGGAGGCCGGTAAGTGGTCTAGTATTCCCATCTCTTATTTAAGAATTTTCCACAGTTCGTTGTGATCCACACAGTCAGAGGCCTTTTTGTAGTCAGTGAAGTGGAAGTAGATGTTTTTCTGGAATTCCTTTGCTCTCTCCATGATCTACTGAATGTTGGCAGTTTGCTCTCTCATCCTGCAGCCCAAGTGGCTTGTCTCTTGACTTGGCCAAGCACAGGGCTGAACTGGTGTGTGCACATCTTTCTCAGATGGGAGGCTTGAATTCATTGTTTCATTTTCTGTGCTCAGAGCCCTCCAGTCACTCAGTCCAATTTCTTATTACTTTCTTGTTAGGAGGGCGGCTGACTGGGGCATTTGCCCACCTAGGAGCTGCTGACCTCCAGAAACACTGTTAAGTGTGTGATCAGAGAGCAGGGATGACCCACGAAGAGTAGCAGATTGTTTAACGCTACTGACAGCATAGCACGTTTTCATATGAGCAGTCCATTTGGTGTTCTGGAAAGGAGGCAGCTTGTCTCACTGGAAGGATTCAAGCAGAATCCCCTTCTCCACCCTCACCCTCAGAGGGGTGAGAAGAAATGATGATGTGTAAAATCTAGAATCTGTGTGGAAATGGGAGCTGGACTGTCATGCAGTGTTACAGATGCCCACCTGACACTTGCCCACAGAGTTGAGTCCTTTATCCATTTGCTTGGCTGATGATTGATGTCTTCAGCAGTCATTCCTTCAAGGAGTTTTCCCTCTCCCAGTTGATTTCTCCCTTTCTTTGTTTTCTGTAATACTTATGTACAATTTGGATTGAACACTCATGGTGGACTTTTTTCGTTTCACATGAATCTGTTTTAATTCTCATTTTAAAAAAAAGAAAGCTCGTGTGGCACAGGGGAAATACACCTTGATTTGTTAGGCAGATTGATGAGATTATGAACCGACTATGTATCCAGACTGAGAAAATAACCACCTGTAATCTGTCTTTTCAGAAGTACCATTTCCATGAAAATCACTGAATTTCAGACCTTCTCTCCTGGTTGCTGAAGGACTTCTGGCGACACTGTTCACTTAGTTCAGGTTTGTATCTATACTTGAAAGTTACCTAGAGGTATCTCCAGAGGAACTTTTAATTCTAGCCCACCACTCACCCCCAGGATGAAGAGATGCCTTCTTTTTGAATAATGAAACCCAGACAAGACAGATCAAAAACACATAGTTAAACAAAGACAGAGATCATTTCTTTGTACCCCTCTTATCCCTCAGCATCATCTTATTCCAGTCCCCTGTCATTAAGACCACATGCTTTAGTAAAGGGGGACCAGGAGAGTAAATATGGATTAGCCACCCATCATGGCCTGACTCTGGCCATTGAAAGAATTTCTAGAAATGGAGCAAGAAATTGGGGCCTCTGGTTAGGTTCAGCCTTCCCCCTAATTTTTCCAGCTGGTGGGCTCAGAAAGTGAAAGTGAAGTCGTTCAGTCATGTCCGACTCTTTGTGACCCCATGGATTATAGCCTACCAGGCTCCTCCGTCCGTAGGATTCTCCAGGCAAGAGTACGGGAGTGGGGTGCCATTTCCTTCTCCAGGAGATCTTCCCAACCCAGGGATTGAACCTGGGTCTCCCACATTGCAGGCAGATGCTTTACCATCTGAGCCACTAGGGAAGTCCTCAGCTTGTTCCTATAATTGTGAAAACAGTTTGCCTGTTGTCATCTTATGTGCCGTTTCTTAAATAGCCACTAGGTGAGGATGTGGCTCCATGAAGGTCTTTCCCTGTGGGACTTGGTCCCGTACCAGTCTCTCTAACCCTCTTCTGCTTTGTGTGTGTGTTTTGTACCTTGTTCCCCAGTTGGTTCATAAAGAGCTTGAGTTCTGGAGTCACTCAGGCCTGGATTTAACTCTCTGAAAGGTTTCCCCCGTCTGTGAAATTAGGATGAGAGGACCCACCTCCTGTGGGAAACTGGCGTGCTCTCAGGCCACAGAGGGGAGTGTACCAGATGCCCGAAGTACCCGTGTGAGTCTTCTTCACCTCAGCAGTTCTCCTCTGACTCTTGATACTGTGGGTGTGCTAGTACGTGTGCAGTGAGGGGGGTGTGTGTGTATGCGTGCTTGTTCATCACAGCATTAGTAGCAAAAGGTTGGAAATCACATAAATATCCACCAGTAGGTGGAATAAGCTAGTGTGCATCCTTACAGTGGAGTACAGTGCTGGGTGGTGGCAGAAAACAGAAGGCGCTGACTGCATTGCTAAGGAAAGATCTCCAACGTATTTCATTTAAAAAAAAGGAAAGCAAGATTCTGAACAGTGTGTCCTGTACAGTTAACTACTTTCGTGTTAAAGGGGGTGGTGGGGGAGGATGAAATAAATTTTTGTGTTTGTCTACATATACATCAAGAGATAAGAAACACACACAGCATTAATTAGACCTACCTGTTTTTTTTGTGGGAGTATCTAGTGGTAAATATTTTTGCTTGATGTATATGAAAAATTGTCTGCTTTGTCTTCCTCTGTTGGACTCCTTTGTTCCTTGTAAGGTGCCTTGCTTCACTAAGCCTGTCTCCTCGCAGCCCCCCACCCCGCCCCATGACACTCGGTGATCTGCCCCATGCGCTGTGCGCGGGCGCTGTCCACATGCACTGTGTCCTCTGGATCAATTTAGGAATAGGGGTAGGTGAGGGAGACTTGCATGCGCAGTGTATTCTATATCTGAACTACATGTGACCGGTTTAAGGAAGTCGTTCTTCTGATGAGTCCCTGTGCACACGATGGCCATGAGAAGGTGGTAAGAGTGCACATGATCTGTGTTCTGCTCTCGGCTCACTGCTGACTGGAGCCTCGCCGGTCGGCCAGGCCGGGCAGGACACTCTTGTTTTCCAGGCGTGCTGTCCCCACCTGTGGTGTTTCCAGTGTGAGGGCCGAGCAGGATGAGCCCCCTCCATGGCCTCCTCCACCTGCTCAGGCTCCCCTGCTGCCCCAGCACCTCCTGTTGCCATCAGTGCCTTCTTGTCTCTGAGGAAACAGGGCTGTTTCTGGCCAGGTTTTAGCTTTGAGGTTGGCAGTGCCTTCCAGGCAGCTGCCCAAATCCTGGGCGCTTGCACTCCCTTGCCTCCCTGTTCAGTCCTCCTTGAGTTCTCCTGCCCACTTTCATCCCAGCCTCATCCGGCAGAGCCCTTGCCTGTGCACTCAGGCTCAGGGTCCCCCTGTGTGGTCCCTGAAGCTCCTGTTGGAATGGCTCTGTTCTCAGATCCAACTCCCAGATCATTCCTTCCCCCGCCCCAAGGGCTCACCCTGGTTCTCCCCTCCCTGCTGCTTGCCCTGTGTACTTCTCTGTTGTTGTCACATGCGTGTACACCGTGTGACCACTGCATTGTCATCCACCCGGATTTCCATGGCTTCCCTCAGTACCCGTTAATCGTAACCCAGGTCAGCGGGAGGACAGTTGGTGCTGTAGCTCTGGCCATCCTTGGAATGAGAAGTGCCCACCTGCTCCGCAGACCAGGGTGTGGCTTCCCGACTGCCTCTCCTTCGCCAGCAGAGCAGGCACTGTGGGAGCCCTGAGCTCAGCCACAGCCTGGAGTAGAGCAGTCAGAGCCGGGCTGGAGCTGCCTGCCTGCTGCTGGGCTGTGGTGACAGCAACTCCTGCAGCGCTGGCACAGGGAGGGCCCCAGCCAGGCCCCTTGCCCCATGGGGCTGGGCCAAAGGGACAGGTGACTCTCTGTTCAGTCACCAAGTCGTGTCCGACTCTTTGCAACCCCATGGACTGCAGTGCACCAGGCCTCCCTGCCCCTCACTGTCTCTTGGAGTTGGCCCAAGTATATATCCATTGAATCAGTGAAGCCATCCAACCATCTCATCCTCTGTCACCCTCTTCTTCTGCCTTCAATCTTTCCCAGCATCAGGGTGTTTTCCAGTGAGTCAGCTCTTCGCATCAGTATTGGAGCTTCAGCATCAGTCCTTCCAATGCATATCCAGGGTTGATTTCCTTTAGGATTAACTAGTTTGATCTCCTTGCTCTCCAAGGGACTCTCAAGAGTCTTCTCCAGCACCACAGTTCAAAAGCATCAATTCTTCAGTGCTCTGCCTTCTTTATGGTCCCGCTCTTACATCCATGTGTGACTACTGGAAAGACTATAGTCTTGACTATGTGGACCTTCATCAGCAAAGTGATGTCTTTGCCTTTTTACACACTGTCTAGGTTTGTCATAGCTTTCCTGCCAAAAAGCAATTGTCTTCTAATTTCATGACTACAGTCACCATCTGCAGCGATTTTAGAGCCCAAGAAGAGGAAATCTGTCACTGCTTACACATTTTCTCCTTCTGTTTGTCATGAAGTGATGGGACCAGATGCCATGCTCTTAGGTTTTTTTTTTTAATATTATGGCTCAAACAGCAAGGGTGACTTGAGGCAGGACCAAACCATGACTCAGGCTTCCCAGTGCTAGTGGTAAAGAAGCCACCTGCCAATGCAGATAGACATAATAGACATGAGTTCGATTCCTGGGTTGGGAAGATCCCCTGCAGGAGGGGATGGCAACCCACTCCAGTGTTCTTGCCTGGAGAATCCCATGGACAAGAGGAGCCTGGTGGGCTACGGTGTATGGGGTCGAAAAGAGTCAGACACAGCTGAAGCGACTTAGCACGCAGCACAAACCTTGACTCTGGTTTGGACTTGCATTGACCCTCCTGGGCATCTGTTGGGGCTGCTCCGGCCACATAACAGCAGAGGACAAGATAACAGCTCCTGCGTCCCCTTTCAAAGGGTCTGGAGCTGAGGAAAAGCCAGACCTCTGTTTTTCTTTGAGTAAGTAGCCATCATTTGTTCTTTTGGCCAAAAAAATATGTCTTAATCATTAAGAAATAAAAGGTTTCCTAGTCATACAAGCAGGAAGTTTATCTTTTTCTCTCCCTTTCGCATCTTGTAGGGAGCTGAAGCTTCAGCAGAACCCTGACCCAGGGACATCTCAATGGCCCTGGGAGAAGAAAAGGCAGAGGGGGAAGCATCCTCAGACACGAAGGCCCCTTCTGGTGGGAGCTGGAGCCGCAGGGAGCAGGAGCTGAGCCGCGCAGGGCCTGTGCTCGGGGAGCAGCCGCCATGCTTGGAAGCTGAGGAAGGACCTGCCTCCCCTCTTGGGGGCACCGAGGGGCTCCCCAGCCCTGCCTGCTATGGTGGGGTTGGCCCTGGCCCCTCCAGAGCCTGCCAGCCACCGGCCAGCGAGGCCAGCAGGGAGCCAGCAGCCAGTGGGTCTAAGCCCACTCTCAGTTGCATGCCTCCTCCTGCCGGCCTGGAGACTGGAGATCTGCCCTCTGCGGGAAGCCAGGTAGGCACCAGGGTAGTGGAGCTGTCCTTTGAGAGTCCACTCCAGCATTGTCTCACCATCTTACAGCTTCCCCAGTGCCCATACGAGGCAGGGAGGTGGGGGAGCTTAGGTAGCTTGGATGTGCTGATTTCTCTTCTGCAGGTTCACGTGGACAGATGGGCCCAGCAGAGAGCTCTGTCCACAGCATCTCCTCTTCCTCAGAGTGTGACTGGTGACCTTTTGAGGACTGGGCATGCTGTGACCAAGACATCCTGCCCAGAGGGCAGGCAGGGGAGCCGCGGTGGGGGAGCCATGTCCTGCTTTTGACTTGGTGATGTGGAGGCTTTCCAGGGCCCCTGGGGAGACGTGGGGAAAAAGGGTCTAGGGCCATGGGCTCCTGGGGGCTGTATCCCACTGGGCCCCGGGGGACCTGGCCTCACTGTCTCTGGGCAAAGAGGATTTCAGGGGCCTCCCTGACTACAGGCAGCTTCGCCTAGTGGGTGTCATGCGGAGCAGGGAGTCCTGCCTGTCTCTGACCTCGGGCGAACCACCGGATTTTGCAGGCCCTCAGGACAGTTGGGAAGTTTACCTGATTGACCTGTCCCTCCCAGCTCTGACAGCCTGTGGTGGTCTGCCTGCCAGGACCTTTCATGGTGACGGTTTTGATCTGTGCCATGTCATTGTGGCACTGGCTGCCACGTGCTGCCCCCCGGAGCCCTGTGTCGTGAGGAGGTTCTAAGCATGACTGCCTGGGAGAAGACAGAAGCTAGGCCCACCTGCCAGGGGGCCGGGGCACTGCAAGGCTCAGGGCACCTGAGTCAGACTCAGTGAGATGGGCGGCAAGTGAGCAAACACAGAGATGGGCTGTTTGTGAGTGTCAGTCGGGTGCTTGTTGCAGCGCTGCTGTTTGTTGAGCTCTCATTGTTCACCCTAGAGCTCATCTAATCCGCGTAGCCTGAGGAGGTAGTCCTGTCACCACCCCCACTTTGCAGGTGAGGGAAGTGAGTCTGGGGGCTGGCAGCTAGGGGTTGGCCTCAGGGCTGTCTGGTTCCAAAGCCCACACCCTAACCTCTGTGCCATCCTGCCTCCCTTAGGGGGAGCTCTTCATCGAGCTGATTAAAAGTGTGAGTGAGGAGCCTGGGGTGAATGACTCATTTTGCCACTGTTGAGTCACTGCTGGGTGTGAGCCGAGCTGGGTGGGGCCTGGTGGGCTACCTGACTGCCAGGTTCAGATGTGTGTCCTGTCAGCAACAGAATTACTGAGGTCCTGCTTGCCCAGGGCGCGCTTCTCAGAGGTTAGGCAGTGTGTTCCAGCTTCAGCACGACAGAGCTATTTGGGTTCTGCTCGCTTACGAACCAGGCATCTGTGCAGGAAGAACAGGGGAAGGACAGCGGTGGGGGCTTGGGGGGGATCAGCTCCGGGAGGAGCCTCTGCTCCCCTCGTGTCCATCTCCAGCTGCACCCTCGCCGTGTCTGACTCTCGCAACAGGTAGCAGGCTCTCTTTTCAACAGCTTTCCTCCAGATCATCTGGGTCCCCAAAACCACCCCAGAGTTGTCCCCGAGGAGAGAAGTCTGGCTCGCCTGTTTGACTTTTTCTTTCCCTCCTGTCACTGTAGATGGAGGAGACCAGGCTTCCTGCCCCAGAGGCGCTACCTTGGACTCGCCCCATTCCCAGAGCTGCCACTCTTTGCTCGGGAAACGGTGCTGACACCGAAGATGACCCGTCCCCTGTGGAGTCACCGCAGGTGCCAGACCTCTGCCCACAGTCTCCCATCTCAGGCTTCTCATGCCCGTCGAGGTGGAGGTCGGCCGTGAGCCCGGGGATGCCTTTGCCATCGGCTTCCAGCTGCAGTGTGTCCGCCTCCTCCCCAGGCAGTGGTCTCCAGGGTCACCAGGAAAAGGCAGAGCCTCGGAGTGGCTGCCTCACCAAGGTCTCCTCCTCCCTGGAGCTGGCTGTCCCACCATCAGCCCCCTCAGTGGTAGGCCCTGGGCCTCGGCTCCAGTGGTTGCCCCAGCCTGTGTCCTCAGCGGGTGATGCCCCTGGGCTGGGCAGGAGACGCCTCTCCTTCCAGGCTGAGTACTGGGCCTGTGTGCTACCTGATTCCCTGCCTCCCTCCCCAGACCGCCGCTCCCCACTCTGGAACCCAAACAAAGAGTATGAAGACCTGCTGGACTATACCTATCCCCTCAGGCCCGGGCCCCGGCTCCCGAAGCAGCCCGATAGCCAAGTGCTGGCTGAGCCCGTCCTGCAGGACTCGGGCGTGGACCTCGATAGCTTCTCCATCTCCCCGGCTAGCACCCTCAAGTCACCCACTAACACCTCCCACAGTTGCCCACCAGCCGAGGCTGCTGCCCTGCCATTCTCTGGGCCCAGAGAGCCAAGCCTTAAGCGGAGGCCCTCTGGAGTACCCCAGAAGCAGGGTGGTGTGGGGTTAGCATCTTGCAGCCCCCTTGCCTCCACCCCCAGAGCCCCAGGCAGTAGGGCCACTCCTTGGGTGAGCAGAGAGCCAGCCCGGAGGAACCTGAGGGACTGGCCACCTGTGGGCAGGCACCTTGAGCTGGGCTCTCCACACCTGAGGACACGGGACAGAGGGTGGCCCTCACCCGGGCTGGAGAGGGAGAAGGGGGCCAGCCAGGGCCTCGGGCGCCTCGCCTGCATGGAGTCTGGATGGAAACCCCAAGAGGAAGTGGAAAGTGACGACGAGTATCTGGCGCTACCCACTCGGCTGACACAGGTTTCTAGCTTGGTTTCGTATCTGGGCTCCATTCCCACCTTGGTGCCCCTGTCCACGGATGCTGCCGAAGGGCAGAGCTCCCTGGATGTGTCGGACAGTGATGGGCCAGCTTCCTTCCCATCAGACTCCAGCCAAAGCCAGCTTCCCTCCGGGGCGACCCTCAGAGGGTCCTGGAGCGCTGAGGACCAGAAGCACTGTTTGCTACGCTCCTTTGTCCATGCAAGGCGCTCTGCCGGGGAGGGCAGTCTGGTGAGCGGCCCGGCCCTGGGGGTCTCCTCTGGACCAGTGAGAACACGCGCCTCCTGCTCGGCAGTATTGGATCCAGATGCTGAAGGGCAGCCTCCCAGGAAGGGCGGAGAGCAGGGAAAAGAGTCGCTCGTGCAGTGCGTGCAGGTAGACTCAGCGTTTCGGCACTGTTGCCTTTCTTCCCCCTGTCCACTAACCTCATATTGAAGCTTGGTAACACTGAGCACTTAGGTGCCAGGCACTGTAGTTGCACCTTCTGTCCAATCCTGATGACTACTGGCATTCTCTTGTCACCGTTGGAGGAAAGGGGAGCGAGCTGTTAGGTAACCTGCACCTTCACGATCAGTGAGAGTAGAGCCTGTGCTGCTAACCACTCCCCAGGCTGCTCCCCAGGGCACTTGACCTTGAGGATCAAGAGGCCCTCTGCACAGGAGGGACCTGTGCTCAGATGCCTTCAGGAAGTACAGGCTCAGTAAAAGTGTTTTCTTGGCCAAAAGACCTCCCAGAACTTTAATTTGATAAAGTGCTGTAACTGCAGATTTGAGAGTATCAGGTACACCATTGCCTAGACTTGCTAGACTCTTGTGGACCATCAGAATATCAGGAGGTGGAGCTAATACTGCATGGAATAGGGTTGTCAGCATCAGGTAGTTGTGAGTTTTGGCTCCATCTCTTTAGTTTGCTTGTTGGTAGGATGTGGAGCTTTGCCTCTTTGGTCGTTGTGTGGGTTAAATGAAATAATTCATGTCACGGACCTTGCACAGTCCCTCACATAAGGATGTTCAGGAGCGCGGCTGTCCACACACTGGGAGAGCCCAAGGCCTGCCTCCCGCCTGAGCGCCCAGATGATGTGTCCACGTGGCAGCCAGCCAAGGGCTGTGTCCCCAGGAGCGACATCACAGGAGTTTTCTAGCTCTCAAGGAGGGCTTTAACCTGCCCCGTGGTGTCGTGTGGACTTTATCTGTACCGCGGAGCAGGTGGTACAGGTGTTAGCATGTGGAAGATTGAAACCATGGGGTACAGTCCTAAGCTCACAGCCCCCTGGTGAGTGGCTGACAGGAGTCTGGGGCCTGGCTCCCTAGGCGGGTAGGAGCATCACAGGGACAAGCAGCTTTAGTTCAGTTGTTTTCAGGTGTAGGATCAGGTCAGTCTTGGTCATGGTCCCATATTCTATGTCCATATCTTCCCCAGGAGCAGTTCTATAGTCAGTACAGTGCTGACCGAGGAACTGATCTCTGTGTCGGGCAGGTCCCTTCTGGGCCGTTCTTCCCACCCCCACCACCCTCTCCCCTCACGTGCCCTCCTCTGTCCCTGCACACAGGGCTGGCCCTTCACAGACTGAGGGGACACAGAACCAAGGTGAGCCCTCCATGCTGCCCTGGCAGAGGTCTGGAGTCACGGGGTGGGGACAGACCAGGAGCAGAGAGGAGACAACGCCTTGGTGGGGAATGCTCTGGAAAGGTGCAGCCTGTAGCCTGGGATCCCCCAGATATTTTTAGCCTGTGAAAATGTAGCCTGCGGTTCCATGGGTAACACATGATTTATTTGTCTACACAGACATTTTGTTGTCAGCTGGAAGAGCTGATCCACTGGCTTTATAACGTTGCAGACACTACTGACCACCTCACTGCACCCAGATCCAGCCTTACAGGCCTCAAGTCTTCTCTGCAGCTTTACCGGGTAATAAGTGGTCCTGGTTTCTGACTGTTCACTCACTAGAGTGGTGGTAAATTACTTGATTAGAAAGTAAAAGTTCAAATGACTGGTGCACAGTATGTCATGATCCATTGACTTTTACCTGAAATCTAATCGGAGGTCTTACTGGAAATCTAATCTAATTCTTTTCAATCCTTAATGCTGAAAAATAACATGTATGAGTTATTTCCCAGACCAAGTCGAGTTTGAAGAAAGTGCATTTTATTTATCTTAATCCAGAATACTTCAGGATTATCTGCAATGTGATTTTCCAAATGTCTCAGACTTCCCTGATAGCTCAGTTGGTAAAGAATCTGCCTGCAATGCAGGAGACTCCGGTTCAATTCCTGGGTCGGGGAGATTCCCTGGAGAAGGGCTAGGCTACCCACTGCAGTATTCTTGGACCTCCCTTGTGGCTCAGCTGGTAAAGAATCCACCTGCAATGTGGGAGACCTGGGTTCGACCCCTGAGTTAGGAAGATCCCCTGGAGAAGGGAAAGGCTACCCACTCCAGTATTCTGGCCTGGAGAATTCCATGGACTACAGACCATGGGGTCACAAAGAGTCGGACACAACTGAGTGACTTTCACTTTCCAAATGTCTCAGGGATTGATAGGCAGAGATCTGCATTGTTAGGAAATCACAAGACTATTGAAATTAAGTAAAATTAAAAGATTAGGTTTTTCAGTTCTGGCCACATTCCAAGTGTTTGGTCATCACATTTGTCTGGTGGCTACCATATTGAACAGAGCATTTAGAACATTTCCATCATCACAGAAAACTCTGCTAGACAGCCCTGACTGGTATTTTAAGGATTTGAGCTGAATTGCACTGACTCTGGAATACACACGACATTTTGATGGTATTTAAACCAAAATATGACCCAGTTTGCTTCTCAAGGTATTGGGCGGGGGTTACCTCTTTTTAGATTTTGTTATTTTAACAATCTCTTTGTGGGTCCTGGTTAACTTAACTTTGTAACGGGTGTATTTTGTGACATTTTGTGCTGTTCTGGCGTAATTATCAGTAGGCCCCCTTCATTCTCAGAAGTGTTCTGAATTGGATGATAAAGTATCAGTCGATACTGATATCAGTCAATACTGATACTCACATCAACTGAACCACCTGCTGACTTAGAGCATGTCTGTCTGGTTGACCAAGTCTTTCTATCACCTCTTCCAAAGGAGCAGAGGTAGTGTTTGTGGCCTGAACTTCTGCTTTAGTCCAGTTTTCTGGGACAGTTCTTTGAATAGAAGAGTGTGTGATTTACTTGTGACCAAGCCAGGGCCACACCACCCAACTCAGAGCTCGTTCCATATCCAGGCAAGAGGGGGTACCCTGTTTTCCAGCTTGGAGCCAACTAAAATTTAGGGGCAAGGCCTTGCCTGGGTGGGCCAGCTGCCCTACCCTTGTGGGAATGCTGCTTCCTGCTGAGTGGAGAGAGGTTGCCAGGGTTCCTTTCCCAGAGCACGCTTGAGAGAGGAGAGGAAGGCTGAGCGTGAGGGCCCTCCATGCAGAGCCGTGCAGGGCCTGCCCCCAGGAGGCCCAGGGCAGCACCACCGTGGAGAGAGGACACTGCTTGGAGTTTGGGCCTCCCGGGGTGGCCTTTCCAAGGGCCTCCACCCCACTTCCCTCAGAGCATGTCTCATAGCAACTCTGTTCCCTCCATTTTATCCCTCTTTCTGTCCTCTGCGTGTTTCCGCTTCCAGGCCGGTCACATGCACCTGTCTTGCTTTGTGGGTAGAGCTGAGATCTGAGCTGGGAGTTACTGCAGGTTAGCGAAGCCTAGTCCACTTGTGTCATCCACACAGCTGTGTCACCAAGTGGGACCTCACTGTCAGCGCTGTGCCACACAGAATGGTGCTTGGCTCATGCCCACATGTGAGCTACCTCGAGCCTACTTAGATACCAGATATAAGCACATGTACGCTGGTTCACACATTTTTCACTTGTGACCCTGTCTTGTGTATTTTGTCTTAACACAGTGGGTTTGTGGCAGCATATAAACTGCAGAGTACTAAAGAAGAAAATAATAAATACAGGTAATCAGGGCAAACGAAAACAAGACAGGAATACAGTAAATCCAAAAGTAAAACTGCAGCTTCAGAATGTGAACTGCACCCTGTGCTGAAGTGGTCATGGATTTGACTTTACATCTTAGCAGCTGAAGGAAAAACCAGAAACAGCTACAAGGCTTGGTACTGCAAGGGGAAAAGAAATCAACTGCTTAGGAGACTCACAGCTTCCCTGACGCCTTCCCACGGCCTCAGGTCCACAGAGAGCGGGACACTGAGGGTGGACATGGGGCAGGCTGCAGCTCCCCGTGGTCACATTGAAGGCGCCTCTCTGGTGGCTCTGACCAGGTCCACTAGGATGCACAGTCTCAACAGGCCCGTGAGCTTAAAGGGGACCCTGTGAGGTGTAGTCCACACAGGAATCCCTGCCTCCAAGGCTGTTCAAGGAGCCAGGTTCTGCCAGGGAAAAGAAAACCCTGCTTTTGTCAAATTGTAAACAGAAAAAAATATTGACTCTGGGTTTGTCTTGGGCTCAAAGATGATGAAGTTCAACTACTGCACTGTTTACTTGGGAAATTCTGAAGCCTGGGTGGGTTAAAGGGGAGTCCTACTACCAAACAAAAGATCCTTTTTAATGACTTTTATGAAATGGTAGTAATGAAGCTTTTTCCTGTTTTTTTCTGTTATGCTCTAAGCAATTTAAGAAAGATATAGATGAACACCAGTCCCTGACAGAGAGTGTCTTACAGAAAGGGGAGATTCTGCTTCAGAGCCTGCTGGATAATACCCCAGGTAAGATGCTTGGGGTTGGAATTTATTAATACCTCAGTGCAAGCCCGGGACCCACTGTGTCACCAGGCGGAGCCAGTAGTGCAAGAATCCCTTGCGTCCACACCCGTTGACTCCCACAGTCGACTGCCAGCCTCCTGCATCTTCATGGCCCCACAAACATGATGAGGCAGTCATAGCCCTGCAGGTGTGAGAAGTCAGGCATTGAGCCTGCAAGAACAATGCACTTTTTTTTTTCCTTTAATATGTATGCAGGAGCTTTAGCTGCAGCATGTGAACCTTGCTGCTGCATGTGGGATCTAGTCCCCTGACCAGGAATCAAACCAAGGCCCCTGTATTGAGAGCACGGAGTTCCAGCCACTGGACCTCCAGGAAGTCCCAAGAACAGTGCTCTTTAAGCTTCTGCCTTTCCTTGGTGGAATCCTCAGTGGGAATGCTGGCTTTAGTCCAGCTCCCCTTAGCTTGGGGAAGCCAAGGACACAGTGGGGAGCCTGCAGGTTTCCCTTCCTTTTGCCCTGCAGGCTGGAACCCTCTCTAGTTATCTGCTTTGGGGGAGGATTTGTACCAGGATCTGAGAGCAGTCAATCTGTTCTATGGGAAGAGACTGAAGGAAGATGTGAACGGATGAGAAGGGGACAGGTGGACGGTGGTACACAAACT
This sequence comes from Okapia johnstoni, assembly GCA_024291935.2. Classification (NCBI taxonomy): domain Eukaryota; kingdom Metazoa; phylum Chordata; class Mammalia; order Artiodactyla; family Giraffidae; genus Okapia; species Okapia johnstoni. The sequence continues at coordinate 76,016,163 of CM044306.1, read as the reverse complement.
AAGCTTGAGCCCCTTTTGCAGGATGGATTCCCAGATTAGGAAGGTGTGAAAATCAGATTTGAGAGTGCATCTCAGGGTGCAGGTGTTTACAGCTGGCCTTGCCCTTGCTGGGGGCAGGTATGATAGGATGAATATGACAGGAGAATGCTAAGTTAAAGCAAAGAATTGATGGACCCCTCAGAGCAGTCCCTATTTTCCTGTAAGACTGAGCAAGCAAGTGCTGAAAAAGCCCATCTTTGTTTTGCCTCAGTTTTGGAGTGAAATGGAATTTACACTGGAAGCAAAACAGTGTAAACAAAAGTGGACAGGATCCACTGGCTTGAGAAGGGGAGAGGCGGTGCTTTCCTGACCAGCAGTGGTGGGTGGGTGTGTGGTAGGGAGGTGGTGAGAAGTGTCCCAGCCTGAGCACCGCTGACACTCTGGGCCATGTGATGGTTTGTTGTGAGGACAGCTGTCCTGTTGCACCATGTTTATCAGCATCCCTGGCCTCTGCCCATTAGATGCCAGTAGTATACCTCCTCGGTTCTGACAACCCCAAACATCTCCAGACACTGCCAGATGTCCCCTGGGAAGGAAAAAACCACCAGGACTGAAAACTGAGCGTGGGCAGATGGGTTTTACTGGGGGGAGCCACTGAAGGGTTTTCAGCAGGGCATGACTTACCCGTTGTCAGTCACGTGAGCCCACAGCAATCCCTTGCCCTTGGGATGCCTTTGCTTTGGCTCATCCACTGTGCTCTTGCATTAAGAGTTTTTTAAGTTTTATTAGGGCAGAAATTTGGTATGCCACGCTCTTTTGCCACTGGTTATATCAGCATTGTCTTGAGTACTAGGTGCCAGACACCATGTCGAAGCAGTTGACATTTTTTTTCCTTTAATCACAGGCCCAAGGTGGGTAGTTAATACTCTCACTTCACAGAGCTATGAATCTGCATGGGGCCACACAGGGTGTGGCAGCCTGACTCCTGCCCCCGTGCACTAGCACCCCACTCAGGCTCCTGCACGTCCACACACACAGCGCAGTACCAGGAAATTTCCTGGAGGCCACATGTAACAGTGGTCTGCTTACAAGCTACAGGTTGTTCTTGGACCTTCATTTAAAAATCAACTCAGTAATACTTCTCAGTATTTAATCAGTAATGATGTCCCACTTGGCTCTTCTCTCCAAAGGAGTCTAGAGGTATTTTACTGCCTAATAAATAAGAAACTCTTTTTTAGGGAATTCTCTGGTGGTTCAGAGCAGAAGAACTGGCGCTCTCACTGCTGTAGGCCCAGGTTCAATCTCTGATTGGGGAACTAAGATCCCACAAGCTGTGCATGGCCCAAAAAAACAAACAAAAGATGCTTTGGGATATTCTGTGGTTTTCACTTCTGTATCCAGGCTCATTCAGATGACACCATGCCCCTCCCAATTCTCTGCTTGGACTAATCAGGAACTTGGCTGTTTTGTGAAAATCACAGGTTCCCCTAGACATCCACAGGGTCTTCAGCTAGGCGCACAGTTCTTCCCTCCAGATCACGCTGTCAGTCAGTGAAGCCCAAGCATGGACACCCCAGTCCCCGCAAACTTCTTCAGAGCCCGCTTTCATCCTCAGCCACACACAAAACCTGACAGACAGGTCAAATTAATTCCTTCAAAATGTGTTCATCTCGGCCTCCAGCTAAAGGGTTTTCCTGTGGTTATCTGGCAAGTTTTCACTACATTTTGACCCGGTGTTATGAAGTAACAGTCCTGCCTTACATCCTAACTCCTCATTATCCTAGATCAGACGACTAGAACCTATTGACATCGAGCCGAACCAGGCCCCTGTATGCATGTATTCAGTGAAAACATTGAAGTCTCAACTGGGAAAGAGAATTTCATCACTGTTCCAGCTTTCCTTTTGTTTGGCCCCAACCAAATGTTCTAACATTTTAAAATAAAAGTTCAAAAAATAAAGGCCCCCTGAATTCCGCTGACCCCACACAATGAACTTGGAGGAGAGAACCTGACCCACTCACCCTTACAGGTGAGCTGTGCCGTGGCCTGGCTGCGTTCCCCGGCCTGCCCTGCTGGCTGTTCTAAGTTGTCAGGTTGGCACTTTGCCCTGATGATGCTGCACCGCTGTGGCTTCCCTAGGGGCTAACCTCCACAGCCCATTCCTCCTTCCACCCATCCACTGGCATCCTCTGCAGATACACAGCTTCCCCCTTCCCTTCCTCTGCTCACAAATGTTGCAGCTGTGACAGGAAATTAGGGAGAGGGTGAACACAGCTGATAAAAGGCGCAGGAAGCAAAAGCAGCCTTTGTGTTTAACAAAGGAAGTCAAGTTTTTAAAAGAAAAAAAAGCCTGCTGTGTGTGATGCACTCTGAACCTGGCCCCTCCCTTCCTCAAATACTTAGCCTATAGGGGTTGGAATATTGGCCTCACGAACCATCTCGTCTTAGCCTGCTTTCAGGTAATTTTCTTCTGAAGTCTATTCATTTAGGACCCACCAAAAAGGGTTCAGAAGCAATCCCATGTTACGTTACCGCATCACCCATTTATGTGCTAAATGACAGTCCCACATCCAACAGAAGCTGATCGGACCTGGTAGCAGGACCTGGAGTCCTTGTGGTGGCATGTTGTTTTCATTTCAGACTTCAGCCCCACAGGATCTGGGTGTGAGCCAGGGGTCTTATCTCTAAAAGTCAGATAATACCAGTCATCAGACAACCATGTCTCTGTGCATTTTTGTGAAGTGTGTAACTCCACAGAGTGGAGCCAGTAAAATAATTCAGCATCAATCACAAGTTAACAACATAGATTCTGCAGTGCAGTTCAGTCCGGGGGAGTATTTTTTTTTTTTAAGTGGACATTGTGAAACTGTTGCCATGTTCCTGTTCTCAGCTACACCCTGGCATGTTGCTTGAAGATAAACACTTGTGTTGTCTCTTTGGCCTTACTGCTTTAAAACTTATTTGTTAGTGTTAAAGGATGTCCTGGGCAGGATCTCTAGGCAGCCCGGCGCACTGGAGAGCCACGCCGATCGCCTGTATGACACCATCTTGGCCTCCCTAGACACACTGGCCGGCTGCACCCTCACCCCCCACAGCACGCCAACGGCACACAGGAGTGCTGGTGTGAAGGGTATTAGCCTGGTAAGTAGAGCAACCCCAGAGGAGAAAATTTGTCCTCAGACCCCAGTGCCTGATTCCAGAACAGAGTTCCTCCTCTAATAGTTGGCTGTTTCTTAGAAGCTTCTTGAACAAAGAGCTACTGAAACAAATGAGAGGCTGGGAGAAGCCCCTGGAACTGAAAAGGGGAGATGCTGCCATTGCCAGGAAGTGGGGCAGGGGGTGCTTTCTGTGATGATGAAGGCAGCACGTTCCATTGCTCACTTTCAGCCCTGTGCCTGCTGAGGACTAGGGTGCTCTGTGCTTCCATCTTAAGTGGCTGACATGTTACCCCTCCCCACCCATGGGAACAACTGCAGAATTTACCTGTACAAACTTTATATCTGTGCACATATGCTTCTCCGGTACAGGCTGCCTCTATCCTGTAGGCTCTTCCCAGCTCGTGTGGTGCTCCATCTGTAAGCAACTCTTGACAGTGCCACAGGGATCCTGAGTTACAACTCCCCACAACTTCTTTTCCTGAAAATGCTCTCTGTAAGCATCACACACCACTCCCCTCTAAAAAAAGGCTAGGGGATGGATAGACGGGAGCATCCATCTGTGATGCCTTGGAGACATCACAGATAGAAACAGAAGCCGAGAGCAAAGAGGGACTGCTGCCCACTGGGGGGCTACCAGTTCCCAACACCATGGTGCCACAACTGGAGCACGCTTTTTCTGAAACTTCTCCTACCGCTGAAATCTGGCATTTAACAGATTTCCTGGGTGAGAATTCATTGTAGATAAAAGAAGATATGGGATAAATCCAGGTATATCAGGAGCAGGGAGTCCCTGTATTTGCATCAAATAAATCTAGGTGGTAGTCATTTTAATTCTAAAATGAATGCAGATGATTGCCATGTCCCTTCTTCCTCTGCAGCATTCTGCCTGTAACAGATGCTTCTCTTTCTCTTTTAGGCATCTTCTCTGGAAGAGATGTAATAACCTGTCAGTCAAAATGTGGCTATTGGGAAACTCTGAGAAGTCCTTGCGAGAGCCATTTAATATTGAAACCAAGGGGAAATGTGGCTCTAATGTACTAGCTTTAAAATGCCTTTCTCTTCCCTGAAAGTAAGGGCTGTTGAGTTACTGTTTTTATTTAAAATGAGTCCTTTCCAGTTAAGGTTTTCCTTTGGTGCTTCTTTACAAAGAGCATGTAGCTTTGCAGTTGTTGATAAAATAATGCGAACAAGGCTTACAGGATTTCCTCTCCCTCCGTCCAGTTAAAAAGAGGAGACAGAACTCCTAAACTAGTCCATGTACTGAGATCATTTAAAGAAGGGTGGTATGAGAAAGAAGGTACCCAGTACTTGGTATTCTCAGGCATACAAGAGGATCCAAGAGACAAAAAGTGACTGGTGAGCCAGGAACTTGGGTCTTTTCATAAAGTGAAGCATAGGCTTATAAATCACTCTTTGAAGTCTGTAGAAGACACTCAAAACTCTCCAAATTAATAGAAAGTTTTGAACAAATAGAACCTATGCAAATTATTTTGGGCTGCTAAGTAAGATACCTTTTATCATCTTAAGTGCTCAGGGCTCCATTTGCCTGCCTAACATTTTAAAGGAGAATGTGATAGGGACTTAAGAAGCTGCCATTGAGCTTCAGCCCATTAATGATCTGCCTTCAGGATACCTCCAGGAGGAGGCATCCTCCACCACTCCTCTCCCTGCGAAGAGTCAGAGAAGGGCATGGATAGGCTCACACAGCCTGGTTAAACAGCTATAGAAGCTAAGGCTGTCCATAGTGAGGGAAAAAGGGAATTCTTTGTTGCTTTGGGAGCTGACATGTAAGTACCTTGTTGAGGGGGGAGAGGGGACCAAGGAGCAACCATTTAAAGCTAACTCTGTAGCTTTTTAAAGTAAAATGATTGGCTATTGCTAGTAACCACACATTTTACAAAAACAAAAAAGTGCTTTAAAAATGTTTTATTGGGCTGTGAATGCACACGGAGGGAGAAAAGCACTTTCCCTGTGTACTTGTATTGCAGTAGGCTATGACCTGAGGAAAGGGTTCTCCATACTTATACATGTGATAAACACTTCAAGAAAGTCAAGATCCTTTCTCAAACTCGAGGTTCTCACTTGAGGGTGCTTAAGAAAGGAAGATACTTTAGTTTATAAAGAAATGGACAAATCACCTGAACCCAGAGCAGGTAACATTAGAACAGTTACTCTTCTAAAGCAGCCTTCTGATATCCCCTCAGAATAAAATACTTAATAGAAAATTACCCTCTTTTAAGAGAAGGTTAGAACTTTAATTTTGGGGGTTGAACCACTTAACATCATCTCATCCACCTCTGTGAACTAAAATCCTGTTACTAAATGTGACTTTTCTGCTTTAAAATTTCTCAAAAGTTTAAACTGGAAAATAAGCTGTTAATAAGTTTTAGTGTTTAAAAATTTTAATTCTAAAGGGAAACTATAAAATTCAGTAGCAGTTCTATACAATGGAGTATTTCAAGTGCCTCCGCCATTCGAGTATGTATTAAAATGCTTAAAGCATTTATCAGAATGCTTAAGGGCATAATTTTGATTCTGCTGTCTCAGTTTTAATCTTGGTTCTGTACATAGATTAAAAAAGACAAAATACCTTCCTAGCAGATTATTATATATGCAAAACAGTCTTAAAGGCCTTAATTGATTAAGAAGGCATATCTAATAGCCTCTGTTCTTAAATTGATATATTTCACCTTCTCTTTGATGTGACTATAAATTGGTACATGCCTTTCCAACGAGTGTGTTATGGGATAAGCCCTTGGGAGTTAAACCCATTTATTTACTAACATTTTGCTAGGCATGAAAATGCCTTAACTAGTTAGCAAAAAAATTGAAGTGACCAATGGTATTTTACAGTAGTTGAATGCTGAAAGTGCCATTCGATCTAATAATTAGCTTCAGCTGACATTTCCACAGAATATTTTATTTCAGAGTACCCTATTTTCTAAGAAACGATTACTTTTACCAAGCGATGATCTAAAGATATTTTTGTTCACTTCCTTTGCCTACTCTGGACCTACTCATGAATAGCACTGAAGAGTATCAGCACAGCTATTAATGGTATCTTCAGCAGTGCTATAGGTTTAAGACCTCCCTTAAAACTCAAGCGGAAATTGTTTCTGACTAGGAAGATGCTGCCAGCAGCATTTCATGAGCAAACAGCCAGGTTCGATTCTAGTAGCCTAGCTGGCCAGTGCTCTGTGGTACACATTAGCCGTAAGGACAGCAGTGGCTCACAGCGACACATCATGTAGTTACAAAAGCCCAAGTTTACCTGTAGTATAATTTCCTAGTAGTCCCCTTACAGTAGTAGAACTTAAGTCCACAGGAAAGTGGCAGTACTGGGAGCTAGATTGGCAGTTTCAAAACCTGGGTTCTTGTTGCAGCTCCATGGCTTAAGCTCATCTGCAAATAGTAGACAATGTCAATACAATGCTATTTTGAAGCTTAAATGGGAACACAAAGGGCAGATGTAAAATATGCTGCAATGACAACATACATGCTAAAGGAAATTTTGATCCAAAGTCAAAAAAAAGTCATTGCTTAGACCAGAATGGCTATCATTTTGCAAGGATTTCCAGAGACACTGCTTAGGTTTAGAACATGTGAGCTAATTCATAGCAACGACTTACAAAATACGGCAAGCAATAATTCCCATTACTGAGTGAATGGATTATTAAAAGCCCATAATAAAGTAGCTTGAAATATTTGTACTTGAAAATGGGGGTAGGAATGGGATATTTTCCCCTAAAACTGCAGTTATTAAGCAAATTGTGAAGCATGCTGAAACATCTTGTCCCAGTCTTGACTACCACAAGGAAAAGAACACTAGAATTTTCAAAAATAAATATGTAAATATGCTTACACCTCAAATTCACATAATTTTTTGCTAACTCATCAACAAAAAGCTGACAGTTTGAACAACTTGCTGTATAAAACAAAAGGGCATCACATTGTCTGAAATTTGTATCATCTACTTTAAAAATGTTTCTAAATTATTTGTATGGTATTGATAAGGCAAAAAAAACCTTTTGAAGCATTAAAAAAATTTCACCCAGATAACTATTGGTAGCTTGAGGAGTTTTTCAGTTGCCTTACGTGAAGATGAATAGACCCAACAAGCACATCTATAATACAAAGTAAACTGTGATTTTATTGTGAAATTCTCGTAGATGGAAAATTAAATTGAATATTTATTCTGTCCATTTCATTTTACAATAATCTTACCACTTATTTTTGTACCATGTATTTCAATTGCCTGTTTAGTGAAAATAAAGAAACCTATAATTTTTGGCTTGTTTTTAGTTTAAATTTTATCACTGAATTAAAGACCCCACCATAAAATATGTAGCCAACAGCTACATCCCACGCCTCTAAGTAAAGAATATTTTGGTTACTATTTCAACCCAAAGGAAACAATCTTTGACTTCTATCACCTTAAAATGCCAGAGTTAGCAAAAGATTTTTGTTCCCCCACAATAAAAACAAACCCTAGGATCTTTAAGGTCCAAGTTAACAAATTTTCACATGTGCAAAATTCGACTGAAATAAATATTTCTCTCATTTATTACTTCCACCCAGCATTCATGTTTTCAGCTAATTTTAAGGGACATATTTTCTAAAATAGGGCAAACAGTAAATTTCTTGCTTCCTACTTCAATGCTTTAACTCGCCTCCAAGCTAAGGTATACAATTGTGGAGGATAAAACAGCTGACATCTGACTCCAAACATGGAAGAAACAATATTAGCACATGTGTTAGTCTGCCAATTAAGGAAAGGTGGTGTTTTCCACCTCTACCACAGAAGAATCAAATGTTGATCAATGGAGCCATTTCAAATGGTTCTAGAGAAGGATCGAGCTAATAGGCTAGATAACATACATTCTAAAACTTATTTTCATACAATTTAATCTCCCTGAACCACTAAGCTTGGTTAAATCCCTGTGCAGCACAGAAGCCTCCCTAGGTCATTTACTGGGTATATTATCTGGAAAGCATACTGGATGCTGCTCTAAGATAGGTCTACAATGCCCTGGTTGCACACACAAATGGCTGTTTTGAGTATAATGCAAGGCTCTATTTCCCTTTAGCCATAAGAATTAAAACAATACTTATCACCATACAGTTGGATATTACTTCCAATAAGTACAATATTTATTAAACATATCTTCAGTTGTTTTGTTACATAGTGTGCAACAAATTACAATATTCTGCAGCCACAAATTATATGCAGAGTATGAAGAAACTATTGATCAGATAGTGTAATCTTTCCATTTATAACTCTACAAGGAAGAACTAGCAAATCAGATCTTACATATAACATCTCACTAAACTTTATGCATGGAAAGTGACAGACACTGGTTGTGCTGTTTGATACAAAATGGCTGAACTTCATCTTCAGAAGACTAAACCTGACATCTAAACATGCCAATATAAACATCAAAACAAAATATATTCTAACCAACCACGGGAAACAGTCTGGTATCAGGAAAGCAACAAGGATTACACACATTATTTTATAAACCAGCACACAAAGGTTTAAAACAGTTCTGAAAATGAAGTTAGCTGTCTTGAGTCAAGGGAATAAAAAAAAAGTCAGTATTGACCATTTACAATCTCTGACCTTTGTGGAGACGGTAAGAATCTGTTGTAGTGCAGCTACATACAGTACAATTCAGGCAATTTTGTTTTTTTCACTTGGGTTCAGATTGCAAATTCATTGCTGTGAGAAAAGGATGGAGGCAAATTTTAGCAGCAACCTCCACCTGACTGCTTGACTGGAGTGCTCTGAATTTTAACATTGGACTTCTCGGCACCACCAGCTGTTGCTCCAGGACCCATTCGCTTTTTAATCTCAGCTGCCATCGTCATGAAAGACTGTTCTACATTCGTTGCATTCTTAGCACTGGTTTCCAAAAATGGAATTCCAAGGGAATCAGCAAATTCCTAAGAGAATATGTAAGGCAAAATTATTTGAAAAATCTTTTTCACCATCTGAAATAAGCAATGATGAATGACTGAGTTTACGGAACCCAGATAAGACAATGCACGAATTATCATTGTCAAAGTTTCTAGCGCATGTATTTTAAAAGTTAAGGTGGGACTTCCCTGACAGTGCAGTGGTGAAGACTCCGTGCTTCCAATAAATGGGGGCATGGGTTCAATCCCTGGTTGGGAAACTAACAATAAAAGCTAAGGTGGTTGCAGCCATTGTGTGACTCCATACCCATATATAATTCAAATTCAGCACCTTCCAATTCAGTCTGAAAGTCAAACTTTAAACATACCTTTGCTGTTGTGTAGTCTACTACTTTCTTTGTGGTCAGATCACATTTGTTCCCTACCAACAACTTGTTGACATTTTCACTGGCATAACGATCTATTTCCTGCAGCCACTGTTTAACATTATTGAAGGACTCCTAAAAAGACAATTTAAAGAGTGATAATATAGTTCTGAACATAACTATTCTAATGAAGCAAGTGATAAACAGAAGTGTCTCTCCTTACCTAAGAAGAGCTAGGGAGACAATATAGCTATTAAAAAAGAACTCTTAATGCTGGAAAGAAGTGAACTGACATTTCGATACATACCTATATGAATAAGAATACAGAATTTGAAAACTTGAGGATGACAATGCCTTATTTGAGAGGGAAATACAGCTCAGAGTTAAAACTATAGCTCAAGCAAACACCACTGTTTTGGAACATGCTATTTATATGCATGACAAAACCTAGTTTTTGAAATGTGACAAAATTCTGGCTTATGAATAAGATAGCCTAAGTCTTAACTACTAGAGATGTCAAAAGTTATTAAATAAATGGGTCCAACATAAAGATACTTGTTTTCCACAGTCATATTTAAGGGAGGAAAATTTCTATTTTAAATATTACAAGGAAATGAGATTATAAACTAGCAATGATTTCTTCATGTTTTATCACCCAGTACTCCTAATAATGCTGAATATAAAGTCTATAATTCTAGTTATCTCCTAACTAGCCGTGATTTCACAGTTGACGGGAGATTGAACATTTGCTACAAGAATTATACGTTGAAATTTTCAAAGTTCATCTTTCACTCCTTGGCAGGCAAAAGAAGGACTCTGAAATTTTCTAACTTTCTGATCAAAAGAACAATTACTGCCTTTGAACCACATTCTTACACTATTCTTCACCTCCCCCTACCTTCTTTCAACAAGCTTATCTTTAGATATTCACTGCCCTCTTAAAAATGTTCCTCAAAGCTCATCCCTATTTCTGAACCACACACTCCACAGGCAGAGACCCCTAATCTTACTTTTGGCAATTCCAACAGGTCTAATTATCAGGCAAATTTCTGTTAACACCTACCACCAAGGACACAATATGAGCCAAACAATCCCAGTTCCTTACAAACCCTTGACAAAATGATTTAATTGATAATAAATATAATTTGGGTCCCTTGAAAGCAAATGTAAATCCAATTACTAAATTTTCTGTTTATTAAAAGAAAATAGGAAATTTTGGTTGACCAGTTTATTAGGTATTCAAATGATGTAGGGGAGAAAAAATAACACTGTACCTGTTCTTAAAATATAACTGGTTTAAGATAAATGTTTTTGTATCATTCACTTCATTTGGGGTGGACAAAGTCTGCTATGTAAATAATACTCATTGCTTGTATGCAAAGTAAAAATAGTGTGATATTTAATCAAATAATAACTTACTACATTATTAGTGTAACACAATTTTCTCCTGGAACTTACCTGATCTGTCACATCATACACAACTATGATGCCATGGGCTCCTCTGTAATAACTGGAGGTGATTGTTCGAAATCTTTCTTGGCCCGCTGTGTCCCACTATCATAAAACAATCAAGAAATCCAAACAATTCCATTAAAACAAGAGTTGGGGAAAAGGAGGCAAGGAGGGAGAACAGTTTAGTTTACATAGTTGTGGATTACCAGGATTTGCTATGGGAACATTAGCTCTCTGTGCTCACACTACTAAATCACAAAGAAACTGCCAAATATCTGAAGGTTCAAAAAAGAAGGCAGTGTCTAATTGAGCTTGCAGTTAATGCTCCCAATATTGTAATTATAAGCTCTCTGATCAGCAACTATGTCATACTTTTCATATACTCAATAGGCTTTAGCACTGTGCTAAGCTTACACTATGAATGCAAAGATGGGGTGACTTGATATTAGCTAATCTACTGGTCTAGTGCCCCTGTTTAACACATTACAACTCTCATCAAACATAAGACAAAAATCTCTTGCTAGCACATTTTTGTCATCATGGAAAGCACTGAAAGGACCTAATTCAGATAACCACCAGTCAAGACAGCACTTTAGCCATCTCAGGAACAATTATTTTAATCCTAGGGAAAACAATGTAAGGAAGATGATTCCAAATACTTTTGCAGAATTCATTTTAAGAGCAATTTACCACACTTCAACCATTTAGGCTCCAACACTGGAAACAAATACACTGCCACATTAAAGGTGGGAGTTAAAACTATTAAAAAATATCAGGTAAGCTTATTTTAAAAACCATGATTTTAACAAGGGCAATGAGAATTTTGTTTCAATTGCCCCTAAATAATGACCTTTCCTTTTTTAAAAAAATTGTTTTTTTTAGAAAAGCTACCTACCCCCACTAATGGGCTTCCCAGCTGGCACTAGTGGCAAAGAGACATAAGAGACACAGGTTAGATCCCTCAGTCGTGTCCCCTGGAGGAGGAAATGTCAACCCACTCCAGTATTCTTGCCTGAGAATCCCATGGACAAAGAAGCCTGGCAGGCTATAGTCCATAGGGTCACACAGAGTCAGACAAGATGGAAGCAACTTAGCACACACCCTACTAAAACTAATGATTGATGGGGAAATAACCGAACAGTTACTTAATGGTTAACCATTAAAAAAAACAAAAAATAGACTTGTGGCCTAATACAAGTGGAGATTATGATGAAACAGCCTTTCGTGGGAAGAAGTTGTAAAGTTCTGGAATAAATATGTGAACTTGACATTGCTCCCCACTAGTGTTCTAAATGGCAAAAAAAAAAAAAAAGAAAAAAAAAATTCAGGAGCACTCAGTGAAATCACTTGCTTTTCTAAGACCCAGCCAACAGAGCTGTTAAAAATAAGCTGCAATTTTGGGGAAATTTAAATACAGATTGAATATTAGATAACATTAAGGCATTAGTATCACTGCTACATTTAAAATGGATAACCAATAAGGACCTACTGTATAGCACATGGACCTCTGCTCAGTGTTATGTGACAGCCTGGATGGGAGGGGAGTCTGGGGGAGAATGGATACATATATATGTAATGGCTGACTCCTTTTGCTGTCCACTTGAAACTATCACAACATTTTTAACTGGCTACACCCCAAAACAAAGAGTTAAAAAAAAAATTTTTTTTTAAGGCATTAGTGTCAGTTTTGTTAGAAGTGGTAACGGTGGTTACATAGTAAAACAGAGATGCATAATTAGTATTTTTGTAGTAAAATATGTCAATAACCACTTTAACATACTCCAAGGGGAAAAAATAATAATGAAGTAATAAAGTAATATGTTAACAATTGTTCATCTAAAACAAGCAAAAGCTACCTTACTCATCCAAAGTACTAGCCTATTAGAGTCAGAAAACCATCAGTAAAGGAGCCTCAAGTCTTTCAGGATACCCTTGGAGAAGCAGGATCTCTGGAGTAAAGTCAATTTGACTTCAAAACATTAAATTTAGGTTCCTGGTTATTACAGTTTCTTCATCTATAAATTCCAGATAGCACTACTTTATAAGATTGCTAAGTTTAAACGAGATAATGTTTATAAAATGCCTAGCACAATACCTGATTAGAGTAGCTACTCAATAAAATGTTAGTTCCCTTCTCTTCTCCACCCACTAACCCCTTTCACAAGGATAGGACAAGAACAGGGAGAAACTGTTTCTGAATACATGTTAAAGAACTGTAGCTAAGCAGTGGCATCCAAAGAGTAAAATTTCTGCTATCTTCCTGCCACTCTGAAAACTCCCCTGACTCTACATCCTAACAGTACCTTCCCTCTGTAACTGATCACCCTTTATGAACATAATCCTCATTACCCCTCATAATCACGAGGTAAACTGACTTTCCCAGCTGTGTCTCTCTCACTGAAATGGGATCTCCTATGGGGCTATGTTTCATCCATCCTTGCAACCTTGAATCTATCTGAATGCCTGTGTAATGTAAGCATTTCCATAAAGCTTTGTGAATGAATCAACAGTCACTGAAAGAGACCTTTCATGGGACTGGACTCCATACATGCACTGCGGTGCTGAATGTTTTGTAATCACCAACTGTGATAAAGACCCTGATGGCAAACTTGAACAGGAAAAGTAGAAAAAATAATTAAAATATAGATAAACCCAATCATTTTTTTTAAAGACCTGGAAAACATGAAAGGGTAATGCCAGCCAGGCAAGGTGAAATGTAGCAGGGTTAAAAGTAAAATCTTGCATTTACATTTTTAATGCCCTAGTCACAAAATATAAGACTTAAACAAAAAACAACCAAAAACCTTAAGAACCAAACTAGTAGGTAAAATAGTTACTGAGATAGCAAATGTAGTAAACTCAGGCTTTCTTTTTATGTACTTGTATGGACCAATGATGAGAAAATGGCAAGAGTCCCTAAAGTCTGAGAGGAAAAAAAAGAATTCAGAGACCAAATCAATAGGAGAATTTATCCCATGTAGTCCACACTGGCTAGATACTATCTTTTATTTGATTTTAGGAATCACATTTTAGTAAGTGGCACTTATAAAATACAGGAGTAACCCAAATTGTATAAGGTTCTGAAAACATGCTTCCAGAAAGGAATGACAGGTTGTGTTAAGATCAATCTAAATGGCAGGCTCCCAATAGAAATTAATTTTGATTAGGCAGTTGCAAAGGGTTTTTACACAGATTAACATATATACATACACAGAACTATAGATTTGGTTCTCACAACTACCTATTAGTAAGTCAAGTATCATCACACTCATTTTAGAGGTAAGAAACTGAGTCTCAGGAAAAAGGCTGAAGTTAAGTTAAACCATGACTCTCTAACTAATAAACAACAGAATGAACACAACAAATCCAAGTTTTCTGACTCCAAATTCAGAACTCCTTCCAGTTCAGGGTGTTATCAATTCCATAAAAAGAGCAGTCACTTGTTTTCTATGTTATCTCATACTAAGAGCCAATTCTAAAAGATACCCAAGATTTTTTGTTAAAGACCAAAGGTATGTCCATCCTGGTAGTACCCAGACCCATATTAAGTTTCTACTACAACTGCCTATTTTTAATTCAGGGTTGGGGTTTTACGGATGGGTAAGGGAGTGAGGATGGCACAGGAACACAATATACCGATAACAGAGAGCTATGGGTCACTTGGTTATGCTAGTAATGGTAGGCAAGTCATTAAATCTCTCAGCATCCATTTTCTGAGCTATAAAATACGTAAGAAAAGCTAAATTCCCTTCCAATAAAATTCTACATTTCTACAGAGTTGGAACATACTATCTAATAAATACTCAACTAAAACAAATATGAAGAACCTCTCCTAGGTTTTTCCTGGATCCAGAGTACTCAGCACAATAAAAGACATATGAAAACTGCTCAATATACTTCTTCTATAAGACGAAGTAAACAAACATCAACTTAGACCCCTTAGACCCCACTGACAAAAGCGCAAGAGAAAGAACTAGGACCAGGTTTGACTTAAAACATGTGTTTCTCAACTCTGAACAGAACATTCAATGAAGGTAATCTTAAATCAATTTCAATCTAAACAATTCTTACTCTACCATTCTGTCACAGATGAATGATTCCTAAGATACTTTCATTTTCACATAGTTAGAACAAATACATTCTAAATTTACCAAAATAATTTCCAAAAACTTTCTAGTCCAAAAATTACTTACTATTTGAAGTTTGATTGTTTTCCCATCTAACTCTATAGTTCTTATTTTGAAATCCACACCAATTGTGCTGATGTAGCTTTCTGTATATGTATCATCCTAAAGGGAAAAAAGTTAACAATTAAAATGAGTGTTCAACAGAGTAAATAAGAAATGTTAACTTTTATCTAGAAAGCTGATAAAGTTTGTAAGACCTAACAATCTGAGAACAACCACTCCATCCTGCTCCTGCACTCAGTTCACATTCTGAAGACAAAGTACTATTTAATAACGGTTTAAGATTTTTTTTCCAATAGCTGTTCTTTAGTTTTCCAATCATCTCTTGGCAAATTCTTTACATATATCATACAGAGAAGGTTTTATATTTTGAATGATTACAAATGATTTTTCTAATTTGCTAATCAGCAGAATTCTTGCTCTTCCACCCCCACTAGTTATTCAGTTTATTCAACACAAACCTATGATCATGTCCCTCTCCTGAAATTCTTTTAGAAGTCAATTTTATTTGTTAGTTATGACTTTGAAAATTGAGACATAATTCATATACATAAAATTCACCCCTTTAAAATATACAACTCAGTGGTTTTTAGTACATTCAGAAGGCTGTACAACCATCACAACTAGTTTAATTCCAAAACATTTTCTTCACTCCAAAAGAAAACCCTAGACCCAGCAGGATTTTCTTCCTCTCCCCCTAGACTCTGGAAACTACTAATCTACTTTATGTTTTCAAAGATTTGTCTGTTTTGGACACCTCACATGAATGGAATCATACAATGTAACCTTTTGTGTTTGGCTTCTTTCACTCAGCCTAAACTTTTCAAGGTTCAGCTTTTTTTTTTTTTTTAAATCTCTCTCTCTCTATATATATATAGACACACAGTCTATTTATTTTATTTTTGGCTGTGCTGGGTCTGGTTCTTCTCTAGTTGTGGTGAGTGGAGGCTGTTCTCTAGTTGAAGTGCATGGGGACATTCTCTTTGCAGCGGCTTCTCTTGTTGCGGAGGACAGGCTCAGCACTTGTGGCGCACGGGCTTAGTTGCTCCACAGCATGTGGGATCTTCCTGGACCAGGGATTGAACCTGTCTCTCCTGCACTGGCAGGCAGATTCTTTACCACTGAGCCACCACGGAAGCCCCAGCCATGTTACAGCATGAATCAGTACTTCATTCCTTTTGATGGCTGAAAAATAGTACACTGTATGGATATACTACATTTTGTTTATCAGTTCATGGACATTTGGGTGGTTTCTACATTTTAGCTATTATGAATAGTGCTGCTATGCACATTTGTGTATAAGTTTTTGTGTGAACAATGTTTAACCCAAGGCTAAACTTTTAAAATTACACCTGTTTTTTCCCTCAAGTACCTATTACAATTATTTTACTCATAATGAAAACAAAACTCAGTTTTTTTAAGTGAAAAGATATGTAAATGGAGAGATCATGCTTTCACCACATAACCCCACTGCACAATCATCAGGCATAAAGCACCACTCAGGAAGTATTCCGCTAACAAAGATGGATTTAGGCTCAATCAAGCCTAAATCTATTAAGAGTAGCACTGTTAAAAAGAACTTTCTTTGATGACAGAAAGGTTCTATAGGCTGTGATTGTCAATACAGTAGCCAGTAGCTCCATGTGGCTAGTGAGAACAAGGAACTGAATTTTTTATTCCAGTCAATTTTATTTAAATTTAAATAGTCACAAGGGACTAGAAACTACCATAATGATAGATAAAACACTGCTCTGGGGCTTACTTCCAATTACAGAGACAGGAGGGACAAGTTTAAAGACACCACAGAGGAGCAAAGTGACAAACCTAAAATGTCGGACAATTTATAGGACAACTGCCCCAGTTTCTGCAAAAAGAAAGTGACATGAAAAATACATAAATAAAAGAGGAGGAGGTGGGAAGTGGGAAGTTGGAAAAACTCTAAAAGACTAAGCAGCAAAACAACGAAACCAAAGTGTAAACCATGGGTTGTTTTTTTTTTTTTAAATTGAAGTATGATTGCTTTACAATGTTGTGTTAATTTCTGCTATAGAGCAAAGTGATTCAGTTATACATACATAGACGTTTTTTCATATTCTTTTCCATTATGGTTTATCATAGGAAACTCAATATAGCTCCCTGTGCTATACAGCAGGAACTTGTTTTTCCATTCTATATAAAACAGTTTGCATTTGCTAACCCCAAACTCCCACTCCCATCCCTCTCCATCCTCCCCTCCCACCTCTGGCAACCACAAGTCTGTTCTCTATGTCGATAAGTCTGTGTGAACCATGTTTTTGCATGGTGATTCAAACTAACACTACACTTCTTAAGACAACCAGGAAAATTTATTTTGTAAGTCAACAAATGTTTTTCATATGATAAAGTATGTATGTTAGTTACTCAGTCGTGTCTGAGTCTGCAACGCCAAGGACTGTAGCCTGCCAGACTCCTCTGTCCATGGGATTCTCCAGGGAAGGATACTGGAGTGGGTTGCCATTTCCTTCTTCAGGGGATCTTCCCAACCTAGGGATCGAACCCAGATCCCCTGCATTGCAGGCAGATTCTTTACCATCTGAGATCAGGGAAGCCCTATATTAAAGTATGTAAGGGGAAATGACACATTTGGGATTTCTATTTGTAGCACTCCAACAAAAAGGAAGAGAAAAAGGACTAAATGAAATGAATGTGGGCAAGTCTTGATAATGCTGAATCAGATGTGTACATGACACTGAGACAAAGATGGCTAAAGAAAACTGTAAAATGTGATCAGAGAATTCCAAGTGGCTAGAGATAGCTATGTTGACTTATCCTCCACATATATTCACATTTCAGCATAAACAGAATGACTGGGTAAAAGGATATTTTTGAAGCATTGAATGCAACTTGACAAAATGCTCATCATTATTAGATATTTATTTTTTAAATTTAAATTGTCAAGTAAGTACCATGTACTATAGAAAATGGATAGAGAACAACATTCAGCACTAGAACATGCCAGGTGCTTTGTTAGAAAAACTTATAAATGCTGTTATTAATAGAATTCTTACATAGCCCTAAATGACCCTTACCTCTGAGCCACTGCACTTGCCATTTCAACTGTCCAAATTCTCAGTATCTCTTTCTCCCCAGTCCCAAGCTTTATCCCCCTACTCCCCAGCCCGTGGGCCAGCTGGCAGTTTTTATCCATTTTTCAGGCAACAGTGATTGTCCAAACATTCCCCAATTCCTTGGCCAGTAGTTAAGAGATTCTTCCCTCTGTGCTCTCAAAGTTTATTATACATTTCTTAATCATACTTTTTACAGCTTGTCTCTATTTTAGGGATCTGAGAATCAGTATTTTTAAAATGCTTCCTGCATGATTCTGTGTAGGTAATACTGAAAACCTGTGACTTAGGTCAGTAGGAATCTGGAAAGGATTTTCTTTGAAGCACAAATACCTCAGGCTACAGCCATTTTCCTCAAGAGACGCTAGCTTCTTCCCACCTACCCATATTATTGATTTAATACTAGGAATTATTCTTAATTTTAATACTTTTCACTTTAATAAATACTAAGTATTATCTAATTTTGACAGTAAAGATCAGCCTGTAACGCAGGAGACCTGGGCTCGATCCCTGGTCAGATTCCCTGGAGAAAGGAATGGCAACCCACTCCAGTATTCTGACCTGGAGAATTCCATGGACAGAGGAGTCTGGTGGACTACAGTCCATGGGGTCATGAAGAGTTGGACACAGCTGAGCAACTCAACAAAAAAAAATTTTTAAGTCCTTTAATTACAAATAAAACTGAACATTTTTTCATATTTACTGGCAATTTGTATTTCTCTTTTTAAACTGCCCACTCACACATTCATTCTTATTTTCATTAGGACAAATATCCTTTCCTTATTAGTGTATTATATTGAGACTATCACCTCTTCCTCCATATACCTTTTGCTAGGGCTTTTTGTTTGTTTTCTAACATTATGTGTCAACATTAATTTTAATGCAATCAAATTTAACAGTCCTTTCTTTCCTGATTTTTTTCCTGTTAGAAAATACTTTCACATAAGATTAAAGAGCCACCTAGGTTTTATTCTGGTACTTACACGGTCTCATTTTCAAATTATTATATATAATGAATATATATATACACGATACTCATTAATATCTCATCAGAAAAGTAATATTAAGTATTTGAGATGCTGTCAAGCTTGCAGTGGTGGATTTTAAATTTTTAAAAATTCTAATTTTCCCTTGAAAAGCTTGAAGTTATTATAGGCAACAAATGCTATCAGATATTTCCCTTGAAGTGACAATGTCTGTTCATCGGATAAAATGTATACCCAATACTCAATTCTAGATAAATATAGCCCGTTAGTTGTTCTTTCAAGTTAAAAAAAAAAAAAGTTCAATGAAAAAAGCAGCTAGTTTAGCTCATAATGGAAACAACTATACAAATGCTTTCCTCTCCCTGAGACAACCAATACATTCCAGTCTTCAGTAAAACTGTTTTATGTGTACTCCTCATTTTTTCACACAGAATATTTAAAAAGGAAACACTCAACAAGGATCAAGATCTTTAAAAATTAACCATTTTTAAAAGCAACCTAGGTGTCCATCAACAGATGAATGGATAAAGGAGATGTATACATACCATGGAATACTAGTCAGGCATAAAAAAGAATGAAAATTTGACATTTGCAACAACATGGATGGACTTGAGAGGGTATTATGATAACTAAGTCAGACCGAGAAAGACAAATACAGTATGGTATCACTTATATGTGGATTCTAAAAAAAAAAAAGCTAATGACTATAACAAAAAAAGAAATAGACTCACAGATTTGAGAATAAACTAGTGGTTATCAGCGGACAAAGGGAAAGGAGGAGGAGTAAGATAGGGGTAAGGGATTAAGAGGTACAAACTACTATGTATAATATAGAAAGTTACAAGGACATATTGTACAACACAGGGAATATAGCCAACATCCTATAATAATAAGTGGAATATAACCTTTAAAAATTGTGAATAATTATATTGTACATCTAACACCTATATAACACTGAACATCAACTACACTTCAATTTTAAAAAGTATGAAAAAAATTAATCATTTTTACTGTTTCATCAAAGACACACTTAAGTGATAATGGTGTTTTTTTCCGCCCTTGTGAGCGAATAGAGGTTAACACCATGACTATGAGCATAATCTGGGGCTTAGCATTACTTCAACATGGGACTAATAAGGCACTAGCAGTTTTACTTACCATTGCTTTCGCACCATCAGGGCAAAGATCAACAGAGTGAAAAAAGGCAAACGTCTTCTGTCTTAGTACAATTGCTAGGTAATTATTTATTCAGTAAATACTAATGATTTAGTGTTATTAGGAAAGTAGTTTTTGATCTCATGGACTCCAAGAGGGTCTTAATAATCCCCACTGATTCACATCAAGACAGTGAGAAGGAAAACATGTTAAATTTGAAGGCAGTTCATAAACACTATGAACAAGACCGTGCATTTTATTTATTAGGTTGAAAGTTATTATTAAGTTATTTATCAGTTTGTAAATTTCAGCCACTGTCAAATGACAACGATGCCACTGTCAAAAAATAAATAGTCTGTACCAGGCCCTGCTTTTTCTCCTTATTCTACTAAAGTTTTACTTGAAGATTTGTCTTCCATCAAGTCACTTTCAACACAAACCTACCATTTTTCTCTTACTCATTATTTATGTTGGAATGAAATATTGTTTGACCTTCAAGGACAGTATCAGACACTTTGACTCTAAAACCAGTTTTTCTGAATTTCTTTTAGGAACAACAGTATTTCCTCTATTTAAAGAGTCTAGATATCACTGAGGATGTGTATTTGGAGGCTTCACATATAAAATTCTGGAAGAATATCCTGAATAAAACTGTTTTATCTTTTGTCTACCCAGAAAATATATACAGCATTAATTCCTTTAAAATCATTTTGATTTCAACTTACCGCAAACCTAAGAAGAAGGCAAGACTTTCCAACCCCAGAGTCGCCAATCAGAAGTAACTTGAATAAATAATCACTGCAAAGAGAAAAAGAAAATCACATTAATAAAAAGCATATTATAAGTTCTACAACAACAAAAATATAGCCAAGAATAATAGCTCACTGAAGAAGACTACAGCTTCTAAAAAGCCCATGGACGCCCTAATAGAAGCCCAAACTCCCAAGAAACAGCAGTTTGGGGCCCTTTTGATGAATCACTGAACATGACAAAATTATGTATAAATAAGATAGACAATTGGAGAAGGCAATGGCACCCCACTCCAGTACTCTTGCCTGGGAAACCCCATGGACGGAGGAGCCTGGTAGGCTGCAGCCCATGGGGTCGCCAAGAGTCAGACACGACTGAGCGACTTCACTTTCACTTTTCACTTTCATGCACTGGAGATGGAAATGGCAACCCACTGCAATATTCTTGCCTGGAGAATCCCAGGGACGAAGGAGCCTGGTGGGCTGCCGTCTGTGGGGTCGCACAGAGTCGGACACGACTGAAGCTACTTAGCAGCAGCAAGATAGACAATGCCACCCATAATCTCTAAGAACTTCCACGTCCAAGCAATGAATGAAAGGAAACATAAGTGATATGCATTCTTGGAGAGTCCAATAGACTTTCGCTAGAAAAATCCCACTCTTCTGCAATATTAGAATACAGGAAGTTACAGTTTCATTTTTTTTTGCCAGTGAAACAAATCTCTCCTTAAACTTCAAATCTCAAATCATTATTTCATAGCAATCCTCCAACAAAGGGCTTTTATGATCCTTCCCTAGCATCCACCTGGAATTCTCCCCTTTTATTTTAAACCGGAGATGCAATAAAATCAAGGAGGCTGTTTGTGTAAACGCACAACTTTACCAACATTCTAAGCTTGTATTAAAGCATACTTCAGAAAACACTGAAAAAAAAAAAAACACACTGAAAGCTAGGCTATGTTTATGCACATTTACCATCACTGAGACTAACTCAAAAATTATCCCCAGGGAGCCTTTCATGAATCTCAAGACAACAGTCAGCCCATGGTCTCCAAAAGAACCACTCATAGATCCTATTCTTCCCAACTCTGACCAGTTCTGTAAGATATGATTCTTAAATTTCTTCCCTGTGACTTAGTTTTTATAAAATGGTATCCACTTAAAATGAAACCCAAATAACACTTGCAAACGAAATGTAGATTACAAGTGTATTTATGTGTAAGAAAGATGTTTAGGCGTCATTATCCATGGGATTATTAATCAACTGTTTACCGAGATTTATAACACAAGGGGGCTTTCCTGGTGGCTCAGCTGGTAAAGAATCTGCCTGCAATGCAGGAGACCTTGGTTCAATCCCTGGGTTAGGAAGATCCCCTGGAAAAGGGAATGGCAACCCACTCCAGTATTCTTGCCTGGAGAATTCCACTGACAAAGGAACCTGGTGGACTACAGTCCATGGGATCGAAATAGTGGGACATGACTGAGAGACTTAACACTTTCAGCGAGGTTTATACAGTGATAACTATTAAAACATGGCTTTCTGGGACTTCTCTGATGGTCCAGTATTTAAGAATCCACCTTGCAATGGGGGGACATGGGTTCAATCCCTGGTTGGGGAACTAAGATCCCACATGCTGCAGAGCAACGAAGCCAGAGTGACACAACTACCAAAGCACACACACCATAACTAGAGACTGTGGGCCACAAGGAATGGTCCCGCAGGCCACCAACTAAGACCCAATGGAGCCAACTAAATTAAAAGAATATTAAAAAACAAACAACACATAGCTTTCTGGTTTACCAAGTTACTGTAGTACACTTATTGTCCCTAATTATATCAAAAAATAAAAAAAAATTTTTTAAATCCTGCCCTAGTAAATGGCAAAATAAAGGTCACAGAAGGAAATAAGCTTTTAAAATAAGTGATTAAGAAGGGCTGATTGAAGCACAGGATAACTAACACCCTTTCCCATTTGAGAGCCTGAAGAATAAAAGGGGATAGTAGGGATAGGTATTATAAAAATTTACCCTTAATAAACTATTGATACCTAATACCAAACAACTTCTATTAGTCAGTACATTTGCTGACTGGCTTCAGTACTATGGAACCTTTCTCTTTAATTAGACCAAATGAATTCTTAAGAATGATGAACACTGAACATTAGCAACGAGTATCTTACAAGTTTACATTTCAATCAGTAAGAAAAATCACAGCACCAATACTACTACAGTTACTTTGTTTTTAACAGAAAGCATGACACAACAAATGCCCTGAATTTACCAACTTTCCTGAGCACAGTGCCAGGTATCCAGTAAACACTCAATAAACATGCCCTGAATCAGTGGTACTGGTAAAGGACGGCAATGGGCTACAGATGTTGTGTGTGATGTCACTAATTACCATAAAGATCAATTTCTCTCTTCCAGAATAACCATAAGGCTGGAGAAAACCATGAGTGCTTCTCAACTATGTTACAAGTTACATTACGGTTTCAAAGAAGTTAGTAGCCAATTTTTTTAAACTACCTTTTTCAAACAGCATTATTTTGAAACATCATTTATGTGTTTCTGATAATTTAAAGCCCAGAGCAATTATAAATAATATAACCAGTTGAGCACTCGGCTCCACAATGAGTCTTGCTAAAGAAGCCTATTTTGTCCTCTCCCAAACCATCAGCTTCACTAATGTGACAAGACACATGGAAAAGAACGGCAAACAAAATCAACCAACATATTTCCTGCCTTATTGAATTCACACAACAAGAGACTATGATCAACAGCATGTTACCTGCATTGGAACATTTTAAATTACCTACTCCTGTAGTAGCTGATTTCTAAACTATTAATACACAGGATGTACTAATACAGGATAATTCAGATTTGAGATCACATAAAGGCATTTCTGTAACTGTAATTTACAAAACAGAACAAGTAATAATGTTGATAGGAAATATGCAAATCTAAAGTTAGAAAGCTCAAGATCAGTTCTGGTACAGAGCCAAGAATAATTTAGCAAATAGTAAGACTTCAAATGTATTTTTCTTTTATTCTCAAGAATCTGGATTAAGTTTTCAGTCTGCAACACCATTTTGACTTATGTGGAAAACTGAATTCTTCAGTTGAGAAGTTCTTGTACAAGAAATCTTTACAGATTACAGTATAACTATAATCGCCACTCTCCTAAACTAGATTGTTTCAGTGAATTCTACCCACTGTTTTCCTTTTTTTTTTTTTTCCACTTATAAGATCCACGTTTAAGATTTACTCCGTTGGCATTTTTGATATATACAATACGGTATTAACATCTTTTGAAACAAACTCAGGTGGTGTGACCTGCCCGAGGCCACCCAGCAAAATGCAGCTGACCTGAACAGACCTGGGCCTTCTGACACCAGATCCATTCACGCGCGAGCCCTGGGGAGGGGGCCTTCCACCCACACCGCATGGGCAGTGGCAGAGCCGGCCTCCTGGAGGGTGGGCACCATATCGGGCACTTCAGTCGCTACCCACTGTTTTCAATCAAAACTTCCTCTAGTCTTTTTTATGTCTAATTTACAACGACAATGCTACTTTATACCTTCTCCCCATAGTAGTCTGGAGTCTGTTTTTCCTCACTCTGATGTTTAACATATCTGTCTGTGTGACGGTAAACTGACTTACGCATCCAAAATATAACATTGTGCCTTTAACAAAGTACTATGTCAAGAGTTCAGAGAACATTTTAATTTTGTGTTTTTAATCAGGTCTCTCTCATTGTGAGTAACAGCTAGGGAATAGTCATTCTTGAGTAACATTTTGGGCAAAATGCCAGAGAAAAAAATCTACAGGAACATGGCATGTTAAAAGGACAGACAGCAAACCTCAAAGGCCAAGGCAACAATTTGAGCCACAAAGTAAACAATCATGTACTGGATTATAACCCAAAGAATAAAATAAATATCCATGAGTCTATAAGGGTACAATGATTAACTAAATATGAGAGAAAAGACAACTCTTCCTTCCATGAGGATTCCAAATAATACATGAAGAAGGAACAAGAGAAGTAGAAACTCACTAGTAGAGTCACTGCTGCAGACAAGACCCACTGATGAGTGCTAAAATCAGTGGGTGAAACTTCGAGGAGAATTAAGATATTCGCGTGACCTCAAAATACGCCCCCCCTCAAATATTTATTACGGCAGTGGTTTTAACATATGCCCACAAATTCTTTCAACACTCCTCCCTCCAGGAGATGGAGCTTCTTTAGTTCCCTTCCCCTGAGGGTGGGTTGGTTCTTAATGACTGGTTTCTAACATTGTGTGAAAAGGGAAAAATAGTTATTTTACAATGGAGAAACCTGACAGATGCCACCTTTACAAAGTGATCAAGGTGAACATCACCAGCAATGTCACATTGATATCAGGGACCTTCTGATACAATGCAGTGAGTAGAGTGCTTCACCTCTACGGTATCTCTCCTCAAATCTGCTGCTGCTGCTAAGTCGCTTCAGTCGTGTCCGACTCTGTGTGACCCCATGGACGGCAGCCCACCAGGCTCCGCTGTCCCTGGGATTCTCCAGGCAAGAATACTGGAGTGGGTTGCCATTTCCTTCTCCAGTGCATGAAAGGGAAAAGTGAAACTGAAGTTGCTCAGCCGTGTCCGACTCTTAGCGACCCCATGGACTGCAGCCTACCAGGCTCCTCCGTCCATGGGATTTTCCAGGCAAGAGTACTGGAGTGGGGTGCCATTGCCTTCTCCGCTCCTCAAATCTACACCCTATCTAATCAAGAGAAAACATCAGACAAATGCAAATCGAGGGAAATTTACAAAATACCTAAGCTCTTCAAAACTGCCAAGATAATGAAAAACTACACAGAAACTCAGACTGAAGGAGACTAATATGATATAATAATTAAATACAACATTGTCTCTTGGATTAGGTTCTGGGACAGAAAACGACATTAGTGGAAAACTGGAGAAACTGAAATAAAAGTCTATAGTTCAGTTTACCCATGTTAATTTCTTGATTTTGATAAATGTACCATAGCATACAGGATGCTAACATTAGGGGAAGTTGGACAAAGGGCATACAGGAATTCTCCGTACTACTTTTACAATTCTTCTGTGAATCTAAATTTACTTCAAAATAAAAAGAGTTTAGAAAAACAAACTATGAGGACATTAATGAAATAGGTATAATCTCATTGAAAAAAGCTAGCTCCTGATATTTGTTAAATATGAGAGATGTATTTTGTGTTTTCTCGAGCTAAATCAACAATCATAAATCATGGTGGAATCTGTAAAATAAAAACTTTGCTTTTGAGGCACAAGTATTTTTTCAGAAAATTACTGTGAAGTGGAGATAATTCAGTGAGAAAGTAAGACCGTTGAGACTGACAAAGATTAAGACTGGATTCAGCCTTTTAACAATTGGATGGTGGGATTTTTGTTATCAGCTTCTCCTTAGGTCAATTCATGGTCTATTTTATAAATACTGCAGACCCCTTATTTCCATTATTTATGATCTGAACATAATCTTGATACCCATGCCATTTTTGCATGTAAGCATTAATATTTTCCATACCTTAAAAAAAAAATCCCTATTGTAAGAGCATGAAAACAGTATTTTTAAAAAGTTACTTACAACCCATTTCTATTCAAAATTATATTTAGATAAAGTGTCTTCCTTTTTATGAAGTTACCAAACTGCATGCATAAAATAGGAAGTAGGAAATGAATCTGCTTGTTGCTCAATCTAAAATACTACTCAGAATTCTATAATATCAAGAGACTATTACATGATATACTATTACATAAAAGATTATAGAACATCTTTGTCCAGTATAACCCATAATTGTTAAAAAACAATTTGTACACACATAAAAGATTTGGGGACACAAGTGGACACCTCTAACTGTATGATTATACTTGTCTTTTCTTTATATTTTTTAAAATGTCTGCAATCACACTGTTATTACTTTTCTAACCAGAAAAGAAAAAATGCTATTTGAGAAGAGGAAAAAATTTTAATCAATGGCTTATTCAGTGACTGAACAACCCAATGAGTTCTTTCAGCATACCTGCACCAACACAAATGACATCTAAGGAGGCAGAGCAGGTCAAGGCTGGAAGCAGGCAGCATGGGCACACTCCCAATATAGGCGACAAAGATATGAATCAACTTTTTGAAATAAAAATAAACATTTTTTATCTTCTTTTATGAAATAAAATTTGGAGGATCACACATAGTTCACCTGTCAATGAAAATGTTACAAAAGCAAGCTGACTGACATTAACACAACTTTCAACATACACTTCGGAAACACACCAAGGAAGACAAGACAAAAGTAAACAGTGGAGAATTATATAATTGTCTTTATCCAAACAGTACCCCCCAAAACACAAATTTCACAATGTCAGCTATAAGTATACCTTAGAAAAGACCAGCCATTTTAAAAAGTTAAACAGAACCTGTAATTTGTTCTTTCACCTAGAACAAATTCACTTGCATGACATGAAACATGTAGTTTTATCTTTTTATAAAATCATACTTGAAAACAGCTTAAAACTAACCTCATATAACAAATTTAAAACAAAAGTCATGATTATGAGATTATGGTACAGTGAGCCAAACAATTTTAATTCATCTTTAAACTACACACTAGCCTATTAGCGTTTGGGGTTTAAAATGAGGAAAACAACTTTGGAGCTGCAATAATTGTGCATGACATCAACTCTTTTTCTTTACTCACTTTAAGTATGCTCCACAGAACACAATTCAAAATTGATCATTAGGCTAGAGAAAAGAGATAATAACTTTTTCATATGCTTCAACTGTATTGTTTGAATTTTATAGAGCACATATTACTTTTCTGATTAAATTAATAAAAAAATAAATAAACCTTCAGTAACAGCCAAAAGCAACCTGGTAGTCAAAATAAACAATCAACAAGAATCTGAGAGGGCAACAGTCTTTCCTTCATATTTAAGAAAATAGCCAAGCAAATAAAAAACAAAAACAAAAACTCTCCCCACAACTGACCACTAAAACTACGATCAAATAAAATATATTTAGAGACAATAGATTAATTTTCAAGGTTCCGTTTTAGGCTCTGTTTAAAAGTGTTTCAAAAACCCAAAGCTGGAATTCTGAAAATGAGAGAAACTTAGATTGATTGGAAGTGGTAAGCCATACAAGAGGACAAAAGAGTAAATGGTCTTAAAACTATTTAACGGCAAACATTTGCTGAAAAACACACCAAGTGTCCACTATCTCCTTACCTTTCAAAGCCTGCATGGGTTTTACAGCTGGAAAGACCTGTATTTGAATTCAGGCTCCATCAAATACTAGCTACAAAATCTTAAGGCAAGGTACTCACCTATCACTATGAGGCTCTATTTCTTCATCTGTAAAAAGATTCAATTAGCACACTACCACCCAATTAGAGGGCTTCCCAGGCGGCTCGGTGATGAAGAACCCACCTGCCAATGCAGGAGACACTAAAGATGAGGGTTCGATTCCTGGGTTGGGAAGATCCCCTGGTGCAGGAAATGGCAAGCTACTCCAGTATTCTTGCCTGGAAAATTCCATGGACAGAGGAGCCTGGAAGGCTACAGTATATGGGGTCACAAAGAGTCGGACACCACTGAGCACACACGCACACACTTGAACCACCTGATTAGGCTCTGGTGAAGATTATAAATACTGCCTCTAAAATATTTAGCACAGTGTCTGGTACATTACTGCAAGGAGATCCAACCAGTCCATCCTAAAGATCAGTCCTGGGTGTTCATTGGAAGGACTGATGTTGAAGCTGAAACTCCAATACTTTGGCCACCTCATGCGAAGTTGACTCATTGGAAAAGACCCTGATCCTGGGAAGGTTTGGGGGCAGGAGGAGAAGGGGATGACAGAGGATGAGATGGCTGGATGGCATCACTGACTCCGATGGGCATGGGTCTGGGTAGACTCCGGGAGTTGGTGATGGACAGGGAGGCCTGGCGTGCTGCGATTCATGGGGTCGCAAAGAGTTGGACACGACTGAGGGACTGAACTGAACTGAACTGGTACATTCCAGGAACACAATAAGTGGCAATTATTATTACCCCTTCCTCCCTCCAATCCAGAATGTAACCTGATGAAAAAATTCAAGAGCTAAAGACAAAAACATTGAAGCTGTTTATCCAAAGTTTCTGCAAATTATCACAGGAGTTTACCAGTTTAATTTATAATATAAAGTAAAAGTGCAAAAATTACCAGCTAACAGTTATAAGTACAATGATCACAACTAGAAACACACACAACAGTAAAATGGTCTGCAGCAAATAAGCCTGCCTCTCCAGTAAAAGAAAGGCAGTTTGCTTTACCTGCTTTTCTCACAGAAAAGGCTTGCATGACTTTACGGCACCAAGTAGTCAAGAATAGTCATGAGGAAAAAAAAAAGGATAGTCATGAGGGTAGAAAAACTGAAAATGGATACAATAATTAACTTCAAGTGGAGAGAAGCTCTAAAGATCAACTGAACACAAGATGTGAAGAAAGTCAAAGGCCTATTAACAATACGTACCTCACAAACCCTTAACATTTTTTTAATTTATTTTTTTATTGAAGGATAACTGGTTTACAGAATTTTGTTGTTTTCTGTCAAACCTCAACATGAATCAGCCATAGAAGGGAGAGGATATATGTATACTTTCTTAACATTTTCAAAAGACCTCTCCCATCAAGAATTTTAGACATAATTGACCACAAAAATGCTAGTTGCCTAATTAACTGGCTTAATTTCAAATTCCTAGAAGTTAACCACACACAGTAAACTGGAAACAGTGTACTTGGACTGTAAAATCACAGGCCCTTGAGTTAAAATTCCAATTCTACTGCTTACTCTGAATGCCTCGGACAAGCCATTTAACTCTTCTCTGCCTCCGATTCCTGTAAAATTAGGACCCTATTTCTTCATTGGATTAGGGGAAATAACGGACATACGTAAAATTTCTGACTAGAGGCGGGAACTCAAGTTGTTTCCTATTGACCGTAACTCAAGACTAGCACCAGGGCTTCTGGAGAGTCCTCCCGAGTGCTCTGTTCTT
Organism: Okapia johnstoni; assembly: GCA_024291935.2. Classification (NCBI taxonomy): domain Eukaryota; kingdom Metazoa; phylum Chordata; class Mammalia; order Artiodactyla; family Giraffidae; genus Okapia; species Okapia johnstoni. Next base: position 75,986,043 of record CM044306.1, on the reverse strand, counting down.
CTCCAGCTAGATCAACATAACTGAAACTTTCTGTCAATAATAGAAATCCTAGGCCCCTTCCCCATTTTTTTTGCACTATTATGCATCCTATTCTTTAAGAAAAATCACAAGATTTAATTTGTGCTAATACTATTAAATTGATTATACTTGCTTAAGTTTGAGTCATTTTAACTAACTGGTAAGAACCTGGGAGTAAAGCCTATGTTGTATAATTAAAAAATAAAAACCCCTCAACTCCTAGCATAGTCTGATGACAAAAGGCTGGCTGTTTTCTTTATCAAGCTTTTTCTCCAGGGAAATTAGATTTTTGCATGTGTGTGCCCACATGTATGTGCATGTGTATGCTCACTGAAAGATTTTAAATATCTGTATTGAAAAAAATTTTTCAAATAGACAGGTCAGTGATCCATGTTTGATGATTAAATGTGTTAGAAAATTTTTAACAAGCTCAAAAGGCATAAATGGACTGTATGAAGTAAGTGGTAGTCTGAACTTAAACCTATGGTTTTCAACTCGAAATGCTGGCTTGGTTTTTTCCCCCCATTTCTAATTCCCTCAATGTTATATTTTATACTCTCAGATGATAATAAAGTCAGTATATAAGTCCTACTTTATATATCAAACCTATCAGAATGAATCAAGCCATCTATGAACTAGCACATAGAACCCGAGAACAAATATAAAGTGTAACTTACTGCTTAAATTAACTTAGAACATTTGTTTTAGTAGAGAGTAAGCTCAGCTCAAAACAGCATGGTAAACTCTGGAGTTCTGACTTCATTAGCTTTAGTAAGTGATGAACCCAATTGCTCTTTATGAGGACAAATGCCAGCCACCAACCTATAAATTAAGCACTAAACAATTAATAATTTGACAAAGTTGCTTAAACTATCCTTTTATAAATTTAACTATTTTTGTAAACCCCATATAATTCAATTAAGAATATATTATGTATTACTCTGAGTTAGGCATTTACCCTAATTACATCCACATGAATTTTAGGGCAATAAAGATACTGCAGAGATGACATTGTTGCTTATCTGAACACTAATGCTGTTTGAACTTAAGTGTGTCTTTGTTTCAAGAATCTTGGAAACACTTCATATATCAGTAACTTAACGAGAAACAAACAGGTAAACATTTTAATAAAAGGAGAAGAAAAGAAAAGCACAGACTAGGTCATCAAAATAAGCCATACCCAAACAAATCTCACATTTTGAAATTAGTTCAAGATCCCAGACTTAAAATTAAAATCTGTCCCGGTTGAGTTTCTACATTTCAAAAGAATGGTAATGAAAATTCTCTTTTCTGTTTTCAATCTTCTACATCAGGCATTTGTAACTTGAGGTCCATGAATACGCTTAGGGAATGTGAACAGCTTGCAACTTTAGGCAGAATGCTATGAGTATGTATATACATAGGCAATGGATCCACAGTGTTCATCAAATATTCCCAAGGGTACATGACCATAAATGGGTTAAGAATAACTGCCCTAAATGCGCAGAGCAGCAAGTACAAGTAGTAACTCCATTTAAGTACTATTGTTATTCAAAGAAAATACAATCAGACAAGTTAAATTCATCACTACCCTGGAAAACTTCAATTATATAATTCACTCAATCTCATTCGTAAAGCTCACTAGTCTGAGCTTCAGAGTGCATAAAATGCCCTATGTGAAGACTCTAGCCAAGTAGCTGGCACAGAGATTAAGTGTTTGTCAATAAGTAGCTATTATTATTAAAAATAATGTTTCCAAAGAGTGCTTCTTATGAACAAAAGTAATACTACCTGTCAAAATCTATAAACATGGAACAGAGCAAACTTAACTGGAACCTAACAGCAACCTTGGATTTAATAAAGTGGGGTGTTCTGACCAACTGAACCATCAGTCACACAAGTACCAAGGAAAATTTCATTTCCTACTTCTCCTTTGTACCCTATTTCTTCACATATTTAAGTAAGCAAACAAACCAACAAACATTTATTCTCTGGCTCCCTAAAGCCTCAGGATTATTTTCCCTTTAAGTATCATTACACCACTACCCTTTTATAATTTGAAACATCACAGGGTGGGTCCAAGGAAAAGCCAAGTCCTCGGTTTTCTTCCCTAAATCCTATTCCTGATATCAAAGAAGCAATCTCTCCTCAGCCCCACCTTCTACAAGAAAACAGTGGAAAAGTCTGACTGTTCTGCTCTCCCAGAGCAGGGCAGGGAGGTTGTCATTTCGTCTAACTCTTACTAAAACTTCAAAATGAAGTTCAGACGAACTGTGGTAAAAAGCAGGAAAGTCAACACATCTAAGATATCCCATGAACTGGCATCCTACACCCATTTTTAGCTTCTCTTCATCTTATTTTTCTTTTGCAAATTAAAAAAAAATCTCAGAATCTTAAAGAGCATTTTATTTAACCCCATTTTCATACATTAGGAAAGAGACAAGAGTAGGTAACAGCCAAAGGAAGCTCTTAACTATCAAAAATGAAACTTAACTATTACAACTACAAGTGGTAAAACCATCATATACGTACTCAGAAATTGCCAAGGAGAGCAAAACACACACACACAGCCAAAGGATTGCTGATAGGATATGCATATAACAAGAGGTTAAGCACTTGTTACATCACTTAGATAAAGTACTTATTGCTTCTAGAACAAAAATTGAAATACTAAAGAAATAAAATTTCTCACAAAGCGGAATTCTCTTTAAAAGTCAACTAAACAGTCGGCAAGAGAACACCTGATTCTAAAGCTCTTCTATCTTAAAAAAAAAAAAAAACTTTTGATATATAAGACGCTGTCAACATCCTATACTTTAACCTATTCGTGATGAAAAGGAGAAGAAATTTTAAATGTAAAATTTCAGTTTCTTCAAATGATCCTACAAGATCATCCACTCACACCAAACTCTTAAGATGCATTTTGTGGAGTCTACATAGCTACTGGCAACTTATACTATGCAGAGAAATTACATACACTGATTCTCTACAGACATTAAATAGTCATATTCTGGACAGTGAGAATACTTCTTTAAATTTCTCTGAATTTCCCAAATCACTACTAACACCATCAAAAAGTCATCAAAGCAACCAACAAAAATAAAACCTATTTTTAGCTGGTTTCTGCTTCTTTTCTAATAAAAAAATTCTAACTAAAAATTATGTAAAAGGCAGTAATGATGTATTTATCAATGAAATTACACTGTTAGCCAGATAACAGAACTGATTAACTTGTTTTTACTTTCAAATCCTTAAGTTAAAAGATAGACTTATTCAAAGCATAGCACTGGCAAAAAAAAAAAGTCAAATGTTCCTTGAATCTACCATGACAGAAAACAAAATTTAGGAGACTGATTAAAACATATGCCATAATTATGTTAAAAAGTAAAAAAAACAGGTTTAAAAAAAAATTTTCTTTTACAAATTTTTCTGCAATGAACTAGTTGATCTAGGGACTATCCTGGTGGTGCAGTGGATAAGAATCCACCTGCCAATGCAGGAGACATGGGTTCCATCCCTGCTCCAAGAAGATTTCACATATGGTAGAGCAACTGAGCCCTCTGGACTGAAGCCTGCATGCTCTAGGGCCCATGAGCCACAACGAATGAGTCCCTGTGCCACAACTCTGCAACTAGAGAAGCCACCACAATGAGAAGCAAGGGCAAACTACAGTAGCCACCACTCACTGCAACTACAGAAAGCCCTTGTGCAGCAACAAAGACTAAGAGCACCCAAAAATATATAAAGAAGTATGTACATGTCAAAAAAAATGTGATCTTAAAAAAAAAAAAAATAGCCAATCCAAAGACACTACTACACGTAAGTCTTCTGACTGGAGTTAACTGGTTGAGATAGGTACACGTACTTCATTCTTAACATACTCCTTATAGATGAAGCAGCCAAAATGATTTTGACACCAAAAAAAAATCCAACAGAAGCTAGTGGATTAGGAAAAATGCTTCTGGTATGAGAATAATGTTAAGTATTTCTTAACCAGTGTGCTGAAATAATCACTGCCTGCTTCACCTCCTAGCTAAGGAAAATTGAAATCTTTCTTCAAATCTCCAGGAAAAAAAAAAAAAAAAGAGCTTTGATGCTTTCCATCTACTTTTTCCACTGCTCAGACTCCACTTTGGTTGCATTTTGTTTTTGTTTGTAGTAACTGAAGTTCAAATGAGTCAGTCATTGCCCTTAATTTCTGCTAATAAAGATAAACCAGGACCATTTCTCCCACATCAGCCAAATAACATGGAAAGTAGTCAAAGAAAAAGCTTCAAATTTAATCACTGATTGACATATTTCTTATTCTCCTCGCTCCCAAACCAAAAACTTACAACTTAAAGATTATAAAATAAAAGCATTTAGTAATAAAGCTACCAACAGGTAATCATGTATCAACCTATACAAATCTAAAATCTTGTTCATTCTGAGAGAACCAAATTTTTGTCAAGAACACATTTTCATTACCAAATTCAGCAGCACCCATACAGCAGATTTTAAAAGTTTCTATAAGGAGTAAGAACATGACAAACCAAAACAAGGAACATCTGGGGTGCACCTGTAAATATTCCCTTGTATACTATTGTTTCAAATTAGCATATAAAGTGTACACTATAATACACGTGTATTATATAATGCACTATATCGTACCTGGCATATAATAAGGGGCCATAAATGTTAGCTATTAGGGTAATACCGGAAACATAAAAGGCACTCATCCATTAAAAGTTTTAACTTAATAAAAAAAAAAAACACCTTTGATTTTAAAGTTTAGAACATGGTTTTAAAGCAAATGGGCTTGTGTCTGGGTGATTAAACTCTAAGAATTTCCTTCTTTTCTCTAGTTCCCAATTTTTCTCTAATTACTTTAATGACTCTAATAAACTTGATTAAAGACAAGAAGAAATTGCTGAAGTCAGATTCTAAAAATCTGCTTGCTGGTTGCCTTTGTGACCTTTCATAATAAAATACCACCTCTTCTCACCTTAAGTACTTTTCACTAGTGCTTTTCCAAAGGTTTTCCCAAGCTACTAGGTTATTTTACTTAAGAGACAGCCTAGAATATAAATACAGTGGCCCAGGTACTGGCACACTCCATGCCATAAAAATATAAAAATGATTTCTGGGATTGATTCTGTTGAGGTCATTAACCTAGAACCCTCAAAATAAAGGATGGTTTGACACTCTACTTAAGAATTACTATCCCTGTCATTTATTAACCATTCTTCTTTCTTCTTCCCTCCTGAACAATCGTTCTCACTCCCTTTGCTTCTCCAAATCAAATGTTAATAATTCCCTTACTGGTTTATTCTCTATAAGGTCTTCCTGAACCGTAACAGCCAACCACAACCCCACAACTTCTTTTAAAATCTTGTGGCTCCAATCCATTTCACACATATGGAACTTGCCATATCTACTGGTATTTTAACATATATAATATCTATTTTTTTGTATTCCATTATAAATTCCTTGAGGGTAAGGGTTATATTCTTAAATTTAACCGTGACTGGAAAGCCTTATACAATGATGTACCCTGCTCTTACAGTTTACCAAGTTCTTTTACATATACATATCCCCGATAGGAATAAACACTGTTGTCCTATTTTACAAAGGGGGAAATAAATTCAGAGTCTAAATCATTTGTCATGGTTCTGTTCAATTAATCCTCATTACAGTACTATATACATGTAGCAAATTTAAGAAACTCCCTGAACAGAAGACAAACCTCCATAAAATGGAAAATCCGTGTACTTTACTGTTGCCAGGACAACTTTTAAATTAGAGACCTCAAGTTCAACTCTGTCCAACTATGCAAAACCAACTTTGTCCTTGGAGCCCTTGATAAAAAACTGCCAGCATAGCAAACAGGACACTATTAAAACACTATCTTCAACTTCTTAAAGTATATAAAATTTTAATGAAATACTACGGATTCTGTTTAGAACAGAAAGGGACATTTCGGCGTCAAACCACAGTATTACAAAACTTGAAGTCAGAATGCATTTTGCAAGAGCCATGTGACACACACATGACAGTCAGCTAAACCCATGGGTGGAACTTTTAGGGGAATTATTTAGCAGTAATTGACCAAAACAGCAAATAAACTCAACATTTAGGTCAAAGACTGATCTCTGCTTTAAAAAATCACCATCTCCCCCTAAAGCTTTCTGACACCGAGGAGGAATACCAATTGAATCTCCTTCAATTATTCACTAATTTCAAAATGCAAACTGTAGAAGGATGTTTTTAAGGGCCATTAAGGAGAACCCAACAAAGTCTTCCTAAGGAAAGAAACACCGGTTCCCAGGAAAGGTGACAGGTGTGTCACATCTGCTGTGGTGACTTCTTGAGGAAGCAAGAAAAAGAAATGCATTAACTTTTCATGACACGTCACGGAACCTCATTCCCTATCTGCAAGCGTTCTAGTAGGTAATTCAAAACCTACAGATCTATCATAGGGCCCATTCGTTTTTCTTGCAACTTTACGGCAAAGCCTTGCTTTTATTTGGTAATATCACAAAGATTTCCCTAGGTTTAGTGCTAGTATTTTGTTTTGTTTTTCCCTTGACCTACACGCGGCAAGGGACTTCGGTGTCCTCTAAAAAAATATTCTCACGAATGCCCAGGTTTTTCAGGAAGGCAACGGGCCCGATGAGTTCGTAAAAAACTCCAGGAAATAACTAAAAAACAGAACTAAAAATTTTAAATCGCTTCTCGCCATCTACTCATTCCCCTTAATCCCACGCAGCCCTGAAAAGCATCCATATTACCTGCAACCTGGAGAGGAGAGTGGAAAAGATAGCCAACAAGCTCAAGATTTACAAGTAAAGCTGGTTTCCACCCCGACGGTTCTGACAGCTCCGCAGAGCGCGGGCGCAGGGTCTGACAATGCCCTCTAATAAGAGAGTTGTCTCACCTCATTCCCACCCCTTAAAAAACTGGCCCTCCTTGAAAAGTCACTGTCTCTAAGAGACGCTACCCCTTCCCACGGCCCCACCACAGACTCCCAGACGCCCCAACCCTCTTCGCCGTCTGCCCCTACACCCTGGCCTGGCACTCAAGCCAGTACTACGACCAAACCGGGTCCAGGCCCAGGCGGCTCACCTCTCCGGCCCGACCCCTCCCCTCGACCGCCCCTCCTCCGTCAGACAATGGGGTCCGACTCCCGGCCGCCAACCTCTCCTGCCCCATCACCCTCACCTCACTGAGGCCCAGGCCCCTTCCTCCGCCCTCCTCGCCCCCAAGTCTTCCCAAGGTGGCCCACGGACCCAGCCGACCGGTGCTCTCCTGCACTCACTATTCGGGATTCATGCTGGACATGTCACTGCAGCTGCCGCCGCCGCCACCGCCGCCCTTGCTGCTGCAGCCGCCGCCCTGACTCTCCGCGCCACGGGTAGTCGAAGGAGAGGAATGAGATAGGCTGTTCCGGAAGAGCAAACGTCTTTACCCCACTCCGTCCCCTTAGAACACAATCAGCAGCCGCCACCACTGAGCTATCGCTTCCACCCAAAATGGCCGCCGGCGAACCAGGAAATAGGAAAGCCTTAGACCGAGGGGCCTTTACACAGCCCAAAGGGCGGCCGCACCGCGTGGCATGCCGGGAAAGAGAGTTGCGAGCGCTGCTGCGGGCGCTGGGAAACTACGGTGCAGCGCCAAGACCTGGACTCAGCTTCCCGCCAAGCCCCGCGCTTCTGGCGCACGCGTACTTGAGGGGTTGTCTCTCGCCCCTGGCGCACCCCGCTCCGCCCCTCCCGCTGACTCGCTGGCTAGGACTTCGCACGCGTACTTGAGCGGGGGTTGTCTCTCGCCCCGGCGCCCCACGGGAGAGGGGGAGGAGAGGGACCCCCCTCTCCCCCCAGGGGTCGGAGCCCCCGCTGAGAGCCTAGGCGGAAGGAAGGGAACGTCTCGGCCCCTCCCTGCTCCCCTCCCCACTGACTCGCTGGCTAGGACTTCGCTCGGACTCTTACCCCTAGCCCTGCTCTGATCACCTTGGCTAGTCTCCGAGGACTATCTGCCTCGCCTCTACTCTGCCCCAAGGACTGCAAGATCACTTTAAATTCCCAGAACATCAAAATATGGAAGGAAAGCAGTTTTTGTTTCTACCTATTTACCCACTGTACCCCTTTAGCACACAAATACAACACATGTGCTTTAGTTGACCACCTCATCAAACTGTACGCTAGAATTCCTTTTCATCATGTTGGCTTCTGAAATGAATGTGATCAACACATCAGGAAAATACCTTGAATGGATCAATGATAGTCATCAAAAAGTGTATTTTATTCTAGACTCTCATCTCTTCCTGCTTGTTGTGATTGCACAGAAGAAAAACTCAGAAAACCTCTAAAGAATTCATCTTGAGCCAACGATAAAAAAATTTAACCTGTTCCTCTCCTTGGAGGTATACCCATAATATTGTTGTTGTTATTTAGTCTCTAAGTCATGTCTGGCTCTTTGTGACCCTGTGGAACCCACCAAGCTCCTCTGTCCATGGGATTTCACAGGCAAGAATACTGGAGTGGGTTGCCATTTCCTCCTCCAGGGGATCTTCCCAAACCAGGAATCAAACGTGGATCTTCTGCACTGTAGGCAGGTTCTTTACCAACTGAGCTACAAGGGAAACCCATACTACACCTTGTATCTCATTTACATTGACTTCCTTCCCCCAAAAGTGTCAGTTTTGCTGATTGAAACCTTAATATATTTTATTTTAATATTTGATTGATTGATTTTTGGCTGCATCGGATCTTATCTGCGGCATGCAGGCTTCTCTAGCTGTGACACGTAGGCTTCAGAGCATGTGCACTCAGTAGTTGCAGCATTGGGCTTAGTTGCCCTGTGGCACATGGGATCTTAGTTCCCTGTCTGGGTATTGAACCCACGTCCCCTGCATTGCAAGGCTGATTCTTAGCCACTGGACCACCAGGGGAGTCCCAATATATTTTATTTGAGCTGTTTTTTTTTTTTTATTTGAGCTGTTTAAGAGTAGCTACTTTTATAGTTCAGATTAATAACTCAGTAATACATTAAACTAGCATGAGCCCTGTTGGTTGCCCTATTGTTAACTCTCCTAGGGCTGTATGTCCATTTGCTATTTGGCTCATTCTTTTCTTTCTTCCTTTTTTCCTTCCTTCCTTTCTTTTCCTTTTCTTCCCTTTTTCTTTTATTAAATATTTATCACCTGCCATGTAATAAATATGCTTGGAACCATAAGGAATACAAAAGTGAATGATTACAGTTCTCTGTCTGTGAGATAACAACGTATTAAGAGAAAGATGTGTATACAAACAAGGCTTGGAGGGGGAAATGCAAAAATAAATTTAAATGATACAATCAATGTGTATAGGGACAGAAATCAGATCAGTGACTGCCGGGAACTGGGAATGGGACGAGGGAATTGTTCACAAGGAGACACAAGGGAACTTTGGGGTTTGATGGAAAGACTCTATTGCTTCATTGTGGTGATGGTTAGTTACTCAACTACATATGCCTTGTCAAAACTCGTAAAACTATACACCTAAAAGGGGTAAATTTGATAGTGTATAAATTATACCCGGATTACGAACCTGACCTTCAAAAATAATATGGGATGGAAGTATAGAGGAGGGAAATAATTTCAACTCAAACTATTGGGAATGCTTTCATGAAGGAGGTGATATTTGAATTAAGTCTTGAAAAAGAATAAAATTTTAATCATTGGCAGAGATGGGGGAGAGGGAGCCATTTATACCAGAATGACAAAAGAAAGTGAGCACAAGCCTGGAAATGTGAAGACACCCATGTGTTTAGGGAATGGTAGTCACAGGTTCCATGGGAGATGAGGTGGGCAATATTTAGATTAAAGTGAGATGGTGGGGAGCTCCAAATACCTGCTAAAGAGTTTCAACCTTCTTCACTAGGCAGTGGAGAACCAAGAAAGTTTCCAAGAAGGAAAATAAGGAGACTACATCAGTATTCTAAAGGGAGCACTCTGGAGTTCCGTGGAGACTGGAGGTAGGGAGATTAGTTAAAAGGTAGATTCGTTTAGGCAAGAGATGTTGTGTTCTTTACAACAGAAACAGACTCAGACATAGAGAACAGACTTGTGGTTGCCAACAGGGGTGGGGAGTGGGGGGGGGTGAACTTGGGGATTTGGGATTAGCAGATGCAAACTATTATATACAGAATAGTCCTACCATATAGCACAGGAAACTGTATTCACTACCCTGATAAACCACCATGGAAAAGAATATGAAATATATATATACATATATATATATATATATGAATCATTGTATATCTGAATTTTGCTATACATCAGAAATTAACACAACATTGTAAATCAACTACATTTCAATAAAATAAATTTTTAAAAGAGAGAGATGGTATGAACGGAAGGGAGGGGCAATTCCAGAGAGGAGAAGATAGAATCTGAAGGTGTGAAGGGAAGTGAGGGGCTTAAAGTGGTCCAGAGATATCCAGTTTAACTGACAACTTGGGAGCAAGGTCCCAGCCAAGTCAGAGAACAGGGGAAGAGGGGCTTGGAGTAGTGTAGAGAAGGGGGAAGACAGGCAGTGCTATGTGATTTGAGGTCAGAGTTAAAGTTGCCCTAGTGTGGAAGTACTAGAACTACCAGAAATTGTCCCCCTTCTGAAAAGCACACACACACACAGCAGATGGTAAAGAATCTGCCGGCAATGCAGGAGACACAGGTTCGAGCCCTGGATCAGGAAGATTACCTGCAGAAGGGACTGGCTACCCACTCCAGTATCCTTGTTTGATGGGCAGCAGACCACCAAACAGTGACTAGGACCTTTTTGGTGTAAGTTTGGCTTTGGAAAGCCAACAAAGGTCCATCTAGTCAAGGCTATGGTTTTTCCAGTAGTCATGTATGGATGTGAGAGTTGGATGGTGAAGAAAGCTGAGTGCCAAAGAATTGATGCTTTTGAACTGTGGTGTTGGAGAAGACTCTTGAGAGTCCCTTGGACTGCAAGGAGATCCAACCAGTCCATCCTAAAGGAGATCAATCCTGGGTGTTCATCGGAAGGATTGATGTTGAAGCTGAAACTCCAATACTTTGGCCACCTCATGCGAAGAGCTGACTCATTGGAAAAGACCCTAATGCTGGGTAGGATTGAGGGCAGAAGGAGAAGGGGACGACAGAGGATGAGATGGTTGGATGGCATCACTGACTCGATGGACATGGTTTGGGTAAACTCCGGGAGTTGGTGATGGACAGGGAGGCCTGGCATGCTGTGATTCATAGGGTTGCAAAGAGTCGGACACAACTGAGCGACTGAAGTGAACTGAACTGAAGCTTTTATTCAGTCCAACCACTGAGCAGGTCATCACTGGCTGTTGTGAAAAATCCACTTTTTGTTACATGTCACAATCCAATCAAGAAATGCTTGTTATTGTGTAGAAGAAAAGAAGATGACACTTCAAAATGATGATTTTTTTTTTTAATTTGCGGTCAGTTCATAAGGCATCTACTTAATGAGTTTTTTCACCTTTCCAATTTGCTTCAAATGCCGAATGGCCGTGGAATGTTCGAACTTGAGTTCATCAGCAACTTCTCCTGTAGTTGTAAGAGGATCAGCTTCAGTGATTACTCTCAATTGGTTGTTGTCACCTTCCGATGGCCAGCTACTTTGCTTCTCATCTTCAAGACTCTTGTCTCCTTTGCAAAACTTCTTGAACCAGTTCTTGGGCCAAATGTGTTGTTGATGTTGCGAGTTATCTCCACTGCTTTATGACCCATTTTGAACTCAAATAAAAAAAATCACTCGTATTTGTTTTTTGTCTAGCGTTTCCACAGTGTAAAAAAATATATACAATAAACAGAAAGTAATACATCATTAGCAAAACACATAAAGTGAAAAATGTGTGTTAAAATGATGTAACCACATTTATTTAAGAATGTATCCCAATATCAAATAGCTAATTTCAACAATGCAAAAATCACAATTACTTTTGCACCAACCTAATAACTTCTTATTCTCTTATTGTAATTCTGTATATTCCTAGGACCCAACTATAACCACACCCCTTCCTGGCAGCCTTTCCTCTCCACATCAACCTAAAGGGGGCTAACCTTTGCCCTCTTGTTTACCTCAGCTCCTTTTTTTAGTGCTTTCATAATGCTTCATACAAAGCTGTCCAACTCAGAAGCCATGATCCACGTATGGTTATTTAAAATAATTAAAAGTAAGTTGGAACTTCCTTGTTAATCGAGTATCTAAGACTCTGTGCTCTCAACACAGGAGGACCCAGGTTCAATCTCTGCTCGGGGAACTAAATCCCACAAGCCACAAATAAGAGTTTGCATGCCACAAGTACAGATCCTGCACGTGCCAACAAAGATCAAGGATCATGTCACTAAGAACCAGCACAGCCAAATAAATAAATATACTTTTCAGAAAAGTAAGTTAGGACTTCCCTGGTGGTACTGTGCTGTGTTGTGCTTAGTCATGCCCGACCCCATGAACTGTAGCCTGCCAGGCTCCTCTGTCCATGGCGATTTTCCAGGCAAGAATACTGGAGTGAGTTGCCATTTCCTTCTCCAGGGGATCTTCCCAACCCAGGGATCGAACCCAGATCTCCCTCATTGCAGGCGGATTCTTTACCATCTTAGCCACACAGGGAAGCCAAAGAATACTGGAGTGGGTAGCCTATCCCTTCTCCAGGGGAACTTCCCAGCCTAGGAATCAAACCATGGTCTCCTGCCTGGAAGGCAGATTCTTTTCCAGCTGAGCTACCCAGGTGGCACAGTGGATGAGAATTTGCCTGCCAATACAGGGGACATGGGTTCAATCCCTGGTCCAGGAAGATCCCACATGCCATAGAGCAACTAAGCCTGTGCATCACAACTACTGAGCCCATGCTGTAGAGCCCATGAGCAGCAACTACTGAGTCCTCTAGCCTAGAGTCCGTGCTTGGCAAGGGAAGTCACTGCAATGAGAAGCACCTTCTCACTGCAACTAGAGAAAGCCTGCACACAGCAATAAAGACCCAGTGCAACTAAAAATAAAATATTTAATTTAATTTAAAAAAATTAAGTAAGTTAAAAATTCTGTTAAGTTGCCCTATCTACATTTCAGATGCTCAACAGCTGCATGTGACTAATGTCTACTTTATTAGACAATGTACATTGTAGAACATTTCCATCCTCATGGAAAGTTCTATTGCATAGCAATACATATCATTAGTTATAATATTTTATGTATATGTTTTGTTTTTCCAGCTAGACTATGAGCTCCATGAGAGGAGGGACCACACCTTGTCAAACTCTGTATCCCTTCCCACCAGCACATAGCATAGTACTTTATACCTAATAAATATCCAACATACTTGATTGGGTCCTCAGGAAAGCATTGCCTTATTAGTAAGTGCTGCTGCGGTTGTTTAGTTGCTCAGTCGTGTTTGACTCTCTGCAACCCCATGAACTGTAGCCCTCCAGGCTCCTCTGTCCATGGGACTTCCCAGACAAGAATGCTGGAGCAGGTTGCTATTTTCTTTTCTAAGGGATCTTCCTGACCCTGGGATAGAACCCATGTCTCCTGCTTGGCAGGCAGATTCTTTACTACTGAGCCATCAGGGAAGCCCTTAGAATCATCTAGCATAACTTAAATCTTTTTTGCTTTTTTCTTCAGCTGAAAATAAAGTTCAGTCCATCTTCCCAGAAAGAGGTACAATGCCCTGAAGCGTAACAGGTAAGAAACTCCTATCTACCCAGGCATGGTAGGCAGGAAGAAAGGGCAAAGGAAGAGATTGGCTACAGGGTACTATGGCTGCCATGGATATCAAACTCCAGGCCTTTGACCCTCTCAAAAGAACTCTCTCTGAATGCCTAGTTCCTTGACTTCTACCTCCTGTGAACTTGTCTCCAATTTGCAATATTTCTGTGCTGCCAAGGCCACCACAGTGTTTAGCAATCTGTAGCGCAAGCCAGAGGTGTGTTGAATAAAATCAGATTGAAAGTTCCCTAAATAGTTCTCAGAACAATACCAGATATGAAAGGTGCAGGATGACAAAGGGCTCTCAGCTAGTCAAACTGGACCTCCAATAGAGCATACCTCCAACAGCCTGACCTTCCCCAGTTCTCAGGTACTGACCTGATCTCAATCAGGCCGGCTTCTGGACTCAGTTACTAAATCCAGAAAAGTGTTAGTGTTAGTCTCTCATGTCCAACTCTTTGGGACCCCATGGACTGTAGTCCACCAGGCTCTTCTGTCCATGGAATTCTGCAGGCAAGAATATCAGAGTGGGTAGCCATTCCCTTCTCCAGGGAATCTTCCTGATCCAAGGATCGAACCTGGGTCTCCTGCATTGCAGGTAGATTCTTCACCATTTAAGCCACCAGGGAAGCCTCAATCTATCCTGGAAATCCATTAAAAAATTAAGAGCTGAACTACACTTGATTATATTCAGTCTAGTATTTTCTTCTCTAACAGCTTCTATTGTTTTCTAATTGTTTTAAGCATAAAACTTGTACCCTTGAGAGCAGAGACCTCATTGCCATCACTGTCCTCCACATTTTTTGAGGTGATTAAATGAAGGCAATGTTTGTGAAAGTGCCTGCCATGAAGGAGACCTCAAAAATGTCAACTCCCTCTGAAGTTTCCCTCTCTAGCATCTAGCCCAGAGGTACACCTCCTTTCCCCATTCCTCTAAGTCATACCCATTCTAACGATGCAATTTAAAGTCCCCTTTCTCTCCAGGAAGTCCCTCTTGACCATCCAGTGGGAAATGATCTCTCTCTCCTCTGAGCTTCCACTACCAACAGCACTGAGCCCTTCACGATTCTTTTGGCCTGGGTATTTTGTTAGTTTCCCTTCCATGTATGCTTCGTGAGGACTGTAAAACTTCTTTGTGTCTCCAGGGCTTAGCCTGTAACAGATTTTCTATAAATACCTAGTGTTTGACTTGTTTGTAAAATCAATAAATATATTTTAACAAATGGTCAATTATACTGAACACAGGTATTGCTCATCTTTCTCCATAAAAGAATGTATACAGGACAAAGGTCTTTAATGTGTCCTTCAAAAAATATTCATGTCTCTCAAAGCACCTTCCACAGTGCCTAAGATGTTTTAAAGTGAAAGTCGCTCAGTCGTGTACAACTCTTTTCAACTCCATGGACTACAGTCCATGGAATTCTCCAGGCCAGAATACTGGAGTGGGTAGCCTTTCCCTTCTCCAGGGGATCTTCCCAACCGAGGGATCAAACCCAGGTCTCCCACATTGCAGGTGAATTCTTCACAAAGCTGAGCCACAAGGGAAGCCCAAGATGGTTTAATTGCTGAGTAAATGTACAGTGAGTGAAGTTTCTAGATCTATAGAAAAGCAAGTCATAGTTTTCTGGTCACTTACTCTCTAATATGTATACGACAGTGTCGGGCTTTTATCAGCTACAACACTGGTTGACAAATCTCAATGATGGCTCATCTTATGGAACATGTCCCAGTGCTGCTGCCATGGCACCACCTATGAGCATAGCAGCATAACCTTCTGCACAGGATCAGTCAAGTTTCAGCTGAAACTCGACTCTTGTAGAGCAAAAAATATCTTTTTAGGTTTATTAGCCAGTGCCCCATAAATTAGACATATAAAAGATTAACAAGAGAAAAACAAACAGAAGTTTATTAACATGTTTATTGTACATACACATGGGCGTACTCAGAGATGGTAACTCAGAGCTGAGTAACTCACACAGTGTTAGCATTTTAACAAATGAATAATAAACTTTTAGAGAAGTTTCAAGAGGAAGGGAAAGGACTTTGAGTGGCAAATTGTGGAAAGGTATATATATGGGGGATATATATGGGGTGTATATATACATATATATAAAGATATAGATAGATAGATAGATAGATAGATAGATAGATATAAAATGCAAGAAAAGTGCTAATTAGCAATGTTTGTTGTTTAGATTCCCCTGGTGCCATGTCTGGGCTGATAAGGGTCTAGAACTGTCTCTGATGATTAACTTCTATCATTCCAGGTAGAGAGGAGAGAGTGGTACAGCTTTACAAATTTATGTTCTGCTTTTAGGCAACTATGAGAGGGTAAAGAAGTTTGTTTTTTTTTAATCTACTTCTTTTCTATTGCCTTCAGCTCAGAATAATCTTTATGCCAAGTGGCATATTTGGGGATGCCATATTCTATTCCCAGTCATTCTTCAATTAGCCAAGCCACATGACATTACTATGTGCAAGGAACTCATTTTTATACTCACTTTTCAAACAATGGCACCCTGAGTGGACAACTTCTGTTTCATCTAATGGCAATATTACATAAGTAGCTGAGCAAATAAAAATGATAATCTAGCAGATAAGCAGCTGTTAAGATACTATGAGGTCACCATCAGCACTTCAGGCGAAGTCCTGTGTGATTGCATGATGGTGTCTGGAATCAGGTTAGAGAGGAAGGGTAGAGAAAGTGGAGTAACCTTTTCTGGGTCACTTTGCCACAGGACTCTTAGCCAGGAAGTTTCACCAGTAAGAGCTGCCTTTGCCCATGAAATCCGTCTTGGCCTCTCATCTATTCTTTGATCCACTCATGTATTCAACAATTGCATGTTAAGCACCTATTTTTTTAAACTTTTATTTTGTATTAGGGTATTATTGTTGTTCAGTTGCTAAGTTGTGTCCAACTCTTTGTGACTCCATGGACTGCAGCAGGCCAGGCCTCCCTGTCCCACACTATTTCTCGGACTGTGCCCAAGTTCATGTCTATTGAGTTGGTGATGCTATCCAACCATCTCATCCTCTGCCGCCCTCTTCTCCTTTTGCCTTCAATCTTTCCCAGCATCAGAGTCTTTACCAATGACTCAGCTCACATCAGGTGGCCAAAGTGTTGGAGTTTCAGCATCAGCATCAGTCCTCCCAATGAATATTCAGGGTTGATTTCCTTTAGGATTGACTGGTTTGATCTCCTTGCTGTCCAAGGGACTCTCATGAGTCTTCTCCATCAGCTATATTGGGGTATAGCCAATTAATAAGCAATGTTGTGATAGTTTCAGGTGAACAGCGAAGGGACTCAGCCATACAAACACATGTATCCATCCTCCCCCCAACCCCCATCCCATCCAGGCTGCCACATAACATTGAGCAGAGTTCCATGTGCTATATAGTAGGTCCTTGTTGGTTATCCATTTTAAATATAGCAGTGTGTACTTAAATATCTATTCTGCTCTGACACAGAGATAAACCAAAGAATAAAACTGACCAGGTCTATGCCCTTATAAAGAATGTAAATTCTCATGAGTGATCCATAAATCAACGACTGTATTTCCTCAAAGCTAAGGCATCATTGATTTCCATCATGGATTTAATAGCAGATTTTCAAGGGAAAAAAAAGTGCTAAATATGTACATTGATTGGATGTTAGCATCAAAAATACCTCCCTGCAAATGTTACCAAGGCAATGAGTTGCTATGACAAAACTCAGTTTATTTCTTACTAAAGTAAAGAAGGACACTATCTAGGCAGACTTTGTAGCATCTCAAAGAGGAGTAAGGGCAAATTGGGCTATCTATTGAGCTTTAAAAGTCTGGTTCAAGGTGGGTCTTTCACTGAGGGGCGAGGGAAGTCACGGTTAGCACTGGATAAGGATCACGATAAAATAGCCTGGACTGGTAGATACAGAAATTGAGGCAATAGGACTTTCCTGGTAGTCCAGTGGTAAACAGTCCACCTGTCAATGCAGGGGACAGGGGTTCGATCCCTGTTCTAGGAAGATTCCACGTGCCGTGGAGCAACTGAGACCCTGTACCACAGCTACTGAACCCACGCTCTGGTGCCTGAGAACCAAAATTACTGAGTCCAAGTACCTAGAGCCCATGCTCCACAACAAGAGAAGCAAATAGAAACTGGCATACTGCAACTAGAGAGTAGCCTCTGCTCACTGCAACTAGAGAAAACCCTTGTGAAGCAACAAAGACCCAGCACAGCCAAAAATAACTAACTAAGTAAAGAAATTGAGGCAATGGACTCCAAGAGTCTTGGAGTATAAATTGTCATTTGAGGCTTTATTTCAAAGAGCTGATGATGGGTCTTTCAAAAAGGCCCTGGAATCAACAATAAAGTCATTTGTAACTTTTATCTTCTTGGTCAAAAGTTTCCTAGAATAGTAAAATTATGTTGATGACAGCAGTAGAATAGTAAAGTCGTGTTAATGTATAGAGTAAACTATGTAGATGGCCTTTTAAACATGTGAAAAATATGCATCTTCAGAGAAACAAAGTGGTTACACAAATAATTATTAATTAATTATATAATTATAATTGCAAAACATGCTGGACAAACATAGGGTGCTAGGGGAACATGTAACTGAGGCACCTCGCTTACTCTGCAGAGGTCAGAAAAAGCATCTTTGAGGAGCTTGTGTTTGAACTGATGCAAAGTGAAGAGTTTGGGTAGAGGAAGAAATGGAGAGGCAGGGGTGGGAGGCTAAGATAGCATGTGCAAAGGTCCAGTGGCAGGAAGGAACATGGTGTATTTAAGGACTTGTCAAGAGATCAGCAGGGCTGGAGCGCAAGGTTAAGAGGACATTGGCACATAGTAAGCTAACTGGCTGGGGGGATGGGGTGGGGAGGAGATTGCTGCTCACTGCTGTACTTCAGAGTGATTTCTTTTTTCTTAAAGAAAAAACACTTTATACCCTTAGATCCAAAGACAGCATCCCCAGAACCTCAATCTAACATTCTCAAAGCTTTAAAAGGGGTAATGAATGTGCCTTCATGCGAGCTTACTAGAACATCAGATTAAAATTGTTGCCCAACAATAGCAAAACCAGTTCTAGAACATCCTCCTACATGAACTGAAACTTGTGATCAAACAGGTTGTCTTGATACTGGTCTGGAGATCGGGCCATGCCCAGGAAGGCAGATAAATTTAAATTAAGGAAGAAGAGTAATTCCCAAGTGCTTGATTTGTAAATGAGCTAAAATCAACATTTTTTAAAAAAAAATCCAGGATTAAGACCTTTACAGTGGTTTTTGTTTAATATCCAATTATCCATTAATTCAGTATTAAAAATACTTTGATATGTCTGCTAGATACCAGTTGCTCTGCTAGATCTTGAGTAAAACCTGCTTCCTGTTTTTAAAGATTCTAAGCAGTTGAGGATGAGAACAATGGCAATGCTAGAACTACACGGTCAAATGACATTCTCCATTTGGGGGCCTCTTTGTTCCAGTTCTCTATGTCTGTATAACAAGCTGCCTCCAAACAATTCATTATTATCTTTTGTGGTCTTGTGGGTTGACTGAGTTCAGATCAGCACTTCTTGCTTGGTGTCTCTGAGTCAGTTGCTGCTGTAGGTCAACTGGGACCACAGTCATCTGAGGACTCAGCTAGGTTAGACAACTCAGATGGCTCATTAACCTGGCTGGCAGCTGATGTTGAACTTTGGTCAGGAGCACAGCTGAGGTTGCCATCTGGAGTACCTACATGGGACTTTTCCACATGGTCTGGGCTTCTCACAAAATGAAGGCTGAGTTATGAGAGGAAGCAGCCCAGGAACAATGTTCCAAGAGACAGGAGCAGAACTGTTGGGCCAGGAAAGGAAATTGGGTGAAACTTCCCCAGCGTTACTTCTGCCATGTTCTATTGGTCAGAGAAGTAACAGGGCCTTCCTAGATTCTAGGAGATGGAGAAACAGGTTCCACTTCTTTTTTCTGTTTGTTTTTTTAAAACTTGTTATTTTATATTGGAATATAGCTGATGAACAATGTTGTGACAGTTTCAGGTGGACAGCAAAGGGACTCAGCCATATATATACATGTAACCATTCTCCTCCAAGCTCCCCTTCCATCCAGGCTGCCCCATAACATTGAACAGAGTTCCCTGTGCTATATAGTAGGACCTTGTTGGTGATCCATTTTAAATATAGCAGTGTGGACGTGAGACTCCATCTTTCGATGAGGGAGGGACAAGGTCACACTGCACAGAGCAAGGGGGTGGGGTGGGAGATATCACTGCAGCAATCTTTGGAAAGTCAATCTACCATATGGGAATAGTGATGATATTCTGACAGAAGCTCACGCCAAGCTTTATAAGAAGGAGGAGAGGGTGCAAAAGAATAACATGCATTGCTCTTGCCTCTGAGGTGGTTGTTGGAAATGCTAAACACTTGAGAGAATGAATTAAGATACTTACAAAACCACACACCTGTCAGTACATAGAAACACACAGGCAGCTCCCAGTTCATAACAGGAAAACTCTTCTGAAAAGTAGAAACTCTTTGTAAAAATCCCAACTGGGAGCCTGATTTAGACTATTTAAAGAGGGAAAAAGTATAATCAGTTATATATCAATCCCAAATTCCTGATCAATCTTCCAAAGTGAAAGTGAGTGTTAGTTGCTCAGTCGTGTCCAACTCTTTGCAACCCCATGGACTGTAGCCCACCAGGCTCTTCTGTCCATGGGATTCTCTAGGCAAGAATACTGGAGTGGGTAGCCTTTCCCTTCTCCGGGGGATCAATCTTTAAGTCAAAACTAAAACACTGCTGGGACTCCCTGATGGCCCAAAGGCTAAGAATCCGAGCTTCCACTGCAGGGAGTGTGAGTTAAATGCCTGGTTGGGGAACTAAGATCCTGCACGCTGTACAGTGCAGCCAAAAAACCACAGAAACAAAAAAACCACTGTAATATATCTATATATAAATGACAATCAATCATATTAGGATGTAAAATGCTTAAAACATTTCTTCTTGGTCATCAATTAATATGAATGTTTATGAGCAGCTGCTTGTGTTAAGAACTGTGAATAATTTACGATTCTATCCTACTTGCAAGTGAACAAGTTAGTCTGCCACAGTTTTGTGGAGGCTGACCAAAACCAAATCTCCTGGGTTAGTGACAAAGGCCAGTTTATCACTCAGAGCAAGAGCAGTAGCCAGAGAACTATCATTTTCTTACATCAGTTCTCTGACTCCTGTTCCTACAGGTGACATAGCAAGGGCCAGGTGATGCCTGAACATGCAGTGAATTACATTCCAGGAGAGGAGCCTCAAGCTTTAGGAAACTCCAGTTTTGGATAATGGACAGCAAGCAAACCCATTGCCCAAGCTTTGCCCCAGAGGAAGATATTGTCTTTATTACACTGCATAGCAAACAAAACTTCTTTTCCTATCTCCAGCTTCCTAGGCTACACTATGCTTGAAAATATAGTGTGGGACAAAAGCCTGTTGGTGCCTTTGCTCACAAGACATGAAGAAATATGAGCAACCCATGGAGAATTATCTCCTTGCATTTTGCGGGCCATCAAACGCTATTTCCTAGATCAATCACTGAATCATGTGCCCCTTTCATTGACATTTGGTATTTTCAAAATATCTATATGGAGTTCTGATGTTCTAGCACTTGCCTTAGAATATGACCAGAGACTTTCCCTGAATAACACTTTATTATTCAGTTTCAAAAGAGAAATAGAATTGACAAGGTACATTTTTTTTTCAGTTACCAATACACTGAAAGCTGAGGCCATGAAAGGGGATGGTGACATCATCTAAACACCTACATCTAAACATCTAAACATTCCTGAATTCACTCATTCATTTATCCAGTAAATAATTACTGAGGCTATGAGGGTTTGGGAACTAGAAAAGATAATGTTCCCTGCTGTCATGGAGCTTATGTTCTAGTGGAAGAGGCAGACATTAAACAAATAATTACACCATTAATTGTTTATTAGAACTGTGGTAAGTGCTTTAAAAGAGAGAAAACTGATCTTGCCTGGGGAGCTGGGGAAGGTTTATAGCACAGCGGCAGGTTAAAAGATGAGTGGTACTTAATTAGGCAACGATGACTGAGAGGAATGAGAAGAGAGAGAGATGAGGACAATCCCTGAAGGTAAAACCTGGAAGAGCACCATTATTTAAGGAAAAACAGAGGAAGAGAATGGAGAAGGGAATGGCAATCTACTCCAGCATTCTTGCCTGGAGATTCCCATGAACAGAGGAGCCTGGTGGGCTACAGTCCATGGAATCTCAAAGAACTGGACACAACTGAATGACTAAACTATCACCAGAGGAAGAGAAGCCCACAAAGAAGATTAAAAAGGAGGAGTTAAAAAGAGGTTGGAGGAAAATTAATATCTTACAAAAATTGTCCAAAACTTTGGAAGTAAGGTGAAGAGGGTGACTGTGTGTTCTTTCTCTATTTTTGATATTTTTAATATCACCCCCACCCCAGCCATGCCAGGCAGCATGCGGGATCTTAGTTCCCCAGTCACGGATCAAACCTGTACCCCCTGAAATGGAAGCTTGAAGTCTTAAACATGGGACCACCAGGGAAGTCCTCACATGTTCTTTCCATGTTATGGTGAAGCACCATTTAACAGATCCACCCAAGAATTATTCAATTTTTGAGGAGGTTGTACTCCTGTGTTTGGATTTGCTCTTTATTATTAATTAAGGAATAACTGAGACTCTGTTAAGTTACTTGCTAACATGTTGATTTATCTCTGGTAGAGGTTTGAATAATTTCTTTCCAGTAGAAATGATACACTGGTAAGCTGGCTGAGGGAAGAGGGATTGGCTTACAAAGTTCTTGAATATTTAACAATCAGCTGATATGACCCAGCTTCAGCACAACACCTGGCAATCTCAAAAGTTATGGTTTATTACCTTGTAGGGCATTGACATTAACCAATTTTGTCTTTAACCTAGCAATGTTATTCTAAAATTCTTTTTTTAAAAAAGGATCATATAGACTCTGCTTTCTTAAAATACTGTTTGTGCCAACTCTACCACCTTACTGGTTTCCTCATTAATTAATGAATTGATTCCTTTTTGATATATTTTCATTTTAGATCTGTGTAAGTCATGTTTTTAACCTTTTTTGAAAATTATATTTTGATCCTAAGAGTGTAGCTTCCTAGAAGCCAAGATAATCGTTTATATTCACAAATAATGTGTGTCACAATGGAAACCACTTCACACCCACAAGGATGGCTAGATGAAAAAGTCAGATAATAACAAGCATTGACAGGATATCAAGAAATCAGAACTCTCATTCAGTGTTGGTGGGAATGTAAAATGGTGTGGTTGCTTTGGAAAACAGCATGGCAGTTCTTCAAATGATTAAACATACAGTTACTATATGACCCAAATGTTCTATTCCTAGATATATACCTGAGAGAAATGAAAACATATGCCCATGCAAAAACTTGTACTGTACACACATGTTTAGAGCAGCATTATTCATAATAGCTAAAAGGTGTACATAACCCAAATGCCCATTAATTCATGAATGCATAAACAAATGTGATATACCCATACAATGGAATATTATTCATGGATAAAAAGAAATGAAGTACTAATACATGCTGTAACTTCGATGAATCTTGCAACCAACCACGCTAAGTGAAGGAAGCCAATCACAAGAGTCCTCATATTATGTGATTCCTTTCATATGAAAGTTCAGAACTGGGAAAAGTAAAGAGATAGAAAGTAGATTAATGACTGCCTAGAGATGGGGGTGGAAGATCGAGAGAAAGGGGAGTGACAGCTGAAGGGTATTAGGTTTCCTTGTCAGGTGATGAAAACCTGACTTTCATCATACATATTTGTATATATTTGTGAGTATACTAAAAATCCCCTGGAGGAGGGCATGGGAACCCACTTCAGTATTCTTGCCTGGAGAATCCCATGGGCAGAGAAGCCTAGTGGGCTACAGTCCACAGGGTCACAATGAGCTGGACACGACTGAAATGACTTAGCATGCACGCGCATACTAAAAACCACTGAATCGTACACTCTAAATGGATGAATTATATCTCCTTTTTTTTTAAAAAAAAAGAGAAGAATGGTCTGGTTCATAGTGTTTAATGCTCAAAGGAATCAAACAGAGAAAGAACAGCGAAGTGGGAGGTTCAGAGAGAGATGACTCTTTTGGGAAGTTTGGCTGTGAAGGGGAAAGTCTATGATGGAGGAAATATTTTTTTAAGATTGAATAGGAGGAGGGCTTCCCTTGTGGCTCAGGGTAAAGAAACCCTCCTGCCAATGCGGAAGACATGGGGTTGATCCCTGATCCAGGAAGAGCCCACATGCCGCAGAGCAACTAAGTCCATGAAACACAACTATTGAGTCTTTGCTCTAGAGCTCAGGAGATGCAACTACTAAGCCCACTCACTCTAGAGCCTGTGTTGTGCTACAAGAGAAGCCACCACAATGAGAAGCCCATGCACCTCAACTACAGAGTAGCTCCTGCTTGCTGCAACTAAAGAAAAGCCTGTGCAGCAATGAAGACCCAGCATAGTAAAAAATACATAAATAAAAATTTTATAAAAAAGATTGAAGAGGAGAAACTATGTTTAAAGATGTCAGTAGAGGGGAAAAATTGGAAAGGGGTTTATTGATAGACGAGGTCCTGGAAATGGCAGGATTAGGAAAATCCAGGGTACAGGTGAAGGGCACAGTCTTGGGGAACACCTCTTTTGGTGGAGTGGTAGGGATGGAAAGAGGCAGGTAGATGTCTAGGTTGAGTCATAGGAAGGTGAGGAAGTTCTATGATGGTTTCTAGGTTGCTATAAAGCAGATTGGACCATATACTCCCAAAAACTTGCTCTCAAAGCACTGTTGATTTGTTGTTGATTTGTTTAGATTTCACCGACATTTTCATGGTGAGATGGAGCAAAACAACAAAAAGTTCCCATTAGACATGTCTGTTCTCTCTCCCAAACCATTTCTACTTCACTGACTATTCCTAATCTCCCTCCACAATCTGTCCCCTGTTCTGCTCTCCATCCCCTCTATTATCCCCATCAATAAATAGCATCTTCCTCTAGTAAGACAAAACCCCAAAACTGGTTAGATGGTCCTTGGGATGGATCTTAAGCCAGCTTGTCTCATCTAGGTTATACCTTTTTGAGACTAAAAGCTAAGAACTCTGTTCCCCCAAAATGAGCAGCTTGCCAACATCTCTAGGGGCATCATCACTGGACTCCCATAGTCCATTCTTTACCATCCTCCTTCCCAGATTCCCAGGGCTCCCTGCATTCCTGAAAGCTGGCCATTCACCTCTGCTTGACCATGTCTCAGAAATGGAGTCCTTAAGTAAATCTGTTCTCTGGAATGACAAATAACTCAAGATCCCTTCCATATCACTGCTTTACCTATACTTGAGAACTGTCATCAAAACTCTTTTGGTATTCTGATTTTTCTAAGTAGTCTTACTGTCTTCAGTTACTCTTTTTTTAAAATATTTATTTACTTATTTGGCTGTGTCAGGTCTTAGTCGCAGCACGTGATCTTTCTACTACATGTGAGATCTTTCATTGAGGTTCACAGACTCATTAATTGTAGTGCATGGGCTTAGTTGCTCCAAGACATGTAGGATTGTCGTTCTTCAACCAGGGATGGAACCCAGGTCCTCTGCATTGCAAGGTAGATTCTTAACCACTGGACCACCAGGGAAGTGTCTTCAGCTATTTCTTAATGTGATATTGTTTCACAATTTTCATCAGCCTCCACACTCTTCACTGGATATAAGACCAATTTTCAGAGGCTTTTTAAAATGTGATACCCCCAGTGAGATTCTACTTCACACCCATCCAACTGGGAAACCTGACAGTACTAAGTGTGGCAAATTGCTATTGGGTAAATCAGTTGAAGGATATATCCATTCAATGAAATACTACACAAAAGTAAAAGTCAATGAACCCGAGTTACATGTATTGATACAGATAAATCTCACAAATGTAATGTTGAGCAAAGTGGCTGAAGGACACATATGGTAAGATTTCATTTATGTTAAAATATAAATACATGGAAAGCATCTTTATATATGTAGTTTAATTTTTTATATAAATATAAAAATATGTGTGAATAACAAATACCAAATTTTGCATAGTGAGGCCCTCTGGAAACAGGAAGAAGATGAAATGAGAACTACATACAAGAGGTTTCAACTGTTGGCACAGTTTTACTTAAGTGGGGGATACATAGATGTTTCTGGTATTGATTGTAATGTAAAAACAAACAAATGTGTATCTAAGATCGGCAATATGTATTGAAAGCCTCAAAACTGTTTATACTCTTTATCTGTTCATGTCTCTTATAAGGAATTTTCCTAGGGAAACAATAAAAATGTACACAAATACATAAATGGATGGTGTTGGTAGCTTTATTTATAACAGGGAAAAAATTACAATCTAAAAGTTCAACTCTGATGGTTTAGTCCAAGATTATGTTCCATCCATATGATAGATGGATACAATGTAGCCACTAAAATATTTGTGTTAGTGGAGTATTTGGTGGCCTGGGAAAGTGCTGACCACTTAATAGTTTTTTGAAGAAGGATGTCACAGGGACTTCCCTGGTGATCGAGTGGCTAAAACTCTGTGCCCCCAATGGAGGGGGCCTGGGTTCGATTCCTGGTCAGGGAACTAGATCCCACATGCTTCAGCTAAGACCCAGTGCAGCCAAATAAGATAAATTAAAAATGGATGCCACATAGTAATACATACTATATGATTTCAGTTAAAAAAAATAAAGATATATGGGCATGAAGAATGCATTAATTGTGATATATTCATACAATGCTATACAAAATAACAATTAAATGAATTAGGCCTCATGTATCAGCTACATAGAGCTCAAAACTATAAAGCTGAGCAAAAAGTTTACAAAAATGATGTATAACATATGCTGCCACGTATAAAAGGATTAAAAGCATACAAAATGGTATCACATCTTGACTGTGGATAGGTACTGTTTGTAAAACACTTAGAATAGTTCCTGGCACATAATAAGTACTTGCAGTGGGTTGTATTTTCCAAGATGGCCACAACAAGATTTCTCATCTTACATTGTGACATTTACATTCTTCCCATCAAGAAATGGAAGTGTCTATGTTTTCTCTTCTTGAATCTGGATAGGCAGAAATAATACCATGTGCTTCCAAACACAGGTCAAAAGAAGTGATACAACTTCTACTTGGTTCTCTTGGAATCCAGCCACCATGCTGTGAAGAAGCCCAGGCTACACAAAGAGGCTGCACGTAGGTGTTCCAGATGATGGCCTTAGATGAGGTCTTAGCCAACAGTCAGCATCAGCCACCAGATCTGTAAGTGAGAAAGCCTTCAAGATGACTCCAGTCCCAGCTGCCATCTGACTGCAACCTTATGAGAGAACTGCCCAGCAGAGTCCAGTCAACCCTCAGACCCGTGAGAGACAATAATACAATTATTGTTGTTACTTTACTCCAGTAAGTTTTGGGGTGACTTGTAATGCAGCAACAGATAACTATAAGGTGTATATAGGTGCTTATTAAAATAAATAAGATAGAAAATTATAAAAACAGAGACAGAAAGTATCTCTGCCTTTCTGATAACCTGCCAATGTATTAATGATAATAAATACATCTTGGAAGGAAAGGAAGAAGATTTAGACTGCAGAGAAATTAATGTTAGTCTTTTAAATATAAACAAAAAAAAAATACTTGAAGAAAGATAAAATTATCATTTGTTAATTATAGGTTTGAAAGGTTTTTGTTTTTCTTTTAAAGATTTATTTACTTTTTTTTTTATTTTTGGTTGTCCTGAGTCTTCATTACTGCACACAGGCTTTCTCTAGTTGTTGCGGAGAGCAGGGGCTTCTCTTGTCTTGAAGCATGGGCTCTAGGTGTGTGGGCTTCAATAGCTGGGGCTCATGGGCTCTACAGTGTGGGACATGGGCTTAGTTGCTCTGTGGCACATGGGATCCTCCTAGACCAGGGATCGAACCCATGTCCCCTGCATTGGCAGGCAGATTCTTAACCACTAGACCACCAGGGAGGCCCGGTTTGAAAGTTTTTATTTAAAAAATTACCCAGTTTCCCCCTACCCCTCAATACACATATACTCCTCCAAAAAAGTAGATACAGGTCTACAAAAGGGACTCTAAAGCTATCAGTTTTGATCAGATGCTGTGTCACTAGTCAGAGGAGCCCTGGAGCCTTGAAAGACTCCTCAGGGTGGGGAAGGGCATGTGGGCTGAAAGGATAACAAAGAGGCCAGGAGGGCGCCTAAATCAGCGCAGCCTCCTTTACAATCCATGACGGAATGTGAGAGGATGAGCTCATCTCTCATTACAGACTAGCACACATCTCAGCTAAGCTCACTCATCTCTGATACAATGATAATAACACACAGCTCCTCCTGGAATTCAACGAAGGAATGTGGAGGCACCAGAGAGAAGAGCTATTTCTCAACAGCGCTTAAACATAGGGGCCCAGCCAGCGTATCACAGACACTTTACAAAGGGCACCCTTTTGTACTGCATAAGATATGAAATGAAGTGAGTCCTACAGGGAAACAATTAAGGGGGCTAGAAAAGCAGAAGGAAAGGAAACTCATTCTCCACCAAAGAGCTGGTCTTTGCAGGTGAAAATATGCATCTTCACATTTTCAAGCAGAGCAGCTCAAAAGAACAGAACAGGATTATTCTGCAGCCTAAGAAAAATAGATGAATTCAATAATCCTTGGAGAAGATAGCCCAGTTGCTGAAAGAATCCCTACAACGGCATTCTCAAACTATCTTCACTGAAGGACCAGCTTTTTTTCATTTCCGATCCAACATCTATTGACACCTTCACCAAATTAAATGAAAATAAAGTACTAGAAAGAACAACCACATGCTTAGATTGCTGCGAAACTCTCAATTTCCGTGCTTACGTTGTCACGGACAAGTAACAGTTAGTCAAATGGTCTTGGTCAGTGGATCCCACCTTGATTAGCACTGCCCTATGAGGCTCTGTCTTAGACAGCAAATCTCCCACTGTCCGTTTTCACAATAAATGTTGTCGTTTAGTCGCTAAGTCATGTCTGACTCTTTTGTGACCCGATGGACTGTAACCTGCCAGGCTCCTCTGTCCGTGGGATTTTCCAGGCAAGAATATTGGAGTAGAGTGGCCATTTCCTTCTCCAGGGGATCTTCCCAACCTGGGGATCGAAACCGCATCTCCTGCGTTTTCTGCATTGGCAGGTGGATTCTTTATCACTGAGCCACCAGGGAAGCCCTTCACAATAAATAGGTCTCTTGTAAATGAAGTACAGAAATGAACTACTATAGAAAGGTGAGAATTCAACATCTATGTTTATTTTTCATTGCCGCCTCGGAGGAAATTGGCTCATTCTTAGCAAATATATTTTAAATGGGTTTAGTGAAAGAATTAGGACAGTTTGGAATTTTGTAAAACTCTGTCTCAGGCCTTAAATATAGAATATGACAGATTGTCCAGAATCTCGGGAGGCAAGCTACTTGTCCTACCTGGCAATTTCTATTAACTGATCCACCAATAAGGGAGTCAGACAGACAGAGCACCCTGAGAGTTAATCTAGAGCGTGGATTTTCAAAATTGATGAGCATAAAATTTCACTGCTCTTGCCACACCTCACACCTGCCTAACTCTGGACCAGGTGTACCTGTTTTCTAAGACAACCTCCAAGACAATGCATCTAGTCAAGGTGGCAAGGAAAGGAGTGAGTTTCATTCAAGGGCCTGCATTTGGGGCTTAATGAGGCATGCAGGATTATTGTTTATAACAATATGCAATTTACAAAGTGATTAAATCTTGTCCCAGAAGGGTGCACATGGATCCATGCCATGATTCCCCAATTATTTAGAAGATTTTCTTCTTTTCTGTCATAATTTGCTCTCCAGTGACCAAAAAAAAAAAAGTATTTGAACTACTCTGAGTTCAAGGTCATAATGGCCTTTGTTTTCTCCAAATTCAATGATAGCAGAAACAAAGTTTCACCTTAAAAAGTAAAAAAAAAAAAAAAAAATGAAAATAACCTCCTGAACCCCCAGATGTGGCCATGCAGATTTTGATCTTTGGGTTGTCATCCTTGGTACCTTAATATCCTTTCATTACCTTAGACTTTACCTTTATATAATAGTTATTCTTTGGAGGTATTTTTAGTTACTGTACAGATCCTTCCCAGCCCTTCGGGATGGGCAGTATTGTTATTATATCCACTTTTTGTGGCAATAGTAACAATATTTGGCTTAGGTGCCATGGGTCTAAATGAGGAATGAACCAATCAGAAGTGACCCTGTCAGGGAACACTCAGTGTGGCTGGAGCAGAGCCCAGGAGGAAAACCGGCCCAACCCATTTGGGAGAGGAGGAAATAGATGGTTAGGAAAACCATGCCTCTTGGTCACACAGTCAATATTTTCCACTTCATTTCCAAGCCAACCCTCCTTCTCTCTCCCATCACATTTCCTACCACTTTAAAAGAATGTCAAAAGTCCAAAATGAGAGTAGAAGATGGTAGATAAGTTTCTTTCATGTCATATAAAAAGAAAGGAAGAAAGGAAGGATGAAAGGGAAGAGAGAGAGAGGCAGAAAGAAAAGGAAATATCAGAGCCCCATAGTTAGCATTCGGAGAAGGCAATGGCACCCCACTCCAGTATTCTTGCCTGGGAAATCCCATGGACGGAGGAGCCTGGTAGGCTGCAGTCCATGGGGTCGCGAAGAGTTGGACACAACTGAGCGACTTCACTTTCACTTTTCACTTTCATGCACTGGAGGGGGAAATGGCAACCCACTCCAGTATTCTTGCCTGGAGAATCCCAGGGACGGAGGAGCCTGGTGGGCTGCCGTCTATGGGGTCGCACAGAGTCGGACACGACTGAAGCGTCTTAGCAGCAGGAGCAGCAGCATAGTCAGCATTCTTTATGAGAAGTGGAAATGTAGCCTCATTGTGATCAACTGTTTTCAAACATCAATTGTTCAGGTTGACTGTAATTTTTCAATATATTTTGTCTGTGTAGTGCTAGGTTTTTCAACAGTGGTGCTATTGACATTTGACATTGTGAGCCATATAATTCTTTCTTGTGAGGGCCGTCCTGTGCATTGTAGGATGTTTAGCACCATCCTGACTTCTACCTATGACATTAATAGCACCCCTGGAGTTGTGACAAGCAAAACGGTCTTCAGACATTGCCAAACGTCTCAAACAGTTCTCCAGTTGAGAACCACTAGTATAGTGTGCTTGTTCTAAACGTGTTTTCAAACTCAATTTATTTTATGCCCAAAGATCAAAAGTTGCAGCCAAGAATTGGAATTCATATAGAGAAGAAAACATAAGATTCTTTTTTTTCCTTATCTTTTTTTTCAATTGGAGGATAATTGCTTTAAATGTTGTGTTGGTTTCACAACATGAATCATCCCTAAGTATACATGTATCCTCTTTCTCTTGTGCCTCCCTTTCACCCCTGCCCAAGATTCTTGCATTAAGAGAATTCTATACAAAATGGATAAACAACAAGGTCCCACTGTACAGCACAGAGAACTATATTCAATATGATATGATAAACCATAATGGAAAAGAATGTGAAAAAGAATATATATATATATATATATATGTATGTATGTATAACTAAATCACTTTGCTACACAGCAGAAATTAACACATTTTAAATCAACTATACATCAGTAAAATAAATTTTTAAAAAGAGAACTCTGTAAGTTGATCAAAAATTTTCCCCAGGATCTTCTCTGACTGGATTTTGAATGCAAACTGAATTATTAAATCAGACAGGTAGCCAAGAGTGCAAACCTATCTTTGAACTGTATGTTTCACAGACCTAACTATTAATACATTCATCTACATATTATGATGCATAGAATGCCATTTCTTGATATTTTTCTAACATTTTCAATAATTTCTTGTTTGTTTTAGATATAACATTTTTTCTTTCACTTTTCCTTAAGTAAACGACATTATCTGGGGAACTTACACAAATTCTTTTTAATTTTTTTATACAAAAGTAATTTTCAAAGTATTTTGATAGGATTGAAAAGTGCTCAGTAAGAAATGTACTTTTCAGCTTGCCCTACGCCTACACTCATAGCTGCATTACTCATAACAGCCAAGAGGTGGGATTAACTTAAATGCTCATCCACAGTTGGACAAAATGGATAAACAAAATGTGAAATATAAATACAGTGCAATATTATTCAGCCTTAAAAAGAAAAGAGACTGACACAAGCTACAGCACTGATGAACTTGAGGACATTATGCTAAGTGAAATAAGCCCATCACAAGAGGACAAATATTGTACTATTCCACTTATATGAGTTACCTGAAATAGTCAAATTCATAGGCACATAAAGTAGAATGGCAATTGCCAGTGGCTGGAGGAAGGAGGTATTGAGAGTTTTTATTTAATGGGCACAGGGTTTCTCTCTGGGAGAATAAAAATGGTATGGAGCTAGATAGTGGTGATGGTTTGCACAACAATGCACCAAATGCCAACAAACAGCACACTTACAGTGAGAAAACTGATAAATTTTGTGATGTGCATTTTGTCACAATGAAAAAATTAAATTGGAACATCAGCAATATAAAAAATCTAAAATATGTATATAAAAAATGTGCAACCATAATACTGAATACCTCATTCACAAAAAGCACTTTTCTCTGGGGCAAAGTGCATGACATCACTGTGATATACAGGGACACACCCATTGTTCCTTGGAATTTGTTAAATGTGTTTCCAGACATTCTGCTGGATGGTCCTGTGGCCAATCCAGCTATTTCAGTTACCACTGAAATCCAATTGCTGAGGCAAGTCAACCCCATATAAACTCTCTAAGCTCATATAAACATTTCAAAAGAAGGATCTGCCCTCTCTGTGCTTTTTCCTCAGAGTGCCAATTAAGTCTCAAAAACTATTCAGATCATTCAGAGCTGAGAATGAATCTTGTTTCTCTCACCCACTGCTGCAAGAGGGAGCAGCATCCCTTTTCTTTTTTTTTAAATTTATTTTGAAAATTTTATTTATTTTATCTATATTTATATTTGGCTGCACTTGGTCTTCGTTGTTGCCCTCGGGTTTTCTCTAGTTGCAGTAAGTGGGGGCTATTCTTTAGTTGCGGTGTGTGGGCTTCTCGTTGTGGTGGCTTCTCATGTTGTGGAGCACAGGCTCTAGGGTGTGTGAGTTTCAGTAGCTGCAGCATGGAGGCTGTGGTTATTACAGTCTGTGGGCTCCAGAGCATGGGATCAATAGTTGTAGTGCACAGGCTTAGCTGCCCTGTGACATGTGACATCTTTCCAGACCAGGGCTCGAACTTGCGTTCCCTGTATTGGCAGGTGGATTCTCAACTAAAAAATTAGTGTCTATCTCTAGTAAAGTACATTGTGGACAAAATGATACTCTATTCTGGTTAATGAAATAAAAAGTTGGAAAAGAGAGTTGTCATATGTGGGATGAAGTGCAATCACTATCCAAACATTTCTATTTAAAACAGGACACTTATTGCCTGGCTACTGTCAGCATAAACACCCTACTTCCATCACCAATCCTACATCCAGGTCTGTATCAGTTAGCATGTACACATTCCTATGCCAGAGTCTTTATTTTGGAACAGGATGTGGAGAGGAAGTCTGGGGACAGGGTGAGGATGGAATTAAGGAATTGGAGAATGGAAGGAAACGGAAGGGCTTCCAGCATCCATCTAGTTCCTTGGACTGGTTTTGAGCTCACTAGTGAGGGAGGTTTAGGGGAAGAATTTGATGGAACTATTCAAGAGGGGCTTTGGGAGACCTGTCAATAACAGGGAAGGAATAGGTGGAGGCTCCTTCCTCCCCCTTCTGTTCGCTTCAGCACTGTTCTTGGGCTCTGAGAACCTGGAAATGTTGGGGAAACCCAGAGTCCACAGCTTAGGGGTGGGAATCAGAGGGTACCACCACAAGGCTAAGACAGCAGCAGTGGATAGGGGATCCAAACCTGGAGAAGAAGGTGGAGGAGGAAGTCATAACAGGCACTATTGAAACATTCCCGTTAGTAACAGTAATGCTGGGTCACTAAGAAGTGAAAATATATTTTATCCATGGAACTGAATTAGGCATGAGGGCTTGAGTCAGGAATGACAAATAACAGCTAGCACAAAACCTATTAATTTCAGTTCTAGAGTTTCAGGGAAAGATGATAAATACTTTCAACTATTAAAACAATAGTAATATATTATAAAGGAATTTTTTAAGGTGTAAACTCACAAGGAAAGGGAAAATGGAAGAAGAGACAACAGTATCACAATTTTGGAAGCCAGAAAGCAGGGAGCAAGGGATTTAGCAGAACAGAGAAGCCTAAAAGTAATAAGAGAAGGTCTCCCAACTAACTGGCCCAGCTGGATCGACTACAGAGAATTTCAGTCTATAAGATCCATGTATGCACTAGGAGCTTCAAATCAGATTTTCCATCTCCACACACACTCAAATAAAAGTATTATAAGATTGGGACAAGGTAAGAATGCCTATTTTCACCACTTCTATTCAATACTATAACTGAAAGTTCTAGCCAGAGTCATAGGGTAAGAAGAAGAAATATATGGCATTCAAATTAGAAAGGAAGAGATAAAATTATCTCTATTTGCAGATGACATGACATATATATAGAAAATCCTAAAGAAATCATAAACACACACACATACACACATACATACATACACACACAAAACCATTAGTGCTAAGAAATGAATACAGCAAAGTTACAAGATATAAGATCAACACACAAAAATTAGTCGTATTTCCATATACACTAGCAGTGAACAATTTAACACTGAATTAAGAAAATAATTCCATTTGCAATAAAACTAGAAAGAATAAATACTTTGAAACAAAGTACTTAAATTTAGGAATTTAACCAAGGGAATATAAGAATTGTACACTGAAAAGTTTTTTAAATGCTGAAAGAAATTAAACAGCTAAATAAATAGTATGACATCTTATGATTATGATTTAGAAAACAATACTGTTAACATGATAGTACTACCCAAAGTGATCTACAGATTCAGTATCAAGATCTCAATAGCCTATTCTGCAAAAAGAGAAAAGCTGACCCTAATATTCAAATAGAATGGTAAGGGAATCTGAATAGGCAAAACAATCATGAAAAAGAAAACAAAAAGTTTGAGGACTCATACTTCCTGTTTCTAAAACTTTCTATAAAGCTACAATAATCAAGATGATGTAGTACTGACATACTAACAGACATATAGATCAACAGAATAGAATCAAAGTCCAGAAATACATCCATACAGCTACAGTCAACTGAATCTCAACAAATGTGACTGATTCTCAACAGTGGGGAAAAAAATAATCCCTTCAACAAACAGGGCTAGGGCAACCGGACAGTCACACATAAAAGAAAAAAGTTAGATCCCTACCTCACATCATATTTTAAAAAGTGACTCAAAATGCATCAAAGACTTAAATGTGACTGCTAAAAGTATAAAATTAGATGAAAACAAGAAAATCTGCACTACCAAGGATTAGGGAATGGTTTCTTAGATATGACACCAAAAGTATTTTACAAAATTAAAAACAGATAAACTAGACTTTGTCAAATTTTAAAACATCTCTGTATTAATGAACACTATCAAGAAAGTAAATAGGCAGCCTACAGAATGAGAGAAAATATTTGCAAATCACGTATCTCTCAAGGGTCTATTATCCATAACATTTGGGGCTTCACTGGTGGCTCAGAGGTAAAAGAATCTGCCTGTGATGCAGGAGACCCAGGTTCCATCCCTGGGTCAGGAAGATCCCTTGGAGAAAGAAATGGCAACCCACTCCAGTATTCTTGCCTAGGAAATCCCATGGACAGAGAAGCCTGGTGGGCTGCAGTCCATGGGATTGCAAACAGTCGGACATGACTGAGCATGCACGCAGGCAGGCAGGCATCCATAATATTTAATACAAGTCTTATAACTCAATGAAAAAAAAGCAAACAATCCAATCAAAAAAAAAAAAAGCAGACACCTGAGGATTAACATACATCAGAAGAAAGTTTCTAGGGTCAAGATGTAGATCAGGACAAGCAAACAAGCAAACAGAAAGAAGAAATTGTTGGAAACAGTGATGGTGCAGGGAGAAGATGTTATGTGAAATAAGCACAGTATGCTACTAGTGAAAAAAGAAACCAGAGAATGGTCTTGGAAATCAAAAATAAAAAACTCTATAGAAGGTTTGGAAAATGAAGTAGAGTATCAAAATTGCCATTTAAACATGAGTTAGCCTGACCCCAAAACCCACGAAAATAAAAGATATCTTAAATTCGTTAACATTATCTAACTTGAATTATAAACTTGTATTTCCCTGTGATGAATAACAGGGCATCTTATACTGCTATGTTTATTAGAGTCTGCTTGAGTCTTTAGTTATTTTTGAATCCAGCAGATCATCTGTAGAACTAGAGGCAACTTACTGCTGTTATTGTACTGGAAATATAAAAAATAACAATAAATTCTTGTTTGCATCTCTTTACGAAGTCATTGTGTGCAAATTATGGGACCCCATTCGTACCAATTGCTATTGGTTAAAGCCTCACAATACACATGGGGTTTTGTTGTTTTTGCTTAGAGAATCTCACTTTGGGAAAAACATGCAATGTTTTAGAATTATGGAATTTTGGAGCTAGGAGGAATCCTAGATATCATCTAGCCTTGTGCAAATATGTGAAAAACTAAGGCAGCTGGTAACTGAATCGGTATTAGAATTCAAGTATGGTAACTCTGAGTCCACTGCTATTTCTGCTCTATAGAACTATTGGAAGTTGAAATAGCAATAGCACTAATGCTTGCATATAATTACCTCAAAATTGGGAAACAGTAAGTGGGTCATCTGCTTCAACCATGGAATAAACTGAAAATGAGGACAGAAACACATAACTTGGTCTCCAAACTATAGCGCCGATGGCAAAGAAAGAGCAAATGTAACTTCACTTTTCCTTTGCATAATCATTGAAAGTATTTATTGAATTGTTACCAAATATGTAACAATGAATGAAGTCACTGGAATATAAACTGAAGCATAAAAATTCCTATGTATAAGCTGTCTGTGTACTATTAAAATCATTTGGTGCAACACTCATTAATTTCAATGAATAACTAACTCATGAATTTTAAATATATATTAAGTTGAACTCCCCTCACAATTAAACCAATTACACATCGTCTTTTTGCAAGGCAGTATTATATTTTATAATGAATAAACTGTGAGAAATCATAGGGAGAGGAAATGGAGCTGGGTCCAGCTTACTGAAGTGAAAAAAATATGTTTTCTACAATTTTTAAAATGACCTCTTATTACTACAGATACATGCAGTGAAAAATTTGAAATGCAGATAAACAAAAATCAAAACCAGAGATCATCAGATTAGCACATGTTTGAAATCTTTATCTCTGTAAAGATATATAATTTAACATATAAATTAGATTATATGTTATGCACTGCTTTGTAACCGCATTCTTTTATTTTCAGACAATGTTTGCTATGTTTTCATTTTAGCAGATTTTATTTCAATATCTGGATCCCTAATTATCTTTATCATTGATTTTATTGAGGAAGATTCAGTCCAGGTTTTTTATCTCATTTGGTTATTCTGCCCCTTATATCTCTTAATTTAGCCTAGTTTATGCAGCACTGCTGGAGAAGGCAATGGCACCCCACTCCAGTACTCTTGCCTGGAAAATCCCATGGATGGAGGAGCCTGGTAGGCTACAGTCCATGGGGTCGCTAAGGGTCGGAAACAACTGAGCGACTTCACTTTCACTTTTCCCTTTCATGCACTGGAGAAGGAAATGGCAACCTACTCCAGTATTCTTGCATGGAGAATCCCAAGGATGGCAGAGCATGGTGGGCTGCCATCTATGGGGTCGCACAGAGTCGGACACGACTGAAGTGACTTAGCAGCAGCAGCAGCATGCAGCACTGCATTAACTTAATGAAGAGACTTGGCCAGGTTTTCCATCTTTTGGTTTTTGTCTGCTTGCTTGCTTATATATATGAGTTTGGTCCTCTATCCCCTGTATTTCCTACAAACCATAAGTTAGATGACAATGTTTCATGTGTCCAATTGGATGTTTTTGGCTAGACTATGTCATCAGTGATATTGGTACTTCCTTGCATTACATCAGAAGATATAATAACATCCAACTGCCTAAAAGAGTAGTAATTAATTGTCTGCTGTGTGCCTAGTCCCTAGTAGAATATTAGCAAGTGCCCTGGCAAAAAACAGGAGATGTGTGTCCAGCACAGTTTTCCTGGTCCTCTTTGCCTTCTTCTTTCAACTTCCAGATTCTCTATGTTCTGTCTTTGTTGTTATTAAGTAGCTTGAGAGTCTAGGTGGGGTTTCTAGTGAGGAGTGATTGGGATGTTTGTGAAAGTCAGGAAGAAAGAGTAATTATTAGAAGACAGGATAAAATAATACCCGGGTTTCTCGTAAGACTCCATTTGGCTCCATTTTCCCTTTCCTGTGTGCATTGCATTGCAGCAACAACTTCCTTTTTGGGCTCCCTATTACTGACCTCACTCGCCCAATGGGACATTTTTCATTCTGTCACTAAAGTGAAAGTCACTCAGTCGTGTCTGACTCTTTGTGACACCATGGACTATACAGTCCGTGGAATTCTCCAGACCAGAGTACTGGAGTGGGTAGCCTTTCCCTTCTCCAGGGGATCTTCCCAACCTAGGGATCGAACCCAGGTCTCC
Source organism: Okapia johnstoni (assembly GCA_024291935.2). Taxonomy (NCBI): domain Eukaryota; kingdom Metazoa; phylum Chordata; class Mammalia; order Artiodactyla; family Giraffidae; genus Okapia; species Okapia johnstoni. Next base: position 75,947,576 of record CM044306.1, on the reverse strand, counting down.
CGCATTGCAGGTGGATTCTTTACCAGCTGAGCCACAAGGGAAGCCCGTGAATACTGGAGTGGGTATCCTATCCTTTCTCCAGCAGATCTTCCCAACGCAGGAATCAAACCAGGGTCTCCTGCATTGAAGGTGGATTCTTTACCAACTGAGCTATCAGGGAAGCCCTCAGTCATTAAAGTCTCTGTTTAAAATAAAACCTAATAGAATCATGCAACTCTTTCTAATTAATATTTTTTAATTTTAAATTTATTTATTTTTTAATTGAAGGACAATTGCTTTACAGAATTGTATTGGTTTCTGCCAAACATCAACATGAATCAGCCATAGGTATACATATATCCCCTCCCTCTTGAACCTCCCTCCCACCTTCCTCCCCATCCCACCCCTCTAGTTTGTTACAGAGCCCTGGTTTGAGTTCCCCAAGTCATACAGCAAATTCCCATTGGCTATCTATTTTACCTATGGTAATGTAAGTTTCCATGTTACTCTCTCCATACGTCCGACCCTCTCCTTCCTTCCCCCACCCATATCCATAAGTCTGTTCTCTATGTCTGTATTTCCATTGCTGCCCTGCAAATAATTTCATCAGTACCATCTTTCTAGTGAATCATGCAACTTTTTTATTGGAAAGTCTCTGCTGGCTCTGTTCTATCTGCTACAGGATACAATGCAAATTCCCCAACATAGTACCCAAGGCTTTCAAAGCCTGCCCCATCCTTACCCGTCCATTCATTCCCCACCTTGCACCCACACACTCTTCACTACAGCCATATTCTGCTTACAGTCAACCTCTGAACACACCATGTCCCTTCACAATCCTGCCTCAGATCATGACAATTTCTTCCATCTTCAATGTGATCCCCCACTTCTGGCCTAGAAGCTCCTAGTTAACTTTCCAGACCCAAAACAAATGGCCCATTGTGTAAAGCATTCTTCACTCTCCTGCATGAGGTGTTTTCTGTTTTGAGCAGCTGTTACCCTTGTTACTGTCTTATGCCCTTAGTGTCACATGCTTAACTTGACTATTGAAACAACAGGTTGAGCAAGCAGCATGCATAGATTGTAATCAAAATCCTACTTTCTTTGATCCACTCTTCTTTTTTCTTTAATTTTATATAATGGAATTTTCACCTATAGAGAAGTAGAGAAATGAGTATAATAATTCCCATGTCCCCATCACCCAGCTTCAACAATTTTCACCCCATGGTCAAAACTGTTCATCTATGCCTGTGCTAATTTTCTCTCCACAACAGTATTGGGCTTCCCTGGTGGCTCAGACCATAAAGAGTCTGCCGGCAATGCAGGAGACCTGGGTTCGATTCCTGGGTTAGGAAGATCCTCTGGAGAAGGAAACGACAACCCACTCCAGTATTTTTGCCTGGAGAATTCCATGGATGGAGGAGACTGGCAGGCTACAGTCCATGGGGTCACAGAGTTGGACACGACTGAGGGACTAACACTTATGACTTATGACAACAGTATTATTCAGAAGCAACTACCAGACAATATCATTTTATCTATAAGCACCTCAGGATGCATCTCTAAATGATAAGAAATCTTAAAAAAAATTATAATGATATTAATGCCATTCTTTACAAAATTAACCATAGTTTCTTCTTTTTTGGCTATGTCGTGTCTTAGTTGCAGAACATGGGGTCTTTAATTGGGGCATGAGAACTCTTAGCTGTGGCATGTGGGATCTAGTTCTCTGGTCAGGGATCCAACCCAGGCCACCTGCACTGGACTATAGGAGTGGCATCTTAGTCACTGGATTACCAGGAAAGTCCCTATAATTTCTTGATAGTATCAATGTTCATAAAAATGCTGTCATTTTTTATTCCATAGAGTTCCTCTTCTGGCACTAGCTGAAAATTCCAGTTGGCCTGTGAAGCCTCTGCTCAGTCTTACAAAATAGACAGACCTATGCTTGCTTTTCCTACAGTCAACTGAAGTAGCAAATACAGTCTCATTTCAAAAACCAAAATGTCCTATTTCCTGTAATAACCAAAGCTCAGAGCCTCAAGTAGAGTGTATCTTCCTACTGGACCAAGATGGAGAATTTAGATCTTCTTTCTGCTCTTTTTTTTTCTCATTTCCCCTCCTACTCTGCCAGAGTTGGGGGTCTGGGGGAGAGGTAAGAATGGGCCCCTTCCTTGTTGTTTCCCTGCCTAAGAGGATGCACTGCTCCTCTGGAGAGTCACATGTGTCTCCATCCTCAGCCTCTTGGCCTCTGGGCACCCCCTAGCCTCTTCTGTTCTAGGCAGTCAGTCCTACTGGACAGGGTACAGAAGTGCAGGGCAATTCCAATGCAGGGCAGTCTTCTGACCCTACCTTCAAAACAGCAGCCCCTCCTCTCTCAAACCCTGTTCTGTGTTCTGTTTGAAATGTCTCAGGTCCGAGTTTTGCAACTGCCAACTGGAAGAAACACATTTTAGCATATCTGCATGGTTATATTTGAAGTGAGTTTCTTGTGGACAGCATCCAGTTGGGTCATGTATTTTATTGACTCCACCAAGCCCTGTGTTTCAATTGGCTTATTTAGACCATTTATGTTAACAATAGGTTAGGGCTTAAGTCTGCCACTCGAGTTTTTGTTTTCTGCTTATTCTCTCTGAAAAAAAAACACATTTGAAAGCCCTCCACGGTATCTACTTTGAGTACCCTTCAAGCATGAGATTAAGAAGGTCGCATCTTAATTCTCTTCTCTCAAAGACTGGGCCCTCTGCCCTTGTTATAGACTTGATCTGTTTAAGGAGTCCAGGAACTGTAAAACAAGTTATGTTTCATTTCCTATGTAAATAGTGCATGGGGAAGGGGATTCTTATCATCAACTTGCTTTATTACACTGATCTCTATTCACTGATACCTCAGTTGAAGCTGAGACAGAGATGCCCCACTTCTCTATCCCATGACATTTATTTACATGTCTCTCTTCCTTTCTGGACTGTGAATAATATTTGAACAAGATTTGAATGTTATTCATCTTTTTGTTGGAGAAGGCAATGGCACCCCACTCCAGTACTCTTGCCTGGAAAATCCCATGGACAGAGGAGTCTGGTAGGCTGCAGTCCATGGGGTCGCGAAGAGTCGGACACGACTGAGCGACTTCACTTTCACTTTTCACTTTCATGCATTGGAGAGGGAAATGGCAACCCACTCCAGTGTTCTTGCCTGGAGAATCCCAGGGACGGCGGAGCCTGGTGGGCTGCCGTCTACAGGGTCGCACAGAGTCAGACACGACTGAAGCGACTTAGTAGCAGCATCTTTTTGTATTCCCCAGAAACTGCTAGATGCTTAATACATGCTGATGTCTTATTTACTAATACTTTCACCAGAAGGATCAAACTCTTTAAGAAAAATCCTTTACTTATAAAATTTATTTTTGTTTATTTTTCTGTTGGCTGCGCTGGGTCTTCGCTATAGCACATGGGCTTAGTTGCCCGTGGCATGTGGGATCTTAGTTCCCTGACCAGGGACTGAACCTGCATCCCCTATATTGGAAGGAGGATTTTTAACCACTGAACCACGAGGCAAGTCCCCTAAACTCTTAATTTTGAAATAATTCCAAACTTACAGAAAGGTTGGAAGAATTGTGCAGAGGACTCCCAGATACCCTTTGCCCAGCCAGATTCACCAACAGAATTTTGGTGGGGATTTTGCCACATTAATGTTACCATTTTCTCTCTCAGGGATCAGATCTTTTTTTGAAACCTCTATTCAACTTACTGCTGTAAAGTTAATTTCCTTTTAGTGCCTTTATTAGCTGTCTTTTCTCTACGAATTCACCAGTTTGCATGTCCTAATATAAAGGGAAAAGATGGAGCAGAAAGGATAAGATGAGCTTTTCTATTCAGTAACTATTGGGCTTTCATCCATTTAAAACCATAAGATTTAGTGTGAGAAACCACGAAAGCATTTAAAATGTCTAGGAATATGGTTAAGCTACAAGAAAGTGGGCCCATCTTCTAGAATAGACTATTTTTAGTAGCAGAATTACCTTAGAAAAGAACAATGTCACATTACATAAATAGCCCTTTCTGGAAGCACAATGATAATTCTGTGTCTCCTATTTAAGGAATCAGCCAAGAAAGGTTGAGAAAAATCTATTATGTTATCAAAAGGAAATTTTCCTAGTGGTCCAGGCGACTAATAACATTTAGGTAGAACCTGGCTTGTCATTGGGTGTAGAGGTGGGGGTAAGTTTTACGGAGTGTTCTCAAAGGTGCCTCTTCATATCCCATGGGACGCTTCAATTTCTGACAGTTCAAAGGGAGCTTATTGGGGGGAACACATGTAAACCCATGGCTGATTCATGTTAATGTATGGCAAAAACTACTACAATATTGTAATTAGCCCCCAACTAAAATAAATAAATTTATTTAAAAAAAAAAAGGGAGATTATTCTTATTTTGACTTTAACTCACCCTTGATTCTGATTCTGACTTTAACTCACACTGATTCTCACATACTGAGTAGTGTCCTTTCACCTTAAGGAAGTACTAAGTGAAATCAATGAAACAGCTTGATTGATAGAGTTCCAAGAATTGCAACATACAGAAAATAAAAAGAACAATGAAATCATTCATAGAAGAGGCCATTCACAGAGAGTTTTGCACACTGTAGTAAGAAAATAACGAACAAATTGGAGTAGAAGAGTGTAGCTCAGGATTCTGAACTTAGAAGAGTTTTGACTTGAATTTAATTCATAGCCTATTAAAGTTCACAGTATAGGTTCTTGGCTCAAGAAATACAACCAAAGTATCACTGCTCATTCAACTCATTTATTCTACCAATATTTACTGCCTTCTAGGCTCCATGCTGAGCCGGGCAGTATTCCCAGCACAGGGCATTTAATAGCAGGCAAAACATCCCTATTCTCACCAAGATGACATTCAAGTGGGAGAGACAGTAATCAGTATGGAAGTGAAATAAGAGCGTGACAGAAGGTGGCAAGTGCTGTAGAGAAATAAGCAAGATTAGATGGATCTAGCCTATGTGGAGAGCAGCCTGCAATCACAAGGGACTGCTTTGTTAAGAAGTAACAGTAATCAGACTTCACTGGCAGTCCAGTGGTTAAAACTCCATCCTTCCTATGCAGGGAGTCCAGGTTCTGTCTTTCTTCTGGGAACTAAGATCCCATGTACCTCCTCAGCTCTGCCAAAAAAAAAAAAAGAAGAAGTAAGCCAAGACTTGGAAAAGGTGGGAGGAGCCTTCTGGGAAAGGGTCACAGCCAAGAAGGCAGGAGCACTTGGGCTTATTCCAGAAAGAGTGAGGGGCCCAGGGTGACCCGGGCAGAGCTGGACATGAGAGAAGTGGAAGGGGACCACACAGCGCTCAGGGCTGTTGAAGGATTTCAGCTTCCACTCTTTCCTTGCCTACTCTGGCTGAGGCTGTGCTTTTGAGCAGAGAAGGAACACAACGGGACATCATTTTTAAAGAGTCTCTCTGGCTTCCCAGTTGAGAATAGACACACAACGGGACATCATTTTTAAAGAGTCTCTCTGGCTTCTCAGTTGAGAATAGATGGAGAGGGACAAGACAGAAACAGGGCGACCACTGGGGAGACCACTGCAGTGATCCAAGGAAGGACCAGCAGCGGTTCAGACCGGGAAAGCAATGGCCTCCTGGATACATTCTGCAGACAGACCAACAGGACTTCTTGCAGGTGCCATGTGGGCTGTGAGGGAAGGAGGAGTTAACGTGCCTCCCAGGTTTTTGGTCTGAACCGCTACCAAAAAAATGGAGCTGTTATCAAATGAGGTGGGGAAGCTACTGACGGAGCAGCCTTGCAGGAGAAAGGCGGATCTGTTCAGTTTGGAGTATATTACTTTGACCTCCTAATGCGGAAGTCACAGGGGCAATTGTAGTCTGGAGTTCAGGAGAAAGGTCTGGGCAGGAGACATGATTTGGGAGTTGTCAGCGTATAGAGGATATTCATATACCTAGTTCCATTTTTTAAACATGTACCCTTACAAGCATATGGAATTGTACATATATTTAGGACATATGCTTTCTACTTCCATTCAATAGTTCTTAACATTTTGCCACATTTGCTCTGTGTTTCTCTATTTGTATATGCTCAAATTCTCTTTGTTTAAAGGAACCATTTGAGAGTCAGCGTGTCTTGTTGCTTCACCTTTGCACACTCCTGAATTTCAGAGTGGAATGTCAAGTCACAAGACTGAAGGAGATAGCAGGGGAATGAAAGCAGATAGTGATGAGGGCCAAGAAGGGAGCCTGGGGGCATCCCAAAGGTAAGAGTTTTGGGAAAGGAAGAAGAACCACAAGAAGCCACAGAGGGAAGAAAAAACTAGAAAGAGTGTAATGGTGAGCTGTAGTATAATGGTAGTAGATCTTCTCTTCTGACTGCTGACATTCACTGAAATGTACAGAGAGAAAAGCTACTCACGGGATCTGCTCTTCCAACTTCAGAGTTTCTCTCCTTCACACTTGTGGAACTGATCAGTTTTTCCTTGGTCTACTTGAGACAGGAGTAATTATGAGAAGAATCTGGTAACTCCCTTGGATTGTTTTAAATGAGCAACCTATTGTGCCCCAGGTCATAGCCTCCATGAAGGGTTCTGTGTAGGTGTGTGTGCACATGTGCACTCTCAATGAAAGGTTGAAGGGTGACAGATTCTGCCACCTCAAAACACACTGCTTTGGCATACTGGGTTATTTTGAGCTGAAGGCACCTGAAAAATAGCAAATGTAAAAATAGACTTCTCTTATCTGCCTAAAGACAGACCCTCCAAAAACTCAGCTGTCATAAATCTCCTGCCCCAGGAGTTTCATCAACCAAAGAAAATTGACCCTTATCACAAGAGAGGATACTAGAAGTTGATGCCACACCCAGACAGACTCTCACAAACCATCCTATCTCCCATCTGTTCTTCTAAGACTTGTTCATCTTCCCTAAAAATCATTTACTCTCCTTAAGAGACTTACAGCCTCTCTCCCCTTTCCCTACTAAGATGAGGTTAATCCTGAATTCTAGCCACCTCAAAGAGTTCCTCATTTTTCCCCGGGTGTCTCCAATGTATACATGAGATATATATGTTAATCAACTTCTGTTAACTTTTTCCTCATTACTCTGTCTGTTATTACAGAGGTCTCAGTCAAGAACTCAGAAGAGTAGAGGAAAATTTATTTTTTCTCTTCTATAGGATCAAGAAGCCAAGTCTCAACATGGCTGTCTGAACTGGTTAAAAAAAAAAAAAATCAATTTCTAAAATGAACTCCAATCAATCAAATTCAGAGACTAATTTGAAGGAAAAAAAAGTTGGATGACAAGTTGGTTTTTTGTTTTAATCACTTTAATCACTTTTGTCCAAAGGTGATATTTACATCTACCTACCAAAATAAACTATGGTCCAAAACTAAAAATATTTCTTTTTCTTGAAATACTGTTTGGAATCTAACCACAACTGAGATAAATAGGGCATCTGGGGTAAGAGCAAACTTCTACCCTATACCTGGTCCTTGGGTATATCACTGAAAAGATTTGTTTTTAAACAGAGTTTGCCAAGAAGTCAAGCAAACCTCATCCATCTCTTGGGCTTTCTGAACACTGGAACCCCTCCCTTCATGACTTAGGAAATAACAGCCAACCAAAGCTCATCATATGTGGGTCCAAGATGAGACAGGCACTTTACAATAAATAATAAAACCGCTGATGTCATCTATAGCCTAAAACCCAGAGATATAAGACACTGGATTGAAGACCAGGGGAACACTTGGGTCCAGCATCATGCATTTCATTCCAAAACTAAGAGAAACTAAGTCTGGCCTTCCTGGGAAGTTGGAGAGTGATTGCTCCAAAAATGAACCAATCATCTCAGGGAATGTCTTTTCCTTGGAGTCTGTTGCTTCTCTCTCCAGCTCTGATTCTTCATCTAAGAAGCTTTGTCTCTCCTTTTTCAGTCAAGCACCAAGTTCAGAAAAGAAAGTACTGTTGCTTCATCCATCTGGTTCAGAACAATATTAAGTCCAGAACAATATCAGCTCCATCTGAGTCATAAGGAGAAACTCAAGGAAACAAAGACCAAAGGAAACAAAAGAGGAAGAAGAGAGACCCAGAAGAAGAGGATCAGCACAGAGAAGGGAAGAAAGTAGGAGGAAAGCTATGAAGACTCTCTTTTTCTGCTCAGCACACTAAATACCAACTGTAGAAAGACCAAAGCAAGAAATGGATTCTATTTTAAAATGAGCTGTTTATACATACTAGGAGGGCTGCCAACAGATGTATCTTATTGGAAAGGCACTGAGATGGGCTTTGTGAGGCAGAGGTAGGCCCCTGGGCCAAGTCTAGAGCAGGAATTTGGGAAAAGAGAAATGAACTCACTCTGCATAATAACCTCAGAGGTTATTTGCAGAAGGAAGGTCCTCGCAAAAACCTTTGCAGATTTGTCTCTTTGAGGCAAACTTCCTTTTTCCATTTGGTATAAATTTAGATTACTGTCCCTAGGAGTTGTTAGGACATTGAATATGTTGAGTTTTGCCTGAGGGCTAGCCACAAAATTAAAAGACACTTGCTCCTTGGAAGAAAATCTATGACAAGCCTAGATAGTGTATTAAAGAGCAGAGACACCCCTTTGCCAACAAAGGTCCATCTAGTTAAAGTTATGGTTTTCCCAGTAATCATGTACGGATGTGAGAGTTAGACCATAAAGAAGGCTAGGCACCAAAGAACTGATGCTTTCAAACTGTAGTGCTGGAGAAGACTCTTGAGAGTCCCTTGGACTGCAAGGAGATCAAACCAGCAAAAAACATTTGTATTATGATTCAAAGTTTGTGATGGGAACGTGGTAGGCAGAATAATGGTCTCCCCTCCTCGAGAAAAGTGTCTGCATCCTAACCCTCAGAACCTGTGAATAAATTAGCAAAGGGGAATTAAGGTTGCAGATGGAATTAAGGTTACTATTTAGATGACCTTAAAATAAGATTATTCTGGAGTATCCATGTGGGTCAATGTAATTACAAGGGTCCTCAAATATGGAAGCGGAGACAGAAGAGAACCAGAAGTAGATATGCCTACAGAGTGGTCAAAGAGATGCAATCCTGCTGGTTTTGAAGAAGGAAGGGATGAGCCAAGGAATATAGGCAAAAAGCTGCCCAGAGAAACAGATTCTCCCTAGAACTTCCAGAAAAGAATTCAGGCCTGTTCACTCTTTGATTTAAACCTAGTGAGACCCATGTCAGATTTAAAACCTACAGATATATAAGATAATAAATTGCTTTTGTGTTAAATCACTGAGTTAGTGGCAATTTGTTTCAGCAGCTAAAGAAAACTAATATGAGGATTAGTAAAATTTAAAACAATAAAATCCCCAGAGAGAGCTTCACTAAGTACTTCTATGTTACCTGACTAAATGCAATCAAATATGTTTTTTTAATTAGTCAATTTTTTAAAATTACCTAGACAGCAGTCAAGACATGTGCTACTGGCATAAGGACAAACCTATAGATCAATGGAGTAGCACTGAAATAAACCTATACAATCATATCGAAACCAAAACAATTCAATAAGGGGGAAAGAATAGAGTTTTCAACAAACAAAGTTGGGAGAATTGGATATTCACATGCAAAAGAACGAAGGTAAATTCCTATTTCACCCCATGTACAGAAATTAACTAAAAATGGATTCAAGATCAATACTTAAGAGATAAAACTATAAAATTCTTAGAAAACTTAGGAGTATAGCTTCAGGTCCTTAGACTAGACAATGATTTCTTAAATATCACATCAAAAGCACAAGCAATCAAAGAAAAATTAGGCAAATTTAACTTCATAAAAAATAAAATATTTTATGCTTTAAAGGACACTAATCAAGAAAATGAAAAGAATCTCACAAAATGGGAGAAAATATTTGCAAATGATGTATCCGAAAAGGGACTTCAGAATATACAGAGAACTCTTCTAATTCAACAATAAAAAGTCAACCAAATTGAAAATAGGCAAAGGATTTGAATATGCTGCTAAGTCACGTCAGTCATGTCCGACTCTGTGCGACCCCATAGATGGCAGCCCGCCAGGCTCCCCTGTCCCGGGGATTCTCCAGGCAAGAACACTGGAGTGGGTTGCCATTTCCTTCTCCAAGGCATGAAAGTGAAAAGTAAAAGTGAAGTCACTCAGTCATGTCTGACTCTTAGTGACCCCATGGACTGCAGTCTACCAGGCTCCTCTGTCCATGGGATTTTCCAGGCAGGAGTACTGGAGTGGGTTGCCATTGTTTTCAAAGAAGGTATACACATGGTTGATGAGCCCATGAAAAGATGTTCAACATCATTAGTCATCAAGGAAAATCAAATCGAGACAAACATGATACACTTTATACTCAACAGAATGGCTGTAGTAAAAAACACGAATATTAACAAGTGTCACAGAGGATGTGGGGAAATTAGTACCCTCGTACATTGAATAGTAGAAAAGTAAAATGATGCAGCTGCTTTAAAAAGTGGTCTGCAATTCCTCAAAAGGTTAAATGCAGGTTTACTGTGAAAGTGTTAGTCATTCAGTCATGTCCAGCTCTTTGTGACCCCATGGGCTGCACCCCACCAGGCTCCTCTCCATGGAATTCTCCAGGCAAGAATACTGTAGTGGCTTGCCATCTCCTTCTCCAGGGGATCTTCCCAACTCAGGGATCGAATCTGGGTCTCCCACATTGCAGGCAGACTCTTTACCAACTGAGCCATCAGGGAAGCTTAAGGGTTACTGATGACCCAAAAATTCCATTCCTAGGTATATACCTAAGAAAGTTGGAAACCTATGTCCACAAAAAAACTTGTACACAATGTTCATGATGGTATTATTCATAAGAGACAAAAAGTGGAAACAATATAGTCACCTGGTGAATGGATTAAAAAAAGCTGGAACATTATTCAGCCATAAAGAGGAATGAAGTATTGATATTTGCTACATTATGGTTGAGGATTCCCTGGTGACTTGGTAGTAGAGAATCCACCTGCCAATGCAGGAAACACAGGATACATGGGTTCAATCCCAAGGTCAGGAAGATTTCCTGGAAGAGGAAATGGCAACCCACTCCAGTATTCTTGCCTGAAAAATCCCACTGACAGAGGAGACTGGTGGGCTACAGTCCATGGAGCTGCAAAAGAGTCGGACCTGACAGAGACTGAACACACACACACACACACACACACACACACACACACACATACACAACATGGCTGAACTTAAGAAACATTATGCTAAGTGAAAGGAATTAGGCATGAAAAGGCACATACATATTATATGATTCCGCTTATATGAAATGTACAGAATGGGCAATTCAAGGAGACAGAAAGTAGTTTAGTAGTTTTGAGAGCTGAGAGACAGGAGGAATACAGAGTAACTCTTAATGGGTATAGGATTTAGGGGGTGGGGATTCAGAGAGTGATTAAAATGTTCTGGAAGTAAATAGTGGTGATGTTTGTGCAACTTTGTGAATATACTAAAAATTGCTGAATTATATATTTTTAAATGGTGAATTTTATCATATGTGAATTATTCTCAATCAAAAATAACTAGAAACAATGCTGGTAACAACCTGACTAAAAAATGAGCAGAAAGACTTCCCTGCTGGTCCAGTAGTTAAAAATCTGCCTGCCAATGCAGGGGACATGAGTTCGATCCCTGGTCCAGGAAGATTGCACAAACCGTGGAGCAACTAAGCCCATGCTCCACAAGAGAAGCCACTGCAATGAGAAGGCCACATACCACAACTAGAGAGTAGTCCCTGCTCACCGAAAACAGAGAAAGCCTGCTCGCAGCAGTGAAGACTTGGTGGAGCAAATAAATAAATACATAATGAGCAGAAGACCCAAATAGACATTTTTACAAAGAAAACAGAGACAGCCAACAGGCACATGAAAAGATGCTCAACATCATTAATCATCAGAAATGCAAATTAAAAGCACAATGAGGTATCACTCCCACAGTGTCAGAGTGGCCATCATCAAAAAGAACACAGATAACAAATGTTGTCAGGGTTGTGGAGAAAAAGGAACCGTCATACACTGTTGGTGGGAATGTAAATCGGTGCAGCCATTATGGAAAACAGTATAGAGGTTTCTCAAAAAACTAAAAATAGAGCTACCAAATGACCCAGCAATCCCAATCCTGGGTAACATACCTGAAAAAAATGAAGATACTAATTCAGAAAGATACCTGCACCCCAATGTTCATAACAGCATTATTTATAATTGCCAAGCTATGGAAGCAACCTAAGTGTCCACCAGCAGCTGATTGGATAAAGAAGATGTGCTATATATACATAAACAATAGAATACTATTCAGCCATTAAAAAAGAATAAAATTTTGCCATTTGCAACAACATGGAATTGGAGGGTAAGTGAAATAAGTCGCACAGAGAAAGGCAAATATTGTATATCACTTATAGGTGGAATCAAAAAAATAAAACTAAGTAGCAAATATAACAAAAAGGAAACAGACTCACAGATATAGAGAACAAACTAGTAGTCACCAGAGGGGTGAGAGAAGGGAGGAGGGGCAAGATAGGGGTAGGGTATTAAGAGGTACAAACTATAATAAATAAATAAAACCTACAAGGATGTATAGTAGAACATAGAGAGTATAGCCAAATTTTAACAATAATTATAGATGCAATATAACCTTTAAAAATTGTGAATCACTATGCTGTATACCCTGAAACTTTTATATCATTATATAGCTCAATAAAAATAGCAAAAGGGCATTCTAAATATGCAAAGAGGGTTGATATACCTTTGTGAATATACATTTGAGGATATAATCTAACTCGGCAAGAGATGATGTCCTGGATCAAAGAGTTAAGTAAAATCTTAAACCCTAAAGGAAAGAAAAGAAGTATAAAAAAATACCTATTCTGATTTTAGCAAGCCAGACCATACAAAGCTGACTAAAGAAAAGCTAATTATTTCTCTTCTCATTCCTCTTTTAATTGTACCCTTTCATAATAAAATATAGATCTATTTATTTGCAATCTTTTCTTCTTGATTTTACATACATAAATGGACATTAAAGGAATTTTTGTTTTTTATCTTTACAAAAATGAGGTCAGTCTATACTCAGCTTGCTTTCTTCACTTAGATTCTCAGGGACATAACACCAAGTCAGTATACATAGATTTGATTTGTATAAAGGTCATACCTTCGATTGGAGAAGGCAATGGCACCCCACTCCAGTACTCTTGCCTGGAAAATCCCATGGACGGAGGAGCCTGGTAGGCTGCAGTCCATGGGGTCGCGAGGAGTCGGACACGACTGAATCGACTTAGCAGCAGCAGCAGCAGCATACCTTCGATCTATATAATTTACTTTTCCCCTAATCTGATTTTTAAAATTTTTATTGGAGTGTAGTTGCTTTGTCCGAGAAGGCAATGACAACCCACTCCAGTACTCTTGCCTGGAAAATCCCATGGACGGAGGAGCCTGGTAGGCTGCAGTCCATGGGGTCTCGAAGAGTCGGACACGACTGCGCGACTTCACTTTCACTTTTCCCTTTCATGCACTGGAGAAGGAAATGGCAACCCACTCCAGTGCTCTTGCCTGGAGAATCCCATGGACGGCGAAGCCTGGCGGGCTGCCGTCTATGGGGTCGCACAGAGTTGGGCACAACTGAAGCGTCTTAGCAGCAGCAGCAGTTGCTTTGCAATGTTGTATTACTTTCTACCGTACATCGAAGTACATCAGCATACGTATACAGATATCTCCACAGAGCACTGAGTAGAGTTTCCTGTGCTATACAGTAGGTTCTCTAATCATTTAAAAATAGTATCACACTCACAAAAATGGTATCAAATATATCAAAACATCAAGTTGTGCACCTTAAATATATACAATTTTTATATGTCAAAGTTATCTCAGTAAAGTTGTTAAACTTTACTTTTTGTTGTGCTTGTTTAACTTTTTTATCAAAGTGTACACATCAGTATATCTCTCAGTGAATTTTCATAATCTGATCACACCCTGTAACCAACACCTCAGATTAAGAAACAGGATATTACTAGAACATGTATTTGCTATGACCCAGCAATTCTACTCCTAGGCATATACCTAAAGAAATGCAAATACATGTTCACCAATAGACGTAACTCAAGTTTGATAACTGTTACTTTCTTGTCACATTTCCCTTAAATCTTTTTTTTTTTTTTAAGTGAACTTTTTATTGAAAGAAAGTGAAGTCGCTCAGTGGTGTCTGACTCTTTGCGACCCCATGGACTGTAGCCTACCAGGCTCTTCGTCCATGGGATTTTCCAGGCAAGAGTACCGGAGTGGGTTGCCATTTCCTTCTCCATCCCTTAAATCTTAATATATTTTAGTAAAAGAAATAAGGCATTGCAGTTCAAGTTGAAATCCTTTTTGTCAAATCCCAGATCTACTACTACCCTCCCCCAGGCCTCTGGTCCCTGAGGCAACCACTGACGGATTGGCTATTTTTATGCGTTTCTTGTACATATTTTTATTCATGAATTCACAGCATTTTCCTGACTCCCAGTGCAACTGAGCATCTTCTCCTGGTTCCTCCTATATGAACTGCTTTTTCATATACTGGCTCATTTTTCTATTGTGTTATCCTTTGTTTATTAATTTGTAGGAGGTTTAGTTTATTACGACATTTACCATTTTCTGTCATTTTTACTGCAGACATTTTCCCTCACTTTGTCTTCTCTTTTTGTTTACAATATCTTTTGCTTTCAAAGAAATATTAATTTTTATGTAGTCAAACATGTCTAATTTTTTTTTTAATTTCTCTCAATTTCCTGTCCTGCTTAGGAAGACCTCCCTATCCATAAAGTTACACAAATATACTCTCATATTTGTTTCTAATGTTCATTATTTTATTTTTCTCTATTGCTAATTATATGCAAGCACCATTGTTTCAGACAACACATGGGACACATATGGATACCCTGGATTGGACAGGGAGAGAGTTTGAAAAACTCTTGAAAAGCTAAACTGGAACCACTTTTGGCTTCAAATCTTTCCTATACAATTGAGAAAGAAATGTATATACAACTAAAAATAATTAGTCCAGCAGCTAGCCTAGCATTTGATATTTTCCTAGCAGGAAGTTGAAAGTTGCTCAGTGCGACCAACTCTTTGCAACCCCATGGGCTGTAGCCCGCCAGGCTCTTCCGTCCACGGGATTCTCCAGGCAAGAATACTGGAGTGGGTAGTCGTTTCCTTCTCCTGGGGATCTTCCCAACTCAGGGATCAAACCCAGATCTCCCGCATTGCAGGAGGATTCTTTACCGTCTGAGCTACCAGGAAGTTGAGAAATATTAACCATTTGATAAGATGAAATCAGATGAGGACTTTTTAATTCGTGAGTTTTTTCCAGTGGTACTTGAAAAATGTGGTAGTCCTGAAACTACCGTAGTTTCTTTACAGGTAATCACAGACCCAGGTTTGAATACTGAGAACAGCTGAAAACAATTACTTACATTTAAATACCAGAGAAAGCCTTTTTTGGCGTTCGCTATTTCTTTACCAGTGCTGGCTCTCTGCTTTGTTCTCCCTCACGAGCAATGCGTTTTTAACACCGAAACGGGATGGAGGAAGTAAGGTGACTGAACAAAATTGTCATTGCTCCCACTACTCAGACGCCTACAATGTACCGTGTTTGATTTCATATTTTCCCAACAAGGACAGAAATGCACCAACACCTTTCGCTGAAACAGTCACCTTGAACGAACTTTGAAAAACACAGAGTTTGGGCTTACTTTGTTAAGCAGTGGCGAGCTGTTCCAAGTTCTTGAGGCAGTTTTGTCCTGGCTTACTTCAGATAGTTTAATCTGGCAGCCACAGTGGGATAATAAACAGAAACTATTTGATTCCGCTCAAATCGTCCGTAACGTTCTTGCGCGCCCCCCTCCGGTTGAGTAAGCACACATCCCTGCATGATCCGTATTCATTGCAGCTGCTGCTCACCCAGAAGTTGACACAGAAACTGCTTTCTGAAAGGGAGGGGGAAGTTAGTTCTGGAAAAAGGTAAATCATTTAAACTTTCCTTAGGTTATTTTTCCGTCTTTGGCAGTAGATAAATCAACAACCCATTCAACTCTCTCGGAAAGGTTCCCATGAATTTATTGAGGCAGGGAAAGGATATTTCGTTTGGACTTTACATCCTTTAAAAAAAATCTTTCTTTCTTTTTTCTTTTTTACTTTAATTTTTTATTGAACTTAGTTGATTCACAATGTTGTGCCAATGTCTACTGTACAGCAGAGTGACTCAGTTATATTAAAGCGCATAGATATACATTTTTAAATATTCTTTTCCATTATGGTTTGTCAAAGATATCAAATACTGTCCCCTGCATTATACAGCAGGACCTAAAAACCTTTCTTGAAGGTGTTTTTCTCCCTTACAGATTAGAGGGAAGCAAATTTAGTGAGAGAACCAACAACTGGACTGAGACACCAGGTGCTTGGAATGCCTTACCAACTTAGTTCTCTTCCCTGTTTCTTGAGGCAGAAAGGTGGCCACAGTGTCCTCACTTTTGCTGCTTGACTTAGTTTGCAAGATTAGTCAAATACCCTGCACCACAGAGCTCCCGGGTTAATGATTTATCTAACTAGGATAGATACCATATGCCACCTCTATACTGCATTTTTTTTTTTCTGTTTTTCTAAACTAGTCAGCTTTTATACTTTGATGACTGGCTTAATGGCTTAATGTTGTGTCCCTAGACTGTTCTAGAACACACGTATGTATTATGCTCACAGTGCTGCAAGGAGCAAAAGAACTTCCATTTTTGATAGTACTGTTTCTGATAACCTTGAAAGGAAAAACCAGTAACCCAGAGAGACAAGATAGCATGTGAGTAAGGCTAGATCAGATTGGGTCTCAGATCTGAGGGCCTTTTTAAAGTCAGTTTTTATTGATGTGTAATATACATACAGAAAAGTACACAGAACAGACCATTAATGCTTAGCTTGGTGAATTTCGAAAACTTCACATTCTTGTGTAATGTTCATAGACCATAAAACAGAACATTATCACAACCCCAAGAGCTCTCACGTCTCCTACCAGTCACAAAGCCCCCTAAGTTAATCATATCCTCCCTCTGACATCATAGATTAGTTTCAGCTACTTTTGAACCTTCTGTTGATGGAATCCTGTTTTTGATATCTGGATTCTCAACTTTTAAGTTTGTGAAGTTCACCTGTGTTGTTGCAACTGGAGTTTGTTCATTCTCATTGGTGCATAGTTTTGGGTGGTAGGTGCATACCACAATTTATCTTTTTTTTCATTGATGGATATTGGGGTGATTTCCAGCTTTGGATTATTATGGATACTGCTGCTTTGAAAATTTCTTAAAATATACATTTCTTTTGAGCATGTATCCCTAGGAGTGGAAGTGCAGGGTAATATACATACAATTGCATATACACACAAGTATTGCCAACATCCGCTGGATCATCGAAAAAAGCAAGAGAGTTCTAGAAAAACATCTGTTTCTGCTTTATTGACTATGCCAAAGCCTTTGACTGTGTGAATCACAATAAACTGTGGAAAATTCTGAAAGAGATGGGAATACCAGACCATCTGACCTGTCTCTTGAGAAATCTGTATGCAGGTCAGGAAGCAACAGTTAGAACTGGACATGGAACAACAGACTGGTTCCAAATAGGAAAAGGAGTACGTCAAGGCTGTATATTGTCACCCTGCTTATTTAACTTATATGCAGAGTACATCATGAGAAATGCTGGGCTGGAAGAAACGCAAGCTGGAATCAAGATTGCCGGGAGAAATATCAATAACCTCAGATATGCAGATGACACCACCCTTATGGCAGAAAGTGAAGAAGAACTAAAGAGCCTCTTGGTGAAAGAGGAGAGTGAAAAAGTTGGCTTAAAGCTCACCGTTCAGAAAACTAAGGTCATGGCATCTGGTCCCATCACTTCATGGGAAGTAGATGGGGAAACAGTGGAAACAGTGTCAGACTTTATTTTTTTGGGCTCCAAAATCACTGCTGATGGTGATTGCAGCCATGAAATTAAAAGACTCTTACTCCTTGGAAGGAAGGTTATGACCAACCTAGATAGCATATTTAAAAGCAGAGACATTGCTTTGCCAACAAAGGTCCGTCTAGTCAAGGCTATGGTTTTTCCAGTGGTCATGTATGGATGTGAGAGTTGGACGGTGAAGAAAGCTGAGCGCCAAAGAATTGATGCTTTTGAACTGTGGTGTTGGAGAAGACTCTTGAGAGTCCCTTGGACTGCAAGAAGATCCAACCAGTCCATCCTAAAGGAGATCAATCCTGGGTGTTCATTGGAAGGACACTTTGGCCACCTCATGCGAAGGGTTGACTCATTGGAAAAGACCCTAATGCTGGGTAGGATTGGGGGCAGGAGGAGAAGGGGACGACAGAGGATGAGATGGTTGGATGGCATCACCGACTCGATGGACACGGGTTTGGGTAAACTCCGGGAGTTGGTGATGGACAGGGAGACCTGGCATGCTGCGATTCATGAGGTCGCAAAGAGTCGGACACAACTGAGCGACTGAGCTGAACTGATACATATTTTTAAAGTTAGTAAATACCACCAGTTTTCCAAAGGGATTGTATGACTATTTTTATTGCTGTATATCTTTGTGAACTTAGTATTTCCTGTCTTTTTAATTTTAGCCATTCTGGTGGGTATGTGGTGGTATTGGATTGTGGTCTGTTTTTTTTTTTAATTGAATTATACTATGTACACAGGCATAACTTGTTTTATTTTACTTCACTTTGTTGTACATTGCAGATAGTATGTTTTTTACAAATTGAAGGTTTGTGTCAAGCAAGTCTATTTGGGCTATTTTTTCAAATCTATTGAGACTATTTGCTTACTTTGTGTCTCTGTGTCACATCTGGTAATTCTTGCAATATTTCAGACTTTTTCTTTATTAATTTATTTATTATGGTGATCAGCAATCTTCGATGTTACTACTATGATTTGCTGAAAGCTCAAATGACAATTAGCATTTTTAGCAATAAATTGCTTTTAAATTAAGGTATATACATTGTTTTTCCAGACATAATTCTTTTGCACACTTAATAGTCTTCAGTATAAGTTTTACATGCACTGAGAAACAAAAATAAATCATGTTATACACTTTTTATTTCGATATTTGCTTTATTGCAGGAGTCTGGAACCAAATCTGTAATACCTCCAAAAAAATGCATGCATAGTAAGTATAGAGTTCATTGAATTTTCTTGAACTAAACCCCTATTCCAAAAGTGTCCTCTTGTTCCCTCTCAGTCACTACCATAACTCACACAGAGGGATAATTTCTATGCTGACTTCAAACTTATAGATTAGTTTTGACTGGTTTTGTACTTTCTGTAAATGAAATCATAAAGAAAGCACCTTTGTGTGTCTGATTTCTGTCACTCAACACCAGTAGTGTATGCAAGTTCTTTCTAGTCATTCCATCTGCTCACTAATACTTGGTATTTTCCATCTTTTTACCTTAGTCACTGTGGTAAATACATTTTAAATTGCTTTTCTGTGATAACTGATATTTTCATATATTTATTGACCATTTGGATCTCTTCTTTTGTAAAATTTGCTCATGTCTTTCTCTTATTCTTCTATATGTTTGTCTTTTTCTTATTTGTCAGAGTTAATCATTTTCTCATAAAGTTAAACATAGCCTGACCCATAGCCCAACTATTTCTGCTTCTAGGAATTGACCTAAAAGAGATAAAAAAACATGTCTACAAAATGAGTTGTCTGTGAATATTCATAGTAGCTTTACTTATAATAGTGAAATATTGGAAATAACCTAAATGTCTATTAACAGGGGCTTTCCTAGTGGCTCCATGGCAAAGAATCCACCTGCCAATGTAGGTTTGATCCCTGATCAAACATGTCTTGGAGCAACTAAGCCTGTGCACTACAACTATTGAGCCTGTGCTTTAGAGCCCAAAAGCCACAACTACTGAAGCTCCCAAGCCCTAGAGCCCATGCTCAGCAACGAGGGAAGTCACTGCAATAAGAAGCCCACGAGCTGCAATTAGAGAGTAGCCCCCACTCTCCACAACTAGCGAAAAGCTGTGCGCAGCAACGAAGACCCAGCATAGCCAAAAATAAATAAATAAAATTACTTTAAAAAATATCTATTAACAGAAGAATGGGTAAACAAAGTAAAGTATAGTCATAAAGTATATTGCTGGGTGAAATATTACCCAGCAATGAAAAGGAATGGAATACTGATAACATACAACATATGAATGAATTTCAAAAAGATGCTTAGCCAAAGGGACATACTGAATGTGTACATACTGAATGATTGTATTTATGTAAAGTTCTAAACCTACAAAGTTAATCCACGATGAAAGAAATCAGAACAGATTGTTTCTGGAGAAGATTGACTAGAAGGAGGCACCAGTAGCTCTTTGGGTTTTGGGGTGTGGTTTATGCAGGTTTATGTGTTTGTCAAAACTGATTAAAATATACACTTCGTATCTGTGCATTTTGTGCATGTGTGCATACACACAAAATGCACTCTTCATATCTGTGCATTTTTCTTTGTGATAATTACACTTCAATTAGAAAGTAATATAAACCATTTCTTATGTATAACAAATCTTCTTTATATAACCCCAAAACATAAAGGGATGAATTAGGATACAAAACTGGTTATTTGGGGAGAAAGAATTCTAACATTTTTACAAAATGAAGTGAGGAGAAGGAAGGTGAGCTGTTAAATTGAATCATTAGAGACTTACCTGTTGGTCCAGTGGTTAAGAATCCACCTTCCCAATTCAGGGGACATGGGTTTGACCCCTGGTGGAAGAACTAAGATCCCACACATCACAGGCCACCTAAGACCTTGCACTGCAACTGGAGAAGCCCACATACCATAATTACTGAGACTGCCCTCTGTACCGAAAGAAAGAGCCAGCACAGCTAAAAAAAGAAAGAAATCATTAATGTTTTTATTTCTAAAGAAAAGATATATTTTACAAAATTGATGTCCTTGCT
The DNA here is from genome assembly GCA_024291935.2 of Okapia johnstoni. Classification (NCBI taxonomy): domain Eukaryota; kingdom Metazoa; phylum Chordata; class Mammalia; order Artiodactyla; family Giraffidae; genus Okapia; species Okapia johnstoni. The sequence continues at coordinate 75,926,597 of CM044306.1, read as the reverse complement.
GCCCACTTGCTGAATATGTCAAGTGATTTTTAATAACATTTTTAGCAAGAGTTTCAAAGAAAGAAGAAAATTTACAATTTATCAGTTAATTAGTTTCTGAAGTTTTTTTTTTTCTTTAACACTTAGGCAAATGAGAATTCCTGTTTTTTGTTACTGCTGTATCTGCTTTTCATGGGATGCCTTTCAGATTCATATATGTGTACAATGTTTTTAAAGGCGTCTAGATAGGCATTTTGAAATAGGTAAGTTTTACCTAATTTTTATATCTCATCAAAGATGTAGTGATAGAACCTTTTTGGAAGAAGTAAGACCACAGAAGGCAAAAGTATAAGCTCCTACCATTGTATGGTAATTTGGTTATTGACTGGGGTTCATGGGCTCTTTAGTCAATAGAAATTGATAAGAGACCTGATGAGGAATTAAGGCAAGGTTTTATTGGGACTGCAGCAGGAGTGAGTGAAAAACAAATAACAGGTTCTCTTGTTCACTCCCTGAGGCGGGGTGGGGATGGGGTGAGGAGCGGAGCTGAGCTGGTTTCTGAAGGAAACTGAGATCACTGAAGGGCAGTGAGATCAGTGGGGGCGGGAGGGTGGCTTAGGTGGTCTGCCCACCCCTTTGTGGTGCTGTGTGCAGGGATCACGTGCAGTACCCCGCTCCTGCTCCTGGCACCTCGGAAGTGGCAGTTGGGCTTTGGCCTTTTTGTATCTTGTTGTCATAATCTGCCCCAACTGAGCAGGCATGCAATTAGTTTTAGTCGCTTGTAGTTTCTTTGTTTTCTGTTATTTGAAGAAACAGTTGTCCAGGTATGGCACTGTAGTTTTAAAAGTTCCCAGGTCCCAGCCTGTCTCAATTTGACTTGTAAAAATTCATCCCAAAGAAAATGTTTGAGCAAAGCAAAAATAATCACTAATACAGCTTTTCTTTATAGCACTGACTGTGATATATTTTAAAAACCGAAAATAGCCTAAACATCCAGTGTTATGGCTTCCCAGGTGGTGGTAGTGGTAAAGAATCCACCTGCCAATGCAGGAGACTCAAGAGATGTGGGTTCAATCCCTGGGTTGGGAAGATCCCCTGGAGGAGGAAATGGCAACCCACTCCAGTATTCCTGCCTGGAAAATTCCATGGGCAGAGGAGCCTGGCAGGCTACAGTTCATAGGGCTGCAAAGAATCAGACATGACAGAGGAACTGAGCACACATTCAACATTAGAATATCTTAGAAAATTATGAAACATCAACTGAGTGAAATAGGAGGTGTTAAAATAATAATTAGGAAGACTTGGAAACATGAAAAAGGAAAACAAAATAGAAAAATACGATAATTCTTTAAGAATTATCTATGTAAGTAAAAGGCAACACAAAACTTCAAAATAATTGTGTTAGATGAAAGCTTTGTGGATATGTTTAAATGTTTTTACATTATATCTTATAAATAAAAAGTTGTAAAAATTTTTCTTTCCCAATTTGCATATCACATTCTTATCAGAGGTTTCACATTCTAAATCTCCTACTAATAATCTCATTAAGCTGAAATATCTTGCTTGGATGCACTGGGATTTTCAGAAGTAGCAATGTCTATTAAAAGCAATGTTTTGTTTTTCAATAGATTAGGCCTTATTAATAACCATAGTTTTGGTGCTATAAAGTTGTCCTATAATTAAAACTTCAGTTTAAACTTGTTCAACTGTGACTTTTCAAAGCATGTTTGTCCATGACACCGTGAAATCATTGTGGTGGTGTTTCCCACAACCCTGCACCCCTACCTCCCACTCCCTCAGCCCCTTGGAGTATTAGGAAAATCCCTGGGATTCTAGTGCTGGAGAGCACCCCTAATATCTCACCTTGTGAATTGCTAATGCAGATTTACAACCAGGAAGCAGAAACATAAGGCAATTGCTCTACTATCCCTAAGAGCTTTAAAACAGTACCTTCAAGCTCTCCTGCTTTGCTTTGAACCTATATCTCTTAAACATTTTTTCTAAATATTACCATAATCTTTTTTGTCATACCTTAATATCATCTCCAAAATCAGGCACCCATTGCTCAGTCATGTCCAACTCTTTGCAACCCCACGGACTGTAGCCCGCCAGGCTCCTCTGTTCATGGGACATTTCAGGCAAGAATAATGGAGTGGGTTGCCATTTCCTCCTCCACGGGAATCTTCCTGATCCAGGGATTGAACCCACATCTCCTGTGTCTCCTGTATTGCAAGCGGATTCTGTACTGTTGAACCATCAGAGAAGCCCCAGGCACCCATTGGTGACTCTCATTACAGTCCCACTCTGGCTCCACATGTGCCTGGTCCAAGAGCAGATAAAGTCCACTGCTACTCATCAGGCTGATTGGCAAACTGCAACCTATGGCCAGAAGTTCTTATCCCAGCTTCTTCTCTCCAAAAAATAAGTGGGTTGGCTTTCAGGTACCTTCCTGCTAAGCACCCTTGTTCAGTCTTAGCTTTGGTCTCTGTAATCACACCAGCATCAGGAAAGACTGATATAGCAGAATGAGAGAGAACATCCATCTGAACCTTGCATGACACAGGATTCAGAGAGTGTGGTCCACCACTTGGCTCGGACCTATTCCTAAATGTCTTCAGCCTATCCTATCTCTTATCCCCTTGCTTCTAGCTGTATGTTTTAAGGTAATTCAACAAGCTGTGATTTGAGCATCTTTATGTGATCAAGATTGCCAGGAGCAATATCAGCAACCTCAGATATGCAGATGATACCACTTTAATGGCAGAAAGCAAAGAGGAACTAAAGGGGCTCTTGTGGGGGTGAAAGAAGAGAGTGAAAAAACTGGTTTAAAACTCAACATTCAAAAATCTAAGATCATGGCCTCTGGCTCTATCACTTCATGGGTAATAGAAGGGGAAAAAGAAGAAACAGTGACAGATTTTCTTTTCTTGGGCTCCAAAATCACTATGTATGGTAACTGCAGCCATGAAACTAGAAGACGTTTCTTGGAAGGAAACCTATGACAAACCTAGACAGCATATTAAAAAGCAAAGACATCATTTTGCCAACAAAGGTTCATATAGTCAAGGCTATGGTCTTTCCAATAGTCATGCACAGATGCGAGAGTTGGACCATAAAGAAGTCTGAGCACCGTAGAACTGATGCTTTTGAATTACAGTGCTAGAAAGGACTCTTGGGAGTCCTTTGGAGAGCAAGATCAAACCAGTCAATCCTAAAGGAAATCAACCCTGAATATTCATCACTGATTCAATGGACATGAACTTGGGCAAATCCTGGGAGATAGTGAGGGACAAGGAGACCTGCCATGAGGTGGCAAAGAGTCAGACACAGCAGCAACTGAACAACAACAGAAATTCAATCAGTGCCTTTCTGCATGACAACATGGTCTAGGACAGCTTGCCTTGTAGGATGCTTGAAACACCACGGCACCAAGTTCATTCCCTACATTATTGATTAAAATCCAGGCAATCTGACTCCAATACCTGCCACCTTAAGAATTAGGCCCCAACAGCCTCCTTGAAGAAATCATATGTTTTCAAAATCTATTGATTTCCAACAATTAACACACTTTATTCAAAGGAGAAAAAGGTACTTTCTCTGAAACCAGGCAGGAAGATGAGTGTTCCACCTGTTGAGGCTAATTAATTTGTAGTTTTTCAGCTAAACTGAAATAAGGTTGGACCTGATTACTTTAAACCCTTGAACATTAAGATGGAGATTGTTCTATTCTATGCTGTTCATAATTTAATGAATTCTGTAAAAAGAAACAAAAAAGATGGTTTTTGCTGTATTTTAAACAAAATTTTACTGTGATTCATAACCCCAGGGAGCTACGTAAAAATGTTAATCAATGGGGACTTCCCTAGTGGTTTAGTGGTTAGGGCTCTGTGCTTCCACAACAGGGGATGTGGGTTCAATCCCTGGTTCGGAATGAAGATTCTGCATGCATGCAGTACAGCCAAAATTCATAAAAAAAAATTTTTTTTAAGTGCCATCAGATCTCGTGTCTGGTGAGGTGTTTTTTTTTTTTTTAAAGAAAAATTCACTGTAAAAACTGTTAATGAATGATGACAAAGATAGAGAGGAAGAGGCATCGTCATACATAATTAAGCAAAACAAGTTAGTCTGTCCTGACAGATTGCAGCCCATTAGTCATTTGTGTTAGTTTTACAGGAAACCTCCATTTAAATTTTCACTGGTGTGTTTCACTAGATTCATTCATTATGGGCTACTATTCCTATATATTTATATTAAAAACTGCAGCAGACAAAAATACTACAGCACTACATATTTTTAAAAGGACCAACCAAATTAAATCAAATGCCATGACCTTTGCTTCTTTCCTATAGGCTTATTTTTAAACTATCACTTTATCCTGCCTGAAGCAGTTTTTCAAATGGCATGTGACTTTTCTAATAAGCTTCTTTAGAATACCATCGTAAAGAGAACTGACCTACCTACCTTGCATCCTACTCTATAATTTTCTCGCCAATCCTATGAGGGGTGGGGAGGGTGAAGACTACCCCATCTGCTCAATGCATTGTTAGGTCAATTCACAGTAACTGCCATGGCTGTGGTATATAACCCATTCCAAAATAAAGGGGGTTTGAAGATGCAAGTTGTATCAGATAAACTCTTTCAAAGGAAGACAAGAAAATGGACTTTAAAATAACTGAACTAAGAGAAAACAGGCATCTAGAAGTCTGCTCCTAATTATCAGGTCTTTTTAAAGGGTATGCACTTCGAAGTGGCCAAACCAAGAGTTTGGTTACACGTATAACACTTTTTTTATTCCTCAAAGGCAACAGTATTCAGAGATAGGGGTAAATTCAAGAAAACAAACCCCAATGTTGTCAGAAGTTCGTGTCAAATATTTGAATTAAATATCACTTTAAAAGGCTTTGTACTCCATGTTAGTTACCAAGAAGTATGAAACATAATCATTCTCAAAAGACTTTCACAAATAATGACTTTGCTCGAATGCTTCCCACATTCCATGTTCAGCACTACGTGTGTGTATCTTATACATATATATGAAAACCTCACCACAACTTCCTCAGACAGATATTGCTGTTTCTAGTTTAGAAATGGAGAAATGGAAGCTCAGGGAAGTTAAGTAACTTGCCCACAGTCACACAGCAGGTTCAGTATTGGATATCGGTTTAGAACCTTAACAACCTATTCTTAGAGCCTGAGAATTTAACTATTAAGGCTACCTTCTCCACTGCAAGTTTGATTGAGAATCAGAACATTTATGTATACAAAGTTGAGATGTACGGATGGGTGAGTTAGAGATTTTGGTTTTAGTACTTACTCTGATATTTTAGTCGCTTCCTTTGCAACTCATTTTCTTCATCTATAAAATGAGAATTATAGCACATCCAACTTGTATAACCTATCTTATGCAATTATTACAATAATTAATGTGAGTGCTTGAAAGGACAAAGTATTATACAAATAATAAAGGGCTATTTTTTTTTCCTAAAGCAACAGAGGATCTCCGTCTGTCCCTGTCTTTGTGGGGTCAAGGTCTGGATTGATATTCTAATTCAACAAATTGAGCATCTTCTGTGGACCCAACAAAAGCGTGGCCCTACGTCTATAAAAGATGTAAACTAGGTATAGTCACTATCTTTTTTGGGTGAACAGTCTCAAGTCAAAGACAAACATCAAATAAGTACACAAATATGGGTGTAATTTTTAAATTGTGTTTTAAAGGAAACAAATACCTTGTCAGAGAATGGATTTGAAGGAAATGTCTTTCATACTGGTTGAGGAAAGAAATGAAAATATGGTTGACTAAATGGAAAAAGAATAGTTACATGTATATATATAACTGAATCACTTTGCTGTATACCTGAAACTAACACAACATTGTTAATCAACTGTGCTCCAGCATAAATTTTTTTTTAATCTGGAGAAAGTATGGTTGATGGTTGATGGTTAAGCGGGTGTGGTGGGTGTTTCAGGTAGAGGAGGTACCAGCCCAGGGCTAGAGCATTAGGGCTCTGTAGTGGGTTTTGTGTTTTATTTCAAGTGCAATGGGAAATCATTATTGGGCTAAAAGCAGGGGTCTGGCATCATAAAAGAGTTGAAGGTGTTTGCAAAAGTGCTTACAATGATGACACGTGATTTCAGAGCTGGATGAGGCGTCAAAGAGAGGATGGGACAGCAGTTTGGAAAGAAGATGGCTGGTCGTTGATGTGCAGGACTTGATAAGGTGAAAGGAATGTTCCTGGAGTTAGCTGAGAAAGAGGAAGGATAGGATGGTGTGTTTGAATGAATGAGGAAGCAGTGAAGTTTCTAGTCCATGTTATATTCATGGGAACGGGTAGAGATGACAGAGTAAAGCGTGGCTGAAGAGTGAAGCGAGAGAACTAAAAGGCCTGGACAACTTGACTGACCTGGGAAGAAAAGTTTCAACTTAGAGAAGTCTCAAGCTCGAGGGTTTTGTATAGTGCTGACCCCTGCTGGTCGATTCTTGCAGAAGCCCTGAAGCCCAGCTGCCGGCTGAAAGGAACCAGGAGCTCAGTTGGTAGAAACTGTAGCTGCAGGACCACTTATCTTACAGAAATAAAAAGAATTACAAACGAATACTATGAACTGTATGCCAGTAAATTAGATAATAACCGAAACCAACAAACTCCCAGATGGACACAAATGACTGAAATTGATTCAAGAAGAAATAGAGACTGAGAATAGACATAAAGAGATTAAATTAGTAGCCAAACCCTATGCACAAAAAATCCTGGGCCCAGCTGGCTTCACTGCTGAATTCCACCAAACATTTAAAGAAGAATTAATACAAATTCTTAAAAACTCTTCAAAAAAATAGAAAAGGAGGGAACATTTCCCAATTCATCCCGTGAGGCGAATATTACCTTGATATGAAAACCAGAGATATCACAAGAAAGAAAACTACAGACCAATATCTCTTATTAATATATACGCTAAAAATTCTCAACAAAATATTAGCAAATTAAATTCAGCAATTTGTAGGAAGAATTGATTATATACCAGGACCAGAGGGTCTTAACCCAGGAATGCAAGATTGATTTATCATCCAAAAATCAATTAGTATAATATACTGTATCAGTAGAACAGAGAACAAAAACCACGTGAACATCTCAATAGATGCAGAAAAGCATTTCATAAAACTGAACCACATTCATTATAAAAAATTCAACAAACTAGGGATAGAATGGAACTTCCTTGACTTGACGAAGGACATCTATAAAAAATCTTCTACTAACATCAAACTTAATGGTGAAACCATGGACTCAATGAATATGAGTTTGAGCAAACTCCAGGAGATGGTGAAGGACAGGGAAGCCTGGCATGCTGCAGTCCAGGAGATGGTGAAGGACAGGGAAGCCTGGCATGCTGCAGTCCATGCGGTCACAGAGTCAGACATGACTTAAATTAACTGAACAATAGCAACGGTGAAAGACTGGAATGCTTTCCCCTAATATCAGGAAAAAGACAAAATGATGTCACCACTTTTATTCAACATTGTACTGGAAGTTGTAGTCAGGGCAATTAGATAAGAAAATAAAATATAAAGTGCATCTAAATTAGAACAGGAGAAGTAAAACTATATCTATTTCTAGATAATGTACTCTTGTATGCAGAAAATGCTAAGGAATCCACTAAAAGTTATTAGAAGTAGTAAATAAGTTGAAAAAGATTGTATAAGATCAACATATAGAAATCAATTCTATTTCTATACTTTAGCAATGAGTAAACCAAAAATGAAATTAAAATCATTCCATCTACAATAGCATCAAAAAATAAAATACAATCAGTTCTTGTTATTCACAGTAGTTATGTTCTGTAAAGTCACAATGAACACAGAATTAGCATATACTGAACCATTGCTCCTAGGGGAAATACACAGTAAGACTCCTATGAGTCTCTGGTCACAATATTTTCATCAGGTGATCAATGCATAATCTTATTTATGTGTGTTTCTGTTTAAAGACACCAGATTTAGTGTATATTGTTGATTCATTAACACTGAACTCATAGCCAACCGCACTATAATGCATGCTTGAATGAAGCTTATCTAACATGTCTTTTTCCCATTAGGCACATAAACAGTTTTCTGTGCTCAGAAGCACTAGACAGCACTTCTGAACTATAATTGGAGACAATTTAACAATGTGAAATCAAGAACAAAAGGAACAAAAAAATGTGGGAAATGTGGCACTAAGGAGACCATGAAAAAGACACTTGTTTATAGCAGGAGAGCTGAAAAGAAGGCAGGATGTTGCCTATTTGACTTCAGCTGGGGATGTTCATATCAGGCAATTCAAATATGTTGCTGCTCTATGCATGTCTACAAATGACTGCTAAAGTGCTATGAGTATTGATTTAGGGATTATAAATTTTAGTGAACAGAAAAATTAACAGATATGTAATCCATGATTAATGAGAATAAACTTAACTAAGAATAAATTTAACGACAGAAGAACAAAACCATAGTCTGAAAACTACAAAACATTGTTGAAAGAACATTTAATAAATGAAAAAACACTTCATAGCCATGGATCAGGAGACTTAATGTTGATAACAAATCAATTCTTCTCAAAATGATCTACAGGTTTAACATAATTCATTTCAAAATCTCAGTTTGGTTCTCTGCAAAAACTGGCAAACTGATCCTAAAATTCATATAGAAATTCAGAGGACCCAGAATAGTCAAAACAACCTTGAAAAAGAATAACAAATTTGGAGGACTCATGTTTTCAAATTTCAAAATCTACTGCAAAGCTACAATAATCAAGACAGTGTGGTCCTGGCATAAAGACAGATATGTCAATCAATAGAATTTAATTGAGAGTCCAGAAAGAAATGCTCACATTGATGATCAGTTGATTTTCAACATGAATGGTAAGACAATTCAGTGGGGAAGGAACAGTTTTTTGGCAAATAGTGCTGGGACAACCAGATGTCCACACAGAAAAGAATGAAGTTCATTCTCTACCACAAATCACATGCAGAAATCAACTCAAAATCAAAGACTATAAAACTCTAAGATGAAAACACAGGCCTAACTCCTTGTGATCTTGTATTAGGCAATAGTTTCTTAGATACGACATTTAACGCACAAACAAGAAAAGATAAAAGAGAGGCTTATATCTAGAATATATTAGAAGCTATTACAACTTAATAATTAAAGATAAGTAGCCCAATTAAAGGACTTTCCCAGGTGGCGCTAGTGGTAAAGAACCTGCCTGCCAACGCAGGTTAGACATAAGAGATGGGTTCGATCCCTGGGTCGGGAAGATTCCCTGGAGGAGGGCATAGCAACTGACTCCAGTATTCTTGCCTGGAGAATCCCTTGGACAGAGGAGCCTGGTGGGCTGAAATCCCTGGTATTACAAAAAGTCGACACGACTGAAGCAACTTAGCACGCAGGCAGCCCAATTAAAGGGCTTCCAGATAGCGCTAGTGGTAAAGAATCTGCCTGCCAAGCAGGAGATTGGGGTTAAGTTCCTAGGTTGGGGAGATACCCTGGAGGAGGGCAAGGCAACCCACTCCAGTATTCTTGCCTGGAGAATCCCATGGACAGAGGAGCCTGGTGGGCTACAGTCCATGGGGTCGCAAAGAGTTGGACACGGTTGAAGCATCTGGACACAGGACAGCACAGACCAATTAAAATGAGCAAAGGATCTAACAAGACAGCTCTCCAAAGAAAATGCACAAATGGCCGATAAACACATGAAAAGAAACTCAAAATCGTTAGCTATCAGATACATGTAAATAAAAATCATAATGAGATATGCTGTGATAAAAGACAATAAAAAATATTGGCAAGAATGTGGAGAAATGGGAGCCCTCATACACTGCTGGTGGGAGTGTAAAATGGCATCTTACTTTAAAAAAGTCTTGCAGTTCCTTAAAGCTTATACATAAAGTTGCTATGTGATCCAGCAATTCCACTCCTAAGTATTTATTAATACATGAAAGAAATGAGAAGTAAAAATATGTTTACCAGACTTGTACTTATATACAAAAACTTGTATATAAATGCTTATTACAATGTTATTCATAATAGTCAAAAAGCTGAAATGACTCAAATTTCCAGCAAGTGATGAATGGATAAGCACAATGTGGTGTACCCACACCGTAGAATTATGCAACAATACAAAGAAGTGAAGCCTTGGTATGTACTACAGCATGGATGAAATCTGAAAACATGCAAAATGAAGGAACTTAGTCACAAAGGGCCATATAACATGTGATTCTGTTTATATGAAATGTCCAGAAGAGGTAAAAACTACAGAGCTAGGAAGTATATTAGTAGTTGCCTAGTTCTGGGGGGGAATGGTGGAATTGGGGGTTACATATAAGGGGTATAGGGTTTCTTTTGGAGATACTAAAATATTCTAAAACTAATTGTGATGGTGGTTGCACAACTTGCTGAAATACTAAAAGCCTTAGAATCATACATTTTATCTTATTTATTTGAATTGTACATTTTAAAGAGGTAGATTGCATAGTATGCAAATTATATCTCAACAAAGCTGTTTAAAGAGAAAGCAAATGAGTTACAATTTTCTAAAAGGATATTGATTAAAAGATAATTTAAAATAACAAAGGTAATTTTACCTAAAAGACTGTGGAAAGATTTAAATTATTATTTAATCCTGTAAGATGTTTGAACAATGAGGGTATTAAAAATACTGATAATGATATTTTCTGCTTAATTATTATTTTCTCCTCTCACTTTTTCCTTCTCTCAACAAATCATATTTTTATGTCTTTGAATGTCTCATACTACATTGATTTCAAAGTTCTTTTTACTTCAACTAAAATTCTATGAAAAACAGACATAGAAGCAAATTAAAATATAGTTATTTCATTATATACACATATATAATTTTAAATTGTTATACTAGGTCTCCATCATTTAATTCTACAACCTATGATGTATACAAAAGTCTGTTTTATCACTTGTTTTGTCTCTAAATTGGTTTCTTAAGGAGAATAAGAACTCTAGATAGTCTATTGAAGTAGAGGAAATTATTTTTTAAAACCCATTGTACCGTCTGAGAATTAAGTATTTGTCTGCTTTGTTAGACCTAAATTCTCTAGCTAAATTATGTCTTTTTTTATTTCTAAACTGTCAGTAGTAATTGTCACAATTCCAGAGTTGTTAACAATTTGGCTGTGCTTTAAGTAAGCCTTTTTATTTTAAGTTTATTTATATCTCTTCCTCTGGGTCTAATAACACTTGAGAATTTATGTAGACTTTCTTTTATAATGTGCTCTAGAAACCAAAACTGAGACTAGGAAAAACTTATGAAGCAAATAATGTTTTTTCTGTGTTTAAACTTTCTGTAGTTATTACATGTCATATTCTCAATTCACCCCACCACTAAGGTTTAGGTCTCTGTGATTTTGGCCAGGATCTTCAGGCATCAGGAACAGCTGCAGCATCTATTAATACAAGGAAGGAATGGAAAGGAAGGAAGGCAGTGATGAAAAGCACCTTCATCACTTGGAGGTTGGAAAGCATGCTCTGCTTGATGGACTCTGAAAAGACGATCATTGAAAATGACAGAAAGGCATGCTCTCGGCAACGTGAAGTCCTGTCTCTTCACACAGAACTAAAAGCATCAACCTGAGTGACAGGAAACATAATAAAAGAAGAAAAGCAGGCCGAGGTAAGAGAGAGTGTGCGAGGCAGTAGAAACACAGAAGGTTAGAAACGGCCAGACAAAAATGCAGAACCCAGAGGGCTACAGTGGAGAACAGAGGCACGTAGAATCAGGTAGAGATGGACGTGAACAAGTGAGAGGGCGGCTTGGATGAGATGAGCGACCCCAGACTGATGGTGGAGAGGAAAGAGGACAGGGATCCCTAGACAGCCGGCGGACAAGCCCATGGCTCTGGGGAGGGGTGGGAAGGATTATTGCATATCCTCCAATGCTTTCAGCTCCAAAAAGGGGTAACTCCACAGTTTGGGTCATGTGGGGAAAAGCAGGTGAGGGAAAGGTTTATAGAGAGTTGTGATGCACTAAACTGCTCATTCTTAATTCTAACATTTCCTTTATCATACAATTCCCACTTCCTGTCCTGCAGGGGATGGGAACAGCATAAACAGATGTGCAAAGACAGGAAATTGCAAGGTGTACTGGGGGAGAGGGAGTAGATGACTTTAGTTATAATGGATGATTCATACAGGGGAGCCGTGGCAGAAAAGTCTAGAAATTGGGACAGAGTCAGATTGTGAAAGTCCTCAGATATCGGTATAAGGAATTGGGCCCCAGAAAGGGGAAAGCATGGGTTTTCTGGAAGGATCTAAAATAATAAACATAATATTTTAGAAAGATACTTTTATCAGCAAAAGGAAGAAAGGAGGGAGAGAGCAGAGGTAAGAACATGAGTTAGAAAACTAAGGTGCTCGTAGTTCAGAACAAGATCTCAGAGATGTGTGTATAAAGCAATTCTGCTTCTGGGCATTTACGTTCTACGGAGATAATTATGTGTACAAGGAGTTAACTACTAAAGATGCTTATTACAATGTTCTTATACAAGATGTATGAAAAAAGTGAAAGTGAAAGTCACTCAGGCGTGTCCAACTCTTTTCAACCCTATGGACTCTACAGTCCATGGAATTCTTCAGACCAGAATACTGGAGTTGGTAGCCATTCCTTCTCCAGGGAATCTTCCCAACCCAGGGATTGAACCCAGGTCTCCCGCATTGCAGGCGGATTCTTTACCAACTTAGCCACCAGGGAAGCTCACAAGATGTTTCAAAAACTTTTTTTTTTTAAGGCTGTATCATGCAGCATGTGGAATCTTAGTTCTGGGACCAGGAATCGAACCTGTGCCTCTGTGTTGGGCGTGCAGCATCTTAAGCACTGGATGGCCAGGGAAGTTCTAAAAGTACTTCGTTTTTGCTGTTTAGTCACTCAGTCATGTCTGACTATTTTGCGACCCCATGGACAGTAACCTGTCAGGCTCCCCGTCCATGGGATTTCCCAGGCAAGAACACTGGAGTGGGTTGCCATTTCCTTCTCCATACATACTTTAAAGAGCGTCTTTTTCAGTTAAATCTGTGCATACATTCTTCATTATTTAATAAAGTTCTATCTATAGATTAAAAGGGGCTTCTCTCATAGCTCAGTTAGTAACGAATCTGCCTGCAATGCAGGAGATCCAGGTTCAATCCCTGGGTCGGGAAGATCCCCTGGAGAAGGAAATGGCGACTCACTCCAGTATGCTCGCCCAGAGAATGCCATGGACAGAGGAGCCTGGCAGGTTGCAGTCCACGGGGTCGCAAGAGTTGGACACGACTTAGCGACTAAACCACACCACATAGATTAAAAAACCTCCAACTTTAATAATGAAAGTGAATCGCTACGGTTTTTCTTAGATCCACAATCCTAAAATGACTTACAAAGATATAGCTATATAGACACACACACACATACACACACACAATCAGAGGAGGATGAGAATCTGCCAGAGGGGATGTAAGGGACAGTTACCTAACTATTCATATCTATATCTCATTTCTACACTGCACTATAACTTCAGTGAAAGCAGAGACACAGTACTACCCAAATGAGAAAATTTTAAAGTCTTCAAAAATTTTTTTTCGCTTATTAGGCCAATTCTGACCCAATTCCAGTGATCATCCAGTCCCATGCAACTGGCTTCTAGTTAGGCTACCTAAACCAATGATGCTGCAAATGAGAGAGAATTACACTAATCGAATTAAACCCATTTGAGTGCTCCCTCGGTGACAGAGGATGAGATGGTTGGATGGCATCACTGACTCAATGGATTGGAGTTTGAGCAAAGTCCGGGAGTTAGTGAAGGACAGGGAAGCCTAGCGTGCTGCAGTCCATGGGGTTGCAAAGAGTCACACGTGACTGAGAGACTGAACAAAGAGCGCTCCCTAGAAACCGGGGATGGGGATCCATCCGTACACCCTCTCAGGTCTTGTAGCTGCTACATTATTTATAAGGAGTGGATGGATGTTGGCAAGATGAATATCCTAAAGATGAAATTGAAGCCTATGACAGCAGAATTCGAATGTCAAGAGAAATTGCATTGTATTGCAGTGAAAGACTTTGCAGACATGATCACAGAACTGCTAACAGTCATCTGAAAAATGTTAAAGAAAAGATGAAATGCCCAAAGACTAGACATACGTAGGCAGTATTATAAGATGGTGGGGGATGGTGAGGGGTAGGTGGGGGATCAATTCTTGTCAACTAATATAGCAACTTTAAGACAGAGTCATGAGTGTCAGTGAGACATTTTTAAATACTGCAGTTCTTGATGATACGTGTGACTGGATTGAAAGACTCCCAAGTTACACTAAACAAGTCAGCAGTAATTACAAGGTAATTGCACAGTGAACAACTGTTGCTTTGGTTTCCCAAGAATCCATTCCCCAGTCTTCTGGGAAAACACCATACCAGAACATCCCTGGAAAGCCACCTCTTGGTTCTCAATCATGTGGTTGGAGCACTGGGCGTGCTCCCTGAGTCAACAAGCCGTTCCCAACTCTCTGGTCCAGCAACTGGTGCAAATCTGGCCAATCAGAATGAGGATCAAGATTTTTTCTTTGACTCTTGGAGTAAAGAAGCTCTTTGTTTCCTTCAGGACTTGAAGCAGAAAAGATGTTGGAAAGAGATGCAGCCCTCTTTTGGGCATCACCGATCTGGGGGTGGAGAAGGCGGCAGGGGAGTCTGAAACTGCCTGGAGACTCCAGGTGGAGCCTGAGCATGATGCAGAGATAATGTTGTATGTATTGTAATGCTCAAAATTCTCCAAGCCGGCTTCAGCAATACGTGAACCGTGACCTTCCAGATGTTCAAGCTGGTTTTAGAAAAGGCAGAGGAACCAGAGATCAAATTGCCAACATCCGCTGGATCATCGAAAAAGCAAGAGGGTTCCAGAAAAACATCTATTTCTGCTTTATTGACTACGCCAAAGCCTTTGACTGTGTGGATCACAATAAACTGTGGAAAATTCTGAAAGAGATGGGAATACCAGACCACCTGACCTGCCTCTTGAGAAACCTGTATGCAGGTCAGGAAGCAACAGTTAGAACTGGACATGGAACAACAGACTGGTTCCAAATAGGAAAAGAAGTACATTAAGGCTGTATATTGTCACCCTGCTTATTTAACTTATATGCAGAGTACATCATGAGAAACGCTGGGCTGGAAGAAACACAAGCTGGAACCAAGATTACTGGGAGAAATATCAATAACCTCAGACATGCAGATGACACCATCCTTATGGCAGAAAGCGAAGAAGAACTGAAGAGCCGCTTGATGAAAGTGAAAGAGGAGAGTGACAAAGTTGGCTTAGAGCTCAACATTCAGAAAACTAAGATCATGGCATCTGGTCCCATCACTTCATGGGAAATAGATGGGGAAACAGTGGAAACAGTGTCAGACTTTATTTTGGGGGGCTCCAGAATCACTGCTGATGGTGATTGCAGCCATGAAATTAAAAGACGCTTACTCCTTGGGAGGAAGGTTATGACCAACCTAGACAGTATATTTAAAAGCAGAGACATTACTTTGCCAACAAAGGTCCATCTAGTCAAGGCTATGCTTTTTCCACTAGTCATGTATGGATGTGAGTTGGACAGTGAAGAAAGCTGAGTGCCGAAGATTAGATGCTTTTGAACTGTGGTGTTGGAGAAGACTCTTGAGAGTCCCTTGGACTGCAAGAAGATCCAACCAGTCCATCCTAAAGGAGATCAGTCCTGGGTGTTCATTGGAAGGACTGATGTTGAAGCTGAAACTCCAATACTTTGGCCACCTTATGCGAAGAGTTGACTCATTAGAAAAGACCCTAATGCTGGGAAGGATTGGGGGCAGGAGGAGAAGGGGACGACAGAGGATGAGATGGTTGGATGGCATCACCAACTCAATGGACATGGGTTTGGGTAGACTCCGGGAGTTGGTGATGGACAGGGAGGCCTGGAGTGCTGCGATTCATGGGGTCTCAAAGAGTCGGACACGACTGAGCGACTGAACTGAACTGAACTGATCATATCTAGCTATGTTGGGAAATTTAGTTCTTTGAACTTTTCAGTTACAGGAGCTATGTTGACTATATTTTCTTATTTTTTGTATTCTTGATGCTCTGGCATTTGGGGCCTTGATCCTGGAGAGACTTTCCCCCCCAGGGCTAGCAAATTCTTATAGATAGCAAATGATTCCCCTCCCCTCTCCCATACCCAAAGCATGCCTTTGACATGCGAACCAAAGAACCCAGAACCAACCTCTCCAATTATTTTCTTTATCAAACTCTCATGCTTGAAACCAGTATTCCCCCTGCCCTAAATCAATCCAGGGCCAGGACCAGCTAGAGACCAGCCCAGAGCCCAGAGCCTACTGCACTGAAGCAGACTCTATAATCCTAAACTGACTCAGGTACCTACCCTATTTCACCCATTCTTTCCTATCAAAACCCTTTTAAAGGCTCTGGGCCACATTCTCCCACCTTGATCCTCTCTGCCCCCTGACCAGTCTTGGTCCTTCCCCAAATGGCCCTGTGTGGTAGGCTGGCCCTCCTGTTTCTAAAGCTCTATGAGTATAAACTTCATTTATGACAATCATTTCCATGTGGGTATGTCTTAGCATACCTGATTAAAACAAGTCCAGAGTACATTTTTAAACAGAAGCCAATAAATTCCTTTATTTTTAAAAAGACAATTCAAGTTAGATTGCTTTTGTTACCAGTATTGGTGGAAAATTGAATAACAATCAAGCTAAGAAGAAAAAAAGAGACAGAATTTTATTCGCGCTAAAATGAGCCTTCTAGCTCTGGAAACAGATTCTCAGGAGCTCTGAGAACTGGTCCACTGGTCAGCAATTAAATATGCAGTTTTATACATTTTTGAGACAAAGAATTTATGCAACATATTGACATTGTACATAAAGTTCATTAAAAAATGTTTTGGTCGGTTGTACAGGTACAGAGCAAGCCTTTGGTAAATGTGACTCCTGTATGGGATAAAAAAGAAATTTTAACCTTAAAATAATAATGCTGGTGTCAGAGGAAAGAGACCATTTTTCTCAAAGGTTGATTACATCCTTCTGTTTTGAGGTGGTCTTGTTAATGTAAAATGCAGATTCACGCTATATGTTGGGAAAGGCCTACCACAAAGGGGGCATGTTATTTATTTTTTTCTTTCTGTCTTAGTTTGATTGCCTTACCACCGACAAATCTGTGATTCTACTTCAGCACTGTGTCAGAAAAAGTCCTAACAGATACAAATGATTTTATTATACTGTGGAGGCCTCCTGTGACTTTTTGGTTGTCCAACATACACTCATTTCCCCTTCTTTTGGTAACCTCACTCTGGTATCCTGTTAGAAATTCCTCCTGTTTTTAGTCCATGTGCAGCAAATGGGTACCTTCCCTCCACCAAGAGTTTAGCATGTGATCAGGACCAGCCAAGTGTTGGAATTCCATTCCCTGGTCACAGTGATTTGTTCAGAGGAGGTAATTTGGCCAAATTTGCCTTCACAATGAGGCATGGGAAAGGACTTCTTTTCAACTGACTCTGAGCCCAGAATAATATAGGATGGAGAACTGTTGGCACTGTCTTACCACCTCAAGGTAAAAGCTTGCCTGATATAAAGCCAACACAATAGAAATGTAACCAAGAGATGGGAAAGAGAAGTTGAATCCTGATGTTATTATTTGTGTTCCTGTCACATTATGCTTGAAGTTCACCCCTACACTTTCAGTTACATGAGTCAACTAATTCCATATTCCTTAGTGACACCTTTGTCACTCTCAGCACAGGAAATTCCAAAGGCTTTTGGAGCTCCAAATATATGTTTTATAAATCACAATTCCTGTTCATAATCGTTCAGTTGCTCAGTCATGTCTGACTCTGTGACCCCATGGACTGCAGCACGCCAAGCTTCCCTGTCCTACGCTATCTCCTGGAGTTTGCTCAAATTCATGTCCATTGAGTCGGTGATGCCATCCAACTATCTCATCCTCTGTCGTCCCCTTCTCCTCCTGCCCTCTGTCTTTCCCAGCATCAGGGTCTTTTCCAACGAATCAGCTCTTCTCATCAGGTGGCCAAAGTATTGGAGCTTCAGCTTTAGCATCAGTCCTTCCAATGAATATTCAGGGTTGTTTTCTTTCAGGACTGACTGGTTTGATCTCCTTGCTGTCCAAGGGACTCTCAAGAGTCTTCACCAGCAGCACAGTTTGAAAGAATCAATTCTCCAGTGTTCAGCATTCTTTATGGTCCGACACTCACATCCAGACATGACTACTGGAAAAAACACAGCTTTGACTATCCAGACCTTTGCCTTAAGAAGGACTTAAAGTGTATCTGTAGTGCCTTATATTTTAAAAGAAAGAATGAATTCATAAATTGTTTGTGTAGTTAATTATTAACTAAAGCCAAAAAACTACAAAATAAAAAGCATCAGCAGTATTTCATCATGGAAAGAACTCAGACTTCAAATCAGACTTGGGTTTGAATCCTGATGTTCCTATCAAGTATGAAACTTTAAATAGTTGATTTTAACCCCTTTCAGTCTTACTCCTCTCTCTTTTTAATTCTAAAGTAAGCATTTTATTTTTATTAATTTTTAGTGGAGTATAGTTGATTTACAGTGTTGTATTAGTCTCTGTTATCAGTTATAACTGTGAATCAGTTATACATTAACATATAATCACTCTTTTTTATTTTTAATTAGTTAATTTTTTTTAGCCTCACCATGCAGCATGGGGAATCTTAGTCCCCCAACCAGGGAACTGAAACTGTACCTCCTGCAGTGGAAGTGTAGAGTCTTAACACTGGACCATCAGGGAAGTCCCATCTATGCTTTTTTAGACTTTAATCCCATAAAGATAGCCTCACTTCTCTTGACTGTAAAATAGGTGATTATAGTACTTATCTCATAAGACTGTTACAAAGATTTAGTTAAATTAGATAATGTATTAAAAGGGCTAAGTATAGTGTATGGCAGAAAAGAGCTGCTCAATAAATAGTAGTAAGCTACTGTTCCTACTAAGAATGAAATTTTTAGTGTTTTAATGTATTTAGACCTTCGATTCCTCTCAACTTCCAATAAATGGACTTGTGTTCATTTTCAGAAAAAGTATCAAGCTGTAACATGCTTAGTGATCTCATTCCATGCTTCCTAACTGAGTAACAGGTTACGCTTTGGGGTTGTACAAAGTTGACACTCACAAATACCTAGTAGACTCTTTTCCTTGAGGTCCTCGAAATTTACAAAAATATCTATAATACTTAACAAAGCCTTTTTCTACATCAGTGTCATCGTTAGACCAAATCAACACAGGAAAGCATCCTTGTACCAAAGTCACAATCACAGAGCAATGATCAAGTCTTAAGAATGCTGCAACAGGTTTGAACAGGTCTATTTTTCTGTGGCAACTTTATGTTCCAAGATGAAATCTCACACAGATCTTCAAAAGAAACTCAAGCTCTCTGTACTGTGTGATAAATGAAGGTACCATATCATGAAAATTAAGTCAGAGGTCTCCAAGACAAGTTAGTCCACTTTAGCACACTTTGTTTCTCTGCTATTTTTGATGTCTGATCTATCATCAATGCCAACATTCTTCCAGGTGCCAACAGGTCGAATTTCTCGTTACAGTGCAAATTCGATTCAAGCGTAATTTGCACTTATCTATGTGTCAATTACCTATGTTTACCTGAACACACATAGAGTGATCACACTTCTAGAAATGTTAATAAAGGTCGTGGGGTGAACATGATGAATCTTATTCTGATAATAAAGGAGAAAAAAGAGACATGGGAAAGAGAATAAGGAACAAGTATATGACGTGAGCCTATCTGACCATCTTAATGCTCACTCAATGAAAAAACAAAAGGGAAGATGAATTTCACTATTATAACTGTGATTTGTAAAAGCTACTACTAATAATGCCTTCTATAAATTAACAGAGTAGTACATTTATTGGGGGCAAAAAAACAAATTGAACTCTATAAAATGAGAAAAATTTGAAAAGTCTGATGAGGATCACAAAATTAAACCTTCTTAAAGTGAAGACAAGAACCCAGATATTCTCATTCATGGTTCAGGATGTTTTCCATTAGATTCCATGATATAACCATATCCATTATTCCATCATTTAACTTCTCTGCACCTCTGTCTACTCATCTTTAAAAGAGGGTGGGACTTCCCTGCTGGTCTAGTAGTTAAGAATCCACCTGCCAGTGCAGAGGACATAGGTTGGATCCCTGGTTGGGGAAGATTCCAGAGCAAATAGGCCCGTGCGCCACAACTACTGAGCCAGCGTTCGACTATTGAAGCCCCAGAGCTGTAAAGCCTTGCTCCCCAGCAAGAGAAGCCATCACAATGAGAAGCCTGCAAACTGCAACTAGAGAGTAATCCCCAGTGGCCGCAGCTAGAGAAAGCCAGCATGCAGCAATGAGGGCCCAGCGCAGCCAAAAATAAAATGAAAAAATAAATAAAAGAAGGGCGTGGTGACAAGTCTGAAGGTACTCATGGGCATCTGAAGGGCGTTTTCAATGTTCTGCCAAAACCCAGCAATACTGTTATTTTGTATAACAGTGACACTGATTATTTCAGGGTATGCCACAACAGTTATTGGAACATGTGTCATACAGTCACCGAACCGAACACATAGAGGATGTGCTCTGTCTGGCAACAGCTCAGAGCAATAGCCAAAATTTAAGCAACAAAGTGTACTCCATAGGCTCCATGTGCTGGGCAGGTTGGGAACCACTGAGCTAGACCACGATGTCGCTTTAGCAGTGGCAGAGAGAGAGTTACTTCCCTGCTCTCTCCTTTCGCTATCTACACCTTCTCTAAAAGCCAAGACTAGCACATGAGTCAGGGGATGAGCTCGGGTGAGTCAGGGCTCATGGCTTCTTCTGAAGGTTGTAGGTAAAGACCTCAGCTGGACTCATAAAGCCCAGAATCCAGATAAGATGAGATCCCAGGAGGGTAGAAGCAACAGCCCTTAGGCCTCCAGGCCAACAGAAGAGGCAAAGCTCGAGCTTTGTCTTAGTAAGTCCTATTTTTATTTCCGTAAAGTCTTTTATTTTTATTTCAGACTTGTCGGTTAAGCTTCAAGGCCCGAGCAGCTTGTGACTAAAGCTCATGCTGTTCTACAGGCTGCTGTTGGGGGATTTGGCCACAGAACCTATTCCTTTTCCTTTCCATCTTTTTTTAAATTTCCATTAGAAATTTAAATCTATCACTGCCTCCACAAATTTTGTGTTTCTTCTCTTTTCACTAGCAAATTATTGACATAAGATTTTAATCACAGTATGGAGGTAACAGAATATATATTAAAATATTGAGGTTAAAGATATGTAAATTCTGAATTTAGTCAGATTTAATACATTTTATGTAGATAATTCAAATGATTCTGGAATTGAAATTTTTGTCATCCTGAGAGTTTTCTGTCAGTGATGTCGGATCATTTGGAGGTTGGGAGCTTACATTTTGATGTTGGATACTAATGTCAGGTGCTCTTTTCCCCCTAAATCATGAATCTCTTGAATCAGAGAAATTCAAACCTACTTGGTTATTTTAAAAATTTTTTAGTAGTGCTGAACCCTTGTTAAAATGTCATCTATTAATAGTTAAATTCTGAGAGCAATGACAACCTCAAGCAACTACATGAATGAATGACCCTCACAAACACAATGTTGAGCAAAAGAAACAAGGCAAAAGAATCTACAGTGTAATGATTCCACTTATACAAAGTCAAAAATAGGTGTGTGCTGTGTGCGACCCTATGGACTGTAGTCTGCCAGGCTCCTCTGTGGAATTTTCCAGGCAAGAATATGGAGCGGGTTGTCATTTCCTACTCCAGGGGATTTTCCCAACCCAGGGATCAAAACTGGGTCTCTTGCATTTCCTGCATAGGCAGGCAGATTCTTTACCACTGAGCCACCAGGAGAACACACCCCCTCAAACAGGCAAAATTAATCTATAAAAGATTGGTAATGTTTCCCTTTGGAGTGGAGAAGTGGGGCAGTGACAATGAGGAAGTGTAGGGGCATTTTCTGGGGTTCCTGCGATAGTGTAATTCCTGACCTTGATGTGGTTACGTAGCTGTGTTTGCTTAGTGATAGTCTTGAGCCAGAAAAGTACCATTTGTGCACTTTTTCTTTTTTCTGGCTGAGCCAGAGATGGGACTTGAGCCCACTGGAGTGGAAGCACAGAGTCCTAACCATTGGACCACCAGGGAAGTCCTGTGCCCTTTTCTATCTGTGTATTATAGCTCAGTAGAATTTACAATTTATTTAAAGTCTACACTTTTATTTAAACATTAATTTTTAATTTCATGGGAAATACATGAAAACATCCTCTGTAAAAAACAAAAAACTAGAATATTTTAGTTAGAGTAAGTCCTTTTTGGTCCCTTTCAAATCTTATATTCTCCCAAGAGGATATTGGTTTATCCTTTTTACATATATTATCTAAGTAAGGACATATAGAAAATATATAGTATCATTGTATGTGTCTTTAACTTCTGTGCTCTTTTTAAAACTGTCTGGATTAATAGACTTCATATTGCCTCTTTCAGTAGTACAGAGTATCAACAACATCTCTAAGAAACTTCTAATAATTGTCATTAAAATTATATATCATTTTGTACTACACTGTATAAACAAGTTTTTATCATATATGTACACTTACTTTTATATGTGTTCTATATGTGATATGTATTTTATTATATTATAGACCTATTATACAACTTGTAATAAAACCTATACAATGAAGGAGTCATTGTGTACCTGTCAGTTAGCAAGCCTCAAGGACAGAATTAAACCTGGAGATAGAAGCATATAAGAATCAACAGTAAGTGGCTGGCCTAACCTTCAAGGTAAGCAGAGAAAAGTTTGAACAGAAGTTTTAACATTTACAGAAAAGTGAAATTAACTAGTTAATTTACTGAGCTTTAGTCTCCTCATTTGTAAAAATGGGACTAACAATACCTATTTATCAAGAGTGATATGAGGACCAGGTGAGAAAATGCATTCAAGAGCTTGAGCGGTTTGCTCAAGGAGAGAGCCTGGAAGCAGGGGGTCCAGGTTTTAAATCCAAGCCGTTATGATGCTAGATCTTTAGACCTTAACTTCTATACTATCCTGCCACTAAAATGGCCCCCACAGCTAACTTCCTCAGTCTTATAGTCTTAATATGTTAGAATATCCTCTCCCTAAATTAGGAAGAATACTAATATTTATTCATCTATCCATCCATTCATTCATCTATTCATTCATTATTTTATTTATGTATGCCAGAAATCTCAGCTTTAATTGGTGATGCAAGACTCACTATTTAGGGCCTAGAGTTTGCTCAATGACAGAATTAGAATATTTGATAGAAAGAATAGCCTTTGGATTGGAAGGAAGACTGATGGAATGGATGAGTTCAAGTTTTAGTCCACAGTGAACAGTAGGACAGTTTGCCCCTCAGTGAACTGGTCTAATTTTTATCCTGAAAGTTAAAAATCCCTCACAAACATTTATTGAGATACACATGTACCATACAATTCACTTATTTAAAGTATGTAATACTATACTGTATTATAGTCAATTATACCTCAATGAGGGCTTCCCTGGTAGCTCAGCTGGTAAAAGAATCTGCCTGCAATGTAGGAAACCCTGGTTTGATTTCTGGGTCAGGAAGAGGCCCTGGAGAAGGGTTAGGCTACCCACTTCAGTGTTTTGGGGCTTTCCTGGTGGCTCAGATGGTAACGAATCCACCTGCAATGCAGGAGACACCAGTTCAATCCCTGGGTCGGGAAGATCCCCTGAAGGAGGGCGTGGTAACCCACTCCAGTATTCCTGCCCGGAGAATCCCCATGGACAGAGGAGCCTGATGGGTTATGTCTATGGGGTCACAAAGAGTCAGACACGACTGAGCGACTAAGCAGCACAGCATATCTCAATGAAATTAGGAAAAAACACTTATAATAGTAGAGTTGTATAACCATCACCACAAGCAATATTAGAACATTTCATTATCTCGGAAAGAAACCCCATACCCATTAACACTCACTCCCCATTTCTCTACTTCTCCCCCACAAGCCACTAAGCTTAGACAATCTATCTTCTGTGTCTAAAGATTTGCCTATTTTGGACATTTCATATCAGTGGAATCATACAATATTCGACTTTTTGTCTCTGGTTGCTTTTTTTAGTGTAATGTTTTCAAAGTTCACCCATGTTGTAGCATGTAGCAGTACTACCCTGCTTTTTTGGCTGAATAATAATCTATTATATGGACTTCCACTACAGAGGGCAGGGGTTTGATCCCTGGTGGGAGAGTTAGGATCCCATATCACATGAGTCTTGGCCAAAAGAAAGAAAGAATGTTAAAAAATTAAAAAATAAATAAAATGTCAAGTAAAACTGTAAGTTGTATACACGTAATGCCTATGAGAAGCTTCCCTGATGGCTCAGTTGGTAAAGAGTCTGCCTGCAATATGGGAGACCCAGGAATGACCCCTGGGTGGGGAAAATCCCCTGGAGAAGGAAATGGCAACCCACTCCAGAATTCTTGCCTGGAGAATTCCATGGACAGAGGAGCCTGGTAGGCTGCAGCCCTTGGGGTCACAAAGAGTCAGACACAACTGAGTGACTAACACTTTCACTTTCACAATGCCTATGAGATTTGTTTTTTTGATTTAAAGAAACACTTAAGTAGTCTAGTTTCAAAACTATAACTGTTTAACTTGAAAGCAAATGCAGTGGCTAATTAGGTAAAAATCTCTTAGCTTTGAAAATGATAAATTGTGGGTCAGGCAAACTGTACTTGATTGTTTTTTGGTCCAGTCTGGCAACAATCACTGATGGCTGCTTAAACTCCCATCTGATGGCTGCTTAAGTGACAAGTTCCTGGGGAAATTCTGTAACAGGTCATTTGGGACCCCCAAAATCCAGTCAATATTCTTAACATCACTAAATATGGGACACCCAGACATATTTCTTCAAATGTGACACAAGAGGAAGTACATACTACTGTCTATGAAATACTTTTGCCAAAATAACTGAACTTTAATCTAATCATGCTTCTAGATCTAACTACCAGTTTACAAAAAATATGGAGGCTAATAGAACAAGAAAAACAATACTACATGTCAAACAAATCTAGAATGTTGGAAAACCTAGAAGACCAAACGGTCCAGTTTATTCACCCAAAATATAGTATAGAAAGGAAACGGGGAAGTGGTATAAATCAAAATAATCTTAAGAGACATATAAACCAAATAAATGATATGGATGTCCTCTTCTTGAGTTCTTCAGATACAGAATAAGATATAATAGACGTGGTAACACTATCAGTTTTCTAAATGAGAGGGCACCTTTGGAATGAATTAAAGTGTTACTCAAAACCTTCCCAAGGTGACTTTGCGCTCATTAACTTAGAAACTGCAGATATAAATCACTGCATTTTTAAGGGAATCCAAGGAAATCATTCCTATCCATAAATTCTGGAGAGAAAATAGTTAATTAGTTTTATTATTTTACTTTAATTACTAGGAGACAGTATTTTCCTTCTCAACTCAAGTAGGACACACATCAACGAGTAGGAATGTATTTTAACAGTTACTGTATTACTCTATAACCATAAAAACACACTGACTCACTTCCATTTAAGCACAGAAGCTAAATAAGATCCAAGTGAAATGCTAGGAATGAGATGCCAACTAGAGGTTCAGGTTTTCATGGCAGTTCCAAAGTTCCCCTAAATCCCGAATGAATGGAACTTTGGAGTCAATCACACCTGTAACTATTCCTGGTTCTGATACAATTTGGTGAATTTGTACAGGTAACAATTATTAAAAACAACTCTGTGGAATTTACAAGGTATAATTTACAATTCTCAAATGTACAGTTTCATGATTTTAGTGAATTATACCATTGACCAACTATCACCAATTTCCATCACCCCATAAAGTTCTCTCCTGCCTATATTCAGCCAAACCTGACTCCCAGCCTGAGCGAACACTGATACACTTCCTATATCTACACATGCTTTTTCTAGGGAGAAGGCAATGGCACCCCACTCCAGTGTTCTTGCCTGGAGAATCCCAGGGACGGAGGAGCCTGGTGGGCTTCCGTCTATGGGGTCGCAGAGTCAGCCACGATTGAAGCGACTTAGCAGCAGCAGCTTTTTCTAGACATTTTATATAAATGGAATCATACAACACAGAGTCTTTTGCAGCTGGTATATTTTTAAGTTTCATCCATGTTATAGCATGTAGTTTCCTTTTAACTGCCAAACACTATTCCATTGTATGGATGTACCACATAGTTTGCTTGTTCACAAACTCAAAGGCTCTACTGTTCACCTATTATGAGTAATGCCACTACAAACATTTGTGTACAAGTCTGTTAACATAATTTTTCATTTCTCTTGGGTATAATGTCTAGAAGTGAAATTGCTAGGTATAGTGACTTTATGTTTAACTTTTTGAAAAACTGCCAAACTGCTTTCCCAACTTGCTGCACCATTGTACATTCCTACCAGTGATGTTTGAGGGTTCCAGTTTCTCCACATCTTTGCCAGTAAGTATTCTTTTCTCCTTTTGATTACAGACATTCTAGTGAGTATAAAGTGGCATCTCATAATCATTTCCCTAATGACATTGAGCATCTTTTCACATGTATGTCTCCATTAATGAAATGTCTACTCAAATCTTTTGTCCACTTTTTGATTAGATAATGTATCTTCTTATTGTTATGTGTTTTAAATTTTTTTTAAAAAAATTTAGTTTTGGCTGTGCTGAATTTTCCCTGCTGCATGGGTTTTTCTCTAGTTGTGGAGAGTGGGGGCTACTCTCTAGTTGGGTTGCAGTGCATGGGCTTCTCATTGAGGTGGCTTCTCTTGTTCTGGAGCACGGGCTCTAGGCACTCAGGCTTCCATAGTTGCAGCATGTGGGCTCAGCAGTTGCAGCTCCTGGGCTCTAGAGCACAGGCCCAATAGTTGTGGCACATGGGTTTAGTTGTTCCTCAGCATGTGGGATCTTCTCTGATCAGGGATCAAACCCATGTCTGCTGCATTGGCAGGCAGATTCTTTATCACTGGGCCACCAGGGAAGTCCCTAAGTGTTCTTAGTTTATTCTGGATACAAGTACTTTGTTGGTTATGTGATTTACATATATTTTCTTCTAGTCTGTGGCTAGTCTTTTTCTTTTCTTAATACATGACTTAAAAGTGTTACATTTCTATTAAGTATATCAGTTTTTTCTTTTATGGATCATGATTTTGGTGTCATATCTAGGTCATTTTTAACTCAACATCAAAAGATTTTTCCCCTTGGACTTCCCTGGGGAAGTCCTCCCAATGTAGGGGGCCTGAGTTTGATCCCTGGTTAGGGAACTAGATAGTGCATGCATGTTGCGACAAAGATCCCGAGAGCAACAACTAAGACCCAGAACAGCCAAAATAAATAATTTTTTTTTAAAAAGATTTTTCTCCTGTTTCCTTCCAGAAATTATGTAGTCTTAGCTCTTTTACATTTTGGCCTATGATTCATTTGAATTAATTTTTATGTATTGTGTGAGGTAAGGATCAAAGTTCTTTTCCCACTACACATGGAAATTTGGGGCTTCCAGGTGTAAAGAATCCACCTGCCAATGCAGGAGATGCAAGAAATGTTGGTTTGAGCCCTGGGTCTGGAGGACCCCCTGGAGTCGGAAATGCAACCCACTCTGATATTCTTGCCTGGAAAATCCCATGGACAGAGGAGCTTGGTGGGCTACAGTCCATGGGGTCGCAAAGAGTTGGACACAACTGAGTGACTGAGTAGCAGCAGCATACATGTGTATTCAGTTATCTCAGCACTATTTGTGTAAAAAAAAAAATTTACTGTTTCCCCACTGAATTGTTTTAGCACATTTGTTGAAAATCAAATTACCATAAATGTTAGAGTTTATTTCTGGGCTGTCTCTTCTGTTCCATTGATCTATACATCTATCCTTGTGCCAATACCACACTGTATTCATTACTGTAGCTTCATAGTAAGTTTTGAAATCAGACAGTGGAAGTCTCAGAGAAGGAAATGGCAACCCATTCCAGTATTCTTGCCTGGAGAATCCCAGGGACAGAGGAGCCTGGTGGGCTGCCGTCTATGGGGTTGCAGAGTCGGACACGACTGAAGCGACTTAGCAGCAGCAGTAGAAGTCTGCCTCTTTCACTTTTCTTTTTCAAAACTGCTTTGGGTATTCTGGTTCCTTTATATTTTCACATAAAATTTAGAATCCAACTTGTCAATTCTAAAAAGAGAAAGGACAGCTGGGGTTTTGATAGAGACTATATTGAATCTGTAGATCAATTTGAAGAGAACTGTCATCTTAACAAATGTTCAGTTTATAACAATGGTATAGTTATTTACCTGGATCTTTGATTTCTCTCAGCAATGTTGTGTAGTTTTCAGTGTATAGGTCTTGAATTACTTTCATTATATTTATTTGGATTTTTCCTATATTCTTGTAAATAAAATTGTTCTCTTTAATTTTCATATTGTTCACTGATGGCATATATAAATATATTTATTTCTGTATGTAGATCTTGGTAGACTTAAGTTTTTTTAAAGCTCCCATTTTGTCATATGTAAAAAGGAAATAGCTGCCTAGCAAGATTCTGTGCAGAATAATACACATTAAATTTCAGCAGAAGGCTAGAAATGAAACCCTCTTACACACACACACACACACACACACTTCAATCACTTAAAATGTAAGGTCACATTATTTTGAGGAAAGTGAAATGATCAGGATGAGGCTGGTACAGAAAACAGGAGCCAGTCACCAAGAGCATTATATCTGAATTTGCATAATAAAGGGATTTTACTGCATTTTCATTAGTGTAGCAAATAGATGTTTATTTATGTTTTCTGTCATCTGCATTACTGATTTTATAATCAGAACAACAAATGCTACTTCTTAAAAAGTAAAAATTAGTAATCCATTAAATTTCATAAAGAGGAAAAGTAAAAGGACACAGAAAGGCTTGAATTCAATTCGCTGAGACCAATTAAATATACTTCCAGAAAAACTGCACAGTACTAGCACTCAGGCCACAAAAGTTGTTGGTTTTTTGTTACTCAGTCATATCTGACTCTTTGGGACCCCATGGACTGCAGCACACCTGGCCACAAAAGTAAGGTGTGTAATTTATGAACTACTGGCAAGTTCAGCAGGCTGAGGTACAATGACTATAGAAGCAGATGCAGGGGACAGATTTCCCTGCGGGCTTAACCCATCCTAAATTCTCAAACTTCTAACAACTATGGCAGTTTTATTTTGTTTTTCCCCCTCAAATTTTGGCTGTTCGGCTTGTGGGATCTCAGTTTCCCAACCAGGGACTGAACCCCAGGCCACCACAGTGAAAGCACAGAATCCTAGCCACTAGACCACCACAGTACTCCCATATTTTGATCTATTTTAACATACTGGGTTTCCATTTAAGATTAAATTTAAATAAAGCATTCTCTTCTTTATAAAGTTTGAAAACTACTGATAAAAGAACAGAGTGAAACTGAGAAGCAGTCTAGTATTATAATCCGAACTGGGGGTTCATCATCCAAGTTTTATTCTTGTCAATACACACGTACAGTAAGTGAAAGGCACAGTTCTAGTTCTCACCTCTCAAATATGATGGCATTTTTTATAGATTAATGTCATTCATACAATAAATACTTGTTGAGTGTAACAAGCACAATATTCAAACACCCAAGGTAAAATAATAGCAAGGAAAGAGAATAAAGAGCGTCTTGGAGGTTATCGGCAAAGTCTTCAAAGATGACTCTGAGAGCATAACAAGTCTCCTGATCGATTAGAGAAAAAAGGCAGAAGCACTATAGACAGAACTACAAGTTTAAGAGGGCTTCCCAAGAGGCTCAGTGGTAGAGAATCCACCTGCCAATGAACGCGAGTGGGGTTCCACCCCTGGGTTGGGAAGATCCCCCGGAAGAGGAAATGGCAACCCACACCAGTATTCTTGCCTGAAAAAGCCCAAGGAACAGAGAGGCCTGGCCCGCCACAGTCCATGGGATCACAAGCAGTCGGACACGACTGAGCACGCACACTCGAGTTTAAGAATATGGAATTAATAGTAAATAGGGTCCACTGAATGGATTGCTTACTTTGCTGTGTAGTCACTAAGTCCTGTCCTGCTCTTTGCGATCCTCTGTCCATGGGATTTTCCAGGCAAGAATACTGGAGCGGGTTGCCATTTCCTTTAAGCATACAACAACCCATGGAAGAGAGACTGCTATCCCTGTAAACAGACGGGGGTAGGCCCAGATCACATAAGTCTTCGTTGGCAGGGCCGTATTTGATAGTAGGGTTGCCCAAGTTCAAAGTTGAGAGCCTGGGTTCAAACAGGTAACAATAGAGGCATGAAGCAATATGGTGCTGCTGGAAGGGAAGTGGTGAGCAGTGAGGCTCACCTAACTAACGGAAAACCCGGACGAGATGGGTTGAACTGGAATCGGAGGGATCGGTATAAACGCACGATTTCATGTGTCTATACCCATCCTAGCTCTGCCCGCTGAAAAGGCCTAGAAGCAATGACACACCAAGTCTCATTCAATGGTGGGGTTAGCAAGGATGTCTCCCGTTTCGGCCCTGCCGGCAGGCTTCTCTGTCACATTCCAATGCCCTCTCGCCACAGACCCGTTGTCCTTCATCTGCCTGCAGCCGGGAAACCTCCAACCCCCGCGAAGCCTTAGAAAGCCGGGCAAACCGCCTGGCAACTCAGCTACCATTACCGCGGGTCAGGAACAAGACGCCGACAGGAAGAACCCGGAAGGGCGGCGACCCTAAAGGCGAAGCAGGCGCGGGAGCCGGGCTGGCGCCGTAGGCGGGGCCTCGGGCTCATTTTTTTCTTATTGGGGTTCACGGCTGCCAGTCTCGGCCTCCGTGCTCTAGGTTGTTCGGCAGCGGCTCCGGCTCTCTTCCGGGAGGACGATGGACAGCCAGGGCAGGAAGGTGGTGGTGTGCGACAACGGCACCGGGGTAAGCGCTCGGCGGGGAGACTGCAGCGGCTCCAGGCCGGGGCGCGGATGTGCTGGGGGCGCGCGGGCCTATAGCGCTCATGGCTGCACCCCTGGGCCCTCTGCCGCCCAGGCCAAGGGGCGCTGGCCAGCGCTTTCCGCCCGCGTGGGTGTGGGGCTCGAGAGGGCTGGACCCCTTAGTATCCCTGAGCCGGGCACTCCCGCAGCTTGGGGTCAGGACGGCGGGCGAGGCCGGCAATGGATGGGGTTCCCACCTGCTACCGGGCCGGGGCCGGCCCAGCGCTCTAGCCGCAGGAATTTGGCTCGAGGGCTGGAGGAATAAAAGGCTGGGCTTGTGCGTTGCGAAAGGGCTTCTCTCTTCAGGGTCGCCGGTGTGTAAAAAGGAAAAAGGGCAAGAGGCCTTCCTCTTCTGTATAATTGAAGATACGGAACAGGAGGCAGGAAACGGGTTTAAAGAAAAAAGGGAAGTGCTGTCATGCAATGAACCTCAGTCCTTTCGCAGTTTTTGAGGCTTTTGTTGTTTTGTTTTCTGAGAGGAGGGAAGGCCAGATCGGCTGTGCATCATTTACTTTATGTTCTCCACGCTGGAAATTTGGCCCAGGTGCAGCCCCGCAGAGACCAGTATGTTTCCGTGCTTGATCTTGATCCTTTAAGGCCCAAGTATTGCTTCCACTAACCTTAGGGAAGTTAATCAGTTTGGGTTCCCCTCCTCCTTTTTTTCCTTATTGGCAGACTACAGTTAATGTTAGTATTTAAGATCCTAAATATGCAAATAATTGTAAAACTCGGAGTAAAACACTGATTTAGACATTATTTGAAAGTTGTTTCTTTCAGTTGCCCTCCCCCCAATTAAAAATGCATTTTAGGCAGCAAAGTCAGCAAATCAGAATACAGAACTGTTACTTATTTTGGATGAGTTCTGTAGTGGTCACTTCCCCCTGCAGTACAGCAATTTCTAACCATTTTGAAGCTGCAGTATTTTGTCACTTTATCCCCTTCCTTTCATAAATGTAATATATGAATTAAAATAGATTCTGTATGAACTTCATCACTTTGGAAACTGGATCGTTGAGGGGAAAAAAGAGCTGATATTCACCGCCATAATACTGCCCTTGATTGAATTTTTACTAGCAATGATTATACTAGCTTTATCTGAACTAAGTTGAAAATGGAAGAGAGTAAGAAGAGTGTTATCATTTAATATGCCGTTCATACAAAATAGCATAGTACTTAAAAAGAGGCAGATTCATCACTACAGAAACATGTTAAAAATTTATTTCCATTTATGTGTGTGTTCTTTATTAAAGTTATTTATGTGTCCACAAATGTGTAGGTGTATGAAAGTTTCGAAGGGATTTGTGAGAAATATATATTCATAGTGGTTATCTGTGAGACTAGAGATAAGAGTGAGGTCAGGTGGGAAGGACTTCATGACTCAATTATTGGGAAAATGTTCTTTGTTTTTTAACAAACTATGTAATGTTAAACTGTCTTTAAATGAAATTATAAACGTGTTCCTTTTACAGTTAAAACTCAGTTTAAAGGTGAAGTGAAGTCACTCAGTCATGTCCGACTCTTTGCTACCCCGTGGACTGTAGCCTACCAGGCTCCTCTCTCCATGGGATTCTCCAGGCAAGAATACTGGAGTGGGCTGCCATTTCCTTCTCCACCGGATCTTCCCGACCCAGGGATCGAACCCCGGATCTCCCAAATTGCAGGCAGACGCTTTAACCTCTGAGCCACTGCTTTTAAAAAAAAAAATTGGCCTAATTCCCCCCTGTAGTCTCAAATTGACATCTAAATAAATGTAAATCTTTGAAAAATTGATACTAATGTATTTTTTTGTGACTATGCCAGTTTTTTTTTTTTTTTTTTAGAAATTGAAGTCAGTTATATTTTAATGGATTCCTCCAGCCCTGAGCAGCCTTGATTAAAACAGGAGAGAAAGAAAATGTGGGCCAAGAGAAATACTTCCTCAGATCTCAGTGATGCTTTATTGAGACTGTGCTGCTAAGTACGGTTATCATCTTGATTTTACACACTTTCATCAGCCTTTTTGGAGAAGGAAATGGCAACCCACTCCAGTATTCTTGCCTGGAGAATCCCATGGACAAAGGAGCCTGGTGGGCTACAGTCCATGGGGTCACAAAGAGTGGGACACGACTCAGTGACTAACACACACACCTCTTTGAAGGACAGTGAAACCAGTTTTTGTAGTGTATGTCTTTTCTTAATATTTAATTAAAAAGAATTATTTTTTCTCTTTCTTAAATTTTTTTTTTTTTTTTTTTTTTGGCTGTGTGGCATGTGGTGATCTTAGTTCCTTGGCTAGGGATGGAACCCACGCCCCCTATAGTGGAAGCACTGGACTGGCAGGGAAGTCCCATAATTAGTTTTATGTTACTGTTTCATTAGCTTGTTAAAAAACTCATTGTATATTTGATTAGCCTTATGTCTAATCTATAATTTAAGAATCTTGTTTCTTAAGACAAAAGATAAGTTACTGTGACATAAGTAGAAAAGTGTAGTTAATTCAAACAAAACCTTGTGTAATATTTGGCATTGTATTTCTAATTACTTGAAACATCCAGATTTTCTATAGGACATGATTGACTTCATGAAGAAACGTCATGAAGAAAGCTCTGATATAGTACGTAGTCAAAAATGCTATGATATTTCTGAAAATTTAGAGAATTGGGAGCCACTTAGAGTCTGTATTTCTTATGCTTGATAGTCCTCTTGATTTTATTTAGGTACCTGATGGTCTAATGATTCCTCTATGATTAAGAAGATAATAAAATTTAGTTTCTAAAAATTTATGAGAATAGTTGTTACTCTAAAGCAACTTGCCTCTTAACACATTTTAGGTTTTAAAATTATAGGCCATTTGAGAAGTTGAATTTTTTTTTAAAGCCTCTCTCAGTTCAGTTCAGTTGCTCAGTCGTGTCTGACTCCTTGCAACCTCATGAATCGCAGCACACCAGGCCTCCCTGTCCATCTAAATCGAAAGCCCTAAGGGTAGATGAGTTCTTATGATCACATGCCAGATTGTGGTCCTGCTCTTCGACCTCTCCAGCTCCCAAGCTGACCAGTGCCTCTGTAGGGCCTCCTAGAGGAGGAAAGCTCATCCGATTCCAATACCTTATGCGCTTCATCCTCATAACCATCCAAACCTAAAATGGAGCCTGTGTAAACCGCCACCTAAAATAAAGCTGCAGAAAGTGGCCAGATAGGTGAAGATGTGGAGATCTGCTTCAGTTTAGGTGCCTTTCAAGGGTTGGGCCCAGGCCCCTGATGTTGTGTATTCTTTTGCCAAACTTGAGTGATTTCATCAACATTGAGTTAGTTTACTGACAGTGAAGACTCCTGGAGTGCCTGCAGAATTTTTAGGGTCCAGTGATACAAAGTAGCTTGTAGTGTTAAGATAGTTACACTTTTTTTTTTTAATTGTACTTTTATAATTCACATTTGTAGTTGATTACAGCTTGCTTTATCAGGCTTAAACAAATTTATATGTTGGATTTAGGAGTATTTGAAGTAGAACCAAATCAAAAGTAGATTTGGTTTAACCCTAGAAAATGCTTTGGAATAAACAATAAATATTTTGGTGGTCTAAGATCAGAGTAATCACTATGCAATTAAATTATTATATCAGTGCCATTTGTTTAAAATAATAAAGGAAAAATACAAATTAAGTAAGCCCAAATGAAGCTTTATAAATCCCAGTTTGTTTTTTGAGGGGAGAAAGATCCCTTTAGAGCAAATGTACATGGGCTTTTTTTTTCTTCTTGAAAGAAAATTATATTGTTCATGATCTTACCATTTGATGACTCAGTGGGAAGTAGGGGAGCCTGTTTAAACCACAGTGCTATGAAGAGGAAACTATATATGGTAAAGTCTGTTTCTTAAACAGCCTTATTGCACACAGTGAGAGAAGAACTAAGTCACTAGGTCTTAAAATGATTGAAGTGGGGGGAGGTATTTCAAGAATTAAAGTTAATGCCAAACAAGTAGTTGAGAAAAGAATATTTTCTTTGTGTTTTATTACATTATGGTTTAGATCTTTAAAAAAAAAAAAAATACTGGCTTTTTTGCAATAAAGGAAATGCCGGGTTGTCTGTTGGTTATATATTACTGAGAAATAGATCATTGTAATTATATTCTTGTTATTTTAACTGCTGTGTTGACATATGAAATAATGTGATGTAGTGCAGCTATTGCCATTTTGACCAAACACTAGTTCCCTGTAGGAATGCTAGCACTGGATTACTGTGGCAGCATCTACTTCCAATAAGCTACTGCTTAATCAGAATAAATAATTTCATTAATTAGTGATTGCTATCTTTAATTTGAACTAAAAGCCAGCTTTCCATTTTTTAATAATTTTTAAAATATTTATTTTAATTCATGTATTTATTTGGCAGCACTAGGCTAGTTGTTCCCATGGATGGAGGAGCCTGGTAGGCTGCAGTCCATGGGGTTGCGAAGAGTCGGACACGACTGAGTGGCTTCACTTTCACTTTTCACTTACATGCAGTGGAGAAGGAAATGGCAACCCACTCCAGTGTTCTTGCCTGGAGAATCCCAGGGATGGGGGAGCCTGGTGGGCTGCCGTCTATGGGGTCGCACAGAGTCAGACATGACTGAAGCGACTTAGCAGCAGCAGGCTAGTTATGGCATACGGGATCTTTAGTTGTGGCATGTGGGATCTAGTTCCCTGATCCCTGGTCTCCCTGCATTGGGAATGCAGAGTCTTAGCCACTGGACCTCCAGAGAAGTTCCTTCATCTTTTAATAAAGCACAAGGCACTTGGCAAATATTTTGTCCTGTGAAATATACTTGAACAAGAATTTTACCTCCCCAGCCTCCTGGCTGCACGAGGCGGGGGACACGACTTGACTTAGGCTCTGTCCCAGGCTCCTCCTCCCCACCTTCGCCTAGTGTTAAGATTTCTCAGTTTAATCATTGGTTTACATTTAATATGCTGAAAATTTCTTTTACAAATGTGTAGATTCTTTTTTTCATTCATTTTATAATTTTCTTTAAGAACGTTTATACCCATGGACACTTCTGACCCACCTAGTGTGTTTATCTGCTCATTATGTCACTACATAAAAACTTAATGTGTACACTGTATTTGCTGTCTATATTTGGAATATATGTATAAATTATGACTAAAGCTGATATTTGTCTCGTGGTCATGACAGATTTTATTTATGTAGAAATCTGAATATAGTGGCATAATGAGAAGAGATTCTCTGGTCTTACATCTGATTTCAGTTCACATCAAGTGAGCTGGCTTTTGGCCTAAGGACTAGAGAGTTTGATTTAGAAGAGACGAGTGTGAGAAGTTTTTTTCTTTTAATTTGAATAGACTAGAAAATACTAAGTAGTAGTCTTTTCCTATGCGGCAGTTGTCGCTCCAGCTCTTTCTGGGTCAGATTGATAAATTATTTGGGAAGATATTGTGGAAAAATGAACTAACGCTTCTGAATTCTGTTGAACACTTTTTTTAGAGTAGGAACTAGATTGTTCTTCACTATCAACCACTATGCAAGTAGAGGTAGGTATGAGCAAGCAGGATATCTATTGCATATGCCATCATATCACACTTACTTCAGCCTTGGAAGGTAATCCAGAAAGAATCGTATCATGGTTTTAGGTTTTAGAAAACCTAGGTTCAGTGGCAAACTGAGCAGGACTAGGTTTTGTGGGTTTGGAAGAAAACCTATTTGAATGGAATATTTTATGTAGATTCTAAAATGTGAACGTGAATGAGGGGATATGAATTCAGGTGGTATTGGAAATGTGCAATTTTTAAATTTTAGACAGATTTTTTTCAGACTAGTAGCTTCAGTCTGCTGAAGACATGATTTTAACATATTTTTTTAAAGCACTATTTTTAAAAGACTTGCAGTTATGCATGGCTGAATGTTCTAGGCTATTTATAATTAAATGTTGTTCATCAACATCATTTCTAACAAGGTTGTCTTTGAAATAGAAATTTTGTATTTTAGAGAGTTAGTCAGAAGTCAGTGAGTTTCAGATTGTTGCTAGCTTTTACCACCATCAAACAAAACAGTTCCTTGTATGTAACAGCTTTCTGTCCACTTTTGTGTTATTTCTGTCATATGTCACATTCAGGTATTGTTTTTCTCCTTAATTCTTCTAAGAGAATGTGGTGCCAAATCCATGGAACAATAGATTGTCTCAATATTGAACATATTCTCTATATTAAGATAATCATAGTATTGTACTCTTGAGTCAGCAGCAAAACTTTTCATTTTTATTGATCAGTTAAATAATATGCACCTAGTATGTGTCAGACACTGTTCTAGGTTTTGGGGATTCATCGGCAGACACAAAAGTGTTTGCACAGTGCACTGTACATTGAACAAAATCTTGTTAAGGAAATGGCAGAGGTTGACGACAGCTCCTGTCTTCTCCCTCCCACCCTGAAGTTTTTAGCTGCCTTTTCCTTGTAATGGCTGCTCTTAAAAGTAAGGCTAAACAGACTGTATTATTGATGTAAGCATTAAAAACCCTTGGTTCTATTTTCAGTTTTACTGTAGTGGTTAAATCTCCTAGTGTATCTGTTTCTTATTCATAAAGTGGAAGTATTAGAATCAACGCAACATCCTCATTGGAGAAGTACACTATCTGAATATGAACTTATGTCACCTGGTATTACTAAATGTTTCTCTAAATATAAAAATGTGAACAGCCAAAAATGCCTAATAAATGTTTATTTTAACTTGATGCTGGTCCGGATGCCATTTAATTTTCCCATTTTGGAAAACGGTGTTACTTATGTGAATTGCTGGACATGAATGAAAGCCTGCTTTTTTGTTCTGTTCATTTCCTGACATTTCTTTTAAAAATCCTTAGCATTCATTGAATGCATTTGTCCCTTCCTTGCTGTGTGTCAAGGCAGCAGGTTCCAGCATGCACTGCCTAGCTTAGCTCCCTTGAGGCTTTCCCTAAGTTAAGAGTTAACCAGTCAAGAAATGGGAACTCTGGTAGTCGTGCCGTGAAGGAAACAAATGGAGGATATGATAGATGGGGTGATTACTTTGGGTAATTTGAAAGCACCAAAAGTTTAGAATATTGTATAAATGCAAAGCAGTACTTTTCAGATACAGTTTTGGATAATAGTGTAAAGACTTTGACACTAACCCACTTTTACTGTTCTTTTCCAGTTTGTGAAGTGTGGATATGCAGGCTCTAACTTTCCAGAACACATCTTCCCAGCTTTGGTTGGAAGACCTATTATCAGATCGACCACCAAAGTGGGAAACATTGAAATCAAGGTAATACTTTACTTATTGACAAATGAGGAGCAAAACCTACTGAAGTGTTCTTTGAATTAAGTAGTTTTAAAATGTGATGCCTTGAAAAGCAAAAGGAGGAGGGCCTAATTTCTTATATTTTAAATTTTTATCAACACGTGAAGAAAGGCACAGAAACTGAAAGTAATTTCGTCTGACTTTTAAGTATAGCTTGATGGCATTACTCTCTGAATACAATAAAAATAAGATTTTTATGTTGATGTGAATGCTGTATTAGTGACTTAAAATCCTATAATATAATTTTAAAAGAAGTCAACCTGGTATTTTTATGTCTTTCAATTCCATATATTTGTCATTCAGTGTTAGTGTCTCTTTGGGAGCTGAAACTTCTCCTTCCATGTTCTCATGGCCTGATACCCCTACATTTTTATATAGCTAGCCAGGAAAAATAGAGTGTGCATCTTATTGGTTCCTTTTTTCGCCAATATAACTGATTTCCATAGTGTGCAGGAGGCAGCTGTGCAAGTCTTTATTTGACCTTGCATCATTTATCTTAGGACAAGGAGAAGGGAAGGAACGTTGTCATTGCCTACGTACCGTTCTTAACATGAGATTGGACCATAATAGATTTTTATCTTCTATTGAAGGAGTTGGAAATCAAAAGGGAGTTACAATATTTTAAGGGGGAAAAAAAAAAAGATCAATCAAAAGTCGGTGGTTACCACTTGACTTGAAAATCTTCAGATAGCCTAGGGATCAGGTTAGGTTATACGAAATGTAGTAGAATTTAGAAGCCATTTTATGAATCATTTGTGAACAGACTAGCGTCATTGGTCCTATCTGGACAGTCCTTGGCAAGACTTCAGAGACTTTGTTAGGTTGTAAGTTAAGATACCCGTCTTGGGGACGTTTATTTGAGGTGTCTAGGAAGCTGGTAATAGTAGACATTTGCTGCTTAAGAGCTCTCTGCTGTGGGGACTAGAGAATTGAGTTACATGATGAATAAAAACACAAACTGAAACTTAGGTTCTGTGATAATTTTTTTAAAGACTTAAAAGAGTGAGTGATTCTGGCCTCTGTTTTATTACAACCAGAAGAGTGAGTGATTCTGGCCTCTGTTTTATTACAACCAGAAGAGTGAATGATTCTGGCCTCTGTTTTATTACGAAACTCTCAACATGAGAGTTTTTTGGTTTGGGTTTGTTTTTGTTTTTTTTAGGATCTTTTGGGAATTTTATAGAATCCCATATTCTCTTTTTGTTAAGTCCTTTCATTCTGATTGAATTCCATCTTAAATGAACTTCAGCTTAAAATTTAGCTAATAATAGTGATAAGGAAAAAGTTTTTTTTTTTAATAATGTTGGAAGTCACTTTTATTCAGTATCAGCCTTTTAAAGAAGAATGGCTTTTTAATATACTTTATGGATAATAACATTTTTGAAGTATTAAGCTACATCCCATATAGCTATTTTTATTGTCCAACATAGTCACAAATAATTACCATTATTTTTCACTCCCACTTTTCTTGCTTTTTAAGGGCAAGTGATAGAAATGAGACTAGGAGATACTCAAGACATTTTTGCTAAGGAATTCCCCAGTAGCATTTGCTTGTATGGTTTGTCAGTCTGTTAGGTTGGTTTACTTCTGTTCAATCTGCTTAATCTTTTTAAGTCTTTCAAGTTAATTTGTTCTTCGAGTAGAAAACAGTGAAAGAAAAGAGAACTGTGTCAAATTTAACTTGACTACTAGAGCTTGGAAAATCACTCTAAACACCCTTTACCTACTCAGCTAGACCTTTTCTGCTGTTTATTTTCCTTAATTAAGGTTCTTAAATTCAGTAACAAATGAAAGAAATTTGCCTTTTTTGGAATACCTATGCCTAGTGGATTGATTTATACTTTTTGTGTCTTGTTACCTAAAATGTGGTAGACTGAAAATTGGAAATTTAAATTTAAAGTTTAATGAGTTAACTTTCATTCAGGAGTAATAACTGTCCGTGTTAATTTGGCCCTAATTATTAACTCCGTAAACTGTAGTAGTACTGCATCTGCCTCGACCTAATTTGTCTGTATTGCTTGTATGTTTAAAAATTTCAGTGAGGATTTTATTTAGGCCTTTTCTGACTCTTGCTTCTACCTTCTCTCTCTTCACCTTTCTTGACCTGTTGAAGTAGAATAACAAAAAGATGGTAAGTGAGGTTACACACATGCTCTCTGTTTGTTTACCACTTTTGCTTGGTGGGACAGTAGTTGTTGTTTTGTGTCCTGTTAGTATTGGGGAGGGGGGTGGTTCCATGTTTTAATTTCTGAGAACTTTGGTTTTTAACCTTCTTCATTGCTTCAATTTGGTAGCAACTAATGAAGTCCTGTGCTCTCCTGATTGCACACAATGGACCAAACCAGAACTAATCGCTAACATAGTTTTGAATTGTTTTGTGTTTTTTGTAGATGAATGTTACGATTAAATGGAATGTAGTGTGCATTATGTTAGAAACCAAGTGGCTTTCTTAGGATATGTGTGATCCAGAAAAGTGGGGTGAAGTTGTTGCATTTGGATCAATTCACTTTACTGACTGCTGTTAAATTGAACGTTGCCTGTCATAGCCTGTATATGTATATATTTGCATCTGGTACAGTATCATACGTGTATTTAATAAACTAGGTAAGATTGTAATGTGCAAATGAACTATAAATAGTAAAGGAGAGAAAAAGAGATTAATTTGTTTCCTGTATTATCCTTATTTATGAGCAGATTTTACATTATCTGATTATAAATAAGAAAAAGGTAGAAGTCTTGTAAGACTTTTCCATTGACAATGGATTTTCCCTCTAAATAAATACCATTGTGCCTTTTTCATTTGAACTAGAACTAGACACCTCCCGGCAATTTAGTCTTTTATTGTATTTTTCTGTGATAGTCTTAAGTTTTTCTGTAGTAGATATTCTCAAGTTTGTTTTTAATATTATTTGTAAATAGCTTTGACAGAGATAAATATCAGGCCTTTCTAGTGATAAGTATTTTAGCTAGTAACAGTAACTAGTTAAACTAGTGGCAAGTTTTCTTTTGAATAAACAAAAACATGGAAAACTGGAAATTACTATATTCTAAATAAAAGATCATGCATTTGTCTTAAAATCCTAAGGAGATTAAGAAAAGAGAGTAGTTGCAGAGAACTCTTTAATGTTTTTTATGAAATTTCTTTCTAGGAATTTAATT
Source organism: Okapia johnstoni (assembly GCA_024291935.2). Classification (NCBI taxonomy): domain Eukaryota; kingdom Metazoa; phylum Chordata; class Mammalia; order Artiodactyla; family Giraffidae; genus Okapia; species Okapia johnstoni. The sequence continues at coordinate 75,885,093 of CM044306.1, read as the reverse complement.
GTGGTTTTAGAGTATATTTGCTCTACTTTCCAATTTGAGGTGACATTGTTCAGAATGATTCTTGGCGTATCTCATCTACACTGCTTGCTTTTCATAAAATATAAATGCCTTTAAAACAGCATCTCAGACAGTTACTGTAATTTTTCATTTTTTCAGATAATAGGTGATGGTTTAGGCTTGAGGTCCAGTGATGAGGTGGGTGGTAAAAAAAAAAAAAAAAAAAAAAACCAAGGCCTGATCTGACCACTTGTGATTTTGATCTTGGAGATGAAGGCAAGTTCCATAAAACTCTTATCATTTTGAAGTTTTGGAAGTTGAAATGTTTTAGGGAAAACTGTGTTTTAGGATTTTTTGAAATGAAATTTTAGATAAATTTTTGAATTAGGTAGCTTGAGTTACTCAAGAATGTTTGCACTAATTTGACAAGTTAATACTTGTTTTCCTCCATTTTAAATGTCCTCTTTGTTCAGAGGGATGGTAAGATACTCGATGCCAGATGTTTCTTTCAGTTAATTCTTCATAGTATGTGTGCCCTAGAAGTAGCTACATGACACTTTTATTTTGAGTTGGTATTAGATCAGACATACGTAGGCCCCTATTCTTGCATGGAATAAGAACTAAATAGTCAGATGTAATTAGACCAGATTTATACTAAATTTGTTGAAATATAGTTGTGAATATGTATCAGTGATATAAACCATCTTAATTATCTAATCTGTTATTACCTTGTATAACACAAAGATATAGTCCAGAAAAAAGTAACTAACATTGTATATTAAATTATATTGATGGCCAGAAGTCATATAGGTATTTGGAGATATAGATTCCTCCCCCTGACATTTTATTATGAAGTGTTTGGAATACACAACAAAGTTAAAAGAATTTTACCATGAAACCCATACATCCATCACCTAGATTCTGACATTAATGTTTACTATACTGATATATCACACATCTATCCATTTATCCATCTGTTAGTCCATCAGTGTATCTTGTCTTTCAGTGTATTTGAAATTAACAGTATTCTTCTCCCTAAGTAATTCAACAAATGCATGTCATTTACTGGAATTCTCTAATATAAGAATTTTAGTTTTTCATTTTTGTATCAGATAATTCTAAATAGTTAATATTTAAGAAATTTGAGTATTAAGGCATGGTACATTAATTTTATATGAAATTTAGTTGCAACAGAAACATTTTAGTGAATATTTCTAGCATCTGCTTTAATGTTTTTCCTTTTTGTTGCTTTCAGTGGATTTTCCAGTGGTTTTTTTTTTTTTTTTTTTTTTTGGTTGTTGTTGTCTTTAAATAGAGTCCTCACCCTGGTTTCTTTCTTATCTCTTTTTTTTTTTAATCATTGTTTTAAAATTTTTTAAAGTCATATATTTATTTAAACCTCTGTTTTAAAACATCTTAAGATCTTACAGCAAATAGTAGCTATTTTTGATACCAGGATTTTTTTTCTGAATTCATCAGTATATGTTTAAATCAGAATTATTTAGTATTTTGACTACTCAATTTTTAAAGTAAGTTTTAATTCTGAGACATCATTAGCCTTATACACATAAAATTTGACTTTGAAATGTGGGTTATCTTAAGTATGCGCTCATTGGAGACAAGACTTGTGAGTATTCTGCTTCTTGGGTGATAGCGTAGTTTTCCAGTATTATGCTTTAAGATTGGAAATGTTGGCTTATGAGATAATTTTAAAGAAGAATTTCTTCTCTGTATCTTAATTTTTTGTATCTCTACAAATTATCTTTCATCTTGGTGAGGCACATATTGAAGCTTAATTTCAGTTCTAATTGAGGCATATCTAGGTAGATGTTTGTGAAATTTACAAGTTTGTGGTGCATATATCCATTATTACAGTATAATAAAAATCATTTTATATATTGCTTCTCATTATGCTGTATAGAACTACACTTATCATTTTGATATTTAGTACAAAGAAATGTGCTGCATGCATTGAGCATTTTTCTACAAGATTTTTTTTTTCCCTGATGTGCTATCTCACATAATCACAGGCCTTATTTTTTGAACATTTGAGCAAAAGAAAGAGATGAAACCTCATACAAACCCCTCCAAAATATGAAAATGTGGGGTTTATTTGTGCTAATGCTCTTCTTTTGGAAACATATTTATTAAAGGTAAGGTCAATTTATTGATTTAAACCACATTGTACATAAAAACTTATTATTCATGATTAAGATTTGCAAGACATTGTTCATGAAAGGAAAGATCTTTTTAACTTGTGGAATGAAGAAATTTATCTGAAAGTGCCAAAAATATTAAAATTAATTATTCCCCAGTTTTCCAAAATATGAGAGGATAATTTTCTGACGGTATTTTATGCAAAAATTTGGCCTAAAGCTTTGATATTATAATTTTCTAGGATCTTATGGTTGGTGATGAGGCAAGTGAATTACGCTCAATGTTAGAAGTTAATTACCCTATGGAAAATGGCATAGTACGAAATTGGGATGACATGAAACACCTGTGGGACTACACATTTGGACCAGAAAAACTTAACATAGATACCAGGAATTGTAAAATTTTACTCACAGAACCTCCTATGAACCCAACCAAAAACAGAGAGAAGATTGTAGAGGTAAGTTTTTAGATGGGTTGTGCATATATGTGTTTCTGTGATGCGATATTAAAGCAAATTTTTTGTTTTATCTTACCTCTGTTGTTGAGAATAAAGAAGATAAGAATAATTGTTACTTTCTCTCAGATCCTGTTTATTGAGCACCTAAGTAATATGTTAGTCATTATAAGTAGAATATACCAGTAAACAAAGCAAAATCCTGCTGCTATGGAATTTACCGTCTAGCAGGGGAAAATAGACCGGTAAAAAAGTGAGTTAATTGAATGGTTTATTAGAAGATATTAGATGCTACAGGAGGGGTGGGAAACAGTAAGGGAGATCGGGCATGTAGGAAGGCTGCATTTTTCATAGGTTGTGGTAGTACATGTCTGTAAGGTGATATTTAAACGGAGGGAGTTAGCCAGTAACTAACTGGGGGAAAAGCATTCCAGGCAAAGGGAGTAACCACTGTAAAGCTCTTGAAATGGGAGTAAGTGTGGCATATTAGTCAGCAAGGAAGCCAGTGTGGGAGAGCAACAGGAGATGAGGTGGGAGAAATAATGGGGCCAAATCATCTAGGGCCTTATAGGCTCTTATAGGAAATTAGATTTAAACTCTGAGTGAAATGTAGGGCTGTTACAATCTAGACATGCAGACTGATTACACTGAGGTGACACCAAATAATGATGATTAGGATTAGGGGTAATAGCAGAAAAGGTAATGAGAAGTGGCCAGATTGTGGCTCTGTTTTAAAGGTAGGGCCAAAAAAAAAAACCTGATTTCTTAAATACATGTGATAGAAAGGTAACTCCGAAAGTTTCTCTTGAGCAAAGACTGTGAGTAGAACAGGATTTGAGAGGGAAATGGATCAGGAGTTCAGTTTTGGACATGTTAGGTTTTCTTTAGACATCCAAGCAAAAATGGTTACATATATAAGGTCAGGTTAAGGAGAAAAGTCTGAGACTGGAGGTATAAACTTGGGAGTCACGAAGATATAGATAATATAGTTAACCAAAGAAGTGATAGCAGACAGTGGGGAGAATACTGAGGGCCAGGGAGATGGGAGGGCTCGGGAAAGGAGGTGGAAACAGTAACGAGGTAGGCAGTTACAGAGAGCAAAAAGTCTACATTCTTAATACTTTAGATAGGTAACTTTTCAACAGTTATCTTTCATTTTGTTATATATGAGGTAGAAATTTTTAATTACTTTGTATTTTATTAGCTTTCCAGATACTGCTCAATGTAAGTAAATATTGTTTTACTCATTGACTATGTTGAGATGTAGATGGAAATTTTAGAAGAGATTTAAAATTTTTGTATTTTCATATTTTGATATCATGGTTTTAGCTACAGAATCCATATCATTTCCTATGGTTCATATTTTATTTTTTTTCTCCTAGCCACCCCTGAAACTATGAAAGATGGGCTTTATTGTATTTATATTTTAATTGTGCTTTATACTTTCTAAATGATTTATAGTCACTAATAGTTTGTAATAGATAAGTGGTCATTTATAATTGCTCTGTATTTTTAGCAATGCATTGCAAAAACAGAATGCAGAGATACTTTTGAATTAAATCAAGAGGTTACCAGACAAGGAAACCTCTTTTAAAAAATTAATACAGTAGCAGAATGGAAACCAAGTTTTCTTTCAAGTGAAAATTCATGGAGATGGCATTTGCTATTTAGTGGATAACATCATATCTGTCATCCACTAACCAACTATTTGACTAGGACAGATACTTTTTTTAATCTGCAGAAATGACAAGAATTAGTCTTAACTACACATTCTTAAGGTCTCTTCTTAGTTTAATGCTTTTTACTTGTAAGTACAAATTTGACTATGACTGATAATGCCCCATTTTAATCTCATTCAGGAAGTTGTTTCTGAACTACAAATACTTCTTAATGATCTTATGAATAAAAACAAATTTTGACAGACTGTCAAGTTGATAAATGCAAATACAGTTGACCTTTGAACAACACAAGGTTAAGGGTGCCAATTCCCCTCAGTCAAAATTTGTGTAAAACTTTATAATTTGCTCTCTGTATCCCAGGTTCTGCATCTCTGGATTCAGCTGATTTCGGATCATGTAATGGTGTAGTATTTATTTATTGAAAAAAATCTGCAACTAAATGAACCAGCACAATTCAGAACGACCTGTGTTGTTCAAGGGTCAGCTGTATAGCGTTACTCTTCCATTTTCATCCCTGTAGCAGGGGGAGAAAGGATGATGGAATAGAATACTAGTCAGAAAATTTAGTTGCTTAATTAATGAGTTTGTGTTTCAGAGTTTTAAAATTTATTTATTTATTAGGATTTAAAATTTTTTAAAATTTCGTTTTATTGAAATATAATTGATTTACAATGCTGTGTTAAGTTTCAGGTATACAGCATAGTGATTTAGAGGGTTTTTTGTTTTGTTTTGGCTATGGCGTGTGGGATCTTAGTTCCCTGACCAGGCATCATGCCCCCAGCAGTGGAAACACAGAGTTTTAACCACTGGACCACTATGGAATTCCTCAGAGTTGTAAAAATTTAAATTGTATATAATTCTCATTGTGGTCAGTTGTAAAATTTCTAAATATCAGATATTCATAGTGGTAGTCTGCACTGCCAGTCAATAAATGCTAACTGTGGATGACAGAAAATCCTACGGAATATTCCCAGCCAACCTGCGATACAGACAATGAGCAGCATTGTCTAAGATTAAGCAGTATCTTACAGTGTCTTACATTAAGCAGTATCTGTGAAGAAGCTCCTCCTCCCTGCAGTGGACCTCAGCATAGGGTGAAGTGCAGCCTTGCTCCCCTGGGGAGCGCAGACTCAGCAGCTGAGCAGCTTCTGGATCTGCCAGCATTCAAGAATTGTTCAGTTTTGTTTCTCTGCTGTACCGTTTATTACCTGGAGGTAGAGTCACAGTCTTGCTTGGCCCGGGTTGAGGGAAAGGGATGGGAAGGTTGGCAGTTAAGTAGTTTGTATAGTTTGTCTTTGAATTAAAAGACATTTCCCTTAAGGGACATAAGTTGAGAAAGTCTTGTTCAAAAACATATCACTTTCTTTCTCTAATTTGCCATTAGCTAAAATCTCTCAGAAATCTTTGCTTTGTAGCATTTAAGAAATGCTTGGGGACTCTGCTGCTGCTAAGTCACTTCAGTTGTGTCCGACTCTGTGCGACCCCATAGACAGCAGCCCACCAAGCTCCGCCGTCTCTGGGATTCTCCAGGCAAGAATACTGGAGTGGGTTGCCGTTCCTTCTCCAGGGCATGAAAGGGAAAAGTGAAAGTGAAGTCGCTCAGTCGTGTCCGACTCTTAGCGACCCCATGGACTGCAGCCCATCAGGCTCCTCCATCCATGGGATTTTCCAGGCAAGAGTACTGGAGTGGGGTGCCATTGCCTTCTCCGGCTTGGGGACTCAGTGTGTATTAAAGAGAAAAGTCCGTCCTCAATGTTGGGGCTCTCTGACAGCAGAACTTTAATAAATGCAAGAAACAGCTGAAGAGAATGGAAGATTCTTTTGGCTCCTTTGATTCTATTTTGATCAGCTAATCCACTCTGGCCATCAAGAAAGTGTATATTAATATATATATATTACATTATATATATAGTGTAATTTCTAAATATTAATGTTCTCACTTTCCTTTTGCACTTTCAGGTTATGTTTGAAACTTACCAGTTTTCTGGTGTGTATGTAGCCATCCAGGCAGTCCTGACTTTGTATGCTCAAGGTAGGTGAAGCTTAACTTTCAGTATCATTAATTCAGCAAACATATGTTACGTGCATTTTATGTCGAAGGAATTTGATTTCTTAGGAAGTTTTAAGTCCCAGAAAGCACAGTTTTATATATTTATTCAAATATTCCACAGTTTATCAAATAAAATATACACATTTTTATTTTCTTTACTAAACAATGAAGGACTTAAGAAACTTCTCAGTTTTTTCATAAGTAGGAAGTTCCTTCTTTTAGGCTATTTAAAGTAAGAAAATTTTTGAAGGGAAGAATGAACATGAAATCTGTCCTCAGAATTGTCCAGAATTTTAAAAAGCCAGAAAGGTTCATATAAAATTATGTTTGTCAAATACATAATAGATTAAATATAAAGGAAAAGGCAGACATTTGAGAGTAGCTTCCCAACTTTTGAAGTGGATTTAATGTAGGGGACCTACTTTTACTTTGTTTTCTTGGTACTACCATTAGTAACTGCCTCCGTATCTACTGGGAATAAAATAGTAGCCATGTAGGGAGAACTCTGTATCCTGATGATCTTGTGGAGAACTTAAGAGGCCATCAGATACGTGCACAGAGCCTGTTGGGCACTTAAAATGTAAAGATCCCTCAAGAAGTTAGACTCTTAATGGGGAAAAGATACAGAAATTGATTTAGCATGTCAGAGAAGGTTTCTGAAGGAGGTGACAACTAAATGTCAAGCCTTAGTACTTAAGCAGTGTATGACAGTACAGTCAACCCTTGAACAGTGCTGATTTGAACTGTATGACTCCACTTATATGTGGATATTTTTCAGTAGTAAATACTACAGTACTACATGGTCCATAGTTGGTTGACTCGGGATGCAAAGGGGCAGCTATAAGTTATATGCAGGTTAACCCCCACATTGTTCAAGGGTCAGTTGTGTTAGGAAACAAATTTTAATATTATGGTGATCCATCTGATCTACACATGGATGAGTAAAAATCACTTTGTCAAAATACGTACTAGGTTTTAAAACTGTCTTTACTACTTCATGTAGATACTAAGAAAATACTTGGGGAGAACTAAATTTTTAAAGAGGCTTTATTCATTCACCAAGTGTGGCATGAGCTTGGCATTCTGTTCAGGTCAGAGGATACGGCAGTGCGTCAGCTACTCAATAAGCTACATATGATCTCCTCGCCCTTCAGTCCATTATAGCCAGGCTCTGAGGAACCTAGTGTTTGTCTGCATCTAGGAAATTGTGTTTGATTTTTTTAAAGTAAATTTCAGAATTTATTTTGGAAAATACTTTGGAAAAATAGATATTAAAAATTTTGAATCTAAGCTTTGAAACGTGATTCCATTTAGGGGGTGGAGATGGGACACTTCTGCTGAAATGAATTTTTGCTTTAATTGTACTTGAATAAAATTGACCTTAACAGATATTTCTAGCAATATTCATAAATTTATTTCTGTCCAAGGAGAAGATATCCTCTCTTAACTCCTGATATTTAGCTGCTTTTGTTTAAACATTGAATTCTTAATTTTGAGAAGTGATAATCCAGTAATTCTAATCAAAAGAACTCTTCAGCTGAGGAAAAATTCTGCATAAAAACAAGGTGGCTAAAAGCTACCAGTTAAATCAAAAAAGTAAGAAGCTACATGTGGAGCCAGGAAAGGTTTTTGAATAAGAGAGGTGATACGGTGATTCAAAAAAGTATGTTTGACTGCATTTTGTGTACAGGATTGAGGGGAATAACTGGAATTACGGAGTCAGCTAGAGGTTAAAATGGTCAGGGAGGGTATGAATGAAAAGTTAAGAACTAGACTGAGCTTTAAAGAATCCTTCAGAATTGAAGTAGAAAGAGTGAGTAATCTAGTGCTTTAGTTGATGTTACTGGTAGTTGATGTTATTGGGAGCATTTTTGAATTAATGATACTCTGGATTCTTCTTTTTTGCAACAGAAAGTCTCTTGTTTAAAAGAAAGCAACCTTAAGAGGCAGTGTATGATTTTTTTTTATGAAACTTGCAAAACCAGTCAAGGAAAAACAAATTATATGAACTTCAGTAGGAGATGGTTTGAATAAATGTGTTCAGAGATAAATTAGATGTTTTGTGCATAATAAAGAGGGAGAGAGTCTTTTCAGGGATGGGACAGTGATAAAATAATAAGCTTAAGCAACTGTAGATAATGCATATTCTGGTTAAAAGTATCATTAGACTTAAAAACTGCTAGAAAATGTGATTTAGAAAAAAAATTTTTTTCTGAATTAACTCTAGCACAAAAGGTGAAACACTAACTTTCAGCCATTGGTACTTTTATGTATTTTTTTTAAATTTCACTTTATTATTATTATTTTTGTTTTTGGCCATACTGCGTGGCATGTGGGATCTTAATTTCACAACCCCCTGACCAGGGATCAAACCCACGTGTCCCCTGCATTGGAAGCATGCAGTCTTAACCACTGCACCATCAGGGAAGTCCCCATTTGTACCGTTAAATAGCACATAATGAGAAAGAGACTTTCTAGGTGGCGCTAGTGGTAAAGAACCCACCTGCCAATGCAGAAGATGTAACATACGTGAGTTCCATCCCTGAGTCAGGAAGATCCCCTGAAGGAGGGCATGGCAACCCACTCCAGTATTCTTGCCTGAAGAATCCCATGGACAGAGGAACCTGGTGGGCTACAGTCCATAGGGTCACAAAGAGTCGGACACGACTGAAGTGACTTAGAACGCACGCACTCACAAGAAAGAAGATGGCTTTTTTGCTGGTCTTTTATTAAAAAGTTCAACTGACACTGTCGTCTTGATTTCTGGTAAATAATTGAAGTGATTCTTTGGCTAGTCAAGATGAATTATTCTCAGATTTCTAGCTATTTTGTATCAACGGAAATTTTCCAAACAGCAGAGTTTTGAATATACTATATGACAAAAATAGTAATAAAGAACTAGATTATTTCAGCAGATTCACTATTAACTTGTGTAATATTTACCCTTCACAGTAGTTTTCATAAAAGTTATCCATGATACTTTAGAGAATTTGACTTCAGGGATCAAGATTAAAGTTAGGATTAAAGACCATGTTGTATTTTTCAGTCCTCAATCTGAGGGTCTGTTTCTTCCCATCACTGGGGGAGCACATGATTAGACTAAAGATCTCACAGGAGGCATGTGAGAGAACACCGACTTCAGTGTCTGTGTGTTAGAAATAAACTGCAGAATAAGCAAATAATAAAGAAATGCTAGCTTTTAGACCATTTTGGTTGGTGATGTTTCTAATCAGTAAAGAAGCCAGCATCTTTGGATATTGAAATACTTGAAATTTGCTGGCTTTGATTTCTGATTTGGCTTTTTGTTCACAACTTCATGATTCTTCCACAGGTTTATTAACTGGAGTCGTGGTGGACTCTGGAGATGGTGTGACTCACATTTGCCCGGTGTATGAAGGCTTTTCTCTCCCTCACCTTACCAGGAGACTGGATATTGCTGGGAGGGATATTACTAGATATCTTATCAAGGTAAGCAAAAGAGAATATCATAGAATTAGATTTTGTAAGTTTGTATATATCTACTTAAAACAAAATTGAATGTATCACCTCAGGGTTCTAGTGAATCTGCACCACCAGAGAAGTGGTCCAGTACTTTATTCATATAAAAATCTGTATCAGATTCACATACATGATCTCTTGTGTACTAATGAGAGTTCATCATTATGTAATTATAATTTGCCTTTCCTGAGGAATAGGAAGAGAGGTATGTCAAAGATGGAAGAAGACTCTTAAGACTTCCTTGAACAACTTGGGCAGCCTTTCAGCCGTAAAACTCTCTTTGAGCAGATGTATGTTAAAATTTTATTTGTGAATGTAATTAGTGATGATATTCTTTAAAACATTGCTAGATAAAGTATATAAGGCCACTCTTTGGAAGCATGTGTGGTTTTTGTAATGTGGGGGAAAAAAGATTTAGAATATTGTCTGTACCAGAACTCTGTAGTTAGTACGTTCTCTCCAGGTCAGTGGTTCTCAATCAGGGATGATGCTACTCCTCCAGGGACACTTTGAAATATCTGGAGACATTTTTTGGTTGTTACATCTTTGCAGGAAGACTGCTAAACATCCTGCAATGAACAGGGCATCCCCCACAACAAAGGATTATAAGGTCCAATATGTCACTGGTAATACTGTGGGAAGACTGTTCTGGGTTGCGTTAAATCTTCATATTGACATTGGGTTAGTAATAAGATTGGTAATGAGAATTATAATATCATTCTAAGCCAGAATTCTATTTGTGAGTGACTACCAAAGGATTGCCCAAGAGTTTTCTTTTGAATACAAACACAAAGATCAGAGGATTTGTAGTTTTTATGTGAAAAGTCTAATTTGTTTATGATGTGTGTTGTGTGTGGTTTTGTTTTTCCTCTCAGGTTGAATTCTCGTTTTTGTTTGTTTGTTTAACAAATACTATTGCCCCTCCACTATGTGTCAGACATATCTCATGATTATGACATTGACTTGAGTGAATTGCAGATTATAGGAGTCCAGTGCTAAAATATTATTTATTAATAGATATTTTGCCCATTTATTATTCATGAACTGCCGGGAGCCAGCTCACGAGATCCCCACTCATGACAGAGTCATGAGGAGAAGGACTGACGAGCAGAGCAACTCAGGCCTCGGGGATTCTCGAGAGGCTGCCTCAGCGCTCACCTTAAAAATAAGATCTCTCTGACGCTTGCTATAATAAACCTCTTCTTATTTTCTGTGATTTAGGCAAAAGGCCTTTCCTGATTCCCTTCTAAAACAGATCATTCTGAAACCTCAAATCAACAAGGCCCCTGAACGGTAGCACCCTAAATAAAATTATCTGGGATATAGAGTATGCTGATCTAAATTCCTTTTGCTAACATATTGGTTTGTTTAATAAATGTACCTGTGCCTTTGGAGCTAATGTGCATAACTGCTCCCTAGTAATAAAACAGCATTGAGAGCCTCTGCACAGAAAGCCTCTATGGGCACAAAACCCTTCACAGGAAAAAAGGGCTTGTTAGGAAATATAAGAAGTATTGCTTTATGAAACTGTTAGTCTATATTTACTCACTATGTTTTTACTCTTAATGTATTTAGCCTATATAATAAAAGCATAATAGTAAAAAATTTATATAAGTAAAAGTTTAGCTTTAATACAAATAATAAGACAATTGTTGATTTAACTGATGATTCTTACCTAGAGCTGACCTTCAGCTTGCTGTTCTATGACCTTATGGGACCACATTCTTTTCTGTTAAGCTCAAGGTGTAGAGTAAATTACCGAAAACAGGTTTTACCTTGAAACTTTCTGTTGATGAATTCTTTCCTGCTGTGCCTGTTACAAAAGTGTTCTGACTGATCAACCCTTATCAATGGAGAGTCACAAGATGTTAGCAGGCCCCCAGGCTGGAAGATGATGTAAACAAAATGGGGCTTTTTGTAACTAAAAACAGGCAAACAGTTTCGATGAAGGTCAAAAACTGCTGGCCTATTAAGCTAAATTGATAGGCCCATTAAGCTGAATTCATATGCCCATTAAGCTAAATTGGTATGCCCACTAAGCTGAATTGGTATGATTCTGTACTTTACATTTGTTTCTATGTACCACAAAAAATATAAAAACTGTCTTAAAAACAATAAAATCAGGAGACACTTGGAAACGCTGAGACTCGCTGTGCCTTCTCATTCGTATCGCCGACGCCGTCCATCCTGAGGGAACCCTGACCAGCTGGAGCAGGACTCCGGCAATGAACTGTTAATTCTGTCACTCCCTATGAAACTTTTCTGTGAAAGTGAAATGTAAATTCTTTTATAGTAAGTAATATTCTCCTTTCTGAAATAGTAAGAGCTAAGGTTCTGCTGTCCATTGTATTTGGTATTGATGTGACATACTTAGCATTAATCCCTTTTGTGGAGTTGAACTCACTCAGATTAATTGTGGACTTACTTCTGTTTTTTTGTACCAGCTGCTTCTGTTGCGGGGATATGCCTTCAACCATTCTGCTGATTTTGAAACGGTTCGCATGATTAAAGAAAAATTGTGTTATGTGGGATATAATATTGAGCAAGAGCAGAAACTGGCCTTAGAAACCACAGTATTGGTTGAATCTTACACAGTAAGTATATCTGGTGTATGATACATATATGGTTTTAAAGTGGGCGACAGTGACTGTTGGTGTGTGCTTAAGGAGGTTTTCTTGGAATCCAGTACTTTGGGTTTGGGTTGTTATAATATGTATATGAATGACCTTTAATGTCTTTGTGCATTATGATACTATGATTTAGTTATTTTAAGACACTGTATGATGTGAAATAAGGCAAGAATCATATATTGCTTTTCCACTTTAGGATACAGTTAGATATGAAATGTTATTTTGAGATTCTGGTACCTGGAGTAGCATTTTTCAGCATGGGTTTCACATAGTTATTTCTCTGAGATGTTAGTAGGTATTGATAAAAATTAGAATGAAGGGTTACATTGTCAGAAAAGTTTGGGAGAGAGTCAGTTTTACTTTATTAAAGGACTTCTCATAACCTTTGATATGCTGATTTGTACATGATTACAGTACTCTTCAGCATTTCATGGGACTGGTATGCTAAGATACTTTGGAAAATGGTCATCCTGTAGGATTGCTTTAACAATTCAGTAGGTGGCAGTCTTCCTGACTTAGTATTTTCTTCATGAGATGTTCAGAACAAATGTTAACTTGAAATTGTAACTAATGATACTTAGAACCAAGTAATAGTTTATATCAGGGGAGTTGATCTTCTCTGAATTTTCAGTGTATTGCTGCCTTAAGTCTGTCATTTTCATCTGGGTATAAAGTACTTCCATACTGTGTCTTTGATCTGCTACTGTTGTTTAGTCACTAAGTCATATCTAACTCTTTGAGAGCCCATGGATGCCTGCCAGGCTCCTCTGTCCATGCGATTTCCCAGGCAAGAATACTGGAGTGGGTTGCCATTTCCTTCTCCAGGGGATCTTTCCAACCCAGGGATTGAACCCTTGGCAGGCAAATTCTTTACCACTGAGCCACCAAAACTGAAATTGAGTGATAGGCAATAAAAGCAAGTATTCTTCCACCATTTAATTCATATAAACAGAGCATATCACAAATATATACAAAATAGTCACTTTAAAAATAATTATAAATTTTTATAAGTTATATCGTTTCATTTCAGAAGATACTGATCCAGATAGTCAGTAAATCAATACTTTGCAACTCAGTCATCTACGGATTTGCCCTAGGGATTCTTTTCTGAGGCCTTCTTGATAGTTCCCCTAGATTTATAATTTATCGTCTACCTGACTTTGGAAGAAAGTGTCATGAGACAGAGGATAGGGGAACTAGAAATAAAAAACATATTTTATCTCTTCCCTCTTTTCTCAAAATTTGAGGCAGGTTACAAAAGTATCTGTGACAAATAAACCGGGAACTGATGAGTAAATGAAGAGGGAAAATAGTGGACAAATAGAGGATAGGATAAGGTTTGGTGCAGAGAAATTGGGAGGCATACAGTTTTAACAGTTCTGAGAGGTAAGTAGTTCCTAGGGTAGGTGGCCCCGGGCTGACCTCCAACCAGAGCTTTGAGAAGAGCCACATTGTCCAGGCACAGACGTTTTATGCTAATGATAGTCTGCCATGTGAAGTTTTTCCATATATCTTGGGTGATTTCGTGTGGTTTTTAAAGTCACTGGACGGTTGTGTTTATTTTGTTAAGGGTAAATTTTTTTAAAAAAATTTGATACAATTTATAAAAAGATAATTCTGGAGTTTTTGAAAGATGTGATTGCTTTGCATATACTGTATACAGTTAGAGCAGACATGGAGTAAATGTCTTTAAGAACTTGCTTTGGGATACTTTGTCATGTTGTAAAGCAAGTTTGGGAATCTAAATATAGTTATTATAATTATGTTATTTTAAATTGATATACTGTTAGAAATGTTAATGTAAAACTAATTCTGGTCTGTCATATAGAAATGTGTCAAATGCCAATATATACGCTTGTTCCTTAGGTCAATTCTATGAATTGTGAGGGAGTTTTTGTTTAACATTTCTCGTTTAATTAAACATAAACATGATGTAACTTAAGGGTTTTCTGTACAGGGTCATATGATAGTGGTATCTTACCAGTTGCTTAAATCTTATTTTCTTAAAATTATATTTATCTATTTAAAAATTTAATAGGACCTAGTAAGTAGGATACAACAGAATTGCCTAATAAAAAATAGGGTAGCATCCTTAAGCTTTTTTGATCATAAGATTTTCCTTGGATTAAATGATTTGATAGAAGTTTCACACGTGATATAAAGTGTTTGATGGCAAAAAAATAGTTCCCCAGAATAATTATTTGGTAAAAGAAATTTAAAAATTTTAATTGACTGTGTCTGTGCTACATGGTAGAAATCTCCTTAAACTCAAAAATGTGTTAAAATGATAAAGAGAAGCAGCGTTGACTCCGGCAAAAGTCCAGTTGCTGTGGGTGATCAGCGCTACCTGTAGTGCTCACCTGCATACACCAGTAGACATCACACATTTGTGTATTGGTGACTCGTTCAAGAAATTCCTGCTATTTGGGGGTAGGACGTATCATTTCGAAAGCAGAACAGAGCATGATAATAAAAACAATTATTTTAATGTATTTTACTTTGTCTTTTTTCAAAAATGTATTTTGGGAGAAATATATTGCTAATGATTTTGGTTATAAAACAGGCATACTAGCATCTAAAGAACACTGGGAAGTTTTTAAATCTTTTGCTGATACCTGATTGTTCTTGGTCTCCAGCTCCCAGATGGTCGCATTATCAAAGTCGGGGGAGAGAGATTTGAAGCACCGGAAGCTCTGTTTCAGCCTCACTTGATCAATGTCGAGGGAGTAGGTGTTGCTGAATTGCTTTTTAACACAATCCAGGCGGCTGACATTGATACCAGGTACTTTAGAAATGGTTGTTTCAAAGTTGCTTATCAGAAGTAGATGGAATATAAACAGCTAGAGTGACCAAGTTGTCTACTGTCTCACCCAAGTTTTTGATAGGATGACACTGGTTGTTGAATGATGTATATCATTGTGTCTCAGATGCCCATTTAAACTTATTTTGAAATAGTTTAATCGTTGCAAGTTGCCAGAATAGAACAGAGAACTCCTGTATACTACCCAGTTTTCCACGTTACTGATTTTAGCAGTCTGTGTTTGTGTGCTCTCCCTCTCTCTCTCTCTCTCTCTCTCCTGTCCTTGAGTCACTTGAGAATAGGTTGAATGTGTAAGTCCTCTTTACTCCTTAATACTTACTTTGTATTTCTTAGGAATGAGGCTGTTCTCTTACAGCTGCAGTGCAGTTACTGAGTTCAGGGGATTGATTGCTGATGTACTTTTATCTGCCATCCATATATCAGTTTCGTTCTCTGTCCCAATTATGTCCTTTATACAGTTTTTCTTTTCTCCGGTAAAGGGTCAGAACTAAGAGCACACATTGTATTTAGTTGTCATGTCTCTTAGTCACCTTTTATCTGTTGTAATCCCTCAGTCTTTCATGACATTGATATTTTTGCAGACTACAATTTGGGTTTGAACGTTTTCTCAGGATTATATTTAGATTGTGCATTTTTCGCTGAAACACTACTCAAGTGATGTGTCCTTCTTAGGTTATCACATCCAGAGCTGATGTCTCTTTGCTCCTATGTGGTGATATTAGTGTTAAACTCTTAGTGAAGTTTCCTGTTTTCTCCACTGTATCAGTTCAGTTCAGTTCAGTCGCTCAGTCATGTCTGACTCTTTGCGACCCCATGAACTGCAGCAGGCCAGGCCTCCCTGGCCATCACCAACTACCAGAGTTTACTCAAACTCATGTCCATCGAGTTGGTGATGCCATCCAACCATCTCACCCTCTGTCATCCCCTTCTCCTCCCTCCTTCAATCTTTCCCAGCATCAGGGTCTTTTCAAGTGAGTCAGTTCTTCGCATCAGGTGGCCAAAGTATTGGAGTTTCAGCTTCAACATCAGTCCTTCCAGTGAACATTCAGGACTGATCTCCTTTAGGATGGACTGGTTGGATCTCCTTGCAGTCCAAGGGACTCTCAAGAGTCTTCTCCAACACCACAGTTCAAAAGCATCAATTCTTCGGCACTCAGCTTTCTTTAGAGTCCAACTCTCACATCCGTACATGACTGCTGGAAAAACCATGGCCTTGACTAGACAAATGTTTGTTGGCAAAGTAATGTCTCTGCTTTTTAATATGCTGTCTAGGTTGTTCATAACTTTTCTTCCAAGGAGTAAGCGTCTTTGAATTTCATGGCTGCAATCACCATCTTCAGTGATTTTGGAGCCCAAAAAAATAAAATCTGACACTGTTTCCCCATCTGTTTGCCATGAAGTGATTGGACCAGATGCCATAATCTTAGTTTTCTGAACACTGAGCTTTAAGCCAACTTTTTCACTCTCCTCTTTCACTTTCATCAAGAGGCTCTTTAGTTCTTCTTCACTTTCTGCCATAAGGGTGGTGTCGTCTGCATACCTGAGGTTACTGATGTTTCTCCTGGCAGTCTTGATTCCAGCTTGTGCTTCTTCCAGCCCAGCGTTTCTCATGATGTACTCTGCATATAAGTTAAATAAGCAGGGTGACAATATACGGCCTTGACGTACTCCTTTTCCTATTTGGAACCAGTCTGTTGTTCCATGTCCAGTTTTAACTGTTGCTTCCTGACCTGCATACAGATTTCTCAGGAGGCAGGTCAGGTGGTCTGGTATGCCCATCTCTTTCAGGATTTTCCACAGTTTGTTGTGATCCACACAGTCAAAGGCTTTGGCATAGTCGATAAAGCAGAAATAGATGTTTTTCTGGAACTCTCTTGCTTTTTCAGTGATCCAGCGGATATTGGCAATTTGATCTCTGGTTCCTCTGCCTTTTCTAAAACCAGCTTGAACATCTGGAAGTTCAACGTTCACATATTGTTGAAGCCTGGCTTGGAGAATTTTCAGCCTTACTTTGCTAGCGTGTGAGATGAGTGAAATTGTGCAGTAGTTTGAGCATTCTTTGGCATTGCGTTTCTTAGGGATTGGAATGAAAACTGACCTTTTCCAGTCCTGTGGCCACTGCTGAGTTTTCCATATTTGCTGGCATATTGAGTGCAGCACTTTCACAGCATCATCTTTCAGGATTTGAAATAGCTCAACTGGAATTCCATCCCCTACACTAGCTTTGTTCGTAGTGATTCTTCCTAAGGCCCACTTGACTTCACATTCCAGGATGTCTGGCTCTAGGTGAGTGATCACACCATCGTGATTGTCTGGGTCATGAAGAACTTTTTTGTACAGTTCTTCTGTGTATTCTTGCCACCTCTTCTTAATATCTTCTGCTTCTGTTAGGTCCCTACCATTTCTTTCCTTTATTGAGCCCATCTTTGCATGAAATGTTCCCTTGGTATCTCTAATTTGCTTGAAAAGATCTCTAGTCTTTCCCAATCTGTTGTTTTCCTCTATTTCTTTGCATTGATCGCTGAGGAAGGCTTTCTTATCTCTCCTTGCTATTCTTTGGAATTCTGCATTCAAATGAGTATATCTTTCCTTTTCTCCTTTGCTTTTCGCTTCCCGTCTTTTCACAGCTATTTGTACGGCCTCCTCACACAGCCATTTTGCTTTTTTGCATTTCTTTTTCTTGGGGATGGTCTTGATTCCTTTCTCCTGTACAATGTCACGAATCTCCATCCATAGTTCATCAGGTATTCTGTCTATCAGATCTAGTCCTTTAAATCTATTTCTCACTTCTACTGTATAGTCATAAGGGATTTGATTTAGGTCATACCTGAATGGTCTAGTGGTTTTCTCCACTTTCTTCAATTTCAGTCTGAATTTGACAATAAGGAGTTCATGGTCTGATCCACAGTCAGCTCCTGTTCTTGTTTTTGCTGACTGTATAGAGCTTCTCCATCTTTGGCTGCAAAGAATGTAATCAGTCTGATTTCGGTGTTGACCATCTGGTGAGGTCCATGTGTGAGGTCCCTGCCATTTTACCTGGGGCCAAACTGTGGTGGAGGTAATGAAGATAATGGTGACCTCCCTCAAAAGATCCCATGCATGCACTGCTCGAGTCTGTGCCCCCAACCCTGCAGCAGGCCACCACCGACCCACGCCTTCACCGGAGGCTCCTGACACCCATAGGCAAGTCTCCTGTGGGGTCACTGTTCCTTTCTCCTGGGTTCTGGTGCACATGGTTCTGTTGTGCCCTTCAAGAGCCTATTTCCCAGTCCTGTGTAAGTTCTGGCAGCTCTATGGTGGGGTTAATCGCGACCTCCTCCAAGAGGACTTATGCCATATCCACACCCAGAGCCCCTATCCCTGCGGCAGACCACTGCCGACCTGTACCTCCACAGGAGACGCTCAAACACAGTTCTGTCTCAGTCTCTGTGAGGTCCCTGGGTCCTGGTGCACACAGGGTTTGTTTGAGCCCTCTGAGCGTCCTCTCCATTGTATAGGTTTTCTTTATTTTCCTGATTTATAAGTAATTTGTGGGAAAGTACTTTCAGTAGTGTCCAACTCTTTGCAACCCCATGGACTGTAGGCTGCCAAGCTCCTCTGTCCATGGAATTCTCTAGGCAAGAATACTGGAGTGGGTAGCCATCCTCTTCTCCTAAGAGATCTTCCCAACCCAGTGAATGAACCTGAGTCTCCTGCATTGCAGGCAGATTCTTTACCATCTGAGCCATCAGGGAAGCCCGAAAATACTTTTGAGACTGTGTAAATCTCCTGTTCTTCATCAGTTTCTGACTTCCACCCCTTTTATCATCAATTGATGATTTTTGCCTAAATCCATTTTTATTGTGATGGTTGCCAAAAGATGATTATTCTATCATTCCTTCTGTATTTATTAGTTGGCATTCTAGCATAAGGAACTGCCTTTTCTTCTCTCTTGTTTTTGTTAATTATCAGTATGGCCTTGTGATTTTATTCAGTGGATTATAATTTTTTTTATCTCTGCCTTATTTCATTTTGGTGCTAAATCGTTCCTGATTTGGCCGATGAGAGCCCCTTCCAGCAGGCTTCGTGTCCTTTGTTGTTGTTTAGTCTCTAAGCCGTGTCGGACTCTCTGGGACTCCATGAACTGTAGCCCGCCAGGCTCCTCTACTGGTGGGATTCTCCAGGCAAGAACATTGGAGTGGGTTGTTGTTTCCTTCTCCAGGGGCTCTTCTTTGCACCCTCATCTCTTTTGAGCACATTCTGTTTCATTCTCTTTTATGGCACAGGATATTCCCAGCTCATCTTTAATTTTGGTTTCTGAAGAGGTTGTCACAACTATACAAAGAAAGGACACTCAGAAGTATTCCTCTCTCCACCAGTGTCTTTCACCTTAGTGCTGCTCCCTCTACTTCTTGTTTTCTTACACCAGAGGTAGCATCCTGTAAATACTCTTTTGAACTTTGTTTTTTCCTCTTAATATATCCTAAACAGTCTTATACCACTTCCTGTGTGTTGTTCCTCTTGTTTCCAGTGTGTACATACAATGGCTTCTTCAGTGAATCCTGATTATCTAGGTAGGGTCCAGTATTTGTGCTGGCAGATAATGCTGCAGTTAATGATCTTGCACACACTGTATCTTTGTATTGTTGGGATATATGTCCTGAAAAAAATGCCCGAGCAGGGAATAGTTGGGTCAAAAGGCAAATGCATGTGGTTTTGTTAATGCTCAATTCCCTTCTGTTAAGGTTGTACCCGACTGAAGTTGCATATATTTTTCTATGCGTTGTGTGCTAAGTCGCTTCAGTTGTGTCCAACTCTTTGCAACCCTGTGGACTCTAGCCCCTTCGGCTCCTCTGTCCATGGGGATTCTCAGGCAAAAATACTGGAGTGGGTTACCATGGCCTCCTCCAGGGGGTCTTCCCAACCCAGGAATTGAACCCAAGTCTCTTAGGTCTCCTGCATTGGCAGGCAGGTTCTTCACCACTGGAGCCAACTGGGAAGCCTTATGGACCATTTTTATATCGTTTCTTGGTGAATTATCTGTCATGTCTTTTGCCTGTTATCTGTAAAATTTTTGTAATTTTTTTTCCTCTCAGTTTTTAAAGAAGTTCTTTTTATTTGAGCTCTGTGATCCATTTGCAGATATTTTGTAATTTTGTAATTTTTCATTTCATTCTGGTGTTTGTGGCCACATAAAATTTTGGTTTTATTTGGTTATATAAGAAGATTTATAATCTTTTATTGCAGCTTGAGTTTGAGTCACAGAAAGCTCTTCTCTTCACCCAAGTTGAGAAATTCACTCAAAAACATTTTATTAAGCAAGTGTTTGCTTACTTCTTTATTTAACCCTAATGAAATAACCGCCTGATTTTTGTGGGAAGCTGGGGAACAGGACAATAATGGTAATTAGTAAAAATAGCAATTGGCTTAGAACAAGCTATAAATCTAATGGAAGATGCTGCTAAGTCGCTTCAGTCGTGTCCGACTCTGTGCAACCCCATAGACGGCAACCCACCAGGCTCCTCTGTCCCTGGGATTCTCCAGCCGAGAATACTGGAGTGGGTTGCCATTTCCTTCTCCAACGCATGCATGCATGCTAAGTCGCTTCAGTCATGTCTGACTCTGTGCGACCCTGTGGACAGCAGCCCACCAGGCTCCTCTGTCCACGGGATTCTCCAGGCAAGAATACTGGAGTGGGTTGCCATTTCATGATCAGAAGTCTAATCTAGATATCATAATTATGATAAGTTCTCATAGTGGGGATTGGGTAGATGCTTTTGTCCCTTGATGTAATGATCATTAATAGCAAGATTATATATAAAAGTGCATACCTGTTGGTGGTGATTGAAGTTTTGGTGATGCTAAAGCACTGGAGTCAGGTTCAGTACCCTTTCCACATTGCTAGCATTGGAAAGTTGCAGCACTCAGATTTTGTTCTGAATGTTCAGTGTATTGAAAGCATACATGTAAATACTCATGGGCATATACCACATGTAGCTATACCTCAGCTGCTTAGTTTATGTTACATTCATGCATGCATCTGCAATTAAATATAATACAAAACTTCTTGTAGAAGCTAGACTTAAAATAGCCTGAGCCCTTGAGAACCTGAAAGGAAGTAAAACCTGGAAGCGAGTTTGAATGAAGCCAAAATGGATACAGCTTAGCTCCTGAGCTTTACTAAAAAAGCTCTTCCGACCCTCACTTAGATTATACTGTTAATACTTTTACTCCATATGCACTTATTTTAGATTTGACAGCCCTGCGGTTTACATGTTTAATTTAATTCTCCCAGCAATCACCTGAGGCTAATGTAAATAAAAGCAACTCTTGAGATACTGTTTTCCTAATCTGAAACCCCTAATGAATACCTGTTGTGTCTTCCTAGATCTGAGTTCTATAAGCACATTGTGCTTTCTGGAGGGTCTACTATGTACCCTGGTCTGCCATCCCGGTTGGAACGAGAGCTTAAACAGCTTTACTTAGAACGAGTATTGAAGGGTGATGTGGAAAAACTTTCTGTAAGTATCAGTCAATATTCCAACTGTTAGCATACTGTTAAAACCCTGTAAAACAGCTTGTGAATCTTGACAACCACCAGAGGGAGCAAGACGTCTTCCTAAACAAATGTCTAATGCAGTCTGCTGCTGCTGCTGCTGCTAAGTGCAGCCTTGAAAAAGTAGGAAGAAGTAAATGGTTCAAGATGAGCTTTGTCTCAGCGGTCCTAGTGCCAGCTCACCTTTCTACTCAGTGAACTGAGGCAGCTGGGTCCAGAGACAAATGTTTTGGTTCATCTGTAACAAATAGCCTGGAACCAGGGTGCCTGTACATGGGTGGGAAGAACCTGCTGTACTGTGGAGAAAGGCCTATTGGTTTTTTTGTTTTGTTTTGTTTTTTAATATGTCATCAGCATTCGGCGCTATTCTTGGAACTGTCTCGTATTTCTGATTTAAAATTATTTTCTGGCTGTTTCTTGCATATGTCTTTTATCTCCCCAATCAGATAGTCTCCAGTTCTTTTGCATCCCTGTCAACAATCATAGCTCTTAAAACAGACTTTAAATGATAGTTGTTGATACATAGAGTGGACAGAAATTTTTAAACTAGGGTGTAACAGTTGATGGTTATTTGACATTGGTTTTTCTCTACAAATCCTGGACTGTGTGAAGTACACTATGTATACCATGTGCTCAACTAGGAGTCATTTAATTCTAAGTTAATCTCTGAGGTTCATCTCACCAACTTTGATCAGTTGTTTTAGATAATGAGATTACATCATACAGAGGGCTTTATATATTGGAGACACTATATTACATCTTTCATTTGTGACTCAAATTATTGAAATTAAATTCTGTATGGACTCATACATTAAACAGATTAAAAGACTCAAAGGAGGCATGTTGTCTAAGTACTTCACTCATCTGTCTTATTTTATTGAATTACACATATAAAATCAGTCTTAGATGATTATTCAGCATATACTTCTTGAACTCGTTCTATGTGCCAAACACTTGTCTAGGTGCTGGGAGAAGCAAAACAGTGGTGAACAAAACTAAAAATCTCTGCTTTTAGTCTGTGAATAATACTTTGGTTAGTAATAAGCACTATGAGGAAAAGTCAGGTTAGGGGCTCAAAAGTGATAGTGATTGGGGGAGATGGCGTGCTCCTTCATGTAGTGTGATCAGAGAAGGAGCCCAGTGAGATAAATCTT
Source organism: Okapia johnstoni (assembly GCA_024291935.2). Taxonomy (NCBI): domain Eukaryota; kingdom Metazoa; phylum Chordata; class Mammalia; order Artiodactyla; family Giraffidae; genus Okapia; species Okapia johnstoni. Next base: position 75,862,118 of record CM044306.1, on the reverse strand, counting down.
GAACAAAGACTGAAGGGAATGAGGAGCCTGACCCTCTGGGGGGAAGAATCTTCCAGGCAGTAACACTCCTGAGTTATGGGGAGTGTGTAGGAGTGGCTGGAGCAGAATATGCAAGGGAGGGGACTGGAAGGTGAGCACAGAAAGGTAGTCAGGGGGCTTCCCTGGCGATTCAGCAGTTAAGACTCCACACTTCCACTGCAGTGGGTATGGGTTCGATCCCTGGTGGGGGAACTAATCCCACATGCCACATGGTACGACCAAAAAAAGAGGAAGGTAGTCAGGACCCAAGTCTTGTTCAGCCATGGTAAAGATTTTGGCTTTCCTTCTATTGATATAGAAAGTCTTGGGAGATCTTGAGCAGAGAAAGTAGTATCTGATTTGTTTAAAGGATCATTAAGTCTGATGTGGTGAATAGATGTTTGAGGAAAGGGAGAAAGAAAGGTGAACGTCGTCGCAGGATGGGTTAGGAGGCTCTTAGAGGAGGGAGGAGCTGGTAGATGTTTGTAAAATAAATGAGGAGGTGTTAAGTGGTGTCTTAGAGAGTGGAAGAGAGAAGAGAAATGTCATGGGTTGCTGAACATCTCTGAGGGGCTCAGTTGAGGTAAAGCTTAAAGTAGATGTTGAGTTTTTCTCACCCCGCGCTCAGTTACTTGAGGGCAGGGGCAGAGCAGAGAGTTGATCACCTGAAATGGAGTTCTGCCAAGCAAGGCAGAGAAGGACAGGGTCACTGAGGATGGTGTCAGGATGTGGTGGAGAGAGTGCACACACACGCCACAGAGCAGGTCTGAGGAGAATTCCTCCTCATGGGGCTCCTTAGACACCATGGGCCCAGAGAGTGGTGGCTGGAATGGCCCAGAAGGGCTAGTTTCTGAGGGTCTCTGGAATGGCAGGTAGTGAGGATTAGCAGCCTGTTGCGAAAGCTGCAGGGGCAGTGGTGTCCTCAAGGGCTAGCCAGGTTTCCCCAGGAGCAGGGTGGCCAGAACACAGCCCCGGACCAGACCTGGCTGTTTTATAAATGAAGTTTTTGGGAACGTGGCCAAGTGGACTCTTTTGTCACCTAATATGTTACCTGTTGTCACATACTGTCTCTGGCTGCCTTTTAGCTATTGCCAGAGTAGACCCCGCAGAGCTTCAAGTATTTACCCTCTGATCCCTGTGGAAAAAGTTTGCTGACCTCTGCCTAAAAGTGAAAAAGTAACTAGAACAGTTAGAACAGTAGGTTAGCCTCAGGATTAATTAATCAGTAAAAAGGTGTTTTTCTATGTCTTATATTATGACAGATCCTACAGTTCATGTATGTGACATAAAGACAGTTAAGATGACATGGTTATTTTGAGTCTTTTTGCACAATTTACGACTTTGTAAATAAAACTGCTACTTCATTTTACGGTTCCTCTTTCTTGTGTTGACTTACCATACAGAAGGAGTTCTCTCCTTGTTAGACAGCTAAGAGTGGCTACAGAGTGTAAAGCTTTTCCTGCTTGTCTTTAATGTTGTTTACTGTGTTCATTTTTTCCAACATCCTCATAATTTATCTTGACCATATTTGGCCTTGTTTATGCAAACATTCGTTTGAATTTGAGACAATAGAAAGTGAGCTTTGCTTATAAGAACTTAAATCTTACTTTGTTGCCTGGGACTACAGTCATAAGGGCTTGAGACCTTGAAGAAAGTAGAATTCCTCTTATCCCAACTCTTCACCTGATAGCTGGCTGGATGATTTGCCCATCCGTGGGACACCTGTCACAGTTAGGGCTCCGGTACTTGGGCTTTTAGTAGGGTGACCGTGTTAATTCATTGTTCATATGAGGATGCTTTTGAGAGTGACAAGGGGTGCGGTTAACGATGGGGCCACAGGTGTAAGTAGGGAGTGTTCTAAACACACTGGGGTGGATGTGTGATCTCCTGGCTGTGAGTTTGGGCAAGTTACACAAGTTCTCTCTCTACTTTACATGTATACATCACAGGACCTTTGTGAGAATTTAAGAAAAAGTCATTTTCATAAGATAGAAAACACCATGCACGTGTGACATTTTACTGTCTCCTCTTTTCCTTTAGAAATTCAAGATCCGCATTGAAGACCCCCCCCGCAGGAAGCACATGGTTTTCCTAGGAGGTGCAGTTCTAGCGGACATCATGAAGGACAAAGACAACTTCTGGATGACCCGACAGGAATACCAAGAAAAAGGTGTTCGTGTGCTGGAGAAACTCGGGGTGACGGTTCGATAAACTGTGAAGCTGGTTCCCATCCCGCCCCTAATGTGCTTTCTTTTTTTCCTTTACTGCCAGTCTTTGAACTCATTCAACTCTAGGACCTGGAAAAGGCCTCTCTGTCTGTGCCCTTTGACTGGAAAGGTCAGGTTTTATTCTGGTGTCTTGCGGAAGTTGTGTTGAATTTGTGTTAATGTGGGTAAATCTGACTGTTTAATTCTACCACTTCCCTGCAAACACAGGGAGAGGGCAAGGGTCCTGTCTGCTGCTTTGTTTCTTCTAAGTAGGCATTTAGATCATTCCTGTAGGCTTCCTATTTCCACTTTACTGCTCTAATGCTGCTAGTTTTAGTCTTTAGCACACTAGGTGGTATGCCTTTATTAGCATAAGAAAAAAACCTTAACAGGAGCTTTTACATATGACTGGGGTGGGGGTGGTCAGGACTGGGTGGGCGGCTGCTGAACCCTTTGTTTCCTCTGTAGTGTGGTGCTTTCCACAGTTCCCGCTGCAGCTTTAAGTACCTTAAAGCTTCTGGTATTAACATTTTAGGGAAATGGTAGGCTCAGAACTAAACTGTTTGAGTGGGTTTTTGTGTGGAGGACAGGGGTAGTCTTTTGATATTCATTTTTTGATTTTTGAGCTTTTCTGCTCTAGGGTACGGGAGATGAACTTTATTTACAATACTTTGATTTGGCGGGTTTTCTTCTACTTTTGGTCTGCCTGGAACTGTTTCCATATGATGTAAAAAGCAGGTGTAAGTGTCTCATTATGATGTGGTTTGAGATTTTTTTAATTTGTTTTTTAAAGTTAACCATGTCAGCTGGGATTAGACTCCCTAGAATCTATCAGGAAAAGTAACATTGAAAAAATGCTTTTGGAAATTCAAATTTCAGACAAAAAGTGCTTAAGAGCTGGTATTTTTTCTGAGTGCTTCTATATATACCAGAAACATTAAGGTAACCCAGTGCCAAGTACCATTCTTGCAAAATTCTTTTATATAACAGACCAGTGCTTATTTAATAAAAACAAGTAGATACATATGAATAATTACTGGCAGTAGGTTATAATTATTGGGTTAAAAATAACATTGAAATATGGGACTTTCTGCCAGTTGGGTAATTTTCACTAGATTTTTGTTGTTGTTGTTGGTATGTTTTGATTTAAAACCTGAAAGTGGAGTAAAATATGACTATTTAAAATGTTGGCCCCCCAAAATCAAGATTTAAATATGTATTTGTACTCAAAAAACTAATCATAACTATTAAATCTTAGCCATCTTAGGCTTGAAAGAAAAGTTGTTGGTATTTTGTAAACATTAGCAGACTTTCCTGTCAGAAAATCATATTTATGAATCCTGTTGGTATTGCTTGGTATCTGAAAAAAATATCAAATAGTACCCAGACTTGAATTCCTTCCAAATTGAAAAATAAAGTAATAAGAGATTGTATCACTTCTGTTAATATTATGTATTTTTTGTCTGTTTTTACCTCAATTTGAACAAATAAAAGAAGTTTGCCTGCATGCTGGACATGCTTCAGTACACATGAATAAGCCTATGAATAATGTCTGTAAGATTTTAGGGACATGGGTGTCAGAGTCACTTTGGAATTATAAAATGTTCCTAAATTATGTACTTACCAATCCCTCCAGACTTTTGAATACTGAGTTGTTAGAGGACATAAATGCAGAACTAGTATCTACCAGGTGTTTATTTCAGGTAAATGGATTGACTCCTGACCTTTGAACATGATTTTAAAATATGGAGATTAGAAAACAACAAAGAATGGAACAGACTCTTTTTTGTTTTGTTCTGTTTTTTCACATTTTTCAAAAGACTTTATTAAGAAACAGGAAAAAAAAAAGATATAAAGTACACAATCAAAGGAATGAAAGAGTTTACAACATAGCTTCTTCAGGCCAGTGGCAACTAAGAAATATTTGCTGGGCCGACACCAAGGGTTACAGAGGCCCCAATTCCATTTTCAATCCCATTTCTCTTGGCTGCTAACCCAACCAGTTCAAAACTTCCTCCAAAGAGAAGTCAGATTGCCTTCCAAAACCTCCCCAAACTACTTCCCAATTGCCTTTACGGCCCTTCTCTGCCTGGTCCCAGACTCCTCACCTAGGCTTCGGGTGAGGTCAGCCAGACCCTGCTGAGCCTTCTCCACTCTACCAGTCACTCTGTGGTCCCCAAATCTATTTCTGTTCCCATCCGGATTCATTTAACTAAACTACATTCATGAACCAGTTGGGCTGGCTTGTTCTGTTGCCTTTGGTCAAGTTACCTGTTTTTCTAAGCCTACATCTGAACTTGATCTTTCTCCTGTTGGGAACAACTTCTTGAGCAGTGTCTCTGGCAGCTCCCTGCCCGTTAGTCCAAGGCTACTTTCTCCCCCAGACAGAACTCTGCACCCCTGTCCAACCTCCACTTAACTTCCAGGTGGCTCTAGTTATCAGCTAACCCATCTGGGTGGTGGTTTAGTTGCTAGGTTGTGTCTTGACTCTTGAGGCCTCATGGACTGGAGCCCACCAGGCTCCTCTGTCCACGGCATTCTCCGGGCAAGAATACTGGAGTGGGTTGCCGTTGCCTTCTCCGGAATAGACTCTTAAATAAAACAATGAAGACGTTTGTCCCTTGAAGGTAGAATTTGGTTTTAATTTTGTAATTTTGCTATCAAACATGACAGTTAAAATGTATTAATATATAGAGTGTAATTTTTAAATTACATTTTTTTAATTTTCCTATTCTAAGGTGAAATAATGCATTTAGTATAGTGATTTGGGGGTGGGGTGGGAAAATATGTTTAATTGGAGTTGTCAGGTATGAGCCCTTCAGAAATGAAAATATTTTCTGTTTTAAAAGAGATGTGATTTATAGCTCTTGAAAACCATTGTCACTTAAATTCCCAATGATGTTTAAAATTCTTTTCTTTTAAAATTAGAATTGCCAATGCGTTGACCTTTGATAAGGTTTTCTTAGAAATAAGTCCTACATTTGAACTTTTTTCCTTAAAATGGTATTGGATGTTAACTTCTACACAGTTCTGAGCACTGTCAACAATATCTGGAAAGTATTTTGAGAGATCAATGGAAAGTCAAACATTCTGATTTTAACATAATACACTTCTTTTCGATTGAGGGAAAAAAATCAGATTTTTCAAAGTACATTTGAATTTTGTCTTTGTTTTTCCTCTCGATAGTATTTCTCTTTGGTTTCATTTTCTTATTTTTATTCATATTTTCATTTTTGCTAACACAGGACAGATTGACAACTTTTTGCTAGTTGTTAGGCCAGGTTCAGTTCACTGTCAAATTATTTGACAAAAAAGAACTTACCTTTTGGTATGTTCTTTATTTCTGAAATGATTTTAAATACATAAGAAAAAAAATAGGATAAGAGCAAGTCACAGCTAAAGCTCTATTAGAGGCATTTTTCCCTCTAGGAGACTGTTTTGTCTCCTGGAAGATTTAAGGAGGCTTTGTCAGTGTTAGAAATGCTCGAGAGACCTATATGAACATGCCTCTTCTCAAGGACATTTTAGCTCATATCTGCAGACTTTTGGCATGTTATTTTTAACAAAACAGCTTAAGACAGATGAAAATTTATTAAGCCAACCCTTTCTTTTATACTAGCCTTTGAGGAGTAGATGCAGGTATTTTTGTTTTTCCTTCTCCATGAACTTGAATGCTAGAACCTCATGGCTCCCTTCACTGCCAGAATTCCCAGGACATCCTGAGGTTTGCCTCTGGTGTCTCATATGCAGTGTCTTCCTGGTCACCTGAATCGTCATGTGACCGCTTTCTCCTTGTTACAGAGGAAGAAAATCTCAGGCCCCGTATTAGGTGTCATTGTGGATACAATGAATGTCTTGGTGCTCTTCACAGGTTTTTTTCCACCCACAAACTTTGACCTCAAGCTTTGTACAATTGAGTGTGGTGATTACTGCTAATTTTAGAACCTTTGAGGAGGGTACCCAACTAAAAGTAAACCAGAAACTCAAGGATTGATTTTAGCTCAACATTTAACATGCTGTCTAACCTTGGACTTGTTGTCCAACCACCTGGGGTATTTGTAGGATCACTTTTTTCCTCCACTTAAAATTTCTTGAACTATTAGAAGATTGAAGATGCTACATCCAAGGTAAGTGGAGGAGGTGGGAGAAGAACTTGGGAAAGTGTTAAGTACTTTGTAAAGGCCAAATTACGGGCTTTTTAACCCCACCATATTGCAGTAACTTTAGCTATAGAATAAAAGTAGAATTGGGATGTAAATAAGGGAGCTCTTAGTTAGCATCAGCAGGGAATTGGTTCCAGGACACTACCCACATCTCCCCCCAAGGATACCAAAATCCAAGGCCGCCAGAGCCCCTTATATAAAAAGGCATGGTATTTATGTGTAACCTACATACATCCTCCTGTGTTCTGTAAATCATTCCTAGATTTTGTCTGATAATATAATGTGAAGGCTGTGTAAACAGTTGCTAGGGCATGCAGCAAACTCAAGTTTTGCTTGTTGGAATATTCTGGAGTTTTTTTTTCCTGAATATTTTCAATCTGCAGTTGATTGAATCCTCAGATGTGGAACCTTTTTTATAGAGGGCCAAATGTAAGTTCCAGTGATTTTTTTTCACATTAAACTTAACATTTTAAAAGCATCTTTAAGTGTCTTGCTCTTCGTTGGCTAAATAACATACAAAGTTAAGGAAAAAGAAGCTATTATATTTTCGTTTAAATCATCTTCACTGTAGCAATGACAAAAAAATAAAAGACCTACTGTGTCTCAATTTTTGTTATGTGCAGATGTAAAATATCTTAACTGGGTAAAGTGAAAGTGTTAGTCACTCAGTCCGACTCTTTGTGACCCCGTGGACTGTAGCCTGCGAGGCTCCTCTGTCTGTGGAATTCTCAAGGCAAGAGTACAGGAGTGCCATTCAGAAATCTTCCTGACCCAGGGATCAAACCGTGGTCTCCTGCATTGCAGGCAGATTCTTTACCATCTGAGCCACCAGCGAAGCCCCATCTAACTGTAAGGGGGATCCAAATCCTCTTTCTCTTCCCTTAGGCAGAACAGAGTTCCTGTCCTGTCTTTCTCATACCTACACTCAACTCCTACCCGCTAGAGGAAAAGGTAAAGACTGGAAAAGACTCTGCAAATAATTTCCCTTGAAATAGACAAATAGAGAGTATTTTAACAAAGCTTATATGAACTAGAAAGGTTTGGGATGTGCAGAAACCAATCACAAAGATAAGGTACAGTTTTCAAGGCTAAGGTAGACCCCTAAGAACACTGCTTTTTGCCATTAACATCAAGTTGAGCTTTTACCTGTTGAATGCTTTTTTTTTTTTTTAAGATTAGTAAAAAGGAAACTAGTCAGCTGCTTTGTACTTCCTTGAACAGAGGTTTGAAACAGGGCCCCAACTCTCAAGAGTAAGAACTCCATGCATAAAAAAGTAATCACAAATATTCAAATGTAAAGGTATTAATACCAACTAAAGGTTGACATTTTAATTGGATCTTTTTTGTTAAATGAGTACCTTGATGTACAGGGGTTGTTGGAATTTTTATTATAGGTCTATCGTGCACAAGAAAATTTCCTGTCTATGGGAAATAAAGGATTTCCTGAGTGAGAATTAGTTCTATTAACTTTTTATGTTTTCCTATTTCATGCCATCGTAGTGTTTGAAGTGTAAGAAATTTGGGCCTTCATTTGTACCTATGTGGATATCATATAATACCACTTATATGTAGAATCTTTTTTTAAAAAAGATAAAGCGAACTTACTTACAAAACAGAAACAGACAAATTCTGAGGACAATTTAGGGTTGTGGGGGATGGGAGGAAGTGGGGGGCGGCAGGATAGATTGAGAATTTGAGATTGACATGTACACACTGCTACGTTTAAAATAGATACCCAAGGAGGACCTACTGGATTGCACTGGGACGGCTGCTCAATATTCTGTATCAACCTAAATGGGTAAAGAATTTGAAATAGATAAGCTGTATATGTATAACTGAATTGTTTTGCTGTATGTTTGAAACTAATACAACATTGTTAATCAATTATACTCCAATATAAAATAAAAATTAAAAAAATTTGGGCCCTAACTGAGGTTCAAATATTGAAAATAAGTTGATAATACACATTTGACCCCTTAATATGAAATCTTCGATACAGCTCCAAATGTGTGTGTGCACTTGTATATGTTTTCTTAGATCTATCTACATGTGAAAGCGTCTGGCATTAGTTAAATTTAATAGCTATTGACAAGGAATATAGGTTTAGAAGCTAAAACGATTGTCTAGGTACAATTCAAAGGATCTTAATCAGGGAAGCCGTTTTGCTTGTTTTTACCTAGCAGCGTAGGTGGAATTTAATGTTTTAGTGTCCTGTAGAAAATGATGTAGCTAGGGTGTAGTTACCTAAAACTTTTAAATACTCAAATTATTTGCCCCTCAATATCTTTCTGAAGTCAGAATCACATGGAGTATTTAAAAGTGCAGGTTTCTGGGCCCCACTCTGACATACTAAATTTGACTCTGGGGTTTGAGTATTTGCTTGTTTCTCGGCTGTGCTGGTGGTTCTGAGCCCTGCCAAAGCTCTCTCTCCCCTGCCGTAGGATATTAACAGGATATTTAACTCCCCGGGGCCCACACCTGCATGCCCTTGTCCTGCTCTTCTGAAAAATTCTAGCGCTTTCCGCAAACAGGTTCAGAAGTGAACAAGCCCTAGAAACCAACTGCCCTCCACCCCACTGCCCCAAACATATCCTCAATTCAGGTGGTGATAATATGTTTCACTCAAAATGCAAATACTTCTGGGCCGGTTAAAGCACATTTACACATTTGTCAGAGTTAAAAGGGAGTCCAGTAACTCAAACAGACGCCTAATGAAGATTAGCAGCTCTTTGTGATTTAAGTGGAGGGAAGGTCTGTAAGTTTGGCCTGAGTCCATTGGTGAAAACAGGCAGGCTCCTGAGATGTAAAGAAGTCACGAGGGCAAGCTTGCTTTCCTGGGTCCTAGGTAGACAGATGCGACTTGGGTGCTGGAAGTGGTCAAATACCCAATGCTTATTCCAAAATTACTGTTTTTAGAGATGTTTTCTCCTTGGCTTCTGACTTGCCTGGTTCCCAGCTCCCTGAACTCAAGTTAGCACAGCAGCTCGATGGATTGAGATGATTTGCAGTCCAGTCAAGGAGCCCACCTACCACAGACTTAGTTTTACTCTGAAGAAGAAATCTGTTTCAAGTTCCACGCAACTAACATATTATAGGGAAGGTGGAGGCAATGTGGAGACCAGCTATACAGTCCATGGAATTCTCCAGGCCAGAATACTGGAGTGGGGAGCCTATCTCTTCTCCAAGGGATCTTCCCAACCCAGGAATCGAATCGGGGTCTCCTGCATTGCAGGTGGATTCTTCACCACTTGAGCTACCAGGGAAGCCTTTTAGGTAGTTGTTTCAGGTTTTGATTTTCTTCTTTTTCAAATATAAGCTCAGTTCATTACAAAATTTGGAAGTTTGCAGAATTTTAATGTGTTAGTTGATAGCTACTAGAGAGAGAAACAAAAACTTACTCTTGCATTTGCTCTTTTCGGGCGAAAACGGTTTTAGCCAGAGATTTGAATGGAGAGGAGACAGGGCCATGTAGCTACTCTGTATCAGAATTAAGTAACCAGCTGCAGGTGAGTACCATGAACCAGAGAAATAAGTAACCAGCTGCATGTGAGGAGGTGGTTAGTTTTCAGCTCAGAAACCCTCTCTAAGGAGTTTGGTGGACCCTCTGGGTGAGTAGGAAGTGACTTTTTTATCTTCTGAACCTAATTCTTAACATAACTCATATTGGTAAGTTTTAGCCTTTTCTGTGGATGGAGAGTGTGTGGTTGATGCTGGATGCATTTTCTTGTTTGCCTGCATATGTCATTCCTACTGTTGTCACCATGATAGCTTCTCTTAAATTTTCCATTTCACCCGAGAGCATACAGCAAATATCGTTCAATCTTTTAAGCACCACGTCTGATGGTGCAGTTAGCTAAAAATGCATCAGATGTTTAGAAGCCTTGTTTGTTCTCAGTGTTGACCCAAAGGTTGTCCAAAAGTGGAAGTGTTTGTTTATAAATGTCCAATAGTCATTTTAATGACTGCTATCAGTACATTTTCCTGGGACCTAAAAACTGATTGCAAAATTACAAGGTTCCCCAAAGCAGAGTGCTTGCTGTTCACAATGTGGATTTGCTATTTGCCTTTTCTTGAACACAAGTGGAGGCGGTGCTTGGAAAACAGTCTTATGACTTTATGCTACTATTCTTTTAAAATGGTGTGACAATTTCATGGTTGTCTTTTTTTTTAAGTTTTGAATAATTCTATTCTCAGAAAAGGGTTGGCTGAAAATTATCTCTCTTTTCCATTTTATATATGTAGCATCCTTAGGCCTTAAACATGTTTCTGTTCATCCCATTCAAAAGAAGCCAAGATTTGTGGTGTCAGCCAATGGAACTCTGCAAGGTCTTTTAAAAAAAATAAAGTCTTCCTTGAGCTTTCTAAATGAAAGTTCTGTTTTGTTGCATTTGTGGGTCTTTTGAACAAATATATGACAGGAAAGATTTATGTAATGAAATTCCCATGTGTTTAGAATCTAGAGAGGCTTAGATTTATGGCCCTCCCACCCCCATGTCTGCCGTCAAATCATTGAGCCTGGAAAACTTTTGAATACCGTCCCAATCACAAAAAAAACCTTTGCTGTTCCCACATTCTGTGAAGTGACACCTTAAACTCTTAGAACTCAAGCTTTGCTAACTGCCAAAGGAAACTAAGTGCTGCTTCACTAGCTGATTTTATTCAAAAGCTGGGGCCTTGCCCCACTCAATTTCAGTACAGTAATTACTTCCAAAAATATAGCCTGTTTTCTTCAGGCTCAGAGTTTGTCTGCTGGAACAATTAGTTGTGAAGCAGACAGGGAAAGAGTTACATCTGCAAAAGGTAGGACAGGGTTAGGAGACAAAGAGGAGACAAGCCCTTGGTTTTAACTCACAGCTGCCCACCCTGCAAGGAGAGGGCTGGCCAAGAACATCCATGCTGATTTACGAGGAGAAATGAGGCAACCTTTTACCCCAGATCTCCTGGATTTGTGACAGTGTCGGTCTAAAATGATTCCATTCAGACCAAGAGAGAATTCCAAGTCTCCGAGGTGTTCCCTCCCTCACACCTTCACTCTTCCTCTCCTAGCCTTTCCAGAGACATTCAGGCTAGTGCTTTTCAAACTTTTGGGTGCCTGAGAACCTCTTGGGGAGGTAATGATGGCGCAGATACCTGGCCCTCCTTCCAGAAACTGAGGTGACCCTCTCAGAAAGGCACATTTGCACTTGGAAAAACATGAATCAGAAACCTGGTAAGTTTTGTTCAGAATTAAGCTACAGCCTCAATGATAAAACTCTGGGCATTTTTCTCCCCCAAAGCTTTCATTTAATACGGAGTTTTCTAACAGAATGAAGATAAGGGCTGTCCAGTCTAGAACTTTGCCAACAGGGACTCTTGGATTCCTGATTAATCTCTGTCTCTCTCCTCTCCCTACTATATGCCTTGAGAAACCCGGCTTCCTTTATTATTATACCTTAATTTTACTTACGAAGGAAAGCGTTGCCAGTCTCATCTGTTTCAAATGGCATTTGTTTGAAATCCCTTTTGGAAAAGGATCATGGTTTGTGGCCTTTCAGAGAACAAGAATACATCTTTTAAATTTTGGGGCCACACTGTGCAGTATGCAGGATTTTAGTTCCCCTACCAGGGATTGAACCTCTGCCCCCTGCATTGGAAGCATGGAGTCTTAGCCACTGGACCACCAGGGAAGTCTCTAAGAATGTGTCTTACATAAGTGTCCTTTGAACTTTTAAAGTTCTTTGGCTTTCTGTGAGCTGAGCCAACAGGGGTCTTCAGGCCCTACATTCATTAATGGAGTCACACAGGAAGCATTAGCAACAAGGATGAAGGGGCAACACAAAGCTGTAATGGTCATCACCCTTTCCTCAGCGCACACTAGGAACCAGGCGCGGTCCCTCAGGCACTTTATCAGCATTCTCTTGTAATTTAAGTCAGATTTATTACCTTCACAGATAAAGTCACTGGAACAGGAGCTCAGAGCTAGGAAACTTAGAGGTAGAGCTGAACCCAAGTGTCTCTCTGACTGCACGACCTTGGCTTCAACACCCTGCAGCAGTTCTGCGTGATGGTCATCAAGTCAGTCTGTCTCTCCAAGCCTTGATGACCCCACCCCTCACTCAGAGAGATATTGTGGAGACAGTAACTCTGCTCCCATTCAGGGTTGCTGTGTGTCACTTAAATTCGATTGCTCCCTGCATTCAAGGATGTCTCCCAGAGATCCCTGCAGTGCTGTTTAAGATGGCCATTACTATTTTCATCCCCCTTTGGCCAGGAGCAGAGGGAGGAAGCTGAAGGAAGTTGTGTAGGATAAACAAAACAAAGCAAAACCAAAAAAAGCTGCAGGCAGAGTATTTCAGATGTGCAAGGATCTGTAATTCACATACTCATGGGACAGTTGAGGGTTAGGACCTGGGTTAAATGTTTTCATATGAAATGGAAATACCAGGAAAAAAGCAATGAGAGGGTGGAGGGCCTGGCTTGGTTTAAAGAGGTCCTGGAAACAGATTCCTCTTATGCTTCTGAATCTTTAGATGCATCAAATCCCATACAAAAACTGTTTAAAAGTGTATCTAGCAGGTTTTATCACAAGGCTGTTTATATTGCCGGTCTGCCTTCAGTTTTCCATGACAGGATGAAATATACATTATTTGATTTAGTTGAAAATAACTGATCACTTGAAAAAACAACTATGGTTTAAAAGAAGTGAATATATGAATAAAAGTATGAAATGATCTCTTGAGTGCTCATCAAAACCCATTCCAAATGAAGGCGTCTCCAGCAGAAACTATTTTAGAGGAAGGGGACTGTTGCCTGGTGACCTTCACAATTCAGTACTTTTCTAATCAAAGAGATTCTTCAGGATTGATGCTGTGGGCATCACCTCAGAGATGGGTTTTTTCTGACATCTTAATGGTCCTTTGGCTAGAACCAAATAAACACCTTTAAAAAGTAGGAGTGGTGGGCATTTTAATAGGCTACTAAATTATCTCAATATAAAGGGTGCCAAGGATTATTAAGCCAAATGGTATGTTGCAATTGCAAATATCAGCCTAGTGCAGCTGTTCTGGTGAGAGGCTTGAGGGCCAGCTCGCATGGGAGCCAAAGTTTTTGCAAGTTTTGCACATGTATATGTGTTGAATTAATTTGAAGATCTGTTAAGTTGAACTTGATAGTGAACCAAAACAAGAAAACAACAAAACCAAAATCAATTCATGACCATGTTTGTTTCAGTTTGTACAATATAAGCACATTTGAAAGTTCCTATGTATTGACTTTGTAGGAAACATCTTTTTTCCTCACTGGATAACATTATTTTACCCTGTGTTAGTTACAGTCATTTAATCGTAAAGTTTGCATGTAAGGTTAGGTGTCTCGTTGAAAACCCTCAAGCAGCATTTCCTAAATCAAACTGGAGGACATAAAGAAACTTCCCAAGGCATTCAAGAGAACTTGAAAGGGAGTAAGTGTCTGCAGGTGTCATCCTTTCTTCCCTTTTTAAGTAGCCCTCAAAACAGCTCTGAAGCCAATGACATTTAAATTCACTTGTATTTGCATGAAAGTCGCTGAGTTTTGAATTGGAAGAAGTCAAGTGTTCTGCAAGGGCTCTAACCTGGGTGAGAGACAGCCTAGGGTATTTCCCTAAGAGTATTTGGTGAAACCCAAGTCCCCACAAGATACCTTATGGCCCAGGTGTTCTGTGTGGTCCAGCGAGTTAGGGCATCACTGCCTGAACCTCCCTTGCAGCATATTAGAGTCTCAGGGAAGTTTAACAGGAAGGAAATGGGGGTGGACTTTTATCTCCCCAGTGCAAAGTACCTCTCATAATCATTGCCTTCTTCCTCTCACCTCCTCTCTCTGGCCCCCCATCAATTAATACTTTGCAAAGCGCATTCTGGAAAACCCTGGTCATGGCCAGTAGCACAGACACAGAAGCAATAGTTTAGTCGCTCAGTCATGTCCTACTCTTTGTGACCCCAAGGACTATGGCCTGCCGGGCTCCTCTGTCCATAGAATTCTCCAGGCAAGAATACTGGAGTGGGTTGCCTTTTCCTTCTCCAGAGGCTCTTCCTGACCCAAGGATCAAACCTGTGTCTCCTGCATTGCAGGCAGATTCTTTACCGACTGAGCCACCAAGGAAGCAGCACAGACACAGTAGTTGTGGCCAAACCCCACATTTCTGGGCCCCCTTTTCTCATCTGGAAGCAACAGATTTCCAGGTGCTTGAGACAGTTATTACTTCCAATCTCCTCAAAAAGTTCACTTTAGAACTAAGATTTGAGGAGTTTCCAGATTTTATTGTTCATATTCAAAATAAGCCTTGGAATGCCAGAACAACAGAGAGAAGGCAGTGACTGCAAAAGCAAACACAGTAGACTAGTGAGCGCGAAGAAAACCTAGCAGCTGGGCATTTTTCCTGGGTTGACTGTTGCCTCTTTGGTGCTGTATTCAGGGATGTTGGTCATGATGCTTGTGGCCACCAAGCATCTTTGGAACTCTCTTCCCATATTTAGCGGCTTTTCTACATTGTAAGTGCTGCCTCCTTGAGACAGAGGTCACTAATGCCTCCCAGCCTTTCTTGCAGGGAGGGTCTGTCTATCAGACACTCCTTCTTAGTAAGCAGACCCCAGAGGAATAGGTTTTTTTGCCCAGGGGGTTGGATGCAGCACAGGACTGCACCACAGCACCTCAAGGCACCTGGTATCCAGGGCCCAGGGTCATAGATGTGGGCAGCAGAGGCTGTGTCCAGATGGGGAGGTGGCAGTGGTGCCCTTAATAATTGAGTGAGCTCCCAAGTATCCCTTAGTAATTTCTTTTCTGCTTAAACCATCCAGGGCAGGTTATGTTGTTTGCAGTTAAGACCCTAGCTAATATAGGTATGTACAGGCGTGCTCAGTTGCTTAGTCATGTCCGACTCTTTGTGACCCCAGGGACTGTAGCCCACCAGGCTCCTCCGTCCATGGAGTTTTCCAAGCAAAGGATACCGGAGTGGGTTGCCATTTCCTCCTTCAGGGAGACTTTTGGACCCAGGGATTGAACCCACGTCTCCTGCATTGGCAGGTGGATTCTTTACCACTGAGCCACTTGAGAAGCCCATAGTATAGGTACTCCCTGCCCCAAATGGCCAGGATGCAATTCTGTCTTAAACTTTTACTTTGCACTGAAGGACATGGAGGTATTTCTGAAACATTTAGTTCAGTAGAATAGAAAGTGTTTATTCTTTCAAATGTCTGATACAAGAGCTCTGTGGACCACGCAGAGTAGAGGCTGGCTCAGAATTTGTCAAACTAAAGATCGCTTTCTTTTTCAAGTGAGAGGCCCCACTCAGTCCTCCTCCATCTGGTAGAGTGAGCATCCGACTTGAGATTCTCATAGAAACGGAAGGTCAGAAGAAGAGCAGAGAGTGTACTCAGCTCTGTCCTGCTGAGTTTGTTTTTTTCACCCTACTAATACAGGGAGAGTAATAAAACCCCAAATAAATTTCCAGGAAATGTGGAGGAATTTATAAATGAACATAAAGTAAGACAAGTTCATAGTAGGGTTTTCCCCCTTTCCTAGAAAAGCTGTGAGTCGAGTGAGGAGGTGGATGGTGAAAGATCAGAATTGTATTTGTGTCTCCTCTGAAATCAAGCAGAAGTATTAAAAACTAAGAACGCCACACTGGAAAATATTTTCCTTGATGTCAGGGGACTGTAGAATTATTTAATCAAATAAAAACAAAGATTTGAAATTCGTTCTCTACTATATAGGCTTAACTCTCTGCTGGCTACCATAAGAAATATTGTTGTTCAGTCACTAAGTTGTGTCTAATAACTCTGTGACACCCATGGACTGTAGACACCAGGCTCCTCTGTCCTCTATCTCTGGGGAGTTTGCTCAAATTCATGTCCTTTGAGTGCTATCTAGCCATCTCATCCTCTGCCGCTCCCTTCTCCTCCTGCCTTCAATCTTTCCCAGCATCAGGGTCTTTTCCAGTGAGTCAGCTCTTCACATCAGGTGGCCAAAGTATTGGAGCTTCCGCATCAGTCCTTCCTTGAATATTCAGGGTTGACTTACTTTAGGATTGACTGATTAGATCTCCTTGCAATCCAAGGAACTCTCAAGAGTCTTCTCCAGCACCACAATTCAAAAGCATTGTGGCAATATTTACTTTTTTCTGAACCATTTGAGAGGCATGTGCCCTTTATCTCTTAATATCTCAGTATGTATCTGCTAAGAACAGGATATTCTCTTACAGAGCCATTGTACAGCAATCAAACTCAAGAAATCTAACACTGTTACAGTAATTTTTTCTCTTCTACACTCCATATTTCAATTTTGTCAATTGGCCCAACAAGCTTTCAGAGCATGTCCCTCACCCCAGTGCAGAATCAAATCCTGCACCACCTACAGCATTTAGATGTCTTCTCTCTTTTGTTTCTTTACTCTGGAACCGTTCCTCAGCTTTGACATGGACATGAAGTGTCTGAAGAACAGAAGCCAGTGATTTTCTACAATGTTCCTCAATTCGGGTTCATCAGATGTTTCCTTGCGACTAGGTTCAAGTTGTGTAACCTTGGCCAAGTGACATAAATCATGTTGGGTGATGTCCATCTGCTATGGTTCCTTTTGTTCACCTGATCAATGCGTGGACAGGCTTCTCTATTGCAAAGTGACCATTTTTGCCTTTTAACCAATAAGCAGTCTGTGGGGTGACATACCTTGTCTTCTAAGGGACTGGGACACTGCACTGATGGAGGAGGCTGCAGAGGGCAATTTTGAGAAGTGGCTTAAATTCTGACTCTGCCATTCACTAGCCTTGTGACCTTAGGCAAATCACGTAACCATTCAGATCCACCTTTCCTCATCTGTAGAATGGAGTAAAAATATTTCCCTTCCAGTGTCGTCGAGAAGATAAATATGTAAAGTGCTTGGTGCTCAGGAGGACTTGCACAAACATTAGTGCACTTCTCATTTCCTACCTCCACCTTTTAAAGGTTACTGTAGATCAGGTGGCTTGTTGATCTCACTAGTGTTTCCAGTGCTATCAAGGGACATCAAGGACCAGCAAGTCATACAGTGCGATGCCTATGGCAAGAGGCAGGAAACACCTTGGAACAGAGGCCCAATGGGAAGCATTGGAGCTCTCTTTGGAAATGCCAGGAGCAGGGAGTGGAAAGGAAAGGAAAATGAAGTCGCTCAGTCATGTCTGACTCTTTGCAACTCCATGGACTATAGCCTACCACGCTCCTCCGTCCATGGAATTTTCCAGGCAACAGTACTGGAGTGGATTGCCATTTCTTTCTCCAGGGGATCTCCCCGACCCAGGGATTGAACCCAGGTCTCCAGCATTGCAGGCAGATGCTTTACCCTCTGAGTCACCAGGGAAGCCTCTAAAGCTAATATTGGTTCCCAAGTGAAGTGAAAGACACTCAGTCATGTCCAACTCTTTGTGACCCCATGGACTGTATAGTCCGTGGAATTCTCTAGGCCAGAATACTGGAGTGGGTAGTCTTTGCCTTCTCCAGGGGATCTTCCCAACCCAGGGATCCACTTCAGGGGGTAGAGGCAGCAACAAAACTGCTGTCTTGAGGCTGTGGTCATACTTGGCTGGAGAGGTGGCTGTCAGGAAAAGGGCCAATGGGACTCAGGTTATGAGACTGACTTGGGCTCTAGGACTGCAGCTCTGCAACCTCAAGGACCCAAGGGTTCACTGCACACCCAGACCAGAATCTGTTCTGCCCCCGCCCCAGCTGCATCCCCAGGAAAACCAACCGTCTGCTCTCAGCCTTCATTTCCTTACCTGTAGGATGAGGGGTTTGACCAGATCTGTTGCTCTCTGTCCAGGTTGGGTATTAGAACCAGGAGGGAAATTTTTTTAAAATGCTAATTCCTGGGCCTATTCCTAGACCAATGAAATCAGAACCCAGACACATTGGAATTTTTCTAAAGTTCCCAGGTGATTCTGCTGTAAGCCAAATTTGAGAACCACAGGCCTCAATCTCACATGTCTTTCCTTGCCTTCAGCATCTAGGAGTCGTGAATGGAATATTCTGAGGAAATGAATTTTCTGGTGAACTTAGAATCTGTCACCGAAAATTCTTTCTTGTTTCTATTCCTTCTTTTGCAAATATTTCTAAAGTAGGTAAGTCTAACTAATCGTGAAGTTCCTTCTTATCTTGATGATTCTATGGCTACATGAGGAGGATATTCTGAAAAACTGGAGTTTTCTGGTTAACTCAGAATTGCACCAAAAATTTCTATTCATTTTTTAAAACTTTTCCGAAGTGTACAGTTTCCTGCCTTAAATATAAGGAAAGCAGGGACAATAACTTCCTGGGGCTACTGCCTGCCCTTTCCCTAGCCAAGGCCGACATTACTAATTGATGATACCTCCAACATGCCTTAAAGGTCCTTCTCAACCTTAGGCAGCCACAATCAATTTGCTGACTTTAGATGAAACCTGTCTGCCATTCTGGGTATGGCGAATTTAGCTCAATATTTCTTTCATAATGGGGTATCTTTCAAGGCTTCAAAGGTCACTTTCCAAATAGCCCTTCCTCCATTCCAATTCTTCCAAGTACATAGGACTGTTGAACAGATAATGTAGGGGACTGTGCTTGGGGTATACTGTGTCTCAATAAACTTTGGGTATAAACACATATAAATTTTTATAAAAGTATGCTTTGCTGCTATTTACTTCTCTTTTTCTCTTTTTAAATTGAAATGTAGTTGATTTATAATGTATTACTTTCTGACATACAGCAAATTGAATAAGATATATCTTTCTTCAGATTCTTTTTTCCATTATGATTTATTACAGGATATTGAATATAGTTCTTGGTGAGATACAGTAGGACCTTGTTGTTTTTCTGTTTTATAAATTTGCATTTGCTTATCTCAAGCTTCTAATTTATCCCACTCACACCAGTTTCCCCTTTGGTAAATATAAGTTTGATTTCTATTTCTGTGCATTTGTTTTTGTTTTGTAAATAAGTTCATTTGTATCATATTTTAGATTCTACATATAAGTGACATCACGTGATATTTGTCTTTCTTGGTCTGACTTACTTTACTTGGCATGATAATCTCTGGGTTCATCCTTGTAGCCGCAAATGGCATGATTTCATTCTTTCTTATGGCTGAGTAATATAACCATTATATATCATCTGATATATGGAATATATCGTATTCCATTACATATCATCTTCTTTATGTACTTATATGTCTGGACATTTATGTTGCTTTCATGTCTTGGCTATTGTGAATAGTGCTGCAATGAAAATTGTGGTTTTCTTTTAGAATTAGAGTTTTTGTCTTTTCCAGATATCCAGGGGTAGGGTTGCTGGATCATCTGGTAACTTTATTTTTAGTTTTTTAAGGAACCTCCATACTGTTCTTAATAGTGGCTACAACAATTTACATTCTTACCAACAGTGTAGGAGGATTCTCTTTTCTCCACACCTTCTCCAGCATTTATTATTTGTACTCTTTTTAATGAAGGCTATTCTTGACTGGTGTGAGGTGATATCTCATTGTAGTTTTGATTTGCATTTATCTAATAATTAACAATGTTGAGCACGTTTTCGTGTGCCTATTGGCCATCCACATGTCTTCTTTGGAGAAATGTCTATTTAGATCTGCTACCCCTTTTTTACCCAAGCCAGGCTTCAGCAATACGTGAGCCGCGAACTTCCAGATGTTCAAGCTGGTTTTAGAAAAGGCAGAGGAGCCAGAGGTCAAATTGCCAACATCCGCTGGATCATTGAAAAAGCAAGAGAGTTCCGGAAAAACATCTATTTCTGCTTTATTGACTCTGCCAAAGCCTTTGACTGTGTGGATCACAATAAACTGTGGAAAATTCTAAAAGAGATGGGAATACCAGACCACCTGACCTGCCTCTTGAGAAACCTGTATGCAGGTCAGGAAGCAGCAGTTAGAACTGGACATGGAACAACAGACTAGTTCCAAATAGGAAAAGGAGTACGTCAAGGCTGTATATTGTCACCCTGCTTATTTAACTTATATGCAGAATACATCATGAGAAACGCTGGGCTGGAAGAAACACAAGCTGGAATCAAGATTGCCCGGAGAAATATCAATAACCTCAGATATGCAGATGACACCACACTTATGGCAGAAAGTGAAGAGGAACTAAAGAGCCTCTTGATGAAAGTGAAAGAGGAGAGTGAAAAAGTTGGCTTAAAGCTCAACATTCAGAAAACTAAGATCTGGTCCCATCATTTCATGGGAAATTGATGGGAAAACAGTGGAAACAGTGTCAGACTTTATTTTTTTGGGCTCCAAAATCACTGCAGATGGTGACTGCAGCCATGAAATTAAAAGACGCTTACTCCTTGGAAGGAAGGTTATGACCAACCTAGATGGCATATTAAAAAGCAGTGACATTACTTTGTCAACAAAGGTCTGTCTACTCAAGGCTATGGTTTTTCCAGTAGTTATGTATGGATGTGAGAGTTGAACTCTAAAGAAAGCTGAGTGCAGAAGAATTGATGCTTTTGAACTATAGTGTTGGAGAAGACTCTTGAGAGTCCCTTGGACTGCAAGGAGATCCAACCAGTCCATCCTAAAGGAGATCAGTCCTGGGTGTTCATTGGAGGGACTGATGATGAAGCTGAAACTCCAATATTTTGGCCACCTCATGCGAAGAGTTGACTCATTGGAAAAGACCCTGATTCTGGGAAGGATTGGGGGCAGGAGGAGAAGGGGATGACAGAGGATGAAATGGCTGGATGGCATCACCAACTCGATGGACGTGAGTTTGGTTAAACTCCGGGAGTTGGTGATGGACAGGGAAGCCTGGTGTGCTGAAATTCATGGGTTCGCAAAGAGTCAGACATGACTGAGCAACTGAACTGATCCTTTTTTTAATTGGGTTGTTTGGTTTATTTTGTTATTGAGTTGTATGAGCTGTTTGTACATTTTGGGAATGAAGCCCTTGTTGGTTGCATCATTTGCAAATATTTTCTCTCAGTCTGTAGGTTGTCTTTTCATTTTGTTTATGGTTTCCTTTGCTGTGCAAAAGCTTATACGTTTGATTAGGTCTCATGGTCAGGAAGATCCCCTGGAGAAGGAAATGGCAACCCACTCCAGTACTCTTGCCTAGAAAATCCCATGGGCAGAGGAGCCTGGTAGGCTACAGTCCATGGGGTTGCAAAGAGTCAGACATGACTGAGCAACTTCACTTTCTTTCTTTCTTGTTTATTTTTGTTTTTATTTCTATTGCTTTGGGAAACTGCCCTAAGAAAACATTGGTATGATTTATGTTAATATTTTTGCCTATGTTCTCTTCTGGGAATTTTATGGTATTGTGTCTTATATTTAAGTCTTTGAGGCATTTTGAGTTTATTTTTGTGTATGGTGTTAGAGTGTGTTCTAACTTCATTGATTTACATGCAGCTGTCCAGCTTTCCCAAAAGCACTTGCCAAAGAGACTGTCTTTTCTCCATTGTATATTCTTGCCACCTTTTTTGAAGATGAATTGACTATAGGTATAAGTTTGCCATTTTACTTAAACTGAATGCAGAGAAGACATTGGGGAAATGGTATAACAAATAGAGTAAGAGCCAGGCTTCAAATTCTAATTCTGCCACTCATTAGTCAGGTCACTTTGGACCAGTTACCAAACCTCTCCTCTATAAAATGTGGCTAATAATAGTATTCACCTCATAGGGTTATTGTGAAGCTTGAATGAAGTAGCAAACCTAACACATCCAGGGTCTGACATACAGGGAACACTCAACAAATGTTACCTATTTACCTTTGTTAGTACCATTCATGGAAGGTTTCAGTGAGTGAGTCATGATTAATAAAAGTTGTATAGAAGTATTGTAGGTCGTAAAGATATTAGCAGTGGAGATAATAGAAGTACCCATGTTACGTCCCCAACACTAGCTGGTGGGAAGGACATGTGAATCTGTGTCCATGAAGTGGATCCTTGTCGGTGAGGTCTTGGGTGGCAGTGACCCACATCTGGGATGTGGTCTCATAAGTCTGGGATAATCAGCAGGAGCTGCGGTGCTCCAGAGGTGGCATTTTTGGAAACGGGTGGATGTAGTCTTTGGTTGACCTGCCCACTGGCATGTGGGGATGAGGAGGAAGCTGGATGTCCCGCAGTGTTTGGGAGAGTCTCATACAAGAATTGTTTCATGTCCTATGTGACTTTTCAATATTCTCCCATATTAAACACTGCAAAGGTAAATCAGCCATACGTAGAACATGATAATTCTGAAAATAAGTTCTAAAACATTACTGAAAAGCCCAATAATTTAGAAGACCATTCCATAGAGAGAAACTTAAATGGAAGCAAGAACTTGTCTGGCAATGATGGTGCAACTTACGCTGTACAGATTGCTGACTCCATGCACTAAGCATTTCTCTTTTTTTTAGATTTTCAGTATTATTCCCTTTTTTAGTTGGTTAATTTTTGGCTGTGTTGGGTCTTCATTGCTTTTCTCTAGTTGTGGTGAGTGGGGGCTACTCTTTGGCTGTGATGCACAGGCTTCTCACTGCGGTGCCTTCTCCTGTTACTGAGCTCTAGGGCACAAGGGCTTCAGCAGTTGTGGCCTGTGGGCTCAGTAGTTGTGGCTCCCAGACTCTATAGAGTACAGGCTCAATAGTTACAGTGCACAGGCTTTGTTGCTTGATGGCATGTGGGATTTTCCCTGACCAGGGCTTGAACCTGTGACTGCTGCATTTGCAGGTGAATTCTTTACCACTGAGCCACCAGGGAAGCCCTCTTTTTTTTCTAATTTAATTTTTAAAAAATGTTTAATAAACTGGTATTTGGCTGCCTTGTATCTTCATTGTATCATGTGAGGTCTTCTATTGTGGCACACAAATTCTCTAGTTATGATGTGTGGGCTTAGTTGCTCTGTGGAATGAGAGCTAAGTTCCCCAACCAGCAATCAAACCCACGTCCCTTGCATAGCAAGGCTAATTCTTAATCCTTGGACCACCAGGGAAGCCCCCGCATTAAGCGTTTTTAACTACAAATTTTTCTGAAGAGGGTTTCCATGCAGTAAGGCAGTACTATGCAGTGAAATGAACTGAAAACATGTAACAGAGATTTGAGATTTCTTTGAAAAGACCTCGAACCAGATAGAAATTATCAGACTCGTGAAATGAAGCTCATGAATTTCATTGTTGTTTTGAAAATATTGTTATGATATTGCCATATATATATATACCTACATATGTATACACATATACACATAGGTACACTATAAGAAATCTAGGTTTTAAGAATTTCACTTTCAAATTACTTTTCAGTTGGTCTATTCTTCTTCAGCATCATTCTGATTCCTTCCCCAGAGGTCTTCCTATCACTTGGTCTTTTTTCAGTCCATCCTCTCATGGGATACAACCCCAAGTTCTTGTTAAATACTAGAGAGTCTATCACTATGGTGATATCCCAGCCATAAGGTAGGGAACCACTCTGATGCTGTACTGATAAAATAAGTCCCAGTTCATTTATGACTGAGTCTATAGCTGATGTTAGTATACTTTCTCCATTTTTGATTATAGTTATTTTATTCTATATTCTATTATGTTCTCTATTATTACATAGCCCAACAATCATTTTCCTTCTAATGTCCATCGATATCACTACCATTACAGTTTCCTGTTTTTCTTACAGAAAGAACTTATGATCTTCTTCTCTTAAATCCAAACCCCTTCACTATCACTAGGGTGAGAAAATGGCTGCTTTGTGTGCCCCAGTGTAGCCATACTTGAGCGTGTATATTTTGAAATACGTATTACTTGATTACATATTATCACTTGTTTATCCTTTATATCAGAGGAGTGGTTCTTGATGGAAGATGACTTTCCCCTCAGGGGACACCTGGCAATATCTGGAGAGTTTTTGGTTGTCAGGATTGGGAGTAGCAGCCTGGGATGCGGCTGAACATCTACAAGTGTGCATGACAGCACTTCCAGAGTTACATGACCCCATGTCAGTAATTCTCACATTAAAAACTGTGTTAAAGTTAGGGTATTACATCAATATTTTTGTAATATGTATAGTTGGCTTATGGACTTTACTGGTGGCTCAGCAGTAAAGAACCTGCCTGCTAATGCAGAAGATGTGGGTTCAATCCCTGGGTTGGGAAGATACCCTGGAGAAGAGAATGGCCACCCACTCCAGTATTCTTGCCTGGGAAACCCCACGGACAGAGGAGCCTGGCAGGCTGCAGTCCGTGGGGTTGCAAAAGAGTTGGATATGACTTAGTGACTAAACAACAACAGTTGGCTTATATAATCCATGAATTTCATTTGGGATATTAAAAGGAGTTCACAAAATATTTGTTAAACAAGCACTAAACCACTGACCTAAATCAAAGAGAGTAGTAATCTAGGTAGACTTTGGATTCGCCATGTCCACCATTGCCCTTGAACTAGTTATGTAAATAAGAAATGACTTTGAAAAGTTTTCTGTCCCTTAATCGTGTGTGGAAGCCAGAGGTCAAATGTGAAACTCCAGTGTGTCTAAATGGCTGAGCACCCACCCCCTAGCTGTGTTCCTTAAGCGACTGTCACCAAACACCTGACCATTTCCTCATGTCGGGAAACGTTAGTTCAGCACTCGGTGGATCTCGTCTTCTCCCCTCCCATCTGACAATGAGTTTTGAGAGAACACTGAGGAGGGTCGAAGTCACCCACAGGGTTTGGTAGAAACACTTTATTCAGCATCCAGCTCCGGCTCGCTATCACAGTCCCTAACCTAGAGCAACACAGCTGCCAGGAGGCAATAACGGCTTCCGCCCTGTGCCACAAATATCCTGAGAAGAATGTTTCAGAATTACTTAAAGGCGTGGCATTTCGTGTGGCTAAGATGTGGGAGTTTGTATATAGTACCATTAGCACATTCCTTCCCAAGATGCATTGAGACGCCTTTGCTACAAATGGCGTAAAACAAATGGCATGGAAAATTCCAGAGTCTGCAAAACAAAATAGGGGTGAGCAGACTTCCAGCGGAGTAACTCAGCAGCACTTGGTCCCCATGCCACCACTTACCGTGCTGTGTATCTTTGGACACAGTCTATTCGTCTGCACCCTGATGGATGTCCTCCCTATGCAAGGGATGTGGAATACCTAGCAGATGTCTGGCACACAAAAACATGTACCACAGACAGTTCTTGCTTCATCAGTCCACTCAGGGCTGTACAGCACAGGAGGAAGATGGGGCCCCCAGTGTTAATACTGGATCTTGCTTTAAATGAGTTACATCCACAGCAGCTTGGATAGCCCTGGGGAGGGCTCCTGGGCAGTAAGCCAGCCCTGAATGCTAAGCCACCTAGAGGCTACTTTCTCATTTAGGACTAGCTTTGGACCCTCAAACCATCTCATTTTTTTGTGTAGACCATTTTTAAAGTTTTTATTGAATTTGTTATAATATTATATTAGTGCTTCTGTTTTGTTTTGGTTTTTGGGCTGTGAGGCATGTGGGATCTTAGCTCCCCAACCAGGGATGGAACCCACAACCCCTGCATTGGAAGGCAAAGTCTTAAGGACCACCAGGGAAGTCTCTCAAACCATTTTAAGAGATACCATTTGATCATTATAAGCACTCGCTATGTGCTAGATTATACATCCATAATGTCATTTAACTCTCATGATAATCAAAAACATAGGTGCTATTGTCCCTTTTCACTGAGCAGTAATAGGAGTTGTCCTGGCTCACAGTGGTGGGGACCACAGGATGAGGCAGGGCTGAGTCCAGGCATGACTCTTACCTGCTACCTTTGCACCTAGTCAGGGCCTCATTCCTTCTTTCTGGGGAAATCATTGCCAAAAGCCAACTCTCACACCTCCTGGGAAGGGAATTTGTGGAGCTGGCCAGCCCTTCCCTGGGACTCCCAACTCACAGGGCCTCAGTCCATCACTCCAGCCTTGGCTCCCGGCAACCACATCTGCTTGGTGGAGAAACGGGTGGAGCCCAGGGATCAGATTTATTGCCTCTCCCACACCTTGGGCTCCATCCCAGCTGCACAGAATTGGAGAGGTGACAAGGATAAATGTGTTTGGCTCCGGGCTCTGTCACTGAGGATTTATTTAGCACCTGCAGTAATAAAAAATCACAATGCTGCAGCGTGCAAGGCATTGCACGGGCCTGTGGGAGGATGCTGAGGTGGGACACAGAGGAGCTTGCTTGCTCTCCAGCTGCTTGCAACCTAGTGACAGAACAGAGGTGGTTCCTGGAGAACCTCAGAGAGGGAGCGAGGTGGGGCGTCTCTGAGATGAGGAACTCGAGAGGCTGCGTGCTCTGAGGTCACGCAGTGACTGAGGAACGGGATGACAGCTGTAAAGTCTGTGACACTTCTGTGAGCTTTTTTTCCCTTTAAAACACACATGGAAAAATTTAAGGATACAGCTAACCTAAAAAGGAGGGAAAAACCACCCCAAAGCCCACTGCCCAGAGATAACTACCATCAGCCTTGTGAAGAACAGACATCTCCCAGTCTCCTCTTTCTCTGTGTAGATGGATGTCAACTTGCCAGCAAAGTGTCCATATTTTACATACTGTTCAGGAACCTGCTTGTCTCCTTTAAGAGGCTCACCAGCTATGTTAGTGCTTCCCTGCAAGGTGGCTACCTGTAGGGCATGGCAGAGGGGCACTTTCGGGAGTCTCTCCCAGACGGGCCCCGGGAGATAGGTGGGAGGCAGGTGGTGAAGGCAATGCTTGGAAGAGGGAAAGATGAGCTTGGTGAGCCGTGTGGAGAGCACAGAGATGCTGAAGGGAGCTGGTTCAGGTATAGGGGACCTCGAAGGAGGCAGAATGTAGAAAGCTGTGTGCTTTGGGGTTCCTCCAAGACTTGGAGGATGCTGGCGAGCCTGGCTTTGTGGCAAAGAAAAGTCCCAGCTCTGGGTTCTTTAGGTAACCAAAGCGACCGGCAGTCTTACAGCCTCTCACATACCTTCAGATGGCACTTTGGGAGGAAGAAAGCATGAGACCAGTGTTTTCCAAGTTGTGTTCTAGAGAACACAAATCCCACAAAAACAGTTCTCTAGAAAAGGGTTAAAAAAAGTTTGAGAAAAGAATCTAAAGTCACCTTACCTGGGAAAATCACAAGGCACAGATGCTTACGTAGGCCCTGGGTGGTGAGGAAACTGGCCTTTGCCAGGATTTCCCAAATATATTTTCCCAGAACAGCACTCACCACCTATGGGATCTCTCTTGCTCTGAGCCCAGTGATGGTGGAGGACACACCACAGGGCACCGGGCTGGGAATCTCTCTTCATCAAGGTGGCTTCCTTACCATCAGCAGAAAGTTTCAGGTCTCATGCAGGTATTGGGCCCCTGCAGGGCCCTACAAGGGCAGAAATCAACCATCTCAAAAGATCTCCTCTGGCTCTAACATTCTGTGTCTGAAATTTATACCAATCAAATCTCACTTGGAGAGAATACATAGGAGGTGCAGTAGCCTAGGCCATCAAATTTGTTGGTTAACTTCACTCATTTAATCAACAAATATTTCTTGAGTTTATGCTATGTGCCAGGAACTGTTCTAAGCATTGGAGATTCAGGAGGGAATCAGATAAGATCTTTTCCCTTATTGCTCTCATGAGGAAACAGGCTACAAATAAATAACAGCATCATATATACATATATACATATATACATATATATATATATATCATCTAAATGTTATGAAGATAAAGTAGTGTAAGCATTTAATGTGAGATGGGGAGACGGAGAGGGGCCACTGTGTTGGATAAAGTGACCTGGGAAGGCTTTTCTAAAGCGGAAGTATAGAGCAGAGACCTGCAGGAAGTCAAGGATGAAGCCAGGCATAGATCTCAAGGCAGAGCATTTCAGGCAGATGGAATAGCAAGTGCAAAGGTCCTGAGGCAGGAGCGTGTTTGGGGAACAACAAGGAGGCCAGTGTGGCTTAAGGGAGTAAAAGAGGGGAAGGGTGGTAGGAGATGAGGTCAGAGAGACAGTGGGGGCAAGACCTTGAAGGACTGTGAAGGTCACAGTGAGAACTCTGATCTTCTTCAGAGTCAGATGGGAAGCCATAGGAGGGATGGAGCAGGGGAGTAGTATGTGATAACAAGGAAGAATTTCTATTCTCTCATGGGAGTGAACCATTTTCTAAATGGTGAGAGCCCACTCTCTACTTCTGAAAATAGTAGAACTTATGAAAAGGAAATGAATTTTCATCTGATGACTAAAGATCTCACAAGGATTGGTTATTCATGCATTAAACATCTACTGTGTGCCAAGATTTCTGCTGGGCCCCAGGAATACAAATGTAGTTGATATGACTTTTAGTTCCTGGCTATTGATACAGAGCCATCACAATTACTTTATCCTCCTTATTAAGTAGAACTCTGAGCTTCCACTGGCTATGGCAGCAGGTTCACTTTCAGTCCTAGTTCAGGAGGCAGATGTTCTCCATTTCCTCCATGGTTCCTTATGAATCCAATAGCTCACAGCTGCCCGGGAGGGGAAGGGCCTCTGGTCTCTACTCTGTTGTGGATGATGCCAAGATGCTCACGATCCAAGCCCAGCGGTCTTTTCAAAGGCAAGCAGCCTATCTCTCGGTGCCAACCAGGGCTTCCAAGAGCATCCCCTTGGTTCCAGGATCACAGCTTGTAAAAACACAGTCTCCCTGGGATGCATTTCCTACTCTCAGCAATCAGGTCATGAGTGGATGCTTGATGGGTGTGTAAGGCACAGTTCCTTTCCTCAAGCCTCTTATAACCTTTGGTACAATAGACAAGCAAAGCTGTTGTGGCTGGGCTCTGTCGAGCAGTAGGATAGACTAGAGCTATTTTGCTTACAAAAAGAGTAAGACAAAATAGACTATACAACCCATGTTCTTAAGTTGTTGCTTTTTTTATTTAGTGTAATGTTCAGTTTTTAATGTGACTGATACACAAATGGGCTTCCCTGGTGGCTCAGATGGTAAAGAATCTGCCTGCAATGCAGGAGACCCGGGTTTGATCCCTGGGTCAGGAAGATCCCCTGGAGAAGGGATTGGCAACCCATTCCAGTATTCTTGCTTGGAGAATCCCATGGACAGAGAAGCCTGGCAGGCTACAGTCCATGGGGCTGGAAAGAATCAGACACGACTGAGCCACTAGCACTTTCACTTTCAATATAAAAATTATTCACTGATAGTTTTGTGCAGCAAAGGAAGGCGTACAACAGGCTGCTTCTGTTCCTGGAAAAGGTGCTGAATTTCTTAAGACTGTGGAACAGAAACAAAAGCTTATCTTTTAGTTTTATTTTTTTAAAGTTATTTATTTACAAATAAATAATATTTATTATTTAAAATAAACAATAGTTTTTTAGTTTGTTTTTTATTTTTTTTTATTTTTTGTTTTTTATTTTTAAAAATACTTATGCACTGGGTCTTCGTTGCAGTATGCAGGATCTTTAGTTGTGGCATGTGAACTCTCAGCTGGGGCATGTGGCATCTAGTTCCCTGACCAGAGATTGAACCTGGGCATCCTGTGTTAGGAGCATGGAGTCTTAGCCACTGGACCACCAGGGAAGCCCCCCAGAAACAGAAGTTTATATTTTTACTTTTTCTTGGAGGAAGGACTTTCAGGGATCATTTCGATCAGATGAGAAAACTGGGTTTGTCACTTAACCTTGTCAAATTACTTGACCTCTCTAAGCCTCAGTTTCCTCCTCTTTTGGTTTTACTCCAGAGAGTATTTACCACAAATCACAGTCAGTCTTTTCCTAGAAACAATAATCAGCTGAATAGAATTTCCTCCGTGTCTTCGTGTATGTTCTGCTTTTGCTTCTTTCCCTAATTATTTAGGGAATATTTCTCTCTTCAACTCTCTTCTTTCTTCACTCTTTGACCCTCCTTTTTTCTTTCTTTACCCCCTCTTAATTTGTTTACCAGTTTATCATAAAGGATACAGATGAACCACCAAGTTACAGTCTGAAAGGGTCCCAAAGGCAGGAGCTTTTGTCCCCTGGGAACTGGGGTGGCCCACCCTCCCCGCGTGTAGATGTATTCACCTACCTGGGAGCACCAAGGTTGTTTCTAAGGTTGCTTGAAACTCTGAGTGATGGGAAGCAGGCTAGGGTAGGGTTGTACTGGGCCCCCCAACCTCACGTGGGCTCTCCTCTCGGCACAGGAGGCCCCTTTTGTTCAGGAAGTAGAAATGCTGCAGTGACCTGTCGCAATAGAGTTTGTCCTCTGTGGTGTAGGACTTTCAGAGAAGGGTGGATGGGGGCAGTGCTGCAGCACTAATGAAGCTGAGGAAGTGCTGAGCTGCACAGGCCATGGACAGGGTAATTGAATTGGTGTCAGACACATAATGGCTTCAAGAGTCTTTTCTCTCTATTTGGTAAGAAGTGCCCTTCCCCTCACATCCTCTGTAAAAGCTCAAGGAGAAAAGGATGTCCACCCAGCTATACATCAACCCTGTCTATTGAGTAGGAGTTTTGGGAAACCATATGGAGAAGCACACTTTTAAGAAGGCTTTGGAGACTGTTAACAGCAAGCTGGGCAGGGCACAGGAAGAGGCAAATGAGTGTTTTCCAGAAGATGCTGCCAGGTGATAAAATATTAAAACCAATACCAACACTCACTCTTCAAGGAATGGTCTTAATGATTCTGTCAGATATCTGGGCCCTGTGGTCAAACGGACAATGAGCTTTGTGCTTGATCAAAAATAGCTTTAATGGGTGTCATGAATGGATGCCAAGAATGGTTAATGGGTGTCAGGCCCTGGGCTAAACAACTCTTATGCATGATCTCATTTAATCCTCACAACAATCCAGTGAGGGAGGCACTACTGTTATCCCCATTTTACAGATGAGGAAACTGAGGTTTGCCCGAGATCACCAGCTGTGATGACATGAAGCTTGGCTTGAAATCTAGGACTGCAATCCAAAGCCAGTGTTTCCTTTCTTCTTTGACTGAAAACTATAAGGAAAACCAAATATATCCATACATGGTAAAAGATGGGCTTCCCTGGTGGCTCAGATGGTAAAGAATCTGCCTGCAATGTAGGAGACCTGGGTTTGATCCCTGAGTTGGGAAGATCCCCTAGAGAAGGGAATGGCAACCCACTCCAGTATTCTTCCTTGGAGAATCCCATGGACAGAGGAGCCTGGCAGGCTACAGTCCATGGGGTCGCAAAGAGTCGGACACGACTGAGTGACTAGCAGTTTCACTTTCACATGGTAAAACATAGGATGAAAGAGTTTACAATTAAAATTAATTCTGTCCCATCAGATCCCAGTCCACTGCAGCCACCATTACTGATTGGTTGTGCTGCCTTCCAGCTGTATAGAATACACACAAAGATGTGTACATGCTTGTGTGTCTAAACGTGTATGTGTACAATGGCTGTGTGCTTTCCTTACTGCATGCACTGGGCTTTCTTTCATTCAACACGGTGTTGGACGGCTTTATCGTTAGTATGGAAACAGCTGCCTGGCCTTTAAATGGTTGCACAGTAGTCCATAACACGGATATATCAAAATTTAACCAGTCTGCTCTTTAGAGACATTTAGGGCTTTCTAGATTTTTCTTGGTCTTTCTCAGGTAAATGACCCTGCTTGTGTGTGAGAGCAACGTTGTGCTTTTGATCACAAGAGCAAGATGACATCCTGGGGTAGTTGGGGTCATTTTCAGATCACTGATGCATCAAGTGCACTTATCTCTAGGGTGTTGCGGATGGCATCCAGGGGACACGCAGGCTCTTGGCTTTGGGACATCCCCTCTGCACTACCCTCTCGGTTTGACAGACACAGACTTCAGCACTGCCAGGGGCCCCAGGGACATTTCTGCATGAGAACAAGAATGCTGAGTGCAGGGGTTCCTCTCTCCAGCCACCATCTCATCCCATCGCCCTTAGGCAGTAGAGGTCATCTGTTCTGCTGCCACCCCAGGCGGCTGCGGACCTGTCACACCTGAGGGGGTGTAGGCTGAGAGGTGGTGCAGCTTGCCCAAGGTCACACAGCAAACAAGGTGGGGAGGCCTGAGGGGCGGGGCCAGAGCAGGTCTTCATCTCCTCATCCACTGCCCCCTCCACCGCCTCCTCATGAATCAAGAAAGGCTGCTCAACAGAGTTTTGCCTCTTCTCTAGGCCGTACTGAGGCTTGAGAAGCCCCTGAAGCCCCTCCAGAGACCAGAGGAGGATGTGCAAGAGCCACTAGAAGGGGGAGGGGTCATTTTCTGGTCACCTTTTTGCCTTCCTTTCACTAAGTGAAGCTGACTTTTTGTCTCATTTGAAAGTTTCTCATAGAAACTGCTGCTGTCTTTGTATCAGGAGTCTTTGGTGGTAAAAAAAAAAAAAATCCAAAATTATATTGGCCAAATACCAAGATTTATTTTTTCTTATTCATCCAGTTCTGACTCAGGCTGTTCCGCACGTCAGCTGTTCATTTTGTAGTGACTCAGTGACCCAATCTGCTTTCACCTCATGGCTCTTCACCTTAGTGGGTGGCTTCTATGATTGCCCTGAATGAGGGCTGTGCGGTGCTGTGGGTGTGTGGAGAGAACACAGGAGGGTCACACTAAGAGCTGACTCTTAAATGTCTCTCTAGGTCATTTCCACTCATTGTCCATTGGCCAGATATAGGCAGGTGGCCGCACCTAACTGCAAGACGAGGCAGTGGGGGGAGGGTGTTACATGGGTCACCCTGACCAGTACGTGTGTCTGTCAAGCCACAGCCTAGTGGGGCCAGGTGAATGTAGCTTGCATGAATAGGCCTGTGGTAACTATTGTTAATAACAGTAGAATTGGTTAAGAATCTGCCTACGATGCAGGAGACCCCGGTTCAATTCCTGGGTTGGGAAGATCCGCTGGAAAAGGGATAGGCTACCCACTCCAGTATTCTTGGGCTTCCCTTGTGGCCCAGCTGGTAAAGAATCTGCCTGCAATGCAGGAGACCTGGGTTTGATCCTTGGGTTGGGAAGATCCCTTGGAGAAGGGAAAGGCTACCCACTTCAGTATTCTGGTCTGGAGAATTCTATGGACTGTACAGTCCATGAGGTCTCAAAGAGTCGGACATGACTCAGCGACTTTCATTTCACTTGGGAACCAATATTAGCTTTTAGGGTCTACTCATTTGCTAGTTCTTCTGCAGAGGACTTTTATTTTTCTTAACTATCTTATTACCAAATAAAATACACATACAGAAAACCCCACACAACAAATTAACCTTAGAATATTATTATAAGGCAAATATTTTTTTCCTATATAAATTGAAATTTATTGTCAATTTTATGCTTCAATATGGGTATTTCTTTTTTAAAAAAAATTTTATCAATGTATTTTATTTTGGCTGTACTGAGTCTTCATTGCTGCTCGGGGGCATTCTCTAGTTGCTATGAGCAGGGGCTACTCTTCGTTGCAGCGCGCAGGCTTCTCACTGAAGTGGCTTCTCTTGTTGCAGAGCATGGGTTCTAGTGCCTGTTGGCTTCAGCAGTTATGGCTCGTGGGTCTAGAGCACAGGCTCAGTAGTTGTGGTGCACGGACTTGGTTGCTCAGTGGCATGTGGGATCTTCCTGGATTAAGGATCGAACCTGTGTCCCTTGCATTGGCAGGCAGATTCTTAACCTTTGGACCACCAGGAAAATCCTCGGATTGTGTTTATTTTCAATTGTGGTACAGTAGCACATTTTCAAGGCTTAATACAATATCAGGTTGTGCTTTATATGTTAAGAGAAGCAAAGATAATGTCATATTTTATGACACAAATATTTTTAATCTTAATAATTCTTAATTGAAGTTAATTAAATAATGTTGATTATAATGTTGTACTAATTTCTGCTATACACAAAGTGACTCAGTTATCTACGTACATACATTCTTTTTTAAATATTCTTTTTCATTATGGTTTATCCCAGGAGATTGGATATATTTCCCTATACTATACAGTAGGACCTTCTTGTTTATCCATTCTAAATGTAATAGTTTGCATCTACTAACCCCAAATTCCTAGTTCATCCTTCTCCCTCCCCCTCTCCCTCTTGGTAACCACAAGTCTGATCTCTATGTCTGTGAGTCTGTTTCTGTTTTGTAGCTAAGTTCATTTATGCCATATTTTAGATTTTACATATAAGTGATATACGGTATTTGTCTTTTTCTGACTTATTTCACTTAGTATGATAATCCCTAGTTGCATCCATGTTTCTGCAAATGGCATTATTTTATTTTTTATAGCTGAATAGTATTCCATTGTGGGCTTCCCAGGTGGCACTAGTGGTAAAGAACTTGTCGCCAATGCAGGAGACATAAGAGATGTGGGTTTGATCCCTGGGTCAGGAAGACCCCCTGGAGGAGGACATGGCAACCCACTCCAGTATTCTTGCCTGGAGAATCCCATGGACAGAGGAGCCTCTGTCCACGGGGTCTCAAAGTGTTGGACACGACTGAAGTGACTGAGCACGCACACACGCAGTATTCCATTGTATATATGTACCACATCTTCTTTACCCATTCATCTGTTGATGGACATTTAGTTTGTTTCCATGTTTTGGCTACTGTGGGGATAGTGCTACTATGAACATTGGGGTGCACGTATCTTTTTGAATTATAGCTTTGTCCAGGTATATTATGCTTAGGAGTAGGATTGCTGGGTCATAGAATAGTTCTATTTTTAGTTTTCTGAGGAACCTCCATATTGTTTTCCATAGTGGCTTCATGAACTTACATTCCCGTGAACCGTGTAGGTTTCCTTTTTTTTCCATACCCTATCTAGTATTTATTTGTAGACTTTTTATTGATGGCCATTCTGACTGGTGTGAAGTGGTACCTCACTGTAGTTTTTATTTGCATTTGTCTAAAAATGAGTGAGGTTGAACATCTTTTCATGTGCCTACTGGTCATCTGTATGTCTCCTTTGGAGAAGTGTCTATTAAGATTTTCTGATAAAGCAAATACTCTTGAAACTGCCTCTTAAGGTAAGAAATAGAAATTAACAGTAGAGTTAATTATTTTAATTTTTGGACTCAGCTCTTTGTTTTGTCCAACTTGAGTCTAATGCAGATTTGGAAAAGTGAAGTTCTGAATTTCCGAAGTATGAGGCTCCGAGGGCTGCCTGATCTTGGCAGTGAACTTGCAGTGTGCCTGTGACAGAGGCCGTGAAGAGGTCCTCCCTCCTCATAGTAAATGTGAGGGCGGGGGTGTGGGGTGCCTGGGCTTGCTGCTGCCAGACTCTCCCCCGGTGCCCTAATTGTGCCCTTGGTCCCAGGGTCAGCCTGCTTCTTGTGGCCCCAGTGGTCCCAGGCCGTGCATCCGTCCAGAGAGGCCACCCTAACCATCCACTCTTCAGCCCTTCCTCTTCTGGGCCAAACTGCAGCCTGAAGGTCAGTCTGACCCGGGGGACTCCCAGTTCTGGGCAGAAGCCCCATCGCTCCTGCCAAAGTATGTGTCAGCCTCAGTGCAGCACACCATGGTTTGGTAACTTTGCAAAGGCCGAATCCTAGAAAGACTGCATGTTCCTGGTCGCCGGCTGCCCCGCCTTGGTGATGCTCGGCCGCCTCCCGGGAGCCCAACGCACCTGCTGGGAGGCAGTAAGGGCAGGGCGCTCCCATCTTGCGTTGTCAACACATACTTCTAGGCTCAAGTCAGAGCGGGAAAGCCTGGCTTTCTCCCATCCCCACACCCTGGTCCCCCTGCACCCCTGGAGCAGCTGACCCAGTTATTGATAGGAAAATGAGAATCTGTAGTTGGACGAGAGGAGCAGAAGCAAAGCCTCGCTGCCCTGACCTAGCCAGACACGGCCCTCCTTCTGAGGAAGCGGTGAGGAACCTCTTCTCCCTGTCTTTTCAGAGCATTTGGAACAAACTCCCGAAATACCATGGGGCTGAGTGCAAACCTTGTTTGCTATCATCAGGAGGAGTGATGAATCATGCAAAACACGCAGTTCCTCTCGTCCAAAATACAGCATATACACTTACATCTAGTGTCGTTTTACATGTGCAGGGTGTTTTTTTTTTGAATTCTTTTCTTTCTCTCTCTCTTTTTCCCCAAACCAAAAACACCAGCTGTAAAACCCACTGCTTCCTTCCCTGCCAAGTCTGCAGTGGTAGGAGGTGGCGGTAGCAGACAGCCAGGCCCCCTGTGCTCTGAGTCAGGCCTCCCTCTCAGTGGCTCGCTGCCTGCAAAACAAACTTAAAAGCTGGTGAATGGCACTTAGGGGCCCGCAAACATGCAGGGAGGCCTAAAATATTTGCAGAGGCGCACACTGTTCGTAGAATGAAAGGCCACTATGTAAATACCTGGGCCCCATCGAGTCGAGGCATCTTCAAAGTGGCTTCTGCTCCTCGCATCAAGCCAGCAAAGAAGCAAAGACATTCATTCAAAAGCAGCATGCAGGAACCACACCACAACTTCCCGGCCCCAGAAGGGAGACTCAGAAAGGGACCACAGCCGCGGGTCCCGTGTTTCTCCTCCACTGCACACTGCACAGGATGGTTTTGTGATGGCCTACAATGTCAGCTTTCAGGCTGAGCAGACATGATCAGTTTTCTCCCTTTTGGCAAGGAAAGGCTCTTTTGCAAGATGCTCAAAAGGCAACCACAGTTACTAACGGAGCATGGTGAGCATGAGACAGAGGTAGCTATTACCCAGGTTTGACAAAAGAAGACAAAAGCATGAGATGGTTTTTCCATCAAGCCACAAATATAACTCCCAAAGACACCCAGGTGAGTGCAGAAGCAGACCAGACACACCTGATACCCCGAGCAGCATCCCCTAAGATTCCCAGAAAGTCCCACACAAATATGAAACCTGGCAATGGCCCTACGACCAAAGAGGAGGCGGGGAGCCAAACTCCAGGCAGATTTTTCACTAACCACATTGTCCGCTGGGATGCATTTAGAACATTCTTGGATTTCATACCACTTGGGTTGTCCCCTCTGAGCCAGAATGGGACGGACAGCCCCCAGGCAGGAAGGAAACAGTTTTGTTTTACTCAGAATATTTGTTAGTGGTGATCTTTTACCTGGGCAGGCAGGAATTATCTTCAAGGTCAGAGCCTAGTTTCATCCTCCTTTACTGCCTCTCTCTAAATGGCAAGACGGCAGCACAGTGAGAGAGAAGGGTGGCTGAAGGCATGCGTCATCTTCAGAGGTTTAATTGCTAGAGGAAGTATCATCAACAGTGGTCAAACAAACAAACCAAGCCAGGAAGGGTGCTAGGAATGGTTGCTCAAAGATCTGCAAGCTGCATTTGATTCTCCAGCCTAACCTAATCAGAGACACTGAGAGCCGAGCAGAAAAGAAGCCCTAATGTGGCTCAGAGACCCCAGACAAGGTCCGCCAGCATGAGTGTTTGAGTCAAGCAGGCTTCGATTCCTGAGAGAAAACTGCCAGCACCCAAGCGGGAGGCTGAGGACACTGCAGTTACCTGGTCGGATGGCCAAGACCGAATCTGAATAAAGGGCTCTCTTATGTGATGGAAAAATTCCAACAAGGGACCAATGGTAAGACATAGAGCCTGAAGGAGAGAAAAAAATGTCAAGACCCGAAGGCAGCAGATCTCTCTGAACATGACTGTTCTTGACTTTTCTACAAGAGACAGATGCTGATCTTAGATAAGGGCTGCACTGTGTCCTCTGAGAGATGCAAAAAGATATGGTCTCAATGGAACTGGCAGAAGAAGGAAACAGAAGGAACAAAACAGTCTGAGATATATGAAGAGATACAATGAGAGCTGGCAAAAATAAGAAGATAATAAAAGTCCCCAAAAGAGCCAGAGTCAAACCTGCATTTGAAGAAGAAAAGGGCAGAATTAAGAAACAGCCTGTTAACCAAAGAGAGGAAGAGGCCACACCCTTTTTGTTCTCAGGATCCCATTACAAAAATTATTGAGGACGTCAAAGAGCTTCAGTTTGACTAGGGTATAGTTATTGATATGATTACATTAGAAACTGAAATTGAGAAATTAAAAGTATTTATTAAAACTTTGTTTTAGATCATAAACCCTTTCCATGTTGACATAAATAACATTTTTAAAGAAAAATAACTACTTTCCAAATTAAAAAAATATTTTAGTGAGAAGAGAGTCACTGGCTTATATTTGCAAGTCTCTTTAATGTCTGACTTACTGGAAGAAATCTGTATTCTCATAGTTTTTTAAAAATTGAGCTACAATTGACATATAACATTATACTAGTTTCAGATGTACAACACATAATTAAGTATTTGTATATACTGTGAAATGATCACTACAGTAAGTCTATCACCACATGTAGTTAAAAAATTTTTTTCTTATGAAGATGAGAACTGTTACAGTTTACTTTCTTAGCAACATTCAAACATACAGTATAGATTATTAACTATAGTCACCATACTATACATTATTCCCAGGACTTATGTTATTTTTTTGGACTTTCAAACCCGGTTCTTATTCTTTTTAGGACTTATTTTATTATTGGAAGTTTGTACCTTTTGACTCCCTTCACCTGTTTCGCCCTCTACACACTCCCTCCTTCTAGAAACCACCAATATATTCTCTGTATTTACGAGATCATTTTTTTTCTTCCTTTCAGAATCCACATAGAAGTGAAATTATATGTGCTTTTCTTTCTCTGACTTATTTCACTTAGCATAACGCCCTCAAGATTCATCCGTGTTGTCACAAATGGCAAGCTTTCTGTCTTTTAAATAATATTGAGTGATGTTTTAGTGTGTGTTTGTGTGTGTGTAGTTGGCTACCGCAAATACTGTTCATAGAATGAACACTGGAGTGCATATATCTTTCTGAGTTAGTGTTTTTATTTCCCTTGGACAAACACCCAGAAGTGGAATTGCTGGATCTTATATTCTATTTTTAAGTTTTTGAGGAACCTCCATACTGTTTTCCATAGCAACTGCATCAATTTACATTTCCATGGTGCACAAGGGTTCCCTTTTCTCCATATCCTTGCCAACACTTGTTATTTCTCGTCTGATTTAGCCCATTCTGTGATAGCCATTCTAACCAGGGTGAGGTGATACCTCATTGTGGTTTTGATTTGCAATTCCCTGATGATTAATGTACTGTTAATATAACAAGCTCTGTTTCATGCACCTGTTGGCCATCTGTATGTCTTCTTCGGAAAGATGTCTATGCATTTCCTTTGTCCATTTTTAATAAATCAGATTGTTTGTGATTTTACTATTGATTTGTATAAGTTCTGCATATATTTTGGATATTAACCCCTTATCAGATATATGATCTGTAAGTATTTTCTCCCATTCCATAGGTTTCCTGTTCACTTTGTTGATGGTTTCCTTTGTCGTGCAAAAGCTTTTTAGTTTGATGTAGTCCCACTTATTTATTTTTTCTGCCTTTGCTTTTGGTGTCAAATCCAAAAAATTATCACCAAGACCAATGTCAAAGAACTTTTCACCCATGTTTTCTTCTAGAAGTTTTATGGTTTCATGTCTTATGTTCAAGTTTTTAGTCCATTTTGACTTAATGTTTGTGTGTGGTATAAGCTAGTGGTCCAGCTTTATTCTTATCCATCTGGTTATCCAGTTTTCCCACCACCATTTGTTAAAGAGACAATTTTTTTCCCATTCTACATTCTTGGCTCCTTTTCTGTAAATAAATTGACCATGTAA
Organism: Okapia johnstoni; assembly: GCA_024291935.2. NCBI lineage: Eukaryota > Metazoa > Chordata > Mammalia > Artiodactyla > Giraffidae > Okapia > Okapia johnstoni. Next base: position 75,822,215 of record CM044306.1, on the reverse strand, counting down.
GTGTGGGATTATTTTGGGTTTCTCTATTATATTCCATTGATCCATGTGTCTGATTTATACTGATGCCATGCTGTTTTTATTACTATAACATTGTAATACAGTTTGAAATCAGGGAGCCTCCAGTCTTGTTCTTTCTCAAAACTGCTTTAGCTATTCATGGTCTTTTGTGGTTCTACACAAATTTTATGATTGCTTGTTCCATATATATGAAAAAAGCCTTTGGAATTTTGAAAGAGATTTATTGGGTCTTTAGATTGCTCTGGGTATTATGGACTTTTTAACAACATTAATTTTTCCAACCCATGAGCACAGAATATCTTTCCATTTATTTGCATCTTCTCCAATTTATTTCCTCAATGTCTTACAGTTTTCAGTGTATAGGTCTTTCACCTCCTCGGATAAATTTTATTCCTAGGCAGTTTATTCTTTTCACTGTGATTGTAAATGGGATTATTTTCTTAATTTGTCTTCCTGATAATTCATTATTAATGTCTAGAAATGCAGCAGTTATTTGTATACTGATTTTGTAGGGAATTTTTGCATCTATGTTTATCAGGCTTATTGTCCTGGAATTTTCTTGTGGTGTCCTTGTCTGGTTTCAGTATTAGAGCACTGCTGGTCTTGTAAAATGAGTTTGTGTTTCCTCCTTTTTTATTTATAACTGTATTTAGGTTGTGCTGGGTCTCTGTTGCTGTGCAAGCTTTCTCTAGTTGTGGTGAGTAGGGGCCACTCTCTAGTTGAGGTCTAAGAACTTCTCATCACTCTGGCCTCTCTTGCTGCAGAGCACAAGTTCTAAGCGTGCGGATTCAGTAGTTGCAGTGCATGGGCTCAGTTGCTCCGCAGCAGGTAAGATCCTCCTGGACCAGGGATCACACCCATGCCTCCTGCATTGCCCAGGCAGATTCTTTACCACTGAGCCACCAGGGAAGCCTTATTTTTTTTTAGGGGAAGAATTGGAGAAGGATTAGTATTTTCTTTCTCCTCCTTCCTCCCTTGCTGTGTAGCACAGCTTGTGGGATCTTTGTTCCTTGAGCAGGGATTGAACCCAGGCCACTGCACTGAAAGCGCCAAGTCCTAACTACTGGACCACTAATGAATTCCCAATTCCATCTTGATAGGTTGCCTGCTTCTAGAAATTTAGATATTTTTTTCCTAGGTTATACAATGTGTTGGTGTATAATTATCCATAGTAGTTGCTTAAGACCCTTTGTGTTTCTGTGCTATCAGTTGTAAAGTCTCCTCTTTTATTTCTGATTTTACTTACTTGAGTCCACTCTTTCTCTTGGTGAGTGTACCTAAAGGTGTGGCAGCTTCATCATTTTAAAGAATAAGCTTTTAGTTTTCTTAATCTTTTCTATTGTCTTTTAAGTCTTTGTTTCATTTATTTCCACTCTGATCTTTACTATGTCTTTCCTTCTACCAACTTTGGGCCTCATTTGCTCTTCTTTTTGTAGTTTATTTTATTTTTATTTATGGCTTCACTGAGTCTTTGTTGCTGTGTGCAGGCTTTCTTTAGTTGCGGTGAGCAGGGGCTACTCTGCTATGGTGCTCTGACTTCTCATTGCTGTGGCTTCTCTTGTTGCAGAGCATGGGCTCTAGGTGAACAGGCTTCAGTAGTGCAGTGCACAGGTTTAGTTGCCCCTTGGCATGTGGGATCTTCCTGGACCAGGGATTGAAAGCATGTCTCCTGCACTGGCAGGCGGATTCTTTACCACTGAGCCACCAGGGAAACCCTTATAGTTTCTTGAAGTATAAATTAAGGTTGTCTATTTCAGCTATTTCTTGTTTCTTGATGTAGGCATTTATTGCCATAAACTTCCTTCTTAGAACTGCTCTTGCCGCACTCTATACATTTTGGTTGGAGAAGGAAATGACAACCCACTCCAGTATTCTTGCCTGGAGAATTCCAAAGACAGGGGAGCCTGGTGGGATCGCAGAGTTGGACATGACTGAGCACATAGCACACATACATTTTGGTATGTTGTATTTCCATATTCACTTGTCTCGATGTATTTTCTGATTTCTCTTTTGATTTCTTCTTTGATCACTGGTTGTTTGGTAGTATAATATTTGTGAATTTTCCAGCTTTATTACTGCAATTCATTCTTAGTTCATACCATTATGGTTAAAAAAAATGCTTGCTATGATTTCAATCTTCTTAAATTTATTAAGACTTGTTTTATGGCCTAACATGATCTATACTGGGGAAAAAAATCCACATGTGCTTCAGATGAACATGTATCCGGTTACTTTTGGATGGCATGTTCTATATTTATCTGTTAAGTTCACATGATCTGACATGTTGATTAAGGCTGTTTCTTTGTTCATTTTCTGTCTGGATGATCTATTCATTGATGAAAGTGGAATATTAAAGTCCCCTATTGTTATTGTGTTGCTGTCTCTTTCACACTTTAGGTCTTTTAATATTTGTTTTATATATTTAGGTGTTCCTCCCAGGTGGCACTAGTGGTAAAATACCTGCCTGCCAATGCAGGAGACACAAGAGATATGGGTTCGATCCCTGGGTCAGAAAGACCCCCTGGAGGAGGGCATGGCAACCCACTCCAGTATTTTTGCCTGGAGAATCCTATGGACAGAGGAGCCTGGCAGACTACAGTCCACAGGGTTGCAAAGATCTGGACACGAATGAAGTGATTTAGCATGCACAAACCCTGGTGGCTCAGCTGGTAAAGAACCCATCTGCCAAGGCAGGAGACACAAGAGACATGGGTTCGATCCTTAGGTCAGGAAGATCCCTGGAGAAGGAAATGGCAACCCCCTCCAGTATTCTTGCCTGGGAAATTCCATGGAAGAAGGAGCCTGGTGGGCTACTGTCCATGGGATTGCAAAGGGTCAGACATGACTGAGCGTGCATGCGCATGCACGTGCACACACACATACATTTGATGCAAAAATATTTACAAATGTTGTATCATCTTATAGGATTGACCCCTTTGTCATTATATAATGCTCTTCTTTGTTGATTACTACAGTCTTTATTTTATTTATTTATTTAGCTACATTGGGTCTTAGTTGAGGCACGCAGGATCTTCGTTGCATCATGCTGTGGTGGCGGGCTCAGTAGTTGTGTTTCATGGGCTCTCCAGTTGTGGCACATAGGCTCCAGAATGTGTGGGTTCAGTAGCTGCAGCGCATGGGCTTTGCTGCTCCATGGCATGTGGGATCTCAGTTCCTTGATCAGGGGTCGAAGCCGTGTCCCCGGCACTACGAGGTGGATTCTTAAGCACTGAGCCACCAGGGAAGTCCCCGATAGTCTTTGTTTTAAAGTCTATTTTATCTGATATAAGAATAGATTATCCTAGTCTTTGATTTGGAGAAGGCAATGGCAACCCACTCCAGTACTCTTGCCTGGAGAATCCCAGGGACGGGGGAGCCTGGTGGGCTGTCGTCTATGGGGTCGCGCAGAGTCGGACACGACTGAAGCGACTTAGCAGCAGCAGCAGCAGTCTTTGATTTCCATATCATGGAATATACCCTTTTCCATTATTTCACTTTCAGTCTCTGTGTGTCCTCATATAAGAAGTGAATTTCTTATAAGCGGCACATAAGATGGGTCTACAGAGACACATTATAATTAAAATGTCAAAAGTTGAAGACAAGAAGAGAATCTTAAAAGCAGCAAGAGGAAAACAACTTGTTGCACACAAGGAACTACTACACAACTATCAGCTGATTTTCAGCAGAAACTGTGGCCCAGAAGGCAGTGGCAGTGATATATTCAAAGTGCTTAAAGAAAAAATTTCCAACCAAGAATACTCCGTGTCCAGAAAAGGTGTCTTTCAGATTTGAAGGAGAGATAGTTTTTCAGACAAGCAAAAGTTAAAGGAGTTCACTGTCACTAAACCAGCACCACAAGAAATGTTAAAGGGCACTAATTAGTCAAGAAAAACATATGAAACTATAAACCTCACTGGTAAAGAGATATATATATATAGTAAAATTTAGAACAATTGAATGCTGTAAAGATGGTGGATTAATTGCTTATAAAGCTAGTATGAAGGCTAAAAGACAAAAGCAGTAAAAATAACTATAATTACAATAATTAGTTAAGGAATACACAAGGTAAGGAGTAAAATATGAGAGCAAAACCAGAAAACATAGTGGGGGGAGATTAAAAATGTCGACTTTCAGAATATGTTCAAATTTAAATTGTAATCAACTTAAGATAGACTGTTACAAGTGGTTATATGTAAGTGTCATGGTAACCACAAAGCAAAAACCCATAGCAGACACACAAAAGATAAAGTAATCTAACCATACCATTAAAGAAAATTATCAAGTCACAAAGGAACAGAGCAAGAGATGAAAAAAGGGACAGAGAAACGACACAATAGTCAGAAAACAACAAAATGGCAATATACATATCAAATAATTACTTGAGACGGAAATGGACTAAATTCTCCAATCAGAAGGCACAGAATGGCTTTAAAGCAGTGTAGGTAGATGCATAGCTGTATTTTTGTTCCTCTCCAAAGAGAAATATATGTGCACATACACACCTGTGTACAAATGTATAGGAAAATCTAGAAGGATGCACAGAGCTTATTTTGGGTGGGACAGAGGAGTGTTATGGGTTGAATTGTGTCTCTTCCAAATTCATATGGAGCCCTGATCTCTTTCCTCAGAAAGTGAGCTTATTTGGGGATAGGTCTTTACAGAGATAATCAAGTTAAAAATAGGCCACAGAGTGGACCTTAATCCATTATGACTGATATCCTTAGACATGCACACATGCTAAGTCACTTTAGTTGTATCTGACTCTTTGCGACCCTATGGACTGTAGCCCACCAGGCTCATCTGTCCAAGGGCTTCTCCAGGCAAGACTACTGGAGTGGATTGCCATGCCCTCTTCCAGGGGATCTTCCCAATCCAGGGATTGAACCTGCATCTCGTTAAGTTTCCTGCATTGGCTGGTGTGTTTCTTACCACTAGCGCCACCTGGGAAGCCTCGATACCCTTATAAACAGGGGGAAATTTGGACACAGAGATACACAGACAGGGAAGATGACGTGAACAGACCCACAAGACATGCTCATTTTTATACTTCTGTGGCCTATGACATTTTTATAACTGTGTATTAATTACTTTTGTAATAATCAGAGCCCTTCCCCAAAACTAGGGGGAATAAAGAGATAAGACACAGTGAGAAGAAAAGAGTATGAGGCATCACTGTCACATAACTGGCTTGATTCCTCTTTATAAATTTAGAGCATGCCACCTACTCTCCACCCTCCAATCCCACCTGCACCCTGGTTCCAACACTGCCCTTGAGGGGGTCAGCTTGCCTGGAAGGAACTGCTAACACTAGTGGCTTCTTTAGCTGAGGACATGGCAGGGCCCTGATTTGCAAGATTACCTGGTATCTGGTGATGCAAGATGTCATCAGGGTCCTCTCCTTTCATTTCACCCATCTGGTTTGCACCTGAAGAGGTGGCTCAGATGGTAAAGGATCGCCTGCAATGCAGGAGATCTGGGTTTGAACCCTGAGTTGGGGAGATCTCCTGTAGAAGGGAATGGCAACCCACTCCGGTATTCTTGCCTGGAGAATTCCACAGATGGAGGAGCCTGGTGGGCTGCAGTCCATGGGGTTGCAAAGAGTCGGGACACAACTGACTAACACACACACACAAAGTGTGATATTTCTAACCAGCTAACCCCACAAATCAGAAAGCCCAATGGGCCTGCAGTCAGAATGCCTGCAGGCAGTTGCACACTTATAAGCTCTGGCCACTCTTTCACAAGGATGGACTGTGACAGCCTGCTCGAAAGCTGTGCTCAAATAACAAACCACCTCTGGTCCCTGGGCATCAGAATTCTTCAACAACACTCTCTCCCCTAGGAAGATCTGATTTTCTGGGGGGGTATCCACAATGAAGAGTGGTAACTAGCAATGGGAGAGCAGTAGGAGAAACAGAGGCCCAGAAGATGAGGCCACTGACTCACACCCCAGATGCCACAGAAGGGGTCAGGGGTTCAGGAGGCAGATCGGAAAGGCAAGTTGTGTGCTCTGGCTCCTGAGGAATCAGCCAGCTCAGTGCCCTTCTGAAGCCATCACGAGGGCTGTGAAGGGGTCTGGGAGGGCCAGCAAGGAATCGAAACATAGTTTAGTATTGCAGAGAGGTTAAGAAAAGGAAATCTCAACACACATATTTTGTAGGTCCAAATACTCACAGAATTCCATACTGGCTTCAGCCTCCTGTGCTTCAAAAGATGGCGTCCTCTCCAGTTCTCGGGGTTTCCTAGAGTTCCAGAAGAGAGGAGAAGCTGAGGAAGGGAGGAGTACTCTGTATGCCCAGCATACAGGGGCACTTCCTGTATGGATCTTAGCTCCCCAACCAGGGATCAAACCCATGTCCCCTGCTTCGGGAGTACAGAGTCTTAACCACTGGACTGCCAGGGAAGTCCCAGTTACTTACCCTTTCTAAACCTCCGTTCCTCAGCTCCAAACAGAGATGCCGGGAGGGACATGCCTTGTGGGGTGGCATGAGGGCCAGGTGATCTTGGATCTTGGACCCCTTGCAGCTCTGGATGTGTCTTCCAAGTTCTCTTTTTAAATCAGAGCAATTTATTCAGATTGTTATGAGTAAATCTATACATATTGTCTCAGCAGATATTATTTTTCTTCTTGTCCTTCAGAGCATTCCCACTATTCCTTTATCATCAAACTTCTTGAAAACATATGTTTTATGTTTGACGTCCATGTTTACCTGTCCTTCATGTTGACTCTTCACCCTCTATAATCTGGTTTGTGTGCCTCCTAGTTTATGTACGAACTCTCATGAAATTCTCTAAAGATCTCTTAATTACCAATCTTCATGGCTTCTTTCTCTCCCCTCTTTCTAATTTCCAGCATCTCCTGTTGCTTTTCATCTTTGTCAGCAGTTTGGGAATGTCACCCCTTTCGGGAAGAGTTGAGTCTAGGATGAAGGGGCCCCTCTACACATCTCTTTAAGATCCCTACTCGGCTTTCCAGAGAAGAAGCTGAAACGTTCTTCTGTGACCCTTAAAAGACCCCACACTTCATTTCCTCCAAGGGATTGTCACTGCATATAACGTTTGAGCATCCAAAGAGCCCATTTGGAACTGAAAGTGGGCCAAATATCACTAAAATCGAACCACTCTGAGGAGACTAAGGATCTTGTAGTTTTAACAATTGAGTTCTGTGAAACTGTGCTCCAAACTTCACACACACACACTAAAGGTTCAGCAGGAACCAGTTGAAAACAACTCAGAGGAAGTACAGCTGTTCCCTCTGAGGAGCACGCGTGGGGGAAGCCAGGCGAGGAAGAGGGGGTGTTCCCCGGGTAGTGACATACGGCATTCTTTTCACTTGAGGCATCCGAGCCCGAGGAGCTGCTGTCTCCCCTGGGGAATATGACATAACCAGAGGCTGGAAGGGCCTCACAAAAACAGACCGGTGTCCACACATCCTTCTCCAAAGGAAGCCCCTTCCCATCCTGTGTGCGCAAGCTCCCATGTCCGCAGAGACTCAAACGCCACCCTGTCTCCAGCCAGACAAACAGCCCAAAGCCAGCTATCTGATAGGATGTGTTTATATTTACATGGTACATTTTAAAGCAATGGTTACATTGGTCATACATATTAGAAACCATAAAAAAAAGAACTAAAATGTACATCATACACTTGTATATATATTTTTTTTACACAGAGGTAAAAAGGCTTATTATAAAAAAATCAATACAACAGGGTTTTTAGTATACAGGTAAAGAATGAATTATGCTTCAGGCACTTTAATTTGTTAATGTGAGCAAACAGCTTCGTAGTTCGGGGCAGGGGGGTCAGGGGAAGCTTCCAAACAGAAAATCTTTTGGTTAATGTTTTGTTACCACAGATACAAAAATAAAATCTGAATAATTTCTCTCAGATGATTGATGTTAAGTATGGCAAAGCTGACTGGGAAAATACTACACACTGTTTGGCTGCAGTGTGGCAATTAGAGAGACGTATTTACATAAAATGTCCCCATGGCTGTCCTTGTGCCCTTAACCGCTGCCTTCTTCACAAACCAAAAAGGATACGCGGCCTAAGATTCACTAGCATTAACTCTTCAAAGGGGTGGAAAAGGACAAGGGGTGAAGGAAGCTAGAAACAGGTGATGGCTAGACAGACATGGCAAACAAGAAGTGGCCCGAATAGGTGTGTTCTTACTGAAATAAATAGGAACACTTGAACTGAGGTCTAACAGAACATACATTAGTGTTGTGCTTTGTAGAGAGGAGACCTTGAGAAAGACCCCGAGGAGATGCCTCGGGATGGGGGTTGGGGCGGGGGAGAAGATGGTCTCTCAACAGCATTTGGAGGCTGGCTGAAGGTTTTCTAGATGTTCTCCAGGCTGGGAAGTGGTTCTTGTCTTGCACCACCAGATTAATAGATCTCTGCTCCTTTCCCAAACCAGTCACTCCAACAAATGAAAACACCTACCAAACAAACTCATAAGCACACTGGGTATTTACATGGATAATCTGAGGAAGAAATGCGAAGCACTCTCAGGTAAGCTGAGAACGTTCCCACAAACGTAAAGTGTGGCCAGCACTTTCCCAATATGATTGGCAGACTGGGAAAAAAGTCCCTTTCCTTAGAGACTGATGTCCTGTGTGCAATAGACAAGGGATGGTTGAGGGGGCGGGGAGTGGGGAGAGAGGGATGAGGCTGTGCGCTCAGCTGGCAACAACCACAAGAAGATCATGGTGGAAAGAACAGCCGGCGCAGACAAGCCTGTCCCCTATGCTCTCCACGGTGTTCTGATTGTACAATGCTAAGTATAGGTAACCACTCTTCACTTAATTTTTTTCCTTTCTGCAGTAAGATTTGGCTATTCCTTGCAATATATTAGAAAAATACTCTTTTCCAGCTAATTAGAAGCCTCCTACATAGCAAGGCGACAGGTGGACCCAGACTGCTGAACTAATTATCCGTGCACCCAAAGTGGCAAGTCTGGGTTTGGGGTTGCAGGAGAAAGACACTTAGGCATTGGAAGGGTTTTTTATATATGGCCTTGTTTTTTCCCAAGTATAAACGAAGAATTTGGTGATGTGAAATTGAGTCCAAAATGAAAACAAAACGACAAACCCATGAACAGAATGCAACCCACCACTCTTCAAATTGATGACATTTAAAATCTCCCCCAGTTAATACAAAATAGCCACCGGAGGGAAAGAAAGCTCCTTTCAAGTTTTACTCACCACAACCTTAGCGTTTCTTAACCGGACCATGTTCGGGAGAACACTGGTTTGTTTGAAAGAGACTATTTGGTTTGCAAAACAATGAGCAAAATTTCTTACTTCATTAGCGTTTTCTTCTGGTATTGCTAAATTTTTACAAGTGGTGGTGACATAATTTTAAAAAGATCTACTGTAGGGTCAGTGGGGAGGCTCAGAGAAACCTGAAATCCCCTTTCTAGCCCTGGTCTGAGAGGATACAATGCAGTTTAAAGGATTTTCCTGATTCTCACAAGTTAATCTGAAGTTAAGGCTCAATTCTCAGTCATTTTAGGAGTGCATGTTTTGCCTCAGTGAGTAACTGACAGATTTTGGGGGTGGTGGTGGAGAGAGGCAAGATGGTGGGCTCCAGACAGAAACCGCAGCTTACATGGGAAGTTTGGCTTTAGAAACGTTAAAGCGATCTCGTTTTGTGGTAGAATTTTGTTAACTAGCTCACCTCCTATACATAGTAACTGACTGCAGGTTCAAAAATACATCTGGTAGGGTTTCACCATTCCGACAATCCATTACCACAGGAACCTGAGGAAGCAAGCTCGTTAGCAACAGGCAAGCTATAACCAAGAGGAAGATGGCCTTTGGAGCTCTTGGAAAAAAAAAACGACAAAACCCACCAAAAAAATCAGCAGTTCCCGCGGCAGGCGCCTTGAAACTGGACGAGGTGGGCAGGAAGGACATGAAATCAACACCTGTATGAGATAGTTAGCTTGATTACAGATTGTTAATAATACAGGAGCGTCTAGGCAGAGGGTCCTTTCCTTAGAACACTGCGCGCGCGTGCCTGGGTGTGGCCGATGCAAAGTGGGCGGCGGGGGTGCAGAGTCCACCAGGCAGGCTCCCCAGGCTGGAAAGGCGCCTTGGGTACCCGGGAGCGGGGGGGGGGGGGGGGGGGAGAGATGAGAGGATGTAGAAGACGAGTCCCCTGGGGGCTGTGGAAGGGAGAGGGTTGGGAGGGAAGCCGAGTCACACAGCCGCTTTGTGCTTCCCGCCGCAGCATCTGCACATGACTCCGCAGTGGTAGCAGGCTCGCAGGGGCAGGTAACAGCACATACAGGGGGCCAAGAAAGACAAGGCGATAAGAGCCATCCACCGGAGGCAGAACTTCTCGTCGCTGGTATCGCACGAGCACGGGTCTGTATAGTCCCCCTCGGGGTCCGACATACAGTGATAGAGCATGCTGTCTGCACACCACATACAGCTCACCCGGCGGATGCAAGTTCTCACGGAGTCGGGGGCGTCCTGACAGTGGCCCCGGCGGTTCTCCTCATGGTTGAACATGTCCCGGCAGTACTCGCACCGGGAGCGCTCCCCGTCCTCCTTCCGCCTCCGGGACTTGCCCCGGGAGGGCTGGGTCTTGATCACGCTGCCCCCACGCCCTTTGGGGTCCTCGCCGAGGCCAAAGTCTGACGAGTCCACGTAGGGGTAGTTGTAGTCGTGCTTGGGCACCTCGCCCTTGGCGAAGCGCACGTAGGAGTCCGCGTCCTCCGTGGGGTCCAGGTATTTGCCCCTCACCGGGGCGTGCCTGTAATCCTCATAGCCAGTCATCCAGATCTTCTCCCGGGGGTTGATGCGCACGATCTCCTCGTCGTCGTCCGGGAAGCTAACCTGGCGGTAGGGCCTTGGCATCGGCTGCCCCAGGAAAAAGGAGACGTTACTTTATCGCAGCAGCTAAACAAACCCACCTTCAAATAATGCATCCTTCACCTTGGCAAAGGGCATTTCTTGAAGAAACGGACCCATCTTGTACTGAACAGCTTGCGGGTCAAAGATGTATTTCAAATTGTGTCTCAATCCCTTCCTGGGTCAGGAAATCATGTTGATGGGTCGAGACCAGCATTTCCCCCCTTTCTGTTGCAGTTTGCCACAGATGTGGGTAGGTATACACACTGTGAGAATAAAGTTTGAAATTCCAGAGCTGAACATGCCCAGATCAAAAGCAGACCTGAGATGTTGCTAGAATATCCTTATCTCCCTTCTGTGACCTCCCAGCACTAAGGTGATGGTGACTGGCATCATGATTTGTAACAGCTTAGATTAGTTTCACCTGTTTTTGTAGGCCATCCTCTCTCAAGACTTTTTTCTTTCCCCAGAGAAGCAGAAGAACTCTGGAGTGCATTGACCATTACGAGGTAAGTACATTTGTTATCTGTGTGTACTTAACAAGTGCATACTAGTCCATGATATAGAATGTGTGTCTCACTGTGGGTCATGTTCAAAAAAGCAAAAGTGGATACCAGGGACTATGAAGGCTCACAGGGACCTTGTAATCTGGTTGGGGAGATAAGATGCTCAAATACACAGAGGGTAAGAGTACAAGTTACAGAGGCCAATGGTGTTTGAATGCTGCCAGGATCTCACAGGTGGTGAGTGGCAGAGTGGAATCTGAACCTGGGATGGCTGGACCCAGAGCCACACTGTCTAGACTTAAACCTAACCTGCATTCTCCCTTAGGATGAAATTGTTATCCCTGTGGCTGTCCTCCTACAGTCTGCATCAGTGCCTTGTCCAGAGTGGCAGGTTCTGAATACAGTTATTGAGTGGATCCAGGTAAGCCTGCCTTGCACGGGGCATCCTAGTTGTGGCAGACAATGAAATTTCCCACCTTAGAAGCCCTTTGAGTATGAAGGCTTTTTAAGGAGTGAGAAGCATGGCTTTGACTGGAATTCAGACTATAGAATTTACTAGCAAGTCGCTAAGCCTCAGACTTCGCTTCCCTGATGACCAAACTGCATAGGGCTATTGTGAGAACAAAGAGAAAGAATCTATATGGTGTAAGCACAGGCTCTGTCACACAGGATGCACATGATAACTGTTGCCAATACTGTCACTATAATATTATCCTTGAATTTAGCACACACTAATTAAATTTACCCATCACTTCCCACCAGACTGTGAGCTCCTTGAGGGCAAGGGCCACGTCTCACAGGCTTTGTCCTAATTCCTGCCAGATTCTTAACATCTGAGTTTCCCCAACTTTGGAAAAAATACAATCCTGCAGTATTTCAAAACAAATTTTGGGAGCTGACCCAGTCTTTGCTATTAATTTATTTCGAAAGAAAGGAGAGTCAAAAAGTCAATTCCCATCTATTGCTACCATACTGTGATTTTAAAAAGAACATTTTCATGCCAAAATATTAGGAAGCACACACCCAATAAAACAATTTTGAAAAAAAGTCATATAAATCTAGATTTATGTTATAAAACCTCAGTGCCTCGTGCTTTTTCTCCTTTCAAAGCAGACTGGTGGCCACATCATCCACATGGGCACCAGTCCACGCCCCACAGCGTGCGAACTTGCTCCAAAAAACAGCCGCTGGGTAAATATTTGTTGTATTACTGAATTCCAGCTACAGCTCCCCAAGGAAGCTGGGGCCTGCAGCCCATGATGCTAGGCCTTCGGCCCAAACATACAGTATTCTGTGGTACCAATCATGGTTCTGTGCTTTCACACCCTTTGGACAGAGGAATGAAGGAGGGAGGGTAGCATCCTGGGTGAGCAGAGTCTTCCATCTAAATCTTGTTCCACCAGGGACCCTCTCCCTAAGCCTCAGCCTCCTCATCTATCAACTGGGGATGCAGAAGATCTGCTTATGGGTAATTTGTGAGGATTAAAGGAGATAAATCACATGAAGGGTTTGGCAAGGTGCCTGGCACACAGAAAACTCATGAGTGAGGGTGAGTTGCCTGTACCACCTCCAATATGGGGCGGGGGAACAGAGTAGAACACAAGAGGCCTAGGCTCGGGCATGCGGCTGAAGGGAGGGCAAGGCTGCTGTTTCAGATCGGGAGGTCACCCCTGTGACCTCTAAGGAACAGGATCCCTGCTCACCTGCTCAAGGTGATAGTGGTCCGTGGGGTATGGGTCGTGGAGGTGACCCAGGGTATAAACCTTCCGGTGCTCACAGGATGTAGGGGAGGAGATTGTGCGAGTAGGTTGTTCCCTCTTCTGAGACGAATTAGAAGAACTGTCTGTAGCTGTCTGTGTAGAAGGAGGTAACCATGAGTTAATTAAAAACAAAAACCAAGTCCGCCCCCAAACTAACACACCGTCTACCCCCACTTGTGGCGTCTCGTTGGACTTCCCAAAATCTTGAGTTTATCCTGGCCGTGGGAGGCAGGAGGACCCCTGAAGGGCCCGGTTGTCTAAACACGACAGGCAGAGAAACCCAGCCACCAGCCCCTGGAAAGCCGAGTTTGTTTTCTCAACTGTGGGAGCCGCGACCGGCTTTGGGGCAGGGCTCACCACACCAGGCCACTCGCGGGTACGTTCCAGTTTGATCAAGAGTGGTCACTCGTTTGTGGCCCTGGTTGTGAGGTCCTTGGGCAAGCAGAGGAAATGCAAACAAGCAAAAAATCAAACCCATATGTTTCTTTGTGGGATTAAGCCCAGCCTGGGAAAGTCTCAGAGATAAGGATACTTCAGGGGTATCATGGGTACTGGCTTTCCAGGAAGAAATTTTGTAATCTTTGGCTTGGAGGTAAGCCTGAGGGTCACAGTCTCTGGAGGGCGAGAACAGAGCTGTTTTCCCAGTAGAGGTGACGAGTTCAGACTGGAGCCTCCACGAAGGTATCTTAGGAAGGTGATCAGATATCAGAACAGACTGTGGCTGTGGGCAGAGCACAGGCCCCACTGTCTCCCAGTATATGGAACACCTCGGGTGCTTCACACCCCCAGGTGATCCCAGGTGTGATGCTCACTTTCCACAACCTTGCGGCCCAGCAGCCACATGCTCATAAAAGGCTTTGTCAAATGCAGCTGGCAATTGCCTTGAAAACCAGGGCCCCTCCGAATCCTATCCTCACGCCACCTTCTACTTCCTTAGAGTAATGGACCCTTCTTCTCCTTTTCTTTTTTTTTTCACAAATGAAAAGATTTTCCTTGATATCGAGGTGTCCTATTTCTGGTAAATATCTAGCAACTCCTTAGTTGCTGCTTCTCATTCTTATATCCCCCTTACCCCATATGCTTATATATATCCTTTTATTTTACTGTTGTTTGTTAGTGTCATCGATCCTTTCCAGGGCAAGGCAAGGTTAAAACAAATAAGACTTACAAGGGTTATTCTCCGTCCCTCCACTATGTTCACTTATAAAGTAATAAATGGGGCTTCCCTGGTGGCTTAGTGGTAAAGAATCTGCCTACCAATGCAGGAGACACAGGTTCGATCCCTGATTCAGGAGGATCCCATATGCGTTGGAACAACTAAGCCCATGTACCACAACTACTGAGACTGTGCTCTAAGATCACAGGAACTTCAATTTCTGAAGCCCACACACCTAGAATCACTGCTCCACAACAAAAGAAGTCATCACAATGAGAAGCCTACTTGTAGAAAGGAGAGAGTAGCCTCCACTCACCAGAACTAGAGAAAGCCCTCAGTAATGAAGACCCAGCACAGTCAAAAATAAATAAATAAAAATTTTTTAAAAGGTGTTTCCTCATCTGTAAAATAAGGATAATAAAAAAAAATAAAAAAAAAATAAAGTAATAAGTGCTCAGGAAAATAGGAGTACAAATATTCAGGAAAAAGAAAAGACACTCAGGGACTTCTCTGGTGGTTCAGTGGTTAAGACTCTGTGCTTCCACTCTAGGGGGTGTGGGTTCGATCCCTGGTTGGGGAACTAAGATCCCACATGCTGTACAGTGTGGCCAAAAGAGAAAAGACACCCGTACTTCCACTATGCAGCACAACTGATGTTAATTTTTAAAGATTGGTGGACATGTGCAGCATGCTTTTGGAGACCCAACCCTCCTGGATTTTTTTTTTTTTTTTTTTCCTCCTGGATTTTTAATTGTTTGGTTTGTGTGATGCGGGGGTGATGCCTGTTTCCAATCCCACAATCTAGTGGCTAATTCAGATATGGACACACACTTCTCCCTGAGGCAATCCAGAGAGAGTTCTGATGGACAGGTCAGAAAAGATGCTTGTCTCTATCTAGTTAAGAGCTAAGGGTCCTGTAAGCCTAGAATCCTGGTGAAGGTGCAGGGAAAGAAAGAATCTGAGGATGGAGTGAAGCAAAAAACCAAGGGAAGAAGGAACCCACAGATACCACTTGAGCTTCTGGATCCAGCCAAGCCTGAATCCTGATCCCCCCTAGGATGTCCCAAAGAGAGGAGCCAATTCCCTTTGGTAATTTAACCCAGGATGCACTGGGTTCATCCGCTGGGTGCACTTTCTTTTTTGTTACTGCCGATTCCTTCTCTGTGGCAGCCTTCCACCTGCACCGCATTCCTGGCCTCTCCCTTGTCCCTCTCACTCCTCTCCACAGCAGGTAGAGTGGAACAGGGTGTTCAGAGCCTGCTACTTCTCTCCTCTGCCTCTTGGGAGCCACCCAACTGGCAAATGTGCTGGCAACCTTTCTTGGGACTGTGTGGTCTACTTGGAAGGTTGAGGGCCCACCCACTGTGGGAAGGGTATGGAGACCCAGCGCATGCCTGCCTGGTAGGGCAGGTCTGTCTAATCTCAGGGTCCAGTCCTGGGATGTCCACTTCCTGCAGATGTAAGCTGGGACTCACATCATCAGTAATAAAGTGTCTCTTCACTTTTTTTCTCAATTGGTTCAGAACCCTGATAGGAAACAGATGCTACTTACCCCTCAATTCCCAGAAACTGAAAGAGACCAAACCGAGCCACACAGAATTTTTACTTCCTTTCAAACTCAGGTCCTTCCTCTAACTCGCACCCACCCTTTTTCCTTATGTCTTTGGAGGTACTGCTGCCCTCTTTAATACATGAGTGGTTCCAAGTTGACAGTACAACAAAGCAAACAACCCTTCACAGTCTCATACTATGTGAAGGCTTATGATGTGCCAGGCACTGGCTACACGTGAATACACCACTGCAGGTAAAACAGCGTCTCCACATCATACACAGGAACACAGACACCTGAAGTTCGGGATCCTGCCAACTATGGCAAGCAACCACTGGCAGAGCAGGACTGAAATGCAGCCCCCACCCGCCAAGCCCAGTGGGATCTCAGAGCAGCACACTGCGGCTTCTCAAGCCCAGGAGAGCCACCTGCTCTGTGTTCATCTTGGTGAGACTAACACAAGTACAACTCTTCCAAGTCAGACGATGTGCTCGGACTTATACAGACCCAGGTGGTAAGGGGTGGTGTCTCAGAATACAAAGGTTTCTACAGATCTCAGTAAATACTTTCTGAATGAGTAGTTTAGGGCCTTCTGTATGATTCAAATCCAAGGGTTAAACTCTTATCCAACACCCATGTGACAGTCACATCTTAGGTTAGAAGCTACCTCAGCATTAAACACTGTAATATGCACTTAGCATTTAGTTCTCAGAAACCCAGTTCACACATCACGGTCACCTCTGTGTTAGTCATCTGTTTACCCCAATCCACCCTGTTTTCTGTGACCTGTGTCCAGGTTAACAATGTATGGAAAGTCATTCTGAGAAATGAGGCACACCCGGTACTTCCTAGTTGTCCTCAGCCAATCAGATGCCCTGTTCTGATGCTCCCAGCCTGGACCAGCCTCTTCCCATTGCAGAGTCAAGTGCAGTTTCCTGGACCATTTTCTGACAATTCAGAGAACGTGAGACTGAGAAAGGCCTTTCGACATCTCCTAATCTGATGACAGATCTCTACAGAGGAGCAGGGAGGCCAGAAGACTGAGGCGGGCTATCAGTTCACTGCCTCCCTCCCTGACTGCTCCGGGCTAAAGTATGCAGAAGAGGCTCCATCGGAAGCTGAGGCTTATTCCATATCTGTTGTATCAGACAAATCTTGTCAAGAGGCAAGTGTCTACCAGCAAAAGGAATGTACTATCAGGGTATTTCCAAGAAGAGGCAAGAGGAAAAACCTTTCACCACACGCACCTCTGGACGAACGCCCCATTCTCTGCTTGTGGAAAAATGCAACCACTGGACTGTGCGCATATGCACTTCAACAGGCAAGATTCTAGAGCATGCCTGCCACTTGTGCGCACAAGCTCATGACACCCACCCACCTACTAATCCGAGAGCTTCACCTGCAACCTGGAAATACTGGCTTCTGTTTTCAACTCGCCTTCCTGGTGGGGTGGGGGAAATCTCTGAAGTGCTGTAGGTGTGAGCTCAAGAAGAACAAAAGCAGAGGTCCTCTGTGCTTGGGGACCTCAGACTGCTTAGTGGGTTGGCTTTGGTGCAGGCTTCCTGAGTCAGAGAGAGCAGTAGAGACAGCCTTTGATGTCACCCACTGTGAACAAGGCCAGGCACTGCCATGGGGTGCCGCCTACTTGTGGGAGGTCCTGTGCGACATGAAAGTGTGAGCACAGCCACTATTACCTGCATGTGTGCTGCCAGAAAACCTTGCCTCTGGGTCTGGGTGCGACTCCAGCTCAGTGTCAATGCCTGCTATTAAAGAGATGTCCGATTAAGAGGTCTGTAACCTAATACGAAGCACCGAACAACAGAAATGCAAGGCAATGTCATAATGCTAAATATCATGGTCTCAATCCAGGCAGACTAGATTTGAATCAATTCTCTGCTAATTGTAAGTTGTCTGATTTTGGACAAGGTGACCTCTAACTCCAGTTTTCACATCTGTAAAATGGAGCTAAAATTGTCCTTAGGGTAATTGTAAAAACAAAATGAGATTAATCATTTCCATTTTCTAAACAGTTACTACTGATTTTATAAAAAAGTTACTGACCCTGTGATCTGGTCCCCTTGCTTAACTCCTTATAAAAGTTCAAATGTTTTATCCAGTGATTCTCTGGGTTTTTTAAGCAAATCCTATCACCTACAAAAGACAGTCTGGTCTCCTTTCCAATATTTGTAACTTCTTGTCTTATTGTATCTTTGCCAAGGTTTCCAGCATCATGTAGAAAAACAGAATGGCTCTTGCTGTCTTGAACTTGACTTTGATGGGACAACTTCTAACAATTCTCTATCGTATATAATGTTTCCAGATAACTGGAGTGGCTATAAAGTTCCAAAGTCTCCTTGTATCCTAGATTGCAAAGTGTGTGTGCTCAGTCGCTTAGTCGTGTCCAACTCTTTGTGACCCTCTGGACTGTAGCCCACCAGATTCCTCTGTCCATGGAATCCTCTTTTTGATCCAGGGATCGAAGCTGCGTCTCCCTGCACTGGCAGGTGGATTTTTGATCGTTGAGCCACTGGCGAAGCCCAGATTGCTATGGATTGTCACCAAAAAATACTGGATGTAACCAGATGGTTCTTCTGTGTCTATTGAGATGATTATGGTCTTTCACCTTTGTTTCATAAATGTATGAATCAGTTAAGCTTTTTTAATATTAACCATCTTTGCATGCCTGGGATATCTACTTTACTGGTCTTTCATTAAATTTGTTTTACAAATATTTGATGTGATTTGGTAACATTTTACTTTAAAACTTTACATCTACATTCATAAGTGAGTTTGACTCTGGTTTTTCTCTACTTGAATCCTTCTTGCCCATTTTTACAGCAGGGTTATGCTAGTGCTGCAAACTGAGCTAGGCAGTGTTCCACCATTTTCTATACTTTGGGGAGTTCTCTCTTTTTTTAAAATTATTGAAGTATAGTTGAATTACAATATTGTGTTAGTTTCAGGTGTACAGCAAAGTGATTCAGACACATATATATTTTGTCAGATTATTGTCCATTATAGGTTATCACCAAATATTGAATATGGTTCCTTGTGCTACAAAGTACATCCTTCTCGCTTATCTATTTTATGTATGGGAGTTATGTTTTTTAACCACCTAAATTTAGTCCTCCTTTTAAGGGGTATACCTTTGACTACATTTTCAAATTTTCCTATGGTTATAGAAAAACATGTATTTTGAATAACAAGCTTTGTGTGGCCTGGTTCTAAAGCCCTCTAACAAGGCAGTAAGACAAGACATTAATAAGGAGACACAGGACGCTGAGAAAACAAAGGAAGGGAGGTGGAAGCAAGAGTCAGAGGGTGCAGACATGAAACAGTGGGTGCTGGCAACCTCCAAATAATAAAAAGAGATGCGACCAGCCTGACCGAGTCCACACTGGTAGCAGAAACACTGGAAGGCTGGCAACCATTCATCTTCTTCTCCCTCTGGGGGATGGAGACAAATGGGACGAATGCCACCTCCAGAGAGGCAAGCACACAAGTCCAGCCACCTCATCCTCCCTGTGTCCTCAGGAGTACACGCGCTGTTGTGAACACACAGCACGTGGAGCTGAGCCGGCGCCGAGCAGCTGCTTCTGCAGGGTGACAGGCCTACGTGTTTTGAATAAGGCACAGAAAGTAAAGCGAAGACACTGCTTAAGAAGCTAATCTGCGTCATCCAGGAATCATACAGAAACGTTAAGCAAAAATAGCACTTCTCAGAGAGAACTGGGAAGCCTTGACTCCAGGCCAGACGAGGATGTATGTCTTGGGATAGTTGTTGAAGCTCTGTGGGCCTCTGTCCTCGGGTATAAAGTAAGGAGTTGCCCTGGATGATCTTCACGCTTTCTTTGAGCTCTGAAAACTCTATGTGTGATCCTTCTGCCTTCCTCCTCAGAACGTTACAGGTGAGTTTGGCTGAGACTATTGCTTAGTTGATGAAGAGCCACAGGATGTATGTCAACTACACCTCAATAAAAAACTAAGAAGTCATCGCCACAGGGGAAAGAAAAGCTGCAGGACTGATTCAGATTAATAAAAGTAGGACTCTGCTCTGTCTTATAGATTATTTATTTATTTATTTATTTATTTTGGCTTCCTGGCTTGGGGGGTCTTAGTTCCCTGACCAGGGATTGAACCTGGGCCCTCTGGAGTGTAAGCGCAGAATCCTAACCACTGGATCACCAGGAATTCCAGATATTTTGAATTTTTAAAGATGGCTAACTTTGGCCACCTCATGTGAAGAGTTGACTCATTGGAAAAGACCCTAATGCTGCGTAGGATTGGGGGCAGGAGAAGGGGACGACAGAGGATGAGATGCTTGGATGGCATCACTGACTCGATGGACATGGGTTTGGGTAGACTCCGGGAGTTGGTGATGGACAGAGAGGACTGGCGTGCTGCGATTCATGGGGTCGCAAAGAGTCGGACACGACTGAGCGACTGAACTGAACTGAACTAGTAGTTATGACCCCAATTTGTGTAATTTTTATTGCAGCCTACCACCAAAATAAATTTCAGCCATTGATGCCACCAAAGCAATATTCAGTATTCTTCTTATTGCAAGGGTTTCCATTTTATTTATACACATGAGCATTTGAAAGTAAAAGTGTGAAAGTGTTAGTAGCTCAGTCATGTCTGAACCTTTGCGACCCCTCATGGACTCTAGCCTGCCAGGCTCCTCTGTCCATGGAATTCTCCAGGTAAGAATATTGGAGTGGGTAGCCATTCCCTTCTCCAGAAGGTCTTTCCAACCCAGGGACTGAACCCTGGTCTCCTGCATTGCAGGCAGATTCTTCACCGTCTCCACCTGGGACGGGGAGGCGGCACTGATCACATGGAACTCTGGGCAGCTATTGCCTCTCAGGAGACAGTAAAGTGGATGGATGCGGGTGTCAGGAGGCTGCTAGCTCAGGTGATCTGGGGTTGAACAAAGCAAGCCTTTCCGCTCAGTAGCTATTAGAATGGCAGGCCTATGGTCAATCCTTTTTCCCTCTGGTAAACAGGAACTCGTCCCCCATTCTGTCAACAGGTCTTTGGGAACAGGTAGCACTGGCTTACCTGTCCTCAGGGCTTACACTGGTTCCAGGTGTTCTCTTTGAAAGAGGCAAGTAGAGCAGGAAACCAGGCTAGCTAGCAGGCAGTGTGGGTCTAAGAGGGGCAGCTGGTTGGGGGAGAGGAGATGACTCTGTCCTAGACTCTAAGACATTATCCCATCCAGGACCCAGAGGAAGAAGTGGACATTTGTCAATTGTGAAACAAAAACAACAAAACCAAAATTCCCACACATTAAAAAAAAAAGTTTTATGTTTCTAAATTTTGAAGTTAGGTAAAATACTGACATGAAAGGAAAGACTCTCAAACCCACAGCTTAGTTTCACCGGCAGGGCTGTAAGCAGGAAGTGGGTTTTGGGTAACCTTGAGCATGTACTCTGCATGAATTAATAAAATGGAAATAGTAGTATATTACTATCCACAGCTTAAACAGATGAGATGGTACATGTGTAAGCAAAGAAAGACACAAGCTGGTGGGCTACCAAAATGCCTCTGCCCTTCCTGAAATTGAGAGCAATTCAAAGCTTTTGTTTGAGCCTTAGACATTTAAATGCTTTAATTTAGCCACTATAGTTATTACATATTGAATAAAAGATCCTCCTCTTACTATGCAATGTGAATTTGATAATTATTGGCATTCAGAAGATAAAGCAGCTCTCATCTGTCTTCTGAGAACTTCCATGCCACCCTATGCAGGGCTGGGTCTCAGCCAGCAGCATTTATGGGATGCTGTTCCCTGGTGTCAGTCACAAAGCATAGCTGTTCTTCCCCCCAAAACATTTTTGCCTTTCTTAAGACACCACCATAGATTAGTTTTACTGGTTAAACTTTGTAGAATTAATTTACATTTTCAACCTATTCAACCTTTTACTTATTCTCTCCCTATCCCACTCTATCCCAGGCCCTTAATTCCAAGGGTAGAAACAACAGTTTTCATCAACTGATCTTCTAAAATGAGACTGGGGCTCTCAGGAGGACACAGGAGAACCCCACATCACACTGAAGAGTCAGCTGAGGTTTGGAACCAACTAGTTGAAAAGTCCATCATTTAGGTGGCTTTTTGGCAATGATCAGAATATGGTATATTTCATATATGTGAAATCTACTGAAACTTATTGAATAAATATTTCCCTTTCTCAACATTCTCTGAAAGGCAGCAAGCAGATTTGGAGTTTGCATTCTAGGTGAACAAAGGATGAAGCTGAGCACAAGTTGCTTCACCTCTTCAAGTCTTGGTGACTTTATCTGCAGAAATGGAAGTGTCAAAAATGTTTAGAATCCCAGCCTCTGAACTCTGGAGTTCACACACCCCCTTTCTGGACTTCCCTGGTGGTACAGTGGATAGGAATCCGCCTGCCAATGCAGGAGACACAGGTTCTATCCCTGGTCTGGGAAGATTCCACGTGCAGAGCAGCTAAGCCCATGCACTGCAACTACTGAACCCTCGAGCTGCAACTACTGAAGCCCGTGCACCTAGAGCCTGTGCTCTGCAACAAGAGAAGCCACTGCAGTGAGAGGCTGGAGCACTACAAGGAAGAGGAGTCCCCCAGTCGCAACTAGAGAAAGCCCAAGTGCGGCAATGAAGACCCAGTGCAAAGAGAAAAATGAAAACATAACTACCCCCCAAGTCCCCTTAGAAAAACAGAAAACAAACCCCATTTATTACAAAATTGGTAGATTTGCCTTTGGATTTCATGCGTGTTGGGGATGGATTAGGTGGAAAACAAACTCGAGCAAAGGAAAGTTCTGTGGCATTCTGCACCCTTCTGCTTCTGTAAGTAAAAGCTTGACATTTACAAAATTCCACACATTTATTTTTTCTACTTAATCAAGAATGAGAACAACCACATCTTGCAAAGACTCAAAAGCTCACCTAGGACAAACAAACAAACAAACAAAAATCCTGCTGCTTCACACTTTGGTTTCAACTACTTGTTCTGGTTATGCTTTAGAAACACCTAGGGTGGGCGGGAGGGGTTGGAGATGTCATTAGGAGCAAGTGCTCTGAATAGCCAGAAAGTAATCAGATGCAGCTGGTGATAAACAGGATGTCACCGGTTCAAGCGTAGGGCACGAGGAAGAACTACGTTTTCCAGTCTAGGCAAACACATGGCTAAAAGCTGATGATGCTGTAAAAGACATTTTTCCTACACGAAGGAGGACTGCCTACCTGAGAAATTAAAGGACGATGAGACACTGCAAATATAACCAGCCTTTCTTAACTGGGTTCTAGGAGAGAATTTCAACCCACACAAGATGCTATGAATGACTCTTTCCAACGCTGCAAAGGACGGTACACAGTTAGTGCTATTCCAGGTGCACAGAAGAGAAGGTAATGCATTACAGAGCATGGATGCTGTGAAGTATGAGGAATCCCTGTGGAGAAGGGCTGCCCAAATCCAGTAGCTATACTGAGGTGGGAGAATAAACCTAAACCTTTTTTTAGGGTATGCCTTCCTATTGCTATTCTGGGGACTTTGGGGCTGTAACACTTGCTCAGGCTTCAAGTCTGTCATATGGATGTGCCACATGGGGCACTGGTCACATATTTATTCTCATCTCTTCTCCCCTTTCCAACTAGGGTCCAAGAGAACCCTAAAACTTAACTCTTGTATAAGGATGATATATAAAAAATAGGACAGCTGAAAAACCATAAATATAATTATTCAACAGAGGAAGAGAAAAATGGTCGTGATGAATGGGAAAGCTGAGGAGATGGTGTTCACTGCCCCTCTGTTGTGAACTAGCTGTGTCATCTCAGGCAAGTCCTCCATCTGACATGGAGCAGCTTCCATGACTGCGTCTATAAAATGAGGCCAATCTTACTTTGTCTGCCAGAAGGAAGGAGGCTGACTTATCTGATGTGAACTCAAAATCCCTTTCAATTCCAAGACCTAGAATTCCGAGGAGCTGGCATGTCTACAGCTGTTCTCGCCTCCCTGCAAGCCAAACGTTTCCAGCTAACTCTCATCAGTTCTCCTCCTTTTCATGTGTCATTAGGACACACTGCTTCCTAACACAGGGCAGAAAAAACAGTCGGAAGGAGCAGAACCCTGAGAGCACAGAACTCGACCTCTGCTGTGCATCTTCAGTCTCTTTAGCTCCCAGAAGGGGAAATCAGGGCTTCTGTAGCTAATCAGGATTACTGGATTCCCCCTTCTCCCTTGACTACATGCCTCACCCTTTTCTGAGAAAACTCCCTCTCATTTTCTTTGTAAAAAAAGTCTCAGAATGGCCATCATCAAAAAATCTACAAACAATAAATGCTGGAGAGGGTGTGGAGAAAAGTGAACCTTTTTGTACTGTTGATGGGAATGTAAATTGATACAGCTACTATGGTAATTCCTTAAAAAACTAATAATAAAACTACCATGTGATCCAGGAATCCCACCTCTCAGCATATACCCTGAGAAAACAAGAACTGAAAAAGACACATGTACCCCAATGCTCCCTGCAGCACTGTTTACAACAGCTAGGACACAGAAGCAACCTACATGTCCATCGACAGATGAATGGATAACGAAGTTGTAGTACATATATACGATGGAACATTACTCAGCCATAAAAAGGAACACATTTGAGTCAGTTCTAGTGAGGTGGATGAACCTAGAGCCTGTTATACAGAGTGAAGTAAGTCAGAAAGAGAAAAACAAATATTGTATATTAAAGCATATACATGGAATCTAGATATATGGTACTGATGAACCTATTTATAAGGCAGGAATAGATACAGAGACATGGAGAACAGACTTGTGGACACAGTGGGGAGAGGAAAGGGTGGGACAAATTGAGAGAGTAGCACTGAAACATATACATCATTGTATGTAAAACAGATAGCTAGTGGGAAGTTGCTGTGTAACACAGGGAGCTCAAGCCAATGCTCTGTGACAAACTAGAGGGGTGGCAGGGAGGTTCAAGAGGGAAGGGACATATGTATACTTTTGGCTGATTCATGATGTTATAAAGCAATTATCCTCCAATTAAAAATATAAAAAAAAAATCAGCACGTGTATCATTTAATATCTCAAATAGCAATCTTGCCCCTCTCCAAGCGAGGCAAGTGAGACAGCTTCTCACGCCCCAGAGAAATAAACCCAATTCTTGTGGTTCTTTCTTCCTGCATTTCTCTCTATCTTTTCAATGGCATCTTATTATACTCCTTGTTCTTGATTTGCAGATTTGGATATTATTTAAGACCTTCTTATTATGGAAGATGAGGACTTAGCTATTTTATACACCCCCAAGTATCTTTCTATAAAGCAAATATTTCCCTAATCCCCCAGCTTTAGAGCCAGAATCCAGCCACTCAGCACAGTGACAGCTGAAGCACCGACAGCAGTTGACCACAGGTCCTCAGTGAGCCTGCTCTGGAAGTCCATGTACCCTGCAGCTGCATTCTCCCAAGATCGTATTAAAATTCTCCTTGTCTAGCTATGAAGATGCTGGTAACATTCAGAAGTGATTTTAGAGCTCTGTGGCAGTAAATAAACCACCAGGTTCCAATGGACCAAAGCCTACAAAATAGGAATTTAGAAAATTGTTGATTAAATGACCATAAAACCCAGAGCCTCTCTAGTTCTATACAATCCATTTTCTCTACTCATTCTCTCCCCACCTCCGTTGAGCCCCTTCCCCAAGGGCTCCAAACCCTCCAGCCCCAGAGGCTCTGACTGAAGGGATCTGGGTGAAGTCAGCCCCAGGCTGGGGAGCAAACCAGCTTGGCCCCTCCGAGGCACCACACTGCTCATCTCTCGAGTTCATGAGGGCTTTCTCCACAAGATACACTAGAGCACGTCTCCCCCACAAGACAAAAGCAATGGGAGGGAACAGAAGTGAGGGTCTTTCCATGCTGTTCCTCCCAAGGATCCCTGGTTCTGGAGAGAGAAAGCCATCTGCCTGGGGCATGGACGGGAGTATGCTGACTCTCGGCGATGCCTCCAAATGCACACTGCAGACCGCTAGCCTTTGTTGTCATTGCTTTGTCTTTTTTGCATGACTCATATATCTGCATCATATGACTCAGGCATCGGAGTCCACGCCACCCCCCTCCCCCATCCATATTTAATGCCTGGCCAGCTAGGTATTTCTGTTCACCAGGATGGATCACAGTAACTGAGGTCTGCCAGGGAGGAGAGATGACGGGGCTGGATGGGAGGTGACAAGGAGCATTAACAGCCAAAGGGTGAGACTGGGTGATGATGTTCAAACCTCACCTTCTAGCTGTGGACGCAACAGAAAACACGGCAAGAAAAATATGTCATAAAGCTACCGAGAATCCCTCAAAACCACCACTTGAAATGGCAACCCACTCCAGTATTGCCGGGGAAATGCCATGGACAGAGGAGCCTGGCAGGCTATAGTCCATGAGGTCGCAATGAGTTGGACACGACTGAAGCGACTAAGTATGCAGGATAACAAAAAAGCCAATGAACACTTTGGCCACCGGATGCAAAGAGCCGACTCACTGGAACACATGGATGCATGTTACATGTCGGAGGATGACGTGGAGGAGGGGGCAACCCCAAACCCCTCCGTGGAGAAGTTGCTGGGCTTGGGTGCTCAAAAAGCATGGGCTGATGCTTTTTGAAAGCCGACTCTTTCCGTGATATTGGGAAAGACTGAAGGCAAGAAGAGAAGGGGGCAGCAGAGGATGAAATGGTTAGATAGTATCACTGACTCAATGGACATGAGTTTGAGCAAACTCTTGGAGATAGTGAAGGTCAGAGAAGTCTGATGTGCTGCAGTCCATGGGGTTGCAGTGTTGGACATGACTTAGCGACTGAACAACAACAATGAATAAAATATGAAACCCTGTGATTGTTACACAGTATATTGGGGTTCATATCACCCATTTATTGAGCACCTATACAGCCAAGCGTTAGAGGGTTACAGAGACTATAATGATGAATAAACTGCTTCGAGCTAAGTAAAGTCACTCGTTCAGTAGATAAAATGTGAAAGTCAAAAAAGAGGCAGGCTTTTAAGCAGCAAGAGAGGGATAAACAAGAATGTTATAGAATTTGAAAGAAGAGAAAACAATCATGATTGGTTGAGGGTGAAACAGTAAGACACATGGATGGATAAACAGTCCAAGACCCAGAAAATCAGAGCAGCTGCTAATCTGGAGTCTCTGGTGGTGGCTCCATCAGCAAAGATGTGGACACACACCAGGCTGGTGGCAGGAGGGGCTGGGAGGACTGTAAAGGCAACTAGCAACGCATGGGCAGTTATGTGTGTGTCTGCACGCACGTGCACGCATGCTGAGCTGGATGCTAATTTCACATGGAGGACTCGCAACATGGTTCTACCATCCTGAGAAGTCAGGGGGACAGGCTGGTTTAGGGGCTCGGAGTCAGGAAACTGTGAGCAGAGACAGCCCATGCTTTTTGAGCACCCAAGCCCAACAACTTCTCCACCTGGGGGGTTTGGGGTTGCCCCCTCCTCCATGTCATCCTCCAACATATAACATGCATCCATGTGTCGTTCAGTGTCCTATTTTCCTCCTGGTCCCAAGGAATGCCTTGAAACAGAGGGAAATCCTTGGCTCCAGTAGCACAAACAGATCTCCTCCTGGTTCCTAAGTTATGCCTCTGAAGGTTTTCTCCTATACACACTGTTCTCTTAGAAAATTCTCCTTCTGGCTCATCCTAAGTTGTAAGAGGGTCTATCACCATTTATACTCTTTCTAAATGAGTTCAAAGTCCTAATCATCTGTCTTACCAATATCAGTTTTAGAATGCAACAAACCTTGGGAGGCCGTAGCCTCTATAGGAGTTAACCTGGCTGCTCACTTCCACAGCTCCAGCTTTTAGAGACATCCCTGACTTCTGAGAACAAAAAGTCTCACGACAAGGAACTTGTGAACAAACAGGAAACCTGGTGCGTCAGCCCCTGACGACCCTCCCATCCTTACATGGGACGTTGCTAATGGTCACTGGCCTCATGGCTGGGCTTGTCTTGGGGAAGGGAGGTACTGTTATTAAGAGGCCCCTGTGTGTAAACAAGTGGAATGAAGTGGAAACAAGTGGAATGTACGGCAGGGCCTACAGGGAATACAATGCTATGCATAAGTAGTATTTACAGGCGACTTACTTTCAACTGGATCAACAGAAAAAATACTTGTGTGCAAGCTGACACATATGCAGAGAGAAAGCAAACAGGGTAAAATGTTATCACTGCTGACTCTAGATATAGAGTATACAGGCTTTCACTGTACTAGTCTTTAAATTTTCCTGTGTGCTTGAAAAGTTTAATAATGAAACAGAAGAAAATAAAAAAGAAGAGAAAAAAATCAGAATGCAGGGAATGAAATATGATCTAGTTTGGGGTGTCTATTGGATGTGTATCCTAGGTTACAATTTAAATGTATTTCCTCCTTTGCGTCAAGGCCAAGACTCTGAAATGCTGCCTACAGCTCCTCACTGTACCAAGCACATAGCAGGTGCACTCTGAACTGTTTAACTTCTAGAAGCACAGAATTTTAGTGAAGGGGCAAGCTGAGAAATCATTTAGTCTCCAGTTACATCCCATTAATGCCAGCTATGTCAAAATATCCAAGCCATTTCCTGCCTTGGCACATTTGGCCCTAACCTCAACTCAGCCTTCAGGACTCTTATCAGATGTTTAATTACTCATCAGGAAGGCTGCTCCCCTGCCCCCTCCATACCAGGGAGGTGGTTAGTGGAAGACTCCAAGAGTAGGGTGCCAGTTGTCCCAGTGTGCCGGGGATTGAAGTATGTCTTTTGTGGGACTAAGGACTTTCAGCGCTAAAATTAGGACAGTCCCAGGCAAACCAGGATAGCTGTTCACCCTAAATGTGAAGGAAGACTGGGACAGGGCCTTGGACAGATCCAGGAGAGCTGACACCATACGCCTTGTAGCATCATGGGAACATGACGGGTTAGAGCAAATCCAGGGCAGCAAAATTATGACGAGACAGAGATCTCCCTGACAACATCCCAACAGCAACAGCAAATGCCAAATTGCCAAGTGTCTCTCATGCCCCTAAACAGAACCTCTGCTTATTCACCAACTCATGTGGAAAGCAAAAGACCATGGGAACTTACTGTAAAAACGTCATCATCACCAAGCTCAGCCTCATTGTGGATGGTGGAAGATGATGTTGTTGAGCCTAAAAAAGACACAAAAACCACAAAAAAGTGTTTCCAAAGAGGATAAGTCGAAGCCAATCATTTAAAGAAACCACATCCTACTCCTTTCATATGTGGATCACCAGCAGAAATGTTACTTGGGAATTAAATGCTTTAATTTTTAAATATAATTTATTTATTCATTTATGGCTGCACTGGGTCTTTTTTCACTACATGTGGACTTTCTCCAGCTGTGGCGAGCAGGGGCCTACTCTTTGCTGGCATGCACGGGCTTCTCACTGTGGTGGCTTTTCTTGCGCAGCACAAACTCCAGGCGCATGGGCTTCAGGAGTTGTGGTGCTCAGGCTCAGAGGCTCCATGGCATGTGGAATCTTCCTGGACCAGGGATAGAACCCGTGTCCCTTGCATTATGGGGCACATTCTTAACCACTGTACCACTAGGGAAGTCCTTACATACTTTTAACTTGCTCTTCTTTAATTGATTCTAGCCAGCATGTTCCCTAAATGAACTTTGCTTACTGTTGTTCCCAAATCGATCCCTCAAACGTCCTCACTGATCAGTGGAGAACAAGCAAACAGAGAGGCGCGAGGAGGTGGCGCTCAGAGAGCCTACCCACGGCTCTGAAGGACATGCATCACTCCCTCCACCAGTGACCCCCCACCCCCACTGTGTAGTGGGAAAAGCACCTGACGGAGGACCCCAGGTTAGACCTGCCACAATCGCACTGTGAAACTGGACTTAGATCTCTGGGCTTTTCATTTACCCACAAAGGGACATGACTAAATAGCTAGTATGGTCGCCTCCTCTTCTGAAATTTAGACGCTATAAACCCCAGACAGTGGGAGAAGCCACCTTCTAAACTGATACCTGGGCAAAAAGGTTTTTTTCTTGCAATACTGGAAGTGAGTTTTGCACGTCAACATTTAGGATAATGTCAAAAAAAACCCCAGTTTATTCTATCAGGGAATGAAATGGTTATTTACAGTTCAACTGATTTATTTGTTCATCTCTTTCTTCATTCTGGTAGGCAAATCATGTAACTTTTTCCTTTCCCTCCTAATAGCACCCCATTTATGTGGATCAAATTAACTAACCCTGTTAATGGCCAAAAAGGGAAAACTGCGTAAGTGATAGATTACCAAAAGAGAAATTCAGTCTGTATCATCTCCTTTTTCTTGGTTAGGCCTTATGAAATGCACATTTAGAAAGTATTTTGCTATTACATAAAATTGAACTCAAAAGACTTGCTCAGAAAGGGATGAGAAATATTTAAATTCCCAATGAAGGCTCACAGGAGGAAAAACAAGCTCCATAATACCATGTGTGCAGTTCCTATTGCTCTTTGAGACTCTTAGATCTCTACTGTTTGGATCACTCTAGTCCATCAATGTTTAAGGCAAGTTTGATAGAACAGAGCTAGGCAGAATGTATGAGAAAAAATTAAAAGTTAAGAGAACCAAATTTTGTGTGTGGCTTCAGTGATTAAGCACATGGACATAGTACAAACTTCTCTCAGTAATACAGGAGTGGGCTTCCCTGATGGCCCAGTGGCTAAGACTCTGTGCTCCCAATGCAGGGGGCCCGGGTTTGATCCCTGGTAAGGGAACTAGACCCCACATGCTGCAACTACAGATTTCACATGCTGCAACTAAGACACAACACAGCCAAATAAATAAATTAATTAAAAGAAAATAATACAGGAGCTATTTTCTCATCTAAACATTTAAAAGCTATGTTTAACAATAAGATTTTAAATATTATCCACTTGTGTCAGATTTATGGTGTAAACACTGGTTTCTACTCATTTTGTCCACCCCCATGGTTGTAGTTCTCAGATTCATTGTTCCAGCTAGAATTGTCTCCTGATGATTTTAAGAGACTTTTTTTTTCTTTTGAGATCTGCTTTTCTCTCCTCCCCCAAACGAAGAAAATGACTTTAGAAAACATTTCTCTCTTATACACATGAAATACATATTCTTTTGTGATTAATCTAACCAAATTCTGAATATGGCTTTACCATGCCTTGCTTGATATTTCTTTGTTCACAGGTTGGCTATGACACCTTGAAACCTCTGATTTGATAACTGAATGTGTCGAAATGGAGAATTTGTGTGTTTGCATCTGTGGACACTAGAAAAGCCCCTGAGAACTGACCGCCCAAGAGCCTTTCAGGCCATGATTAAATGCCACACAGTGTCTACCAGCTGCTCACTCACAGACTAAGGAGTCACAGATTCCTTCTCCTTTCCAGTGGCAGCCGTACCCCTGGGCCCTCATTACACAACAGCGGGAAGGCCTAGAGCCTCTTCTGGGCTCCTTAGAAACCATTCTCCACCTCTGGACCAAGACAGGTTGCACCCAAGTTTTTTCCTCAGGAAAAGGTGAAATATATCAAAAAGTCATTTACATGGACGTCTAGAACTTGTCTTTCCGGAGCAGTCTAAAAACCAGTTGGAATCACTCATTATTCTGAAATCCATCTCCTTCTCCACTGCACTGTCACTTAGAATACTTTTCTCCTTGGATGTTCCTAAAGTTTTGGGCTCTGCCAACCTGGCCCCCAACCCTCCTGCAAATAATCCACAAATATGTGATGGCAGACAATTAGTATTAAAAAGAACCTGGAAACTTCCCACAGCCCCACTGAGAATGCAGTGATAAATTCAATACCTTCTATTAGGTCTTCGATTGCTTTCCTCACTCCCCTGTCAAAGGCTCGAGCGTCAGCAGGGCTTTGGAAAGTAAGTCCAAACTTCCTATTGTCGACCTTCCAATGATGAAAGGTTGGGTTGGCTTTGGTGTAGACCAAGTCCTTTCTCACATAGCATTCCAATACCACCTGGAGGATTGAAATACACAGGTGGGTTACTTTTTAAATAGTCATGATGGTGTCTGGTTACAAAAATCTAACTAGGAATGACTGTTTTTCATGGCAACTGATGAAAACCCTCCCCTCTGCCTTTGTGCATCTGTGAAGGCTTCTTAAAGGAAGGCTTTGCCTGCCTCTGTTGAGCATCCACTCCTTGCTGCTCCCCCCACCTCCACCTTGGTGGTCCTTGCTGTATTGCTCTGCTTCTTAACCATGCTCTACACTTTACTCATTTTCCTTCCTCCAGTCCCTAGCTGGGGGGGGGGGGGGGGCGGTGGAGTGGGGTAGGGTGAGGCTCTAAGCTGAGGCCCAGTCTTGGGGCTTTGTTCTATTCTAGGTTGACTGCTTCAGGGCCTTTGTATTCATGACTCTCAACAATCCTCCTTCTCCTGTCTTAATGCTGTTTCTCAGTGACCTCACATTCAACAAGCTGAGAAAAGAACTAACTTGCTCTGAAATTGCTGCCCTTAGTTTCCTATGCCAACTTCTTATCTAGCAATGCCAACCTCTGTTAATTTCCTCTGGCTCGAATCTCCATGGTTTCCTTTGGCCTCTTCTGCTTGTTCTATCCCCTGTATGTGTTAAACACCAAGTACATTTCATTTTCCCTTCAGTGTGTTTTGTATCAACCCTGGTTCAATTGCTACCACCCTGATCTAAGGTCTCTAATAAACCTTTCATCTGGATTATTAGAACATTCTCCACATTTCTAGCACTCTAGTCTCAGAACTGCCTTTTCACTAAGCTATGACTTGGAGATTGTCTCAGACCTTTGATCTTTTTATCTCTAAAGCGGAAATAACACCAGCATTATCAATGAGAACATATACACGAACATGCTCTGAAAACACGAACAGTGAGAAACCTAAAGGGCTGTACATACTTCCCAGGATATTGCATCATGTTTTTTACTCTTTTACTTCAGTTTTTATCACCTTCACAATTTAGTACTTGATTTCATATTATTTTCTAAGAGTTTCATGTGCGTTAAGTCTTATTCCTTTAACTAGACTGTAAAAAGATCAAGATGTCTTATAAAATAACTCCCTCTGTGTACAGAGTGCTACTGCTGCCAAAGATATCAGAATTTAATATTATAGAATAAAAGGCATTGAAATCATGTGAATGTAAACTCCATTCTTTATTCATAGATAGCTCCAAAATATCAACAATATTTATTTCTAGTTTTATTATGTATATATCAAAATGATTTCACTAAGTTTTACCAGCTTTGATCTTGTCCAGCAAAGTTCTACATTTAATGAAATGAGCTACTATTAGTTTTAGACTAAGTGAAAGAGTGAAATTAGTAAAAATTAAATTAGAGAATATCTTTAAATGAGTAAAATTTCAAGAATACATCTAAGCAAACAGAAATTAAGCATTGCCTAATAAATGTTCTCTAACTTAATAGATGAGAATAATAGTCAAACTGGCCTATCCAAGCATCACAAGCAGTTAACTTTATTCTATTGTGTTGAAGGAAGACAATGGTCCCCTCACACAGTTCTATTTATGATTAAATTGCTTATTATGGCCATTTCCCCCTAAGAATAGCGCAATGATTAAATGTCAGCCCAGCCCCATTCCAAATTGGGGAAATCCAAATAACCAAGGCTTTAGCTAACAAATGTTATCTATTTTAGAATTTAATAGTCTCAATGCACAATCTCTAAATAAACTTTTTCGTAAAAACAAAGATTTCCAGTTTCTCCATATTTTTATGGTGAAAAAATTAGTCTTTGGTTGAAATTTTCTGAGTTTAAGATTATTCCAAAGGTACATTTTCCTAGAGAAGTGTAATAAATTCTTAGAAAAGTAAAGTTTAGGCACCTAAATTATGTGGGAGGAGGGATGGGGAGGAGACCAGATACCATCTCTTTATCCTCTTAAATCTCTTTATCCTCTTCAACAAAATTATATCATTATACATCTATGTAAGTTTAATGACAAAAATGATAACATTCAAATGCTATAATCTTCATAACAGGTATAACCCCTTAGTGAAGTTTTGGCATAATAGGTATTAGTCTTCTAAAATGAAGTTTGGGAATTTGACTAAAACTTGAGAAAGGCTTTTAAAAATGGCTTTTTAAATGAGATGCATGGAGAGAAAAATAAGTGATTATATATTGTGTTCAAGGTATTTCATCCCTCATTTGAAGGTATTAACATTCTCAGACTGGTACATACTATTGTCTTCTGAACTGTATCTGTTTCATTTCACAATAAAAAATTACATTCATCTTCACCTGAGGTCATAGAGTTGGCTTTATTTTAGAGCACCTGCTTTCATTAAAGTCTAAGCACATGCAAGAAAATGCAAATACAGTTCCTAATAAGCACTCTTGGATGGGAGAGAGGTTTTTAACAAAATTTCTTTGTCTTGTCCCTTCCAGCAAATACCATTTTGCTGTTTCACAATCTGTGATGAAAGTAAATAACCTTCTAGGTGATGAACCAAAGGACACATTTTGTGAAACTTGTGGTCATTTAGTTGGATTAAAATGAAATAGTAGCTGGTGTTCCTTTATTTTTTTCTTTCCATTTTTTAAAATCTTACCAGCCTGTGAAGCGGAGAAGGAAATGGCAACCCACTCCAGTACTCTTGCCTAGAGAATCCTGTGGACAGAGGAGCCTGGTGGGCTGCCGTCTATGGGGTCACACAGAATCAGACACGACTGAAGTGACTTAGCAGCAGCAGCAGCAGCCCGTGAAGGGGCCTTCCCAGGTGGCGCTAGTGGTAAAGAACCCACCTGCCAGTGCAGGAGACACAGGAAACGTGGGTTCGATCCCTGGGTCAGGAAGATCCCCTGGAGAAGGGCATGGCAACCCACTCCAGTATTCTTGCCTAGAGAATCCCCATGGACAGAGGAGCCTGGAGGGCTACACTCAATAGGGTCTCAAAAAGAAATCCATACTGTAGAAGGTTCAATATAGCGGAGTCCATGAAGGTTCCATGCTTGCTCAGCTCTCTGTCTGTCCCCTCAACACCTCTCTATCTCCAGAGCTGCCCACTGACAGTATGGGTACTACCTTAGTTCCCTTCCTGCAGTTTCTTTATGTACTTAAATGTAGCCACACCTATACACTGGTCTTCAATTTGCCTTTTCCTCAAAAACATGTCTCAGAGATACAGGAAGGTAAAAAAGGACTCTGTTTAGTGGCTGCGTAATATTCCTCAGAACAGATAGATAAGAATTGTTCTGCCATTCTCCATACTAATGAGCATTCAAGGTCATTTCTAACTGGTCACTTTTAAAGACAATGCTGAAATGAACATTCTTGAACATGTTCTCAAAGTTTGGATTTTGGGCTCTTGGGAGCCTTCCCTCTACAACCCCAGGTCCTTTTGCGGGGTTCAGGATGGCAGAACTACTTTCACATATTAATGCATTTTTGCTTTTTCATTGTGCTGCCAGCCCTGCTAATGCTGCAAAAGGAACGGTGGGTAAAACTGCTGTGCTGAGGCTCAATCAAGGCCCGGCAGTGGCACCAAACAGTAGCAAAGCCACTGGATTCACCACTGGCACACACAGTGGGAAAAAAGTCAGTTTTATGTAGGGTTGTCCTTGATGAAGCAGTTAAAAATGAGTGAAATCTTGACCCATGAATATACATCTTTCATTTTGTGATGAAATGGATATACACATAACTGGATTCTCCTATCGTGTCTACACTTGATCTGCTGTAATATGTTGCTTTGGTTGAAGTACAAGAAAAAACTCTGGCTTTGCACAAATGCATAGTTGGAAAGGGAAGAGTATCTCTCACAGCCTTTTTACTTCCGCTGCATATGGAAAAGTGACGAATGTCTCAAGGAAAAACATGCGTAACTGCTGCCGTTGTGAGTTGAACTGCTCTTCTCAGGGATCATCAGGTTTACTTGAAAGAACAACCTACAGATGAACTATGGTTATTCACACTTGGGTACTTTTTCTGAAGATAAACACAGTGAGCCTGTCACCTCAAGGAAAGCGAGGAGATATTTGTTGACAATAATTAAATTTGAACTTTCAAGTGAAAATTAGAATTTTGGACAGCTTGTCAATACTTAAAAAGACTCTTCTAATGACATTAGTGGTGATATTAAGAAATGTGACTTTTCTTTTGATACTGTAGAATTAAGTGTATCAACATTTGGAGGATCTGTATAACTCAGTAAACCATTACTTTCCAAATGACCAATGCATGATGTCACAAAATCAGGAATGAGTAAAAGATTAATGCAAAGAGAAAGGTAAATCAATGGATTTTAATGTAATAAGAGTCTGAAAAGGTTTCAGAGTCCACATTTAAGAAACTACTACAAACTGAGTTTTGGTTTAGATCGAAGTGTTAATATATCAATGATGATCTGAAAAGGCTATTAAAATAGTTCTACATTTTCCAACTGCATATCTGTGTGAGGCTGGATTTTCTTCATATACTTTAGTCAAAACAGCATATTACAATAGACTGAAAGCAAGAGTAGATATTAGAATCCAGCTCTCTTCTACTAGGTTAGATATTAAAGAGCTCTGTAGAAATGCAAAGCAATGCTATTCTTCTAGTCATTTTTTTTTTTCCTGGAAAATAGCTATATAGTTATTTGCCAGAAACAATGTCATTTATGCTAACCCTACTGTTTTAAGATTTTTAACAATTTCAGTTTTAATTGCTAGTGTGGTAAATAGTAGTAGCTTATAGCTTATCAGACAAAAGCATTTTGGGGTCCTCAATACATTTTTAGAGAGTAAAAGGATTCTGAGGCCAAAAATGTCTGAGAACTGTAGCTATCTATAAAGCTCGGTAAGTCTATTTCCATAGGATAGGGTTTAGATGTAGAACTGCCAAGTGAAAAGGAATACACATTTAAAATTAATATCCTGCCAAACTGCCTTTCAAATAGTTTTGCCAGCTGGAACTCCCACTAAATGTGTGTGGGAGTGCTCACAGACCTGCACTGGAATGATCAACCTTTTAGAGTCTGTGATTAATCTTCATAAGGTAGTTTCTCATAGGATTCATTTAAGGAGTAAAAGCATCTAATCCATCAAAATAAGATTCAACTCAGCAATTTTTAATTTGCATATAACTTCTCAGGAAAACTTGACTGTCTCCAACTTACAAAAAGTAACAACTCTGTGAATGAATACTTGGAACACAGACTTTCCCATAGAAACAACGGCATCAACACAAGTTCACAGGTGTCCACACAAAATTCAAATAACAATAATAAAAACCAATGTGCTGAATTCTAGAACTGCACTCCGTTGGAAAATCTATCGACAACACGCTATCAGAGAAAGTACTTCATGTCCTGGTTGGAATACTGAGAACTCTGATACTATCCATTCTCTGTATTCCAAAAATGATCTTCACGTTCTCCTTGCCTTTCCACTACCGAGGGCGGGGGCGGGGGGCGGGGGGTGTCCTTCAACAACCTGTCCTGTTTGCACAGCTTCCAGGAGTATTCATACCCTCCAGTGGGCAGAAGTGCTGCATTATGGAAGCTTGGAGGCCAAAGGAGGAGTCATCATTTTGCCAAAAGTGTGTGTGTGTGTGTGTGTGTGTGTGTGTGTGTGTGTGTGTGTGTGTGTGTGTTGGAGGCCAAAGGAGGAGTCATCATTTTGCCAAAAGTGTGTGTGTGTGTGTGTGTGTTTTAGGAGTCCAGAATTTACCAGCACGTGAAACTGGGAAGATGGAAAGATGAACGAGCACACCTGGGTGTATGGGGTCTGACTTAACTACTTGTGATATAATTTATAAAAGTCTCGAAGTGTAGAGTCACAGAACGTAAAGGGGACAAGAAGAGGGAGGGAGTGATGGAGAAACATGACAGGAGGGGATGAAGCATACAATCCTTGTGCAACAGCAACACACAACAGAAGCTGGTCCACAGCCAGGACTGCCCTCTTCCCATGCCGAGCTGGTATGAAGGGACCAAGATTTAGCTTCACAGTGAAATGGTCCAAGAGCTGTCTCCAATGATTACGTGCCCTAAGACTGGGGAAGTGGAGTCTTCCTGGAGCACTGAGTTTCCCCACTACCAACTGGGAATAATAGTATCCTCTTCCTCTAGAATGTGGCAGGAAAATAACTGAGATTATTTACATAAAGGGCCTCAAACGAAATTGTGGAAGTTTACAACTATTATGTTCAAGCCAGTGATAAGGAACAAGTTTATAAATATATCTATAAAATGAAGGGGCTGAATTATTAATAGACAATCTAAAGGCTATTTCAGGTTGACATATTCTAATGACAAACCATAGAAATACCAGGAAAAAACAAACCTAAAAATATATAACTGTTCAGGTAAGACAACCTGCTAACATAAAAGTAGTTAACAATATAAATAAGGAAAAAGTGAAAAAAAATTTCTATCAAAATTTTTGCAGGAAAACAACACCAACTAAAATAAAAAAGGCAAGCAACAGATTATAAAAATATCTGTAGTAAAAATGGCAGATGAAGATGATTGTTATACTTGGAGGGCATATGTATCAAGGAGAATAATCAGGCCCCCAAAGGTAAATATGCAAAAGACACTGACAGATAATTCACAGTGTTTAACAGAAAAACATTTGATCTTATTGCTGATCAAAAATAAGATACCACGGTTATCCTAATCAAATTGGTAAAGATTTAAAATATTTGAGCCTCAATGTGTTAAAGAAAATTCTCATATATGCTGGTAGCAGCTCTTTGTATAAGTATCAAAAGCCATAAAAATTTAACCTCCCCCCAAATTATTCCAAGTAGACAGCAAGTGTGGAAAATGCAGGTTAAGGGGGAGAGAGACAATCTTAATATTTGCTACTAAGGAGATCATCAAATAAACAATGGAACATCAACCTGATACCAGCAACATGGAAAATTTCTTATGAGATATACAAAACTGTTTATGAGCTCTGATTACAGCCAGGTAAAAGTAAAAATATGCACAAAGGGAAAAAACTATACCAAAGGGTTAAAGGTGGCTGTGCACATGTGACTTTGGCTCAGTTTGGGTTCAGGTCAGTCGTGTCCGACTCTGTGAACCCGCGGACTGTAGCCCGCCAGGCCTCTCTGTCCATGGAATTCTCCAGGTAAGAATACTGGAGTGGGTAGCCATTCCCTTCTCCAGGGGATCTTCCCAACCAAGGATCGAACCTAGGGTCAGGGTGAGAGGCAATCAAATACTCGTTTCAGGTCCCTAGATGGGACCCAGAACAAGAAGTCTTTCTCAATCTTAGTTTCTTCAGATATAACTACACAGGCTAGGATACAATGATGTACCTTAACTTAAGGGCTAGCATTGTACTTAGCCCCTAGGGAAATGTTGGATTAAAGGTTACTTTACTTTTTTTTGGTTAGTGTATAATGCCTTTATTGTGAATATCTAATAAATGATAATGTTTTAACTATTTGACTATTATGTAAGGAATTTCTTGAATGGCCACATTTCTTAAAATATTCTCCCTTTAAATTTTCATTTTGTTTTCAGAAATGAATCAAGTGTGAAAACACTGTTTCTGTTAATCCATATATAATGTTTAGAAATTGTTCTGCCTTATCTATTTTGTAACCTTTATAAACCCTAAGAAGTGGTGGCAAAAGAAGATTAAATTTGTATACCTAGTACATAAAACTCAACAGATGCCACTGTTAAGGGTCTCAAATGTACCAGACACATTCCTGTGGTATCTTTGTATTTTCTCTGTTGGGGTCCTGCACATTTTGAATCAATGGTTGGCTCTGGAGTATACATTCCAGGATCAAACACACAGAGGACCATGTTCTTCCAGGTCCAAGGCCACCAATTAAAAACAGACACTCAATTTTCCTTCATATCATAGATTCCTTCATAACAGGACTGGACATTTAATTCCTTCATGAAAATGTATGTTATAAACTATCAATGCCCCCATCCTTGTGAGACCATGAGTACTCTCCAAAGTGCCTATTTTTAAGCATACAGAATTATCACAGAAGTGTAATGCCACTGCTTTCCATTACTTTCTTTCCCCAAATATGTTTTATTCATTAGCTTATGAAATAGAAGCTGCAGTATCTTTAAGAGAAACATTAATTTAGAAGTAACAAAATTATCAGGACGACACTTCCTCTTTGCACCCGGCCTTCATGGCATGCTCCATGAATAAACCCAACATTTAAAAAAACTCTCGACTTCACAGATCACTACAATGTGATTCATAATAAAGAACATACTTCTGTTTTGAACATCTTGTTACAGTGAGAGAAAGCTTAATTAATCAAAGACGCAAATAAGACCGCCAAATGCACCACTTCTAAGCATCTGAGTTATATGGTGTGTAGTAGAAAGTGACTTCACTGGAAAGCCTGGGTTAGGTTTTGCAATTTGGTGTCAGCTCTGGGAATTCTATCTTTGGAAGCTCTTCCAAGATTTTGAAGTCAGAGAAAGAAGGGGAAAAATACCTACAGGAAAAGGGCTATGATTTAACATCAAGAAATCGGTCGTTACTATTTAACCCACGCGTTGACGTCTGCCATTACCAGTTTGTCTTTCTGTCGTTCACCATGGATGAGAAAGCCGCTTCGTCCATTGCCTTCGGGGTGCATGACCTTACAGACCCCCACACGACTGATCCCGCCTCCTTCCTGTGGGAACCATCCCCCGCTGGAGTCATCTCTGGTCATAACCACAGCCTTGACACGCACAATATAGCTGTCACTAAAACGACAACAAGAAGAATGGGGCATGACAATGGTCTGGAGCTGAAGGATGTGTTTCACAGAGCGAGGCGACCATAGCCAGCATTTGGGGGACTCATCAAAAGAAAATCTATGCCTGGCAGCAACCTTAAAAGGTAACCCAAGTCAATGTTCAGGGAAAAACCCAAACTCTTCAACTCAGTATAAAATTTAAGTTAAAAAATAAAGATGACCAGTTGTTAAAAGATATTTGTGTGTCTCTGAGGATGTATGCAAGCATAATATTCTCCAGTTTCCACGTGGAAGTATTAACAATAAAATGAAAGAACTGCTATCTACAGTTTAGTATCTTGAAGTTAGAATAGACAAATGTATTAACATAAGAGGACACTATGGTTTCAACCCTTAAAACTTGGTTTATAATGAATGACCATGGTTTAACATTCTATAAAGCTAATAATCTGATTTAGCATAAGAAGAGAATAACCCACCCCCAAATCACAAATTCACCATTTATACAGGTGGGAAAATATTTCAATTCCAATATCCTTTACACATGTGAAGCCTTCTGTTTATGACTTTATTTTTTCCAGTCTAAACTTCAATTTCGCAATAAGTTCTTCCGCACATTGGCCAAAAATCCTCTTTCTCCTCCAGAGACCAGCTCTAGCTTCTTTTCATTCTCCATCACTTTTCGGGAAATTTACAAGGCCATTAAATTCTCTCCTGCTGTTTTCTTTCTTGTTATAACATTCCTTTTTTTAATCCTTCAAACATATATTCCCAACTTCTGTATGCGAGGTGGGTACCAGGTTCTAAGAAAACAAAAATGCAGAAACACAGAACCCTCTCTATCTACCCCCCAGACCCAGTGCTCAGAGCCTGACCAAGTGCCCTGCAATCTGCCGGAGACCACTCAGACTACCCCTCTGCCCCACAGTCCTCACCTCACTCACAAAGCCACCCAGGTTCCCCACCACCCCCTGCAGCTCATCCACTACTGTGACCCAACTCCCCTCCCATGGTGCCCCTGGGACTCCAGAGCCAACATCCCTTTTGCTTCCTCAGTCCGCCCTTTCACATTTGTTTTTATTGTGCTAAAACACACATAACGGAACATTCGCCATTTGAACCATTTTAAGTGTATCAGTTCGTGGCATTAAGCACATTCGCACTGTTCTGCGGCCATCACCAGAACATCAACCATCCATTTCCGTAACTTTTTTCATGGAAACTCAGACTGTGCCCATTGAACAGTAACTCCCCATTCTCCTCTCTCCCAACCTCTGACACCACCATCCTACTCCCTATCTCTATGAATCTGACTACTCCAGGTATCTCATATAAGTTCCTTTCACTTAAAAAAAAAAAACTATTTATTATAATTTGGCTACACTGGGTATCGGTTGCAGCATGCGGGATTTAGCTCCCTGTCCAGGGATTGAACCCTGGCCCCCTGCATTGGGAGCATGGAGTCTTAACCACTGGACCACCAGGGAAGTCCCCCCTTTCACTTTCTTAACCAGAGTGAAAACGTGCTCTGGCTGAGTCACGTGGCGCACTCACATGGCTGCCTTCCTTCCCCGCTGAGCCTAGATGGTGGGTGGGGGTATTCACCTCTCCTGCAGGCTACAGGGCTCTCTCCAGTTCCTCGGAAGCTCACAAGTCTGACCATGGACCGCGTGCCCCCGCCCCCTGCATTTCTTCAATCTTCTTCAGATCTCTGGGTCACGTCCCCTCATTCCTTGGAGATGTTAGCAAGTGGGCTGACTGTCCCTCCATCTCTTCATCATGACCTCTGGTATGATTCTTCATAATTGCGTGATTCACACCTAGGATCCTTCCAATCCGCTGACCTCTCAGTTTCTGGAACTCTTCTCCTTCGATATCCTTGTCTTAGCCACTCATGCCTAGGTCACTCTCTTGACCTTGTCAGTCTTCAGCATCCTACACCCCAGCCACCACTTCTCAACAGTGCAGTTCACTCTCTCTAGATTCCAATCATTTGCCACCCCACTGGGGCCCTATTCTCTACACGCTATTCTCTTGTGCCCTATTCTCTACACGCTCATGTTCCCACTTGGTTCTTTATCCAATTTAAATTCCACGGTCTGTTGTGATGCTCTCATGCAAAACCTAAATGTGTTTGCCTTCTCTTTGCTTAGTGAAGTTGCCTGGTGAAATCCTACCATCCACTTAACTCCATACCTGCCCTCAGGCTGCAGCACATACAGGGAAAGACCCCACTCTACTCTGCTCATAGGTCTAGTTTTGACCACAAAACCCGAGTGTGTCCACCTAGCATCCTGCTACATTTCCCTGATCCATCCCCAAGAAAACTGCTTCAGAGGTTCTCTTGCTCTCGCTCTCTTAGATGATGGATGAGCTTGCTTTCATTTTACTATGAAAATAGACCCACTCTGAAGAGACCCTGCACTGGCACCCAAGAGCATGCCTACTACTCGGTACCAGTATTTCCTGCCTCTCCCCCTTTAACTGTGGCTAAACCATCCCTGATCCAAGCTAGGGCTAACAACAACACTTAAATATTTTCTATGTGCTAACAGTGCCCTAGTTCACATCTCTATACCCAGACCTCTTCCCTAGGTTTCTGATGAGTAATGCCAACTGCCCATGAGATTTCTCTGCTTTTGCATCTAGCAGGCACCCCAATTAACACATTTTAAGGTTGAACTCGTGATTCCCGACACCTCTGATCCTGCTGGTTCTTCCTTTGGAATATGTCCAGAACACTTCTCCGACAATTAAAACAGCCTTCTAATGAACGGGTCTCTTTACTTCCACTCTTGCCCAGCTTTCTAAGCAAGTCGAAAGGTAAGTCAGATTAAGACAGTCTATTCAAACCCTCCCATAGCTTCTTATATTACTCTGAGTAAAAGGCAAAATCTAGGGCTTATCTTACTCCCCTTCGGTCCTGCTGTCCTTGGTGGTCCTCCACGTTACACACCCTACCCCAGGGTGTGTACTTGCTATTTCTTTCACTTCTAACCCCATTTCCCACACTTCTCTCCACACACCAACCAGGCTCATTTCCTTCTTTCATTCCCATCTCTGTTCAAGGTTATTTCATCAGAGAAGACTTCTCTGTCCACCATGTATAAAGGAGCACCCTCCACCCCCTCTTAAACCTTCTCATTGTGCTTTGTCTCTCTTTGTTGTTGTTCAGTCGCTCAGCTGTGTCTGATGCTTTGTGACCGCATGGACTGCAGCATGCCAGGCTTCCCTGTCCTTCACCATCTCCCGGAGCTTGTTCAAACTCATGTCCATTGAGTTGGTGATGCCAGTCAACTATCTCATCCTCTGTTGTCCTCTCCTCCCTTTTGTCTATGTGCTACTAAATCAACATCTGC
Organism: Okapia johnstoni; assembly: GCA_024291935.2. NCBI lineage: Eukaryota > Metazoa > Chordata > Mammalia > Artiodactyla > Giraffidae > Okapia > Okapia johnstoni. The sequence continues at coordinate 75,778,296 of CM044306.1, read as the reverse complement.
CTGTTTGTCAGCCCATTCTGCCCAATTAGAATGTAAACTCTATGCGGTCAGGGACTTGGCCCTTCTTGTTTACTGCTGTATCCCGAGGACATTGAGTGATGTCTGATACGTACTGGGTTGTGGAATGATGAAGTTTAACAGACAATATTTGTAAACAGGCTCAAAAAAAATATTTGCAGCTAACAAAATCTCTGAGAAAATACAGTGTTCAATACTCATTTGCTTACGAGCCACCACAACTTAACTGGGATAGGCTAAAGATTTCCTTTTTATTAACAGGAACACTGAATTTAAAAAGTCACACGGTTTCTATCATTAATCCACTCACCTCAGGATTCAACATGCATATTCCTTTAGATCAGAGATTAAGAACATTTGTTTAGTTACATACAATTTGAAAATATGCTCCTTCTCCTTCCCCATTTATTCTAGAAAAATTAGGGGTTTCCAGGATGTGTCATTCTCCAGTATGAAACAGCTTTCTCAAATCTGCTATGAACATACTGCGGGTTCATCCCAACAGGAAATGGCCAAGGTGAATAACAGAAACTCTATACACCTTTTGTTAAAGCACGCTTTTACTTTTTTGGTTGCAGCTGTGTGCTTTTCTCCTTTCCTTTGAAGGGACTAAGTAAACACGAAAAAGGGAAGTTTGCATTACTTATGTTAGTGCCATCAACTGATTTCCAAAAAGCGTTTTTTAAAAAAAATTATTCATCAAAAAAACACCTCAACCCTGCCTTCCAGAGTGGAGGGGTGGTGCATTTTGGCCTTTGCTTATGGTCTGCAGCATCCTCTTTCTTGCCCTGACTTCTCTGATGCCCCTTCCCGAGGGCAGATCTCTCTGTGATGTGCTGTGTATGTTTGGGGGTGAGGTGGGGGAAAAGCCCCCATCTCCTCTGGCAACAACCCTAACAGCCAGCATTAACTGAGGCAACTGGCTATTTAAAACAAGGCAGGGGTATAAAGTGCTGCACTAAAAGCTGCGAAGGATGTCTGGATAACCCAGCTGCATGGCCGCACGCCAACTGCTTCCTATCTGTGGTGTGTTTACGTTATCCAGGCCCTCACCCCGCCCGGAACAGAGAGGACAATGAACTCTCCTACCAGAAAGATATGAAGAAGGTACACTCCCTTCCCACCTTCCCTGCCTCCTTCTGGAAGGAATTAAACAACATGTTTAGACCAGATGTGGGGTTTATTTGGGGGTGGGGGATGCAGCAGGAAAGGCAAAAGCGGATTCACTTCTTCATTTGTACAAGGAAAAAGCTGCTGGTATGCTTAAGAAATTTTCCCCAAAATGGTATTGTCAAAAACAACCACCTCATGCCTCGGACAGTTTCAGCTATTAAACCAGTGTAAACTGACGAGGACCTGGTGAAGTTCCAGGCATAGGTCCAAACACCAACTGAATGGAGCCCTAGTGTCTGAACTTGAGTTAAACTGACCGTAAGAATCAATGTCATTACACAGAGAAGGAGAAATATAGTATGACAATCCTTATATGTGGAGTCTAAAAAGAAATGATACAAAGGAACTTACAAAACAGAAAGAGACTCACAGACTTTCTCACTCACAGAAAGAGAACAAACTTATGGTTGCCGGGGGGTGGGGAAGGGATAGTTAGGGAGTTGTGGATGGACATGTACACACTGGTATATTTAAAATGGAGAACCCACAAGGATGTACTGTGTAGCACATGGAACTCTGCTCAATGTTATGTGGCAGCCTGGATGGAGGGGAGTCTGGGGGAGAAGGGATACATGTACATGTATGGCTGAGTCCCTTCGCTGTTCACCTGAAACTATCACAACACTGTGAATTGGCTATACCCCCAAAACAAACAAGTCATTCCAAGTGGTGTTTGACCACCACCCAAACACCATATTCTTTAGGTGTATTTTGAGTAATATTGGCTTTTCCAGATTGGGCTGGGGATCTGACCAAAGGTGGTTCCTTTGATGACTAAGCTTTATGGTCCCCACATGTGGCCTTATTTGTAAAAACAGGACTTGCTGTCTTGTGATCACTCAACATGGAGCAGACATAGGTGACAACCTTTGGTAGGGTGGGGAGGGACAGAAAGAACAAGTTCAAAGCTAAATTATTTTGGGGTGCTGATTCCCAGGTGGTACAAGTAGTTTTAGATCTCAGGCCTTTATGTTCTAATAAGTTCTCTTCAGAATAAAAGCAGGCCTTGTCTGGACCATATTACAGAAGTAAACAAAGGAACTGTAGGAAATGGTGATGAGGCATCATCATGTCTGTAAACCATGTTTAGAGCCAGACGCGTCAGCACTGCTTTGGCCTCCTCAGGAGCTGAAGAAGCCTCTATTTTGAGCTTCAGTTTCAAAAAACAAAAAGAGGATACCTCGCTGGGATGTCCTGAAGGTTAAAAGCAGTAATCGAGGTCGAGTGCCTGACATGAGAAGTTTGGTCGACTGTAGCCATCGTAATTATTTTTGCTGAAAGGCTGACTTTAACTACAAATCAGGTCCTTTAATAGAGAAGGAAATGCAAATCCACTCCAGTATTCTTGCCTGGAGAATGGACAGAGGAGCCTGGCAGGCAGGCTACAGTCCATGGGGTCGCACGCACGCACACACACACACAGGCTACAGTCCATGGGGTTGCACACACACACACACACACACACACACACATACCCTTTACAGTCCATGGCATTGCACACACACAAAGGCTACAGTCCATGGGGTTACACACACACAGGCTACAGTCCATGGGGTTGCACACGCGTGCACACACACACACACCCTTTACAGTCCATGGGGTTGCACACGCACACACAAACACCCCCTTTAAAAACCATCCTCCTGGGAATTCCTTGGCAGCCCAGTGGTTAGGAAGTCTGCACTTTCACTGCTGAGGGCCGGGGTTCAACCCCTGGTCGGGGAACTAAGATCACCGTGCTGTGCGGCCAAAAAAACAACAAACAAACAAAAACAGAATAAAAGTAAATTCTCTTAAAAAAAAAAAAATATCAGCCTTCCTAACCACCAAGGACTGGGTTTCCTGACTGCCTGCCTTTTTCAGCTGTCAGAGAACAGAGTGGCAGGGAGGCTGTAAGGCCTTGGACAACAGGGGGAAACCCCAAGTGGACCTCCAGCAATTATTAATGCAAGGCAGCTTTATAAAGGACAGGTTCGAGCCTTTATTTCAGGCACACCTGTAGAGGAGAATCACTCCATCTGCCATCTGGGAACTGGCCCTCTGCTCCAACCCCTCCCCCCTCGGTTTCAGAGATGGAGCCTGGAAGTTTTACATCCTCCATAAATACTCCCCGCCCCCCTCCTTAGCCAGCTCTTATCTGATTACAGGGCTCCTTTATCTCTCCATTATGCTAAACATACATTCACTTCCTCCCGGCCCTCTTTTCCATCCTTCTCCACTTCACCAGACCTTGAGAGGGATTAGCAAGGATCGCCGCCTCTCAGGCTCCCTCTTGGCCCCAACACAACCCCTAGCTGCCAGCTGAGCCAAATATAACACGGCGTCCTGGGCTGGGGGTGGGGCGGGCACTCTTCATTGCAATCAGCCCCCCCACCACACCAACCTCGAGGCTTCCTTGTGCTTATCGATTTAAAAAAGCTCTCTGAGTTCACCAAATTGTGTGTGTGTATATATATTTAAAGTTTGAGGTATATGTATAAAATATAGGTGCATAAAATATATATCTTGTCATCTTTTTAAAAAGAATCAACAGACTATGTCAGCAGGATCAAATGTGCTAAGAAGCCAAAGGTATGGGTCATATTCTATTTAAGTGGGTGGTGGTTTCTTGAGTTCTAGTAAGTATCAAGTACTTTAGAATTTTTTTAAAGTGCTGTCCTGGTTTTAGAAATATATATAACCCATACTTTACAGGCAAGGAAAGCTGTGCAAAACGGAGTTTTATGCATGGCAATAATGTGGTTTTTCAGCTCTATTCAAACCCCTGGAGGTAGAACTGCTTCAGTTCAGTTCAGTTCAGTTCAGTTCAGTTCAGTCGCTCAGTCGTGTCCGACTCTTTGCAACCCCATAGACTGCAGCACGCCAGGCCTCCCAGTGCATCACCAACTCCCGGAGTCCACCCAAACCGATGTCCATCGAGTCGGTGATGCCATCCAACAATCTCATCCTCTGTCGTCCCCTTCTGCTCTCGCCTTCAATCTTTCCCAGCATCAGGATCTTTTCAAATGAGTTAGTTCTTCACATCAGGTGGCCAAAGTATTGGAGTTTCAGCTTCAACATCAGTCCTTCCAATGAACGTTCAGGACTGATTTCCTTTAGGATGGACTGGTTGGATCTCCTTGCTGTCCAAGGGACTCTCAAGAGTCTTCTCCAACACCACAGTTCAAAAGCATCAATTCTTCGGGGCTCAGCTTTCTTTAGAGTCCAACTCTCACATCCATACATGACTACTGGAAAAACCATAGCCTTGACTAGATAGATGGACCTTTGTTGGCAAAGTGATGTCTCTGCTTTTTAATATGCTGTCTAGGTTGGTCATAACTTTCCTTTCAAGGAGCAAGTATCTTTTTATTTCATGGCTACAGTCACCATCTGCAGTGATTTTGGAGCCCCCCAAAATAAAGTCAGCCACTGTTTCCCCATCTATTTGCCATGAAGTGATGGGACTGGGTGCCTGCTTACTGTCTAAATTTGTATTGTTAGGCCATTACAGGCAACAGTGATAAGAAAAGCAGCTAGAGATGTAAGACCTGCAGGAGCCAATTCTGGTGAAGGCACCAGCTCTCCTCTTAAATACTAATGAGCAGCCACCAAGAAGCAGAGAAGGAATTTTCTGAACATTAAGGAAAAGAATTGGTTTACATGAAATCAGAGTTGGGTGAGCTAAAACATGAGCTAAGGTCACTCAAGAAAAAGGCTTCCTCAGTTCCTTAACACCCATGAAATCAGCCATGAGGTACACTTGATGGAGAGTTGTCTTGGAAACTGCCCTACCCCATTATCTGCTAGTAAAAGAATCCATGTACCTTGAACAGGTACTAACACCGTAATTTTGGATGACGCCAGGGCCCTCTGCCAAGGCACCAGATTTACCCAGAGAAGAAAGCAGGCTCTTCATCCAATCTTCATTGTGTCCCTGCATTTCTGAGACGTTGTAGCTCATCTTGTCTAATCCACAGAAGATTACAGCAGCACTTTTATATGTTTTATCTTTGTGATCCATTTATGTATTTTTAAAATGGCATGTAATGAGTTTTCAGAATGGAACCCCACTATATAACATGATACCTGGAAGGTGGTGGTGGTTGGTGCTTGCCTTGCAACGACAAAGGGCTATAACCTTCATCTAGGAATTAATTAGGCTGAAAGCGGGAGGTTCCTGCTTATACTGTGGAGTGTGAATAGGTTTTCCTCCTTTACCAGTGCTGGGCTCAGAATCTGAGGAGTGAAGATAATTAGAAAATATTTTAGGGATCCCCACTTTATTTTTTTTGGCAAGCAGCTTGCAGAATCTCAGTTCCCCCATGAGGGATTTGAACCCCAGGGCATGGCAGTGAAAGCAAGGAGTCCTAACCACTGTTAAGTGAAAGTGGAAGAGTCGTGTCCAACTCTTGGACTATAATGTCCATGGAATTCTCCAGGCCAAAATGCTGGGGAATCTTCCCAACTCAGGGATCAAACCCAGGTCTCCCATGTTGCAGGCCGATTCTTTACCAGCTGAGCCACCAGGGAAGCCCAAGAATACTGGAATGGGTAGCCTATCCCTTCTCCAATGGATCTTCCTGACCCAGGACTCGAACTGGGGTCTCCTGCATTGCAGGCAGATTCTTTACCACCTGAGCTACCAGGGAAGCCCCTCCTAACCATTGGACTGCCAGGGAATTCCCTAGGAATGAGAGGGTCACAGGCAGGAAGGCCAGGGGTCTCCAAACGGAGGAAATAGGCTGCAAGTGTCAGACATTTTTATCTCTCTCTTAAGGGGCAGGAGGAAACAAACTAGTGATATATTTTTTTCCCTTCTCTATACAAATTAAAAAGAGGTTTCTCTTAAAATACTGTGTTGCCATAATGACACCTGGTTTTACCTGAAGTTAAGTATTCTCAAACCTTGAGCTAACCAATGCATTTTTCTTATGGAAATATTTGTCTTAAGCTATGTTAATGTACTATGCATTTACCCCAAACTCTGTCTCCAAGTCGGTTCTGCCTAATGGCTCAGAACCTACTTGACAAACCAGTATGTTACACTCAGACATTGCTCCCCTCATCTATGTAAACGAAACTATTTGTATGGTGATCTGCCTTTCTACAAATGTCAAGTCCATCATTTTATGGCCTGGTTCCAAGATTATCCCAAAATTATCTTACGGATGAGGGGCCTGGTGCCATTCTGAGTTTTCAGCCATTCCTTTCATTAACAAACTGCTAGTGGCTATATAACATCCAGCTGAAGACTAGCAGGGGGCACTCTTTCTGCCCCCTTCTGATGCCATGTCAGAACCTTTCTCTATCTCCTTTATACTTTAATAAAACTTCATTACACAAAAGCTCTGAGCGATCAAGCCTCGTCTCTGGCCCCGGATTGAATTCTTCTCCTCTGGAGGCCAAGAATCCCGGCGTCTTTACGTGGTTCAGCAACAACCTTTCAGGAATCCCTACATTAATTGTGCATCATACCCAGTGAGTTCTGCTGTTCTGCAAGGCCACTGGAGCCCTCCTGTCCAAGTTCCACCCTGACACTGAGGGAGAGGTATGGGCGTGCCCCTTCTCATCCTCACATGCCCCATGTAGGTCCAGCATCTTTGTTGTTCTTGCTACCTAGCTACCCTGAAGCATATAAAATAGACCACCTCACCCACACACTGTTTTCTAGTGCACATATAAGGGGTCATTTTCTCTATTATTACGAAAAGCATTGCCACACGATTGATACTTGAAATAGGAATGATTCTTAAATTTAATAATTTATAAATCATTCTTTAGAACCAGTCTGAGCAAGCTGAACTTGATTAGACATGGGCCTCTAGTACTTTTATTTTCCTACTGAAATTTTAATACTAGTGTTTCAGTGATTCAAAATAAATGCCAATGCCTTTGCTTATAATATTATCTGCAATTTTCTCCTTTACGTTACAATGTGCTGTGAAGAGATGCGTTTTCCAGTCTCCAAGTGCTACCTGACACTTTCAGGCCACAAGAGCCAGAGAAACACATGAACCGAACATCTCTACCTGACACGTGAGGCTGAAACACACACCCCGAGGACGTCCACGGGCATGGACTCTGCCGGCTGCCCCAAGTGGAGGGTAGCTGCTGCTCACGTGATCCATAATGGCCAAGAAAAGGAAATGAAGCCAAGACACAAAGGAACAAAGATCAGGGCTAGAAGTTAAACATGTGACCTTGACAGAGGCTTAAGAGGCCTGGGAGGAAATAGTTGAGGAAATTCCAGAGACAATTAGGGGTCCTCTGACATCCCTGAGGCCTGGAAACACTGACCATGCAGCACTCTGATGAGCTAGAAACACAGCTGGCCGAAGCAAGTTAGAGCTTCTGGTGGCCCCCATTCCCTCACCTCAGTAACACCCCCAATTTCAAGGGCAAACCTTTCCACACTGTGAACAGGAGGCGATGATGCACACGGCAGTGCCCAGGTGTGCTGGAGGTGACCTTATAAAAACACTGCTTTTGGGGCTTCCTTCTCAGCAAGATTTACAAAGTAGTATCAGAATCACTCCACTGTACCGTCTTTAAAACACAATTTAAAATTTTACCTCTAAGCTTTTATCACCTGCAGTTTGAGGAAGCATACAGCCTCCACAGAGAAAGAGTGATTCAGTTAGATTCTATTTCTGTGGCTCTTGACTTTTTTTTTTCTTTTGGAAAAATCTACTTACCCAAACCTTTTGATTTTACTTATTTAACATATCCAACGCCTTAAGGATGGAGCTATAGTTCTTTTTTTTTTCTTCAGCCAAAAAACCTTTCCTGCCTACATTTAAATTCAGAAACCACAAGAATACTAACTCTATAATATCCACAATGACAAACCACTTCTAACTGAGGCACAATAAAGATAAAGGCATTAGGGCAGTTATGCTAATGTACAACATAAAACCATAACACTGGGCAGTTTCAAACCTGGGCAGTGAAGCGATGGCTGAAGTAAATCTTAGCACCCGAAAGGCAATTTTAGGAATTGTGTCCAAGACAGATTTTTTAATGGCTCTTTGGCATCTCTCCCTGTGTCAATATAACTTTCCTGAGTAACTACCTCTTGAGGTGAGTAATGCTCCCTGCTAGGAGAAGACAGGCCTGGCTGAGGTCAAGTCTGGAGAGATGGGGCAGGACGGGCATGGTCGTTCATTGTCAGAAATGAACAATCAGTGAAGAAAGTAATCATTTTTTCTTGAAATTTGAAAATGGTTTGCTCTAATCTCTACTAGTAGAAGAAACCCTAATTTCCCCCACCCTTGCGCGTCCAGGCAACTGGAGATTCCTGGTACCCCATAAATCCTAGGTGGATTATCTGGTTGACTGACCACTGGGACATCTGTATCCTTATCTGTCAAGGATCTATGCACACATGCTAAGTCTCTTCAGTCTGCCACCCCATGGACTGTGGCTCATCAGGCTCCTCGGTCCATGGATTCTCCAGGCAAGAATACTGGAGTGGGTTGTCATGCCCTCCTCCAGGGAATATTCCCAACCCAGAGATCAAATCCTCTTATGTCTCCTGCATTGGGAGGCAGGTTCTTCCCCACTAGTGCCGCAAGGGAAGCCCTTCAAGTATCTACACTGCAGGTAATTACCTGCTGCTCTGGATGCATTTTATTGTTTTCTAAGACTTTTTCTCTGTTAATGTGGACTATTCTTTTTTTTTTCTAAGTCTTTATTGAGTTTGTTACAATATTGCTTCTGTTTTTATGTTTTGGTTTTTTGGCCCTGGGGCATGTGGGATCTTAACACACTGACCAGGGATTGGTCCCACATCCTCTGTGCTGAAAGGTGAAGTATTAACAACTACTGGACTGCCGGAGAAGTCCCTGGGATGTATTTTAAATTATTTTTGAGTTTAAAATACTGGCTCTAGGAAAGTAACTCATACTACCCTCCTCCACCAACAAAAATTCTTAGAATTAGAAGTAAATATAATACAATTAAAGCTTTTTTTTTTAATGTACAGTTCCACTGAATTCAACAAAGTTAAAAAATTTTTGGTAAAGACTTCTTTTTAAAAACCCAGCATCAAACAATTCTCTGGGATGTCACATCGCAAAAGACAATTATATTAGCATGAGGGGGATAATTCCGATTTAAGCTCTTTCAAGGCAAGTCTCCTTCACCAGGCAAGGCTGTCAGACCCACCTGAATGTGTCCCCAGTCTGCCTAGACTTCTCATTCCTTTTCTCATTCCAGGTACATTCAGGAACTACATAGGCTGTAGACAGTTATTGAAATAACAAGATAAATATATCGATGTAGCTGTGTTTCACTTTTTTAATAGGTAGATCTAATGATTGTCTTTATTTTTTCCCCCAAACTTTAAACTTTTTATTTTGTATTGGGATATAGCTGATTCCTTGGTGCTTCAGACGGTAAAGAATCTGCCTGCAATGCAGGAGACTTGGGTTCAGTCCCTGGGTCGGGAAGATCCCCTGAAGAAGGTAATGGCTACCCATTCCAGTATTCTTGCCTGGAGAATTCCATGGACAGAGGAGCCTGGCAGGCTACAGTCCATGGGGTTGCAAAGAGTCGGACATGACTGAGCAACTAACTAGCTGATTAACAATGCTGTGGCAGTTTCACAGCAAAGGGAGTCAGCCATACACATACATGTATCCCTTCTCCCCCAAACCACCTCCCATCTAGGCTGGCACATAACATTGAGCAGAGTTCTATGTGCTATACAGGAGATCCTTATTGGTTATCCATTTTAAATATAGCAGTGTGTACATGACCTTCCCAAAGTCCCTATTTTAATGTTAATTCTATCATAGGCTTATACACAGATTCTCTAACATGGATATTTTAAGTCCACCTAAAACATTTTAGGAGATTATAGTGAAATTTTATCACAACAGTTCATTAACATTCAAGGCAATCAATGGTGATTTCTGAGTTACTCTCAAAAATCATTAAAACATGAACAATTCTGACATGAATACACCACTTTAAAAAATGAAATTTATTTCATTCAAACCAAAATAGAATGAATCTACATACAGACTAAAATGGTCCTGTCCTAAAGGGTGAGTTTCAGGGTGATCATACAGTGCTAAATGGGGAGAGAGTTCTGGCAGGCAAGAGGCCAAAGTCTGAATCTCGGTTTATGATTTTGCTTTTATTGTCTACTGCTTCGCTGAGCCTGGAGTTCAGTGGAGTTCATAATTAATCAAGATCAAAGGATTACCAACTTGAAACAAACAAAATGACCCGCTGCTGAAGAACCCTTTCTTCTCCTACTTTTTTCTCCGAAAGCAATAATTTTCTTTGACTTTCCCTCTGTTTTACACACCCTTCCAAAAATGGTATTTACGATCCACATTTAAACCCCCAAAGGCCAGCTAATGGAAATGTTAGGTTATTAAACAAAATTAACTCTCACCACATTAAAGTACACATGTAATAGAAAAATTGGTGCTTCAAAACACAAATGGCAAAGGGAGTTGTTTCAAGTTAATAATCTCCAATTCAGGTCTTTAAATTGCAGCCCTTGAACTTCCGCGCCTGACTTTCTCAAAAATCTTCGCTTTCTTTCTCAACAAATTAGAGAAAACAAAAAGGAAGAGAGAGCTTAATGATCACATGCTGAAACGGTTAGGGAGAAAGCTCACAATATCAGCAACTTACTTTGAAATGCATAAAAAAATAACACGGCATCTTGGATGGACTAAGGGAGGGAGGAAGGGATGGATGGATAGATTATGTTGTGATAAAGAAGTAACAGTAAAATGCTGGTTGTAGGCTGTAGTATTGACTGGATACCTCTTTCAACTCTTCTGAACACTTGGACACATAGGAGAGAGAGAAAATTTATAGTGTTCTATTCCATGGACAGAGGAGCCTGACGGGCTACAATCCATGGGGTTGCAAAGAGTCGGACATGACTGAGTGACTAACACTTCATTCTAGATGGAGATCAACACTAAACCTAGAAGATGCTGATAATGGTAGTGAAAAGTCTGGTCACTTCTCCTCATGCTATCCAGGACACATTTCCCATTTTTTCACCTGCCACCTACCACTCTCCACTCCAAAGCAAACCATGGCCAAAAGGTTGTGCTCAGTGGCGTCCTATTTCAACCCGATAGACTATAGCCCGCCAGGCTCCTCTGTCCACGAGATTCTCCAGGCAAGAATACTGGAGTGGGTTGCCATGCCCTTCTCCAGGGGATATTCCTGACCCAGGGATCAAACCTGCGTCTTTTGTGTCTCCTGCATTGTGGCAGATTCTTTACCCACTGAGTCACCTGGGAACCCTGGCCAAAAGGTTAGGAAACTACTTTATCAACCTATGGTAGTATCAAATTCTAAACCTACAAAATCTCTTACAAGTCAGTCCTTAATAAGACCTGTTCTCAAAAGGAGGTGATAATTTAACCCACAGGGAGGAAAATCAGCATGTTCTGTTAGTGACAGGCAGACTGGATTATGATCCATTGAACATGGACACCATTTCAGGAGGCAAGAATTACCAATTCATTTAATTCCTTTTCTCCTAGAATTCTGCCACCTCCCTCATCAGAGATGAAAAACCGAATAAACAAAAGCACATGTGAAGCATTTGTTCTCTCTAAAGAATTCTAGATCGCTTCCATTCCCAGATGTGTAGAGGTGGGCCTGCAGGGGCAGTTCAAGTCTTCAATTATCACTAGCCAAGAGCCACACGAATTAGTTACACACCTTTAAAGCCAGAAAGAATCATGGAAACCATCTATTTCAGACCCCTCACTTAGATGGAAAAATTAAAGTCCAGACTGGAGAAGGGACTAGTTTAAGGTTACTGGCATTAGGGACAGATAAAGGACTAAGATCCAATCACTAAACAATCTCTACCCCAGACCTCCTACGCTTTGTTTTAAAGAGGTCCAGAATTATGGCAAAGGTCTCCTATCTCAGCTAGGTTGTCTAGAGTATATAAGAGAGGTTTTTCTCATGGGTCTCTTAAAATACACAACTGAGTGTTAAAAACATCAAAGAGAAAACAAGAGGTATCACTAATAACATGGCCACATGCAGAAAGGGCAGAGTTGGGGGGGGGGGCTGGGAAGTCCTCCTTGGTTTGGCAAAGTTTCACACCAACAGAGGCAATTCTTGTTTGGATATCTACATGGCGTAACTAGTGCCCTAAACAAAAATGTCCTCTGTGGCTAACCTCCTTCTCCCTCCTGGCTGAGACAGTCCAGACTTACCACTGAGTCCCAATTTCTCATGTACTGATATAAAATGAGGGGGAGGGGCCCAATGACCTTTGAGGTCCCTTTTCATCTTTGGCCTCTTTTTAACTTTGCATTAAAAAAAAACACATAGCCAAGGACTTCCCTGGTAGTCCAGTAGTTAAGACCCCACGTTTCCACTGCAGGGGGCTCGGGTTCCTGATCCCTGGTCGGGGAATTAAGATCCCACATGTCAACAGGCGTGGCCACAAAGTAAATAAATAAATAAATAAAACGAAGTGTTTAAAAATAAAAATAAAGTGTGTTTTAAAAAGCAAAACAAACAAAAAATACATGGCTGTAAAGTCATGTCAGAGGGGTTAGGAAATATTCTACAAAAGCGTATCAAAAAACTTTCAGCAGTAAAATGCAACTGAAACCATCTTTCGAAGTGAAGAAAAAGTCTGAAACCACAAAGATCTGAAACCATGACAGATGAACAGATATGTTTCCTCACTGCAAGTGGTATTATGCAATTATAAAGTTCCCAGGAACAAACTTGGTTTATCGAAGTACTACGAAAAAGCAAGAAAATGATGAAAATTGAGTTTTAATAAGATCTTTGGGTTTCCCTGGTGGCTCAGATGGTAAAGAATCCACCTTCAGTGCAGGACACTTGGGTTTGATCCCTGTGTTGGGAAGATCCCCTGGAGGAGGGCATGGCAACCCACTCTAGTATTCTTGCCTGGAGAATCCCCATGGACAAAGGAGCCTGGCACGTTACAGTCCATGTGATCGAAAAGAGTCGGACACAACTGAGCAACTAAGCACACACAATAAGCTCTTTGAACAAAACATGCGCAATCTAGTCATCTAGCTGGGTTTACACATCCATGGATGTGAGAGTCTCCTTAGCCACATGGAAGAAAATCTCCAAGACATACTTACAGAGCAAATTCAGGCAAAGAAGAGAAGAGGGATCTGCCTCTCTTTTCCCAAATGGTTCTTCCTACAAGCTTTATCATTTGACCCAAGACAGTGCTCCAGTACCAATTTTTCTACTTTCAGACAGAAAGGGGGACAACGTTAAGAAAAGGTAATGAAGCAACTGCATAGCTTAAAGATGGAGAGAGACATTTACTTGCAGACCTCTGACAAACCAACACTGTGTACTTCACATTTCACATTGGGGCCCGGCTGCTTCAATGTCACAAATGAGTTCTGGCCCAAAAGGTATATTGTAAATTAGCTGTCTAAAACTGGAAAACGTATTTTTCCCCACAGAACAACATGGTGAGCACCAGGATTCCCAAGTCAGCATACGAAAGCCTAATGAATTCCTTAAATACTTGAATCACAGATCCATTTCCAAATGGTTTTTACCACTCACTGACAGTCTCCTTAACAGACACCTCTTTCCCTCCTTGGGTGGAAACAGCCAGTTCTACTCGGCTCTGGCTGGGTTTTGCCAAGAGTTTTCCTACCTGGATGTCGGGTAGGGGAGACAGGACAAGCAAGGAGAAACTTAAACTCCAGAGGTAGGCTTCATTTGGGGGCCTCGGAATTTGACACTACTTGAATATCTTGAATAGCTCAAAACAGAGCAGCCTGACAATCACCTGCTAATAAGGTTGAGGAATCTTTACACCAAGCTTTCCTGATGGCTCAGATGGTAAAGAATTCGCCTGCAATGAGGGAGACCTGGGTTCGATCCCTGGGTTGGGAAGATCCCCTGGAGGAGGGCATGGCAACCCACTCCAGTACTTTTTACCATCTGAGCCACCAAGGAAGCCCCCACTCCAGTATTCTTGCCTGGAGAATCTCCGTGGACAGAGGAGCCTGTTGGGCTACAGTCCATGGGGTCGCAAAGATTCAGACACGACTGAGCAGCTAAGCAACAGCAGCAAGCAAGTAGACAAACCAAACGGAAAGCACTTAAGTGATCTGAACTCCCAAGGACGGGTTTCATGCAGTGTGACAACTGTAATAGTCAGTACCAATGCTTTAGGAATGCAAACAAGTGTCACCATTCTTTTCTTTTACAGAGGCAATGACAGCAATTAATTAGAAAGGCAGGAACCAGGCGAGGCTCACAGGGTCATCACGTAGCAGCCACCCTTGGCTAGTCCTTGACTTACACATAGACGGACAGGATTTGATCTACGAGGGCAATTTCCTTCTGAGATATTACAAAACAGGGCCATGCTCTTGGTACATGTGCTTCCATGAAGTTTCTTTCCTGCCATAAAAAGAACTGGGAGGTAAGGAGAATGTGTAGGCCAACTAACTACCAAGATGGCTCACAGTTTAACACCATCTCCTTAAAATACTGTTTCATTTGTAGGAAAGTTTTCTAGTTTGAATTCAGAAAGAACGTCCAAGGAACACTAGGGCTAATGAGGAAGACTGACAGCCATTTGATTTTAAGACTTAGGATCTTCACAGATAATGAGAGTTTCGGAGGCTAATAAGCTGCTGAATTTGGGCTTTCTTCCTGGCTATCACCAACACACTTACTCCAAGAAGCCCAACCAAGCTTTTGGTTGCTCATTCAGTGGTACCTAAAGACTACTGCCCAAGGCAAGTCAACCCAGCAGCCAGGGCCAACTTCTCCCAGAAGAGAGCTTTACAGGTAAGGTGGCAGTCTGAGTGGCCCAACAGATGCAATCACAACACCATGAAGCCATGCTGCAGGCTGTCATCTAGTATCAGGAGAGAGGATGAAAAGGCTCCTGTCCTAACGTCTCATCAAGAAGAACTACCCAGAGTCCAGCTCATACACCAGTGTGTTTCAGCCACCACCCAGGACTAAGCTCATCCCTAGAGATGTCATGATCCCTGAAGGAAGCATAAATACCCCATCCGGGAATGAAAACTGCTCCATATGAAGCCATTTCCCACAGTGAGAAACTCAGGATATGGGAGCTCTCGAGCAAACTGAAAAGGGTGATCGGACATGATGACACCTTTTCTTGTGCTTGTACACAAGGAATTAGCCCTCATATTTATTGAAAGTCAAATCCTATTTCAAAGGGCAATTAATTTCACATCCATGTTCACTGAAGCATTATTCACAATAGCCAAGAGGTGGAAACTACCTAAATGTCTATCAGGGGATGATGGGTAAAGAAAATACATTCAACAGAATATTTTTCAGCTTTAAAAAGGGAAGAAATCCCATAATATGTTACAACATGGATGAACTCTGAGGATATTATGCCAAGTGAAATAAGTCAGTTACAAAAAGACAAATACTGCATGATTTCACTTTTAAATTCCAGTATTTAAAGTAGTGAAACTCAGAGAAACAGAAAACAGAATGGAGGCTGTGAGGAGCTGGGGATGGGGGGACATGGGAGTTGTTTAATGGTTACAGAGTTTCAGTGTTTCAAGATGAAAAGGTTTCAGAGATGTGCTGTACAATAATGTACATATAGTTAACACGAATACACTGGACACTTAAAAATGGTTAAGATGGTAAATTTTATGTTTTTTACCCCCTCCACACACAGAAAGTCAATTAGTTTGAGAAATAAAAAGGGGGCTCTTGAAGTAGATACACTCAAAAATGACCTGAAATTCATAAATTTGGGGTTTTGGCTAAAGAACATTTCTGTTGTCCTCACATTACCACTATTTAAAAAAATCCTACAAACTCTCCCCAAATTATGAAAGTAGTATATATCCGTTGTGCAAACTACACATATTATAAGCATGCTTTACCCTAAGAAATATTCTTCTGTACCATGAGGAGAGATTATCAAAGGGAGATCTCGTGTTTCAAATAGGAATATAAGTGTTGCATACACTTTTGTTCCTTGGGATATAAGGCAAATTGCATACATGAAAAATACAAACATTTCCTTTGTAATTGGCTTCCCTGAGTCAAAAAATAGCTTTTTTTCCAAAATCCTCTCAAAGAAGAACAGAAGTTAAGCATAACAGGCTTTCCCCTAGTTGGTAACTCTTAATGAATTCCCCTAATCCTTGGCCAATTCTGTTCTAATAGAATGCTTATCATGTTTACAAAATGAGCAACAGAATCCCTAAAAACTATTTTTTATGACAAGTACCTTTTTATTTCTTCTATTCCAACCTCAGTTTTTCAAATTATTTAAAACATACATACACACACAGATGCATTTTTAATGATTCCATTTCTTTAACATGGGGGCTAGTGATGTTTTTTAAATATTTTTCAAAGCAGAAAGAGGGGCTGTTTTATTTTTCTTTGGAATGAGCTCCTGCCAGATTTTGCACACTGCAGTTCTTTGGTGATGTGATGAGAACACATGCCCACCCACAGACACTAATTTTGCTCCTCACCCTTCCCAAGCAGCCTCTATGACACATGCTGTCTGCGCTCCATTTGATGGAATTCAAGAGGCCTAGTCAAACAGCAGGCCCTGTGGGGCCAGAGCAATGGCAGGCACCCCATCCCTTTCACTGGATGGGCACAAGGAATGAGTGTTTAATAGAAAGCCACAAAACAGCCAAATCCAACTTGGACATCTCCAATCTGAGTATCTTTACAATTCTATGAATTAACACTGAAAATGAAAAGTCATCTTTTGGGCTGAAATCTGGAAAGAGATAGTATCTTGCTGTGGTTCTCTGCAAAGAGCTCTGTGAAGATAATGCAGAGAACTCCTTGGGCTTCGCTCAGAGCGTGCATAAGGAAGGCAGCCTGTCCCACAGGCCAGGAGCTTTCTCTTAGGGCTGAAGTGCCATCCAGGTGCCAAGGCATGTGCTTGCTCTTTGGTGATCATTAGCCATGAAGAAATGCTGGGGACTTCCCTGGCAGTTCAGTAGTTAAGACTCTGTGCTGCCAATGCAGGGGGCATGGGTTTGTTCCCTGGTTGGGGAACTGAGACCCCCATCTGCTGCATGGTGTGGCCAAACAATAGAAAAATTAAAAAAAAAAAAATTTAATTAAAAAAAAATTCTGGTGATTTAGAATCCAATTATGAATGGGCATAGCTTCTGTAACTGTCCCTTCTCTATCCTAAGACAATCTGGGCATAGATGACAAGGCAAACAGGCTGTCAGCAAACTTATACCTGGAAGAATGCTCAGGATTATTAAGAGTCCATGCTGGTTTGATAACAGAGTGGTCATCCACCCCATTCACATGTCCTTAAGAACAGGGTTGATGCCCTAAGCCTGTTCTGTATTTGTCTCTGGCTTTTCTGAGCCACACAGAAAAGTCGATATTCCCAGATAAACGATACAAGATTTATCTACAAGTGCTAGTAATCCCACCCACTGTGAGGGCAGCGTGGCCATAAACCCCGGATGTGGGGAGGACAGTATAACAGCAGAACAGTGAGCAAAGGACAACAGGAAATGGACAACAGGCAGGTCCAGCTTTCCCCGGGGCTACAGTTATAACCCGACATCCATAAATCATTCACCAAGCACTGCAAGGGCAGACTGTAGGCTCACTGAACAAGTCTTCCTAAATACAAATAAGTATTTTAATTTGATAACCTATAGTATTTTTAAATGGTTACTGAGTTCATTATAGCTTTGAGTCATTAGAATATAATTTTAATAGATGCTAAAAAGGGGAGGGGTCTTTAAAACTCAAAGATTGGGAAAGACTGCCCTTGGTGTTTACCAATCAGCACCACTTGAACATTCATCATGTTATAAACTTTGAGAATTCACTCTCCTTGACTGCCACTCCCCTCAAGTAAGAAGGGAGAAAAAAATTCTTTGTCCAAGGCTACCGATCTACTTGGCTCAGAAAACACAGCCACCAAAACTATCAAATGAATTTCTGAGTTGGGCAGTTCTTTCTCTGATATGAGAGCCATCCAAGAAAAGATAGATTCTTAAGAATCAGAAGGGAAGAGCTAAAAGTTGCTTCTACACAGAACAATTAGTGGCTCTGGAATATGGACTCTAATAAGCCCAGGAGGAAAGCCTGTAATGATGGATCTCCACTGAAGAGGGAATGAAAGCAAGGATGGGGCTGGGCCCAGATCACAGCCTTTTAAAATTTAACACTACCCAGCACAGAGCTCTGAACAAGGGCAGCATCTCATTCAATATCTATTAATCGCTTCCAGGTTGAATGATGGGAGACCCTAAGTACCAACTGTGCTCTGTATCCCCCCTCCCTCAAAAGGGAAAGTAGGCGTCTGAAAACCAGGTGGTCACTCTGAACTGTGGCTCATGGGGCTTAACACCCAAGGGGCTCCCAAGAGCTGCCAGAACCTGTAGGGATGCCTATCACCACGGAAGGTAGAGATCAATATGCCATGAGGGTAAAAAGTAACCAACGTCAAAAGAAGTCTATGCTGCTCTGAAATAAATGGGCAAGACCTGAGTTAGTCTCAACTGCACCAGTCACAGGAGAAAAAGACCTTTTCACAGACACAGAAAAACACCAAGAAATCAAGAACTGTAAATGTTTTCATATACTTGCCTAAAATACTCTCTGTAAGCCTCAAGAGGGGGGAAAAAAAAGATATCAAAGTCTAAGATTTTAGCAAAATCAGGACAAATTAGGTAATCTCCCCTTAATTCACATTACGTCACATTATTTTTCTGAAGACTTTTGACAAAATGAGTCCTGGGCTGAGTGTAGCATCCCACCAAGGCTTGCAGAGACAACCCTGCTCAGTGTAAGATGGCAAAACTCAGGCTTCAGCTCAAGCTACATTTTAAAAAAAGCGTTTCTTCCATAACTTAAAAAAAAATGTTAATGAGAAGGAATGAAAAGGACTCTCACTTTGAATCTGAAGTATTTTTTAATATCACCAAGTGCTATTATTAAATATTCACTATATATGCATGTGTAGACATACACATAAAAATAAGCAGTACAGATGTGGGCAGGAAAATTCTTAGCAAAACCCCCACATATTTCAAATACTGTTCTTCCTCATTATTGTCCTCACCATAATTAGCATGTTACAGCCTAACAGGTGGCTTTCGTTTATAGAAGACAAATTTAATGAAATTTGGAGATGGTCGTGTCTCCAGAAACAAATTGGCCATTCTAAAAAAAGTGTACCCCTTAATCTACAAAGGGCTTCCCTGGTGGCTCAGTGGTAAAGAACCCACCTACTAATGAAGGAGACATAGGTTCAATCCCTGGGTTGGGAAGATCGCCTGGAGAAGGGAATGTCAACCCACTCCAATATTCTTCCCTGGAGAATTTCATGGACAGAGGAGCCTGGCAGGCTATAGTCCATGGGGTCCCAAAGAGTTGGACACAACAGAATGACTAAACAACAACCAATCTACAAAACAAATAGAAACACACGGAACAGACCCGTTTCATGCTGGTTCACCATATCATCCCAGTTTCTGAATGTATTAAGATAAGTAAATTTAATACATTCACTGACAGTTTAAAGTACACATACCTCAAGAAAAACAAGTCATTATTACGAGCTTTACAAGAAAGGGGAAGAGAAAAAAAGACTGCCTTTTTTTTCCAGCTTGGTAACCCCAGATCTGTTTAACACTCTCCAAGTGATAACAAAATTTACCACCACAGACAGGGCTGCTCTACAAATACTAAATCTTAGGCAAATTTGTGGGCAGTTGTGTTTCGGGTCCTGACCCAGTCATTCTGGACAGACAGACCAGAAAAGTATAAATAGTACTGCTATAAACTAACCATAGCATCTGTCCCTAACAAGTAGGATACAAAAAGTATTTTTATAAAATATGAGGAGACGCTGAATGGACTGTCAACACAGATAGGAATGTTTAATACACTCAAATAAACAAGATATGTGCCTTAACTAGCCAGGCATTGTTTAAATTTAGTGAGTGAAGAGAGGGTCAGACAGGCGACACAGCCTCCCAATTATGCAGAACAATCCTTCAGATCATGTGAAAGCTATAATTAAATGTTGGTACCAATCTCCTCCACCCTTTCTCCCACCTAGAAGTTAATGCATGAATTCAGTATGAGCAAATTATGATCTGCAAAAAAATAATTCACTTAGTAGAGGAATAAAGCTTTCTGGCACTAAGTCATCCATCTTGGAGGAGAAGAAAAAGCACAATATTAAAAACAAAAATCCAACATAATCAATACAATAGTTTTATTGTTAGACTACCTTCTTAGTGCATCTTTTCTTCATTCTTTTGTTTGTTTGTTTTAAGCTACCCCACTCCCCACCTTAAAAGGTATATACCACCTCTGCTGTTTCCTAGGCAGTATCATTTAAGGCTTACTAAAAGGTTTGGGTTAACACCATTTCTATCTGAACATGTAAGGAGAAATTTGTTTCCAGAAAGGAAGATGAGTGGATAAGACATCTGTGTTGATTAAAAGACCAGTGGTTACCTGTCTGTCCTTGCACGTGGGCACGCACGCGCGCGTGCACACACACACACACACACACTTTACTTAAAATCAGAATAATTCCCCCCTCCCTTAAGAAATGTTAAAAGCAGACACCAGAAAGGTTAGGCAGAGGAGAAACCACAAGAAAATAAAGTTCATGTAAACAGTGAGCACATACCTGGCGGGTGATGCCATTTCCTCTACATCGTAGAGCCCAAGTGCTGGATATTAGCATTATTGCTACTACAGTGCTTCCGATAAAAACAGATCAGCTCTTGCGGACCTGAGAACCAGCTGGCTGCTTGAGAAGTGGTTTCCCCCATATATGATTCAGTCTCCTTGACAAATATACTGCATCGCACTGGATGAGTCATCCGAGGGTTAGTCCGCATTTTATAGGCCTGTTGTGTCATTACTCACATTCAACATCCTGCTTCTCAAAAGTGGAAGCTGGAAGCCTGACAACTGACAGATGCTTTTTCCAATTAAAATATGGTTTAAAAAAAAATTCCTGTAAGTTACGATGATCAATCATGGATGATACTGTGAAATGACCAGGGGAGTAAATGGCACAGCTCAATACCCAAGACTACAGTCTAGAGAACCCCAAGTACAGGCTGTTTACCTGCCCTATCCCCAAATAATTTTGTCCAGCACTGAAAACAAAGACCCCTCCCCTCCTCTTTTAAGCTGTCAGTGAAATTAGCACAGGCGTTTTTGTTCTTATGTTGTAAGGTTACCAAGTTGCAGGAGCTTTGTGGGGAAAAAAAAAAAAAGATACATGTCAAAATTTTGTCCCTGGGATAATGCTGTCAGGTGGGTAGTGGCACTGTGTTTACAAAATGCCTACTTTAAAGAAAAAGTATGCTTGGGATGAAATGATACAATATCTGAGATTTGTTATGAAATATTTTTGGCCCCCAAAAAGGGAAGTTTAAAGAAATGTGACAAAATCTTGATCACTGTTGCATCTGTTTAGTGAGTATATGGGAATTGGCTCCATTAGTCTCTCTTTTTTTGAGTATCTTTGACACTTTGCATAACAAAATGTTTTCAAAAATTAAAAAAGAAATTCAGTTCCTGTGGTCTAACTGTACTGACACTTTTCTAGTTAGAATGAACTCACCATACATGTCAATGGGGGCATCATATGTGGTCCAGTGGGTGTGGGGGCTCCCAGCTGGAAGGCATGATACACATGTCCTGAGGCCACTGTGAGGGCTGTCCCCATTCCCTGAACCAATGCCTGGTGCCGTCACCTCCCAAGCCTGTCTGGTGGCTGTTTCTCATGCTTTCTTTGAGGATGTAAGCCCCAGCTTCATTGTGAGCTCAAAGTTGACATTACGAGGGAGAGGTGACCTGCCAGCTTCCTTATATGGTTTTGGAAAGTCTCCAGTAGAGGTTATATAAGTCTGATTTGAGTCCTCTCGCACCAACCAGGTGGCACAACGTTTGCACGACTCACTTTATGCTCACATTGGATTACTTGAACCACCGGAAGAAGGAAGAGAGCTTTAATTTTATGGCCAGAAAAAACCCATATATGGAAGCTCCAATGTATGTTACAGGAAATCACTCTTGAAACTAGATGTTGTTTAAAAAGTCATCTGTGTTGCTAGGTACGTTCTCAAAGTGCGACAAGTCATCACAGGACACTGGAAAGACAGAGGTCCTATGATAGGAAAGGAGGAAGTATCAGGCTGAGGCTCCCACCTCAGTCAATAGCCAACCCAGTCCTCAAGGGACTAGGCCCAAGAGGGCTGCAAACCAGCTGCAAATGGTTATGATGGCCCCCATACCACATCATGTGACCCTCACAAATCCAAAATGTTCAGAACTCTGTGGCCTGGAACTGAAGCCTTTCCAGTTTTGAGATTCTTTCCTCAATCAGACTGTAAGCTACAGGCTTGTCAAAAGGTCTGAAATTTAAAAATAATCTTTCACATACTTGCAAAGTAAAAATGACCTTAGTGCAACAGGTAAAAATGGGAGGGGGTGGAATTAACTTCCAGCCTAATCTGAGTTTCCATGAGTAGTGAAGAAATAAATCCATAGTTCATTAAAGAACTGTAGAATTCATATTTCACTAATTAAAAATACAAGAGTAATAACAATAATAATGTAAACACAGAGACAAAGAATGAGAATATGGCAAATACGGTAAAATGTTAACAAATGGAGATCTGGATATAAAGGAGCTCTTCATACTATCCATTTCACACTTAGAGAAAAGCTGCAAGTTTCAAAATACAGTTAAACACAGAAACACAAGAAAACATATAACGCTTGTTACCAAAAGATGTTTATGGATTTAATAACCACAATAGTTTTGCTGCTGCTACCCTCACCTATTAAAAAAAAAACCCAACAACTTAGACCTAAATGTTAACATTAGGAAGGGTTTCTCTGGTGGCTCAGTGGTAAAGAATCAGCCTGTCAAGGCAGGAGATGCGGGTTCAATCCCTGGGTCAGGAAGATCCCGCAGAGAAGGAAATGGCAACTCACTCCAGTATTCTTCCTGGGAAATTCCATGGACAGAGCAGCGTGGCGGACTATAGTCCACGGGGCTGCAAAGAGTCGGACACAACTTAGCGACTAAACAACAACGCACACTGGGAAAGCCTCTGGGTTAGGACCCTTCATAGGGTCTTCCTTGCAGACAATTTTATAATAGGCTCCAAAACCAAAATAAAAGCGAAACAAATCCCCCAAGCACACATTTTGGGAAGAAAACATACTACATCCTCGAGAATATTGTTTGCTTGTTTAGTCTTGCATCTCACAAACTGATCTGACTGCAGGAACCCCTCACCCATTCCTATCCCTAAGAGTTAAAGAAAGCACTTTGGGAACTGCTGATGTAGATCATGGGTTACAGAATGCTTCCACCCTCCCAATCTTTTATTCTTCAGAACTCACCTCACTTGTAACAACAAAATAGATGTCCAGACTTGGTTTCTGTGCTTTGTAATGGAGATTTCTATTTGGCTGACTTCCTGGTGGCTCAGACGGTAAAGAATCTGCCTGCAATGTGGGAGATGCCAGTACAGTCCCTGAGTTGGGAAGATCCCCTGGAGAAGGGAATGGCATCCCACTCTAGTATTCTTGCCTGGAGAGTCCCATGGACAGAGGAGCCCGGTGAGCTACAGTCCATGGGGTTGCAAAGAGTGGAACAAGACTGAGCGACTAACACACACACATGCTGATGATTGCTGGAGGTTTCCCGACCACACAATGGTGCCCTTGCCACCACCCATGCCAGTCAAGGACCCTGCACCTCTGCAGGGCAGGCTGATGGCTCACACTGGGTGTTGGTGTTTCTGTTAAGAGGGGGCAGTCCCTGGGCAAGGCCATCTGAAGGAGCAGCATGGGCCCAGCTCCACTTCACCTTACTTGGAATGTGAAAGCCAGCCTGGAAGTCTTCTACTTCTAGTACTGATTTTGGGGTGTTAAGAAGCAGAACTTGCTGGGAAGAACATTTTATTTCTTGCAATATATTAAATTATATAAGAGTTTAAGCAATTATCTGTATGTATGTATGGGGGTGTGTGGCTCAAGTCCAAATATTGGTTAATGTTAAGATTTAAAAGCATAAAAGTAAATGTGAATGTCAATGACGTAGGTACCAAAGACTGTGTGTGTAGTGGTAAAGAGCTTGAAAGTGAAAGTGAAAGTCGCTCAGTTGTGTCCAACTCTTTGTGACCCCATGGGCTATACAGTCCATGAAATTCTCTAGGCCAGAATACTAGAATAGGTAGCCTTTCCCTTCTCCAGGGGATCTTCCCAACCCAGGGATCAAACCCAGGTCTTCCGCATTGCAGGTGGATTCTTTACCAGTTGAGCCACAAGGGAAGCCCAAGAAAACTGGAGTGGGTAGCCTATCCCTTCTCCAGGGGATCTTCCAAGCCCAGACACTGAACCCAGGTCTCCTGCATTGCAGGCAGATTCTTTACCAACTGAGCTATCAGGGAGCTTGAGCCTGGAGTTAAATTATCTTGGTTCAAAATCCCATATGGCCCTTGTGTAACTTCTCTAAGCCTTTTCTTTGTCTGTAAAATGGGCATAATACTGTTAACAACCTCAGAGAAGCATTCTGAATGGGATAAATGCGATCATACACAATAATTACTTAGCATATGGCCCGGCCACTTACAGAGGACTTGTTCATTTATGCAAACAATGATGAGGATGTCTGCAAGTTTTATGAATCTAGACTGTCAGATGCAGGCACATCGTGGCCAGTCACCACACTGGTCTGATCACCTATCGTCGGTGGCCGCTTCAGAGGTAAGTAAGGAGACTGAACACCAACCCAGAAAAATGAAGAACACGCCTCAAAGGCTGGTCCCAAGATGTATCACTGCATCCATCGTGCTGCCTATTTTCTTTGGCAGGAATGCTTGTTTATTTGGGGAAAATAAACCCACAGCATTAATGGATAACACAGGTGAAGGGACTCTTGGGACTGGTCTCTGGGAGAGGAAATTTGAACAAAAGAAACCATTCACACTGCTTTCAGTTAGTTCTCTTATTAAAAAAAAAAAACCCAAAAAACAGTCGTAGCCAGCTGCTGGGACAGAGACTGTATCTGGGGTGCACTTAAAGAGTCTTTCTGGAGGTCACTTGCCTTCCTGGCAAACATCAACATCCCTGTGAGGTCAGTCCTATAGAAAACGGCCTGTGTTACATACTAAAGTGAAGGATGACGGCTGTGCTGGTCAAGGAAGAGAAGGGAGGCAGGTGGTTTCTGTTGTTACATCTTGAGAGCAGCAGTTCAGAGATGGCACACAGAGTGACATATATCCCTTGAAGCCAAGCCAGTGTTCAGCTGTGTTCCTTAAAGTATAACTGTCTAGCACAGGGGTAAAATAAGACTCTCTCCAAAGCTCATGGTTAATTTAGGGATGTCTTTGGTAAGAGCCAGAAGACCTGCAATGATTAAACACATATGAGCTATTAACCTAAGTAGATTTTTTTTTTTAAAGAGACCACATGATGTGAAAACCTTTCAGAGCTGGGCTTATGGATTCGGCCAGGTATCTTCAGGGAAAGGCAATGGCAACTCACATTTACCCAGTGCCCATTTGAGGTGGGGTGCTATATGACTATATCAACACAGTCACAATTTTTGTTCCTGGCCTGCGTGGAGAAAAGAGGGATGAACTACTAGGTCGACTTGGGTTAGACAGTCCGAGTTTCTTCAGAACAGGATGTTCTACAAACAAGACTGATAAAAGAAGAAGGACTCTGAAATACATCAGAAATATGGGAACGTCACCCTGGAAAATTACTGAAGGAGCCATGGACTTGATGATGAGCAAGGAATAGATAAAAGCATTCCGGGTCTGGGTCCATGGTAGGGCCACAGGCCAGGCGTCCATCAGATCATGTTACCTTCCAGACTGAACTAAGTTAACAGGGCAACAGGACTTGGCCTCAGAGATCTGGGCTGGAGACAGAAGCCAACCTTCTGGGGTGGAACTTCAAGTTCAAGGGATGAAGTCGCCTCAAGATGTGGAAAGACACACACACACACACACACACACACACACACACACACTCTCTCTCTCTCTCTCTCAACACACACAGGAGTGCCTAAGGGGTAACCATCTAGTGAACTTGACATCCTTCAGGCTGAACAGTGAGGTAGGTCTATGCTTGAAATCTCTGCTGAGGGTTCCCTGGTGGCTCAGATGTAAAGAATCCACCTACAATGCAGAAGACCTGGGTTCAATCCCTGGGTCAGGAAGATTCCCTGGAGAAGAGAATGGCTACCCACTCCAGTATTCTGGCCTGAAAAATCCCATGGACCGAGGAGCCTGGTGGGCTACAAGTCCATGGGGGTCACAAAAAGTCAGATACGACTGAGCAACTATCACTTCTTCACTTCTTCACTTCATGCTTGAAATCTGCTTAACACTTGAGGTTTACTCCTCAAGGTACACTTGTATCATGAGGATCACAGCACAGACTGAACATACTGGACCCAAATCTCTATCAGCTCAGCTCAGCCCACCCTGTTGTTTTCCTAACTTGCAGCCAGAATTAGATGCGAAGCTGCTCAAACATTGTATAGTTCTAGGGATAGTCTTCAGAAGGGGCATCTACCACTTACCTTGATTGCTGCTGGTCACCAAAAAGTTATCCGAGACAAGGGTAGCCACCTGTTTATCAGATGGCTCTACAGATATTCGGCTGTGGAAACAGAAATCTTTTCTGAGAACTCCTAACAGTGACTTTTTAATCATCCGCCTATGTACATAGCACACATGACTTGGGTTAGAAACCCTGCAAATTTATTCTACTGGGAAGCAGTAGCTTGGGCCACAAGTAGCTTCCCTTGTGCTCAGCGGGTAAAGAATCTGCCTGCAATGCGGGAGACCTGGGTTCGATCCCTGGGTTGGGAATATCCCCTGGAGAAGGAAAAGGCCACCACACTTCAGTATTCTGGCCTGGAGAATTCCATGGACTGTATAGTCCATGGGATCACAAAGAGTCGGTCATGACTGAGCGACTTTCACTTCACTTCACAGCTTGGGTGTGACTTTACCATTAGTTGTATGACCTCAGGAGGCAGAGACCCTTCCTTGTGTAGAAAACTCAGGGCTTAAACTAGTTTAGCCTCTCAAGCTCCGAAGTTGTACAGAGAATGGACTGATAACAGGAAAACTGCCTAGTGATGCAAGCAGACAGAGAAGACAGAGGAGTGGAGAGCTGGGTGGTGCCGGAGGATCAAGACTGAGGAGCCGGGGGGGGGCACAGCTATGTTCCTGACCCTGGATCTCAGAGGCCAGCTTAAACTAACCCACTTGTTTAAAGGATGTGAATCTCATGCCAAAGCTAGAACTGACTCTTCTTACCAACATTAGTCAACAATAGCAGCTAATGTCAACATTAGCCACGCTTGTGTTATAGGCAGGTACTGAGCCTTACAAACTCACAGAATTTTAATCACAGACAGACTGGAGAGGGGGACAGCCTAGCATACCTTCTTCTCCCTCTTCATGGCTATCAGTACCACAGTGACAGAATCTCTCTAGGATTTGCATGTTACCTTTGCCATTGGACTTGAGATGCTTAAGGTTTTTCTTTCCCCCCTTCTTTTTTTTAACTTTTGCAGCTCAGCATATGGCAAATGGTAAACCCTCGGCAGACTGAATTTCTTTCATTCATTCAACACACATTATCCTTTATTGGCTCAATAGAGGGTGGAGACGAAGACTATAGAAAGCGAGGAAACGACAGAGAGGTGGCGACAAACTCCTGAAATGTGCATTTTTTTCTTCATTACAGAAGTATTAGGTTTACTGTAGAGCATTTAGGGAATATGAAGAAAAACACATTCACCTGAGAGGACACTAGGTGGTAGAACTTAAGAGCATTACCTGCATCTAAAAATCATGTAATGCGTGTTTACTCATTTAATGTATTCTTTGCCACTAGCTGAATCCTGTTAAAAAATAATCGGGAAATAATATTTCCCTGTTTTTCTATTTATTCATTTCTGATTTAAAAAACACAAAAGATAATGTGTGCAGGGCTTAGCCAGATTTTTTTCCCCCCGTTTTAGTTCAGCATCCCCGAAGGGCAAGTAAGTAATTTATGGGTTTATCACCGTATAAGCCTTAGAGGTGCTAGTGGTAAAGGATCTGCCTGCCAATGCTGGAGACATAAGAGATGCAGGTTCAAACCCTGGGTCGGGAAGACCCCCTGGAGGAGGGCATAGCAGCCCACTCCAGTATTCTTGCCTGGAGAATCCTCATGGACAGAGGAGCCTGGCGGGCTACAGTCCATAGGATCACAGAGTTGGACATGACTGAGCGACTTGTAACGCACACAAGCCTTAGATATTAACTAAAAACCAGAAGAGCAGTCTAGAATTCTAAAATGAGTCTCAGAATATCTACTTCTACACCAACCTCATTTGACAGAGGAGGCAACTAAGACCAGTGGCCACGTTTCTTATTCAGATATAGCGGTACCAGCAGGAAAGCAATGGGCCTGAGACCTGTGACACTCAGCCCATCACTCCTTACTGAGAATTACCTACCTGGCTGAACCCCAAATCATCCCTACATTCTGCCACATTGTTAACTATTGGTTTTTGAAAAGCAATCAGATGATTTCAAAACAAGAAAAGCAGATGACAGTGTCCAGAATATGTCCCTGCACTAGAATTCTCAGATGGCAGGTTAAGTAAATCACCATCAGGTTAGCCAAAGTCACTCATTATTCTGTCAAGTGCTTCGGATTATTTAAAAAATGGCCCAGTGAACCCGAGTTAGGGCTTGCTGGTCAATGTACTGCAACTATCAGATAAAGATTACAGATCACTGACACAGGCACCCACTTCTCGAGGTCTATGTAGGGAAGGCACGGGTGGTGAGCATACAGCTTGCTTCAGGAGTCTCCCTTTCCCAGGAACCCCAAGAGTGGTCACGATAAAACCTGCTGGAAGAGGGGAGGAAAGAATTCAAAGTACTTCACCAAACAAAGAACCTTGCTCTGGGTGAAGCTAGTTAAGGTGAAGGTGCCTTCCAGGGAAGTCTCACATATTCATGGTTAACCTTCCAAATTCAACAGCACCTGCTCAGCCAGAGAACAGAAGCAAGAGGCTGGGTATATTTAAAGACAGAAGAGGCTCTTCCTCTGGAGGAAACAGCCCCCAGTGTCGGCAGAGATCTGGGGACCCTTTGTCCACGTGCGTCTCCTGGTCCACTGCTTCCCTTGATGTGACTCTGGTATTTAAAGACGCAGCACAGGGACCTCCCTAGTAGTCCAGCAGTTAGGACTCTGCGCTTCCACTGCAGGGGGTACCGGTTCCATTCCTTGTCAGGAAACTAAGATCCCACATGCCATGTGGTGTGGCCAAAAAAATAAATAAAAATAAAAAATAAAGATGCAGTCCATACTCATCTCTCAACATGAACTCTAAATGCTAGCTGACCACCTCATTTCCCGCTCCATCATAAAAACAGTGGTCCTGAAAAAAACAAAAAGAAAAACACACAAAAGAAAGCAGTGGTCCTTCTTCCTAAGACTGGAGGGAGGAGTCAAAGACTGCATGCTGGCCTCCTACAGAGCTGTCAAGGGTACTTATGACCACGAGTGATTTTCATCGTGTGTAAAGCTCAACCCAGAAGAGGAAGAGACCTGTGGGAGAGATAACATGCCCCTGATTGAACCTCAACCTGACCAGCACCCACCCCTAGCACAGTACTCAGTACAGCACTCACCGAAGGAAGAACAGGGACAGAGGAGGGCTTACTCACCCTCTTCACGTGGTTGCCATTTAAAAGGAAACCTTCAAGTCTTATTAAAACAAGTATCAGATGGCTAAGAGGGAACAGTGAGGGGGAATGGATAATGAATGTGGGTTCCACCTATTTGATAAACGAAAAACCAAAAAGTGAGCCCCAAATGCACAAATTGGAATAAAATATAAAAGGTATGTTTGTGGCAGAGCCAAGAAAAGGTCCTGCGTGTCCTTGAATTTCACTTTTCAGAGTGCTTTTGAACAAGGTTTGTTCCTATGTGTTCTTTGTTTGAGGTCGCCCCAAATATCCCCCCTGCTCCTCCTTCTCCACTCAACCGGGAGAAAACTGTTCCATGGACTTCATTTGTTTGTTTCCTTCAGGCCCTGAGGAATCGTCTCTGGTACAGAGAATATGCAGGATATGAAGAGCAAGTCTTAACATTAGAACATTCCACATTACCAGGGTGGGACCAGTTCAGCTCAGAGGGATTCTGCTGCCACTGAATAGAAGCTGAAAATAAATACAAACATAGACAACATGGTGCACAGGATGCCAACGTTTAAGCAAAAGATTACACCGAGAGAGACTAGCTGGGAAGGGAACCAAGCCCACCCTCCCCAGCTCTACCCACCGCGCCTCCTCCTTAGAAGACAGCTGCTAACTGTGCAGCAGGACACAGCAGCCCACCTTCCCTGTCCCTTACATTTCAACTTTGGATCTTGTCAGCTCAGTTTGTATTTCAGGATGAGGAAGGGGGAATGCCTATGGGTTGCCGAATAGCACCAAACATTTATAATCTACTGCTGAGCAAGGCATCATGAGAAGAACATGGCACACATTCCCTGGGCTGGCCAGAGCTTCACTGGTCTATTTCACAACAGACCTGGCCTGTTTAAGTAAGGGTAATCTGTAAAACAGATTAGCCAGGGCATAGTAGTAATCAATTTATCTGCACAATGTTAAGTATAGATGTATCTATCCTTTTTGATTTAGTTAACTGTTGGGCTTAGGTATTACATTCATGATTCATAAATCAAACTATAAAAAGGTATACTACCATAACATCCCATCTGTCCTGTTCCTTCTTCCACTCAACAAACCTGTAGTAACCACCTTTTACAAGTTGTGTATCCTTTCAGGGTTTATGCACATTTATCTTCTCTCACCCTTTCTCATAAAAAAGGTAGCATGTCATTCACATGTTCTGGATTTTGCTTTTTATCCATTGGAGATCTCTCCACGTGGGAACAGAGACAACTGATTCATTCCCTTTTTACACCTGAACAATATCTACTATAAGGATGCACCATGGTTTACTTAAATGGTCCCTTGTTAACGTACATTTAGGCTCTTCTGAAACTTTTGCCCTTGAAAACAATCTTGTGATAAACAACTTTATATATCAGAGTTGCCTTTATACATTAAGATGCCTACTTACTGCTCTGCGACTACCTGGCCATGGTACAGAGATAGAAGGAAGAAGATCTTACAACTGCAAATCCATCTGAAGTCAAGACAAAGCCCCTCAAAGCAAAAACACACACACACAATTATGGAAGTATATAAAAGGAGATTTTGATTTGGTATGATGCATATAGAGTAGGTACTCCATCGACATTTGTAGAAGGAGTGAGATGGAATTCAATTATTATTTAGCTTGCCTGTTCTGCATTCTTTTCCTTCTCCTGCTCCCCTCCCCCAAACCTCCCCATTCATTCATGCTAGGGGCCATCCATTCTAACAGCATTCTGTCTCACGGACACTGTGCCCAACCAATGACTGAGTGTCTGGTGCCACCCGAGAGAGCAGAGAGCAACACTGTCTGTCCCTGGTCATCATCTGAACCCAAACCCAAAGGTCCAGCTGGAGGTGCAGGCACAGAGCCATCTGCACCCCTGGGGATGGCTGTAGGCTGCTCCTTGCATCAGAGCCTATGTCCCAGGTGAACCCCCCCAAAGTCAACAGCAAACGGGACCCCTGAGCAGAGCCCAGAGAGAGCCCAAGGGGCAGTCTGAGCCCTTCCCAGACACCGCCTCCAGCACAGGAGCAGGAAATGCTAAGCTGTTCACGGAGCTGACTCATAATCCTCTTTTCACAAGCATCCTGAAGGTTCTATTCTAAGTTTACCAAAGGGAACATGCCTTCAGGCAGAAGCAGAGCAGCACACAAGTGGTTGCGGCTGGGGCCTCAATGAGCATTTCCTCCATGACAGGTCAAGGTCCCACCAGAAGGGCTAAGAAAAGTACCGAAGAGACCAAATGCCATTTACACCTTCTTGCAGAGGTCACACGCATCATTACCTGTGTTTGCACACAGTGATGGCTTAATTACCCCAGGGTTATGGTCAAACATTAAAAATGAATTATGCTTCTTTGGGCCCTAATTGGAACAAACCAAATGTATACAGGCATTTTTAAAACAAATGGGAAAAAAAACTGAGCGTGGATTTGCTATTACATGAAATTACATAATTACTGTTAATTTTCTTAGGTGTGACGATAGTATTGTGGTTATATTTTTAGGTCATTATTTCTTAGAGATACATATTGAAGGATTTATGGATGAAATGATGCATGAGATTTGCTTTAAAATACCCCAACCCACCCTATCACCCGCCCCATCCCCCCAAAGTGTGTAGTGCAAGACTGCTGACTCTTGAGAACATGGTGTCCATTATACTGCCTTCTTTGAGATTATGTAAATCACTTTTTAAGAAAACAGTTGTTATAATAGCTAAATTCCACTGAGACCTCACTACTGTTGAGAACAGGCAGTTCAACTCCTAGGGGTGATACCTCGGTCCCAGATAAGAGCTGGTGACCACACAAAAGCAAGTCAACTCAGTAAGGAACTGTAACAGAAGAGTCTTCTTCCTGTCAAGTAAGACATGGTTCTCGAACCTGGCTGCACGTTGGGAGTTCTGTGGGTTTTGTCCTTTTTTTTTTTGGTGATTAATTGTTTGAGGGCATGGTATGGTCTGGATTTCTTGATTTGTTTTCAGTTACTTAGGCAATTCTAATGGACAAGCAAAGTTTGAGAATCCTTGCTCCAGAGACCTAACAGAGTGGCTAAGGAAAAAGTCAGAAGTAAACATGAGAGGATGGGGCAGCTGGTTGCTCTCTGCTTGAGTCCACCTGTGACCTGCCCCCTAGTCTACTCAGTTGTCTCTCCAGGGCCCCCAAGTTTGGGGTCCGGGCCAAGCTTCCCTGAATTACTGGTGCAATTAAAGATGACACTAAAGCTATACAGTTAAAAAACAAAACAAAACAGGGATTTGGCAAATAGATAAAAACCAGAAGCTGGGCCTACTTTCAATCCAGACAAGCGAGGACCTGTTATCTGGCTTGCAGTTCAGAGGCAGTGTTCCACTATAAAAAGGTACACCCTGCCCCACCCCCAGCATTAAGGGCCAATGTGTGTCCTGCTGATGCCAGACTGTGTTCGTTACAGAAAAGCTTCTGTGGCCGGTTGGTCTTAGGCAGCTTAATGAGTGAGAGCTGCGGGGCAATGGAGCCCTAACAGCTGGCCTTATTCAAAGCAGAGAGGAAGTGGCAATTCTTCTCTTGGGAGTGTGAGCCTCACCTCACAGAGGGACTGGGGAAATTTTCCTACAACAGGTGGCATATTCTGCTCTGCAACTGTGGGCCTGTGCCCACATTCCTGTGGCAATGGGGTTCATTCTGGTGTCATTCTCAGGGCCCTGGGAGAGGTGGGGGGCTTCCATCTGTGGATGCTCCTCATGGACGGGAACCCTTTGACCCTCCCTCGCAACTACCCTGAAGTATTCCCTCTTCACACAGGACAGAAATGAGGCCCAGGCAATGCAATGACAGCATCATCAGCCTGGCAATCGACAGCAGAGCAAATTCCAAAGCCTTTTTCCACAGCCACGTCCTCCAAGATAAACTGCACGTGGCACCACTCACTCTCACCTGTAGGAAATAATCCAAAGGCTTCTGGTGGCTCAGGCTTCCTGGATGAACCCGTGAGTCACCATGAGCCTAAAGATACAAAACTCTTGAACTTTTCTTCCATCTCTTCCCGGGAACATGAAGCTGTCCTCTGCCCTGGTGAACCTCAGCTGAGAGCCACTCTCCAGCCACTCCATGGAACCCGGAAGGAGGGCGGCGTCCTTCTCACATGCCCAGCTTTAGAGTCCCGGTGAAGAACACCAAGCTGAGCACCCTCCCCTAGAGAAACACGCACGCACACACAGACACACACTCACACCTTCAGATTTGAATTCTGTGTATCACAAAGGGTAAACGGACCTGGAATACAAGTCAACTCCAGGGCCAAAGCCAGACTTTGGCCTCTACTCCTTGGATGCGGGAAACCTCCTGCTCCCAGCCAGCTCCATCAGAAGCTACACAAGTGCCGAATGCAAGGCCAACTCAGCTGGTACTTAATACAGTAGGTGTGTGTGCGTGTGTGCTAAGTATCTTCAGCTGTATTTGACTCTTTGTGACCCTATGGACTGTAAGCCACCAGGCTCCTCTGTCCAAGGGATTCTCCAGGCAAGAATACTGGAGAGGGTTACCATGTCCTCCTCCAGGAGATCTTCCCGACCCAGGGATTGAACTTGCCTCTCCTGTGTCTTCTGCATTGGTAGGTGGGTTCTCTACCACTAGCGCTACCTGGGAAGCCCACAGTAGGTGTAAATAAGACTAATTTTTACTTCCAAAACACAACCTTAGAGGTCTTAGTCAATACTGCCCACTCACCCTCAAACCCCTGCCTTTAAAGTTTTGTCCTAGAAGACTCTGCTATTGTTTCAAAGATGCTGTCCCAAGCCAAAGCTGCCTGGAATCCCTCTTCTGAAACTACCTTCATGGCTAGTCTTATAATAAATGAGCCATTAAAAAAAAAAAGAGCAATCCTTACTTTTTGGCTAAGCACCATTTCTTAACTTATTAGATCCATCCACTAAAGCTTATTCTTGACTTATTCACCAAACTTAGCTCTGATGAACTTAAGGCCATTTCCAAAATCTACCTGCCTTTACAACAGAAATATTTAATATCATCATCTTTTTTTTTTCTTCTGAAGAGTTCCAAAAAGGTTTCTGAAAATGTTTCAAGGATTGGTTGGGAGATGGAGATGGGCATGGAGGCTCCTGATCACAGCTTTGAAAGATAAACGCCAAGTACCAAGGTACATACTCAGATACGAAAGTATATGCTCTGGTACAATTGCCTTAAAACAACCAAAAACTCAAGCTACATGCTCATATCTTATGGTACATTTTTTATGTGATTATAATCCATCATGCAGCATCAAATGGCACTGTCGTTGTTCAGTTGCTGAGCTGTGTCTGACTCTTTGCAACCCGGTGAACTGCAGCATGTCAGACTTACCTGTCCTTCAGTATCTCCCGAAGTTTGCAAATGGCGTTAATAATAATCACAATGAAATGTTAGTTGACACTGACCTGACGTGCCAAGGACATTGTGCCTCCATGTGTCCTCTTGAAACCCCACAGCAGTTACCTGAAGCAGGGCCTGTGAGGATCCACCCTTTACAGGTGGGGAGACTGCCACCCAGAGAATGGAGAACCCAGCCTACGAAGACACAGAGCAGCTTCAGAGCACCAAAAGAGGGGTTTGACTCTAGAGCATACAGCTCTCAACCCCTGGGCGCACTGCCAAACCTCACCCAGTCAGCCAGCCACCAGCAGAGCTGCCCTTCATGCACTAATACAGCAGTGGCAGGGCACCCTGGAGAGGCAAAGAGAACATCTATCAGGGTGGCCCTGGGCCTTCCACCACGGCACAGGGGGAGAAGGTTGTGGAGCACATAGCATTTCAAAGGCCGGGGGAGACGCTGTCCTCCCAGCAGAGATCAGAAGCACCCACAATATTCAATTCTCAGCCCAGCTAGTTTAGCAACCCAGGACTGAACCCTCCCATGGTGTCCTGCCCCAGCCTGCATCAGTGATGTGTAGGTAACCAACCAATGCTTGTGTGGAATGGAGCAATGCATCCATGGGCTGGTCTGGGCAGTGCTGAGAGACACCCTATGGTTAAACACTCGGGAGGTCGAGTCGCACAGTCCAAGCTGCTCTCCCAGACCCATTGATTTCTAGCTGAGTTCTCGGACAACTTATTTTATCTTTCTAAACTGCATTTTCTCCATCTGTAAAAAGGAGAGACAATGGCACCTACTCTGGGGTATCTTAAAGTCTGTGATGTCAGTTAAGTGTACGTGTAATAAAGAACATCACACCAGAGTAAGCACTTAAATGCTAGTTCTCAGCAAAGGTTCAGTATACGACAGGCAGTGCAGACCGAAGATGTCAGAATCACAGAGTACCTCGGGACAAAGTTCTCCTCCCCACTCCACTGGTTAGCACCAGTGCCCAAGCAGAGAAATTCGACTGTGTCATATCCTTTGGCAAATGATAACTATACAATCCATCAGGTTCTTCCTGGACCTCTGAAGTCAACCTGAAACTCCTCCCTGTAACAGGGAATTACTTGGGGTTTTCAAACACCAGTGGAATTTCCCCCTTTTCTCTTGAAAGGCCAGCCTGACATTAGGAGATTGGCTGTGGTTCTGTACTTCTCAAAGAAGGGGTTTCCTAAGCTTCATATCCACTTCGCGTTTTCCCAAGATATGTTACACTTGAATAACCACTCTAAAGGTGGTAGCGTGTGGGGGACTGTTACAGACTTGGGGACTGGTCTGAAACAGTGGCTTCCCAGGCCCATCTGCAGGGTTCCTAGGCTGGCAGCTACTGGAGCCTGAACTAGGGGCAGAGGAACAATCTAAACAAGAGAATGTGACACAAAACCAAGCCCCCTGGACATCACCATGCCTTACAGGTCCCAAGATGACAGAGAGAAAGAGCTGTGAATTTGGAAGTAAAAAAAAAAGGCCTTAGGCCCAGAAGCCTAAGGAGAAAAAAGTCAGTAAGGAGGGGTGCTTTTGAAAGGATTTTTAAAAATTCCTGCCTTTGCTTATTAAGCTGTTAACACTCTACCTGGAAGGAGGGTGTCTCACCCACAGCCCTGAGTGGTCTTAGGTTAGGGCTGGTCACCCCTCAGCGAGGCCACCAGGGAGAGGAGCTTCTGGGACTTGTATTCACCTCAAAGCCCCAACTGGCAGCTGACCTCACAGCACTGTCCTATAGATTGTAACGTGAGCCCCATATGTGACTGAAGTTTTTCTAGCAGTCACATTAAAAAAGCAATAAAACCGTGGCAAAACTCAGAAAATAGAGATGGCATAATCCAGTATATCTAAAATATTTTCATTTCGACATTCATCAGGATGAAAGAATTACCAACGAGGTATTTTGCATTCTTTTTCTTGGTACTAAGGCTTCAAAATCCAATGTGTATTTTACACTTACAGCCCGGGATGGGTTCACATCAGCTTTGTTTCAAGTGCACAACAACCCAGGTGGCCAGCAGCTAAGGTACTGGGCAGTGTGGGTCTAGAGCAGCGGGCTGTTCCCAATCTGGTCACCAGACTTGCCAAGGGGGAGGGGGTGGCACCTGGTGCAAAACACGACACCCCAACCCCACCTGGGAAGGGCTCAGTGAAAGGCCCTGGCCGTCCTCCAATTTCTGCTGCGGCGCAAGGCACCACCCACACGGCCTGGTCCCCACGGCCTCTTCCCTCTGAAAGAGTTATACAAGAAGGCTTACATTTAAAATAGACCCACCAGTGGCTAGCTTGGGACTGGTAAGCACAAAAAACAGGAGACCAAAGACAGTCTCCCAGAGGCGGACTCACTGGGCTGAGAAGTAAGGTGCCCAGGCTTACTGAACCAAGCTGGTCTAATCTGTCTACTGGGTCTGAGCTTGGCCCCAAGCTTCAACGTGACTCTTCTCTTTTCCTTTGAGTAGTCATTAACACCGTGTATACCTCATCTGTGAAAGGAAGAGGGAAGGTGGAAGATGATGCAAGAACACGTTATGGTCCTCCGAGGGGTACTCAGAACACTTCACGGGGGCAGAGATATTTCTAGAGCTATTATTCTGCAGTGGATATACAGCAGGGCATTTAATATGTTTGTTTGTTTTTTAAATTCATTTATTTGGCTGTGCTGGGTCTCAGTTGGGATGTTAGTTGCGACATGTAGGATCTAGTTCCCTGACCAGGGATTGAACCTGGGCCCCTACCATTGGGAGTATAGTGTCTTACTGACTGGACCACAAGGGAAATTCCAGCAGGGCATTTAAAATGTCCTCAGACAGGGCTCTATGCAGCTGTCATTTTTATCTCCTGAGGACCCCGGCCAGAAAGAGGCCATCTTTAACCTGGTGGAGGTGGGCTGACTATGCCCATCAACATCCCATGCAGGTCCCACCATCACCTGGGCTTCCAGAGCACGAGGCTAAGCTTTTCTGCTTTCGCCTTACTCGCTGGGAAGCCTAAATCGAGATCCTTCGAAGGAAAAGCCTGACACACCGAGTATGGAAAAGTTCTCTTATCATTTGGAGAAAATAATTTAGGGCTGGGTAGATAAACATGTACAGGAAATACTTCTATAGAGGTCTTGATCCTCTGAAGATTAATTACCCACGGAACTGGAGACCAGCCTCAAACTCGGAGGAAATAGGCAAGTTATAAAAACAGGAAGAACGGGAAGTTTATTTTTGGATGAATATTTGTTCTAGTGAAGCTCTCGATCCTGACAAAAACCTTGATCTGCAGGTCATTTGCTGTGGTGGAGCAGCTGCAGTGTGTGTTTCCACAAGCCGTCCCACCAGAGATTTCCGGGTCTTTCTGGAAAGGGCCTCGCCCCACTCCTGCAAAACATCTGCCTCGCTGCCACCACTCAGGACCTCTTTCCTCCCACATTCCTGCTAGAAAGCCTGGCCATCACCACCAGACCCCTCTGCCTCTATCCCCAGGGCTCAAGGCTGGCCCATCTCCCCCCAGGTGTTCCTCTGGGCTTCTGCCATGTCTGTTCCTGTGTGATACGATCAGCCTTCCTCCATGACTGCCAGCCTGCCTGGCCCCACCAGCCTCTCCGCTTCTCAATCTATAACCCCTGTCACCACACCTTCCATGGCTCCTGGTTGCTTCGAGAAGAAAAACCAAATCTTTTCCAGTTTGATAAGACAGAGCTCTACACAGTCTGGTCTAGCCCATCTTCACAGCCCTAACTCTCTATGCAGGACTGGCTATGTGATTTGCGGGACCCTCAAAAAAGGAAATTAATTTGTAGGGCCCTTTGTTCGAAAATTACTAAGGATTTTAGAATGGCAAGAGCAGAGCATTAAATTGTGGTGGGGACCTTGTAAGCTGCAGTGCCATGCAATGGCACTGGCTGCTCATCCATGAGGCGGGTCCCCACCAACCCGCCTCCCTCAGACCCACCCCAGAAGGCAGTGGGCATGGCCACCACAAGAACCCTTCTCACCCCTCCTCACCCTCACTGACCAGCATCCCTCCCCTCCATCCTCTCAGGTAACCGGTTCAGAGGCCCCTTCCACTGAGCAATCTGGTCCTGGTTCACAGTATGGTTTAATTTACCTGTCTCTCCTTCACATCTGAATTAGGCCAAGAGTCCCAGGGCTCCACGTTCATTGCTTAGCCATTTCTGTGCCCTTCCCTCGCACTATTCCAGAACAAAACTTGGTACATACATTAGAAAAAGTGAAGTGGCTCAGTTGTGTCCGACTCTCTGTGACCCCATGGACTGTGTAGCCTGTCATGCTCCTCTGCCCATGGGATTTTCCAGGCAAGAATACTTGCCATTTCCTTCTCTAGGGGATCTTCCCGACCCAGGGATCGAACTTGGGTCTCCTGCACTGGAGGCAGACTCTTTACCATCTAAGCCACCAGAGAAGCTAGGTCTCCACAAATTTCTACTAAATAGCCACTAGGAATACTGCCCTCTGCCGCTAACAGCCAATTACAAAGCCTCCTATGACCTTGCCAAGTGACCTGTTAAAGGAATAATTTTTTAAAAATTCCCTCAAGATTTGCTTTTCCATAAGAGATGCCCAGGTTCTCCAGAGAAAGAATCACACGAGTTTTGAGGATGTCTGAACAGGAGCTTCCATTAACCACCGTTATGAAACCTACTGGCCGGACACCAAGGCTGCACACATTGACTTTGGCAGTGGCTTCACAAGTGGCCCAGCTGGCACAGAGGCAGAAATCTCACTACCCTGCTGGCTACAGCCAACTCTGGGCGGGGGGGGGGGGGGGGGGGGGGGGGGCGGGCACGGAAGAGGGACGGGAAACAGGAGAGCCAGCATACACTCCCACCTCTCAAGCGGAGAGGGAGCCATGTTTGATTTAATGCCCTATGAACTATGAATGGGAAGTAAGCTCAAGACAAGAAACTTGGGTTCTCACCTAAAAGCTTGAAATGATTTCTTGTTTCCATTAACATGATGAACTTCCCAGGGAAAATGCTTAGGGCCCTTAAGTTCCTTTTGAGTGAAAAAGCAGAATGAGGTAAGGAGCAGAAGAGAGGGACAATGATCACCACTACCCATTAAAGGTTGACCCGATTTTTTATTCTTTAAAGAAGAAAAATATTGGAAATCCCAAACAGCTTTCTACATATTCAGGCGAGGTAGATTTTTCCAGCAATTGTCATCTGATCATTCTTATGGGAGACAGTGAGGCCGAGGAAGGGAAGGATATTGTATCAGAAAGCACAGGTATTAATTCTATGTGCCCTCTGGTATTAGAAGATCTTCAAGGAAACTCCTCTCCCAATAAGTCAGTCAGTAAGAGTAACCATAGTAACAGCAGAAGCTATGATTGATGAGCAGGTTAATCACTGGGTGAGGGCTGGACTCGTTCTCAGTCACATCTCTCCTGGCATTGAGATCATCTATACTTTCCTCATGTATTGGTTCCCCTGTTCATTGTGTAGCTCCCTCTTAGGAATGGAAGGTTACCTCTGATTACCCAAGACCCAGCACTGCGCTGCCAGCCTAGTAAGGTCTTAACATCATCATGGATTTATCAAGAGGATATCTCCATCCTTACAGTCTGGTTCCCAGTTTAGAGATGAAGAGAAATCAAGGCTCATGTTGTGTGTCTAAGGAAGGACACTGCAGGTTTCGGCTCTTCGGCTGTCACTCTGTGGGTGTTGAGCACTTCGTTGTTTCAGAAGTTCCAGGCCTCCCATCTTTTACAACACCCCCTCAAGAGCCCCGCTTTCCCCGCCATGTTTCACCCAGCAAACATTTCCCACTGTTGGCTCTTTAAGAGGTACATTTTTCTTAACCTGAAGCTGATTTCAATATTAAAGAAAAATACCTCGATTGTGAAGTATTCAGCAAATACTCTGAATATCTAAAACCCCTATATGTGGAGTCCAGAAAAATGATACAGATGAACTTTTCTGCAAATAAGAAATAGAGACCCAGATGTAGAAAACAGACTTAGGGATATTACAGGGGTAAGGTGGAGTGGGCTGAATTGGGAGACTGGGATTGACATACATACACTACTATATATAAAAGAGATAACTAACAAGAACCTCCTGTATAGCACACAGAACTATACTCAAGGCTCTGTGATGACCTAAACGGGAAGGAAATCGAAAAGAGAGGGGAAGTATGTTTATGTATAACTGATTCACTTTGTTGCACAGCAGAAACACAACATTATAAAGCAACTATACTTCAGTAAAAAATTTTTTAAAATAATACAATAAAATAAAGCCTCTAAGTGTGGTCTAGGGGGCTCTTCACTGTGATGGGGTGATTTTGTGGGGGAGTATCCTAAAAGGCTTCTGTGGGGTGGGTTACACGGTGAGGACTCATTCATTGCTGGTTTCCCCAGCTATCAGAATGCAGGAGGCGGAAGTTACAAATGGCTAGCAGAACAGTCTCCTCCTTAGTCTGTGCTCCAGCTTCTTGGCTGTACTTTCTGTGTAAGGAATATAGACACCATTCTCCAGCTATGACCATGGAAAAAGCAGTGGGAACTCCCTCCATCAGAGGCTTCTGAGTTTTTTATCTAATAATTTATAACCTTCATCAGTTATTTTTCACACAAAATGATGGCAAGCATACTTAGTTCTCAGTTTACTGAACGGACAGTATCAGCTAAATACACTCAGTTCTGATATGTGTGAGTGAAAAAGAATACAAAAATTGCAAATATACTGGGTAAATGCTTCCAAATTATATTTGAAATAAACAGGACTTAGGCTGGAAAGCTTGGGTAATTCTGCACATGTAAACTCCAGAGTGAAGATACTATAGCATTTAGTTAACCAAAATTAGAAATATTAAAGTAATGAGCCCTATGAAACACAGACTGCAGAGTTGTTTCCAATTCAGGATCTGTCTAGACTATTGACTAAAAACACAAATTTTAACCTAAACATATAAGTTTAGGTAAAAAGAGAATCTACAAACACTGAAAAAATAGGGAGAGCAAACCGGAGTTAGCAATGAGGCTGAGTTAGCAATGAGGTTGGTGTCAAGGCCAAGGTTAGTGCATTAGCCAGCCTTACCCAGGAGCTGTGTGCAGGCTCGTATTTTAACACAGTGTGTTTGGAGGGGAGAGGTTTAACCTGAGTCAATCCAGAGCATACAAAACTGAATCTGAGCCCTTGAGGCAAGGAACTCATGTCTCCCATTAGGGGTAGGGCCAGAGACATTATCAGTGCCGACAAAAGGTGGGTGAGGTAATGCCAGACCAGGGCGCCTTGAGGGCGGGCCGCCCCATCCCCACCCCTACTCCCGCCTCCCATCCATCCTGGGAGGTGCTCAGATTAGCCAAGGTACGGGCCACGGGCCTGTGACTCCATTTCTGGAGACTTCTCAAATAGTGAGGACCTTCATGAACAGCTCTGCAGTCTACCTTGGTGAGGGTATCTGGGAGGGCCTAGTGTCCCTCACTGAGGGGTTTATCATGTGCTCTTAGGGGCTGTTATCAGTGGCACAGGAAGTCCCTTGGTCTCCTCTGCAGACTCTACCAGCACAGACAAGGGGTCAAAACCAGGGTGGAGAGAGAGGGTGGTGAGAAAGCAATTTTCCCCCTTACATACACACACTCTCTCCTGGTGTGCCCTTGGTCATTTCGTAGGTCCCCAAAACAAAACCCAAACTCTTGAGCGTGTGGTCCAATATTACAAACTTCTGTGTTTATCATGTATTGAGAGTATGTTATTATAAGTTTAATCATATGATCTTCCTCCGTCTAGCGCCCAGCCCATGCTCCCCCACCGTGTCCCTGGCTGAGAGGTAAACTGCTGTCCTGAGCAACCACACAAGCCACCAATTCAACCAGTGTCCACAGGCAGTGCAGGCCAATCGTCTAGGGAGCTGCCTCTGGTGGGGGAGGGGGACACGAGATCCCACATTTCTAACAGCTCCTCAGGGATGCTGGCCCTGCGGAGGGAGCTGTGGGCACCAGCCCCTGGCCATCCTGACTGGCCCAGCTGTCCCCTCGCTCAGCCTTCTCAGGCCCCTGTCCCTCTTTCCTCTGATGGGTGAAAAGGCCCTTTGCCTCAGAGCTGTGCCCCAGCGTCAGGAATTCACCTGGCAACTCTCCCTTGTTCTTGCCCCAGCAGATGCCTCACCCCCCTTCCAGAGGCAGCAATACAAAGATAGATTAGCCTTTTTTTTTTTTTTAAAGGGAACATCTCGCCTTGGGAAGCAGAGTCTTTCCCTTGAAACTTAAAAGATTCTGAAGACACCCTACTTTTACAATTAAGAATAATTCTGCTACTTTATTTCCCTCTTACCTCCTAAAAAAGTGTGTTAAGGGACAGGAGG
Organism: Okapia johnstoni; assembly: GCA_024291935.2. NCBI lineage: Eukaryota > Metazoa > Chordata > Mammalia > Artiodactyla > Giraffidae > Okapia > Okapia johnstoni. The sequence goes on along the minus strand of CM044306.1, from coordinate 75,734,663 downwards.
GCGACTCATACTTTTGAACTTTTGGGAAGGAAGAGGACAAGGAAACACGTAGATTCTTTGAAAACATTAACACAGGGTTCAACTTCAAACCTTGTTTTAGCCTAAACATCTCAGTCTCCATGAGTATCTAAAACTTTATTTGTCAAATAACAGATTTCTAAGATTTGAAAGCAAAAGAAATCCCTCCCCCTCAACAAACACCTAAAAAGAAATGGAGGTTTTGTGTTTCTGCCTCAGGGATGAGGAATACCAGTGCCCTCTCACTGTTCAATTAATGTGACAAAACAAACAATTATCAAGAAACTTTGGCAGGGTTCTCAGCAAGGTACAAGTTCAGACAATGGCTGAAGGCATTTCTTTTAGGTACAGAAATGGAGTTGCTCTAACTTGAATGAGGGTTAAGAAGCTATCAGCCATGCACGGATTTTGAAGGAGCTGGAAATTCTGCAGGAGTAAAACTGCATAAGTTTAACAAAAATGAAGTACATGCTTAATATCTGGAAAGTAAAGCAAGTTTGTTGAAGAAATATTTTAAAGAAGCAAAAAAGATATATACTACCTGTGATCCACCACCTACAGAACACTACTGCTGACAAAGCAATCTGCAATCAAGAGTCTTAGTTGGACAAAGCCGGGTATCCTGATACACAGGGGCTTCCCTGTTGACTCAGTGGTTAAGAATCCAACTGCCAAAGCAGGAGATGCGGGCTCAATCCTTGGGTCGGGAAGCTCCCCTGGAGAAGAAAATGGCAACCCACTCTAGTATTCTCGCCTGGAGAATTCCATGGACAGAGGAGCCTGGTGGGCTACAGTCCAGGGGGTCGCAAAGAGTCGGATACAACTGAGTAACTTACACACACACACGTCTGATGGTCTGGGGAGAGGAACCAAAATCACCTTCAGAGAGAATGACTGATAAGCCAGACTTGACAAAAAAAAAAAAAAAAAGGAAAAGGAGAAGTGTTTCCTGAAATAACCAAAGCTGCACCTGGACCCAGCCCTTCACCACAAGATCATGCAAAACTGAAAGAACGCTATCACCAGAGGTCACTGACTCTGCTATGGAAATCCCCACCCCAATCTCCGGATGGGGGGAAGGTGTTTCCTCTGCTGGAGGTCAGTGGCAGTCCTGGCCATAGCAGGGGCTGGAGAGAAGCAGCACTAGGTCTAACATGGCCAATACAGTGGCCTGCGGAGGGCACCGATGACATAATTGTCAAGAGGGCCAGTAAAGGGAGTGGCTGGAATGGGGGGACACCTGTAGAGATGCAGGTGTTCTATAACCCTGACTCTGAGTTCACATCCAGACTCTGTCCAAAGCTGTGGGGACTGTGGGCAAATTACTCCATGTCTGTAAAAGAAGGCACAGCACTGAAGAATTGATGCTTTTGAACAGTGGTGCTGGAGAAGACTCCTGACAGTCCCTTGGATTGCAAGGAAATCAAACCAGTCAATCCTAAAGGAAAGCAACCCTGAACATTGATTGGAAGGACTGAAGATGGAGCTCCAATACTTTGGCCACCTGATGCGAAGAGCTGACTCATTGGAAAAGACTCTGATGCTGGCAAAGATTGAAGGCAAAAGGAGAAGAGGGTGGCAGAGAATGAGATGGTTGGATGGCATCATTAACTCAAGCGATATGAATCTGAGCAAACTCTGGGAGATGGTGAAGGACAGGGAAGCCTGGCATGCTGCAGTCCATGGGGTCGCAAAGAGTTGGACCCAACTTAGCGACTAAAGATAACAAATGCATCTGTAAAGGGTGACATGACAACAAAAATTATTTGAATAAAGATAAACTTAGTGATATATATCACCGAGTTGCTTTCCAGAAAGTGTACACTAAATTCTACTTCCAGCAGCAGTGTATGAAAAATGCCCCCTCACTAAAGCCATGCCAGTATTAAAAATAGTTTTCTATTTGATAATTAATAATGATTGAAAGGGCTATAGTTTCATTTGCATTACTTTATTAGTTGGGGAATAACTGCTATAAAACTGCTACTAAGTTTCCATTGCATTACTTTAGTAATTTGTTGGGATGACTATTTTGTTCCATGTTTAACCAACCATTGTTCTCTTTTAGCCAGTTAGCTTAGCATTTTTAAAAATATTAAGTTGTTTATTTTTCTACTGGTTTTCTTAGTGTCTCTTTGTAATTTTCTGAACTCTTCAGAGTTTATATTAATTCTATATATCACAAGCAAGGCAAATTTTTTTTTTTGCTTTTTATGTCTGTTAAATTGTCTTGTGATATCACACAAACCAAAGTTTGGAGATGTATCAGTGAGTTTCTGTGTAATTTCTTCCAATACTTCTATTTGTGGGCAATCATTCTTCTCTTCTGGAGAAGGCAATGGCACCCCACTCCAGTACTCTTGCCTGGAAAATCCCATGGACGGAGGAGCCTGGTGGGCTACAGTCCATGGGGTCACTAAGAGTCGGACACGACTGAGCGACTTCACTTTCACTTTTCCCTTTCATGCACTGGAGAAGGAAATGGCAACCCACTCCAGTATTCTTGCCTGGAGAATCCCAGGGACGGCGGAGCCTGGTGGGCTGCTGTCTATGGGGTCGCACAGAGTCGGATACGACTGAAGCAACTTAGCAGCAGCATTCTTCTCTTAAAGATGAGTTAAACATCTACCTATGAGTTCTTCTAGTTTACTATTTCAAGGTTTTCATTTTTTAAATACTTACTTCATAGTTTTGAGATAAAATGTGAGGTGAGGCTCTACGTTCTAAGGAAATCATAAAACCCATGGTACAATGGAGTTATGTTGAAATGGGGAAATTGTTAAGAAATTACATCCACAGGATCCAAATGGGATTTACATGGGACCTACTCTCAGTAATGAATTAGCTCATTAAAAAACTGTACTTGACAATACATAGGATTAATCAGAACATGCCAGGGACACTCAGTCCTCCTCCTTCCCCAGCCGTGTGCTCCCTCAGTGTGGTCTGGACTGTTGGGAGCTGAAGGAAAAGGATGAGGGATAAAAGCAGAGGGCAGCACAATGAGATGGGTGGGCTGGGGATGACCCATCAGGCCCTTCCGGTCCCAGAACTCAAAGGATGAAAGTTGCTACCTTCATTAAATAGTAGAAAATAAGGAACCATGAGGAGCCTGTTAGGAGTTTAAAACACATTTCTCCTTTGCCTCCTTCTCAAAAGGCAAAAGATCAGGGAACTAGCTATTAACTAGCTATTTTTCGTATACAAAGTTATTGCTACAGAGATCAAAACAATGTAGCATCATGTTGTCCAAAATAACACTGAGGACAGCATTCAGCCACCTCTTAGCTGCCTGCACAGAAATGCAGTACTGTTGTGGGGGAGCTTACTGTGTGGGGACTAGTCACCTCTCCCCAACCTGCCCCTCCACCTGGGCCTCCAACCCCAAATCCAGAGCTGGAGACTACAGTTTTACTAAATACCTGTTTGTTGAATAATCATAGTGTTTGCCTTTGTGATAATCATAATAAAGGGATTTGCCAGATATAAAAGAGAGATTTTGATGTCTCCTGGTCTGTGGCCCCCCTTTCGAAACAACCACCTCAAATATCCTCTCATACTGGGAAGCATATGGACTAGTATTTTTGAAGAAGTCATTCATTCATTCAATAACTGTCATTGCCAACTGACAGGCTACTCCTGATAAAGGGAGAAGAAAGCCATGGTGCAGTCAGAAAGATCTGGGTTCCAGACCCCAGCTCCTGCACTTACCAGCTGGGGGATCTTCATAAACTACAAAATTTCTGAACCTGGGCGCCTCCTCTCTAAAATGGGCTTAAAACCACACAAGTAAAGGTTGCTGTGAGGACTACTCAGGAGGTGCGAGAAGTACCCAGGCAAGAAAACTGTAAAATGAAAATCAATAGTGACTGCTACCTGCGGCGGAGGCGGCGGACGGGCAGGGCGGGAAAAGCTTTCCCTGTGTCATATGCATCTGTGGACAAGACGTCTCCTCAGATGTAAATTTTTTAAAGTCCAGCAAACAATTTAAATTCTCATTTCCTCCCAGGTAGCTAATCTGCTAGAAATAGACCAACCACAGCTCAACAACTAAGCAATTACACATCATTAGGTTCGGAAAGATGAGTCCGCAGATGAATCCCGGCTTTTAACATTCACAGACGTCTGGCAAAGTGCGCTGCTTTTAGAGGTGGGTCACGGATGGGAGGTGGCTGCTGGCGCCCTGCACAGGCTTCTCTGTTGGGAAGCCGCTGTGAATGGACACGAACAGGGCTTAATGGACCTTCTGTTTTAAAGCAGCCTCAATAAACCCCTGAACTGAGGACCACCTTTGAGCCAAATCTGACGGAGGAACACATACTATCTGAAGACTGGTATCTTATCAGTATGTTTCATAGACACTCATCAAACCCTCACCTGACCCACTTGAAGTTGATAAGAGAAGCACACTCCCTGGAATTTACTGAATGTCCGTGGGGACGGGGCTCCTCCCTCTGTGCCTTCTGTCCATTTCTGATACTGGGCTTGCCAGGAGCCCTGAGCTGTCTTGCTTATTATCTCCTGGCACATCAAGCCCGTCCTGACCACAGTGAGACTCAAAGAAGGTGGAAGGGATAGTCCTTTTATATGAATTAAAAAAAATTTTTTTAAACCACTACGTTTTCATATGATGCTACTTCCATGTCTTATTTTAGGTTAACTTGATGCCAATCCAAGTGATGTTTATTTATTTTCTAAATGAGGGAAATGAGACTGCTTCAGGTTGGCGTTGACTCTAGTCATGAGGGGTCCAGAGATGTCTGGTGACCAGGACTTGCCACATTTTTCAATTTCCCTCTATCACCAGATCCTCCCAAGGGGTCCAGCCCACTGACCGCTCATTCTCGTGCCTCTGCTCAACTTCCTTAATTTCATCCTAGGTTTTTGTCCAGCCTGGGATCTAAGTGTCCAGTGTTGCCCCATCTGTGGCCCCATTCCCTGCCCCCCCCAAGCTCTTCTCTCACCAACTTTAACCCTCCACAAATTTCATCTATCACCCATCCCAGTCCAGCCATCCCTCAAGGACACACTCCCCAGTTTTCCTCCAACAACTGCATCCCTAAGACAGAAGTCACAGACCTCTGCCACTGGACTCACCCCATCTTTAGCTGCCACCCCAAGTGTCCCATGTTTGCGCTTCCTGTCCTCCCAGCCAGTCCTTACCACCATCTCTCATGGGCTCCCACAGGGATCTGGCCGATCTCTCTGCTTCTGACCTCAAGTCCACCTTGCACATCACTACCCAATTCCACTTGAAGAAAGTCACTTAGCCTCGCTAAACTTTCAGTTTCCCCACCGGTAGTAGGGGGCATGGATAACACCATCGTAAAGGGCTGTTATGAGGACTGCGAGACATTAGGGGTTGTCAGGCACCTGGCGTCAAACTAAATGTCTCTGCCTTACAGTCCTGCGGCAATCCCTTCACACCTTGTGAAAAACCATCCATGGCTCCCTATGGCTTGCAGAGGAATGAGTTCCGCATTCAAGGTGCTTTCTTCCATCTGTCCCCATCCGTCCCATGCATAGAACATGGAATGGTGTTTCTGCTTCACATATGACAATATACATGTTTCAATGTTATTGTCCCAGAACGTCCAACCCTCACCTTCTCCCTCAGAGTCCACAGGACTGTTCTATGCATCTGTGTCTCTTATTCTGTCTCACATATAGGGTTACCATTACCATCTTTCAAATTCCATATACATGCATTAGTATACTGTATTGGTGCTTTTCTTTCTGGCTCACTTCACTCTGTATAATGGGCTCCAGTTTCATCCATCTCAATAGAACGGATTCAAATGTATTCTTTTTAATGGCTGAGTAATATTCCATTGTGTATATGTACCACAGCTTCCTTATCCATTCGTCTGCCGATGGACATCTAGGTTGCTTCCATGTCCTGGCTATTGTAAACAGTGCTGCGATGAACATTGGGGTACACGCGTCTCTTTCAATTCTGGTTTCCTCGGTGTATATGCCTAGCAGTGGGATTGCTGGGTCATATGGCAGTTCTATTCCCAGTTTTTTTAAGGAATCTCCACACTGTTCTCCATAGTGGCTGTACTAGTTTGCATTCCCACCAACAGTGTAAGAGGGTTCCCTTTTCTCCTTTTCTCCACACCCTCTCCAGCATTTACTGCTTGTAGACTTTTGGATAGCGGCCATTCTGACTGGTGTGTAATGGTACCTCATTGTGGTTTTGATTTGCATTTCTCTAATAATGAGTGATGTTGAGCATCTTTTCATGTGTTTGTTAGCCATCTGTATGTCTTCTTTGGAGAAATGTCTGTTTAGTTCTTTGGCCCATTTTTTGATTGGGTCGTTTATTTTTCTGGAATTCAGCTGCAGGAGTTGCTTGTATATTTTTGAGATTAATTGCCAAACCACTGTTTTTAAACCTTACCTTTCAAACTAGTCCTTTTCCCCTCAAATGTCTTGGCCAACACCTGCTCTGTCTTAGAGGCCAACGGTTTGAGATTTGGAATCAGACTGTCTTGGGTTCAAATTTCCACTCTAAACACTTATGAGCTTCCTTGGGCAAATTACTGAAGTGCTCCAGGTCCTAGGTTTTTTGTGTTTTTTTTTTTTTAATGTTTACTTCTCTATTTATTTACTTGGCTGCACCAGGTCTTGGTTGCGTCACACTCAATCTTCAGTCTTCATTGCAGTATACGGGACCTTCAGCAGCAGCATGAAGGACCTTTAGTTGGTTCATGTGAACTCTTGGTTGCAGCACATGGGATCTAGTTCCCTGATCAGTTATAGAACCTGGGCCCCCTACGCTGGGAGCATAGAGTCTTAGCCACTGGACCAAGGGACTGGAAGTCCCTTGGTTTTAGTTTGTTCACAGGAAAGAAGCTGCTCTGAGGATTATATGGGATAACAAAGGTGATGCCTCAGTCAAGCACCTGGAGTGCAGGGAGCACTCAGTAAGCACTGACTATTCTTCTGAGTCCTATCCATCCTCTCGCTCTGCAACCTGAGTATGTGTTAAATACTTTGACCTACAACACCTCCCTTTCTGCATAGCTAAGCCTGTCCTGCAAGGCTCAACTCAGATGTCACCTTCTCCATGAGGGGTTTACCTGAAACCCACCCATCTAATCTCCTTCCTCTTCTAAAAACCTACAGCAAGTGGCCTTATTCTTGGGCCCTTCATGGTGAAAGCTCCTGAGTGTTTGCCCCACTGTAAGATGCCCTGGACTTGGCTGACAACATTTATGGACAGGCCCCACGCCTGATTCATCTTTGTGTTCGCCACACAGTCCTGCGTAGGGCAGAACGTTGGTAAATATTTGCTGAGTGAAAGAACACATTTTTGGAGGAAAGGCAAGAGAGAGTTCCAAGCTTTGAAGACTAAGGACCCAGCACCATGGTGTAACTGAGCAACAGGACAGAGATGAATTTGTCCCGGACACACCGGAGAAGTAAAGAAAGTTTTATTCCAAAGGAGCACTGAAGCCAAACTACACAAAGTAAAATGAAGTCAGCCTCCTCCTGTCTACTGCAAGTGAAGCCTGGCCGCCCCTACCAGAGCCAAGAGTGGCCGCCATTTTAAACAAATAAGTCACGCTGCCTCTGGGCACAAACAGCCCTCCAGGCTTCAATCCTGAGGGGAGGGACTTATATATCCTGTGCTTGAAAAACTAGATCTTTGGTCCCAAGAGGCTATTCTAAACTTCTAACCAGGCATGTCTGCTTAGCAGTTCACTCCTTAAAAGCCTGTGTTGGTAACAAGTACAGCTGCAATTCTTAATCACTTACACCCTACAACCAACTAAAGACAACTTGAGGAGGTCTGCCATATGCCAAGTTCTTCTTTTAAATAAGAACACAAGAACCGTTCATGCAAGAAAAATTCAGTCATGGCCGTAAGAAAAAGGAGAGACTTGGTTTTTCTCTGTTTTGAATGAAATACTGACAGAGAAAGATTTTGATATAGAAACAGATGCTCACTATATCCTGACCCTCCATTAGCCAGACTTATGTGATCTACACGGCCTGGCCTATGAGACCCTCACCCCAACGTGGATGGAAACCCTGAAGATGACCCAAGCCAGCCAGAAGTCAGCCAACAGCAGCACCAAGTAATAAACCCAGGCCTCACAGCCACCCTCTTGAACAAATAAGATATATTAACTCTTCCTCTTGGCAACCGGCATAGGTGGTTTAGGACACCTTTCTTTTCCTTTTTATCCAAACCCTACCAATCTATCAAGGCAAAACTGAATCCCTTTCTCTTCTGTGAAGCTTCTCTCAAGTGCCTAAAACCAAGATAAAACTCTGACATAGAGGGGTGGGATAGGATGGGAGGTGGGAAGGAGGTTCAGGAGAAAGGGGACATCTGTATACCTATGGCTGATTCATGTTAATGTTTGGCAGAAACCAACACAAAACTGTAAAGCAATTATCCTTCAGTTAAAAAAATAAATTTTAAAAAAAGAGATAAATCTCCCCTTTCTCCCATCAAATTTCCACAGTGTTTTGGCACTTTTTTGACCCTTTGTTCACAATACAAGGTAACGTAATTATATTTAATTCAGACTGCCCTTTCTAACCAGATTGCCAGCTTCTTGAAGATGGGAGTTTTAGCTAGACTTCTTCAGACATGTCACTTCCTCCAAAGCATGTGATAGGGTTATTTGCAGCCTCATAGAGGATATACAGGTGCAAACACTTTTCCAGTGAAACCACTGATGCACAACCCTTCTGCCATCAATTTTAGTGATTATCCACTGGCTTTCTCAGGCTTAGCTCTCTTACATTACCTTCCACAATTTCACTCCTCACTCCTCCTTAAATAGTTATATGACATTTTAATTAAATCGAGATTTGGTGGTACAGTGGTATGATTATTGGCTTCACTGGTGACTCAGATGGAAAAGAATCTGCCTGCAAAGCAGAAGACCTGGGTTTTATCTGTGGGTCAGGAAGATCCCCTGGAGAAGGAAAGGGCAAACTCCAGTATTCTTGCCTGGAGAAATCCTTGGACAGAGGAGCCTGGGAGGCTCCAGGCCATGGGGTCACAGAGTCAGACACGACTGAGCGACTAACACTTTTACTTTAGTATGGTTATATAAATATTTAAAGTGGACCTTTTAAAATGTGATGGTTATGTTTTCTTTCTTATAAGCTTTGTGTTTTACTCCTACATTAAAAATGGGCCTTCTTTTAAAATGGTTGCTTACTTTTCAGTGTATCGATACTATTTTATCTACACCCTGGGCCAGAGCTGAAAAACGTGCTCTCAATAAGATCAAAAGCATTTCTGTTCAAAGTGCCACCCCTTCTGGGACCATCCATCCTGCACCACGCCCTCTGGACTGGCTGCCTGGCTGCAGCTTCTTTCCTCTATTTCTGTTCTGTGCTGGATTTCTGGATTGCGTGGTGTTCTCTTTCTTTCTCCCATCCCCTGATGGGGATGGTCTTTCACTCCCAGTTTTTGGTTCAGGACTGCATTGGAACCCTAGCCTTTAGAATTCTGTAACAGAAACTGGCATCTATCCCACCCCCAACTTTGCACCACCCACCCAGCAGGCAGTCTGGTTTCAGGTTTCTCTGCTAAGCCAGCATTCACACACTGGCATTCCATCTTGCAAGATTTGGTTGCTATCTCTCTGGGAGGTTTCTGGGTTCATACTGTTTTCATTCCTTACTGTCACTTTATTAGGGTTTTGGGAAGAAGCAGATATATAAATACATACAGTTGTTCAGTTTACTATGTTTAACCAGAAGTCAAGGACTGAATGTTTACAAACAGAATTACAAGGTCAGTCACCCTGTATTATACCATTTTTTTCTTTTCCTTTCTAGCATCAAGTACAAAGACTCATAAGTAGTGGGAGCTCAAAAAGTATTTGCCAGTAATGGTGGGTCAATAATTTAATTAAATCAATGCTGACATTTAGACCACTCACTAATTATAAATGGTAAAGCAATCAGGATACTAACACATATAAATATCCATTCATTTTTCTTAGGTAATTCTAAAGGTACATGTAGCAACTTGACCACTACTAGGAGTACTTCACCTTCCAACATGATAAAACGACTTTTTTACAATACAACAAAGCAAAAAATCTTTAAGAATAATATGTTTATTTTGTTATTTGGGGGCTTCCCTGGTAGCCCAGCTGGTAAAGAATCTGCCCGCAATGCAGGAGACCCCAGTTCGATTCCTGGGTTGGGAAGATCCACTGGAGAAAGGATAGGCTACCCACTCCAGTATTCTTGGGCTTCCTTGGTGGTTCAGCTGGTAAAGAATCCACCTGCAATGTGGGAAACCTGGGTTTGATCCCTGGGTTGGGAAGATACCCTGAAGAAGGGAACGGCTACCCACTCTACTATTCAGGCCTGGAGAATTCCATGGACTATTCCATGGGGTCACAGAGTCTGACAGACTGAGCGACTTTCCCTTTTGTTATTTTACTTTTTGCCCAAACAGTCATGAGTAAATACCAACTGTTGGCAGAACTCTAAAGTTCTTTGCATTCAAGATAAAGTCATTCATTAATTTAACAACTACTTAAGATTCTACTGTACTGAAATTCAGGTATTTTCCAGGTGACACTAGCATACACTAGAGAAAAGACAAACGTGGTTCCTGCTCATGTACACGCAGACTGACCATGAACATATAAATCAATAGATAGTGGTACATCCTACCCAGATTTAAAGTTGGACTACTGAGTGAATGGTGTGTCATTTGTCAGTGACAGGGAGAGTTGGGTGAGTGGGCTGCCCAGCTCTAGGAGATTGGAAGGTCTGTTTTGGACATTTAAATTTAGATGCATCTTAGACATCCATGTAGTGATACTGACAAATTTCTGGAGTTCTGGGAATGGCTAGCCTGGAGGAATCAACCTGAGTCATCTGTACACAGAATGGTACATAAAGCCATCAGACGAGATGGCACCCAGGCAGGTCTGGGAGTAGGGGCGCATTCCAGCACCTAAGGCGATGAAGCCTTAGTAATAAACACATAGTAATTCCCATCAGAATTCACTACTCAATCACAGCATCTTAAGACAAAGTAGATGTTAAGTGTACACCTATATGACTGCCTGAATTAGAGCAATGTAATTCCACAAAGCAGCTGCATCTGAAATTATTAAGATCAACAGGCAAGGCATAGATAGGCAAAAAAATCATAAATTAAGGTTTTTACTTTGCAAGACGGCAGAAGGTTTGCAACAGTATTAACCAAAAAAGGGTTAGAGGCTGATGAGCACATTTGGTCAAATTGAGAAACAGAAATGAATCTACCATGTTTGGGGCATTTTATACCTCTGCCAAAGAATTCATTGGCACAATCTTTACTTTGAACCAACACTGAACCAACTAGCATTTGATTTACATCCAAAATCCCAAATACATCCCCAGAAGCCAAATATAAAGCATCAGACTTCACTCAAGGTCCACAGTGAATCCTGAAAAGTCCAAGTTTCAAGAAGCAGCTATACTTGGTAGTACTGTTTGTCATGTACAAACCAAACAATGGCCCTCCTAAGGAAACAACTATTTCCAGAAAGGATAAAGTATAGGAGGGGGCTTCCCTGGTAGCTTAAAGAATCTGCCTGCAATGCAGAAGACCCAGGTTCGATCCCTGGGTCAGGAAGATCCCATGGAGAAGGGAATACTCACTTCAGTATCCTTGCCTAGAAATTTTCATGGACAGAGGAGCCTGGCTACTCAAAATGTGGTCCAAAGAGCAGCTTGCAGCAGCATCAGGAAAACTTAACACACCATGGACTAGAGACATTATATATGTCTTTTGCTACTTGAACGTTATTGTATATGTCTTTTGCCATGGGAACATTATTGATCAGAGATGTATCAATATGATGTGAGAGAGTGATACAATTAACACCACCGTGCAAAGCTGTTAAGAGCTTAAAACTGATCGAGCGTTTATTACACAACTTACGATGGTTGTTATCATCACATCTGGCGCCATTAGATTTTTGTTCCAACCTTGTGTATATTATAAATGTCAAGTATAATACTGTAAAATTTTCAAAAGTGACACATCACGAAATTTCTCATTTGTGTAAGAGCCCTCCTTTGTCCTTTCTACAAGGACAAAGATCCACCCTGTCCACTATCAGGTAAAATACAAGAACATATTCTAAAGGAAGTAATGCCCACAGGACTAAAAAAAAAAAAAACTGCCAGAAAGCACAACCTGCTCTTCCGGGGGAGAGCACACAGTATACTTGTAATGGATGTTCTGTTCCCTGCACAGAGGTGCCTGCTATACTGCCTATGACACTCTAATGAATTATTACAATGCTTGAGTAAGATATGCACAACGTTTCAAATAAATACATTACATGCAAAAAAAGTTGTTGATATTCAAACAGGGGTGCTTCAATACTCACTTACAAAACAAATCACTGGCCCCAGGCATTAGTTTCTGCAAAATCCCCCAGTCAACATCAGAAATACAGGCTCTCAGCACGCTAAGTTGGAACTTGTAGCTCAACAAGACCCCCGTCACCAGGTGACTCACACCCACTTTCAAGCCCTGGTCTAAAAGGCCTGGACCTCAGGGCACTTGCTCACACTATGCTGGTCAGAACAGTAATTAGGTGAATATGATATTTAAACACTTTATTCCAGAAGCAGCAGCATTGTCAGTTTGAAGAAAAAGGTACATTCATGCTAATTATATTCCCCTTTAAGAGTTCTAAGGATTGTGTGTAGGCAGGCAACCATGTAAAATAAAGTTAAAAGCTGTAATCACATATACTCACAAAGTTAACCACATATATTAAATATATTAATGAATTACAGGGGAACTAAGTAAGCACAAGTATATACAACATATCTTTAACCAAACCAAGTTGTTTTAAAAGTTTGTCTCTTATTGGACAGCTGAACAGTCTCAGTAAAGACAGTTTTCTTGGGGATTTTTCTCAAGGAGCACATATAATTTAACATTAGATGCTCATTCCTACTGGATCTCATTCATTCATTTGGCAGATCTTGCTTAACCAGGCACTAAATGCAACAAACAAAATAGGCAAACTGCCCCCTGCCTTCCTGGAACTAAACCCTAGGGTACACATATAGAGTGCACCTGGGGTCTCTGGAGTTGGAGAGTCAACAATCCCCTCCACCACACACACAAGTCTGGGACACAAGATCTAGGAGAAGCCACTGGGCAGCAAAGAGTACAAGTGTGGGTCTACGAAACTGCGCATTGGTTTCTTGCAAATGCAGGCATGGCAGTCATCCCACGCACAGGTCCCCAACTTGGACATCAGCCTTTTCCGTCTGCCAAACAAATCTCTCCTTCCCTCCCCAACAACTGGCCCTGAAACCTTTCTTGGTTTCATTGCCCACTTCCCTCCCATCTTTGGTGCAGTATTTACACAATGTTATAAATACGATTAGAAACCATGGGGATGACAATGGCAGCTCACTACCGTCTACCACGCATTTTCTTCTGTGCCAGGTGTTCTATTGATATTTAACTGTACTGCCATCAGCCCACTTTCCAGAAGAGAAAATTAAGGCTCAGAGTTTATGTAACTGCTCTAGGTCACCTGACTAACAAATGGCCAAATCAGGACTCAAACTGCCTTCTTATAGCACGTCTCAGTTCGGTGGAGGAAAGTACAGAATTGACATAAAAATATTGATAGAGAAAGCTGTTTCTCAGGGAGTTACTGAAATATTCTTCTCATCTTTCCTTTTATCACTAAAATAGCAGTTAACAAGGGCCAGTGCTGTAAATTCCCATTTTCCTTCTTGCTTAGTTCTTTTATTCTGATTCGAAAGTATTCCGAGCTAAAATGTTAAAAAATGACTTTTTTTCCTTCATCACAAATTCGTTACAAATGCAAAGTAACTGTGAATGATTGTCCAAAGGAGCAGGATGAAAACTCCCCCACCCAATTAAGTCCAATACACACACCTGAACTTAATGGGCCTTCAACACCCCCAGAAGATTAATCAGCAGTTGGGCTCTGCTGAACACAAAGGCGATTTTGTGGGAGGAATGCTGCGAGCAATCCTCTTTTCTGTGATTACACCTCGTTTTATAACAATGTTCAGACATTTGGTTTGAGCAAGTATAGTAATTACATTTCTCACTTTGAACTAATTTAAGCAGCTACATCTGAGCTCCTCCACAAGTCCTCACACTCACTGGCCCTCCTCCTCCTACCCGTATCCCTCCTGTCTGAGAAGACCTCTTTGCCCAGGGACCGTCCTCACTTTCCTGCAGGGGCTTTCTGCGCTTCAAAACTAATTCTGCAAGCTGACCCCTACAATGCGCAGCACCCCCCTCCAAATACACACACACCCTTTCTTCCTGGCACTCATTTGGATGATCCCCATGGGGACCGAAAGCCACCAAGCTGCCCAGACTACCTTGCTATCCCACTGTGTCACCTGGGGCTCCACTTCCTAGGCCTTAGTGTCCCCATCTGTTAAATGGCACCTCCGGCCTAGATGTTGTTGATGGACACTCTTTGGAGCTCCTGATGTTACCCCGAGGTTGGAAGAGCAACAGCCCAGAGGTAGACGCCAGCCCTTCAGAGCCCGGGCAAAACGCCCAGAGCCACAAACACCATCCCAGAGGCAGTAAATCCCTCAGCTTGCGCCCCACAGAGAAAACATGAGAAAGTAGGCTTCCTAATCCTGCTCACCCAAACCTCCACCCACACACTTTGCAGTCCTTCAACCTCCTTAGAATTCACTCTCTGTGTCATTCAAGAATAATGAATCAAAATGTTCAAAATGCAGAAAGCAACATCAGTGTCCACCCCCTCCTCCTCCCCTAAATCGAAGAGCCTAGTTTTGCAAAGTGGGACCCACATTTTTATTTGTGCACCCACTCTTGTCTCAAAGATGTCAAGGAGCTTTTAGAGAGGCAGTGATGACGGGCTAAGTGGTCGTGGAAACCAAGTCCATCACTACACCCTCTGTGCACCATACCTGAGATGTCCTGACTTTTTACCTCTGGGGAGGGTCTTTTCTATTGAGGAGGTCAGGGGCAGGTGGCAACACAGACTTCAGGGTGTGTTTTTATTTCCCTTTCCTTCTGCTTGACAAACTAGCCCTCCGGGCTGCAGGTGTGACAGGTCAGAAATAGTTAACATCAAGTTCTCCTTTGCTGGGAGCAAACCTGTTCCACCAGAATGGCCAGATAAAGGGAGCCGCCACTTCCTTAGAGATAAGATCTGCCTTTCCGGAGCACTCAGACCTGAGTGAGGCAGGGCCCGCCACCAGCCACTCAAGCGGGCTTCTGCTCCAAATCACTGGATACTACCCGGGGCAATGGAAAGTTTAATCTCTTTCTCAAATGGGGCATTCAGCAACTTAATTCATGGCTAACTGTCCCACAGTGCAGTCTCTGACCCCACAGCTAATGTTAACAATGAAAAACTCCCAAATCACAATGACTTCTTAACAACAAATGGCTCCCCCTCAGGGTGTGGTGGGGAGGTGGGCAATTAACATCTATGCCTGAATTCGAGGGAGGGAAACGTGGTATGCAGTGAAAACCCATCAGATGACAATCTTTTTAGACACATTTAAATTCTCCTTGTCAAATAAAGATTCAGCAAGAAGGGGTTTGATTGAACCTGAAGCTGTGTGGCCACAGATCCAGGAGAAAAGCTGGTAAATCAAAGAGGTGGGTGCACGGCCTGCAAAGCTTCTCTCTCATCCAGGTTGAGCGAAGGGATGCTGCTTATTTCAAGTAATTTTATGCTGAATCTTTTTTAAAAAAAGATTTCTTGGCCATGCAGTGTGGCATGTGGGATCTTAGTTCTCTGACCAGGGATCGAACCCATGCCTGCTGCGTTGGAAGCACAGTCATAAGCATGGGACCACCAGGGAAGTCTCTATGCTGAGTCCTGCTATACACAAGATTATCACACACACCTGAATGCACGTGCTCTGCAAATTTAGATGTTGGTGTCTGTTTTGCTTAAATCAAAAGATCAGCTTGAATTTGGATCCTGCTGTCCTTTTACCTGTGAAGACACTGTATCGGCTCAAGCTTCATCTGGGGAGCACAGGTAACTCCCCAGAACTCCAGTTCCAAAGTCTCCCTTTGGCTCTTGGCAGTGTGTTAAAATACTACTATTAACACAAAATGGGGTGACGCCCCAGTCGTAATATTATTCTCCAGAAGGAACAATAAAAATATCAAAAGCTGGGAGAGGAAGCAGAGGACTAAAAGGGCAGGAAAAAAAAAAAAAAAAGAATGTTATCAGAATGTTAACGTGTGGAGGGTAACTCCCCAACATGCCATCACCCCAGGCCAGGCCTCTGTTTCTCCCCTTTCCTACTTCTTTCTCAGAGTCCCTTAGGGCACCCTGCACCATCACAAATCCTTGGCAAAGGCTAGAATCTTGGTATTCAATAAACCAAATGGGTGAGGGGCTCTAGATCCCCCATGTGCACTCACTTGCTTCGACAGGATTTACCAGTCTGTTTTCAGCTCGAGAGAGTCCCTTCTCCTATCTCACTGGCTCCATCTTTCAGGCTGTTTATCAGACGGGCATGATCTGTCCCTTCTGTTTACACCTTGCATGCGTGCTCAGTCGCTTTAATCGTCTGATTCTTTGCAACCCTATGGACTGTAACCCTGCCACGTTCCTCTGTCCACGGGATTCTCCAGGCAAGAATACTGGGGTGGGTTGCCATGTCCTCCTCCAGGGGATTTTCCTGACCCAGGGGTCGAACCCATATCTCTTATGTCTCCTGCATTGGCAGGTAGGGTTCTTTACCACTACTGCCACCTGGGAAGCCCACAAAAGGTATGTGTGCATGTGTGCTGAGTAGCTTCAGTCGTGTCCGACTCTTTGTGACCCTATGACTGAGCCAGCCAGGCTCCTCTATCCAAAGGATTCTTCAGGCAAGAATACGGGAGTGGGTTGCCATGCCCTCCTCCAGGGGATCTTCCCGACCCAGAGACTGAACCTGAATCTCCAACAGTGGCAGGCAGACTCTTTACCACTGAACCACCTAGGAAGCAAACTGGTGGTAGAGCTGCAGGCAAATTGCTCAGCCAGCCCCAAAGTCCCCTTCCAAGGCTTTTGTGTATAAAACCCCAGTCTCCAGTCCCAGGAATCTGTCAGGTTTTCTGGAGTTTTCCTTCAGCCTATAAATATTGCCCCGATGTTGGCTTTCATCACAACCCTCATCCTTTAATCCATACCCTACGGAACAGCAGGAGACTCAAGTTTAATCCCTGGGTTGGGAAGATCCCCTGGAGAAGGATGTGGCAACCCACTTCAGTATTCTTGCCTGAGAAATCCCACGGACAGAGGAGTCTGGAGGGCTGCAGTCCATGGGGTCACAAGAATCACACATGACTGAGTGACTAAACCACCACCATGCAATTAACAGTGAATATCTCAAAATCATAGATGCCAATTAGAGAGCACCTCTTCGTGGACTCTTACTTATAGGAACATACATCATCTGACTTAATACTTACAACAGCCTAGGAAAGTAGATATTATGGTTTCTCTTTTACTTGAGGTTTTGAATGGTTCAGGTGATTTACCCCTGGTCACATGGCTAATAAGTAACAGAGAGGAGGTGACACCAGGCCTGCCTTAGTCTAGAAGAGCGCTGATACAAGGAGGCCCCTGGGGCTATTGAACACCTGAAATACAGCTGGTCCAAACGACATGCTCTACAAGTGTAAAATATACACTGCTTTTCGAAGGTGTTGTACCCAAAATGCAAAATATCTCATTAACAATTTTTATTACTGATTACATACATATTGAAACAACTATTTAGATAGGTTGAGTTAAATAAATAAAATACATTAAAATTAATCTCACCTATTTATTTTTTTAAAAAACACACTGCTCCCAGACCATTAAAGAGTTGGACACAACTGAGCGACTGAACTGAACTGATGCAGTTCCTGTGATATTTGCATTGGGCAGCACTTGTCTAAATCCTCCAGTCTTTACCAAGAAGTCCTACTGCCTCCCTGCTTTCCTACAGTAATGCAGCTCTTTAGTAATTTAAACGTTGTACACTATTTTAAAAAGAATAGGGACTCCGTGGTGGTCCAGTGGCTAAGACTCTGCGCTCCCAATGCAGAGGGCCTAAGTACAATCCCTGGTCAGGAAACTAGATCCGGCATGCTGCAAGTAAGAGTTTGAATGCCACAACTAAAGATTCCACTTGCAACTGAGACATGGCGCAGTCAAATATACAAACAAAAATATTTTAAAAAATAAATACACCTCGACAGTCTCACCTCTAGTAATAAACACTTTGTTTCCTGATGAAGACTTCAAGAATAATTTTTAATGCAAAGAAAAAAAGTATAAGTGAATACTTATGATATTCACATACAGATGTTTAAGAATCTGCAAGCAGCTGGACAGGGCAGTCCCTCGTCCCTGCAGCGCCAGGATCTCCAACATGGTCTTGGCATTTGGTGAAACCTCCTTCTCAGGCAGTCTCCCTTTTAAAATTTAACTTAATTTTTAACTTTTTTATTTTGTATTGAGGTATAGCCGATTAAACAATGTTGTGACAGTTTCAGGTGAACAGCAAAGGGGCTCAGCCACACCTATACATTCAAGTATCTGTTCTCCCCCAACCTCCCCTCCCACCCAGCGCTCAGGCAGTCTCCTTTTTATTGCTATTTGCACTCACCATCTTTCATCTCAATAGATGAAAATGGTTCTCAAATCACATCAAAAGGGGACCTAGCTTTTTGCTCCTAAGGATGAGAATTTCATAGATGAGAAGGCAGGGAAAAGATGTCAGGCACTGGATCTACAGTAAAAAATCAGAAGGAGCTATGGCCCATACCTTTCCCTGGGGGAGTGGGTCTCAGGGCAGTGCACCTGGCTGGCTGGCGTCTGGATGGGGTCCAGAGGCTTCCCGCTCTGGCTGCAGTTCCTGACCTATTGCAACTGCTAACCTGAAGTGTTCGTTCTCTCTCAGGGTTTTCCATTTTTATGTTATAATCATCAACATCAGCTGTAGCAGATAGCTTTTTTTTCAACCGCTTGCGCTCCATGTACCAGGCACTGTGCTGAGCACGCAACCCAGGTTTATCTCACTTAATCCTCCAGCAAGTCTCTGAGGAATGACTCAGCTCTGGGCCCAGGCAAGACTCACCCAACAGCAGGCTCTACAAGCCACACACATGGAGACTGGGTCTCCCTGCCCTCCTTTCTCAGCATTTCTAGGGTACCCCAGCGGTGTGCAAGCAGGTAGGCTGATTTGGTCAGTTGCCAAGTGCTGACACGGCATCACTTAATAGTTATTTCAATTACGTGCTTTCAAACAGCACTCTCACATGACGACCTGTCAAATGGCACTTTACCTGTGCACTGGACCGGGCCACACAGGCATAAGCTAAGCAAAGTTAACTAGCCTGAAGGAACTTGTAAAACTAAATTACAACAAGGGACAAAAGTTAGGGATGGAGTGTCGGCCTAAACAGCTCACTTCCTTGTCTTAATTGGCTTCCATCTTGGTGTTAATTGACTTTGGAGTTAAGAGCCTTTCATACAAATCGAGGGAAGCTGACCTTTGGAGCACTGGTGACTTGTTGAGTAAATATGTCTTTATGGACTTCATAAAATGCAGATTGTGTAAACACACACTCAGGAACTATTAAAAGCACTGGGTGGCTGGAGTAAGGCACAAAGGTGGCCTTTAAGATTCCTGAGTACTCCGTAGTTGGACGTTTCAGAAAACGAACATCCAGGATATAATTACAATTTAGGGAATAGATCTCAAACTCTGGCTTGCAGGCAGAGGATTCACTTGGGGAGCTTTTCAAAAATACAGATTCTCCGGGCCACATGCCCAGAGAGGCTGATCCAGGAGGTCTGGGTGGCCTCCTGACATCTGTATTCTAACAAGCTCTCCAGACTACCGACTCTGAGTAGATGGCTCAGGACCAGCTTTGAAAAACTACGATTTCAGTGCTATAAGCAGTTCACTCACCTTCTCACCTGTTCTTCCTCATTCCTACTAAAGAATACCAGCTGCGGAACACAGAAGACCAGAGTCCTTCATTCAGGAGCGGAGGGATCTTCTGAACCAGGAGGGAACTCCCTTTCTCCCCTTGCCCACTACCCAAGAGCAATAACTGACCCCAGAAAGTTCTAGGGCTGGCACCAGGAGAGCCTTCTTTGTGCCTCTGAATGGGGAAGAGATCAGCTCCCCCAGAGCAGCTGAAACCCACCCACAAAGTCAAGGGTGCAGGTTCAACACAGGCAGCCACATTTTCCACACATACAGCCCGAACTCTCTACACTGACCACAGCCCCCATGACAGGGAGACATCAACATTCACAGCATCCACGAGCCTAAGGCAGCTAGAGAAACACCTCCAGTTCTGGACCCCTGTTTTATAAGACACACGGCTGGACGTCACACTGATAAGGAGACTGGGACGGTGTCTGGGCAGCAGAAGCTGCCTTCGTGTATCAGCGGGGAGATCAGAACAGCAGAGAGCTGGCTGTCATGGCCACAGAGGACAGTAGTTCCATAGGCAGGCTCGCTGACGATCAGGGCCGCATACCCAAGTCACCTGGCATGAGGGCCCCTTATCTTGGAAGTATCTGGGCAGAGCAAGAAGGGCCATCTGGGGCGGCAGAACAGCACCTACTTACCAGCCCTGCATTAGTAAGATCTGCACAGACCCTGCATTTCCATCCCTGGGGTGGGGTGGGGGTTGGGGGTGGAGTGCTCTCCCATGAGCAAATATGCCCTCAATCACGAGTAAGCCTTTCCTCAAAGCTTATCAAAGTGGTTCATGACAGCATTTGCTTTTTTCCTACTCAACACGGAGAGTGCCAAATTAAGTGTCAAATGTGGTGACTTGAGTATTCCCAAGCCAGAAAGTGTCAAATCTACAAACAGTTCATAAGGACTATAGATTTCCAACAACCAAAGTGAGGAACTGCAGCTAAAATAGATTTGGTAGTTTTACTGAAAAATTCATGAAAGCTATAGAAGTTGCTAATATTCCCACTTGAGGCGTATGCCATTTCAGAACCTCTAAGGACCCAGTTTCCACCAACGGGCTACTAGCAAAACGACTTAAAGAGAAAAACAGCAAGTCTTACATAAACAAGAGCCTAACACGCTCAAAGGGCAAGTTGTTTTTCTCATTGGCATGACCTCAGCTCACATTCGTTCTCGTGTGTTTGTTTAAATTAAGTGATTATGAATTTCACCTGCCAGGTTTTGACTCCTCTCGTTTCCAAACAGGAAAAGCAGAAGGGCCGACACGCCTCTTTGGTTCTTGACACTTTTTTTGTGCTGTCGTCCAATATGGTTGTCACCAGAGGCTCTGGCTGTGAAGTGCTCGCCCGAGGGTGCTTCCCTGGTCACTATTGTGCCAGCCTCCCCTTGATCCTGATCTCCTGCCTGGGAAGGGCTCATCACCCACAGCACTCACATCCGAGGCCAGCTCTGCTGTGAGCTCTTCTGCAAGGCTGTCTGGACCTTGAAAGCTTTCTGGGAGGTTCCAACCCTTTGTCAAGACTCATTAGTTTAGGAAGAAATACAGACACTCCAAGAACCTTTAGGCGATACACAAACTTCAGCACCATTGGCCTCATCTCAAAATCTATCTTGCCTCCAACTTCTTGAGCGGAGCTTTTTTTTGTGGTGGGGAGAGGCAGAAGAGGGGAGCCTAGGGGACTAGGCACAGATTGATAGGAGCTGGAAACCTACAGGTAAGGATGTGAAACTCTTTTGATGTCTGAGGCCCTCTGGCCCACCCAGTTGTGCTCAGACGGTCATTGTTTCCAGAAAGAAGTCTTTCGAGATTTCTTATGACGCCATTAGTTGACTTGGTCCCATTTAAAAAAAATAAATAACCTGTTTTAGTGGTAGCAAAATATGCACAACATAAAATTTATCATTGGACCCATTTTTAAGTGTATGGTTCAGTGGCATTAAGTACATACATTCACACTGTTGTGCAAGACTCTGTCCCATTTTTAAGAGCGCCCTTCACATTTTCTCCTAAGATATTAAAACACTTTTTCAGCCTCTTCCATATTTGCATCCAGTGCCACAGTTCCAGATGACAAGCTACAATCTTAATACCTGGCATCAGTTTTATTAGTGACATCTGTTTTAAGTCAATGTATTTTTCAGTTCTAGGTAAAGCATATGATTCTGTATCTGTTTTCCTTTAAATTCAAACAGATGCCGGTCCCACAAAAACAAAGGTTTGTCAAAAATCAAATTCAAGAAATATTCTTGTTTCCTGTAAAATAACTGGCCCCATTCTACCCGCACCCCCCAAAAGACAAAATAAAAAAACTCTTGTATTTACTACTTATTAAAATAGCTAAATTCATATCCTAAAGGCATCTGTATTACATCACTAAGGAAAACTTCTGAAAAAAATTATTAGGGCTTTTAAAGTTTCAGTCAAACTTTTAAAAAAGTTAATAAAAAACAGTCGTAATTTTGGACATCTGTAGGTGATTTTTTGGTGTGCTTTAGAGTGTTGTTAAAAAAAAAAAAGACCTCTTGAATCAACAATTAGAATTTATTTTGCATTGTCTCTTATGGTTTCAGTTTATATGTAACATCAATTTGGGGTCTTCCTCCTTAAGAGATGATTTACTAACGTGAATGAGATGGAATCATGAAGAGTGGGAAGGAAAACAGCAACAGTCCCCTCCCCTGATAAGGATGTGTGTGACTTGAATTCCCTTCTGTATGACAGATGACTCAGGGTAAACTAAGGGGCAGTGATATGGGAACTATTTTTTTTTTGAGCTACAACTGATTTATGAACATTATATTGGTGTACAACATGTGTATACCAGGTGTACAACATGATTTGCTATTTGTATATACCTAAAAAATGATCACCACAATAAAGTCTGGTTAACACCCATCATCCAGGGGGATCTTTCAAAAGAGGAAGGCTTGGGTGGTGCCATCTTGGTTGGTCATACCCCTCTAGGTTTGGTGGGTGTTCCCCTCTTCCAAATCTTGATTAGTCTAAGACTCAGTATAATCTCCTAGATTTTTTGGAATAGTGACACAGAGTGTGAGGGTGAAATTCTAATTCAGTTGGTCTAGGGAGGAGAAAGGTGAAAGTGGAAAGACAGACAGATGTTGTGTCCTAGAAAGCATGAGAAACCAACCTGGATATATTCCTCCTGTGGCCTCTTGTTAAACTGATAAACTGCCCTTGTTAGGACATTCTGGGGAGGAGTTCTGGTTCAGGCTGCGGGCATGGGTGGGTTGGACCACAGTGGTCTATTCTCCTGGTCACTGCTGCACTGCTCTATGTGGAACAAGAGGATTGTGGAAGGAGGGATCTGTGGGCAAATCATTTATAAGCAAATCACCCTGATGGTTTGGATGATCCAAAAACACTGGGACGTAGAACCTGAAACCCCACAAAGCAATCTTTAGGCTCACAAGGGATCCTTTACTCTATGAATAAGAAGGATGCCCGGCTGATGGAGACTAAAGGGGAAGGGTGTAGAATACCAAGAGAAGGAAATTTTTTTTTTTAAGTACACGTTATCCATCTGACACAAGCAGTATGAATCTTGTTATCCAAGAGGAGCCCTGACTGAGAACTATATTTCCAAAGCAGGACTGGGAAATGGATTGTCTCATCATGGCAAGGTGGCACGTGCTTCCCAGCATGTGTGCTGGACTGTGGGCTCTTGGGGAGAGTGTGTCTTGGTTTGGAGATTTTTATTCTTCCTCAAGCCTAGGTTTCTACATGGTCATAACACTTAGTAGCTATCTCATTCGGTAAAGAGGATAATCCCAATTTTATCAGTTAACCTGTGGGGCAGTGGCCTTACAAAAATTAAAATAAACATGCTACCATATACTCATTATATGACTAGCTCGTCAACTCTTCCCTCCCTCTCTTTGCTGTAACAGGCACCTGTTGGCTTAGAAATGTTCGGAGTTCTCACCCTAGTGCGCCAAAACCGGCACCCTTCCCATGCTGGTATCCACCAACACCCCACCCCCACCCGAGACCTGCATATCAAATATTACTTCCTGCTGTCTATGACCACATCGCCTTGGCAGTTAACATCAAAAGCAAACACAGAGGGAGGAGAGAAGTCCCTGGAGCTGGGGAGGAAGGACAAGCATCAGTGAAGTTTCAGACTTTTTTGCTAGTGCCCAGGTGCAAAAACCTTGGTCATGTGTATTTCAACGTCTCATCAAAGGCCTCATCTTTTCTTCCCCAGGATGGAGAGCTGACTGAAACACCCCTCTGCCTCCACTCCCTACCCTCCTGTTCTTGAAACACACATATGGGACCCCCTACCACCCGAAGGTGAACCACACAGGAACAGCGTCTGGCAGCTCACCTATTCTGCACGTGTTCAGGGGCTGACCGAGGCTGGCAACTCTGTTCAATGTTGATGGTTCCTCAGCAACACGGGCTACATTTATTTAAACTGAACAAGTTTTCACCATCTTTTTCTGGTGTCCAGAGAGTTCAACGGCTCAGGGTAACAACTGTCATGAATATCTAACACAACACCCAAAACAGGACTGGAGCCAAGGGCAGATGGCATCTGCTTGCCTACATATCCCAAGGAACCAACAAGCTGTGTGACCCTGGGTTCATCCCTCGACCTCTCTGGATTGCAATTTTTCTGTAAAAGAAGGGAGCTGGCATTTTCCTAAGCTGCTCTCCAGCTCTACAATTTTATGGTCAAGTTGCAACCATTTTACTTTAATGAGAAAGGGAGATGTATTCTCCACTTCACAAGGGCAGTTTCAACTGAGCAGTGCTGTGTTCCTGCAGGAGTAACAATACTAAAAAAAAAACCAAAAACATTTAAATTTAAACTATACTTAAAAAAAAATAGTAAAAATACAAGTAGCAGAAACAACAACAACAAAAAAACAAAAAGAAAAACCCAAAACCCTCACTTGGTTTCTTACCAGCCTGAAAGTTTGATCTACAAAGTAGGTTGGTTAACTTTGAATTTCACAGCTTCCCTATCTTCCAATAAACATAACCACCTCTTTGGAACAAAGATTCCTAGAGCAGTGCCTGCTGCAGTTCATTACAGCCAGAAGGAAAGCCCTGCCCAGATCCGGTGGGGTTAACAGCTCTTAGGGGCCTCTGACTCCAGCCTAGCCTGTAGCCTCCAACTAACTGGAATTTACCAAGAGTAAATCACTTCATCATTTCTTTGCTTCAGAACTTTAAACAGTACCATTCCACCTAAAGAACAAAAGCTCAAAGATGGACTCACATCCATACATGACCACTGGAAGGAGTACGTCAAGGCTGTATATTGTCACCCTGCTTATTTAACTTCTATGCAGAGTACATCATGAGAAACGCTGGGCTGGAAGAAACACAAGCTGGAATCAAGATTGCCGGGAGACATATCAATAACCTCAGATATGTGGATGACACCACCCTTATGGCAGAAAGTGAAGAAGAACTAAAGAGCCTCTTGATGAAGGTGAAAGAGGAGAGTGAAAAAGTTGGCTTAAAGCTCAACGTTCAGAAAACTAAGATCATGGCATCTGGTCCCATCACTTCATGGGAAATAGATGGGGAAACAGTGGAAACAGTGTCAGACTTTATTTTTTTGGGCTCCAGAATCACTGCTGATGGTGATTGCAGCCATGAAATTAAAAGACGCTTACTATACTATTCAATCTCTTTATTTTAGAGACGAGAAAGCCAAGTCCGGAGAAACAACCTGACATCTTGGGCACGTTGGTGGCAAAGAAGTGAAGTTTCCCAACTCCCAGAACTTGCTGCATAAGGGAAACTGCTCCCCATCTTCTCTGCTACTTGGTATCCATTCAAAAGCTTCTCCTGTTGGGTGTATCCTTTTTTCCACAATAGAGAGTTGTGTGCTGCACAATGCAGGTGTTCAATAAATGCAAGAGGAGAAAGGGGGGAAAGCTGGAAGACAGAAGACAAGCTCCCCCAGGCCCTCCTCCTTATGAGAAGACCCAGCTTTGTACCAGGTCTCTGTGGAGGAATGTCCTGACTCATTTTCAACTCCCCCCACCCACCTCCAACTAATGCCCTCTGCTTTCCTTCAGATCTCCCACCCAATCCTCAATCCGCCCGGAGTATAGACACACCCTCTGCGTGTGCATCTCACGTGAATGTCCATAGAAGTCTCCAGGCCAGAATACTGGAGTGGGTAGTCTTTTTCTTCTCCAGGGGATCTTCCCAACCCAGGGATTGAACCCAGGTCTCCTGCTTGGCAGGCAGATTCTTTACTGAGCCACCTGGGAAGCCCCATGAATGACCACACTCATGTCCTTACACACAGAATGAGGGTCACAGCAATGATTCCCAACTAAGTGTAAGTATTCAAAGGCAGAAAAATTAAGGGACCAGCCCTCTTCCCCCAGAGATTATAGCCCTATTTTTTAATAACTGTGAGTTGAGAAAAATATGACAAACATCCACCATGAATTCAGTAGTATTTTATTGAGGTTATATTTTATTATTTTATAAATGCAACGGCATAC
The DNA here is from genome assembly GCA_024291935.2 of Okapia johnstoni. NCBI lineage: Eukaryota > Metazoa > Chordata > Mammalia > Artiodactyla > Giraffidae > Okapia > Okapia johnstoni. Next base: position 75,708,164 of record CM044306.1, on the reverse strand, counting down.
ATTGAAAGAGTAATACACGTACGTGGGTGACGTTATATACATATTTGCTTCACAAACAACACTTGAAGTGCTTATGGGTCCCCAGCCACTTGGGCAACTGCTGGGTAGATGCACTGGTTCAAGACTTCACAGGTGGATACCTAAATGCTGAGTGTGCATGTCAGTCACTCAGTCATGTCCAACTCTTTGCGATCCCGTGGGCTGTAGACTGCCAGGCTCCTCTGTCCGTGGGATTCTCCAGGCAAGAATACTGTAGTGGGTTGCCACTCCCTTCTCCAGGGGATGTTCCTGACCCAGGGATTGAACCCAGATCTCCTGCACAGCAGGCAGATTATTTACCATCTGAGCCATCAGGGAAGCACCTAAATGCTGGGGAAGGACCTTAAGTCTCTTATCACCTTCCTCTGAAATATACCAATGGGCCAATGAATATACCACTAGAGAGGGTCCACAGTCAGCTCACTTCAGATTTCTCATTCCATCTACCTTCTTGTTGTATTTACTACTACCACAGGCAGTGGTATTTCTATCACTTCTTTTTTGGGGGGAGAAGGGTCTTACTCTAGTCCTCCGGTCTATTCTTGGTTTTCCTGGCAATGCTTCCTCAGGTAGAAAGCCATTTTCAGTTTCTCCCCAGGAATTATCTCTAAAGAGTAAGTGCTGACAAGTGATGGATAATTTGCATTTTAACCCTATTCAAATTTGGGTAAATGGTTTAATATGCATGCTAATATTCTATCATTATTCCAATTAAGGAAACTATTATGTTAAAGTATTTAATCAGGAGAATTAGGGAGAACTCCAGACACCTAAAATTAACCTCTAATAGTCTTGACATTCATTTCATTTAAGTGCAATTTGCTAAGCTATAAGCAACTGGCAGCCTAAGACTTCTGTTTAGGCACGTGGGGATTCCTGATAAGACCTGAGAGCAATTCATTTCCTAACTAGATTGCTGTCTAAAAGAATAAACTAAAAGGGCTGCAATTTAAATACAATCAAGTCTCCAAGCAGTCACATTCCAGAAGACTTAAACATCATCATCTTGATCCCCAGGAACAACAATGCTATTCGCATCAGAAACAACACAACCACTTCCTCTTTCTCTGACCTTCTCAGTTTAATTACTTCCTGTGATTTCTTCTAGGGCTGAGTGTGCTTGCTCCCGGGGCGGCTGGCTTTCCATAGGAGACTGATTTGTCTGGAAGGTGCAGAATGCCAGCTGACAGACATTATACACAAAGTGCTGGGACTTCCTATTTCTCTTTCAGTGATGGATTTCTTGGGCTGTCTGGCATTTACCAAGAACTTTAAGTCATAAGAAAAGAAAAAATTCTTCCAGCACCTTACTCATCTGTAGATCAAGCTACATCTCAAAGCTGAAAGTCCTGCCAACAATGGGTATAGGCAGGCCCTTGATAATATCTCTCCGCGTGGAAACACCACCTTCTTGACCAATGAGCTTCTTCAGCAGGTTCCAAATGCCAAGTATGTGAGGTCACCTCTGAAGACACAAACCTGGCAGCTGGGAGCTCACTGTCATCACAAAGACAGGCTCTTGCTACTCCAAGAGGGGTCCTTGGATCTGCACCAGCAGCATCGGGAAGTTGGTTAAAAATGCAGCATCTCAGGCCTTCCTGAACCAGAATTCTCATTTTATAAGACTCTCATCAGGTTTAATCCTCTTAGTGAACAGCAAGCTTCGTTAACTATCTTGTTCACAAGACTCCATCAAGGGCAAGGTGGCTGGTTGTCTTTCCAAAAGCGGTCTCTGGAGAACTGCTCTTTGTATCAGTACAGAAAATGCCATCTCCGTGGCCACTGATTCTCTGCTCCACAGAGCTGAACAGGAGAGTGAGGAAGAAATGTCACCTCACTGTTCTGAGGCATTTACAGGATTCTGTGCATGCATGCTAAGTCACTTCAGTCGTGACCAACTCTAGGCAACCCTGTGGACTGTAGTCCATCAGGCTCCTCTGTCCAGGGAACTTTCCAGGCAAGAATACTAGAGTGAGTTGCCATTTCCTACTCCAGGGGATCTTCCTGACCCATAGATTGAACCTGGGTCTCCTGTACTACAGATGGATTCTTTACCATCTGAGCTACTAAGGAAGCCCTTTACAGAGTTCTAATTTCATTTGCTCAATGGTAATATAAGTCAAACTGTACACGCAACAGTTTCTTTGCAAAAACTGAGGCCCTATGCAGTTGTTCATAAATAGTTGTTCTACAGACACGAGATGTGAAGTCAAAGGACCTGGGTAAAAATAACAAATCCTGCTCTGTGACCTCAGACAAGATACTTAAACTGGCTGAATCTTTTCTGTGCCTGCAGCTGCGGACACTGTTGATTCATAGACATAATCCATCCACACGTGAGTGCATGAGTGTATGTGTATGAACACACAACACACACTCACCCTAAAAATGACTCAAGAACTTGTTAGGGGATCTGGGAAGGGTGTGGAGCTCCTCTAAAGCTTTGGACAAGGAGTTCCCTGTACCCCAAATCTGGGAATCCCAACGCCTGCAGCTCAAGGGGTAACCCTGCAGAGGAAGAAGAGGGGAAACACCTCTGGCGGCCAATCAGTCCATCATCCAGATAACGCTGGCGTTACGCCCTTAGGCACAAGGAAGTGCCTAGCACCCTAGAATGTAAGCTCCCCGAGGGCAGAGGCTCCCTCTGAGCCACAGCCAGGGTCCTATCTGGCACGTAAGGTGGCTGGAACACTGTGTGAAGTAAGTGAACAGCACTTCTGCAGCTAGTCACTTCCTCTCCTCCAGCCTCACCCTAACTACTACTTATTTTATCCAATAAATAATTTATACATGGCTTTTCAATTCAGTTCAGTTCAGTCGCTCAGTAGTGTCCGACTCTTTGCGACCCCATGAATTGCAGCATGCCAGGCCTCTCTGTCCATCACCAACTCCCGGAGTCTACCCAAACTCATGTCCATCGAGTCGGTGATGCCATCCAACCATCTCATCCTCTGTTGTCCCCTTCTCCTCCCACCCCCAATCTTACCCAGCATTAGGGTCTTTTCCAATGAGTCAACCCTTCGCATGAGGTGGCCAAAGTATTGGAGTTTCAGCTTCAACATCAGACCTTCCAATGAACACCCAGGATTGATCTCTTTTAGGATGGATTGATTGGATCTCCTTGCAGTCCAAGGGGCTCTCAAGAGTCTTCTCCAACACCACAGTTCAAAAGCATCAATTCTTCGGCACTCAGCTTTCTTCACCGTCCAACACTCACATCCATACATGACCACTGGAAAAACCATAGCCTTGACTAGACGGACTTTTGTTGGCAAAGTAATGTCTTTGCTTTTAAATAGGCTATCTAGGTTGGCCATAACCTTCCTTCCAAGGAGTAAGCGTCTTTTAATTTCATGGCTGCAATCACCATCAGCAGTGATTCTGGAGCCCCAAAAAATAAAGTCTGACACTGTTTCCACTGTTTCCCCATCTATTTCTCATGAAGTGATGGGACCAGATGCCATGATCTTAGTTTTCTGAACGTTGAGCTTTAAGCCAACTTTTTCACTCTCCTCTTTCACCTTCATCAAGAGGCTCTTTAGTTCTTCTTCACTTTCTGCCATAAGGGTGGTGTCATCCACATATCTGAGGTTATTGATATGTCTCCCGGCAATCTTGATTCCAGCTTGTGTTTCTTTCAGCCCAGCGTTTCTCATGATGTACTCTGCATAGAAGTTAAATAAGCAGGGTGACAATATACAGCCTTGACGTACTCCTTTTCCTATTTGGAACCAGTCTGTTGTTCCATGTCCAGTTCTAACTGTTGCTTCCTGACCTGCATACAGGTTTCTCAAGAGACAGGTCAGATGGTCTGGTATTCCCATCTCTTGAAGAATTTTCCACAGTTTATTGTGATCCACACAGTCAAAGGCTTTGGCATAGTCAATAAAGCAGAAATAGATGTTTTTCTGGAACTCTCTTGCTTTTTCGATGATCCAGCGGATACTGGCAATTTGATGTCTGGTTCCTCTGCCTTTTCTAAAACCAGCTTGAACATCTGGAAGTTCACGGTTCACATATTGCTGAAGCCTGGCTTGGAGAATTTTGAGCATTACTTTACTAGCATGTGAGATGAGTGCAATTGTGCAGTAGTTTGAGCATTCTTTGGCATTGCCTTTGTTTGGGATTGGAACGAAAACTGACCTTTTCCAGTCCTGTGGCCACTGCTGAGGTTTCCAGATTTGCTGGCATATTGAGTGCAGCACTTTCACAGCATCACCTTTGAGGATTTGAAATAGCTCAACTGGAATTCCATCCCCTCCACTAGCTTTGTTTGTAGTGATGCTTTCTAAGGCCCACTTGACTTCACATTCCAGGATGTCTGGCTCTAGGTGAGTGATCACACCATCGTGATTATCTGGGTCGTGAAGATCTTTTTTGTACAGTTCTTCTGTATATTCTCGCCACCTCTTCTTAGTATCTTCTGCTTCTGTTAGGTCCATACCATTTCTGTCCTTTATCGAGCCTATCTTTGCATGAAATGTTCCCTTGGTATCTCTAATTTGCTTGAAGAGATCTCTAGTCTTTCCCAATCTGTTGTTTTCCTCTATTTCTTTGCACTGATCGCTGAGGAAGGCTTTCTTATTTCTCCTTGCTATTCTTTGGAACTCTGCATTCAGATGGGAATATCTTTCCTTTTCTCCTTTGCTTTTCGCTTCTCTTCTCTTCCCAGCTATCTGTAAGGCCTCCTCAGACAGCCAGTTTGCTTTTTTGCATTTCTTTTCCATGGGGATTTTCTTGATCCCTGTCTCCTGTACAATGTCACGAACCTCTGTCCATAGTTCATCAGGCACTCTGTCTATCAGGTCTAGTCCCTTAAATCTATTTGTCACTTCCACTGTATACTCATAAGGGATTTGATCTAGGTCATACCTGAATGGACTAGTGGTTTTCCCTACTTTCTTCAATTTAAGTCTGAATTTGGCAATAAGCAGTTCATGATCTGAGCCACAGTCTGCTCCCGGTCTTGTTTTTGCTAACTGTATAGAGCTTCTCCATCATTGGCTGCAAAGAATATAATCAATCTGATTTTGGTGTTGACCATCTGGTGATGTCCACGTGTAGAGTCTTCTCTTGTGTTGTTGGAATAGGGTGTTTGCTATTACCAGTGCGTTCTCATGGCAAAACTCTATTAGCCTTTGCCCTGCTTCATTCTGTACTCCAAGGCCAAACTTGCCTGTTACGCCAGGTGTTTCTTGACTTCCTACTTTTGCATTCCAGTCCCCTATAATGAAAAGGCCATCTTTTTTGGGTGTTAGTTCTAGAAGGTCTTGTAGGCTTTTCAATTAGTGGCCAAGTATTTTCTAAACTGAAGTTCCTTAGATTCAGAGAATACCACATTTCCAATGGACACCTGTCATCCACTACTTTTCCTTAGTATAAAAAGACATGTATGAACAGAGCTGGCTCACGAACAGCAGACTCCTAATCTGAAATCTGTGCATGGGTGCTCAGTCATGTATGACTCTTTGCGACCCCATGGCTCCTCTGTTCATGGAATTTTCCAGGCAAGAATAGTGGAGCGGGTTGCCTTTCCTCCTCCAGAGGATCTTCCCAACCCAGGGATCAAACCTGAGTCTCCTGCATCTCCAGCATTGGCAGGCAGATTCTTTACCACTGCGCCACCCGGGAAGCCTGAAACTTGTTGACCCACAGACTAACGAGAAGACAAGCATTAGCCTTCAGAGCCAGAAGTAGCATTAGGCCAGGGCACACCATCCAGGCACAGCAGACCTGTTTCAGAATTTTGAGCCCGAGAAAAATCTCAGATTTTGATTTAACCTATTAAACAAAGGAATGGCATTTAATTACTCTGTTTAAGACTGTATTTACACTTATTCGGCTTTAAAAGTTCTACAAAACTGAGTAAACTTATTGGGATGTAGATGATTAAATCTCTGGCCCAGCATCCACTTTATTCCCTGGATGGAAATACAAGCACAAACACCAATATGGCACACAAATAGACAAAACAAGCCATAAGCCAGCTTACTCCTAAGAGAACTCTCGGCCTCATCCATTCCCCCCACAAGCCTACCGACTCTTGTTTTACAAAGAATTTGAACGCTGTTGATAATACGAGTTCTAGACCAGACAGGGGTGGCAAGAGAGTGAAGGATGCTACTACATAGGTAAGTGAACTGACAGTAAGCATCAGAAGAGGAAAGAGTTAGAGAATGACCCCGAAGCCCATGTTTCCTCCACCACCATCATGGCAGCCTGCCCCCTTAGTAGTTTTTAAAAAGAAACAAACAAACAACTTCAAGTCTTTCTGGATGTACGTACAATATGAATAATCATCTAATTTTTTATATAAGGTAAAACTCTTTTTCAATTAATGAACATTTAATCAATCGATGAATGTTTGCAGAAAGCCTACTATGGGCTTAGCACTCTGCCTGAAGATGGGTGTACAGGTCAATAAGCTATTATTCCCACACCTGGAAGGGCAGATGGGCCAAGTTTCTGGGTGCATTCTCAGGGTGGGATGCAAACGCAAAATAAACAGTTTTTATTTATCTGAAAAATCAATACTGGAGGCCAGAGCCAAAGCAATGAGAAAAAGAAGTAAGAGGAATAAACAGTGAAAATGAAAGACAAAGATGAACCAGGAAAGACAATTTTAACATCTCAGTCTGATAATTAAGTTTTAAGCACTTATGAATGGACCACAGGAAATAAATCTAAGAATGGAACCACAATTTGAAAAATCGTTATTTCTACAAAGAGGAGGAGCCAAACCCATACTTTTTGAAAGTGCTCATATTGTTTTATCTCTTCAATCACAACTGCTAAATGCTAAATGCCGGGATGAAGTAAAAATTCGTTTTTTCACCTGTATGCTCTTGTGTGTGCTTAGTTGCTCAGCCGTGTCCAACTGTTTGCGACCTTGTGGACTATAGACCGCCAGGCTTTTCTGTTCATGGGATTCTCCAGGCAAGAATACTGGAGTTGGGGTAGCCATTCCTTTCTCCAGGGAATCTTCCCAACCCACGGATCAAACGCAGGTCTCCTGCATGGCAGGTGGATTCTTTATTGTCTGTATGCTCTTGGGGCAATCAACACAGAAATTCTGTTTTAAAATAAATATTCAGCTGCCCTTTGAAAGCAGCATAAATAACATAAGCAGGATTTGCTATCATGTGTGCAACATACCCCAAGTGAACATATTGTTGACAAAGACTACCTGAGAAATGAGTAATTACAAAACAGTTGGTCCTTAATTTAGCCACCTCCTATGCCAGTTAATATCAAGTGTTTTACTAAGATCCTGGCCTGACTTCCTTCCCCTGACAGGGACCACGTCAAGCTGTGGTAACCATCTTTCATGCCTTACCATGGCAGGCATACAGAAAACACATTCTGCTTCACAGAGCACGCTGCCCACCAGTGCAAAATACTCCTCCTACTCCAGCGACTAAAAGCCCTAGACAATGCCTTAAAAAATCGTCAATGTTCTAGCCTTAAATACTGATCAGAAAGAAACATTTACAATGGTTACAAGTTTATCAATATGACTGGGTCTTTAAAAAAAAAAAAGCAGTCCAATTTACTTAAGAGAAAACAAGCCAAAACAAACAGTCAAACGCAAAAACTTCCTGCTCTGCCTCTATTATCATCTTGTTCAAGTTTCTGAGGATTTTGCTGTTAGATTGTATATTTGTGTTCTGCCCCATAACATAGGAACTCTGCCAACAGTGGTGCTCATCAGCACAGCTGTCTCCAACTTCAAGTGTTAAGACTCCATGAGAACCCTGTAGCTATTGCAAATTGTTAATATTTTGATCTCTGCAGACACTATCCTGCAGAGGCAGAAAACACAGGCCCCGAGTTTAGACTATTGAGTTTAGACTCTTCCACTTCCCAGTTCCCACAACAGTGATTGGAATCAAAATGGTTTTGACTTTTCCATCACAGATCACCAACACCAGATAGTTCTGCAACCAGTTTCCACGACATGTCAAGGGCTTCAGGTGAAACATGGGAGTTTCTCAGAAGGAGGCTTATACACACCCTGGAGAATTCCATGGACAGAGGAGCCTGGCAGGCTACAGCCCATGGGATAGCAAAGAGTCGGACACGACTGTGTGACTAAGTTAACCAAATACAACAATTATAATTACTGTATTTGTCAGCAGGGACAAAACAACATTTTAAAATAATCAGACTCATTTTTTTTTAACTTAATAGATCTTTATTAAAAGCAACCACAATGTGCCCAATGGTATTAGGCCAACAAGTAGAAAACTAGGCAACAGAAGTAACCCTGAATCCCAAAAGCCCATATTTTGGGACAGATGTAGCTGTGTATAATAAGCCCAACTCTAAATGGTGATAACTGTCATACAGTGTGGAGGGAAAGTGCTATAAAGAGTCCACAATTTTTCCTTAGGGACTGAGGAAGAGGGAAGTCCAGGAGAACCTCAGAAGAGGAATGACTCAGGGTTAGTAGCAGGGGAATGAGCAGAATTTCATGTGTTGGAGAAGGAAAGAACATTCCAGAACAGATAGCATGAGCGAGTGGACCATTGAGAAGAACAGTTTTGATATTGATACTGATCCACTTTTTATATATGTTATTGGTTAAAGGGATCAGAAAGCAGAGGGAATCAACTACAGCTGGAAAGGAAGTAGCATCTGTTAAGATCCCTGTGGAAACAAACCCAGCAGATGGAGGTTAGTGAATGCCCACCACCTACCAAGACTATAACCTCGCAGTAGGCTCTTAACTTTATACAATGGCGATGTCTTTTTACACAGTAACAATAACAATATCCTGGCTTATAAGCTTGTCAAAGGTCTTTCCAAGTTTTTTGTTTTGTTTCGCTTTCAAGATTTTCTAAGGAAGAGACCAAGATTCCAGTTCTTAGTCGCCTCCAGGAATCTATTCTGGTAGAGCAGAAACACACCTACTTTTTTAAGGCTAAGGCAAAGAGAATGGATCGATACTTGTTGCATTGTGTCTAATTTCCACAACTCTTACTTCAATAACTATAGAGCTAACATTCCAGTAATAATCAACTCTGAATTCACATTCCTTCCATTATCTTAAGGTGTAACAAGACCAAGTTTACTTAAATTCACTTTAATTCATTATGTGTCTCATAGCATTTTCAGGGAAGATAAGGGAAGTGAAAAAAGTTACGGCAATGACAGGATGTCACTAATTCAGAAGAATTAGAGACAGTATGATTGGCAGAAACGGTCTGAGCTTTGAAGTCAGAATGACTAAGGCTGGCCACCCTCTGCCCTTCTGAGATAGCACCTTGTGGTGCTTGAAAACACAGTCCTTCCTGAGACAGCCTACTAGTGTTATTTAACCTCTCTAGGTCTTGATTTCACCCCTCCTATAAATGGATGTAATAAAACCATAAGGGCTTCCCTGGAGATTCAGTGGTAAAGAAGCCGTCTGCCAATGCAGGAGACACGAGTTTGATCCCAGGTTGAGAGGATTCCCTGGAGAAGGAAATGGCAACTCACTCCAGTATTCTTGCCTGGAGAATCCTGTGGACAGAGAAGTCCACAGGGTGGCTAAAGAGGCAGACACGACTGAGCGACTAAACAAACAAAACCATATACAGCATAGAATTGTTGAAAAGACTAAAGGAATAAAGTGCATAAAAAATATTTGCTGTCTTCGGTAAGAAATGTAAGCTTCCTCATTGGTTAAAAGGGGTAACACCTCCTTCACATGGTTATTTGAAAGTGAGACTGTAAGAAACCTATCTTGGTGTCCAGCGATGAGCCAACACCAAAAACCTGTGTTATTCCTAGTGTGTGCTGTAAGCTTTACACAGGCTAGCTCATTTAATTCCCACAGCAACTCCACAAAATCAGTAGTATTTATTCCCATTTTATTCACTCAGATAAAAGCAAAGTGAGATACATCAGTAACTTGCCTTGGATCAGAAGGTGACCAAATGGCTAAGCCTTGAGCCATACGTTACAAATGCATTTAAAGCAGGATCTTTGGCCTTTGGCTGAAATAACCAGTTAGACATTTTTCAGTCAGTTGAGACTGAGAGTAAAGACATCAGGGAATTATTCTTCATTCTGTGAAGTGTAATCATTGTCTTGTGGTTTCACATAAGAGTATGCTCATCTTTAGGAAAGTAAGCTCAAGTATTTGAATATAAGAGTTCTAATGTCTAATTTCTTTGAAATGGTTCAGCAAAAAATATTTAAGCTTTTTAAGTTTTTTTCCCAAATGGGAAACCTTTCAACATTAGGGAAAGTATGAGTGAGGGCGGAGTTATAAATCCATCCTCAGCAAGATGTGTGTTGCCGAGAAGGGTTCATCAACAAAATAGAAAGCTGAACAGTAGCTGAGTGGCTCTTGAGTTACTGCTCCTCGAGAAGAGTTTCTTTATTTTGTCTGAAAATTTCCAAATCATTCATAGCTATGATCCAGTGATTTAAAGATACAGACGAAACACACACGATTTTAAATTTTTTTTTCCATTTTCTCTGTACATAGGGCCACTTTCAATAATTTATTGAATTATTTTAATTATCTTTAATTTTTAAATTATCTTTAATTTTTCACTTATTGAAAAAATCTGTACAGTTATAAATCTTAACATGTGTTTCTGTCTGGAGAGGGACAGAAGGGTCAGGGTACTTTTTATACTGAAGCTATTGTTTAGGACCATCAGCAAAAAGAGCTTTACTAAATTTATGAGCATATATTCATTAGAGAAGAATTTTAAAAATGACATAAAAACATTAGAAGACAAAACATATATTTTTTAAAATCAAGCACGACTTTATCACTTGCAAGGTTCTGATTTATTGCTAAATGTAATATATTTAAATACCTGTATTGTTTAATAAAAACCTTAAATATATGTGGGCTATCAGGAAGATCTGTTTTACCTAAGACACAAATATATCTCCCTTAAGTTTCCAGTTTGATGTCACTTCCTTATAACACACCTTGCCTACTTCAAAAAGGTATCTGAGGAAGCTCAAACATAAAAACCATTAGAAGAGAAAACAGAAAATAGACTGAAATGCATAGAGAGGAGTGGTAAATAAATCTAGCAAAAACCTAAGCTAATATGGCTACCATAACCGAGCAAAAATTTTAGCTCTGAGCTTGAGACAGTGGTAGTAAAAAATAAAACAAAACAGAAAACCAATCACAGCAAGCCCTGTAAGTCTGACAGAAACGTTCTTCTGGGCACCAGCATTTAAAAGGAATTTTTCAGATGGGCCATTACATAAGAATGATGAACCATATAATGGACAGTATCCACAAATGGCAGTTTTTACAGCCCATGCAGCCCATTTTCTTACCAGGCATTTCTTGTCTCATGACAAGGTCATTGCATTAAAAGTAATTCAGAGAAGGCCATTTCTGCAGCGGGCTAAGGCGCCACAGCTTTCTGATTCTCTAACTGAAACCAGAACCTATCCTCAAATATCCATTGTCTCAACTGGGTTTCTGACAGCAGTAGGGACAGCCAGTTCCATGCCGAACTACTCTGAAAGCCTGGAAGAGAAATATTTATTTTTTGCTGGTGATTCCACCTGAAATTCCTTTGCTTTGGATATCAGATGGGATAGGATACAAAGCTGACCTGCTGCCCTAGAAAGAAAGCCGCCAGGCCAGCATCCTTGAGGAAGGGAGGCAAGGAACCCCAATGTAGGGTGATGAACTAATCAATCTCCAACAAGCCTTGAGCAGGGCAACCTTCCCTTCCTGCTACTACTGCTATTTGTGTGTGCAGGGACAAACAAGGACCCATAAAAATACCTGTTTATTATTAATAGTCGTGTCCAAAAGAGGGCAAGGCCCAGCAGCATATTCCTTCCCCCACCCCGTATTTCAGCCCTAGAAGGGCAACGTTTTTCATTTTACCATTTCAAGATACAGTCTACGAAGGCCAAGCAAAGGTCTAACATAGCAAGACCAACAGATGTGGTGGGACATCAGACATGCACACCAGGTAAGATCATCTCAGGCTACTTAGGGGACAGGTGTCCTAAGACGGGTGTCTGGCAGACTAGGGGTTACTGCAGCCAAAGCTCCCTGGGGACCCAGAGAAAGGAAATTCCCTTTCTCAAACACCTACTCTCCTAACACCCCCTCCCGCCCAACCCAGCGAGAGCAGACGCCAAAGGACAACGGGGCACTAAAAAAAAAAAAAAAAAAGTGAGTAGATGCTTATAGCACAGCATTCTATCACCTGCTGCAAGACAAGCCCTCCCCGCTGGCTAGCCCTGAGTCACTTCCCCTCTCCGCATCGGGTCTCAATGCTCGCGGGGGCAAAAGACCCGCGGCCTCTGGCGCTGGATACCCGCAGCCCCCAGGTCGGCGCAGACAAACGCTGGGCCTCCCTCTAGGCAAGTTCTCGTGGCTGCCGACCGGCTCTCTGCGCCCCAGCCAGCGCCTCCGCTACCTTGGCTAATGGCAGCTCTGAATGAAAGGAGCCGAGACAGGCTCCGGATTTATGAATGTGTAGGGGAGGAGGGGAGAGATATCATGTGACAATAAAGGAGAGCGTCTTATTCACAAAAAAAAAAAAAAAAAGTGGCTGTGGCGGGCACAGCCACTGAGCAGCAGCGGCCGCCGCGATGCGGTGACCGCTCGGACCCGAGGCCGACGATCTCAGGCACCGGGCCCGGCAGCCCAACCTCTAGCCGCACCCGCGATCGGAAACGCCTCGGGCGCTGGCAGAAGAAAGGCAAAGCCGCCTAGGCGGCCGCAGGGCCGCGGGAAGCTGCACCTCGGCCAGGGGCTGAAGGAAGACACGGGTCCCGCGAGGGGAGGTGGGTCCGCCGGAGAGCCCCTCCAGCGAAGAGCCCCGAGCTTTGTTCGCCTCGGGCCCGCGGGCCGAGCACGCACTCCTGTGCACGCGCGCACATAGAGATATACACAAAGATATACACATAGACACACAAAGATACACACACAAGGGCCCCGCAGCGCGCTGCTCCGCAGGCCCTCCCCCGCCGCACACCCTCGGATCCGCCCCCCGAGCAGCCCGGACCCCGCGGGGCGCCAGTCCGCAGCCGGCCAACGCGTGCACACACACGCACACGCACCGCGGGGCCCCAGGTCTGCTCCAGCACGCCGGCCCGCGCGGGGACCAGGGTGCACGCAGACCCTAGCGCAACCCGCGCCCAGTTCTCCCTTAGCTCCGCAGTGTTTTTTATGAATGAAAATGTGGTATGCAAATGAGAGCGATTCAAGAAAACGACATGGCGGAGCCTGGGCCCCAGTGGGCTTCCGAAGGGACCGCGGGGCTAGCGGAGGGGGCGGGAGAGTCACAAAAGTCACCGGGTCAAAACCCACCGACCCCTGGAAGCCGGAGCGGGGGTGTCAGGTGTTCAGCTCCCGCCGCTGAGGATCTCGAGAGGAGGGGTGATTTGAGTCCCCGGAGAGGGAGCGGGGACCTCCCGGAGGTCACCCGCGCGCCCTTGGCCCCCGCAGCGGCCACCAGCCCGCCGACCCAACGCGTGCCCCCTCCAGCCTGCAGCAGTTTTTGCCCCTTCCTCACTTCATCAACAAGGGGGGAAATCTCGCGTCCCACACCCCACAGACCAGCGAGTCGCTGCACCCCAAGCCAAGTTCACCTAACCAGCGTCCCCGCCCGTGTCCCAGCTCCGGCCCCCACGCTGCCCTCGCGGGGCACCCTCGTCCCACCCCGCGGCCAAACTTACTCGTCCGGGTGTGTTTCTTCGGTCATTTTCCTGTTCACCTAGACGCCTGTCCCGCGGCGGGCAGCTCTGCTCCCTTCATCTTCCTGTCCGCTCATCCCCCCCTACCCCCCTTCTTCACATCTCCGGAGATCGCCTGATTTGGTTGGGGGGAGCTGCTAGAGATGAAGGGGGCGCCGCAGAAGGCAGAAGGGGAAGCAGGGCGACAGGAGCGCGGGGTGAGGTCTGGGAGAAGGGGTGCACAGGCAAGCTTCGCGGGGCGTGAGCGCCGCAGGGCCGAGGGGCAAGGCGGGCGGGGGCTCCGAGGGCTCGGGAGCGGGCGGAGCGGAGAGATTTGGGCAGGGGACGGCGGTAGGGGAGAGGAGGAGAAAACAAGCGCGCGGTGGAGCGGCGGGGACTGCTGAGAGCAGGAGAAGAGGGCCGGCCGCGGGCGGGGGCTCGGCCCGGGGTTGCCCCCGGGGGGCTGGGCCAATCACGGTTCCGGGGAGCGCTCGGCGGCCAGGGGAGCTGCGCCTGGAAGGCGGTGCAGGGTGCCCCGTCCGAGCCCCATCTCTCGACTCTACCGATTTACTCCATATTGGATTCTCACCACCACCAACAGGAGGAGGAAGTAGGGCGGAAGCGATGACGTCTTCCCAGCGGCCAGAGGTGGTGGAGTGCAAAAAGCTTCCTACTTGCGACCGAAAAAAAAAAAAAAAGGAGGAAAAAAAAAAAACTTTGTCCGGCCTACTGAGCATGCCCGACTTCCTTCCCTCCCTCCCCCACCCCCCCAAGTCCCTCCCGGCTTCCACTCTCTGAGGAGCCCCGGAGCGGAGTTGTTTGCGCCGCATTTAACTCCGGATCCTCCCGCGTTAGCGCTCCGGGTTTTAAGATGCCCGAGAGGAGGGAGGAGGTGGCAGCGGGGGACTCGCACACATCTGGCCTCCGGTTGGTTCCCTCCCTCCTCCCAAACCCCTGGATTAAAATTCGGAGGGAAGAGGAGGAGGGGGAAGACAGGGAGCTCGGGGGGGGGGGGGGGGGGTGACCGGAGGGTTGGTGGCTCTCGGAAGACCAACTAACCCCCACCTTGGGTCGGGAGGGTGGGGGCAGAACAGGTGCATTTGCCAAGATTCTGAATGGCAGAGGCTTTTCAGTTTCACGTGAATCTCAGGATCTCTTTTCTTGGTAGGGGCTTGGGCGTTTTTAAGGAATCATTATTTGTACATAGAAAAAAAAAATCCAACAGAAGCCAGGAGCGTTTGCATTCCAGTAGAAATGAAGGATTTTCCCAGGTTAAAATGCAAACCCAAATATGTTTTTTAAATTATTCGGTAAATCTCAAGTTGGTGGAGGATGGTCCTTCTCCTAGGCCCTTGAATGCCACAGTTTCTGGCCCAGAGGTTGCCAGCTCCATGGACTTTGGCACAGTGAGATGGGGAGCCCTGCTTCCGCTCTATCTCCCCTTTGTTTTTAAATTAATTTCGTAACCTGGCCTGGGACCATGCGCCAGGATAGGCCCGTACTTTTTAACACAGCACTGTCTAGGCAAAGGGCAAGCAACCTGCACAACTGTGCCAGTATCTTTGCTTGGCTTGATGCTCTGCTGTTGCAGTCTTGAAATTCTTAATGGTGTTTAAACTAGGGGCTTCACATTGCTACTTTGCAGGGATCCCAGAAATTCCATAGCCAGTGAATATTTCTTTCTGGGGTCTTGCTAGGGAGCAAGAGATATAGTCTCGGTTCCTTCCTGCTCTCCAAGCACTTTTATATTCTCCTGAATGTCCCAAGACACTACACAAAAATTGTTAACTTAATGGCAATCACTGAATCAATTATGAGAAGACTACACCTCAAATGTTGCTTAGGTAAAGGGTATATGTATGCATTTGGAGAATCACAGTACTCTGAAGAAAGTTAAGAGTTTTCACCTTGAGTCAAGGGAAAACTAGTGGTTTACCCTAGGCTTTGTGTTCATCTTAACCATGATCTTTGTGGACACAGATTGGGGTTAAACCCAATCAACCACTCCATGCTAAGTGCTGGTATGTGGTGCTAAAAAGGGCACTAGACAGGGGAGGAACACCTAGGTTCTGGTTTCCTCCTAGCAGCCCCGAGACCCTGAGTGAGGCTTTTAGCAATTCTTCAATTTCTTTATAAAACAAGGATAACAAGGCCACGCTTGTCTTTCTCAGTCTTTGAGACCACTGAGGGTCTATGAGAAAGCATTGAACAAAGCAAGACATTGGCATCTAAATCCCCATTAGGCTAAGGCATCTACCCAGTTCTCACCTTTGCCCATTTGTTGCTTTTCTCAGCAATGTTTGAAAGAAGTCCTATTCAGTCATTCCTGAACTTCCAGGAACATGGACATTTGTCTTGTCAGAAATATCCACCCAATGGGCGTCAGCCTCTAGTTCAGAGTACTCAAATGACAAGGTGACAGGTGAGATGATTATTTTCTGCAGGTAGGCAAGCTGAATCTGTGTCATTACAACTCATTCATCCAGCTCCCTGCTAATAACAGTGAATGACTGGCCCAACCCAGAAGCAAAAGAAAACATTCCAAGGTCCAAGAGTCACCAAGTCCCAACGTGGATGTGCTGCTGCCAGACTCCAGCAGGTCCTTAAGTTCTCTGAGCCTCACACTGTTCTGTAGTAACAAGGTAATATCCGCAACATAGAGTTGTTGGAGGATTAAATGGCTATAAAATGAAGGCACTGTGTTAAGCACACTGCAAATACAAGATTAACGGCAACCCTTTCTTCCCTTTAGCCAGTGGATTATCAAATGCTCTCCCTTTCACTCCTGGTCCTTTATATTCCTCTAAAGAAAACCTTCCAATTTTTGCCTTGTTCATTACTCAAAAGGAATCTTTTTTTGATGAAAATATCCCAAGCAGGTCACCCCTCCCGCATCAATCTCTTAACTATGACTGGCAGCTCCGAGAATAAATGGCGGTATTGAGTGAATAACTCAGATGTTTACTGATCTGAATACCAGGGTGTTATCAAAGGCTACTGGATAGTTACCACAATAGGGGATATCACGGATTCAGGGTTTTAATGACATTGCTGAAAAGGGCTAAATACCCACATCCCTGTCTCGCCCCGACAAACAGCAAAATAAGGAGCAGGCAAGCCAAGGGTGTCTCGTACAGTGTGTCAAAAGTAATGTCGATCTGCTCACAACTTCAGGGTAACCCAGCGGAGTCTCCCGTAGGACCCCCACCTACTCGCCTCCGAACCCGAGTCCGGAGCGGCGGAGCACCCCCTCCCGAATCCTCCGGGCCGGCCGCCCGGAAAGCCCGGAACCCGAGCGACCCTCGGCGGCCTCGGGACGGGCATGCTCAGTACACCCGCAGTGCTGGTTTGAATCGGAAGCCGGCCTCGGCCCCCGCCCCCTCCTGCCCCGCAGGGGCGCGGGGAGAAGCGGACATTTTCTCCTCCACAATCCGCTCTCTCTTGTCCTTCGCCCCCTTTCTGCGTCCTCCCACTTCTCGCCCGTCGGAGTCCGACAGCGCGCGGGTGTAGATCACTCGGGAGTGGGCTGGTGATAGTGACTCCCTTCGCCCTCCCCCAGGGTTAGGGGGGTTGCAGGGTAGGGGGTGGTTAGGGGAGGACTCCACTGTGCCCTAAGGTGGTTTGTGCCGCCCGACCGCGGCCCTCAGGAGCCCCCCCACTGCCGCAGCGCCCCCTGCTCCCCACCCCGCGAGGCGTGCGCAGCTGCGCCCCGCCTGTCCTCAGCTCACCCTCATCCTGCCCCTTCGGTATTTCTCAATGACCGGCGCTCGGAGGACACTTCCGACCCGGGAGGGAGCGGGTATCATTAGCGCCAGCTTTATCAGTTCCTTCCGGTCTGCCGGGAGCCCAGCCTTGCGCGCAGCTTGGCCGCGCCCTGGGCTCTCGGGTGCCTTTATTTTTCTGTTTAAACAAGCAGCCGTGTGTGCCGGGGTGTGCCAAGACGAATGTGCAGCCCGGCTGCTGCGCCCTCCCCCCCACCAGACCCGCCGGCCGGAATGGAAACCCAAGCTCTCTCGTAAAGAAGGGGATGATGCAAACTTAGAAACTGACCCGGCGTCCGGGAACGATGCCCCTGCGGGGCGCGGCGTCCCAGTCCCGGCATGAATGGCTGAAGCCCGATTGCATAATCCGCGCGGTATAAATAGCCGGCGGGCGGGCCGCTGACGCGCTCGCTGGTCCCGTTATCGTGAATACTTCATCCCCGATGCGTTCACTCCCGGGTCATTATCCCTTTCAGCTACAAGGCTGGGATTTTAAATAACAGAGATGAAAGTCTCTCATCCCTGCCTCCCTGCTCCCTTGAGTTCATGTATTATGAATGAAACCTCGCTGCTTCCTGATGGCTCACTTCAGGTAGGGGAGAGACTAAGTCAAGGCAGCGGTCCACCGAACCTCGTGTGTGTGTGTGTGTGTGTGTGTGTGTGTGTGTAGAGACTAAGTCAAGGCAGCGGTCCACCGAACCTCGTGTGTGTGTGTGTGTCCCGGAGGGAGAGAAAGCAAGAAATGATTGACAGGGCTGGGCAGTCGTCTCATCGAGAAAACGTAACCGCTGATGGTTTGCCTCTGGAGTTTCGGTTTACAACTCTACAGCCTCATTGTAAGGTAGATTATGCAAAGGGTCTTTTCGGCTGTGGCTGCTCACTCGCCTTCGCCTCTGAGAAGTGCTGCTTCAGTCAGAGGAGCTGGTTCCCTTTCTCCTCGGAGGCAGCAGACATCCCTGACTGTAAAAGCCCTGGGGACCTCTGAGGTCTGGAAGGAAAGCAGTGCCACGGGTCAGTTTAGCCACTCTCTTGTTTCTTAGAAGCTTCTGCTATGTACAAAGATGAGGAAGTACAAAAACTTATTCCTCCCAACTGTATTTCACAAATACTTGGTTGTTTTAAAAATGATAGTGTGCAGAGGGTATTTTTTTTTTTTAAACCCTTTCTCTTAAACACCAAGTTTCAACTTATTTTCTCAAAATAAAATGACTGGCTCTTCACCAATGCGTTTCCCGTAAGTGAAAGGCCGTGGCCTGGTCATTATTTTTCAAACCGGAGACTCATTGCTCCAACCTGGATTTAAAATGCCAGGTCCTTTGTGACGCTTTGGGATTATAGGGGACCAGGAACCCAGGGTCCTGCCCTCCAAGGTTTTCTGTCAGGTGAGGCAACAGTCCTATACAGAAAACATTAGGGCAATGGCTGACGCCTCTAAAACATGAGGTTAGCAGGAGAGAAAGCAGAGGGCAGGGAAAGGAAGGCTGCCCAGAAGAAGGGGTGTCTGAGCCACATCCGGAAGGAAGGTGAGACGGTGTAGATAACTGACAACCCGGTGAACCCAGAAGCCCCAAGATATGACAGGGTGGGGAGCCAGGGTAACAGAAAGGCTGAGAAGGATGGATCTGGGAGGCAACAGAGGTCATGCTTAAGGAGGTTAGACTATCTTGAAGTCTTGAAATCTTTTGTAGCAGGTTCACAGCTGAGCTTTGTCCAGTCCCAGCTCTTTGCAGTGGCACCTTGGTTGCACAAACATAGAGTCATTGGGCATCCATTGTCTGGGGTTTGGAAACTGATAGCCCCACGGTCAATAAGGCTCCAGATAAATTCTGTTTTTGCTTACCTTTTTTCAAAAAAAAAAAGAGAATCTAACAGTTTAAAATCAGACCATTTCACATAAAAATCAAGATTTTTGGCTCCTCTTAAAAAATACTCCAAAGATGCGGGAACTATGAGTGCCAAATTCTTGCTTGGTAACAGTTAACTCTTGGTGAATGGCGGCTGGCCCGTCTGTTGGGCTTCTGGCTCCTGTAGGCATTTGAATTTTTGACTCTGACAGAAAAGAACCCTTTGTGACTGCATCAAAGCCCCACTCTGAGACCCAAAGTAGACCAAGCTTGGCAATAAGTACACAGCATTTTACATGAGGATCTCCTGGCCTCTTGGAAGGAAAGATACCAATCTTCAATCTCCTACTCCAAGACTGTTATAAATTAGGCCAAATAATAAAATGGATTAGAGTGAGCTCAGTCAGAGTCCAGTGGCAGGGAGGCAATGAGGCCTCTAAAACAACACTTATCCCCAGCTCAGGCTCTGTTTCTGGGGAACTCAACCCAAGATCTCTGCCAACAGGGCAGCTGAGGTTCAAGTGATCCACTGGAAAACTCCCCAACTGGAATCATGTTTATACCCCAAACTTATGGAGCAGCATATGTAAATTACATAAGACACTTTAAGCCCAGGGAATGTTAGACTCAGGTTTACATTATTAATAGATTACTCCAGGCATGGAGAATGGTTTGCAGGAAGCAAAGGCTGGTTAGGGAGAAATTTTCTTCTTCCATGAGAGAAATAATAATGCATGACAAAGCACAGTGGCTTTGGCCATGGAGATGGAAAATAATTCCAAAGACACAAGTGGGATGGAAATGAGTTGGCTTTCTGACCTATTAGATATGGAGACTAATGGAAAGGTCTGGGATAACTTCCAAGTTGTTGACTTGGGAAATTGGATGTATCTTAGTGTCTTTAACATGATTAGGGTAAAAGGAGAAGGGTTTGGTCACCAGACAGTTGCTACCACTCAACTCTGAGACCAACTAAGTATGTCGGGGATTGAGGGATATAAAGGGAAGCTAGAACATAGGAAAGCAGAACCTCGAGATAGAAATGGAGGGACAGTTCCCTAAGGACATCATTTGTGCAACTGGAGTCAACCTTGCCTGAAGCTTGAGGATGATCTTGACTTTTTAGATCAAGTTGGGCTTCTGTCACTTCCAGCCAAAATAATTCTAACTACCGAAATAGAAAGCCATATTTAGGAGAGTGAGAAAGATTGAGAGGAACTAAGGAATGGAACATAAGGGAATTTTAGAATGTATGTTTGCAATTTAACATAGGGACATCTGGGGTCAGTGCCAGGGAGTTTCACAGAGATTCTGATTTAATAGAACAGACTTCTCCCAGGAAGTTAGTCAACATTTTATGAGTTGTACCAGCCTCTCTTTTTGGCCTCAGCTTCCCATTGTCACCACCCTATTTCCCATCTCCAGTTCCCTTCTGATTCTGAACCTCATGCCTCATTTTTCTGCATTTATTCTCCAGCCCCTTTCTTCCGTAAAGCTCGTAACTGAGAAAGGATGTTTCATAATATAAAAGAACATAAACTTGTAGAATTGGAAGAAAATGAAAGATCATATGTTTGTAGCAACTGTGGCTCCAATAAACCAAACATTCTACCCAAGCTTTTTGGAATGGGTAAAAGGAAAAGAGGAAAACAAAATTCGGTAAGATATGGTCCCTTTATTAGTTAGCTTTTGCTGTGTAACAAACCACCACAAGGGACTTCCCCCGCTGTTCACTGGTTAAGTCTCCCTGCTTCCACTACAGGGGGTGCCAACTTGATCCTTGGTGGTGGAACTAAGATTCCGCGTGCAGGGCAGCATGGCCAAAAATCAAATAAACATTTTATTATCTCATCAGTCTCTAGTTTTTCGACAGAGTGACTGCTCTAACCTCAGCCAGCTTAGCTAGGGCTGGATGAGCCAGGAAGGGCTCTCCTGTATCTGGTGATTGGCAGGCCGACTGGTCTAGCCTGAGCTGGAGGAGTTCATCTCTGCTCCACGCCATCTGTTATCCTCTAGAAGGCCTGCCCAGACTAGATCATATGGTGGGGGTGGCAGGGTTCCCAGATCAGCAAGAGGGCAAACCCCAAAGTGCATGCATTTTTCAAGCCTCTGCTTGCATCACATTTGTTAATACTGTCTCATTAGCCAGAGAAGTCACACAGCCAACCCAGAGTCAAAAGTCAAGAAAGTCAAGTCTCCTTCCTGAAGAGAAGAGGAGCAGAGTCACATGGCAAGGGATGTGCATACAAGGATGGGAAGAATCTGTAACCTTTTTATAGTCTACTTCAATCTCTAACCCAAATTTCACAATCAGAGAAGGATAATTATAATAATAATATACATTGATCACACATATATGGTTTATAATGATTTATATAAATATATGATAAATATTAGAAAATATATGACTAAATAAATATTTTTAATATAAGTATTATGTCTACATATAGGTATCCTATTTATGTATAGGAGTACTATTGATGGGATTAACTTCTGCCTTTACAATCATTGATTTATAGCTAAGTGACTAAGAGTGCTTAATATTTAATAGATTTGTGCATGCTATAAAACTTTTCTCAATAATTTAGCAAATAAAGAGAGACCTTATGAACTTATGCTTTTCCCTTCTTCCTCAGCATGAAAAGCCTGTCTCTGATATGCCTTTCTTCTTAAAATAGGTATATCCCTAAAGAGATCTAGACAATTGAAATGTTTGTTAAAAAAAAAGCAAAAACACCAAACACATATAAAAAACACTAGGGAAATTTTATTTATTTAAGGTTACTATAGTTGGAATAATTTGGCAAAGCAAAAAATCATCCCTTAATTTTTCATTATGTTAACTCAGATTTTATGCACCGTTTTGGAATTAAAGCAAGGCTTTATACTTTTTTGATGGTGGAAGAGGTGGTGCTCTTGATGGGGAAGTAATGATGAAAAGTTGAAAGGTAGTGGTGAAGGTAGTGTGAAGGTGGTGGAACTGATGGTAGTGGAGGTGATTATGATGATTATAGAAATCATGGTGGTGGAAGGATCTGAAATAAAACCCTTCAGTTTGCTGTAAGTTTCCCTGTGGTCCTCTTGTCAGATCCCAGATGTACAGACAGCTGGGCAAAGGCACCAAAGAAAGGAACAGAAAAACAGTTAAGTCAGAGAAGAGAAGCAGATAAAGGATAGGATAAGATGCCCTGTAGGCCAGGCAACTTCCCATGATGCCAGGAGAGGAAACCAAATACTCTTCGCCTCAGTCAAGTATCACTTGCTCCAGGGAGGCCTCTGTCCTCTCCTCTTAGCTGGGCTAAGTGCTCCCTCTGTTGTGTGCTCTCATCATCTTCTGTCCTAGAGCTCTTCACAGCTTCTGTAATTTGATATCTGCTTGTCTCCCAAGCTCATGGAGAGCAGAGAACACATCTTTTTCTCTTTTATCCAGTAGTCACTCTGGCTACAATTGTTGTTTAGTCGCTTAGTATGTTGAACTCTTCGGGACCCCATGGACTGCAGCACGCCAGGCTTCCCTGTCCTTCACATCTCCCGGCGCTTGCTCAAACTGATGTCCATTGGATCAGTTATGCCATCCAACCATCTCCTCTGTCATCCCGTTCTCCTCCTACCCTCAATCTTTCCCAGCATCAGGGTGTTTTCTAATGAGTGGGTGCCCTGTAATACATACTGAGTAAGTGAATGACAAGTCATCATGTCTTGCCTTCTTTCTTTCCCTCTAAAAGTGCATTTTGCTCCATGGCATCAAAGAAAATGCCGTTCTGAGTGACTCCTTGTGTGTTGCTGGCCTAGCTTTCTGGTTTCAGATAGGGGCTGGGAAGGTCCACAGTTGAACAGTAGTATATTGATAAAATCATGGAGTACTCAAGTTGAAAGAACATTAAAGAACCACCTGGTTTAAGATGAGGAAACTGGGAACCAGATAAGCCAAGGGACTCCATTAAGACCACACAGATAGTCAGGGTCACATCCAGAACCATACCTCAGGAACTCCAAGTCCAAATTCCATAACTAAGGTGCCTTTGGTGGAATAATACAGGATCTACGCTTGGCACTTAGTTCTAGTTATGGTGATGGAGGCATTGTTGCTTATTGACATGGAAGCTCATTCCTGAAGGGGAAAATGAAAAGTCGCTTTTGGCTCCCCAAAGACTACTCAGGGAGCTGTACATTTTTATCTTGCATTTTTGCTCACCTTAAATTCTGGGCACTGCTGGTCTAAGGCAGTGATGGTAATCCCTTTCTCTAGTTCTTGGTTTAGGGTGGCCATGGTTTTTTCTTTTAACTGAGTGTTTTGTGTTTTTTTTTTTACTGTTGTTCCTTACACTGAACTGCCCAGTAAAATGAAAGGTATCTGCTTGGGAAATTCTGGGAAAGATTTGAATCTATGAACAAAAGAGAGATATGTGGTTAGAGGGAGTGCTCCCCTCTACCAGTGATGTTCAGCGCTCCCAGGAGGTGAAAACCAAAATAGTCAAAGAGCTGACCAGGAATCCAAAAGTTGCTGAGCTCCTGAATTAACCAGACTTGGAACTCACCTACCTCTGGACTCGAGGTTATGTGTAATAGTACATCCTTGTTATTTAAGCCACTTTTTACCAGTACACATGAGATGGTTGGATGGCATCACCGGCTCAATGAACATCAGTTTGAGTAAATTCCGGGAGCTGGTGATGGACAGGGAGGCCCGGCATGCTGCAGTCCATGGAGTTGCAAAGAGTTGGACACAACTGAGCGATTGAACTGAACTGATAGGTTGTGTGCTCATAACATGTGATGGTTTATTCCATTGTTATTTGTGATTATAAAAGTAAGCCCTATTCACTGTACAAATATTTGAAGTGCAAATAAATATTGCAAGGAAAATAACATTTCAATAATCCTACCTCCTCGGTATAACCCCTGTTAATATTCTGAATGTGTATCTTTAAAGACTTTTTTCCTTTATATAGTATATATTTTAATAAAATACAATATGTATTTTAACAAAAATAAGATCATACTAAACATACTCTTTTGTAGACTCTTAACAAAAACCTCAGTGATAATATGCATATGTTCAGAACCCTAAATGTCTCATACATGTTTTCTAGAAAGCAGCTATGAGTTGACATCATTCTCTTCAGTCTTAATGCACATATATATAGATGTAAGAATAGTTGGCAAATAATTGACAGCAAGAACAATAGTTTTGTATAAATTATTTTATTCTTGAGTCCCTACTGTAACCCTTCTAAACTAGTACCTTAGCATTTATAACAAATATTGAATCCATTTGAACTGACCTTTTCACCAACTAAATCATAAGTTTCTGGAGGGAATAGGAAAAGCTGTGACCAAATTAGCTAAGTTCTATACACACCTGTCAGAATGTGTAATACATGCACAGTACTCAGAAAATATTTATAGAATGAAAAAAGAAAAAACCGCCTGTATCATTTTTGTTTCACAACTAACAATAAATAATCTGTAAGCAAATTTACGTCGTCGTTTGCATTGGAATTCTCATTTCACACCAGTTAACACAATGATAAACATCACAAAAGGAACAAACATTATCATCAGCAACATCATCATAAATCTTTTAATAGCCTGGACTTGAAGGTTCTGCCTAAAGTCTGTCTTCTAATTCTGGACTCAAATTTTAACCATTAACCTTTTACCCAACACCAAAGAGTTTAGGGGATTCCCCCGTGGCTCAGATGGTAAAGGATAAGCAGAAAAACCATCAGATACTCCAACATATCAAACCTGATATTTTTGGTTAGCAGATCTTTTAAAATGCTGGTAGCAGATTAAATGTGTTCATTTTTATCTCAGTACTTGCTCTCACATAGCTGTATAATCTCTACTTTCCTATCTCTTCTTCCTCATTTCCATTCCTTCCTACACCTACCATAGTCTAGCTTTTGTTCTCACCACTTCACACAAGCTGCTCTGAGGTTTGTTGTTGGTGGTGGTCACTGGGGGCTCAGTGGTAAAGAATCCACCTGTACTGTAGGAGCCGCAGGAGATGCAAGTTTAATCTCTGCATTGGCAAGATCCCCTGGAGAAGGAAATGGCAACCCACTCCAGTATTCTTGTCTGGGAAACCCCATGGACAGAGCAGCCTGGCAGGCTACAGTCCACCAGGTCATGAAAGAACTGGACACGATCTAGCAGCTAACCAACAACAAAACTTCACACAAGCTGCTCTAAGGTTAGATCTCTTTATCTGATTGCTAAATCTGGCGATCTTTCTTCAGTATTGATTGGTCACCTAACCTAGATGACTACATCCACCTTCTTGAAACTCTTCCTCCAGCAACTTCCACACTGCCAACTTCTGATTCCTCTTTACTTCTCTATTTATTCATTTATTTAGTGAAATATATCACCGAGCAGCTAAGTGTTATTATAAGAGTATGCAGTAATGTTAACAATCCTGGCCTCTACTGAGAGCTTCCCAAGTGCCGGGCAATATTTTTAAATTTTAAACTACATGTATGAACTCAATTTCACCAAAGCAGGAGCTAAAAAACTTTTTCTTAACAATAAATATTTTCTTAAAAGTAAATAGTTGTGGCTCTGCCAGCCCTGTGATCTATGTCAAGACCATTGATCTCAGCCAGTATAGCACGGAAAGTGACCACAGACAGTACATGAATGAATGGGTGTGGCTCTGTTCCAATAAAACTTTATCTACAAAACAGGTGACTCAGTTTGGTACAGGGACTGTAGTTTGCCAAACTCTGCTCTAAAATCTAAGTTCTGCCACAGCAGGAATTTTTTTCTGTTTTGATGTATGATAGATAGTTAGGAAATATTTGCTGAATGCATCCTTTCCTTCTAAGAGAGGAACTATGTATTTTAATCTCCATTTTACAAATAAGTTTGCAGAAGCACTGAAGTTAAATAACTTGCCCAAAGTCACCAACTGGTATGTGACAAATCCAGGATCTAAACCCACACAAGTCTGATGTCAGAGCTTGTGCTCTTAATCACTTACTCTAAAGTGGTGGCACAGAGAAGATGGGCAGCTGTTCTCATGGGAGTCCAGAGGAGGTCTTTTAGTTGGATCTTGAAGAATGAAGAATTCACGAGGAGGAAGGAAAGTGGGAAGAGGGAGGCTTTTCATGCTAAAGATGTAGAAACTGGAAGCATACAAAAACAGATATGTTAAGTGTTAGTTGCTCAATTGTGTCCGACTCTTTTCGACCCTATGGTCTATAACCCTCCAGGTTCCTCTGTCCATGGAATTCTCCAGGCAAAAATACTGGAGTGGGTAGTCATTCCCTTCTCCAGGGGATCTTCTTGACCCAGGGATCAAACCCTGGTCTCCTGCACTGCAGGCAGATTCTTTACCATCTAAGTCACCAGGGAAGCCCATAACAAAAAACGGATGCCTGATATAAAAAGAACTGGCAGCCAAGGAAGAAAGTTGCTTAGGGAATGCATTCACTTTTCAGTAATTCACATGTCTATACACAGGGTTTAAGGTGAAAAGTGGTACAGATGAGGCTAAAGAAGCATGCTGAAGGGCCTGATATGACATGTGAACGAATTTGGATTTGGAGGCAGATGGGCTACAAAAGTGTTTTGAGCCTGAGAAAGAATGACCATATTTGCATTTTAGGTCAATTTTTAAAATTAGATTTTATTTTAAAATTAGATGATACATGAATATTGTACCACATTCAAAAGCTGAAAAGGTCTTCCTCTTGCCCGCCTCCAGCCATTCAGTTCACTGTCCCAGAGGCACCACAGTTTCCAGTTAGAAAGATAACTTTCACTGTAGTGGGAAGAATCGATTGGGTCAGGGTGAACTGGATGTTTTATTAATTAAGTTAATTAGTAAAGTTACTAGTAAATTGATTTAGTTTTTCTCCTTAGGGTGGATGATAATGATAAAAGGTTGAGCAAGACAGCCCTACACTTTTATAAATTGTTTTATAAATTGCTCTTCTATTAAATCTTCTTCAAATGACTCAAGTTGTGTGCATCTGTGTCTGCCCATGCAGTAAACTGCTAATGGAGAGTGGGCTAGAATGGTGGATAGTTATCCATATGGTGCATAATCATGATGAAGGGACTTCCCTGGCAGTCCAGTGGCTAAGATGCCACACTGACAATGCAGGGGGCCCCAGTTGGCTTTCTAGTCAGGTAACTAAATTCTGCATGCTGCAATTAAAGATCCCACTCGCCACAATTAAGACCTGGCACAACCAAATAAATAATTTTTTTTTTTTAAATGGCAATGTAACTTCTTGGTAGTAAGCGCGAACTGCTGGGATTAGAATCCTGGCCCCGCTGAGTGACCTTTAACTTCTCTGTGCCCCTGCAAAATGGGGATAATAATGGTACATATCTGCTAGAGGTTGGGAAAATCTGACCCAGTGTGTGTCAGCTATTATTTGAGGAAGGGGTTTTTGGAGAGGGTGGAAGAAAAAAGCTTTAGGAGGAAGGAGGAATATGGAGAGTGCCAACACCACTTCTCATGCCCACAGGTGTGGGATAATGAATAGTATCGGTTCTAGAATTCAACAGAAGTAGAAAGTTCTTTAGGGAATACAGTCTCTATGCTGTTAAGGACAGAACTAGAGGGTTAAAAGGTGAAAAGTTTATTTATAACTGAATGGAGGTTCTGGGGGACAGAGGAAAAGGCCTGAGAAAGGAGAGGGCAAAAGCTGGAGAAAAAAAAACAGAGCAGGGTGGCAGATTAGAGATTACGGTAAGGGAGAAGAGACCTGGCTGGAGGCAGGGCCAATGCCTATGACAGCTCTGGGCTGAGTAGGGCAGGGAGTGGACAACTATGGTCATATCTAACCAACTGCCTATTTTTGTAGAGCCTGCGAGCTGAGAATGGTTTCTACATTTGTAAAATTACAATTAAGAATAATATTTAATGATGCATGAAAATGATATGAAATTTAATGTCAGTATTTATAAACAAAGCTTTATTGGATTACAGCCATACCGATTCATTTACATATGGTCTATGGCTGCCTTCACACTCTGAGAGTAGAGTTGAGTAATTGCCACAAAGACCAAATGGCCCACACAGCTGAAAGTATTTACTATCTGGCCCTTTACAGAAAGTTTGTCAGCCCTTGCTCTGGTAGGTTATTCATAGTTCCTAATATGAATGACAACCCCTGGAATTGTGCAACACAGGGCCTTGGCCCTAGGAGCACTCATTTTGGATGGTGGTAAAGGATAACAGTGAGGAAAGGCCTGGATGAAATTACAAGGCCTTGAGGCTCTTTTTGAAATGTGGGTGCAAGGTTGTTTTGTCAGAACAAAGCAAGACTGTCGGCCTGGATTCAAGCCACCAACTCTTGGATGGTAAGGAGCCAGGTGTGGTAGACACAACTGGTGGCCCACACAATCTCCGTTTCTCTTATTGTTCCTTGCAAACAGAAGCATGATTTTATCAAGATGGTAATGGGCCCTATTAAAAATAATCATCTCAAATAAGGAAACTGCTCAAAGAAGGATGGGTACATGTCAAAAGGACACAGAATTCAGCTTAAAGGGGCCCTTAAAGGCCAACCTGCAACAATCTGAGCATCCAAATATGGAAAGATAGTTGCTGATTTTAACTCATTGAATAGACTAGGAATCCATGAGTTGAGACTGAAACAAACAAATAAATGGGGGAGGAAGAAAAGTTGGTCTATATAATACATAGTAAAAAGAAAAGTAATGAATTACAGAATGAATGACAGAATTAGAAAATCACTGTTTTGTAGTCACCTTAATATTGTTTCAGGCAAGATCAATGAATGCTAAAATCAGCAGATGAAAATTTGATGAGAAACATGACATTTATAGGCTTCCCAGGTTGTACAGTGGTAAAGAATTCACTTGCCAATGCAGGAGATGCGAGAGATGCAGGTTCAATCCCTGGGTTGGGAGGATCCCCTGAAGAAGGAAATGGGAACCAACTTCAGTATTCTCACCTGAAAAATTCCATGGACATAGGAGCCTTGCAGGTTACAGTCCACGGGGTTGGAAAAAGTCAGACACTACTGAGCACACACACAGCGGCACAACATTTATTGGAGTTGCCAAGCATCTTCCCCACATTCTTATTAATTTAATTCTAAAGGGGAAAATCGTAACTTTGTAGAAGGGAAATCTGACCAATATCTTCTTACTCCCTTAGCCGAGTGATCAAAGTTAATATCAAATATGCACCTCCTAAAATGATGCCCTGAGGACATCATATCATTTCTGTAGGATTCTAGTCAAAAATATGTAAGCAGAATCACGAGAAAACAGAAAAACCCAAATACAGTTTTACAAATAATTGCCCTGTGATTTTCAGAAACGTCAATGATATGAAGGACGACAGTTTGAGGAAATTTCTGGATTAAAGTAGACTAAAGCCACATGACAACAAAATGCAATGTTTGATTCTGGGTTGGTTCCTGGACTGGAAAATATATTTTTCTTTGTGATAAAGCCCAGGAGTGAGACAACTGGCAAAAGTTGTAGTTTAAATAAGAACATTGGATCAATGTTAAGATTTTGATTTTGATGATTGTACTATGGTTATGTAAGAGAAGATCCTTATTTTAAGGATCTTTATTACATACTGAAGTATGTAATGGCAAATACGCATGAGAGAGAAAATGGTAAAGTAAATGTGGTGAATGTTTTTTTTTTTAATGATTACATTTTTTTTATTGGAAGATAATTGCTTTACAATATTGTGCTGGTTTCTGCCCTATATCAACATGAATCAGCCACAGGCATACACAGGTATTTTCTCCTAAATTGCTGATCATATATCCAGCTACCTACTATAAACCTATGTCTGTGGTCCAGAATCACTTCAACAGTTACAAAGCTGAACACACACACACACACACACACACACACACACACACACACAAAGAATTCTCTTTCTCTCTCCCCCTCTCTCTTTCTCTTCTTCTTCTTTTTTTTTTTTTTGCTCTTTTTTTTTAAAATTAGTTTATTTTCTATTCTTTCTCTTCTTCTAACCACCATCCAAATACTTTCCCAAGCCAGAAACTCAGGAGTCATCCTCTCCTCTTCCTATTTTCTCACCCCTGACATGCGATTAGTCATCCAGGTCTTGATGACTGTATTTCCTAAATAGTTTCTGAATCCATTTCCTCCTCTTCATTCTCATTAACCGGATAGATACCTCATCATCTCTCATGGTATTTTTTTCATTAACCTTCTAAACAATCTCCCCGCCTCTGTCCTTTGCTCCCCTAACATACTGTTGTCCATTCTCTTTCTAAAATGTAAATACGATCACTATGCCTTCTTATTTTAAAAGTTCCTGTCACTTAACTGCTTATGGTAATAGCTGCCCCTTGGTCCCCAATTCCTAGTGTGGTATGACAGTGCTCACAGATTAACCTTTGTCTCTTGGCTGCCTTCAGCGCCACATCTCAGAAGGACGGTTGACTGCCCTGACTGGTCTGTTATATTCTTAGGAGATGATTTTTCCCAGGTTTCAGTAAAGCAATGGTCTTCCCTTACTCCAGTGCTCTATTACTTACAGCAAGTTGTAACTCACTTTATTCCATGTCAGATGACCTGATGACCTACATTTTTATTTATAGCAAAAATAAATTTTATATATCAATTGAAATGAGATGTTGGAGCCACATGTGTGACGGTGAGAGTTGAGCATTGCCTGAATCCAGTGAATGTCATTCATATAGGTGATGTTTTCATCTGTGTATGCTGGCCCACGTGGGTGAGCCCTATAACACACCCTGGCTCTGCACTGTGACTCCCCTGTTGTGTTGACTGTTTTTGAGTTAAGCCAGACTAGAGTCCTGGGACTGACTCCTCCATTTCCTGAAGCCAGCTTCTGGGACTTGAGTAGGATGGGAGAGTCAGTAACAGAGCTGGAAATGAAGTTATTCGACTTCGGAGAGGCCAGCAATGAGCTTTATCCTTTAATAACCTTTCCTGCTCTGTTCCTAGAAAAATACTTTTTTTCCCCCCAAACCCAAATGAGATGGACCCATTAAACCCTTCCCTCACCTGGGCAGATTTAGACATTTCTCCTGGGAGAGCCCTTGGAACTGACCACCCTATAATGCAATTAAGTATTGGCGTGTCCATTTCTCTGCTTCTTGTTTCCCACATCTGAACACAAATCTTACTCCTTTTAGTATGTCCTCCATGAGCATATGTTCCCTAAGTAAAGCTTGACATGTAAGGAATAATCAAAAAGTGTGTGTTGACTAAATGAATGGGTGTTTCTTCTAGGTTCCAAGTGGAGTATAATGGAGAGGGCTGGGACCTGGTTACCACTGCCAGTTGGTTCTTTCACTAACTAGCTTTGTGATGACCATCTCCCAATAGCTCCTTCCCCGCATTGATGAAGTGGAGGCAATAACACCCACCTGTCAAGAGTTGTTTTGGAAATTAAAAGTTACTAATTATTTATTCATTCACCTGTAGTGATGCATTCTATTCTTGAATAGAATTCAAGAATTCACTATGTTAGGTACCAGAGGTATAGCATTGTCTTTTCCTCATAAAGCTTTTCAGTTTAGCAAGAAAGGCAAATTCAGTGTTAGTTGCTCAGTCGTATCTGGCTCTTTGTGACCCCATGGACTGTAGACCACCAGGCTCCTCTGTCCATGGAATTCTTCAGGCAAGAATACTGGAGTGGGTTGCCATTTCCTTCTCCAGGGGATCTTCCTGACCCAAGGATTGAAGCTGGGTCTTCCACATTGCAAGCAGATTCTTTACCGTCTGAGCCACCTGGGAAGCCCAGATAATTAAACAGCTATCTACAACAAAGTATAGTGAGAATTATAACAGGGGAAGACTAAGACACCATGGGAAAATAGAACAGGGGATGTGATCTAGTCTAGGAGTTAGGAAAGACCTCTCCAAATAGTGTAAAACATTGGTAAAGTACAATCCTCATGTCAGATAAGATATGGCTATAGATGATCCTGCCTTTGAAATAGGAGGCAGGCATCACACTTCGAAGTAACGCTTCCTGGAGGAGGTGGAACCTTTTGTTGAGCTGAATCCGACTTCCTCTGAGGTTGCTGACTCATCTTTATCAGAAAGGCATGCTCTTTGACTTGAGTTTCCCGGATCAAAGATGGATTTGCCTCCATCTGTCTACTCCAATTGCCTTGTGGCTCTAAAAAACCAAACCCTTCAGTTAATGAAGAATATAAACCACAGAGACAGGGATGCTGAAGGGACTTTGGAGGGGCCGGTGATGTTTGTAGGCCGGGCAGCTGTGTGACGCTCAACTTCTACCTGCAAATGCATCCAGAATTTGACTGCCTCAGAGCACATCTCCTGTAACCCCCTGGTCCAGGCCACATTGCCCATCACGGGGATGCCTGTAAAATTTCTAAAATGGTCTTCCTGTTCTCACCTGTGCCCCCTACCATCTGTCTCCACACTTACTCCAGTGCTAAAGTTTTTTGTTCCTTTCTTTAGGCACATTAACTTGAAGAAGACCCGCTGTTTGTAAGGAAAGGATGGCTTGGATGACAGAATATGGAAGGAATTATGCTCACTTGCAGGATAAGGAAATGCAGGTAAGTGGTGCCTGCCTACTTCACAGTGGGAACCTGTGGTAGGTAAATAAACAAGACTGAATAAGCCTTCCGATGCTATGTTTGTATTAAAGTGGTTTTAGATAAGCCTCTGCTCCTTTGTCCTTTTCCAGACTCCCCTCCTCCACATTTCCCACACATTCCCTGAGCTGTTTCCTGGCTGCAAACATCCCATCTCTCTGCCCCCTCATCTTCTTCTTTTCCTGACTCACCCTTCACAGTCTCCCAGCAATGCCCGAATATCCTCTTGTCTGTCAAAGCCAGCCCCAGACAATCATCGTGATGTCCCTGATTCAAGGAAGGAGCCAGCACCCTATGGTCAGCTTCCAAGGGCACAGAACTAAAATGCCAGACATTCAATGCGTGTTTGCAGTGAGGACAGTTGACCTGACCCAGGGCTTCAGACAGGAACACATCTTCCAAGGATGATCTGTTTCAGATCCTGGCATTGTTCAAATGCCAACGAGGTAAGGAATGGAGATGTGTTCTGTTCCAACACCTTTAGTTTTCTCCTCTCAATTTTTTTGTTTTTCTGAATTTTTAAAAACTTATAATAAAGTTGAAAGGAAAAGCAATGAAATCCATGGATTCTTCACCTAGATTAACAGTTGTTAGCATTTGCTTTCCTTTTCTGTCCTTCTCTTTCCTTCTTTCATACTTGAGATTGTCTATTCTCTATCTATCTATATCTATCTTTCTACTGTTGGGGAGGAAAAAGTTTTCCTCTACTTTTCTTGATTCTTTGGTTGGTCTAATAATCAAATTAACGTAAGACAGATTAACAAGAGGAAAATGAATTTAATTACCTACACATGGAACCCCCATAAGAGTCTGAGAACTGAGGGCAAGAGTGGTTGTAAGCTTAGACGCCACCCTGAGATAAGGAATGGGGTAGGGGCCTGGGACTTCAAAGGGGAGGGGGGTAAGTTTCAGGACAGCGAGAAGCGCAGACGTTTGGCAATTAGGTGGTTGCCCTGCCAAACACCTGGGTTTCCCAGGTGGTGCTAGTAGTACAAAACCCGCCTGGCAGTGCTGGAGACATAAGAGATGCAGGTTCAATCCCTGGGTCGGGAAGATCCCCTGGAGGTGGGCACGGCAACCCACTCCAGTATTCTTCCCTGAGAATCTCACAGACAGAGGAGCCTGGAGGGCCACAGTCCACAGGGTCACAAAGAGTCAGACACGACTGAAGCGACTTAGCACGCACACATGCTCGCCAGGTAGGTCATTTAGATGAAAGTTATCTCTGGTAATAGCTGTCTCTGAGCCAGGCCTTCTATCTAAATTCTTTTAGGCAGTTAAGGGGAGGTAAAAAGTTCTTCCTGAGTCCTTTGGGCATCCATTATCTTCAGCTCAAAATAATTTGCATGGTAAAATGGTGCCTTTCCGGGAGGCTTGTTCTGAACCCCTTCACTATTCACATACACATACATGGTAAACCTTTTGAAAGTAAATTGCAGACAACTTGATACTGCAAACACTTCATCATGCTTTTCCAAAAGGTTAAAGACATTTTCTTATAAAACACAATCTCATTAGCACATCCACAAAATCTAAAATTAGTGAAATATTATTATCTGAAAGTCCCAAGTTTTCCAATTGTTCCAGAAATATCTTTAAAAGTCTTTCCCATTCCATGCCCCTCGCCCTCAATCCAATCAAGGATCAACTGTTGCATTGTTTTGCGCTTGTTTGTCATAGCTCTTTGGCTTCCTTTCATTTAGAACCGTCTTCTCACCTGTTGTTCTTGTTTGTCGTTCACAACATTGACATTTTTAAAGAGACCAGACCAGTTGTCCTTTTGAATAGCTTAAACCTGGACTTGCCAGATTGTTTCCTGTGATCAGGCACTCTGGATAAATATTTTTTGGCAAGAACATAACATGGATATCTTGGGGATTTCCCGTTGCAAATCCTCAGGAGGTGTATATCAATTTGCCCTGTTATTGGTGATGCTAATTTTGACTGCTTGGTTCAGGTGGTGTCCATCAGATTTCTCTGTTGTAAAGGTACTTTCTACTCTTTGTCACTAATGAAGAATAAAAGAGAAGTAATACTCTGAGACCAGGAAATATCCTGTTCTCCCCAAACATTTTACCCAGTGGTTTAGCAACTACTGATAATCTTTGCTCAAAGCATTTATTATTTCATCAGTGGTTGCAAAATGGTAATATTCTGATTATTTCATTCCTTCTACACTTAATATCTGTCATTTATTTGTTGAAAAAAAAGCATCCCATCCCACCTTTTAAAAATGTTTAACTCTGAATTCTAGATTGCTTTTCCTAATTGTCTTGTTCAATGTTATAATCCTTTATTATCACTGTTTTTAATGTTCGAATTTGGTCCATAGAGCCATTATCTTTAATATTTGATTATTCATATTGACTTCTAATTATTATTATTCTATTAATAATGGAATTATTATTATTTTACACCATTGGTGCTTTACACCATTTCAACTTCTAATTATTATTCCAGGGCAAACAGTTTTCTGTTGCTTGGTGTTTTGTTTTTGTTTTTTGGAGTACGGTTTGGGATTAGATTCTGGACCAGAAATTTGAAGCTCTGATTAGGATTCCATGTTCTGAGATGTGTAGCCATTTGAAGAATTTCTAGTTGGCTTAAACCACATGTGCTCAATATGAATCAGAAAGAAAGAAACTAATTTATTTAGTCAGAAAAGATGAAGTCATAGAGGTGTCACCAAAAACCACCATTTTCATTACACCATGAAATTATCTAACATTTCTTTTAGTCTAAAACCCTCCAGGGCAATGTCAGACTTATGAGAGACAATAAGGTTCATCAAAAGAGAACTTTGTAGCTACCTATAGCTGGTTCAAATCCCAGGTCTTTCTCAGCTGTGTGACTTAACCTTTCTCATCTCCTTCCTAAAGCAGATAATGAGAATACACATATCCTCTACTTTCAGAAAGTTTGCTTTTATGCCCCTTCCATTTTACAAAAGACCTACATTAGTACCTGTTTTCTATAACTGCAAGAAATCTGAAGAGGATTTTCATTTTTCAGACAAACAGGTAAAAAGTGAAAAAGGCATTCAACATTGGTTTTGCTGGAGCCAGCGTAGAGGCAAGGCACCTCAAACAGCAACAGTGAAACCACCAAGCTCCTTTCCTGGGAACCACTCTCAGCATCTTAGCATCCAGCCCCACTGCTTTTAGTTGTGTCTATGAGCATCTGTGCTTTATCTCCATTTACTCTATTTATCTGTTAGCAAGGTGCATCCTGAGGTAATTGCTTCTTTGCTTTACACCATTTTGACTTACGAAAGCTTTCACAGGAACTCTCTCCTTTTGGAGAGGGGGGGAAATCTGTACTGTTAACCTCAGTCTAAAGATTTTGTCATGATAAAAGCGATGTAGCTTTAGTGCTTGTCAAATAGTAGGAACTCGGTGCAAGTCATTCCTTTCAAAAGAGAAGTAGAAAAGGGAACTAAGCTGGGTTGCATGAATGGCTAAAAGCCTGCGGTGTAATAGCTAAACAAATGTAGATGAGTTGGCCGGGCCAAGGTAGAGATGCTACGAAACCATTTCCTCTGCTCTCAGACACCCGTGGCAAATGCATCTCACATACATGCTCTGTGGAATACAGGCTCGATGGAGCAGGGATTTCCATCTGTTTTATTCACTGTTTTGTTCCCAGTGTGTAAAACATAGTAGGTGGCTTATTCAGTTCACTTCAGTCGCTCAGTTGTCTGAGTCTTTGCAACCCCATGGACTGCAGCACACCAGGCCTCCCTGTCCATCACCAACTCCCGGAGTTTACTCAAACTCATGTCCATTGAGTTGGTGATGCCATCCAACTATCTCATCCTCTGTCATCCCCTTCTCCTCCCGCCATCAATATAAAGGTGGCTTATTATATATCTTTTGAATGAATGAATAAGTGAATGAGTGAATCAGCATAGCTTACCAGATAAAATAGTTACCTACTGCTTATGTAAAGAAGGCAGAGTGCCAAAGAAATGATGCCTTAGAACTGTGGTGCTGGAGCAGACTTCTGAAAGTTCCCTGGACAGCAAAGAGATCAGCAAGAAGATCAAACAGTCAATCTTAAGGAAAATCAACCTTGAATACTCTTTGGAAGGACTGATGATGAAGCTGAAGCTCCAGTATTTTGGTCATCTGATGTGAACAGCTAACTAACTGGAAAAGTCCCCGATGCTGGGAAAGATTGAGGGCAGAAGGAGAAGAGGGCATCAGAAGATGAGATGGCTGGATGGTGTCACCAATTCTATGGACATGAACTTGGGCAAACTTTAGGAGATGGTGAGGGACAGGGAAGCCTGGCATGCTGCAGTCCATGGGGTCACAAAGAGTTGGATACAACTGGGCGACTGAACGACAACAATAACTGCTTGTGTAACTCCAAAGTGTCAGCCTCTATCCTTCTCCCCCTTTTCTAGAGTTGGATTCCTATGACATAAAGTGGTGTGTCAGTTTCCTACCACCACAGTTATGCTGTCTAACTAATTATCCTGAAGCTCAAACAATAGTCCTTTGTTTGCATGCTCATAGGTCTGCAGGTTGGCTTGGCTTAACTGAGCTAGGCTGGCTCTTCACTCTGGGATCCAAGCACCAGGTTGGATTCAACTGTGTTTCACGTGTCTCTCATCCTCCTTGGACCAGTGGTTACCTGAGGCATGTGGTCTGTTCTCTGTCTCTCTTTCTGGGGCCCAAAATGCAGGGAATGGGTGTTTGTGTGGGGAATGGGCATAGTCTCTCTAAGTTGACATTTAGCTTTTCCCATCATTCTCCTGACAATTTCAGTGGGTGATTTATTTTATTTTTTAATTAGTGGAAAATGGCTTTACTTACAATTTTGTGTTGGTTTCTGCTGTACAACAATGCGAATCAGTTATAATTATATATATATATATCCCTTCCCTCTTAAGTCTCCCTCCCCTCCCCCATCCCACCCTCTAGGTCATCACAGAGCGCCAGGCTGGGCTCCCTGTGCTATTTAGCAACTTCCCAAGAGTCTGACACAACTTAGTGACTAAACCACCAACACTACTATCTATTTTACACATAACAGTGTATATATGTCAATGCTACTTTCTCAACTTGTCCCACCCTCACTTTCCCCTGCTGTGTCACAAGTCTGTTCTCTACTAGGATCATCAGTACCATTTTTCTAGATTCCTTATGTATGCAATAATATATATTTGTTTTTCTTTTTCTGACTTACTTCACTCTGTATAAGAGACTCTAGGTTCATCCACCTCACTACAATGGACTCAAGTTCATTCCTTTTTATTGCTGAGTAATATTCCATTGTATAAATGTAGGTGGGTGATTTGGGATCTCCTAGATACAGACATACACACACACTTCACATTGCCCTCCTACAGACAAGCATGAATTCTCAGAGGTAATACAAGATTCTAGAGTTAAGAAAGGAGCCAGGTACCTCTGAATGGATACTTTCTTACCTCCTGAACTTTCTGGAAAGGGACTTGACTAAATTCTGAGCCAAGAGCTTTTGTTCTCAGTTTTGAGGTGGGTAAGAACCGAGGGCAGCTTATTCCCCAAGTTATGCGTGTATAACAAATCATGGCAGGGTAAAGAAAAAAACAGCGTGATTACAACAAAACTTTACAGAGCTCCTTCAGTCCCCTATCCCATCCCCAGCTTCTCCATGCTGCCCACACCTGCATCTCACAACAGATGACTTTATAGGGAAAGCTGCAAAGCTGTGGCCTTGAAAAGGCAGCAGACAACCCTCCTTTTGTAGGAGATCCTGCAACCTACCTCTGTATCCCTAACCTACCCTCTTTCTCACATCCCCAATTACCTTGGCTTTCTTTTCTAGAGCTTAATCCCCCTTTCTGTAAAGTTTAAGTCTTTTTGAGTATTTTTCTTTTGCTCTTGGAATGGACCTTGGGGAGAATTTAGTGCATCTTCTACACTTTATAGATGAGAAAACCAAGGTCCAGAGAAGGTGGGTGTCACACTAAACTGGGAATTCCAGCCTCTGGTTTCCCTTTGGCACTCTTTCCTTTGTGTGGGATTGCTTCTCCTCTGCTCAAAGGAAATAAAAAGAAATAGAGAGCTCTGCTCTACTATAGCGAGCTCCGCTCTATACAAAGTGGGGTACAAATGCTAGACATTGATGTTGTGATGAGCTGCAAAAAATGGCTTTTATCAATACTTCCTTTTCACATTCATCTTGACTAAAAGCTAAGGGCACCTGTATGTCATATAATCCCCCTCTCCTTTTTTCTGGTGGCATAATCCAAGTGAAATGCATTTCTCTTGGCACATATTTACTCTTGTAAAAAGCCTGGGGGGCTTTCTCCTTCATTTTGGAGCTCTGCTCCTGGTAGCTCCAAACAAAGCAGATTGTCATCCTTCCCTTTAAGATTGAAGCTATCTGGTGAAGAGGTACTTGGCTTGGGCTTGCAGAAGAAAGCCACCTCTCAGGAACCTCTCCCTTGTCTAAGCTGTGCTTGAAACGCTATCAACAAGGATAATCACTAATATTTATTGAGTATTTACTATGTGCCAGGTACTGTTCTAAGGATGTCATGTGTATTAATTCATTTAGCCTACCAACCATCCCATGAGAGACGGTACTATTAATATTAAACCCTTTTTTAGGGACAAGGAAAACTAGGTAGAGAAAGGTTAAGTAACTTGCATAAAGTCTTTCACTGGTAATTAGAGGTAGAAGTAGGATCTGAACCCAGTTCTCTCTTTTGTGGCTTAACAGTTTAATTGTTTAAGATGACCAGCTTTGGCTTTTTTCAGAGGCTTACAGCAGCAGCTATGGCAGACTCAATCTCTTGAGGTTTCAAGCTATGAATACGTGAACTGAAGTCACAGTCAATTTGCATTTCTGGATTTAGGAACAGCTAGTGGCTCAGTGGTAAAGAATCCACCTGCCAATGCAGGAGACACAGGAGACCTGGATTCAATCCCAGGGTCGGGAAGGTCCCCTGGAGAAGAAAATGGCAACCCACTCCAATATTCTTGCCTGGGAAATCCCATGGACAGAGAAGCCTGGCGGGCTATAGTCCAGGGGGTCTCAAAAAAGTCAGACACGACTAAGGGACTGAGGATGCATGCACACATTATTTATGAACTAACTGACCAACTAACAGTCAGGCCCCCGTGGAAGCAGGATGAGAGCAGAACCGGGATTTGCATGTAGTTACCATGAGGCCTAACTCTTTTTTCAGACAATCTCTCTGGAAGGGAGGCCTCAAACTGTGGATCCCTATCATGGCCTTGAAAAGGCAGCAGACAACCCTCCTTTTGTAGGCACCTCCCAAAATAACTCTCAACAGGATATGGCTTGTTATATTCGTTCTCTAGTTTTATTTTCCAAATGATGCTTGTCTTTGAAGCTTGGCTGGGGAAGCTGTAGCTAAGATTAAATGAAGTTCAATGGTTTATGACAATACTTCTTTAGATTTGTACATGACTTAAAAATATATATATATTTCATATTGTTTATTTATATAATATATATTTTAATCTCTTAAAACCTGTGACATAAAATATTGGGCTGTTTCCATCCTATCATTCGTTTTCCACTTTTGATATCAGCACTGAGTGCCTCTTGTCAAGCCCTTCACTGGAGCTTGGAAAAACACACTGAGAAGAAACCAACCAGCCTCTGATCTCAAGGATCTCACAGGTAAGTGTGCAAGGCAGCCATGAGATGGGCTAAGGAGGCCAGGGTCTGGTGCTAGGAGCATGTGCACTGAAGCAATTTGGTATAGTTCTGGCAGGTCAGGGAAGGAAAACTTAAGCCAAGATGGAGGAGCAGTAGGTGCAAAAGCCCTGGACAATGTCCAGGATCGAGGACTTGGCCAGGGAGGCTGAGCAGAGCCAGGGAGGAGAGGGCAGTAGCAGAGGCAACCAAAGAGGCAACAAGCACCAGATCACATGGCTTTTCATTTATTTCTTTTTAATTTGGCTGCACCAGGTCTTAGTTGTGGCATGTGGGATCTAGTTCCCTGACCAGGGACTGAGCTCAGGCTCCCTACATTGGTAGCTTGGAGTCTTAGTCACTGAACCACCAGGGAAGTACCCCCACCTTTTTTTTCATGTGGCTTTTACAAAATGTAGTATCCAGGCACTACCCATAAAGGTTCTGATTCAGTTGGAGGAGGGACTAGGTAGGTATACTGGTTGTCTTCTTTTTTTAGGGTCCCCCAGTTAAACCAGCCAGAGTTGACAATCCTTAGTCTAGGGTAACTTCATCCTTAATCTAAGGGCCATGCTCAGATGCTCAATTGTGTCTGACTCTTTGTGACCCCGTGGACTGTGTAGCCTGCTAGGCTCCTCTGTTCATGAAATTCTCCCAGCAAGAATACTGAAGTGGGGTGCCATTTCCTACTCCAGGGGATCTTCCTGACCCAGGGATCAAACCCATGTCTCTTATGTCTCCTGCATTGGCAGGAGGATTCTTTACTACGTGCGCCACCTGGGAAGCTACCAAATTGTTGACAGCAGAGGATAACGTGATTCAGATATATATCTTATATCCCTAGAATGCCTGCACATACATATACCCAGTGAAGAAAAAAGGAAGCCTTAGAAAATGTATTTAAATAGCTTTCAACTTTACAAAAAACATTTTTTTTCAAAATGAAAAAATAGAAGCCACATTAGACGTGCATTTTTTCCCCCTAATGCTACTTAGGTATTTGTTAGAATCTCTGGCTTTAGAAATTTGAATTTAAATAGAGTGGTGCAAATTTCCAAGTCTTCAAAAAATTTCCCCTTGTCCTCAGAAAACTCTCATCTTAAAGCATGAAGCTCCTTCCTTTAAAGTGAAAACTTTGTAC
This sequence comes from Okapia johnstoni, assembly GCA_024291935.2. Lineage (NCBI taxonomy): Eukaryota > Metazoa > Chordata > Mammalia > Artiodactyla > Giraffidae > Okapia > Okapia johnstoni. The sequence continues at coordinate 75,666,469 of CM044306.1, read as the reverse complement.
TCACCTAGGCTCTATATAGTCTTCCATGGTGGCTCAGTGGTAAAGAATCTTCCAGCCTTACAGGAGACTTGGGTTCGATCCCTGGGTCGGGAAGATCCCCTAGAGAAGGAAATGGCATCCCACTCCAGTATTCTTGCCTGGGAAATCCCATGCACAGAGGAGCCTGGCAAGCTCCAGTCCACGGGGTCACAAAAGAATCGGACACAACTTAGTGACTAAAGAACAAGAAGGCTCTCTATATTTTTTAAAACATTTCCATAAAAGAACCACAGTTCTTGATAATTATTCTGATTTGAATACTTTTGTTGCAGTAGGGAATTTGTGATACTAGAATTCATGTGATATCTTTCCAAATAAATTGCCTTCCAAATAAGTCAGTTTGTTGATATTGAAAGTGTTTCCATAATAATATTTCATCTGATTCTTATGTGGAAATTGAGGAACAAAGACATTAGTGACCCTTTCAAGGTCAAACAGAAGTGAATAGCCCAGCCAGAACTAAGTCTCAGTTCTCCTGCATTCTATCTTCCTGGCACTTTTTTCCTCTCTGGGAAATATGCAAAAGCTGGGAAATATGATCTCATAAATCAGGACTTTTCAGAAGATTTGAGTCATGTGATTATAATAATTGTAACATACTGTTCCCTTTTGTAGTCTGCAGACATTAACTCGATTAAGCCTTATAACTCTACTTCAAGGTGCAAATTATTTCCATTTCACCTTTGTTCACCCGAGTTCACTGTTTTCTCCATTAGATAGTCAGCTCCATGAAGGCAGGTCCAATATGTATCTTGTTGTTGATTTTCAGTTGGCCAGTCATGTCCAACTCTTTGTGACACCATGAACTGCAGCACGCCAGGCCTCTCTGTCCCTCACCATCTTCTGAAGTTTGCCCAAGTTCATGTCTGTCGCATCGGTGATGCCATCTAGCCATCTCATCCTCTGATGCCCTTGTCTCCTTCTGTCCTCAATCTTTCCCAGCATCAGAAATGTGTTATCTTATTTACCAATATACCCTCCCCACCCCTCACAAATACCTAGCAGATAAGTAGGCAGTCAATAAATATGTGTTACTCATCTTGGAAATTTTTTGAGGACAAGAACTACAACTGTTCTCTTTAATTTGTCTAATATCCCCATATGTGGCCTCTGGGACTTAGTAAATTCTTAACTAACTAGTTAGCCTCCTGAATTAATTGAAAATTTAAAAAGATAGAATGTCAGCATCTCTTCTATTTTTAAGGTAACCTACCATCCTCGTTTGCTCAGGAGCATCCCAGTTTCATCACTGAAAAGTCCTAAATTCAAGGAAAACTTTCAATCCCAAGAAGACCAGGATACCTGGTCACCCTAATTAAACACAACATAAGATTTTTCACCTGTAAAAATTAACTTTTGACCTAGTGGTTCTCCGAGTGTGATTCCCTGGACGGGCAGTGCTAGCATCTCCTTCAAATATGCAGGAAACAGGCAATTTTTGAGGTCCCTCTGTCCTTCTGAATCCAAAATTACTAGGGTAGGCCCAGCAGTCTGAATTTTAACAAGCTCCCCAGGTAACTCTGAAGGTCTTCCCTGTAGCTCAAATGGTAAAGAATCTGCCCGAAATGCAGGAAAGCCGGGTTTGATCCCTGGGTCAGGAAGATCCCCTGGAGATGGGAATGGCAACCCACTCCAGTATTCTTGCCTGGAAAGAGGAGCCATGGACAGAGGAGCCTGGTGGGCTACAGTCCGTGGGATTGCAATGAGTTGGACATGACTGAGCGACTAATACTACTACACTACCAAGTAACTCTAATGCCAGATAAAGTCCGAATCATTGTCAAGCTACATATTGTTTGATCAGGCAGGACTGTAAATAGGTCTGAAAGCAGACCACTAAGACAATCCCGCTCTGTCCTTCTTTGGCTTTAACTTTCTTTGGTTGCTTTAAATCCTCTAATTCTGGCTAAGCTTGCTTTCCATTGAAGTGGTAAAGAAGGCGTGGGTGGGTGCCTGTTGACACACCCTGTGGCTTCAAAACTTGGAAGACTTGGTTTACAATAAGGTTGTTTCCAAGCCACACTGGTTTCAGCAGCAGCCTCACGTTTCTCTTACTAGGCAGAGTGGGTAGAGCAAAGGAAAGAAATTATTTCCATACAGGAGTGAGCAAGAATGTGCCATGTATAGCTCCAGGAACCAGAGGATAGTAGTAATACTTCAGAATAGTGTCTTTTGGAAAGGATAGGTTCACGATTTTCTCCCTTGTTTATATCATCAGATGTGTATCACACAAGACAGGACCAGACCCAACATGTACTCCCACATCCTCCAGTGATTCAAATTCCTGAAACATCAATGAATCCAGAGTCAATCAGCCAGGAATTTTGTTGGTTTCTGTAACACTGGACACTTCAGATAGGATTCCTAGGTACACAGATACCATAGACTCCCTGGGGAGATAAGGAGGAACAAAAGGCACCTAAATGGTGTATCCTTTTTCCAGATAGGGAAACTAAGTGGCTAAGTGACTTGCCTGGATGACTTCAGAAGGGACATCAGAGCCAAGAAGGGAAGTCAGGGCCTTGAGGCTTCTGCATGCAGCTGGGGCCATTCATACTGATACTGATAGGCATTTATCTTTAAAGACCTGAGGATGGGGAGCTTTTCTGAATGACTTATCAGACAGATGGCTTCCAGAAGTGGAACTCACTCTGGATGGCTGTCAAGGATTAACATTCTATTTGCAGGTCTTCCCCATGAAGTACGTTTTGTTGTTATTGTTGTTTTTTTAAACTTGCTCCTTACTGGTCTGGTTTGTCTGGAGAATGGCGTTCATCTACTTCTCTCTGGGGTGTTAGACCACAAAGGGGTAAAGGTGTGGGCACCATGCCAGAACATAAACCTGTGGACAGTGCCAGCCAAAACCAGTTTCTGACTCACCAAGAAAGGATGTGCTGGGACCCCGTAAGATGCCAGGACATTTTTCTAGAGCAATGTCTTGACCAAATGACCTTGCAAAACTACCTCCTTGTTGTCCCCATTTTCTCACCCTGCTGTCATTCCTTTAACTAGGGCTGCATAAAATATCCTCTCAAGCTGATCTCCAAATTTATACAAACTAAAGATAGTAATGGGTAACACAAATAGTGTTTATTAAGTGCTAAGATCTCTCTCTGGTGGCTCAGATGGTAAAGAATCTGCCTGCAATGCGGGAGACCTGGGTTTGATCCTTGGGTTGGGAAGATACCCTGGAGGAGGGCATGGCAACCCACCCCAGTATTCTTACCTGGAGCATCCTCATGGACAGAGGAGCCTGGCGGGCTACAGTCCATAGGATCATAAAGAGTCATACACGACCAATCAACCAAGCACACAGCACAAGATCTCTCCAAGGTGCCTTACATATATTATTAACTAACTCTTACAGTTGCCCTCTCAGGTAGGTACTATTATTACTCCCATTTTGCAGATGAGGAAAACTGAAGCACAGAGAGGTTAGATTCCTTGGTCAGGATCACCCAGCTAATAAACAGATAATTTGATTCCAGACTTAGTGCTCTCAATTGCTTCCCCCAGTATTCCCCTTTATAAAGGGTAAATTAAGCTAATCTTCCAATCTTCTCCACTGCAAATATATCTACAACATGCTATCAATCTAATTGCGGCAAACATTTCACTTGGATTCCATAGGCCAGATACAGGTGAGGTTATATACTAATAACTAGAACGTGAGCTGTTTGAGGATTTTCAAGTCCTCCTTGTAGACCTAACACCTCACTCATAGCAAAAGCTCACTAAGTGTTGTCCCTGAAATGTTACACAAAAGCATTTGGATAACTATAAGATCGTTCCACAAATTCTCAGTTACCCATATCTCGATACCAATCCAGACAACCTCATCAGCGTCTCTACTGCTTCCTTCTTTCTCTTTTTATATATCACGCATGCTTTGTACAGATACTCTTCAGCCCACAGAGCTGTGCCAGTTATTCCTCAGTCAGTCCTTCAGGCAGCCCAAGCAGGATGTACCCAGCTGCAGTGCCTGACAATTCCCGGCTTGCTCACCGGCTCACTCTCTTCAGCCCTTTTCCCTCACCCTTTTCACCAGGTGTTAATAGAACACATTTCCACACTACCAGCTTGGCCTAGTCAGTGCTTTAAAAAAATAATCAAAAAATGTTAAATGCTTTTCAGTGGATACGGAACAATAGAGTCAGTTAAAAGGAACAGCAATGGGGACTTCCCTGGTGGTCCAGTGGTTAAGAACCCGCCTTCCAGTGTAGGGGACGAGGATCCCATCCTTGGTTGGGGAACTAAGATCCCACATTCCGTGGGGTAACTAAGCCCATGTGCCGCAACTAGAGAAGCTTGTGCACTACAGAAAATCCCAGCTCAATCAAAATTTAAAACAATACATATATTTTTTCAAAAAAAGGAGTACCAGTGGTGTTAGTTCATTGAAAGTGAAAGTCACTCAGTGGTGTCTGACTCTTTGTGACCCCATGGACTATACAGTCCATGGAATTCTCCAGGCCAGTATACTGGAGTGGGTAGCCTTTCCCTTCTCCAGGGGATCTTCCCAACCCAAGTCTCCCGCATTGCAGGCAGATTCTTTACCGGCTGAGCCACAGGGGAAGCCCAAGAATACTGGAGTGGGCAGCCTATCCCTTCTCCAGTGGATCTTCCTGACCCAGGAATTGAACCAGGGTCTCCTGCATTGCAGGTGGATTTTTTACTAACTGAGCTATCAGGCAAGCCCATTAGTTGACAATGATTCGAAGTATGATGGACACACAACTTTCATAGCGTTAAGAAAGTGATTCTTCTATTAACATGATTTCTCCATGAGGTGCTTGGGAAGTGAGCCTCAACCAGTAACCTGGGGGAGACAGCACATGACAGACAGGTAAGCCTGGGATCTTCAAGACTTAAAAGTGTCAGCCAGTGGAGATCAGTCTTCGTGTTTAATTTTTGTTTTCTTTCTTTTTTTTTTTTTGTTTGTTTCTATGAGTTCAGTTTTTAAAAATATCTGTCTATTTATTTATTTGGCCACATGACATGTGGGATCATAGTTCACCAACCAGGAATCAAACCCACGCACCCTGCAGTGGAAGGTCAAAGTCCTTAGGAATTCCCTATTTTTTATTTTATTGAAATACAATTGACATGCTATACTAAGTTAGTTTCTACATAGTGTACTATGTAGTGACTGGATATTTGCATACATTATTAAATGAAATGATACATTATGAAATGATTATGAAATAAACATTATGAAATGATCAGCAAGAAGTCTAGCAACTGTCTTCATACAAAGTTACTACATTATTATTGACCATATTTCTTATGCTGTAGATTACACCCCCATGACTTTTTATAACTGGAGACTTGTCCCTCCTAATCCCTTTCACCTATTTTGTACCCTTTCTCATCTGAGACCTGAGTCTTAGCTAGAAGGCTGAAGCTGTCCCAGGTGGCTTGGAGCCTTCCTAGGTATGATCTTAAGGCCTCAAGCAGCTGAGTCTGTCTCATCCAGACTTGCCTCCAGTTTCCTTCTGCCCATCAACCACACGTGGCTTGTGCCGCCCTCTGCCTTCCTGGTTTCTGCCTGCCTGTTTGGTGGCGGCCCTGAGGCTTCTGCTAGAGATCTCCAGGGGCTTCCCAAGGGGTGCTAGTGGTAAAGAACCCACCTGCCAATGCAGGAGACTTAAGAGACATGAGTTCGATCCCTGGGTTGGGAAGATCCCCTGGAGGAGGGCATGTCAACACACTCTAGTATTCTTGCCTGGAGAATCCCACAGACAGAGGAGCCTGGCAGGCTACAGTCCATGGGGTTGCAAAGAGTTGAAGACGACTGAGTGACTAAGCACAGCAAAATGAGATCTCCAGTCCTCTGATTGGATCTCTGATTGGGGGCTTTGGTTCCAATGTGTATATCACCACAATCTTAGACTTACATATGCTAATTTGTGATGGCCAACAGTCGTATAGCTACTTGTCTCAGGCAGTTTTGTAAGCACAAATTTGTTTCCTCAGACCAGTGCAGCAGTCCTAGATAGTTTATAAAACACTGGTTGCAGAGCCCCAACTTCAGTTTCTGATTCAATCTGTCCTGGATGGAGCCCAATAATCTGCATTTCTAACAGGTTCAGATGCTGATCCAGGTGCCACGCTTAGAGAACCTCTCTGTAGAGCATCAGATAGCCTTCAGATGGGCTTGTTAGAAATGCTCTTGTGCAACATGGGAAGGGCATTAGATAATGTTCTCTTTTTTCCTTTTTTTAATTGAGGTGTAGTTGATTTACTGGCTTCCGAGGTGGCACTAGTGGTAAAGAATCTGTCTGCCAATGCAGGAGACTCAAGTGATGAGGGTTCCATCCCTGCGTTGGGAAGATCCCCTGGAGTAGGAAATGGCGACCCACTCCAGTATTCTTGCCTGGAGAATTCCATGGAACTGAGGCACCTGCTGGGCTACAGTCCATGGGGTCACCACAAGTTGAATACAACTGAGTGACACCACACAGCACAGTTGATTTACAATGTTGCCTTAGTGGATAATTTTTTCTTAATAGAAGAAAGTCTGAAAGTTTCTCTTCATCCTAGTTCTCTACAAGGTTTGATAGATCATACCATTTGAGAGTTGGAAAATCAGATGCTTCTTACAGGCCTCAGCAGTGGACTTCAAAATGGAGGAGGGGGCAAGGAGAAAGCACCAGCATTGGTGACTGCCCGCTGTGTGCCGGGCACAGTACTGATCACTTTGCCTTCTTAATAATCTCATGGGCTCAACCACCCAGTGTGGTTGGTGTTATGCTGCCATTTTGCAGATGAGGAAACCATGGGTTAGAGGGCAGAGGCTCTACAGCAGAGCTTCCCAATTGATCTGCTGGAATGAGTTGTGGGTGCTGAGCTATTGATCTCCTTAGACCCCGTGGTGCCAGGATGGAGGCTGAAGGGCCTGGAGCACCATGCCAGTCACCACCCAGGAGAATACAGCCTCCTCCCCATGTTCTACCAGTTCACTGCAGGGAGCCCCGGCCACAGAACCGACCCTTAGTGAACCCAGATTTAGAGGCAGACCCTGCTCCTGTGACCTCCAACCCTCACAGCACCGGAGGGCAGGGCAAGACTTATGGGGGGATCTTGGGAACCTGTTCATGGCCAAAGGCAAAGAGAATTCTGAGATGGAGCCTTTCCAGGATTAAGGCTGAGGCATTAAACTGGTAAGAACTTCTCAGGTAACTCTGAGAAAAATGGACACCTTTTTTTGTAAGAAAAAGAAAGTTCTCTGATATTTGTGCACCACAATCTCAGGCTACAACTAAGAGAAAGAGGAGGGAAAGTGGTCCCGGGCCATCCCAACTCCCCAAAGCTGCCATCAGCAAGGTCAGAAGATGGCCAGACTGTGTCCTTGGTGAGCGGTGGAAGAATCAGAGATTTATGACCCATATTTTCATCGTCTCTTGATTGGATAATTGGAGCTTCCTATGTTTTGTCTGTTGGCTGAGTAGTTTGGTGTCTGCACAAGGCCCAAATGCCATAGCCAGACTCCAGCAGAACCGATGGCTACATATGTTGAAGGGAAGTTTGAGTAACTCTAATGACTTCTGGGTGCTGAGAGCATTGATTTTTTTTTCTTTTTTAACTGTACTTATAATTAGTAAGACCCAAAACAGCCTTGGATTATAGAGCACAGGGTGTATTATTAGTTCTTTAGGCAACTCTGGACATACTCTACCTTCAGAGGGGGCCAGTTCCTATATTAGTTAATATATTAGGAGCTTCTAGTTCAAGCCAAAGGTTTCCATTGGTATGACTTCAGGACAACTGCTGCTTCTGTTCGTTCCCATGGGAAGGGCAACTTTCAGGGAGACAGTCTCATGTCTCCACGAAGGTTTGGGGAGACAGTTCGGGGAGTTCTGCAGCCTCTTTTTTTGTTCTGAGCATGATCTGTGATCTGCTGGCAGCTTCTCTCTTTCCCTAGGAAGTTTCATTCTTAAAACCTCCCACCAGCTCATGCTGTGGGGATGGAGGGCATTTTCCAGGAAGACTAATCATTCCTTGTGTTTGTGGAGGGTGATCCAGACTTTAGTATTACAGAGAACACTAAAAATTATTATTATTATTTTTTGGATTCTGCTCCTGCTTTTATAAGTGAAGAATTGAGGCCTAGGGAAGTTAAATAGTTATCTAAAATGTCACAGCCAGCAAGAGGCAGGGTCAATGATGATAAATCCAGGGTCTCTGTCAGGATACTAGACTAATCTATTTATGGGTAGGGGATTCAGGCTCCATGAAGTCCATGGAGGGAAGCTCTTATTAAGTTCATTTGGTGCATTACTTCTCTGCTGTCTTCATATATGGGATCAGAGTGGGGAGACAAGAACACACTCTGATGAGAGTGTTGGGAGAACAGTCATAAGTCTTATGTCTTCTCATGAGGTTGAAGTCTAGAAGGCTGTGGAAAGGTGGTCCTTCCCCATCTTTCTCCTAATTCAGAAACTAGATCAAGAAACCAAAGCTAATGGGATCAACATAAAACAGATAATCTCTTTCACTAGTCTAAATTAGTCCAGCTAAAGAAATATTTGAGAAGATAATACCAGGGAGACTAAGATACTTATGTAATTAAAATTAAAAAAATACCTAGGGACTTCGCTGGTGGTCTAGTGGCCAAGACTCCACCCTTCCAATGCAGGGGTCCCAGGTTCGATCCCTTGTCAGGGAGCTGGATCCCATCTGCTGCAACTAAGACCCAGTGCAGCCAAATGAATAAATAAATAGAAACAAAGTATTTAAAAGTACATAAAGAATGTAAAGATTGCGCCTGAATGACCTGACTTTTTCTGAGGTTACACTTAGCTGAAAGGCATATGTACCAGATCTGGGAAAAGAAGGCTGCAAGACCTGTAAGGCTCTTGTTTTGACCCATATATACAGGCCACAGGACTGGCATTGGTTACACAGATATATCCTAGGGAAGAGTGGAGAGAATTTTACAGCCTCCCATGAATTCATTCTGAAAGGATTTACAGGACATGTACCATGTGTCAGAGTTAGTATACCCACCAATGACGCCTGTAGAGAGATGGGACTATAGGCTGGAGGAGAGGGGGGCGCAGACACTGACAGTTCAGCTTGGGTTGAGGGTGATTAGGGTCCCCACCCTGAAGAAGGAATTCATAGGGCCTGGACTCCATCTTAGGCTTGTTCATGCTGATCATGTTCGGCCACCTCTCTAATGGACTCTGAACTCTGTGCTTAGTGCCTGTGGAAATGACAATAGAAGGATAAGACCCCTTCCGGACAGGTCATAAATTTTTATCTGTAACCTCAGGCTTATTGATTATTGACTGTTTGGAATGTAACCTCAGGCTTATTGATTATTGACTGTTTGGAATGTAACCTCAGGCTTATTGATTATTGACTGTTTAGAATGTAACCTCAGGCTTATTGATTATTGACTGTTTGAACACATAACACATGAATGATGGGGTTATTGTGATTGTATTTACCTTTCCTTTGTTTATGTAAGTCACAAGGAAATTGGGTGGTGGGTTCAGACACGTACACATGGGGTATAAAAGATTTTCACAAATGCTGGTCGGGGTCCTTGGCTAAGAGGATACTCTGCCTTGGGCCCGCCGGTGTAATAAACTGCACTTCACTATCTGCATCGTCCTTCTGAGCGAGCTTGTTTCCCGGAACGCGTGGCTATAACAACCCAAGCAAGGCCATTGTGCGCTCATTCTACCTGTGGCCACCAAGGCTTAGTGCTGATCATAAATGGAATATTGCCTGCAATCTAGCAGCTATCAGATTGCAACCACTCCCTAAGGTGAGCCCTGAGAAAACTCAGGATGTGAAGGTAGAGGATACTGGCTGCAGATAGCTGGCTGAGGTGCGTATCAAAGGAATGATTCCAGTGAGCCCAGACTCGTGCATCTTCCCATACATAGAATGATGCTAAAGTCTATAGCTTGAGATATCTGGTTTTCTTTGATTAACAATAATTTTTTGACATTCAAACTATTTGCCCTTTGTTTCAAAACTATATATCCTGGCTCTCCCCCGCTCCCTCACCTCCTCAGAGCAGTTCTCTCAGGGTTACTTGAAATGCTACCTCTTGGGCTCGAAGCCCCCAAAATTCCCACCAAATATAACATAATTCAACTCTTAGGTTGTGAATTTATTTTCAAGTCGAAACTGACATGGTCTCAGAGGGATCACCCCATTTTAGGCAACTGGTCCCTTTGTGGATTTGTTCTTCCCTGTAAATGGATTTCAGATTCTTAAAGAAGTTCAGTTGGGTGACAGAAGTCAGTAGACTTTACAGCCACACCCACTGCCACACTCATAATTCCAGACATTGCTTCAGGGATCACATTTTCACAGTTAAATGTTAGTAGATCTGGTCTGATGTCTGAAGATGAATTTGAAATCAATGGCAGTCTATTACCCACTCTTAGAAGTGTGGTTTTAGGCATTGTTGACTAAAACGAGTTGCTTAAAGCAATCTCCATCCAAAATCTCTTTAATAAGAAAAACATCTGACATTTATCGATCACTTACTTTGTGATACACTGTGTGTGTGTGTGTGTGTGTGTGTGTGTGTGTGTGTGTGTGTGTTAGCACATTGAATCCTCCCCACAACCCATGGATGGATCCTATTATTATCTTCAGTTTATGGGTGAATAACTGGAGCTGAGAGTAAATGATTAGCCCAAGATCACACAAGGGGCGGTGGCTTAGGAGGGATTTGTAACTCCTATACCCATGCTTTGAATCCAAGCAGCTTAATCACTGCGTTAAACTGAATCTTTACCTGAAATAATGCAATACCCGAGGCAATTTTCTGTTTTAGGCCTTTTGAAGGTGTGGGAGGGGCTCCTTAGTCTTAGAGAAGTGGATAGTTTGAGGAAATTATGTCTAGGGTAATGTTGATCATTCTCACATATCTTTTGATTTAAAAAATGGCTTTATTTACAGAGACTCTTAATGAGGGGAAGGCATTCATCCCTAATACCCAAGGAGAGAGGACCACAGGCTAAACGCCTCTGCCTCTGTGTGGTGGCAGCAGCGGTGACATGGAGAACGGTTTCCCCATCTGTGCAGGGGGAGGGGTAGTTGTATTTTCCCATTAGGGTTCTGGTGAGGCTCAAATGAGATGATGTCTGTCAAGTTTCTAGCACTGTGCTCAACAATTAACACTGTTACTCAAGGTTTTAGAGGGAAAGAGAAGTTGTTTGACTAAATAATCCAAAGGATTTTTTTAAATTAATTAATTTATTTTTTGGTAGCACTGTGCAGCATGCCGGATCTTAGCTCCCTATTCAGGGATCGAACTGTGCCCCCTGCATTGGGAGCACAGGGTCTTAACCCCTGGATCACTAGGGACATCCTCGCAAGTATTTTTTTATTAAGATAAGTGGGCATGGTAGGACTAGAATGAAATCATTGCATCTATTTTAAAATAGATAGATCAAACACAAAGATGTGTGATGCCAGTTATGAGGCCTCTTCAGGATCTGCCTCAGACATCTATCTTGTTGGGACTGTTTCAAACATAGTGGCTGTGTTGCTAGGCCCTCAAAAGCCATTTCCTCTTTGTTGCCTTCAGCACCCAGAAAAGGGGCCCCCTGTGACTTCCCTTGAGATGTAAATGATGCCTCTGAGATCTGGGGAAGAGGGTCTAAGTGGCCCATTTCAAGTTTGTTGTTTCCCTCCCAAACCCCCTGTGTCTACTGAACCCAGGAAGGCTGTGGGGAGGGTTGGTCTTCTAGGTACCATCTAGAAGGGGAATGCAGTGGGGCCAAGGGATGCTTTCTATGAAGCATGGCAAGCCCGAGGAATCTTGATAACTTCCCTTCTGTGTTGCCTAATCCCTTTCTGCCTCCCTTAGAGATTAGCAGTAAAACCCATCCACCACTCTTGTGAAGGAAGCTGACCTAATACCATTATTTCCTGTTTTCATCTCTGAGGCCAGGAGAGGTTGTACTATTCCTCACAATCACACAAAAAGTTCGGAGGTGACCTAGAGGTTCAAGCACATGTCTTCCTGATCTTGGGTGGCCTTGGCCTGCAGTGGCTTGAAGCAGGATTTCCTAACCACCAGACCAGTAGACAATGACAAGGCCCTGGCCTTTACGGCTTTGCAGAAAAATGAATTTCCACAAAGAAATGGAACGTAGTGAAACAAGTAAAGTGTTTATTACAGGGACAAGGAGTACATGTGGATGGACACATGGGCAGGCTCAGAGAGAGAGTCATGATCTTGTGGTAGTTTGAATCCCTTATATGGGGTATTTCTTTGGGGTTTCCTTTGGCCAATCTTGCTTTGTCTGGTTCTGAGTCTGTATTTGGTTTATCTGAAGGTCCTTCCATGTGTGTGCATGTATCTCTTAGCCAAGATGGATTCTAGCAAAGAGGCCTATCAGTAGGTTGATATCACTCCCCTTTTCACCTCCAAAGAGCCTTCCTGTGCATGCAAAGTTGGGGAGGCCTCCTTGACTTTGAGAATGAGATATATGTGGTCTCTTACTGGGGCGGGGCTCAGCTCCTCCTCCTCTATCTTGGAGTATCTGTCCACAGGGGACAAACACCAGCAGCTCAGCGCAGGACCCATCTATCTCCTACGTCATCCCAGTGTTTATTCTTGTATACTTGCCACCCTGGACCACTTGCATCTCAACAAGGGCCCTTCTGGAGGTCATGGTTAGGAGACCCAGATGCAAAGCTAAGAAATGGGTGCTCCAGTCCCAGTTCCACTGGTAAAGTTAGAGGGGCCATGAAACATTTCATGTCCCTGTTAAAACTTTAGTCCCCAGACTTGTAAATGGAGGGATTAAATGAGATGATCTCTGCAAACGCTGAGCACAGGGCCTGGCGTTGGGAAAACCCTCAAAAGATGTTGGGTCTTCACATTCCTTCTTCTAAGTAATTCAAAGGAGTACATTTAGAAATTTAAGGGGAGAAACCTGCCAGTTTTTTGCATTCATATCCAGACAATGACAGCCTTCTCACCTCATTCAGAAGTTGCACAGAGGGACTTCCCTGGTGACATTATGGTTAGGAATCCACCTGCCCATGTAGGGGACATGGGTCTGGGAAGATTCCACATGCCATGGAGCAACTGAGACCACGCCACAACTACTAAGCCCATGCATCTAGAGTCTGTACTCCACAACAAAAGAAGCCACCACAATGAGAAGCATCTGCACTGCAACTAGAGAGTAGTCCACACTCACCGCAACTAGAAAAAGCCTGTGCAAAGCAACAAAGACACAGTGCAGCCACAAATAATAAACAAATCAGGTTCAATTTTTTGAAAGTTGCATGGAACTGTCCTTATTCAGCGCCATTCCCATGTAAAAGCTGACATGTTTCCATAGCATAAGAAGTCCTTGTAAACTTTTAGCATTGACACTTGGGTTGGGGAGGCTGGGATTCTTGATACATCTTTAAAACCAGTAGGGGTGGCATTTTCACCAAGAAAAGGGAAATTGGCTATATAGCAGCCTTGAGCCTTCTTAAGTGAGATTCCCATGTTGAAGAATTACTGGAGTCAATTGTGGTGTGGGGTTCCACACACGGGTCATCTCACTGAATAAGAACTAGTTTGTAGGGAGGTAGTTCATTTACCCAGTGGATCCAAAGGAGCAGAAAATTCTCCTTGCCTACCATTCCTGGGAAGGATGTCTGCCCCAGGGATCCAGGAGGAGACTGTTAAAGAAAAAAGAAAAAATACTCAGAGATGCTTGTTAAAGATGGTAAGGCAGACTTTCTTCAGTTCCATCATGACAGTTATAGGGACCACTGCAATGGGGTTTTATAGTTGGGGAGAGAGATTGGGCTCAACTCAAAATACAGCATGGGCAAATGGGAATTTACAGCCAGGGAGCAGAATGGAGGTCAGTGGATGAAAATTTACTAATGGGAAACATCAAGGGTGATAGGGATTCTTGCTGAAGATAGACCAGGGTGACCAGGTATCACCTGGGGATGGTAGAGGATGAGGGGCCCCATAAGATGTTGAGGGTGGGGAGGGTTCTGGTTAAACTTAACTTAGCAGGATTCCTGCCAAAACTGGATGTTACAAGGAAGTGCACAGTTCAGGATCATGACTAAGGTTCAGACAAACACAGAATCTTTGTCCAGGTTGTAGCTTTCACATTCCCCAGTGCCCACCAGCTATTGGGCTTCCTGGATGTCTCTAACTTTTGTTGGTAAAGGAAGTCGTTGTCCTGGAGAGAATATTGGTCAGGTTTACAAACACCCAGATATGTGTTGGGGAGGAGAAGCCTCCTGTACAGTAAGGAGTCCTTGTCTCACTGAGAGAGTTTACACTCCAGGAGTAAATGAAACCCAGTGAAGAGAAAAATCCATGATTGGCTAAAGGGGCAGCTTGCATTTGACCCAAGGAGCCTGGAACATCACTTGGATTTCCTCGAGGAGGCTGAAAATAGTTCCTGTCCATTATTTCTTTTGGAAACAATGAAACCCTCTAGAGAAAGAGAGGGTTGGATTTTCATTAGCCCTCAAACCCCTTACGGGGATGAGATTCTGTGCCTGGAGATGCCAGGTGCCCAGGCTCAGGTGTGCTGAGTATACAGGCTCAGGGAGGCTGCCTTGCATCCCCAGCCTGCCTAGGCTTTCCTCTTAATGGCAGGACAAATGGATAGAACACCTCCTGGTTTCTCCTATTAATAATTTCATTTATTATCCAAGAGATGAATGTTGATCTCTAGTTATAAGAGGCTGATTTGGGAGAAAACCTGGGATGGAGGATCCCAGTTTAACTCTTTTCTGACCAGCACACACTTAACAGGATGCCAAGATCCTACCCTGTCTTCCCCCCTCCCCATTTCCGGCCCAGGCTAGTTGGAGGAAGAAGTCTACAAAGCCGGATTATTTTTAGCCTTTGAGGCTAGGCTGATCCACCCCTCCCCTCACCCTTTCCTTTGAAATGTAGTCCTTTTTTTGTTTCCAGCCCAGCTAGGGAGAGTTCTCTCCCAAACCTGTCCTTGAGCAAAGAGAGCTCAAAGCTGCGCCATCAGCAGGAAGTCCGGGACCCTGGGAATTGCGAGGTACAGCTGACCCGCCAGTAGGAAGCGTTTAAAGGAACTGAAGCAACCGTGCTTCTGGCGGTTAGGATTTAAGTCATAAGTCAGTTTGAACATCAAAGCTGTTTAGGCAGCCTCCCATAGAACATTTGGAGGGGAGAGAGAGACAGAAAGAGACAGAGAGAAGGAGAGAGAGAGACAGAGAGACAAAAGAATCGGCATGGAAAGATTGATTACTCAAGTAAACACAGAAATATCACTTCTATGATAAAAAAAAGAATACCCCACACCACAGTTTCAGTTACTTAAAAAAGAAGGAAGTATGTCTTTAAAAAATTATTAAGAAATATTTCAAACATATGAAAAGTGCAGAGTATATTGTAACTCATGAATATGAACTCCTAACATCCTGACATCATTTAGGACCATTGACATTTAAAAAAAATTTTAAGGAATAAAAAATTTATAAATAGCAATTGCCCTCTTATGTTCACCCCTTACTTTCCCACCCCATCTGAGGGGCTGTGTATCTCTCTAGTCCATCACAAGTAGTTCCAAAGCAGTAAAAGAAAAGGAAACTTGTAAATTAGCCATTGCTGTTAAAAAACATGGACTTCCCTGGTGGCTTGGATGGTAAAGAATCTGCCTGCTATGCAGGAGACCTGGATTTGATCCCTAGGTTGGGAAAATCCCCTGGGGAAGGGAATGGTAACCTTAAAACATTCCTCTTTTGTAGGGCAGCACCACCACCCTCGTCTAGGTTCTGGGATGGGTCTGGAGTTGGCCTTAACAATGACAGCAGAGAAACCCAGGACCCCAAGGAGAGAGGTGTCTGTAGCTGCCCCTGTGCACACGCAGGGGCAGAAGTTGGGAAGGACGGGTGTGACTCTTTCTTGCACCCCAGCCCCAACCCCTCCAAACAGGGGACCCCAGCATAGAAGTGCTGCTGCCTGCATGCTTGTTGCGTGACTGCCTCTGTGAATGAACAAATGCACACTCAAACCCTGCCCACAGTGCAGTCTAGGCCCTGAACTCCATCCTAATCAATCTTAATCAATAAAAACCTCTTTAGAGGGGATTCATCTTGTTAAGGGCCTCCCTTATGGCTCAGATGGTAAAGAATCTGCCTGCAGTGCGGGAGGCCTGGGTTGGATCCCTGGGTTTGTAAGATCCCATGGAGGAGGGCATGGCAACCCACTCCAGTATTCTTGCCTGGAGAATCCCCATGGACGGAGGAGCCTAGAGGGCTACAGTCCATGGGGTTGCACAGAGTTGGACACGACTGAGCAACTAACCACAGTATATCTTGTTACTTAATGTAGTGAATGGAGTGATCTATAGAACTTCCTCACTAAGGAAAATCTTTTTAAAATTTTTTAGCCATGCTGTGTGGCATGTGGGATTTTAGTTCCCCAACTAGGGGTCGAACCTGTGTCCCCTGCAGTGGAATGTAGAGTCTTAAGCGCTGGACTGCTAGGAAAATCTTCTAAGGTTCTTTAAAAGAGTTTAACTGGGCAGTAGGGTTTTCATTAATACACAATAGAAAGTTTTAGCTAGGAGGATCTCTTTCTCTTTCTCTCTCTTTCTCACATACACACAGCTAAAGAAAGAAAAGTATTAGAACCTGAAGTCAAGCAATGCTTGTGTGCTTCAGTTGTGTCTGATTTTTGTGACCCTATGGGCTATAGCCTGCCAGGTTCCTCTGCCCATGGAATTCTCCAGGCAATAATACTGAAGTGGGTTGCCATTCCCAAACCCATGGGTAAGAGCACATGCATCTTCTGCCTGCCATGGCTTTTATGAGCTCACTGGCTCTGCTGAGGGGCACAGCTAGTGGCTGCGGGAGAGAGGTTTTAAAACCCCCAGAGACGCCAGCTATTTGGTTGGGATTCAAAGCCAGGTTTCAGTAATACCAGATTCTAACCCTTGCTTCCCAGTGTTCTAAGGGATGGTATCAATTTTTCCCCGGGAGTCCAGGCTGGACAGAGGGTAAGTGGTGGGAGGCCTGGGGTGGTGAAGAGCTATCTGGACCCAGTGGAAAGGGACTATATGCAGTGACTCTTGGCTGAATGGTCATCATGAGATCGGATGCTGAGTGGGTGTCAGGCTGTGTGTTTACTCACTGAATCCTTGTAACAAACCCGTGAAGTAGGAGCTATTGAACCCTCATGTACAGATGAAGAAACTGAGACCCAGAAAGCTTAAGTAACTTGTCCTAGGTCACACAAAAGAAAGTGGTGGACCTGAGGTTCTTTCCCAGGCTGGGGACTCCACACTTCACGTCTTTTTTTTTTTAAAGTTGGGGTTGCAAAAGAGTCAGACGTGACTTAGTGACTAAACAACAATGATATACATACAGTAAAACTCACCCTTTCTAGTGGTGTACAATTCTATGATCATTGACAAATGCATACAGTTGTAAAACTACCACCACAACCAACATTTAGAGTGGCTAAGTCACCCTCAAAAATTCCCTGGTGCCCCTTTGTAGTCAGTCCCCTCTTTCCATTCACCAGTAGCTCTGGGCATCCAATAATTTGTTTTCTGTCCATTTTGCCTTTTCCAGAACAAATGGAACCATGTAGCCCTTTGAAATTGGCTTGTTTGACTTAGCAAAGTGCATGTAAGATTCCTTCTTCTATTGCTGCATACATCTGCTGTTGGTTCCTTTTTGGCAGGGGATGAGTACTATTATCAGTACCTTGTATGTATGTACCACGTTGGTTTCTATTCACTAGTTGAAGAATATTTGGGGTACCCAGTTTGGGGGTTTAGGAATAAAGATGCATAAACATATGTGTACAGGTTTTCTTGTGAGTGGAAAATTTCATTTCTCTTGACTAAACACTTAGGAGTGGGATTTGAGCAGCTCATGATTCTAGCCAGACTCCAAGATGCTCTGGGACTTGATATCCAGGCTCCTGGAGATGTGATAGCCCCTGCTGCAGGGGAGAAGGCAGGCAGCAAAAATTTTCTTTTGATTCATACCTTTCAAAAACCTCCAAAATATATATTTTTTTGTTTTAGTCTTTACACTTTTTTATATGGAAAAATGATAATGTTATAATCACAACAAAGTCTTAAGATTAAAATGTGACTTTTAGATCTGTGATGAGTATGGAAAACTAAACGCTACTCTTTTTTTTCTTCACTATTTGTAGTCTAATTTCTCATATCCCAGACAAAACTCAACCTCCCTCTCTGCCCATGACATACATATTTCTAAATGTTTCCTATGTCACTTCGAAAGGCATTATGGTCAGATTCAGACATCAGATGGAAGATATAGATGAGGTTTTCCTTCCCTCCTTGCTTGAGAATTCTGCTCTTTCCTTTCAGGTTTATTTTAACTCTATTCCCATTCTCCCCCACTTCTCTGCTGCTGCTGCTAAGTCGCTTCAGTCGTGTCCAATTCTGTGCGACCCCATAGACGGCGGCCCACCAAGCTCCCCCGTCCCTGGGATTTTCCAGGCAAGAACACTGGAGTGGGTTGCCATTTCCTTCTCCAATGCATGAAAGTGAAAAGTGAAAGTGAAGTCGCTTCAATCGTGTCCAACTCTTCATGACCCCATGGACTGCAGCCTACCAGGCTCCTCCGTCCATGGGATTTTCCAGGCAAGAGTACTGGAGTGGGGTGCCATTGCCTTCTCCACCCACACTTCTCTACCCCCTCTCCCCCATTCTCACGCATCATCTGCCTCAGAAGAGGAGCTAGATTCTCAATCGAAGCCTCTTTGCTATATTTGGTTAAAAATCTCTGTATCAAGTTGTGGACACTTAGATGTCAGGCAAACCATGTCACCCCACGTTGTGTCCTGATGTGTGTACGTAAGAAGTGTGTGAAACATCCCACTTCTAATGAAACTGCTCTTCCCATTTTTACATGGTGAGTCAGTGGCCCTCCCACAAGATGGGTTCTAGTGAACTGACAAAATGAAACTTGGTGAGAAGAATTCATTTGCCATGACTTCTTGGTGTGGGTAGATGGATCATTTTCTCCTCCTTCTTAGGGGTGGGTGTGCCAAGAACCTGTCTCAGATTAATGCCTGCTTGGTTATGATAAAAAGGTTCACATTCGAGAAAAACGTGAGCAAGGATGGAGGAAACCCACTCTGCTGTGCCCTAGGAAGCCATTTTCAGAAGAACAGTGATATCTGGAAGGTTCCTGAGTGCCTTAGCCTGGGTTCTTCCAAAAGCAGAAGTGAAGTGAAAGTCGCTCAGTCATGTCCTACTCTTTGTGACCCCATGGACTATATGGTATATGGAATTCTCCAGGCCAGAATACTGGAGTGGGTAGCCTTTCCCTTCTCAGGGGATCTTCCCAACCCAGGGATCGAACCCAGGTCTCCCGGATTGCAGGAAGATTCTTTACCAGCTGAGCCACCAGGGAAGCTCAAGAATACTGGGGTGGGTAGCCTATCCCTTCTCCAGTGGATCTTCCGGACACAGGAATCGAACTGGGGTCTCCTGCATTGCAGGCAGATTTTGTACCAACTGAGCTACCAGGGAAGCCCTTCTAAAAGCAGAGCTTGATGGGAATGCTTATATGTGAGTTCTTTGTTTGAGAGTGAAACAGAAGGTGGGAGAGGCAGCTAAGGAATGAGTTACTGAACTGGCTGTCTCCTGAGAGGCTTTGTGAAACACAAGACAGGAACATCGGGGGTGGGGGAGGAGAGGATGAAGAAACAGGTATCTTCTGCTCCCATGTGCTAGTGGGCAACCCATGGATCTCCATACCGCCACCCTCCCCTGGTCTGGGGCAGCATGTGGGGAAAGCCATCCCTGCAGAGGCCTGTAGGCTGCACAATGTCACTTCAGCCACTGCCGGAGTTGGTTGAGCTTCAGGCTCTTGCTGAGTAAACAGCAAAGCTATTTGGAACTTCCTGCGACCTGGATCCAGCCTTTGTCTTCCTAGCACCCTGGCTGTAAAACTCTAGTTGCCCCCACTAGCTGGCAGGAAGGGTGGCCATGGAATTTCTGTCTGGGAGAGGCCTGGGGGCAGCCATCTGGTAGGTCTTGAAACCGTGTTTACAGAGCACATGTTGCTTTTACTTAGACTGAATGTTTATGGGGGTGATTGTAGGATAGCTGGGAAGAGGGGTCTGAGCTCTGGACGCCGCTGCCAAGGTGAGGTCTTTTTGAGTGAGTTCTGCCTGTGTTCTTAGAGCCTGCAAGGCTTTTCGTGCCCAACCTCTTCATAGAACCGTGCAGAGTACTTGCTTGGCTGAGCTTTTCCCTTTCTCGTCCAGTGTGCCCATCTGGCCTGCCCACTCCCTCACTGGGGAGAAGGTGAGGGCGAGCAAAGGAGAAACCCTCCCCCAGTACAGTTGGGAGCTGTAAATGAGGTATTGGTTGCCAAGCCTTCAGGGAAATATCTTCAACCCACAAGTTCGTGACTCCCAGGTTCCAGGTGCTGTGGTCCAAGCACAACAGTGAGAGCTGGCGGTGAGGCGGTGTCCTGTGGTGCCAAGCGTTTGCCGTGGGGAGCTGTGGTGGGCACATGCGTCATCATTCGCAGTCACCCTTCAGACCTGAAGGAAAGGCGACCTCTGTGTATGTGATCTGTGATCCTCTATGCGTGTCTCGACTTGAAAAGCCGTTGTAAACTACCATGTGTCTAACGTCCTCAGGGATTGTCTCTGTAACCTTGGTTTTGCTTCTGGCAAACATCTTGTTTTCATTCCCAATTTGTTTTAGCTTTCTTTCTTTCTTTTCTTTTCTTTTTTCTTTTTTTTGAGAACCCTAAGTTTTTTGCTTTGTTTTAATTCTTTTTTTTTTTGTCTGCACTGCACAGCATGCGGATCTTACCAGGGATTGAACTCACACCCCCTGCAGTGGAAGCTGATCTTTTAACCACTAGACTGCCAGGGACATCCCCCCAGTTAGCTTTGACCTGAGGAAGGGTCCAGGCAGAATACTGAAGATAATCGCCTAGATTCCTTTGCTCAGTGGTTTTGCTCACCTGTCTGTCCCCTTCATTCTCCCTCCCTGTCCCAACTCCTGCCATCAGTTTGTCTCCATTCTTCAAGCCCCAAATCCTCCAGTTGTCTGTGGTCCATCCGCTCTGGCTCCCAGAGGTCACTTTCTCTTACGAAAGCGTGGCCCTGTTCTGATCAGCTCTCTTGGTAATGCATCACTTCTTCCTGATGATACCTCTGGTCTTATACTTTTTCTTTTCAGGTATTTTTGCCTTTTCTTTATCTACACCTCCCCAAATTCTCTCTTCTCTCTGGTAGATGGTATACTCCTTGAATTTGTATCCTCCACAGGGCCTGGTCTAGTGTCTTAGACACGATAGGATCAATAAATGCTTCTTGAATCAACAACAACAACAAAAAAAAAAATAGATAAAAGGACTTGAGGAAGTTGTGGTGGACACTCTAATGGTTTTATCCTCACTGGATCTTAAACATGTTAGGGAAATTGACTGCTCTTCAGCCCTATCTCCAGGATCCAAATAGTGACCATTTTGTACCAGTGTTTTCCAAGGTTGCTTGCTAGCATCTTCCTTCCTTCCCTAAATATGTACTAAATACTATTCCTGACAGCAGTCATCAACAGTACAGGCTTCAGAAAGAGACCTCCTTGTTCAGATCCTGGCTCTGCTTCTCTGGTGTGTGACCTTGGGCAGAGTGACTTAAACTCTCTGAGCTTCCCTTCCCTCATTTATAAAGTGGAAATAATAAGGGTTGTTTGGCAGGTGCGATGAGGTAATGCATATATAGCATTTGGCAAGGACCGCATGGCAGGTACTCAGAGGACTATGGTTTGGGGCCTGTCCTTAGGGAAATCACCATTCAACAAGGAAATGGGGTGTAAAGCTGTGCACCTAGAAGCTGGGCTGGGACCATGGATTTGAGTGCAAGTAGTTTATTTGGGAGGTGATTCCAGAAGGAATCACCGGGAAGGAAGTAGGGAAGTAACAGAATACAGGATACTTTTTTATTTTTAATGTTAATTAATTTATTTGGCTGCACCGTGTCTTAGTTGCAGCAAGAGGGCTCTTTAGTTGCAGCATGCAGGATCCAGTTTCCTAACCAGGGATTGAACCCAGGCCTCCTGTATGGAGAGCACAGAGCCTTAGTCACAGGACCGCCAGGGAAGTCCGCAGTACAGGATACTTTAATAAACAGGTTACCACTGCCGGCATCAGGAGCTCAGTCCTGCTAGGAGAGGGCAGAAAGCACAGCTCACAGTTGTCCCTGCCTCTCTCCAAGGGCAAAAAGCTGGGGTGTTCTTCACCATCTCCTGTTATTCATTGCTTGGGGGGTTGCTCCCAATGGCTTTCCTCCTCAGTGTTTTCAGACTGCTTTCCACCAGCAGTCAAAGAGAGCTTTCAGGCCAGGAGGCCTGCAGAAGACAGCCTGGGCTCAGGGATCCTCGCCCCCATCGGACCACATGCTGGGGGGCTATGTATGAAAGCAGTTGTGACGAGTTACTCCTGTTAGTCACTAGAGCTGGTGGAGGAAGCTAATAAACCTCCTTGGAGTGGTCCAAGAGGAGGGTTTAGGTCTGATGCCCACTCCTCTGATGAGAACCTTGCTGCCTCTGCAAAGAATTTGTTGTGCTGGGGCGATGCTCAAATCTCAGCCTCTGCCGGCTCTTCCAGCACTGAAGGTCAGCTCTGGGAACGCAGAGACTGCCATCAGAACTCCAGAGAAGCGCTGAATCCTCATGGTCTCCGCAAGAGCAGGTGGCCCTGCAGTGTCACAGCCTGGGAAGGAAAAGAGTGAGCTGACTGGTTCCAAGAGGAGTCTGCTGCTTCCGGCCCCTCCCTCAGCTTTTACGACCTGAGATAGCAGAGGAAAAGGGAAAAGATCTGTAAAAACACAGCACTTTAGGGGAAAGGTGTTGCAATTTTGCCTTTACACGTTCCTCATTTAGGTCCGTCTTTCCCCCTGATATTCTCCAGAACCTATGGTTCAAAGGAAAGGGGCTGTGAGCAGAGCTGGAGAGAATTCAAGAAGTGTTCATTAATCCACTGGAGGGCTTCAGTGGGCCCAGTGGGAGCTCACAGCAAGTCTAATTTATAGGCATAGCCAGACTAGGAGGTGTGAGACGGAGTGACTTAAAGGTGCTTGGCAGGCACCCTCGGGTTCACAAATCCTTGCACCCTGTGCTCACTCCCACATCTGATCCTTCCTGGTCCATTTAAAGCTGTAGTAGTAGTTTTGTGCCTGTGGTGATGACTTTTTTTGTATTCATCATTGCTTCTATCAGAATGTGTCCTGAGGTGAATGTGTTCCCCCAAAGTCCATATCCACCCAGAACTTCAGCATGTGATCCTC
The DNA here is from genome assembly GCA_024291935.2 of Okapia johnstoni. NCBI lineage: Eukaryota > Metazoa > Chordata > Mammalia > Artiodactyla > Giraffidae > Okapia > Okapia johnstoni. Next base: position 75,643,140 of record CM044306.1, on the reverse strand, counting down.
TTGAAAACATTTTTCAAAAATCTATGTATTATTTTATTCTTGGCTGCACTGGGTCTTCATTGCTGCTCCCTGGCTTTCTCCATTTGCAGTGCGCGGGCAAGATGAGACCATACTAAATAAGAGTGGGCTTAATCCTATACCACTAGTGTCCAGTAAGGAGAGGGAGATTTGAACAAAGAGATGCAGATCCACAGGGAAGAGGCTGTGAGAAAGCAGAGACAGAGCCTGGAGGGGTGAAGTTCCCAGCCAAGGAATGCCAAGGGCTGCCGGCAACCATTAGACACGTGGAAGAGGGAGCTGTCAGAGGGAGTAGACACCTTACTTTTTGACTTGTGGCCTCCAGAACTGTAAGACAATAAATTTCTCTTGTTCTGAGACACCCAGTGGGTGCCACTTGGTTATGGCAGCCTTAGGCAACTACTACAGAGGCCTGGTGTGCTGCAGTCTGTGGAGTCGCAGAGTCGGACACGACTGAGCGACTGAACTAAACCAAGGAAACTATGCTACAGAGTATAAGCCACTTGGGGGCAGTGGTAATGTCTTACCCACCTGTGCCCCGACAGTGTTTAGTTCAAAGCGTGTTGGTTGATCCAATGTTAAAGGAACTTCTTGAAATGTGTACGTTACTGGAAGGTATGGCTTTTTAGAGCCTGCCTACTGTTGCAGCTGCAGAAGTGAAGGTGTCAGACACTGAGACGGGGCAGTGAGGCTGGGCAGGTGCCTCCTGGAAGGACTGGACAATACTAGGGAGGGCAGTTAGGGGGAACCAAGACTTCCTTCATCTGCTTCCCAGTTTTGATGAGAGCTGGCCTGATTTCAGGGCCCCCGTGTCTAATTAGGTGTGTTCAGAAAGGCTCAGACACCCCTCTGGGAGGAGGCCAAATCCTCAGGAATCCAAGGTCTTGACTGTGGCTTCCTCCATCTGAGCTCCAAAGGACTGGGTATCATAGGGGAGAGGTGGAGGGAGGGGGAGGTGGTTTGGGCTTGAAGTCAATTCAGCAGCCTGTCATTCTCTTTCACCCTCTGTGAGAGAGGATCAGATGGTCACTGCATGGCTCTAAGTTCCTGGCAGCACTGTTTAGGAGAGCAAGATTTTGGAAATGACCCAAACATCTGACAATTGATGATAGGTTTCATAAAGTATGGTTTAGCCAGACACTGGAATTCTATTTTGCCATTAACAATGTCAGGGATGATTGTCTATTGACATGATAAAAGGGTATAATATATGGAAAACACATACATACACAGGTAATATGTTACCTATCTGAGACATGTATGACACATGTATGCAGGTATAGGAAAAGATCCATGAGAAAATAAGACCATGGTTATAACAGGGATTTTTGTCTGGCTGGTGAGATTATGAATGATTTCTCTGCTATGGGCAATATTGTTTGTAATATGAAACTAAAGTTGTTCTTGGGGCTTTCCTGGTGGCTCAGCAGTAGAGAATCTGCCTGCCAGTGCAGGAGACACGGGTTCGATCCCTGATTCAGGAAGATCCCACATGCTTCGAAGCAACTAAGCCCGTGAACCACAACTACTGAGCCTGTGCTCTAGAGCCTGGGAGCCAGCCGTAGCTACTGAAGTCTGCGTACCCTAGAGCCCGTGCTCCACAACAAGAGAAGCCACAGCAGCGAGAAGCCTGCACACTGCAACAGAGAGTAGCCCCCACTCGTCGCAACTAGATGAAAGCCCTCACAGCAGTGAAGACCCAGCACAGCCAAAACTAACTAAATAAAATTATTTTTTTAAAAAACAAACCCTAAAGTTCTTAGTTTAAAAAAAATGCTCCTGCAGTATTCCACAGGATGAGTCATGAGCATCTTCCCTCCTCTCCTATCAGAATTTACTTTTCTGGGCTCTCTTTCTCTCTCTCTCTCTCAGTGAATCAACTGACAGCCATGACAGCAGCACAGAGGTGAGCTCATTGCTGGGGGAGGTGGGAGGTCTGGCTGGCAGGTCCTGGCAGCCCCTTGGGAGCCTCTTCCTAGGTGTTGCAGGACCTGAGGTTACTTGTGATGGTCCTGTCACATCATGCAGGACGGTGGCGGCTTCCCTGACCTCGACTTCCCTATATCATCCAACTTCATGTCTGCCTTTCATTTTCTTTATTAAATATAGTCTTCCTTGAAATCCCTAAATATTGATTTAAAAAATTTACAATATCCTACCCTAGTTCAACTCAGCCAGTATTTATTTTACTGCTTACTTTGTGCCAGGCATGGAGTTAAGCTGCTGGGGAGCAAGGATCCCTGAGATAAGGGTCTACCCTCAAGGAGGGACTGTGGCCGATGGAACACTGAGGTGCCAGGCGTGTTGCTGAGGACTTCATAGGCAGTCTCACTTTTAAGTTAATCTATACAAACACCCTTCAGGGGAGCGCTAATATTTTTATGGTACAGATTAAAATTAAGGTATGTATTTAATAGCAAGATGGGAATTTAAATCCAGTTCTGTTGACTCTACTACAACTACTACCCTACTCTAACTACCTTGTGGTCTCCAGAGTTTTCCACTGTGCAGGGCTCAGTTAGCAGTAAGTCATGGTTTACTCAACTAGAGTCAGCCCTTCATACCTGTGGGTTCTGCATACATGGATTCAACCAACTATATGGGTCAAAATATATATATATATTTTAAATTGCAGGATGTTCCAAAAAGTAAAACTTGAATTTGCCGCACATCAGTAACAGTTTACGTTGATTTACGCTGTGCTTGGCTGCTTAGCTGTGTCTGACTCTGCGACCCCATGAACTGTAGCATGCCAGGCTCTTCTGTCCATGGAATTTTCCAGGCAAGAATACTGCAGTGGGTTGCTATTTCCTTCTCCAGGTTATCTTCCCCACCCAGGGATTGAACAGGCCTCTCTTGAGTCTCCTGCATTGGCAGGCAGATTCTTTACCACCTGGGAAGCTCACATTGTATTTACAACAATTTATCTAGTATTTGCATTATAATAGGTAGTACGAGTAGTCCAGGAATGATTTAAAGTATACTGGAGGATATGCGTAGGTTATAGGGAAATATCATACAGTTTTACAAAGGGCACTTGAGCATCCGTGGATTTTAGGGTCTTGGTCAGGGAGTCGGGGATTGTGGGGGAGAGTCCTGGAACCAATACCCTGTGGATACTGAGGGACAACTGTATTCCTTATTTGAACAACTCTGTACTTTTAAGTATTTCCACATTATAAGGAAACACTGATATAATCATGTTCATGTACGTAGCTTTTGCTGACCTTTAAAAAATTTGCACACATACTTTATGTGTACGTGAGAAGAAAGACTGAAAGTAAATACATTAAACATTTAAGAACAATTACACATATGGAGTGTGATTAGGGGTATAGCCACTTTAAAAAATACTTTATATTTTAGAGCAGTTTTAAATGAAGCAGGAAGACAGGAGGAGAAGGGGACGACAGAGGATGAGATGGTTGGATGGCGTCACCGACTCGATGAACATGAGTTTGAGCAAGCTCTGATAGTTGGTGATGGACAGGGAAGCCTGGCATGCTACAGTCTATGGGGTTGCAAAGAGCCAGACATGACTGAGTGAATGAACTGAACTGAACTGAACTAAATGAATAGCAAAACTGAGGGAGAGATGCAGATATTGCTTATCCATTCCCTCCCCCATATCTCTAGCCTCTCTCACCATCAACATCTCCCACGAGAGAGGTACATTCGTTACAATTAATGACCTACACTAACATATTATTACCAACCAGAGCTCATAGTTACCAACCATATTAACCATATTACCAACCATAGCTCATTGACATTAGGATTTACTTTTGGTGTTGTACATTCTAAGGGTTTTGACAAGTGTATAATGACATGTATCTAGCATTACAGTATCGTGCAGAGTATATTCACTGCCCTGAAAATCCTCAGTGCTCTCTATTCATCCTTCCCTCTCCACAACCCTTGACAACCACTGATCTTTTTTACTACCTCCATAGCTTTACCATTTTTCAGAATGTCGTATAGTTGGAATCACACAGTATGTAGCCTTTCCTGATTGGCTTCTTTTACTTAGTAAAATGCATTAAAAGTTCATCTATGTCTTTTCATGGCTTGATAGCTAACTTCTTTTCAGTACTAATTAATATTCCATTGTCTGGATGTACTACAGTTCATTTATCTGTTCACCTGTTGAAGGGCATCTTGGTTGCTTCCAAGTGTTGGCAATTATGAATAAAGCTGCTATACACATCAGTGTACAGGGTTTTGTGTGGACATAAGTTTTTAACTCATTTGGATAAATATCAAGGGATGAAATTGCAGGATCAAATGGTGAGAATATAACTTTGTAAGAAACTGTCAAAATGTCTTCTGAAGTGGCTATACCATTTTGCATTCCTACCAGCAATGAATGAGAGTTCATGTTGCTCCAGATCCATGGGTGCTGTTAGCAGTTTGAATTTGTGCCCCAGTGGGGCTTCTCTGGTGGCTCCGACGGTAAAGAATCTGCCTGCATTGAGGGAGATGCGAGTTCAATCCTTGGGTCAGGAAGATCCCCTGGAGAAGGGAATGATTTCTCCAACTATTATTGTCCTGAAAATCTCAAAGACAGATGAGCCTGGCAGGCTACAGTCCATGTGGCCACAAAGACTCTGACATGACTGAGCAACTAAGCGCACATACACACACATTCTAATAGGTATGCAGTGGTATCTCATTGCTGCTTTCATGTGCAATTCCCTAATGACATATGATGTTGAGCATCTTTTAATATGCTTATTTTCCATCTATAAATCTTTGGTGAGGTGTCTGTTCAGGTCTTTGGCCCATTGTTTAATCAGGTTGTTCTTTTTCTTATTGTTGAATTGTAGGAGTTCTTTGTATATTTTGGATATCAGCCCTCTATTAGATACGTCTTTTGAAAATATTTTCTCTCAGGCTGTGGTTTATGTTCTTATTCTCTTGAGAATTTTCACTTTTTACTTTACACATTTCAGTATTGTTTGAGTTTTTTCTCAAAGGGCAAATTTTTTTTTTTTTGATAAAAGGTTTTTTTTTTTTAAACATTGCTTTTCAATGCATTACAAATAAAGCAGGATTTATCAGTAATATAACTGCTTTTAGGAGGATTCCTTGACGAATAAAAGATTTCCCATAACCAATAAGCTTACTTTCTCTGGCCTTGCGAAGAGGAGAGTAGTAAGCATGGTGATATCTCCCACTGGAGGTAATGAAATTTTTAATAGCTTGTTTGTGGTTATGACAGTGCCATAAATTTCAGAGTTTAATGACTATATTATACATTTATATGTCTGATAGAAGCTTGGATAAATAGGAGAGTCTCTGCCTCCCTGAAAAGAAATCCTGATGAATTGGGTTCCCTTTGGCTGAAGGAAAAAAAAAACAAAACCTGGAGCCAGCTGTCTCAGCTAGAGAACAAAGAGGAAGTTTAAAAAAGAGAGCACAGCAGAAGCCAGAAGAAGACATTTGACAGAAGGTATACTTCTTCAGCTGATGGAGTTCTGTGGTCTGTAGAGGATTAGGCTTCATGTTTATGGTCAAGGACCCTGGGTCCCAGACCAGCTCCACTGTAAAGTGACTGTATGACTTGAACAAGAGGCTAATTTAAAATTTTGTTTTTGATCCCTTCTTTCCTTGTTTTGGAAAATGCAGGTGCTCATAGTAGTAACGACCTCACAAGATTGTTATGAGAATTAAACGATGATTCAGTTTCAAAGTAATTCAGAAGGAAAGAAGTGCTTGTTCTGATATGCTATCCAAGCGTTCCTTGGGTATTTAGACAAATCATGTTTGAATTCCTACTGTGTGCAAACACTGGGCATAACAAGAACAATAATGCTTGGCATTTAACCTCAAGAACCTATTAGGCAGTGTGAAAAGTTAGATATGTGAAAGGATCACCTGACTACTGTTGCACTGGAACTTATACCAGGTAATCTGCTCTTTGAACATGGGGTCATCTGTGTTGTTCATGATTATAAGAAGGCTCTTCATGTCTTACAAAGCAGATTTCAGGCTCCTTGAGGCTAGGGCCATGGCTTCTTTTTCCTCCTACAGAAGCATATACAGTGTTTAGTGAGTCATATCTATTACCATGTGGAGGGCTCTCTCTGGACTAGGCTCTTGTTGAGATCTTTTAGATATATTTTATTTTTATTTAAAAATTTTTAAAAGCCCACTGAATTGCACACTTTTTTATTTTTTCAACTTGATGAATTATTTATTTTTGCTTACATCAGGTCTTAGTTGTGGCCCCATGGCATGTGGGATTCTAGTTCCCAGACCAGGGAATGAACCCTTGTGCCCTGCATTGAAAGGTGTACTCTCAACCACTGGACCACTGGGGAAGTAGACTCCTTGAAGGTAGAAAGTGTTAGTCTCTCAGTCCTGTCTGACACTTTGCGATCCCTGGACTATAGCCCACCAGACTCCTCTGTCCATGGAATTCTTCAGGGAAGAATACTGGAGTGGGTTGCCATTTCCTACTCCAGGGGATCTTCCCGACCCAGGGATTGAACCCGGGTCCCCTGCATTGCAGGCAGATTCTTTACCAGAGAATAAGGCCATGACTTCTTTCCCCTCCTACAGCAACATGTATAGTGTCAAGCAAGCCTTATCTATAACCTTCCATGGAGGCTCTCTCTAGACTAGGTTCTGTGTTGAGATCTTTTAGTAGTATTTTTAGATGGATTGTATGTGATCTTTCTGAAGAAGGAAAGAGCAACCCGCTCCAGTATTCTTGCCTGGAGAATTTCATGGACAAAGAAGCCTGGTAGGCTACAGTCTGTGGGGTCCCAAAGAGTTGGACATGACTGAGCAACTATCACTATGTGATCTTTAAAACAACTCTACGAGATAAGTAATATGGTTATTTCAATCTTCCAGTGAGCAAACAGAGGCACAGAACAGTAAAAGAGCTGTCAAGCGACCTCTCAGCTGGTGAGTGGTGGAGTCGGAATTTGAACCTCAAATAATCTACCTTCGCAGCCTATATTCTTAGCTGCTATGCTGAAGCTCTGGAAACGTGTTAACTGGTTGCTAAATTCATCTAGGGTCTAAAGTAGAGAACTTGGTGTTGCATTTAAGAGAAGGCAGGAGGTGAAGTACTGGAGAGCCCAGAGTCATGAGAGGGAGCCTTTGGGCTCTTATCATGGTCCTGGGGCTGGCAGGGTGGGGAGGGGGGAAGGTGTGGAGGGTAGGGGGTGTTCCTGTCGATTGGCATTTTCCTGTCCTGCACTATGAGAACCGGGAATACTTTCTCTCATTTGGAAACAACCAATTAAAGATCCCTGGACTTCCCTGGTGGTACAGTGGATAAGAATCTGCCTGCCAATGCAGGGAACATGGGTTCAATCCCTGGTCCGGGAATGTTCCACATGCCACGGAGCTACTAAGCCTATACTAAGCCACAAATACTGAAATGACTGAGGGGAATAAATACCCCAACCCCTCTCTCTTGCACCCACTCATTTCGGGCCACTCGTATAAGTTTCACCCAACCAGATGCCAGAGAGCAGGAGAGCCAGCTCATATATTTATAGCAGTCGGCAATCTGAACACAGAGTAGAGAAAGGGGCTGGAGGGTCAAATGGAGAACACCCAGTGCCTGTGTGCACAGAAGTGAGTAGAAGCGGCTCTAAAAATAACCAAGAGGCTCTCAATGGGGAAGTATGTAAATGAACGGTGACACATCCACTCTGGGGAACATGGTACAGCAGTCACAAGGATGGAAGAGATCAATAAATATTGGTGTGGATGGATCACTGAGATGTATACTTGAATGGTGAAGCAGATTGCAGAAAGGTGCCTAGAGTGGATGGTGTGTTTATCTTTTCTCTCTCTCTCTCTCTCTCACACACACACACACACACACACACACACACTCACACACTACGATAAATCTATTAAATGCTGTAAGTCTACTGTTTATTATGGTGTATGGTGTATATATATATACACATGCATAAGGTCTGGAATGGACTTCCCTGGTGGCTCAGATGGTAAAGCATCTGCCTATAATGCGGGAGACCTGGGTTCAATCCCTGGGTCAGGAAGATCTCCTGGAGAAGGAAATGGCAACCCACTCCAGTATTCTTGCCTGGAAAAACCCATGGGTGGAGGAGCCTGATAGGCTACAGTCCAAATGATAATAGTAGACTGCACCAGGGTGGTAGGAGGAGGTTGGGGGTGACAGTCAAAGGGGACTTTAGTTGTGGTAGACACTGGTGGTGGCCATTTCCTACCCTCTTCCATTCTTTCATGCTAATAATTCAAATTTTGTTCAAGTATTAAAGGGCAACACTGTACTCAGGGAAGATAGGTCCAGGCATGGCTGATCTAAGTCAAGTACACTTAGACCAGTTCTCGTTCCCTGTGATTTATTTAGCGGTAGGCATGCTACCTTGTCTACTGGTGACTTCTACAAGTACTTTTTTCTCTAATAACAAAGAGGGAATATAGTGGACAAAGAGTCTGCCTCTGCACTTCCTTTCTGTCTTAGAGTAGTGTTGTTTGAAAATGTGATGCTTGGAGCTATGGCAGCCCTCTTATGACCATGAGGCAGAGACCTGGAAAATGGTGGAGTTCATTCTGGCATACTGACACCTCAGTGTTTCAAAGCAGATATTTTTCTTCTTCAAACTTCTTGTGACCTGTGATATTTAAATGTCTTTATTGCTTAACCCACTGTTAGGCAGGCATTCTGATACAATTAAATACATCCTAACTAAGGTGGTGGGCTTCCCAGGTGGCTCAGTGGTAAAAAATCCACCTGCCAATGCAGGAGACGCAAGAGACGCAGGCTCAATCCCTGGGTCAGGAAAATCCCCTGAAGTAGGAACTGGCAATCCACTCCAGCATTCTTACCTGGAAAATCTCACGGACAGAGGAGCCTGACAGGCTACAGTCCATGGATTGCAAAGAGTTGAACATGACCAACTAACTGAGCACACAGCCAACCAATGCAATAGCTTAATCTGAACTAGCTTAAGTATTTTCTTAGGAGAATGTATTCCTGTGCTGCTGATGTAATTGAGCATTTGTTTGTGAAGCTCCCTCAGGGGTTGTGCTTCATCTCCAGAATGGATCTGACTCACCTGCTGGCCTCCCGGGTCTCTCTCCACCCTTCGGGTCCTTGTTTGTCTCTTCCTCTGGACTGCTTTGATTGGTGATACACGTGGACAACAATTTAGGAATAAACCCTCTATTCCCTCCTGAAGCCTCTCCATCCCCTGCACCCTCTCAGATTGGGGGGCCCTTCCCACAGAACTCTCTGCAGGGCAGGGGGCTGCCTTTCCGTAACCAAAGAGATTTGGGGAGACTGGAAAGGTGCAGGGCGGGAAAGGCTATGAGGACCAGGTCTGAAGCCAAGAACCCTGTGTCTGGGCAGGATTCCTTTGTTCCGCACCTAGGCCAGCTTATGTATGTTATAAACATGCATACATTCATTCTAGGTTTATTCAGGGACTTCTATGGCTCCTGTGATTTCTGAGGGTGCTTTTAAATCTCTAGCCTCTGCTGGAGGTCCTAGACGCTGGATTTTAAGCCCACAGAGATGAGGTATGTGAAAACAGCTTAAAGAGGAGCGTGAATGGCTTGGGTAGGTTTGCCTTTGTGAGGGGTCACTCTGGAGGCCGAAGACCCTGGGGGGCCTTTCTGGTAGGTTGAGGGAGGGAAGATGACATTTCAGCTGGCGTCCAAGGGAGAGAGTACGGGGGAGGAAATCAGTGCAAACTCCCGGCTTCCTTTCACCGTGGGTGATGCTCTACCCGTGGTGGCAATGCGTGTTTTCTGCCTTCTTCAAAGCAAGGGCAGAGGTCTTTTGGAGGCTATTTTCAGGGATGTTTCAGGGAATTTTCTCTAAAGGTCTTCCTTTGTGGTGTTTGGCGGTCAGTCCCTCATTAATCATTTCCTTTGAGGCAGGAGGGCTCGGCAGGGGGATGGAAGACTGGGACTTGAGTTGTTCCTTTGTCACCCTGAGCTCTGCACCCCCACTGTGAGTGGCCCTACCTCCTTCCTCCCTGCCTCTCCACCTGCCCTCCTCCACTTCGCTGCCCTCAGGGTCACAGGAAAGAGCTAGGTGGGAGGCTGGGAGGAAGGGATAAGAAAGAGCAAACTTTAGCCTCAGATGCCCAGCTGCTTTATTATGCATGCCTTCCTCTTTCTCACTGTTTTTTGGAAAGGCTGAAAATAAACACTTTTGTAATACCGACTTGTAATTCACACTTTCCTGACAAGTTACTCACACTGCAGCCCCAGCCGGGATTTGATGCAAGCCTTTTTCGGCAGGCGCTTTCTAATTCAGAATGTTCTAGCACAGCTGATCTTGCTACTTCTAAACTAGTCAAGGGGCTGAGGAGGGAATCTGGGAGCCCTGGGCCAGAACACCACCTGGGTCTCCACTACAAATTCAGACTCTGGTCCTTGGGGGTGCTGTTCAACTCACTTTTCAAAGCATGCTGTGGAATCTCTGAAAACCTCACAGATTTATTAACTCAAGACTTGTATTCTATAGACCAGAGAAGTGACTCTCCCACTAAAATGACCAGACTGCTTAGTGGAGGAACTGGAATAAAACCCCAAGTTCTGGACTCCCAGACCATGTGCCTCCTAGTAAGCCATGCTTTATTCGTTTCTTGGACTTTCTTTCATTTAAGTTTTTACTGGGTTGGCCAAAGAGTTCGTTCAGGTTTTTCAAACACCTGCATGAACTCTTTGGTCAACCCAATATTATGGAAAGTTTCAAACATACACAAAAGTAGAGAAGCAAGTTTAATGAATGCACAAGTACCCATTACTCAGTTGCAGTAGCCATTAGTGGTCTAACATTTTTGTTTGATCTGATCCACAACATCCTCCTTTGCAATCAGACATTATGTCATTTGATCTGTTAATATAGCCGTGTGTATCTGTAACAGAAAGCTTTTAAAAATAACACAACCACAGTACCATTATCACACCCACAAAATGAACATCTCTTAGTGCCATAATGCTTGTGTGTGTGTGTGCTCAGTCACATCCGACTCTTTGTGACCCCATGGACTGTAGCCCGCCAGGTTCCTCTGCCCATGGAATTTTCCAGGCAAGAATATTGGAGTATGTTGCCATTTCCTACTCCAAGCGATTGAACCTGTATCTCTTGCGTCTCCTGCATTGGCAGGCAGATATTATCTAGCTCATATTCAATATTCTCCATTTATGTCATAAATGTCTTTTTGCAGCTTGTTTAAATCAGGATCCAAACAAGACCCACACATTGTATTTGTTGATTTTTTTAAGAGGTTTTTTAAACTGTAGTTGTGTGCCCTCTCATATTTTCCCCAGACCTAATGTTTGTTGAAAAAACTGGGTCATCTGTACTTTTCCAATTTCCCAAATTCTACCTTCAGATTGTATCCTGCTGGTTGGTGTCCCTTAACATATTTCTCCATCCCATTTCCTGGAAGTTGGTACTTAGATGTAGAGCCATGGTTCTCACCTGGAAGAGATTGCCACCTCCTTCCTCCCCTCCATTTGGCAAAGTGTAGAGACACATTGATTGTCACAACCAGGTGATGGTGCTATTTGGATCTAGTGGGTAGAGGCAGAGAAGCTGCTAAATATCCTATACACACAAGAAATTATGTGTCCCCAAGTGTGAATTTTGAGAAACCCTGACTGAGAGACTTGATTAGATTCATGTTCTTTTTCTTTTTTGTGATGAAGGCAAGGATATTTCATAGGCAGTGCTGAGAACTTCCTGTGGCATCAGGAGGAGGATACTCTGTCTCACGTTAAGGTGATGCTAATGTCCATCAGTGGGTTCAGGAGGTGTCAGCCTGACATGCCCATTATCAAGTTAGTGACACAGGTATCTGGAGAGTAAGAGAGAGCCTTCTTAAGAGCTGAAAACTGGGTATGTCTTTGTCAAACAGGGACATATGGCCATCTCCCATCTATTGACTTTCCAAGAGCTTTATTCAGCTTTAACTAAATATCTTCAAGAAAATTAGAGATACCAAGGGAACATTTCATGCAAAGATGAGCAAAATAAAGGACATAAATGGTATGGAAGCAGAAGCAGAAGATATTAAGAAGAGGTGGCAAGAGTACACAGAAGAACTATACAAAAAAGATCTTCATGACCCAGATAGAGACCCACTCCCTGATAAGATGGAGAAATATGTTAAGGGACACCAATCAGCAGGATACAATCTGAAGGTAGAATTCGAGAAATTCGAAAAGTATAGATGACCCAGTTTTTTCAACAAACATTAGGTCTGGGGAAAGTATGGCAGGGCAGACAATTACGGTTTAAAAAACCTTAAAAAAAATCAACAAATACAATGTGTGGATCTTGTTTGGATCCTGATTTAAACAAGCTGCAAAAAGACATTTATGACATAAATGGAGAATATCGAATATGAGCTAGATAACGAAAAAAAAAAAAAGAGAAGAGTAGATAATGACCCATGATGGTGTGATCACTCACTTAGGGCCAGACATCCTGGAATGTGAAGTCAAGTGGGCCTTATGAAGCATCACTATGAACAAAGCTAGTAGAGGTGATGGAATTCCAGTTGAGCTATTTCAAATCCTAAAAGATGATGCTGTGAAAGTGCTTCATTCAATATGCTAGGAAATTTGGAAAACTCAGCAGTGGCCACAGGACTGGAAAAGGTCAGTTTTCATCCCAATCCCAAAGAAATGCAATGTCAAAGAATGCTCAAACTACCGCACAATTGTACTCATCTCACACTCCAGCAAAGTAATGCTGAAAATTCTCCAAGCCAGGCTTCAACAGTACATGAACCGTGAACTTTTAGATGTCCAAGCTGGACTTAGAAAAGGCAGAGGAACCAGAGATCAAATTGCCAACATCTGCTGGATCATCAAAAAAGCAAGAGAGTTCCAGAAAAACTTCTATTTCTGCTTTATTGACTATGTCAAAGCCTTTGACTGTGTGCATCACAACAAACTGTGGAAAATTCTGAAAGAGATGGGAATACCAGACCATCTAACCTGCCTCCTGAGAAATCTGTATGCAGGTCAGGAAGCAACAGTTAGAACTGGACATGGAACAACAGACTGGTTCCAAATAGGGAAAGGAGTACGTCAAGGCTGTATATTGTCACTCTGCTTATTTAACTTATCTGCAGAGTACATCATGCGAAATGCTGGGCTGGATGAAGCACAAGCTGGAATCAAGATTGCCAGGAGAAATATCAAAAACCTCAGATATGCAGGGCAACTAGATGGGGAAACAGTGGAAACAGTGACAGACTTTATTTTTGGGGCTCCAAAATCACTGCAGATGGTGACTGCAGCCATGAAAATAAAAGACTCTTGCTCCTTGGAAGAAAAGCTATGACGAACCTAGACAGCATATTAAAAAGCAGAGACATTACTTTGCCAACAAACATCCATCTAGTCAAACCTATGGTTTTTCCAGTAGTCATGTATGGATGTGAGAGTTGGACTATAAAGAAAGCTGAGCACCAAAGAACTGATGGTTTTGAACTCTGGTGTTGGAGAAGACTCTTGAGAGTCCTTTGGACTGCAAGGAGATCCAACAAGTCCATCCTAAAGGAAATCAGTCCTGAACATTCATTGGAAGGACTGATGCTGAAGATGAAACTCCAATACTTTGGCCACCTGATATGAAGAAGTGACTCTTGGAAAAGACCCTGATGCTGGGAAAGATTGAAGGCGGGAGGAGAAGGGGATGACAGAGGATGAGATGGTTGGATGACATCACGTGATGGACATGAGTTTGAGTAGGCTCTGGTAGTTGGTGATGGACAGGGAAGACGGCGTGCTGCAGTCCATGGGGTTGCAAAGAGTCGGACACGACTGAGCCACTGAACTGAACTGAAATTTCTTTCTCTCCTCCCTCTGTTTTTTTTTTTTTTTTAATAGATATTTATTGGAGTATAGTTTATTCAAAATGTTAGTTTCTGGGCTTCCCTGGTGGCTCAGTGGTAAAGGATCTGCCTTCCATTGTAGGAAACATGGGTTCGATTCCTGATGGGGAAGATTCCACATGCTTTGGAGCAAAAGCCCGCACGTCACAACTATTGAGGTTGTGCTCTTAAGCCTGGAAGCTGCAACTACTGGAGCTGTCACGCTCTGGAGCCTGTGCTCAGCAACAAGAGAAGAGATCACATTGCAGCTAGAGAGCAGGCCCCACTCTCGACAACTAGAGACAGCCAGAGCAGCAACAAAGACCCAGCACAGCCAAAAATAAACATTTAAACAAATGTTAATTTCTGCCGTACAACAAAGTGAATCAGTTACACATGTACATATATCCACTCTTTTAAAGATTCTTTTCCCATATAGATCATTACAGAGTATTGAGAAGAATTCCCCATGCTACACAGTTATCTGTATTATTAATTATCTATTTTATATATAGTAGTATGTATATGTCAATCCCAATCTCCCAGTTTATCCCCCTTTACTCCCATAGTAACCATGTTTATTTTCTACATTTATGATTCTATTTCCGCCTTGTAAATAAGTTCATTTGTACCCATATTTTTGGATTCCACATGTAAGTGATGTAATACGACATTTGTCTTTTCTCTGCTTGACTTTTCCTCAGTTTTTATAAAAGTTACAGCGGTACGTAAAGACCTACCTGATTCTCCTAGACTTGTTGCTCAAGCAATTTCCTCATCTCTCCCTGTTTTTCCTTCCAAGAGGCAACCACTTTCAATTTTTTCAGCTGATTCTTTTAATATTTAGCTTTGTATGACCTAATAATGGGCTTAAATTGCTACTTCTTGGGCAATTTAAATTTTGGGCATTTTCTAATGACTGCTCCCTGAAGAACACAATCATTTCTCTATCTTTCCAATAATGCTCCCCAGCCCCCTGTTCAAGAAGTTTTTCTATCCCTTTTATGTTCTCAGAATAGTTAAATTCTAACTTGAGTTGTCTGCTCATGTAAAAGAGTAGTATATTTTAAAGCCAATTAGAAGCTCTGATCTTGTGAGTGGGGCTTGTTGATTGTGGACTTCATCACAGGGTTATCTGACTGTTTCTTTAGGAAATCTCCAGCGTCACGATGTTTAAGTCTTTCTTCTTGGGCCAATAGGATTGCTCAGAGAAGATTTCCAGTCTTCTGCCTGGAGGAGATAGGGCTGGCTGCCAGGGTTCCAGGAGCCAAGTGGGGCTAGAGGGCTGACAGTCTCAGTATTCAGTACATAGACTTTCGTGTTTTGTCGTAATTCCCTTGCCATCAATTGTACCTGCTGTGTCCATGGGCCCTCTATTACCTTCTTCTAGAAAATAGCGTGAGTCTAACAGCAGGATTATGGAAGAGCAGTTGCACAACTGTACAGAGTTGGAGAGGGGAACCTAAAGATCAAACTATTATATGTATTTTTAAACAGCTTTATTGACATATAATAGATATACCACAAATAGCACTTGTTTACAATGTACAATTTGATAAATAGGTATATACCTTATGAACGTACACATTTGTGAAACAATCACCACAGTCAAGATAACAAGCATATTGGGACTTCGTGGTGGTCCCGTGGCTAAGATACCACACTCCCAATCCAGTGGGCCCAGGTTGGACCCCTGGTCAGGGAAATAGATCCCTCATGTTGCAACTAAAGATCCTGCATGCCACAACTAAGATCCAGCATAGTCAAATATAGAAGTAAATACATAAATATTTTTAAAAAATATACTGAGCATGTTAACCACCCCTACACTTTTCTATCTATCCCCAGGCAACTATTGATTTTCTGAATGTCGCTATAGATCAGTTTGCATTTCTAAAATTTTGTATAAATATAATCATACATTTTGTGCTCTTTGGGAGAGGGATTCTGGCTTTTTTTTCCCACCTAGTATATATATCTTTTAAGATTTATCTATTTATTTTTGGCTGCACTGGGTCTTTGTTGCTGTGGGCGGGCTTTCTCTAGTTGCAGTGAGCAGGGGCTGCTCTCTCATTGCAGAGCTCGGGCTTCTCATTGCAGTGGCTTTTCTTCTTGCAGAGCAAGGACTCTAGGGTGAGCAGGCTCAGTAGTTGTGACACACAGGCCCTAGAGTGCAAGCTCAGTTGTTGTGCACAGGGTAAGTTGTGCCGCGGCATGTGGAATCTTCTCAGACCAGGAATCAAACCTGTGTCCCCAGCATTGGCTGGCAGATTCTTAATCACTGGACCACGTGGAAAGCCCCCAGTGTAATTATTTTGAGATTCATCCATGTTGTTGACTGTATCTATAGTTCATTTCTTTTATTGCTAACTGGTATCTTATTGTATCAATAGGTCACAATTTATTCACTTGTTGGATATTTGGATGGTTTCCAGGTTTTGGTTATTACAAATAAAGCTGTTATGAACATTCATAGGCAAGCTGCAGTGTGAACAGAGTTTTCCATTTTTCTTGGGTTAACACCTAGGAGTGAAGTGACTGGGCCATAGGAGGTGTCTATTTAACTTTTAATGAATCAGCTCACTGTTTTCCTAAATGGCTGTATCCATAACGTTCCCATCAACGATGGATGAGAAAATTCCAGTTGCTCCACATCCTTGTCAGCACATTGATTTGGTCACTTGGTCTTTTAAATTTAGACATTCTACTAACTGTGCAGTGGTATCTCATTGTGGCTTAAATTTGCATTTCTGAATGGCTAATGATGCTGAGGACCTTTGCATGTGCTTATTTGCATGTGTATATCCTCTTTGGACAAGGGGAATTGTCCAGATCTCTTGTCCATTAAAAAAATATAATTGTTTTGTTTCTTAAATTGATTTTTAAGATTTCTTTCCATCGTTTGGATGCAAATCCTTTATCAAGTATGTGACTTGTGTATATATATATAGCGCCAGTCTGTGGCTTGTCTTTTCAGTCTCTTAACAATGTTTTTCAGAAAGCAAATGTTCTTAATTTTGATGAAATCCAACTTATTGATCTTTTTTTTTTATTCATTGATTTTTTGGTGTTGTACCTAAGAAATCTTTTCTTAATCTAAGATCACAAAGACGTTCTCCTCTTTTCTTCTAGAAGTTTTATACTTCTAGGCTTTAGATTTGGGTCTGTTATCCATTTTGAATGAATTTTTAAAATATGGTGTGAGGTATGGATCAGACTTATGGTTTTTGTATACGGATATCCAATTGTTCTGGCATCATTTGTCAAAAAGACTCTGCTTTCCCAATAAGTTGCCTTTGCACTTTTGCAAGGATTTGTTTCTGTATTCTCCATTCTAACCCATTGTTCTACTTGTTTCTCTTGAATTCAATACCACACTGTCTTGATTATTGTAGCTTTATACTAAATCTTGAAGTTGGGCAGTGTAAGTCTTCTACTTTAGTCTTCTTTTTCTCTAAGTTGAATTAGCTATTTTAGGTACTTCTCATTTACAAATAGATTCTACCATCAGCTTCTCAGTGTTAAAACTAACAGTGTAATGTAAAATGCTCATTGGGATTTTGGCTGAAATTGTAGTGCATCTATAGATCAAACTGGGGGAGTTTATATCTTAGCAACATTGAGCATTCCAACACAATAAAACAGTATATCTCCCTATTTATTTAAATATTCTTTATTTTTCTTCACAATGTTTTTTAGAGGACTTACACATCTTTTGTCAGATTTATCCCTAAGTATTTCATATTTTTAAATGGTATTGAAATGGAATTATATTTTAAATTCTATGTCCTATAAGTTGTTGCTAGTATATAGTAACGTAATTTGATTTTTGGGGACGAGGGTGGGGGGCACACCACCTGGCTTGCGGGATCTTGGTACCCAGACCAGGGATTGAAACTGTGCCCCCTGCAGTGACAGCTTGGAGTCTTAATCACTGGACTGCCAGGGAATTCCCATAATTTTATTTTTTTAACATTACTCTTATATGCTGAAACTTTACTAAACTCATTTATTAATTCTAGTAGCTATTTTTGTAGGTTGTGTAGGATTTTCTACATAGATAATCACATCATCTGTGAATAAAGACAATATTACTTCTTCTTTTCCAACCTGGATACCTTTGTTTCTTTGTCTTGCTTATTTGCAGTAGCTAGAGCCTGTTCAATGTAGGATCTATGTGCTGAGAGCAAACATCCTTTCTTCCTTCTGATATTATTGGGAAAGCAATCAGTATTTCACCCCTAAGTATTGATATGGTGTTGGCTGTAGGTTTTCCTAGATATTCTTTATCAGGTTGCGGAAGTTCCTGTATATACTTTGTTGAAAATTTTTATCAGGAAAGTTAGATTTTCTTTTTTGTATCCATCGAGATGGTCACATGGTTTTTCTTTTTGAATTTGTTGACATAGTGAATTAAATTATTAATTTTCAAATGTGAAATTAACCTTGTAATGCTAGGATGAAAACTGCTTGGTTATGTGATTCTTTTTACATGTTGACTTGCTAAAATTTTAAGAAATTTGCACCTACAAATTTCTAATCACTGTGTTATATACCTGAAGCTAATATAATATTGTATATTAATTGTTAGAATTTAAAAAACAGAAATTTGCATCTATGTTCATGAGGAGTATTGATGTGTCATTTTCTTTTCATGCAATCAATGCCTTTGTCTGGCTTGATGTCATCAAATACTGGCCTCATAGGACTCCTTACCTCCTCTTTAATTTTCTATAAGAGTTTGTATAGAATTAACATTATTTCCTTAAGTTTTAGGTACTGTCATTTTTATTTTCTTAATCTACTTTGGGTTTCATTTGCTCTTCTTTTCCTAGTTTCTTAAGTTGGAAGAAAGCTGAGTCGTTGATTTGAGACTGTCTTCTTTTTTTTTTTTCCCTAACAAGTGTTTAGTGCTACAGATTTCCCTCTTTAAGTCCTGCTTTAGTTGTACCCACAAATTTTGATGTATTTGATAAAATGTTTTCACTTTCAGTTCAAATACTTTCTAATTTCTCTTTTGATTTCTTCTTTGACTCATGGGTTAAGAACTGTTAACTAATATTTTAGTCTTCAAACATTTGGGAGTTTTGAGATATATTTTTTATATTGACTTCTGTTGTAATTTCCTTTTGGTCGCAGAATGTAGTTTATACAACTTAAGTCCTTTTAAATTTATGGAGATTTGTTTCATAGGCCCAGAGTAGGGACTATTTTGATAAATGATCTGTGTACACTGAAGAATCACGTGTGTTCTGGCCAATTTGGGGTGGAAATAAAAACTATCTCAGAACAGTAAGCTGGGGCAATCATAGAGCTCATCTTTCTTTTCTGCTTCTCAGAGATGGCTGTACTTTGTTGCCTAATATCCAATGTCTTGAGAACAACTGTTTCATATATTTTAACTGTTTTATCAATTGTGTCTGCTGAGGGAGTAAAACTGATTGCTGCTGCTCCATCTTGGCCTAAGGGGAGATCTCCTCCAACTGCTTTTAATCAATATTCTTGTTGGTCCTGCCTTGAAAGTAAAAGCGTTAGTTGCTCAGTCATGTCCAACTCTTTGTGACCCTACCGGAGTCCTGCTCCAGCTGGTCAGGGTTCCCTTAGGATGGACGGCGTCGGTGATACGAATGAGAAGACACAGCGAGTCGTGGTGTTTCCAAGTGTCTTCTCCTTTATTATTTTCTCAAGCAGCTTTTATATTTTTAGTGGTATATAGAAACAAATGCGAAGCGTAGAATCATACCAATTCAGCTTAAGGGACATACCAACTTAGCTTAAGGCACATACCAACTTAGCTTAGTGGGTACATCGTAATGGGCCTATCAAGTTAGCTCAATAGGCTAGCAGCTTCGACCCTCATCGAAACCGTTTGCATATCTTTAGTTACAAAAAGCCTCATTTTGATTACATCATCTTCTGGCCTGGGGGCCTGCTAACATCTTGTGACTCTCCATTGATAAGGGTTGATCAGTCAGAACACTTTTGTATCAGGCACAGCAGGAAAGAATTTATCAATAGAAAGTTTCAAGGTAAAACCTGTTTTCGGTAATTTACTTTACGCCTTGAGCTTAACAGAAAAGAATGTGGTCCCATAAGGTCATAGAACAGCAAGCTGAAGGTCAGCTCTAAGTAAGAATCATCAGTTAATTCAACAATTGTCTTATTATTTGTATTAATGCTAAACTTTTATTTATATAAATTTTTAACTATTATGCTTTCATTATACAGGCTAAATACGTTAGGAGTAAAAACATAGTGAGTAAATGTAGACTAAGTAACAGTTTCATAAAGCAATATTTCTTATATTTCCTAAGAAGCCTTTTTTCCTGCAAAAGGTTTTGTGCCCATTGGGGCTTTCTGTGCAGAGGCTCTCAATGCTGTTTTATTACTAGGGAGCAGTTATGCACATTAGCTCCAAAGGCACAGGTACATTTATTAAACAAACCAATATGTTAGCAAAGGGAATTTAGATCAGCATACTCTATATCCCAGATAATTTTATTAGGGTGCTACCGTTCAGGGGCCTTGTTGATTTGAGGTTTCAGAATGATCTGTTTTAGAAGGGAATCAGGAAAGGCCTTTTGCCTAAATCACAAAAAATAAGAAGTTTATTATAGCAAGCGTCAGAGAGATCTTATTTTTAAGATGAGCGCTGAGGCAGCCTCTTGAGACTCCCCGAGGCCTGAGTTGCTCTGCTCGTCAGTCCTTCTCCTCATGACTCTGTCATGAGTGGGGATCTCGTGAGCTGGCTCCCGGCATGACCCCACAGACTGTAGCCCACCAGGCTCTTCTCTCCGTGGAATTCTCCAGGCAAGAATACTGGAGTAGTCATTCCCTTCTCCAGGGGATCTTCCTGACCCAGGGATCGATCCTGGGTCACCGGCATTGCAGGCAGGTTCTTTACTGTCTGAGCCACCAGGGAAATCCTACCTCAAGCTTCTCCTTTTAGAACAACCTGGTTGTGACAGTTCCTGAGCCTTTGAGAGGGGAGAGAGTTCTAAGATGTCAGTTGTGTTGTTCTTGGCTTTCCTCACTACTGGCTCTGGAATCTAATAAAAATTCGAGGACCATTACTAAACAGGGCTGGGAATACACAGGCCACACTGAAATTAGACGATTACGCTGTCATTTTCTCACGTGTCTACATTGCCTTGGGCAGGACCTCAAACTCAAATAGCCACAAGAACCCCTACCGGGAGGAGAAATGATGCAGACCACTGGTGCTAAATAACAGGGAGGGGTGGGTGCTGACATAGCTCATCTTGTTTAGACAACCCTGCTCTAATCTCTTGTGGCCTCATATCATCAGATCATCCATGAATTCAGGGATGCTGGAAATTTAAAATTTCATGCAAAATTTCTTCCTTTAAAAATCTCGACAAGTAATCCAAATTTTTAAAAATGTTGTGGTTTAATTGAAAATCCAGCTAAGACTGTATCTGCCTTGTTGGACTGCCCAATTGGTACCTTTGGACTTTCCTCCTTTGCATGTTCTTACCTCATCATGCAGGCAGCTTTCCCTACTTCCTCGTGTCCCTGCTCACCACACACAGGCTCACCCAGGACTCTGGTTTGCCATGGCACTCACTCTACCCCTATTCCACATATCCTACATTCATTCTATCCCTATCCTACCCCTATTCTACACTCTACCCTATTCTACACTCTTTTAATTCAAGTGCCCAGCACCATGTAACTGACTCAACATCACAGTGTTTCAATTTTAGATTCCCAGAAGGGAGAATGTGATTGTCTAGCTTTGGTCTTATCAACTGTGGTTGGAGAAAGTCAACTGGGGTCATTTTACTGGCCTCTGGGAACGTGGGGTGTGGTAGCGTTCAATGATTGAAACTGGCTAAATCATATGATGGAAGAGCTGGAAATGATCTTAGAAAATAATTTGGTCAGACATCATTGTATTACATATGAAGGGCCTGGGGCTTAGAGAAGTGAAGTGGCTTCTCCAAGTTCAAAGACTTCATTAGTTGATAGCAGGGCTGGGTCTGGGATATAATTGCCTAGCCAACTTTTCTTTCTTCTGTGTTCCATGAGAGCATTAAATACATCAGTATCCTTAATGCAATGCTTGAGGCAGAGTAGATAATCAATGAATATTTGTTGAATAAACTGAGGTACTGAGTTGTTTTCTATGATGTTAGCGTACTTTATAAGTTAGGGTAAGGTTTAGCTACATACAACAGAAAATCTTCAAAACAACAATTCCTATACAATGAAGATTTATTAAACTCTCCTGTGAAAGAAATCTGGAGTTGGGATGGACATTTAGGATGTCAACAATAACTCTTTTTAAATTAAAAAAAATTTTATTTTGGCTGAACTCTGCACACATGGGATCTTAGTTTTCTGACCAGGGATCAAACCCATGCTCCATGCATTGAAAGCACAGTCTTAACCAATGGACCATGAGGGAAGTCCCTAGCATGATAACTCTGTTTCCTGATTTCTGTTTGTCTTCCTTGGTGCACAGCATCCATCCTAAAATTGGTCTTACAGCCCTGGAACTCTAGCCATACACTTGAATTTCAAGATGGAAGAATATTGAATGGTTCCACAGTAAAAAGTTTCTGGAAGTTCCACTCAACTTTTGCTTAAATCTCACAGTTTGAAACCTAGACAAATGGTCCCACTTGGTTCCAAGGGAGGCTAGGAAAAGAAAGTTGGATACATTGTCTTCTTGATAAATCTGGGTTTTATTCAAGAAGTAGGGTGTTAGGGTATTTGGTTGGCAAGAATTGAAAAGCGTGTCTGCCAGAATTGAAAAGAGTTAATAATTGATTAAAATGTTTCCTGTACTTTTGATATGCACAATAACCAGAACAAAAATATGCAGGTCTTTAAAGATAATTATCAGAAGAGGTGCAAACAGAAAAGAATGCTTGTTTGGCTTAGATAATATTCTAAAGTTCTGGTTCAATTGTTTTAGAAAACATCGGTTCAATTATTGTTCATATGCATTTAATAGGATTTTATTGGATTTCATAGAAATCTTTTTGGGTGAGTCCACAATTTAGAAAAAATAGTGTTTGATTTCAGTTCAGTACTGGGTTTCACAAATTAGTGTGATCTCTTCCAATTTTTGGTTCATAACTTGGGCTACCTCCAGTTCCTAGTTATGACGTATCCACAGTAGGAATTTTGCAATTACGGTTTAGAATAGTAGACATAGGCCAGAGAACTGATTTCTGCACAGGAAGGAGTTCATTAATCCTGCTTTTCCTATGTAGGAACTAATAATCCTAATGCCTTTGAATAATTCTAAATTTATCTCTGTGATTTGGTATGGCTGAAGGTTCCACTTGTGAAAGATGTGCCAAAATTAACACATTAGCCTGTTTCATTCTTGATCTGTAATTTAAAACTTCTCCATTCTAACTCATAAGTTTTGCATTCCGTTGTTTGAGAGTTCTTTTACCATGTTAGTTCTAAACACTATTCTGGATTTTGCTTTGTATGGTTCCTCAGAAGATGCACTTAAAATTAGAAATTGGGGACTTCCCTGTAAAGAGTTGAACACCACTGAACGACTAAGCACAACATAGGAATAACAACTGGTGATCCAGTGGTTAAGAATCTGCCTGCCAGTGCAGGGGATATGAGTTTGATCCTGGTCTGAGAAGGTCCCATATGCCTGGAACACATAGCTCATGCTCCATGACTTCTGAGCCTGGGATCCACAGCTACTGAAGCCCAAGCACCCTGGGACCCATGCTCTGCAGCAAAATAAGCCACCAAAATGAGACATGCATGCACCTCAATGAAGAGTATCCCGTGCTCTGTGCAATTAAAGTCCACGCTCAACAGCAAAGACCCAGCGCAGCCAAAAATAAATAGATAATTAGCTGACTAAACAAAAAATGACCAAATAAAAGTAGAGGTTGTAAAAAGAAAAAAAAAAAGTAGAGATTGATAGTTCCATTTTTAAAATGGGGACTAGAGAGGTATTGTAAATTTCAGAAGCAGAACACGTGTTGGAAGTGATGGAACTCGTTAGAGGAAATCCAGGGCACTCAAGGAAATGTGTTTCAGCATTGCCACATAGCATACCATTTTAATGAAAAATTAGAGATCTGAATTCATATGAAATATCTCGACTTTTACATATGAGCCACTAATTTTAAAAAATTTAAAATCAATAAATGGATCACTACTCTGCAGCCCAAACAATATATGCTGTCAGGTCTGCTTCTTGGGCTTCTGGTTTTCAGGGTCTGATTTAAATGCTCTACATTTTCCCATGTGCTTCTTGTTCTCTTCTGCGCTTTCCTTGATGGTTTTGTACTCATTGTTTTAAATAATAATGTTGGTAAGATATTTAAAAATGGTTTCTTTCTTTCATTGGTGTTAACATATTGCCTAAGATTCAAACTTGTCTAGGGAAGAATAATTCAATGAAAAGATGTTAATGAAACCAGGAATTCTGTTCTCTGGGTATAACCACATGCTTTTCATAGCCATTGGCCATCTTTATGAAATTCATCTGGTCACTTTGCACATATGGCCAATGGTCATAAAGTAGACAAGGCCAGAGGATGTAAATGGTACCTTACAACCCATCCCATAAAATCAATCAAGTAGCAGATTTGCATGTTTATGTGCTTCTCATTTATTTTCCAAAATGCATTCAGTGAGTGCCAACTGTGTGCTAGGCCTGGGAAAGAGTGGCAAGTGCAGTGTAGAAGGGCAATGCCTTTCTCTGGACTTCCCTTATGTGTTTTTAAGGGAATTAAGGAGAATTAAAGGGAAGGAGGCGTTTGCTCTCTAGTGGTAAACTGTGATGATGTGAGCCTTGAAGCCATCAGGAGACGTAATTTATTTATTAGGGGAAAACTAATCTGAGAGGATAAAGCCAGTATGTTCAGAGGAGCATCATTTCTCACCTGTATACGGACCACCTTCCTGACTTGTCTTTCTTGGGCTCCACCCTTGCTCTCTGACAGTCCACTCACAATACCAAATCTGCCATGGGTCCCCACCTCGCACAACGTAAAACCTGAAGTCTTCATCATGGCGTATATGGCTCCCACATGAGCTGACCCTGTTTGCCTCCCTGCCCGCATCTCTCACAGTGATCACCTTCCTTCACTCTAATCCAACTGTTCTTCCTAAATGCTGGGTGGGACCTGGTGCAGAAGGTTCCTCATTTCCAGGAAACTTTTCCTATAGATACTTCAAGACTAATGCTTGCTACTCCCCAAAATCATGCTCAAATCTCACCTTCTTGTGGAGGCTTGGTTAGTCAAATATGCTTGCCTAAACTTGACCTGCATTCTTTTTTTTTTCTTTTTTTTTAGTTGCAGCATGCAAGATTGTTGGTTGCAGCATGTAAGATCTCTAGTTGCAGCATGTGAACTCTTAGTTGAGACATGTGGGATCTAGTTCCCAGACCAGGGCTTGAACATGGGTCCTCTGCACTGGGACAGTGGAGTCTTAGCCACTGGACCACCAAGAAAATCCCTTGACCCAGAATTCTTAATCTTATCTATATAGACCTATATAGACATCATCAGGGTCTTGACAAAATTCTGTCTTTTGATAAGGTATATCCTAAATACTTCTTTAACATGACCCCACCCTATCAGTCTAGTCAGTCTAGCAAAAAAGATAATAAGGCTAACTGGACCTTAGGTTGGGTTGGATGAAATTTAAGACTGCTTCCTTTGTGAGAACTAACCAGAACAATTCTTGATTTGACTCAAGCTCATTGGCTGTGTTCCCCCAAATGCTAAAAATCTATGATATAAAAATAATCATAATAGTAACAGTTGCCATTATTATATAATTAATATACATTATTATTATTATTAAGATAGCTGACACCAATACAATATTTTTAACGTGCCAGGGTGTCAGGCACTGTTATAAGTGCTTTATGTATATTCACTCATATACAATCCTCACAGTAGCCTTGCTATCCTTTTTATTAGTAAGAAAATTGAGACACAGATATTAAATAAACTACCCAAGTTCCCAGAGCTAATGAGTCACAGGGTCACAACTTAAATCAGGCGTATGATTCAGAGTCCACGGTATTTTGCTTTTTATATGACAGAGACTCCACCTCACACTGGTTTGAACTAAGAGTGGAACATATTCCCTTCTGTAACTAACCAGTCCCTGAGTAAGGCCTTCATTCTGGCTCGATTCTGTCCAAGCACTGAGACCATCAGGATCTGGTGCTCTGTCTTCTTCTTGCCTCAGCTTCATTCCCAGGCAGCCTCTCTCCCCATGGTGACCCCAGAACTGTTAGGCCCACATTATCAACTTCAAGTTTAGAAGAGAGAAAATCTATTTCTAGTGGTTTCTACACGAGTCTCAGGACAGAGTCTCAGTGAGTAATGGACTCATAACTGAGCAGTGGTATGCCAACGGGTCAGATCTTGGTGGTGTGCCAACCCGTTCAATGCAGGTGGGTTCATCAGAACCACACAGGCCTAGAGTAGTGAGGAGATGTCCCTTGAAAGATGAATAGATGTGTTACAAGCAGGGAGATGGATAGCAGGCAAGGAAAAACAGTGGATGGCCGCTGTAAGAAGTTTGCTTGCTCATTTTTTGTTTGCTTGCTCACTTTTTACTGTTGCTTTTATTTTCACACATGAGGAATCTGAGGTTCATAAAGACTAAGTAACTTGCCCAAGACCATAGACCGAAAGAGTGTCTGGATTTGAATTCCAGGATTTGAATTCCAAAGATGTGCCAGGCAGCCATTGAGATACACTAGATGTGGTTAGAGGAGAGGGCAATGGCAACCCACTCCAGTATTCTTGCCTGGAAAATCCCATGGACGGAGGAGCCTGGTGGGCTGCAGTCCATGGGGTCGAGAAGAGTCAGACACAACTGAGTGACTTCACTTTCATTTTTCACTTTCATGCATTGGAGAAGGAAATGGCAACGCACTCCAGTGTTCTTGCCTGGAGAATCCCAGAGATGGGGGAGCCTGATGGGCTGCTGCCTATAGGGTCACACAGAGTCAGACACAACTACAGCAGCAGATATGGTTAGAATGGCAGGTGGCAGGGTGGTATATGTCTGGCCCCATGTCCAGTCACACTATCACTTCTCCTTCCTGCCTTTGAGCTCAGCTCTGAGTGGCTCCAGCTCCATGACCACTAGAACTGGTCTTGTAGAAGAAAGGCCATGAAAGGTGACTGCAGTGGGTGGGGGATTGGCGCTTCCTTGAAATGGCAAACTCAGTGACCTAGAGGAACCCTGCTTCTATGGGCTCATTTGACTAATTTTAGGCTGCTAATTAGCCTTTGGGAATTATTTTTCACTCCAGAAATTTCCCAGTTTTATTTATGCAGGGTGACTTAGCCTTTTCACAGACCACATCATTTCCTTATTTTTGGATCTGTTTTAGAAAACCACCAGTCCCCAGAGCCTCCCAAAAGGCAGTGCTGGAAGCTGAGGCATAGCTCAGGGCTGAGTGTCTATACCTTCAGAGACAGGGAGGGTCGGGAGGCTAGAAGCCTTCATCCATTCTTCTTTCCTTCCTCCTTAAAAACCCTCCATTCTTAATTTGCTTGGCTCATACTCATTTATAAATGCTACTAAACATCTATTAGAAGTCAAAAATTTTATGAAGAGTTTAAAAGAAGACAGGATATGTTTTTGGAAAGATGTTTATAATTTACTTTCAAAAAGTTCAGCATAGACAGAGAAACTCGAGTTTGTGCTATTTGGTTTAAGCTCCATCTCAAAGGGTAGCATCTCCAGCCAAGAACACACAGTCCAGCGCCATATTCATTCTATTCAGGAAGTATGGACAGCTCCTACAAGCACTAACCCTATTCATAGCTTGGCCAATACCTTGTGCTTTGTAGTAAGCACAGTGAATGTCAGAAAGGGGTCTTACTGTTGAAAATAGTAGTTAGTGCTTGCACAGTGAAAGTGGGTTCTTGGTTTAATGAAATTGAATATATTCCAAATGTGGGGATGGGCTGAAATATTTCAAAGGCACTTGGATAAACAGGGTAGAAGAATCTAGCAAAGTCTGTAGCCTGAACTCTTAGGGTAGGCAACAGACTGTGCTGTTCTGTGCTTAGTCACTCAGTTGTGTCCGACTCTTTGCCACCCCATGGACTGTAGCCCACCAGGCTCCTCTGTCCATAGGGATTCTCCAGGCAAGAATACTGGTGTGGGTTGCCATGCCCTCCCCCAGGGGATCTTCCCAACCCAGGGATAGAACCCAGGTCTCCCGCATTGCAGGCGGATTCTTTACTGTCTGAGCCACCAGGGAAGCCCAAGAATACTGGAATGGGTAGCCTATCCCTTCTCCAGGGGATCTTCCCGACTGGGGTCTCCTGCATTGCAGGCGGATTCTTTACCAGCTGAGCCACAAGAGAAATCCAGGCAACAGACAATGGATTCCTAAATGGTCCCATATCCAGCCAGTGGTTTAGGAGAATGTCAGCTGTGTGGGCAGCAGAATCTTGTTTCTGGAATGTTGCCTGTCAGTCTCAGATATTTATTTATTTACTTGCCTGGGTCTTAGTGGCAGCATACGGGATTTTTAGCTGTGGCATGTAGGATTTCGTTCTCTGATCAGAGATTGAACCTGGGCCCCCTTTTTTGGGAGAGCAGAGTCTTAGCCACTGGACCATCAGGGAGGTCCCTGTCAGTCTCAGATAGATCTTTCATACCAGCTGGTGGTCAGAGTATTTCCAAAGGTAGAGAGCTTACACTTCATGGAGCTTATGGAACAAGCTTTATAAACCGTATTGTGATTGCTTGTTGGTAAGCTGTTTTTTAGTAAATGTTTATATATATGATAGAATTTGACCTGAAGTTTCCCAGCAGTGTAACAAGGCAGGGAGGCTGTTTGGAAGCAGCTAATTCTCACCCCCTCCAACTTCTTCAGTGGCTACTATTTTCACCAAAAAGAACCAAATTGACGTCGGTTTTTAATAGCTCCCTCTTTTCACAGAATGTGAAGTTTGAGCTAGATAAATGAACGTTGGGAATAGCAGCTGGGACAAAAACAAACAAAAATCAACCTCACAAAAGTAGACCGCATGCTTCATACAAAGCATAAGCAGGAACAGAGGGCTTCAGAAAGGCAGGAAAGGGTGAATAGGACTTTTTCTCTTTGTTTTTCTTTATTGTTGTCTGTTTAATTGAGGTATAGTTTACAGAACATAAAATCCACCACTATCAAGGGCACAATTTGATGAATTTTGAAAAATGTATGTGAAGAATCTTTGGGCTTTCCTGGTGGCTCAGTGGTAAAGAATTAGCCTGCCAGTGCAAGAGCTGTGGGTTCAACCTCTGGGTTGGGAAGATCCCCTGGAAAAAGAAATGGTAACCTGCTCTGGTATTCTTGCCTGGAAAATTCCATGGACAGAGGAGCCTGGAGGGCTACAGTCCATGGGGTCGAAGTCCCAGTCCAAGGAGTGGGACACGACTGAGAGACTGAGCACACGTGTGAGGAATCAGCCTGGCTGAGTGGCCGCCATCTTGCCGGCATGGGGTGGGGGTGGGAACGTAGGAGAGGCGGTGGGGCTCTGGAGTGGTAGTGGCTCCCTTGTGAGGTTAGTTCTTTAGCTGGGTTCTGAGCGTTGCTCTAGAAAGTTCAGCCTAAAGCCTGTTTCTTTACTCTCACAGTGAGTTCAGCTGGAGTGGTTTTCAACATACTTAACAAGTGATACAGCAGGACACTGACTCACCTGAGGGGATGCTGTGACCAGGCAGAAGGGAAGTGGCTGTGAGCGACCAGTCGGGCCACAGGGGCACGCCGGCTGAATGTCAGCCTGAGACAACCGATGTCCTTTTGAAAGTCCCTATCTCCTTAAGCCATTTGTTGCCTAAAACCGAGAACCCTGACTTGAATAAAACTAGTCTTTAGTGAGAGAGAAGAATAAAGTCAGTTTATAGCAAGCAGGGAAAAGAGGTAGATTTCACCTCGAGGAGGGGCAGGTGTTGGTTTCTATCACCCCCAGGACCCAACCGTATCTCTGTTCTTGTGTAGCCTGGTTGTTCTGTGAGATTGCCCTGTATCCTTCCCATGGCTCCCTCTTTGACTTAAGTTGACCATTGTTTCTGACTTTTGCTAAATTAAACAGCTGAGAGCTTTGACGACCTCTTGGTAGATGCCTCTTTGTAGAGGCAAACAACAGAAGTGTGGTTAGATCCCGTGAGTTCCAAACAGGAATGAAAAGCACTGATTGGACATGGTCTTTGTGAAAAGTGGTGTGCTCCTGTATCATTCTAAAATGGTATTTTTGAACTTATTTTCTCTATCAACAGAGCAACAGAAAATAGGTATAAGTGATAATATGGTGGCTCAGAGGAGCAAGGCTATGTAATTAGTTCCCTTGAGACTTAGAAACCCTCACTTTGCATAGGAGACATTCCTGTCTTTCTTCCTTTAAAGAGATAGAAAATTAATAAATAAGAAAAAAAGCTTCTGTAGGTACTGTTAAATGATGATTGATTTAGTAACGGAGCACACATTGGGCAGATTCTATGAAATGGCTTAAAGTGAGACCCCAAAGGAAGGTTTTGAGTGCAAGTAAATTATTTAGGCGATGATTCTAGGAAACAACTATAGGAAAGTGGAGAAGTGACATAGGAAGATAAGGCAGCTGAGAGAGGGCACTTTATTAAGTAAGTTAGTAGAATGTGTAAATGGAGCTACACTGCATCCAGGAGCTTTGGAGGCCAGTGTACAAAACTCACCTCCTACCTATGCTATTCAAGACGAGAGGGAGCTGGTGTATTTACACACCAACTCCTGTCAGTAGTTGGTTGAGGGTCACTGCAGGTGGAAGCTGTTAAGGAATTGGCAGAGCAGTCTCCAATAGGTAGAGGAAGCCTTTAAGCTAAAAGATGCAGGTTGGCAACTGGAAATTGGGCAGCTGCCTTGGAATAAAGGGAGAGGGGAAATGCATGTGACATTGAGAGCTTCTGCTAAAGCATACTCATGACCCCTTCCCCTGTCTGCCTGCCTGTGAGGTACCATCTCCATAATAAAAGCATTGCATGGCAGTGGCATGTTCATATGAAGGTGGAGTCAAATTGATTTGAGGTTTGAGATCAATGGGAGAAAAAGTGAATTCTTTGTTTAATTATTGCTTAAAGCCCATCTCTTCTGTTTGACTGTAAGTTTTATGAGGACAGAGGCTGTGTCTTTATTTAATTACTTTTTTTTTACAAATGTATTATTAATTGTATTATTGACGATTGATTTATTGATTGATTGTTCTGTACTGGGTCTTAGTTGAAGCTGACAGGGATCAAACCCAAGTCCTCTGCGTGGAGAGTACAGAGTCTTAGCCACTGGACCACCAGGGAAGTCCCTATTTAATTACTGTTTTATTCTCAGACTCTAGCATGGTGCCTGGCACATAGCAGAAACTCAATAATACATTTTTAAAAATTGAAGTATAAGGCTTTACATTGATTCAGGTGTAATAATACATTTTTACTGACTGAATATTGCATAACCAGAAACAATGTCAAGTACTGCTAGATGTGTAAAATTTGGGAAAATCTGAATGTGTACAACATAAAAAAAAAAGTGTATCTTTACAGCTCCCAACAAGTCATTATTAATTTAAGAATATATTACTCTACAACAAACAAGTTGATTTGCTTATAGAATTATAAATATTTAGAGGTCTGAAGACCTTGTAAAAGCATTAAAGTTTTTTTTTCTTTTTTAACTTAAAAAAGTCTAAGGAGGGAGAAAGAAAAAAGTTGATTTTTCAGCTGTTTGTTTTCTTTTCCCTCCCAACACTCTGAGGCTTCTATGTGCTATTAAAACAGGGCCAAGAATTGCTGGCTTGAATTTCGTCTTTCCTTGGAGGCAGAAGTTCCTTTCTTAGGCCTCCAGGGTCTTTCCAGTCTGCAGCTTCTTCAAACAGGGCCTGACCAACTCAGAAATGATCTTTTTTCGTTGACCAACTTCAGGCACATGTGTTGTTTCATGGAAAGATATTTTTTAAAAGAAAGTCTACATCATATCCATTTGCAAGAGAGGAGTGTATTTTCAGAGGCTACTGTGAGAAGGAGGGTAACCTTTGTACTCGCGTGGAGAGCTTTCAGTCTGGGTTCTTATGGGGAACCTTATTTAATTCCTCTCTCCCAGCTCTCCTTCTCTCCCTACTTCCCTCCTTCCCCCTATCTCTCCCTCCCTTCCTTCCTTCTTGCTGGAGCTAGTTTTCTCTGTTCTTTGGTTAAATGTTTTTGTTGGATGGATTTTTACATTGGGGAGGGACAAGTATTTTTTTGTTGAAAGAACATCTCAGGCTACCAGAATCCACTTGGACCCAGGGAATAAAATTGGGAAACTGAATTTTCTCAGGCTGCATAGACACTTTACTACCCCTGTTTCATGTACTTCGAAAGGTGGCCAGTTCATGTATGAAGCTCTAGAGAGAGATGAGCTAATTATTAAGTGAGGTGTTCCAGGCAAGAACAAGGAGCTGGAGCTTATATTAAAGCAACCACCATAAATGCCCCCTCTTCTCCAACAAAAGTCAACAATGTGCTAATTAAATCCCTCTCTTCTATCTGGATGCTGTTTAAAAAAATCTTCTTGTCCATTGGAAACAATGGTTAGAATGTTTATGTAACCAAGGGAGGTGGGGAGAAGTGTTTGAAATTAAAAAAAAAAATGTTTCATGTGGTGTTTCAGAAGCTGAACAATAAAATATTGCAACATTTATACCGACCAACCCTATGGTTATGGGTGCAACCATACGTAATTAAATCTCATTTTCATTTCTTTTATTTTTCAAGAGCTCAGAGATTTTCCTTTTAGCTAAACACAGGACAGGACATTTCATTGATAACAGAGGGAAAATGGAGGGAGGTATGCTAATGGAATGACTTTGTTAGTGGACCATCAGGATACAGGCTTTGGTCTATGACAGTTGAGCATAAAACTGACCCTCAAAACTATCTAAAGATTTTGTCTAAGAAAACCCAGTGCTATGTTCAGTTCAGTTCAGTTCAGTTGCTCAGTCATGTCCGACTCTTTGCAACCCCATGAATTGCAGCACGTCAGGCCTCCCTGTCCATCACCAACACCCAGAGTTTACCCAAACCCATGTCCATCGAGTCGGTGATGCCATCCAACCATCTCATCCTCTGTCGTCCCCTTCTCCTCCTGCCCCCAATCCTTCCCAGCATTAGGGTCTTTTCCAGTGAGTCAACTCTTCGCATCAGGTGGCCAAAGTATTGGAGTTTCAGCTTCAACATCAGTCCTTCCAATGAACACCCAGGACTGATCTCCTTTAGGATGGACTGGTTGGATCTCCTTGCAGTTCAAGGGACTCTCAAGAGTCTTCTCCAACACCACAGTTCAAAAGCATCAATTCTGCGGTGCTCAGCCTTCTTCACCGTCCAACTCTCACATCCATACATGACCACTGGAAAAAGCATAGCCTTGACTAGACGGACCTTTGTTGGCAAAGTAGTGTCTCTGCTTTTAAATATGCTATCTAGGTTGGTCATAACCTTCCTTCCAAGGAGTAAGCGTCTTTTAATTTCATATCTGCAATCACCATCAGTAGTGATTTTGGAGCCCCCCAAAATAAAGTCAGCCACTGTTTCCACTGTTTCCCCATCTATTTCCCATGAAGTGATGGGAACAGATGCCATGATCTTAGTTTTCTGAATGTTGAGCTTTAAGCCAACTTTTTCACTCTCCTCTTTCACTTTCATCAAGAGGCTCTTTAGTTCTTTTTCACTTTCTGCCATAAGGGTGGTGTCATCTGCATATCCCTAGTTATTTATTTTGCTGTTGTTCAGTCACTAAGTTGTGTCCAACTTATTAAGTCATGAATGACATTTACAGAGAAACACAATTAAGTTCTATAAACCTGAACATATAAATAAAAGTTAAAATCCAGAAAAAAGAGAGAAAAAGCATTCTCTCCTTAGTCTATCCATTTGGTCCTTCCCCATGGTAACTTATGGAAATGGCAGCCCACTCCAGTATTCTTGCCTGGGAAACCTCATGGACAGAGGAGCCTGGCAGGCTATAGTTCAAAAAAGAGTCGGACACGACTTAGTGACTAAACAACAATACAATAAACGAAACTCAAATTCCTTTTCCAACCCTATTTGCCACTTTTCTCCCACATAAAATTATTTCTTAAGCAGACCTAGTCCCCACATCTGTGTATTAACTGAAGAATACTGCCAATCTTAAACTTTAGAATGATACCATGCAAATGTTGTGTTTTGATTTGTTAATATGTTTGAATCCATAATATTGACATCTATACTCTCAAGAAGTCAGCATATTTCTAATCTAGTTTTATGCCCAAGTCTATAATTGTTCTTATTAAAGAGCTATGGAACAATCTGACTTCAAAAGGAAAGAGGAATATTGGTAGGTGGGCAGAAATAAGATATATCCTCTCATTTTTACATAGAAATAGAATCCTCAGCTGAACATAATGTTGCTCTGCTAAAGACTATGGCAGGACCATCTGCCCATGCAGACTAAGTTCTGGGTGTGGGGTAAGCAAAAGTGATGTGTGCACCTTCCAGATAGTGCTTTTAATGGGAGGGAACTTACCTTAAACTTCCCCATCCTCTACCCTGCCACTGGTGACAGAAGCATGGATATTACCGTGAGACATCCTAGACTTGGAGATAAAGACTATACCTCTGGATGGTAGAACAACCAAATAGAAGAGCCTGGGCCCCCAAACCTGGGTGCCATGATATTATCCCTGAATTGTTTACATCCAGACTGTTACATAAAAGGGAAATTACACTCTGTCTTGTTTAAACTATCATCTCTTTTGGAGCAGCCAAGCTTGTAACTTAATAACAGCACTGAAACTTTCTAGTCAAGGGGGCAAACTACAGAAATTTTACTTTGATTATCTGGACAGATCAGGCCCCAGAGGACATTTTTCAAAAATTGCTTCAAACTCTTAAGCTTTGTGAGAATACTCTTCTCAGTACTTGGGGGGGCTAAGCTGAACCTTAGGAAGTTAAACTATCCCTGTAGGAGCCACTGATGTTGGATGAGAGCAAGAGAAGCTACTAGAAAGAGACAAGAGGCCTCCCAGGCTAGACTTACTTGTAGCCTGATCAAATGAACTGATGCATCTAAAGAAAAAGTGGTTCTCAAGCAGGGTTGGTCAACTATGGAAGAGAAATGCTAGTGGTGTCATCCTTGCTTTGCAAGGGGGAGAGGAATTTCACTAAGCTCTCCCAGAGTATTTCTGGCCTCATAGCACTGCAGGAATGGACAGGAAATGGATTGCCAGTCTCCTTGGCAAGACAGCACTGAGGCAGCAAACCACGTCAGGCTTTTCTCTAGCTGAGCCATTAAACTTTATTTTTTTCTTTTCTGTTGACAGAAATTGGAGAACAACAAATTTTGTACTTTTCAGTGTACAGGTCTTTCACTTCTTTGATGAAATTTATTCTTAGTATTTCATTCTTTGTGATGCTATTACACATAGAATTTTCTTAATTTCCTTTTTGGATGGTTCATTGCTAGTTTATAGAAATGCAACTTATTTTTGTATATTGATCTTTTTAAAAAAACTTTCAATTTTATATTGGAGCATAGTTGACAGACTTTATTTTCTTGGGCTCCAAAATCACTGCAGATGGTGACTGCAGCCATGAAATTAAAAGACACTTGCTCTTGGAAGAAAACCTATTACCAACCTAGACAGCATATTAAAAAGCAGAGACATTACTTTGCCAACAATGGTCTGTCTAGTCAAAGCTATTGTTTTTCCAGTAGTCATGTATGGATGTGAGAGTTGGACTCTAAAGAAAGCTGAGCACTGAAGAATTGATGCTTTTGAACTGTGGTGTGTGCTCGCTTCGGCAGCACATATATTAAAATTGAACTGTGGTGTTGGAGAAGACTCTTGAGAGTCCCTTGGACTGCAAGGAGATCCAACCAGTCCATCCTAAAGGAAATCAGTCCTGACTATTCATTGGAAGGATTGATGCTGAAGCTGAAACTCCAATACTTGACCATCTGATGCAAAGAACTGACTCACTGGAAAAGACCCTGGTGCTGGGAAAGAATGAAGGCAGGAGGAGAAGGGGACGACAGAGGATGAGATGGTTGGATGGCATCACCAATTTATGGGCATGAGTTTGAGCAAGCTCCGGGAGCTGGTGATGGACAGGGAAGTCTGGCATGCTGTAGTCATGGGGTCGCAAAGAGCCAGACACGACTGAGTGACTGAACTGCACTGATAGCTGATTAACAATGTTGTGATAGTTTCAGGTGGACAGCAAATGGACTCAGCCATACATATACATGTATCCATTCTCCCCAAACTCCCCTCTCATCCAGGCTGTCACATAACATTGGGCAGATTTCCCTGTGCTATACAGTAGGAGCTTGTTGGTCATCCGTATTAAATATAGCAGTGTGGACATGTTGATCCCAATTCCGTAACTATCCCTTCCCCCTATCCTTTCCCCTCCTTGCCCCAACCATAAGTTTGTTCTCTAAATCTGTCTTTTTCTGTTTTGTAAATAAGTTCATTTGTATCATTTGTTTTTCGAGTCCACTTATGAGGGATATTATATGATATTTCTCTTTCTCTGACTTACTTCACTTAGTATGATAATCTCTAGGTCTGTCTATGTTGCTGCAAATGGCATTATTTCATTCTTTCAGAGCAAAGCTGATGTGAGCCATTAAACTTTTGATTCATCACATCAGCTTTGCTCTGATGCCTGCTCACCAAGTCATCTTCTTCTGCAATGAAAGTGGATCTCCTACAATGAAAGTGCTGACCATAGAGATTTTGCTCGTTTCTGGTCTTTGTGACTTGGATGGCTCATGGCAAATTTAAAAAGTAGCTGCAGGTTAGGATATGTGTGGGTGTGCATGCTAAGGCACTTCAGCCATGTCTGACTCTTCGCCACCTATGGAGTGTAGCCCACCAGGCTCCTCTGTTCATGGGATCCTCCAGGCGAGAGTACTGGAATGGGTTTCCCTGCTCTCTTCCAGCAGGTTAGGATACAGCTTTTCAAATAGCTGGCATGGAGAGAGAATAATGCAGACCATGCTGACATGAGAGATCTGGGCCCAGGTGGAGTTACTATATATTTTGCATTCTGGTGTCTGCCTCAGGCTTGGGTGCATTTCAGTAGAATGAAGCCATCTTTCAGCCCGGCTGACCCCTCAGTGGGTCTCTTTAATAGATGAAAAATCCTCTTTGTAGTCCTGTTCTTATCTACTAGGAAGTTCTTAGGCCAATGGCCAGTAAATATTTTTATTGAACTATAGTTGATTTACAATATTGTGTTAGTTTCAGGGACAGCGAATTGATGGCCAGCAACTTTTTACTTCTAATAAGTGAAACAGTGGATGGTCAAGTTCACCCCATGCAAGTTCCCTGAGTTGTATCCAGCTCTAGTACACTGGTCCTAACCCTGTGCCACCTTCTTGCACTCAGGGCAACATATTAGAATGTATCCATACAGAGGAAATCCTGAATCTTCTCTTCAGTTTGTAACAAGAAGAATCAATCTTTGCAAAGCATGTTTTCCTTCTGCCATGCTTTGTCTTGATGGACTCACAACCAAGAATGTGAAGGCTGTTGTTATAAACTTTGAAGGACCTAATTCTACACTGGCCTGATCTTCTTTGCTGAGGGCCAGGGATTCTTCCAGATTTGAAAAAGAATAACATTCTGGCTCTTTCTGAGAGTCTCTTGTCTATGTGAATGCCCTTTACACTGAGATAAAAATTTTATCATTTGCCCTTTGCTTTTTACCATAATTTGTAATTTTAATATTACTTGTGATCAATTTTTTTTTAAGTTTTCATTTTCTAGCCTAAAATATATATGGTCAGTTTTATTTTGAAGAATAGAAAGCTATATATTTTCAGCTGGAAATAAATAAGAATGATGAGCTGAGTGTTTGGTTTAATGGAAAGAGCAGTATTAATTTCAGAGTCAGGTTTTTAGCTGCAGTTCTCAATAAAGTACTTCATTTTACTGAGACTTAATTTCCTCATCTGTTAAAAAGGTATTTTTGCGGGATTATTGGGAAGGTTAAATGTCTTTTGTAAAGTACCAGCCAGCACCTGGGAGAGAAGACGTCAGCAGAGAATGCCCTGCTTCACCTCTCTGTCTGGTGGAGGTGCCCAGAGCCATGCAAGTTTCAACTACT
Organism: Okapia johnstoni; assembly: GCA_024291935.2. Taxonomy (NCBI): domain Eukaryota; kingdom Metazoa; phylum Chordata; class Mammalia; order Artiodactyla; family Giraffidae; genus Okapia; species Okapia johnstoni. The sequence continues at coordinate 75,605,125 of CM044306.1, read as the reverse complement.
CAGCTGGGGCTGTTTTCAATCCCCAGGGAGCACCCTTTGCAGGTGACTCTCTAGACTGGGGTATGGGAATTGCTGGTGCCAGGAGTGGGGCTGGGGAAGCAAAGTGTGCTTGTGTGCAAAGGTATGTGTCTGCCAACATTTAGGGATTTTGAGGGAAGAAGCAGAGTTTATTTCTGTTTTTTGGCTTGTCCTTGTAAACCATCCTTGTGACATCTGAGACTTGGGTTCTGTGATGGATAAATCAGTACAGTCCTTAGTGCTTTTAAGAGAGAGTAGGATTAGTTGTTAAGAAGTCATAGCTGGCTGGGGGAAGGAGGGGATTGATCACTTGGGCCAATAGTGAGAGAAGCTCTGGGAAGGTCCCCATGTCCCTAAGTGTCCCTATGTGCTTCTTCTCTTATATACTAACTTCAAATACCTGAAATACCACAGGATAGTTTTTCCTTCTTTGGGGATCCATCCTTCCCTCCCTCCATCCCTTCCTGTTGTTTGCCTTTCCTTTAACTACACATCCAGGTAGTTCACTCTGGCCAACATATTTGTGTCCTTGTTTGAGTCACTGTATCCCTCTAGGCCTCTTAAAATTCTAAAGTGAAAGTCACTCAGTTGAATCCAACTCTTTGCGACCCCAAGGACTATACAGTCCTTAGAATTCTCCAGGCCAGAATACTGGAGTGGATATCCTTTCCCTTCTCCAGGGGATCTTCCCAACCCAGGGATTGAACCCAGGTCTCTAGCATTACAGGCGGAATCTTTACCAGCTGAGCCACAAGGGAAGCCCAATTAAAATTAGCTACCTATCTAATTCATCTCCTCCAGCACCAGCCAGCCCCACTATTCTGAATACAGAAGGTTGTTACCAACCTGGATGTTGGCTTCTTTCAGGCAAGTTTTCCACAGTTTGAAAAAGTGTCCTATTAATTTTAGACTCAAGCTGAGGAACATTGTCCCTGGGATTGTCCTGATAGTTGTGCCAAACTGTAGGATCCGAGGGGATGAGAGGAGCAAGGGATAAAGATGATGTTTGTGTTCCTGCTGGTTTTAGGCAGTGTGGGAATTAGCGTGAAGAGTTCTGGTTGTAAGGCCCAGGTGGACACTGATTAGCTGGGTAAACTTGACATCTCTGTGCTTTACTTTCTTCCTCTGTTAAGTGGGGTGGATTGTACTTGACTTGCTATAGTTGAGGAGAGCCCGTGTTCACTTACTGACTCAAATATCTTTTGAGTGTTGGTTGTTGTTCCAGGCATCATTCTCAGAAGTGATGCTATGATGGTGAGCAAAATAGACAAGGCTCTCACATCTTTATAATCCAGGGGGGAAGACAGACAGAAAACAAAATGAAAAAAAATGAGCTATTTTTTTGGATTGTAGTCGAGTCTTTGAAGACACTGTAGGCATAACAGCAGGTGAAAGCAGCTTGCAATCAAGTATTTGTGGCCCTCCCACCCATAGCTACTTCTGTTCTCTGTCTTTGCTCTGTGTACAGCTTTGGGAATGTCCTCTTTACTTGCGTACTGATTCACTGGAGCTGCATAGGGGAGGCCATGGAGATGGCGTTTCTTCATTTTTGGGTTAATTCATTTCTTTGTGGTCCCATCATTGAACTTCCTCATGTGTATCTTGTTCCCCATCAAGTAAGCACATCTCTCCTGGCTTAGGGATGCACAACCCATATTCTGGTGTCTTATTGGGGATGATGGGTTGTTGTCATAGCAACTGCCTTCAAGACTCAACAGCCAGTTCCTGTAAGAGTTTAGCCCTGACTTTTCAGGCTGCAGTCAGTTCTTCTTTCTCCTCCAGCACCAAAGCTGATCTAATACCCCCACTTCTAATCTTCAAGAGGGAGAAATTCTTGACTTTCAAGGAAGTCTGGCTCCCAGAGTTTTCAAGTCTTTATAAAAGAATAAAAGCAAGAGCAAACACAAAGGGGCCTCCTTGTCAGGATAATGGAAGATGCTGCCCAGGGCCTGTGTGAGAAGCCCTCCTTTACGCTTGCCCTTCTCCAGACCTCCTGGGGAATTGTGCAGAGGGCTCCAGCGGTGAGCTCTCTGTCTGCATTTGGTAGTATTAGTTTTTAAGTTTTGCGGCTCCTTGGATCCTGATGCTAGATTCAAAGGCCAGATTTATAAGGTCAGGGGAATCAAAGACAGCCAGTGACTCACACACTTTCATGTGTCTCAGCCCTTGCCCATTGGCAGTTTCTGGACCCACTTGTAACCACTGTCCTGGAGCCAGTACAGGTAAAGGAAAGGACCTTAGCAAACAGGGAAGGGATGGGGGGGTGGCCTGCCTGAGCCTGAGCCGGAGCCCAGGGCCTGTGATGTGGTCAGGCCACTGTGCACCCAACTCGGCAGGCCCTGCCAACCCTTGGCAGACAGGCCAGGGCACACACCGCCGGCGCCTGCGAGAGCTCCTGGGTCGCCTGTAGGGTGGGGCTGGCTGGGTCTCTGCTCCCCGTGCTGCCCTGGGGATGTGAGGTGGAAAACAGCCAGGGAGGGGAAAACAGCAGTATGTTGGTAAAAACCCTGTAAATGCCTGCTTGACTCTGTGACTTCATATGCACCTTTTCTGCTAGCAAGGATGGGCTTCCGTTTCTAAAGATATTTGGGAGACAATATGTTACTTCTCTAATCTTTTTTCTCTAATCTTCAAATTGTAGGTCATGTCCCATAAGTAGAACATGAAATCAATCTGCCTGCATGCTACGTTGCATCAGTCATGTCCGACTCTTTGCAACCCTATGGACTATAGCCTGCCAGGCTCCTCTGTCCATGGAATTCTCCTGACAAGAATACCGGAGTGAACTGCTATTCCCTTCTCCAGGGGATCTTCTGAACCCTGTGTCTCCTGGGGATCCTACATTGCAGGCAGATGCTTTACCACTGACCCACCAGGGAAATCAATCTAGTGGGTGACAAACAACATAGAAGAAGAAGGAGAAAAGAAATGATTGAGTTAATGTTAAGTCTTTACGTGCAGTATGGAATGTGGTTGTATAAGGTGTGTTTTTAGTCTTAGGAGACGCATGCTAAACTATTTATGTTGAGTGTCGTGATGTCTGTAATTTCCTTTCAAATAGTTCAACCAAAAAATATGTTTGTGTATGCATGAGTGTGTATTGAGAGAAAGATGATGTAATACTACCAAGTATTAACTGCTGGCAGGTTTGGGTCATTGGTTCTCAATGGGAGTGACTTTTACTCCCCCGGGGACACTTGGCAGTGACTAGAGACATTTCTGGTTGTTACAGCTGGGCATGTAGTGGCGGGGGGAGGTGGGGTGCAGGGGATAGAGACTAGCGTTGCTGCTAAACATTCCACAATGCACAGAACAGCCTTCCTCCAAAGAATTATGACCCCAAATGTCATTTTTGCTGAGGTCAAGAAATCCTGCTTTCCATGAACAGTGCTTTGTATCACTTTTTCAACTTTCTGTAGGTTTGAAAACTTTCAAAAATTAATAAATGAAATGAAATAGACTCATGAAGAACTGAAAGTCTCGGAGTACATGTCATGTTTCACAGAATAAAGGTAACTGTTCTTCGGTTAAAACTGGTTTTATCTCCATCTTAACTATGTCACTTTATGTGTTGTGGATCACAATAGAAAGTATTTCTTATAAGGATTGTTTCAAATATTAGAAAAACATTGCCTTATTCATATCCTTCTGGTGCACTTGCTGTCAGGGAGATGGAGAAGCTTGTCAAACTCTGCCCACTTTCACCTCCTCTGAAATGATTCGGTAATCTTTTGTAATTTTAATTTTTAATGTTAAAATTACAAAACCATTTTATATTGGGGTATAATTGATTAACAATGTATGGTAATCTTATTACACTATTTTTTTTTTGCGTTTTACAATGTGTCAGGCACTGTGCTAAGCAGTTTATATGTGTGTCCTTATTTAATCTTCATAAGAACCCTTGTGCAGTGGGTGTTATTCCTGTCTTCATTTTACAGATAAACTGAGGCTTGGAGATTAAATTGAAGACGCAAGGGCACACAGATGTTAAATGGCAGAACGGAGACTTAGGTCTCTTCGACTCCAAAATCCAACTCTGCCCTTCTGTTTCTAATCCTCTCACACTTTTTAAACTCACCATTGCTTGCTTTGCGAGTGAGAGGAGCCTTCTTCTCCTGGAGGAAGGATGAGGGGTGTCAGCTACCAGCCACATCCTCTGCTCCTTTGCAGTCCTTCTTTTGAAGTCAGCGCAGTGAGTCTGAACTCTACTTTCGGACCTGAAGAAAGACAGTGTTCATCTTGCAGTGGTAGAAATTTGACCTGAAAAGAATCTTTAGGGTTGAAGGGCAAAAAGTCAACAAGTGTTAATGAAGTGGTCCAGTGGTTAGGACTCAGCACTTTCACTGCTGGGACCTGAGTTCAATCCCTGGTCAGGGAACTAAGATCCCGAAAGCCATACAGGGTGCAGCCAAAAAAAAAAATTTTTTTTTTGGCCAACTTGACAAAGGCACTCTTAAATAATGATTTCTAAGAAGCCCAGTGTGCTGTGCTTGAGGGGAAAAAATAAGGAGCTCACATATCTCCTTCCAACGGGCAATTTCCAGAGTGTAAATGAAGCTTCAGCGAGTTGACTGAGATCTTTAATAGTGACCATAACCAGAGTGATCAGCATAAAGATGCCCTCAGCCCTCAAGTAAGTGTGGGCTCTTATGTCTTAGGACAAGAAAAGACCAAGTCTGGTCTCAAGGGGGAAAACACTGACTTCCAGTCAGGATGCCCCAGTTTCTAACCTTTAACTGGAAACCTTCAGTCATCTAGAACTGTCTGGCTTTCACTTCCCACTTTTAACTGGCCACCTATTCCTGGCAATTCTAATGAGTTGTTCCCTTCACATTGCAATTGTCACTGCCTCAACTTGGATCCCTAGTATGTTTCACCGGGAGTCCAGCTCCTGGACTATTGTAATAGTCTGATGCAGGTTTGAGCATTGCCCACACAGAGCCGAGTGATCTTTTGAAAACATCTGTCTTAGCTCATTACTCTCCTACGCAAACATTTGCAATTCCCTTTTCATTACTGAATAAAAATCCTTATTAATGGTATGGGATCTACTGCTTTTTAAAATTCTCTCAAAAAAAAAAAAGAGAGAGAGAGAAAAAAAAATTCTCTCCTATGTTTCCACTCTCACCTACTCTTCCCATCACATTGCCTCTGCATCAACAGGCAGTCCTCTGGAGAGGTCCATGTCTTTGCACTTCATCCTTCTCTACTTCTAGTTTTTCACCCCACTGATCCTGCAAACTCCTACTAGATTTCACTAAATCTAAGACAATCGAATGCAAGATACATCACTATTTTGTCCCAATAAAAGGAAAAAAAGATGTTAATTAAGTGATCTCGTTATATTTATCACTTAGGATGTTCAATGCTTATTAAAAGAACTTTTAGATATCCTCTTAAAATCATATATAAATAACTTATACATTCAAAACAGGAATTGTATCAATGTAATAGATTGATTGAATAGTCCCCAAACTTATTTACATTCAATCTGCATTTTTTTTTAATATAACTTCCTTTTTCTTTGTTAACTACTACAGTCGACATTTTCATAGGTCATTTGGATGAAGAGATACCGTTAATCAATTATCTGAATGATTCAATGCTGGGAGGGAGGGCTAATATACTAGATATTGAAAATTATTAATGAGAATGATGAGCCTAAACTGAGATAAAAATTTAACAAGAAAAAATGTAAAACTTTAAACTGTGACTACCTGGGGTTTATGTGTCAAAATCTCATATTTTGGGGAATGAGCATAATACCAACCCTCCGAAAAGGGGGTGAAGATTAGGACAGGCAAACTGACCAGCCTGTCTCCTTCAGTCAAGCATCAACAAAGTGTAGCCAGATTAGTGGACATGAGAAAAGAAAATTATACATGCCACCTAGTAACATGTGAAATGTGAGACTCAATATAAATATTTCATTGCCTCAGAAAAACTCAGGAGGCCCTGAGCTTGGTTATCTATGGAATTGATAGGAATTTCTAGGGCAGCTTCCCTGGAAAGATTTTCCTTGGAGAGGTGCTAGCAGTTCAGCCCATGGTTGATGCCAGAGAGGTTGTTTTGCAGCTTACAAAGCAGAGGCTAACAGCTGTTTGTGGGCTCTTGGACCTGGTAACACTCCTTCCTATTATCTAGCACATTTTATTATATTTTAAAAAAGTTATTGATTTTGCTGCTTCAGGTCTTAGTTGCATCACATGGGATCTTCATTGTGGTGCCCAGACTCTCTAGTTGTGGCATGTGGGCTCTGGACCACACAGGCTCAGTAGTTGCTGTGTGGGGTCTTAGTTTCCCCTGGGCATGTGGGATCTTAGTTCCCCAATCAGGGATCAAACCCACTTCCCAGGCACTGAAAGGTGGATTCTTAACCACTGGACAGCAGGGAAGTGCCTGTTTAGCACACTTTAAAACATCAAGCTGTATAAAGTCCTCGGAGAAGATTTATCACCCACAGGTAACTTCAAATGGACAGACAACTCTGATTTCGGTTAACTTACTTATTAAAAAAACTTTCATCTTCTGGTGTTTGGAGGGAACTGAGTGATTCGATCTCTTTGGTGAGCATCATGCATTCTCACCTTGGTTCTTGGTTTGGTAGGGAGCTCACTGCTGCTGAACATGCAAGCTGGAACTCTGATGTTTTAATACTGGGGAGGGAATGCCTATCTCCATTTGGCTGTAAAGATATCCCAGAAGCTGGCTGTATGGACCCTTCAAAGAAGGAATCTTGGGAGTCAGTCCTCAGTTTCTGGAAGGAAGACCTGGGACCAGTCCTTTGTAAGCCTGCTTTTTGTCCCTATCACACTTACTGCCTGGTCTTCCTGGCCTTTAGGCTCTGGCGTGTGGCCCCTGCTATAGTCATTTGAAAGAAAAGTGAAGGTGTTAGTTGCTCAGTTGTGTCTGGCTCTTGGCAACCTCATGGACTGTAGCCTGCCAGGCTCTTCTGTCCATAGAATTCTCCAAGAAAGAATACTGGAGTGGGTTCCCATTCCCTTCTTTAGGGGATCTTCCCCACCCAGGGATTGAATCCAGGTCTTCTGCATTGCAGGCAGATTCTTTACTGTCTGAGCCAACAGAGAATTTGAGAAGAGGTAATAGGAGTCTTCTGAGGGCCAGATACTCTGCCTTCAGTATCAGCTAGGGCACTCTATCAGGCAGAGTTTCTACTGGTCAACCCAGGAGTCTAGTGTTTTGTCACAATGGAGAATTGGCATCTACCTCTACTTCCCAGTCTCTATCATGGAAGGTTAGTAATGATTGTCTTGTAATGATTACCTTCCCCTTTCAATCTTAAATTACCTGTAATACAAAGGGATCCTCACACATAGACTGTGCACAGAACTCTTGATTGAAGACTGAGTCATTACATGGTTTTGTGTGTAGATGGGGAAGAGTATTACAGTGGGATTTTTTTTTCCCTCCAGTTTTTGATTGTGGTAATATACATAACATAAAATTTACCTTTTTAACTCCAAGTGTGCAACTAGATGGCATTAAGTACATTCATATTGTTGTTCGACCATGACCATCATCCATCTCCAGAGTACTTCCAATCTTCCCAAATGTTTTCCCCACTTAACAAAAAAATTGAGCTGTAATTCACACACTATAAAGTTCACTCCTTTTCAAGTGAACAGTTCAGTGGTTTTTAGTTTGCTCACAAGGTTGTGCAGCCATCAACACTACTGAATTGCAGGATGTTTTAATCTGATCACTTTTAAAAAAGATATCATTTTAATTAATTAATTTGACTGTGCCGAGTCTTAGTTGCAGCACGTGGGAATCTTGGTTTCCTGACCAGGGATCAAACCTGGGCCCCTTGTATTGGGAGCTTGGAGTCTTAACCACTGGACCACCAGGGAATTTCCTCCGATCACTTTTTAATTCTAGTTTTCCACACAGCATCATCATCTCCGCCGTCAGTTGCCTTTGTGATGTTGCTTGTCTTAAGAGGGCTTCACTCTGGTTTCTGGAATTTTCTCCCAAGCTACTGACATCCGTTCTGCAAGTTTTGATGCCAACACTTTCCTAACTGTGCCTGATGGTGTCAGGAAATGACAACTGTGATATGATTACCCACCTACCTGGCCACCAGTGATAGCATGACACATACTGATTTAGAGATGTTAAAATGTGGAAAAATGCAGTCTTAGGATTGGTGAATGTGATATTTATCTTTCTGGTTCCAACCCCAAAGTTGTTGTGTTTCTTGTGACTCAATCCCTGACTCAATTCTCTGAATGGCGTCATTCACACTATTCCAAACTCCAGGCTTTGGATAAAATCCTATTATTCCCCCTATTGTATCTGCTTTAAGTATACATTTTTTTTTTAACATATTGTTTCTCTCTCCAGACCAGGAACCCCTATTTATGAGATGTAACCTTGCTACTTGGACCAATAAAATCGGCCTCCCTGGGAACTTGCTAGAGACGTGGAGTCTCAGGCCCCATCCCAGACCTCTGGAATAAAAATCTGCATTTAATACAAATTCCAAGTAATTCAAATTCACGTAGGACTTTGAGGAACATTTGTCTAAAGCACTATGACTGTGTCACTAGCAGTTGCTGTTATACAATTTGTTATGTACAGATGCTAAGGAGACACATCTCTATTGACTATGTGCTATGTGCCAGTATCTTGTTCATTTTCAAGCCACAATACTTGAGAGTCAGATCCTTATTTGCTTATAGGTCATTCATTTATTCAACTCTAACTTAGTGATTTGTATGTGCCAGGCACTATAAATACAAAGTTGAACAAGATATGGGCCCTGATCACAGTTACTATAAGGTTGGAATAGGAGCTCAGTTATTGTTATTGGGGTGGCTGATTCCAGTAGGTTGGTGTGAGTCCCTTATCTAGGTAGCCTGAATATGAGCAGTGGATGGGTGGAACTTGTTATGTGGACTCCAGATTGAAGGCAGGTAACTCAGTGTGTAAAAGGGCATGATCATGACTGATGTTGAACAGGAAAAAGTACTACACAGCAACCCAGAAACATGGACACTGGAACAGAAGCTGATGAAACAGGAACCAAATAAGCTGTATTCTTTGGCCAGCATGCTTAGGAAGCTGGTATTTTTTGGTTTGTTTATTTGTTCACCTAAGTCCACGGGTCTGAAGACTCTGGCCCATGAGCCAAATCTGGCTTACTATTTGTTTATAAATGAAGCTTTGTTGGAAAACAGCCCTGCTTATTGGTTTACATATTATTTACTGCTGCTTTCACACTACAGTGGTAGAACTGAATAACTGCAAGAGTGATGGTCCACAAAGCTGAAAATATTTACTATCCCACCCATTACTGAAAATGTTTGCTGAGCTCTGATCTAGTATTCCACTTTAGCTAAAATTAAAAAAAAATTTTTTCAATGATTTTTAAAAGTATACATACATTTAAATAGAAAAACTCTACAATGATACATCCTAAAATGATAAATCCTAAAAGATGATGCTGTGAAAGTGCTGCATCAATATGTCAGCAAATTTGGAAAACTCAACAGTGGCCACAGCACTGGAAAAGGTCAGTTTTCATTCCAATCCCAAAGAAAGGCAATGCCAAAGAATGCTCAAACTATCACACATTTGGACTATAAAGAAAGCTGAGCGCCAAAGAATTGATGCTTTTGAACTGTGGTGTTGGAGAAGACTCTTGAGAGTCCCTTGGACTGCAAGGAGATCCAACCAGTCCATCCTAAAGGAGATCAATCCTGGATATTCATTGGAAGGACTGATGTTGAAGCTGAAACTCCAATACTTTGGCCATCTGATGGGAAGAGCTGACTCATTGGAAAAGACCCTGATGCTCGCAAAGATTGAGGGCAGGAGGAGAAGGGGATGACAGAGGATGAGATGGCTGGATGGCATCACCGACTTGATGGACACAGGTTTGGGTGGATTCAGGGAGTTGGTGATGGACAGGGAGGCCTGGCGTGCTGAGGTTCATGGGGTCGCAAAGAGTCAGACACGACTGAGCAACTGAACTGAACTGAACACACGCTAGTAAAGTAATGCTCAAAATTCTCCAAGCCAGGCTTCAACAATACGTGAACCATGAAATTCCATATGTTCGAGCTAGATTTAGAAAAGGCAGAGGAACCAGAGATCAAATTGCCAACATCCGCTGGATCATCAAAAAAGCAAGAGAATTCCAGGAAAACATTTATTTCTGCTTTATTGACTATGCCAAAGCCTTTGACTATGTGAATCACAACAAACTGTGGAAAAATTTTCAAGAGATGGGAACACTAGACCACCTGACCTGCCTCCTGAGAAATCTGTATACAGATCAGGAAGCAACAGTTAGAACTGGACATGGAACAACAGACTGGTTTCAAATAGGGAAAGGAGTACGTCAAGGCTGTATATTGTCACCCTGTTTATTTAACTTACATGCAGAGTACATCATGAGAAACGCTGGGCTGGATGAAGCACAAGCTGGAATCAAGATTACTGGGAGAAATACCAATAATCTCAGATATGCAGATGGCACAACCCTTATGGCAGAAAGTTAAGAACTAAAGAGCCTTTTGATGAAAGTGAAAAAGGAGAGTGAAAAAGTTGGCTTAAAACTCAACATTCAAAAAATGAAGATCATGGCATCTGGTCCCATCAGTTCAGTTCAGTTCAGTTGCTCAGTCGTGTCCAACTCTTTGCAACCCTGTGAACTGCAGCACGCCTGCAGATGGCCTCCCTGTCCATCACCAACTCCCAGAGTCTACCCAAACCCATGTCCATTGAGTCGGTGATGCCATCCAACCATCTCATCCTCTCTCGTCCCCTTCTCCTCCTGCCTTCAATCTTTCCCAGCATCAGGGTCTTTCCCAGTGAGTCAGCTCTTCACATCAGGTAGCCTAAGTATTGGAGTTTCAGCTTCAGCATCAGACCTTCCAATGAATATTCAGGACTGATTTCCTTTAGGGTGGACTGGTTGGATCTCCTTGCAGTCCAAGGGACTCTCAAGAGTCTTCTCCAACACCACAGTTCAAAAGCATCAATTCTTTGGCTCTCAGCTTTCTTTAGAGTCCAACTCTCACATCCATACATGACCACTGGAAAACCCATAGCCTTGACTAGATGGACCTTTGTTGATAAAGTAATGTCTCTGCTTTTCAATATGCTGTCTAGGTTGGTCATAAATTTCCTTCCAAGGTGTAAGTGTCTTTTAATTTCATGGCTGCAATCACCATCTGCAGTGATTTTGGAGCCCAAAAAAATAAAGTCTGCCACTGTTTCCACTGTTTCCCCATCTATTTGCCATGAGATGGGGCATTAATTTACTAGTGTGTGAGATGAGTGCAATTGTGCAGTAGTTTGAGCATTCTTTGGCATTTCCTTTCTTTGGGATTTGAATGAAAACTGACCTTTTCCAATTCTGTGGCCACTGCTGAATTTTCCAAATTTGCTGACATATTGAGTGAAGCATTCATCATTTCATGGAAAATAGATGGGGAAGCAATGGAAAGTGACGGACTTTATTTTTTTGGGCTCCAAAATCACTGCAGATGGTGATTGAAGCCATGAAATTAAAAGACGCTTACTCTTTGGAAGGAAAGTTATGACCAACCTAGACAACATGTTAAAAAGCAGAGACATTACTTTGCGAACCATGGTCTGTCTAGTCAAGGCTATGAGTTTTCCAGTAGTCATGTATGGATGTGAGAGTTGGACTCTAAAGAAAGCTGAGAGCCAAAGAATTGATGCTTTTGAACTGTGGTGTTGGAGAAGACTCTTGAGAGTCCCTTGGACTGCAGGGAGATCCAACCAATCCATCCTAAAGGAAATCAGTCCTGGGTGTTCATTGGAAGGACTGATGTTGAAGCTGAAACTCCAATATTTTGGCCACGTGATGTGAAGAGCTGACTCATTTGAAAAGACCCTGATGTTGGGAAAGATTGAGGGCAGGAGGAGAAGGGGATGACAGAGGATGAGATGGTTGGATGGCATCACTGACTCAATGGACATGAGTTTGGGTAAACTCTGGGAGCTGGTGATGGACAGGGAGGCCTGGTGTGCTGCGGTTCATGGGGTCTCAAAGAGTCAGACACGACTGAGTGACCTCACTGATTTGAACTGAACTAGGTTACCAGTTTATTATAGAAGGATATAACTCAGGAACAACCAGATGGAAGAGAAGCCTAGGGCATGATCATGGAGCTTCCGTGGTCTCCCAACACCTCCAGGTGATGACCAATTTGGAAGATCTCTCCTTTTGGGTTTTTATGGAGGACTCATTACCTAGTCGGGAGAAGGCAATGGCACCCCACTCCAGTACTCTTGCCTGGAAAATCCCATGGACGGAGGAGCCTGGTAGGCTACAGTCCATGGGGTCGCTAAGAGTCGGACTCGACTGAGCGACTTCACTTTCACTTTTCCTTTTCATGCACTGGAGAAGGAAACAGCAATCCACTCCAGTATTCTTGCCTGGAGAATCCCAGGGACGGCGGAGCCTGGTGGGCTGCTATCTATGGGGTTGCACAGAGTCGGGCACGACTGAAGCGACTTAGCAGCATTACCTAGTCAGGATTGATTAGATCATCAACCACTGGTGATTGAACCCAACCTCCAGCCCCTCTCTCCTCCCAGAAGGTCTCCTCTCTAGTCCCAGGATTGGTTCCCCTGGTAACTAGCCTGGTGCTTAGATAACCTAGAGGCTTTCCAGAGGACACTCTTTAACATAAGAAAAGACATCGGGATCTATCTCAACACTTAAGAAATTCCAAGGATTTTAGCAGCTCTGTGCCAGGAACTGACCAAAGACTAAATACACACATTTTATTATAAATCACTATATCACACAAGCTTTTAAAGGTGTTTTTGGCTGATTTGTTTTGTTTTGGTTACTTGTTGATAGGATTGTTTGAATTTAAATCCTCCTCAGATGTGTCTAACAGTGCCTGCTGCTCAGAACCTCCAACTAGGTATTATTGAAATTAATAGTAACAGTACCGTTGCCACTTTCACTCTTGGTTTCCTGTTTCCTAGCAGACTGATCTCCTCTTCATATTGACCATTTAAGCTACACCCCACTTCTCAGGACTACTCAAGTCCCTAACTACTAACACTTGGCAATGCTGGCCATCAGCGTCAACATCATCTCGTTCTAGACATCAGCCCCACCATGCACATGCCTCTTTCTCCCACCTTGCTCAAACACGTGTCAACTGGTGAGTCTGGTGGGGTCACATGTCCTGCCATGTGCTAGATCACACATCACAGAGAAGCAAAAGTTTTATCATGAAGGTAGGTGACCACTCTCCTCCTGTTTTTGGCCAACATCCTTTAGAGAATAGTGAAAACTTTCTGCCTCCACTTCCAATCCCCTGAAGTTCTGCTGAAATGGAGGAGTCAGTCAGGAACTTCCAACTGCCTGATCCAGGGTCTTCCTTTTAGGTCTGTCCTGCTCTTTGCAGATTTCAATACTTGACTCTACTTCTTGGAAGGTGTCTTGTCCACAACGTGCAGTTAAGTGTTCACACTCAGGTCTCCTTTGCTGGCTCTTCTTCCCTTGAACTCCTTTTAAATACTAATATTCTTGACGTTCTTGCTCTCCTTAGTTCTTGTCTCTTTTTGTTCGTGCTTCATACCTACAAACCTCTAAAGCTGTGATCTGCAGATGGCTTACCTGCTCTAGTCCTTTCTTGGTCACTTCCAAATCAACATGTCCGAAATGTAACTCACCCTCCCTCTCTCCTCACCAGAACAGGTTCTTCCACTCCTGTCTCCTTTCTCTCTGAGCAGAATCACCATCTACCAATTGCTCAGCTTAGAAACCTCAGAAATATTTCTTTTTCTGCTCTCTGCCTTGTCCATCAACATCTAACCTGTTGTCAGACCCTGTTGGCTTTCTGTATGAATGTTCATTTGTGAAGACCGCCTGGAACTGAAACACAGCCTCCTCTTCCTTGTCTTAATGGTCAGAGCAATTTTCTATCCCATTTTCTGCTTCCTGATTCTCCAGTCAGATTCCTTTCATGCTGCTGCCAAAGCCATCTTCCTACGATGCAAATGTGATCAAGTTCTTTTCCCATCAAAATAATCTCTTAGTGACTTCTCATAGATAACAGAAGCCTTCATAATCTGGTCCCTGCCTTCCTTTCCTGGTTTTAACCTGTAGTCTTCCTGCCCAGCAGCCAGTCCGTGTTCCCGGCAGGTCACCTTCTGGTCTCAGTTTGCCCTGTGTCCCTGCCCAGGATGCCCTGACTTAGCCACTTCTGAATCCTGGATACCTGGCCTCACTTTTCCCCAGCATCACTCACTTCCTGCTTTTTGGCCCTTGGCACCTCTGTCCTTTCACTGGTAAATCACTTATCACATTGTTATTCCAGCGAATCCTATGCCTTCCCCTTCTCCGCTGCCAGATGCTGTGTTCAGTGTAGGCCAGACCTTGCTTGATTCATCTCTGTCTATCCAGGGCTTTGCACAGGGCCAGACACAGAGGAGTCACTCCTCTAATGTTTGTTCCTCTAATGACCTCACCAAGCTTGCTTGGTAACTGATATTTGAAAGTGTATGTGTATGTATATTTGTGAGTATATATGTGCATGCATGCACGCCTGCTAAGTTGCTTCAGTTGTGTCAGACTCGTTGCGACCTGTGGACTGCAGCCCACCAGGCTCTTCTGTCCATGGGATTCTCTAGGCAAGAATATTGGAGTGGATTGCCATGTCCTCCTCCAGGAGATCTTCCCAACCCAGGGATCAAACCTGCAACTCTTTTTTTTTTTTTAATACATATTTATTTATTTGGCTGAACCAGGCCTTAGTTGCAGCATGTGGGATCTAGTTCCCTGCCCAGGGATCGAACCCAGACCCTCTGCATTCAGAGCACAGAGTCTTAACCCCTGGACCACCAGGGAAGTCCCAAAACCTGCATCTCTTATGTCTCCTGCACTGGCAGGCAGGTTCTTTACCACTAGCGCCACCTGGGAAGCCCATGTATTTGTATATATATGTATGTGTGTGTGTGTGTGTGTGTGTATTTATCTCACTTTGCTGTACACCTGAAACTAACACAATATTGTAAATCTATGCTTCAATATAGAAAACTCCCACAGGGAAGTTCCTGGCAGTCCATTGGTTAGGACTCCTTGCTTTCCCTGGGGAGGACACAGGTTCCATCCCCAGTCAGAAACTGCAAGTCATGGCCCCCTCCAAAAAATCCTGCAAATGTTAGATTCTAACTATAGCCAATATTCTATCAGTAATCAGCTTCCATATTGATCTAAGTTCTTGTTGTTGTTCATCAGATCCACATCTTCTCTGTATAAGATATTAATAAGAAGTTGGTGTTTTCTGTAGTTCCATCACAAATTCAGACTGGGTTAGCTGTTGGTGGGGTGGAGGGAAGTGCAAATGAAACCGATCTTGAGACCAGAAAAATGAAGTAGGCAGCTCTATATAACCAATGGGTCAGTTTATTATGGGGTTACTTACTCACAGGTGGGGTCTGGAAGCATTTACAACTGCATTCCCCACCCCCGAGGGGTCATGGGGGCAACTTTATAGCTAATCTAGGGTATGGGGGGGTGTGCTTAGAAACAGGACGTGTATTCCTAAGTCAAGATTTATGAATGGGTAACTAGTCTTGTGGATGCTGAGAATAGGTCAACAAAAGTTTTCATCATTGTTTGCAGACTAACAGAGCATAGAGGCCACCTGGACCTAATGATCATTAAACAATATCTATTAACTACAAAGCCCTAGATGACTGAAAAGAGATTTACTACACAGTACAGCCCTAAGGTGGGGTCAGTAGAAGGCCAAGAGGAACTGAATGGGCCCACAATGGCATCAGTAATGCTAATAGCCATACACCTCCTAAAAGTTGCCTGTTTATTTTCATCTCCAAACAAGAAATAAAAAGGCACATGAAAATGAAGCAAACAAACAGAGCCAACATTCATAGCAATTCCTTCACCAAGTACTTTGGGATTTTAGTTTGTTCCTACTAGTTTCTAGAAAGACATTTGCTGCCATAAAAAAGAATGAAATTTTGCCATCTGCAGTAACATGGGTAAACTTGGAGGGTATTATGCTAAGTGAAATAAGCCAGACAGAAAAAGAAAATTAATAAATTATATTACTTATACGTGGAATCTAAAAAATTCAATAAACTAGTGAGTATAACAACAACAAAAAAGCAGACTCACAGGTATAGAGAGTAAACTAGCGGTTACCAGTGGGGAGAAGTGGGGAGAGACAATATAAGGGTGAGGGATTAAGAGGTACAAACTATTATGCACAAAATAAGCCACAAGGATATACTGTACAACACAGGGAATACAGCTAATATTTTATAATGAATATAAATGGAACATAATGTTTACAATTTGTGCATCACTATATTGTATACCTGTAACTTATATAATATTGTACAGCAACTATACTTCAATTTTAAAAATTAATAAAAATATAAATTAAAAAAATTTAAAGACAAAAATTTTTATAAAAAAGTGAAAGGCCTTTGCTCAGGCTGACTGGGCCTGAGGCAATCCCATGGGCACCAAGGGTGTTGGCAGTCCTGCCTGGGAGCGGGTGGATATTGCTGGGAAGGCTACTCGCCCTCTCTGAGCCTTGGTGTCCTCACCTGTAAAATGGAAACAATGACCCTGTGGTATAGGCTTGTTGTACAAGTTGAGGGATGAAATGTTTCAGAGAGGGCTCATGGCCTGGCATGTAGTAAGCACTCTATGCACAGCTGTCACAGCTGTAACCCACTGCAGACACCTAGATGAAAGTGACTCAGAGTTCCTGCTTCACACAGGCCTCCCCTCCCCCTTGGCCAACACAACTGCTTTACCCCAACGAGAGACATGGTTTCTTGGAAGCCACCTGGAGCTGGGCAGGTGCAAGGTGCTTAGTCAAGGCCCTCTTGCTTTGAAATTCGGTGACCAGGGAAGAAGCTTTTAGGGGTTCAGGGTGTGTTCAGGGGTTCTATGAATCCTCTGAAACCATATTGATCAATTTTGTGCAAAACTGTATTTTTCCTGGGAAAGAGGTCTTGGTTTTTATCAGTTTCACAGAGGGGTCTGTGATCTCAAAAAATGTTAGGAGCCGCTGGCTTGGAGTCCAACCAGCCTGGGACACATGGGGACACATGCATTCTTCTGAGTCTCCTAGGGCCTCACCGAAACGGTGCTGAGAGCTGGAGCCAGTCCCAGCCCAGACCCTTTGCCAGCCTGGACATGTAGACGGAAGAATGAGAAATCCCTTGTCAAGACTGACAGGTGAAGTGATGTGGCTTTGTGGTGGCAGGGGTCCTCTCTACAGGCCCTGCTCCACCTGGGACTGTCAGCCCTCAGTCTTAGATGGGAGCTGTAACACCAGCAGGAGGCTGTGGCAGCCTCTGCAATAAGGGTGTGTGTGTGTGTGTGTGTGTGTGTGGTGTGTATGTGAATGCGTGGATTGATCTGCCTGGATCCCGGGTGACAGATGTTGGCACCAGCTGCTGGAGGTGGGAGGTGCAGTCTGTGGTCCAGGAACTTTACAGAAGAGAGATCTATAATTCTCATGTAAAGGGAAGGCAGCCTCCATCTTATTACAGGGCTCTAACCACCTTCTGCTAAAGCAAGCTGGCAGCGGCAGGAGCTCCCTGTCCAGGAGGAACGACTTCTGGGCACAATGACAGACCTCTCCCCACGTCTCGTGCTGGAAGAAGGTTCTGCATAGGGCTTCCCACTACCTGCCTCTGTCCTCATGGCGACATTCAGAATACAGAAACATCTCAGGTCTGAGCTCTCAGAGATTGAAGGCGCATGTCCACTGGCAATCAGGTGTGTTCAGATTCCCTGTTTTGAGACCCTGGGTTTAGTGGGATGAGACAGTGTCTGGAGGTGCTTCGTGGCAAACAAGTTTCCTGATGGAAATGCGTTTATTCAGAAGCAAATTGTTGCTTCCTTGGGCAGGATGTCTTAGAGATCTCTAAGTCGCTCAGCTTTCCCTCCAGGTGAATAGAAGTCCTTTATGCCTCTGGCTGAAGGAGAAAGAGCTGATGCGGTAATAGCTCAAGCTTGTCTTCATGCAGATATTACATTCAGGTTTTTACAATGAATGTTTGATTTTCCCTGGAGGAATATTTATTTCCAAATCTACCAAATGCTTCTTGAGGCAGCCTCCACACGGATTTTAATTGCTAAACCCACTTATTCTGACTCAGTATCTGTTTGGTAAAATGTCTGGAGATACAAAAAGTAGGGAGAGGAGTGAGCTGGGCCCAGATGCTTCTCTATGACTAACAGAATGTCCACCCAAAGTCAGGAGATGAGCAGCCGGCTGGCGTGTCATAGGTGGGTGGGTTTCTCATAACTCGTATTTAAAGCTGTGCCCTATTGTACTAAAATTATAATTTGTGAATAAGCATTGAATTAGAGTCATTGGGCTGAGCTGACTCACTGTCAGTAACTGGGACAGGGTCTGAGGGATGTCTCTGTGTCACAGTCAATGCCGGGGAGAGGAGAAGCGCAAAGAATGCTGGAGGGGAACCTGCATATCGGCTTTTCTGAGTGTCATTTCTACAGACCTGGGGCACTCCGCATTCTCTCCATCCCTTCCCTCTATCCTTTTAGAAGAAGGATAGGGTTATGCTGGGACTTCCCTGGTGGTCCAGTTGTTAAGAACCTGCTTTTCAATGCAGGGGTCTCGTGTTCGATCCCTGATAAGGGAACTAAGATCCCACATACCAGGCGGCAGCTAAGCCCAGGAACCGCAACGAGGAGCCCTTGTTGTTGTTGTTCAGTCTCTAAGTTGTGGCCGACTCTTTTGACTCCAGAGCCCATGCACTCTGCCCCCCAACTCCCCACCAAAACCAACAATAGGGTTATGTCGAAGTCATCCTCACTGCATCATCCAGTGGATCTTAGTGGAAATGCTTGAAAATCAGAGTTTGGGGCTTTGAGCTCACATAGCCCACTTTAGCTCACTAGGCTGGCCCTTGCAGCAGGAGGTGAATACACAGAAATCTGGAAAATTGGCTTCAGGGCCAGGTCAAGAGGTAGTCAAAAATTCTCACCATTTTAAGTCATGGAGTTGAGGTCTTGGAAGCAGCAGATGTCTCTCTGAGGTGGCCTAGGCCGTTGTGCTGGGCTCCGTGTTTCTGGCAGTTGGGATCAGGCTGGTTGGGAGAGCTGTAGTTCAAAGGCTCAGGGGCTTATTGTAGCACTTTTGTTCAGGGGCCCTTGTTGCGGTCCCTTTGTGCCATCTCAGGTATTTATGTTGTAAGATGCTCAGCGTGTCATACGATTGATCCCAGGTGATCCCTATTGGGATGTTTCAGTGACAAATGAAGGATGGTGGGAGTGAGTGTGGGTGAGGGAGCCACCGACATCTGTATCCATGAACAATTTAATTTGAATTCACTCCTATTCATTGATCAGCATTTTGAAAAACAGAGAATAACATTCTGAGGTGATAGATTTCAGAAAGTATAGTTTTCAGAAGAAACAGGGTAAAGAAATCCCAGAACACAGGGCTCTGGAAGAACAATGAGGTACTAGGATGATGACGTAAAGTCTGTAGCCCAGTGATTCCCAGTGGGTGACGTTGGGCAATGACTGTAAACACCTTTAGGGTGTATCTCTCAGACCCACACAGCACCATCTACAGTGCCTGACGATCTTTGTTCTCAACAAATGCTCACATCCATTGGAGCGAGGCACACTTCTGCTACGAGGCCTGTGTCTTGATTTGTCCTGGTGACTTCAGCTGGTCTTTGGTGCTGTCCCGAAGGCTTCCTGGTTTCTCACGCGTGCAGCTTCCCACGCCAACAAGAAGACTTGTTTTAGTTACTGAGATGAACTCGGATGTGACTGTGTCTGGAGCTCACCTCTTGCTCAACTGTGATTATTCATGGCTGACTGCAGATTTCTGCAGAAAATCCCCCACATCTGGCCTCAGGAAGCCCTGCTCAGTGGATAGTTCTTATGCCAGAATGTCCTGGCAAAGCAGTGTTGGAGAAGGAGGAGAGTCATCTGTGTGGCTCACAGTCCCGTCCTTCTAACCCCCCTTGATTACACGTTAGGCCACAAGAGTTCAGTGGAGTGAGAAAGTCTGTTTCACATGAGGAATTTGGACTTGTGGGAGATGGAAAAGTCAGAAGATATGAACTTACCCAAGACACAGAATTCGAAGGCTTCCTGGGTCAGCCCGACCCCAGCTCAGCCCACATAGGGATGGTCCACATTTCTGCTACAATGGAACAAGATTGCTGGGGCAATTCCTTTGCTGATAAACTTAAAGCATCAGTTCAGTTCAGTTGCTCAGTCGTGTCCGACTCTTTTCGATCCCATGGACCGCAGCACGCCAGGCCTCCCTGTCCATCACCAACTCCTGGAGTTTATTCAAGCTCATGTCCATTGAGTCAGTGATGCCACTCAACCATCTCATCCTCTGTCGTCCCCTTCCCCTCCCACCCTCAATCTTTCTCAGCATCAGGGTCTTTTCAAATGAGTCAGTTCTTCCCATCAGATGGCCAAAGTACTTAGAGCATAGAATGTTTCTTTATCATCACACATTTATATTCTTCACATTCTGTGACAAAGAGTCTACAGTGGGGCAGAAGATGCTACAGTTATTGCAAGGGGCATGTGACCTATGCAACAAGACTTGATGTTGACCAAATGTATAATATTTCATGCATGAACGTTCTACTCTATTTCAAATGTATGTGAATGCTGCTGTGATTAAACCGTGGGGATTAATTGAGGTGCTGAATTCAGAGTGAATTGTTATTCCCCTGCCACTCCTGTCTCAAACCACAAACAGTTTTGAGTCTGTCTCCTGGCTCGCTCCCATCCCTTCCCATTTCCACCTCTTCAAGTGGGAACTGGGCCTTGTCAATTACTCCTTCATAGATCTCACCTGTGCACCCTTCCTTCCCTGCTGTTCTCCCTCAAGTCAGGCCCTCATCACTCCACCACTGCAAGACTACCAGAGCTCCCTACCTGGCCTGTCTCCAAGGCCCCGTTCTAAACAAGAAAATCTTCCTTCTGGTCCATACAATTCCTTGCTCTAAAAATACTTAGGACTTCTGGTCTCTTAACCTGGTTATTCAGAGGGGCATTAAGTACCACCTCTTGAACACAAAATGAGAGCCATCTAATATTTTAAAAATAACTGAATCAGATTGAAGGGTCCCTTAAAATACTACAATTTATAGTTACCATGTATTGATAAGAATTATTATCTTATCATACCCTTCGGAATGTGTGCGTGTGTGCATGCTCAGTCACTCAGTCATGGGCGACCACGTGGACTCTTTGGGACCACATTGACTATAGCCTGCCAGGCTCCTCTGTCCATGGGATTCTCCAGGCAAGAATACTAGAGTGAGTTGTGACTTCCTCCTCCAGGGACCTTCCCAGGAGGAACCTGAGTCTCTTGCATCGCCTGCTTTGGCAGGCAGATTCTTGACCACTGCGCCACCTGGGAAGCCCTTCAGAATGAAAGTGTTCAATAAATAGATGCAGTGGAATTGTAGATTGCAATGAGTAGAAAACTTCATTTTCCACATCTCATTTTTTTCAAGAACAGGTGGTCACCTCCTATTTCCTTGAAATAAGTTTTCCCCAAATTGTAGTGTTCTACAGAATTCTGCGTATCAGAAAGTTCAGGAACTGACGGCTTAGTTTACTGGGCCCAGGGCTCGAATTCCAACTTCTCTTTGCTTCCATGAGGGTGTAAGCAGAGAAGCTTGTCCAAGCAGGATCTGCTGTCTCCCTCTGGTGGAGACCGGGGAGAAAATGTGCACAAAGAAAAGTTGCTCTGCTGCTGCTGCTGCTGCTGCTAAGTCGCTTCAGTCGTGTCCGACTCCGTGCGACCCCAGAGACAGCAGCCCACCAGGCTCCGCCGTCCCTGGGATTCTCCAGGCAAGAATACTGGAGTGGGTTGCCATTTCCTTCTCCAATGCATGAAAGGGAAAAGTGAAAGTGAAGTTGCTCAGTCTTGTCTGAATCTTAGTGACCCCATGGACCGCAGCCTACCAGGCTCCTCCGTCCATGGGATTCTCCAGGCAAAAGAGTACCGGAGTGGGGTGCCATTGCTTTCTCCAAAGTTGCTCTACCTATTGGCAAATGGTATTATTGTATTGAAAGAGCCCCAAGAAATGTGATCTGCAAAGTCTGTTCTGAGAGGGAGGTGTCTTTTGCTGTGTATAGTACTGCAGAACGGATGGGAATCATTGGGGGTGGGGGGTGGGGTGGAGAATAAATAACTGGAAAGTACAGATAATTAAATACCAAATTTTGGCTGACAGTTTTAGTGTTTGCCTTTCCACCAGGGCAGTTTACAAGGAACAATCTGTTTGAGGATCTCTTTCTCTTTTCACGATGGGAAGAGGAGCAGAATGATCCAGAGGGAGGGTCAAGTCAAAGCTTCCTGCTCCTGGCAGGGATTCGAACCCAGGAAAGCCAGCCTCCTGGGGTACTGGGGCTGCCTGGTCTCTGGGGTCCTTCCTGCCAGTGGTTGCTCCTGACGGCTGTCAACCAGCCCTTGAGGACACTCAGCCTGGCCAGGGTTTCTCGCTGGTCCATGTATTTCCTTCTCCTTCTTCCTACTAGAAATGGGGGTGCAGAGGACAGTACCCACAGGAGGGGCTCCTCCCTGGGAAAGGGGTGGGGACCGAATGGCCATGATGAGTATGTCTAATACAGCCTGTCTTAGGTGAGAGGCACCAAGTGTTTGTCTTGTTCTGCTTCTATGATTGTGCCATGTGGTCCTCAATTTGCAACATATGAACATATCTGGCTGGCAGGACACTGGACAAGTCTCAGCCAGTGGCACCCATCCTTGCTTGGCTAAATCTGACCTGTCTTCCTGGTCTTATCTAAAGGGTCATTTATTCCAGGAGGCCCTCCTTGAAGTCTCCCAAAATAGGGGGAGATGATTCTCTCATGTGCCCTAGCCCAGCCCACAGTCTGTACCCCATTTATCATACTGATCACTCTGTACTTCGCCAGCCAGTTGTTTTGGCTGTCAGCACCATCAAACTCCCTGACTCTGGCAGTAACTGTGGCTTGACTCTCCTCTGCATCCCCAGGCCTAGTGCCCTGCCTGGTACTCTGAGAGGGCTGTCAGAGAAGGCTTCCCATACCGTCTAACTTCTGGGCTATGTCTTCAAGAATAAGAAGGAAGGGACTTTCCTGGTGGTCCAGTGGCTAAGATTCTGAGCTCCCAATGCAGGGGGCCCGGGTTTGATGCTAGATCCAACCTTTTGGATGTGAAAATACAACCTTTCCAGGACAAATGCAAGCAATTTAAGAGAAGATACATATTCCCCCCCCCCCCCCCCGTAATGGACACTTTGGAAATTAGAGGAAAACATAAAAGAATTTGTGAATCTCTGGACCCCGTATATTAATACCAAGAAACTGGAAACAAGATGTCTTATCTTGAAATGGCCATGGCCTCTTTATGCCCTGGGTGCAACCTCTACCCAGATGCGTTAGGACAGGGTCACATCAGTTGCTTAGAGAGATGACACACAAGTAAAGCTGACTGGGAGTGTTAAAGTCACAGCCACAGCTGAGATGAAGGGCCTTGACAGCAGCTGCAAGCTGGAGAGACAGAAGGAGTGGGGGACTTTGGAGGGTACAGGCACAGCTACAAAGTGCCAACCACTTCTCTAGCCAGCAGGTGAACCCAAAGGTGCTAGATACAGATATAGAAATATATGAGTTTCCCTGGTGGCTCAGTCAGTAAAGAATCCGCCTGCAATGCAGGAAACCCAGGTTTGATCCTGGGTTGGGAAGATCTGCAGGAGAAATGGCTACCCACTCTTGCCCGGTTAATCCTATGGACAGAGGAGCCTGGCAGGCTACAGTGCATGGAGTCGCAAGGGTTGGACGTGACTTAGTGACTAAACCACCACCAGGTATATATACATAAATTTTTTTTCTTCTGATTAGGGTTTATTACAGGATACTAAATATAGTTCCCCGTGCTATACAGTAGGTCCTTGTTGTTCATCTATTTTTATATTATATAGTGGTTTGTATCTACCAATCACAAACTCCTAATTTACACCTCCCCTTCTTTACCCTCTGGTGACCATAAGTTTGGTTTCCATGTTTGTGAGTCTGTTTCTGTTTTGTAAATAAGTTCATTTGTATCATTTTTTAGATTCCACCTATAAGTGATGTCATACGGTATTTGTCTTTCTCTGTCTGACTTACTTCAATAAGTGTAGTTCTATGTAGGTCCATCAATGTTGCTACAAATGGCATTATTTCATTCTTTTTTTCTGGCTGAATAATATATATATATTATTACTGTATATATATCTCACATCTTTTTAAGCCAGTCTTCTGTTGATGGGCACTTGGTTGGCTTCCATGTCTTGGCTATTGTAAATAGTGCTGCTGTGAACACTGTGGTGCATGTATCTTTTCAAATTAGAGTTTTCTCTAGTAAGATTTCTTGATTTTAAATGGCTGGCAACTGTTTCAAATTTTAAAATACTCTATCAATCAGACAAACCAAATGCATCTGTGAGTCACACTCACCCAATGGCCTCTGTACTCAACTTCCTTGGCAAGGATTGCTCAGGCCAAGAGCTGGTTTCTCCATTCAGACAGATGGACAGACAGACCCTTGGGTCTTGTTTCCCCCCGGTTGCCCAACAGAAGGCTGATGTTCCCAGTGTGACCCAAGCCAGTGCTTTGACTTAAAGTCTTGGGAACTAGTGTGTGAACTGGGATGGTGGTGGTTTAGTCACTAAGTTGTGTCTGACTCTTGTGACCCCATGGACTGTAGCTCACCAGGCTCCTCTGTCCATGGATTCTCCAGGCAAGAATACTGGAGTGGGTTGCCATTTCCTTCTCCAGGGGAACTTCCCGACCCAGGAATCGAACCCGGGTCTCCTGTATTGCAGGCAGATCCTTTATGGGGGCTCCAAACTTCAACTTTATCTGAACTTTTGGTAACTTTTAGTCATTGCATTAAGCATCTTGAACCTTGTAGGCTCTCTCCCACAGGCTTCTCCATCCCCAGGGACCCAGCTTCACCGGCCACCACCAGGACAAGGGGGAAGGAAGGGGAAGCAGGGGACGTTCCCAGATCTTCTTTAATTGCTCCTAGGAATGGCAATCCACTCCAGTGTTCTTGCCTGGAGAATTCCCATGGACAGAGGAACCTGGTGGGCTACAGTCCATGGGGTCGCACAGAGTTGGACACAACTGAACTGACTTAGCACGCACACATCTTCCTGCACCTGGGGTGAGCATGCCTGCCTTGGCCCCTGTGATGCTGAGTAGCAGTGTGAGTCACCTTCCTTTCTCTCCACAGTCCAGACAGCTCTGGGATTGTGGAGTTAGTGAACCCTGAGCTTTCAAGGCATCTAAGCTGCCTTTGGTGGAATTCACTTGGCTTGGAGCTGGGAGGATGGCAGGCAGGACAGGAAAGACGGAAAATGGGGACGTGTAGGAAAAACGGGGTATGAGAGGATGGTTATATCTCAGGTCTCAGGTGAGTCCTTGGGACAGGCTTCCAAGTGAGAGTCCTTGGCCTCCTGCAGGAAAGAATTCAAGAGCTAGCCATAGTAAAGTGAAAGTAGATTTATTTAGGGAGATACACACTCTATGGAGGGGCTTCCCAGGTGGTGCAGTGGTAAAGAATCTGTCTGCCAAGCCAGAAGATGCAAGAGATGCTGGTTTGATCCCTGGGTTGGGAAGATCCCCTGGAGTAGGAGATGGCAACCCACTCTGCGTGTTTTACCTGGAGAATCCCATGGACAGAGGAGCGCTGCGGGCTACAGCCCACAGGGTCTCAAAAAGTCGGACACCACTGAGCACAGCACAGCAGTGGCACATTCTATAGATGATCTGAGAAGGTGAGAAGTGGCTCCAGGGCATGGATTCCTCTCAGAAAGTCACAGCCATCCCGAAATATGGAGTTGTTGGTTTTTACAGGCTGGGTAATTTCATACACTAATAAGTGGGAGGAATATTCTGTCTTGGATAACAGACAGGGATTTCCAGGAATTGAGGGGCATCGCCCACTTTTTGACCTTTTTTGGTCAGCCTCAGATCCCTCCTGGTGCCTGTGGGCATGTCCTTTAGCTAATGTATTAACAGTGAACGTATAATGAGGCTCAAGGTTGCAGAAGCTGAATATTCTGCCATCTTGAGCCTCGTAGGTTCTAATGGGTTTTTTGTTGTTCAGTGTTCTTCTTCATGGTTGTGCCATTCTTTTAATGGTTGTGCCCTGCCTCGATTGTTTCCTGTCTCAGAAGAAAAGCAGAAAATGGTAAAAATGTGCTTCTGTGGTTCCTCACCTTCCCTGAGACCTGCCTGGCTTGTGCTGAAACTCAGAAGAGAATTCCTCCGTGGAACTTTTCCCAGGTGTGTTTTGTTTGCCACAAAAACAAACTCTCTGTTGAGTGAAGGCACATGTGTGTGTGAGCTGCTGGAGGAGGCGCTGGGCTGTTCTGGGTTTTGTGAAAAGCATCTATCTGGTTTCTCCCTGTTCTCTTACAGCACGTGGCAGCTTTAAGCTCACGTGAGCTGTTGCCTTGCTGGTGCTTCTGACTCAGTGCAGGTACCGTTGTCACTTTCCTGTCGGGAGAAACTTGGGGTAATTTCTCTTTTGCTGGTGGTGGTGTGTTCTGAAGTTATTTGAGTTTGGTTTTAGTGCCTGATGCCCTCTCTTCTGAGTTAACCCCTCATCCAAGAGCTCAGTGTGACTTTTGTGATAAAGCCAGTTTTCTCTGAAGGCTGCTGGTACGCACGGCCTTGGGGGTCCCTGGAACTGCCTCCGGCAGGTGGGCGTATCCAGCTCTGGTCTGAGCATGTGACTCCAGCTAGGATTTGGGACTGATGGGAAGAAGGTCCTGAGCTTCTCAGGGACAAGGATCAGGTCCTTGAAAGCCGTCTGAGGGTCAGGCTGCGGAGGAGAAGTGGGTTTGGAATTTGGAAGTGGGTGTTCTTGCCCCAGGCATCCCTTCCTGCTGGCCTTGCTTACCTGCTCGGGACTCCTAAATGGTTCCACATTTAGGAACTTGCTCGGGACTCCTAAATGCTTCCACAAAACAAGCAAGTGCAGAGGTGGTAGATTGGTTTCAAAGACAGAGTTCGGGGCTGAGCCAACTGCAGGCACTGTGCTAGGATCCCGGTCTTCTGCAGCTCCCCTCCCCCCCAGTCCCTCAGCCCCTGGACAGCAGGGCCCATCCTCTGTGCCTGGGGTCACATGCTGCTCAGTGACATTGTGGGGGTGCAGGGAAGGGGGTGCCAGACTTTATGATTTTGCTGACTTTCTCATTTTAACTAATTTAAATGTAAGTAGCCACATGCATCCCGTGGCTGTCGTCCTAGAGAGCTCAGCTTCCAAGCCTCCTCTTGGGGGGAGTTCAACGGACAGGAATGATTTCACTAGACAAAAAAGCATGTGTGTGGGCGTGTTAGCTGTCAAGTGAATCATGACTCCGGGACCAGAGTCATAACAGCCCTATAGAGGCTCTTAAAAAGGGTGACTTGGTGGTGGGATCTTTAGACGTAGCTCTGGCATCTTTTTCACTTTCTGTGGGGGTGGGGCAGAGCCTTTGGCTACCTTTACACCACTTTCTTCCACACCCAGCTCTCCCACAGCCAGGAATCACATTGTTCCCGAATAGCTCTAGGTTACTGTTTTGTCTTGGAAAGAAGGGTTTGGGGGGTGGGGATGGGAATGGAGGGGGAAAGGGGAGTTTTCATTATACCCTCCACTCTGGTTTGAAATTTCCATTGTGTACACACACGCATAACTTTCATCTATATAAATACATAAAATGATGATCGATCCCCTTGTCTCAAGCCTTCAGGGCATTATAGTTGGCCTGAAAAGATGTTCAGGATATTTTGTTATGTGAAGAAAAGGAGGTCACAAAACCATATGTTTCGTTTTTGGAGGACACGCACACAGGCAGTGAGGAAAAGTCTCGATGGATTTAGTCTAAGTGCTAGTTTGGTTAGTGGCATTTTGGATGATTTTAAGTAATCTTTTGCATTGTATTTCCTGGTGTTTCTTCAGTGAACGTGCATTATTTGTGCTGTAAAAATAATAATGGGAACATAATTTACTACCACAGTAATCACCACAGAACTTTGTTTCTGGTTCAAGAAATAGGGTTAAATGACTAAATGAACGTGTGTGCGTGCTCAGTCGCTCAGTCACATCCGACTCTTTGTGACCCCACAGACTATAGCCTGCCAGGCTCCTCTCTCCATGGGGATTCTCCAGGCAAGAACACTGGAGTGGGTTGCCATGCATGACCAAATGAATACTTGAGTTCTAATCCTTCTATGGGCTATTTAGAAAACTTAAATTAAAATTGAATAATGGGTATAGCATTTGGAAAGAAGACCCCAAAAAAAGCAACTCTCTTCATAGTTACCACGTGACAGATCTCTGAGCCATGGATGTCTGGGAAACTGTTCTTTTGCAGTTAATCAACTGGATTGGTTTGTTTTTTCCCTCTCCCCAGTGCAAATAAGCTTTACTACAGTTGAGACTTCTTGATAAAAACTTACATTGGTTTTATATTAATTCTCACAAAGTTTCCATTTGTAGTTTATTCAATCCCTGTTATTATTGATGTGAAAATTTTTGTCTGTAATTTGGTTCCCAGAAATATCCAGGTTACCATTTATACTTTTGTATTGCATATATAGGTATAACTGAATCACTTTGCTGTACATCTTAAATTAACCCAACGTTGTAAATCAACTATACTTCAGTTAAAAAAGGCATGGAATCCTAACAGAATAATAGGAGACATATTACATAGAACAGAATACATCCGAAGTAAATGGTAACCTGGATATTTCTGGGGACCAATGTATACATATATATGGGGTTTCTCTGGTGGTTCAGACAGTAAAGAATCTGCCTGCAATGCAGAAGACCTGGGTTTGATCCCTGGGTTGAAAAGATCCCTTGGGGAAAGGAATGGCTACTCACTCCAGTATTTGTGCCTTTCATGGACAGAGGAGCCTGGTGGGCTACAGTCTATGGGTTCGCAAAGAGTCAGACATGACTGAATGACTAACACTTACTTTTTTCATACATGCATACAGTCTTTTTGAATATACAGTAGGTCCTTGTGGTTTATCAACTGGATTTGTTTGACTTTGATTTCTTGCTGTTTTTGGTGGAATTGTGTCCCCTCAGTATCTGTGTATTAGAGCCTTAAGCCTTTATTGGGCCTTTAAAGAGGTAATTTTGGTAAAATGAGGTCATATGGGTAGACCTAACTGAATATGACTAGTGTTCTTGTAAGCAGAGGAGATGAGGACATAGACAGGAGGGTGACCATGTGAAGGATCAGTGACAAGGTGGCCATCTGCCAGTCAGGGAGAGAGGTCTCAGAAGACATCCATCCTGCTAATACTTTGATCTTGGATCTTTAGCTTTGTAATTGTGAAAAAAGTAATTTCTGTTATTATATTTTATTATGACAATGCTAGGAAGCTGCTATACTTGGGTTTTGTGTGACTTACTTCATTCAGCCCAAAGAGAAATGGAGGAATAATTTTTTACTGGGCTCTTCCTTGGTCCTCAAATCTGGCAAAAACATGTCTTCATCATTGAGGGAGGGAATTTAGTAAGACTACGGAAAGGCTGTTTCTCTTCAAACCTTTGGGACCAGCGACATCTAGTGGTCTTTTCTTTTATAAGTCTCACTCTGTAGTTCTTTAAGGCTATGGTTTTTCCAGTAGTCATGTATGGATGTAAGAGTTGGACTATAAAGAAAGCTGAGCGCTGAAGAATTGATGCTTTTGATCTGTGGTGTTGGAGAAGACTCTTGAGAGTCCCTTGAACTGCAAGGAGATCCAACCAGTCCATCCCAGAGGAAATCAATCCTGGGTGTTCATTGGAAGGACTGATGCTGAAGGTGAAACTCCAATACTTTGGCCACCTGATGTGAAGGGCTGACTCATCTGAAAAGACCCTGATTCTGGAAAAGATTGAGGGCAGGAGGAGAAGGGGATGACAGAGGATGAGATGGTTGGATGGCATCACTGACTCAATGGACATGAGTTTGGGTAAACTCTGGGAGCTGGTGATGGACAGGGAGGCCTGGCGTGCTGCGGTTCATGAGGTCGCAAAGAGTCGGACATGACTGAGCGACTGAACTGAACTCTATAGTTTTCAGTCTTGCTGTACAGAAAAATCACCTGAGGAGATTAAAAAAAAATCCTGGTGTACAGGTGGCACCCCAGACAAATGATACCAGAGTCTGGGAGTGGGACCCAGGCAGCAGTATTTTTAAAGCTTCCCATGTGTGCTTGCTAAGTCGCTTCAGTTGTGTCCAAATCTCTGTGACTCTATGGACTCTAGTCCACCAGGCTCCTCTGTCCATGGGATTCTCCAGGCAAGATTACTGGAGTGGGTTGCTATTCCCTTCTCCAGGGGATCTTTCCTGATCCAGGGATCGAACTGGCCCCTCTTATGTCTCCTGCATTGACAGGAGGATTCTTTACCACTAGTGCCACCTGAGAAGCCTTAAAGCTTCCCACATTAGTCCAAAGTTCAGCCAAGGTTGAGAATCACAGCTTTCAAGTGGGAGCCCCACTTGAGAGGTGGTGAAAACATAATTTAATGAAAATAATTCTGAGTAGTAAAAATATGACTTCATATTATGATGTAACTTTCCACAATATGAAAAATTTCATTAAATTATATACTTATATATTGTTGCTCTGCCTCCACAGAAGGTAAACTACATGAGGGTTGAGGGGACCATGGTCTGGTTCACCCTTGGGTCCCATGAGCCTGCCACAGTGCTGAGCACAGTCTGGGGTCATAATAGCTTTTGTGAAATGAATGAACATATAGCATGATATCTGGCTGTGTCAGTTGTAAATATAATATTTGTTTGATGGAAAACAATCATCTCACTTTAGAATTTTGAATATGTTATATTAAGTGCACTTCAAAGTGACTCACAGAATATTACAGGAAGACATCTTTGGATCTGTCATATAATGGGTTGATTGATTTTTTGGAGTCTTTATGTCTCTGATACTAGGAAAGGATTTTCTGAGGTTCAATTTTGTGGCAAGCCCTCAGTGTCTACCAAGAACTATTATATTTTCCTCTGTGCCCCACTCCCCATTGCCTTTAGACTTAGAAGATTCTATTATTTCAAAACCAGTTAACTGTTTAAAAGTTTTCTAGTTTTTAAGTTGTTTCTTTTTTCATTGGTTTAACATATCTGAAATTAATTTTTTGTATATGATGCATAGTGAATACATAAAGATTTTCTCAAATCCAAGAGCTAATCATGCCTACATGATTTGTGAATACACCATCCCTTTTCTTGGTTTATGACACGTTTTGTATCCTGAATTAAATCCTTTTACATACCAATATGAAAGGTGTTTGGAGAAGGACATGGCAGCCCGCTCCAGTATTCTTGCCTGGAGAATTCCATGGACAGAGGAGCCTGGTGGGCTACAGTCCATGGGGTCGCAAAGAGTCGGACTAACACTCACTCATGGAAGATGTTAGATTGAGGCTTTTCCAGGCAAACTGAGTGGGAGATTCTGCATTGTCTTCAAAGAAAATCTCTGGGAACCTGCTTCTTGACCACTGGATGTGATTAAAAAATAGTGAGGAGATAAAAGAACAAGACCGTGTGAAGAGATTTCTTTGGTGAAACTGTTATTGTGTTCTGGGCCCCCAGCATCCCTTTTTGGGGAGAGGTGAAGGTGCTTTCTTCTAATCCTTGGCTTGAGATACTAGGAGAACTTTGAAAAATGCTTCCCATGGGGGAGACGCAGAGAAGCAGTGCTGACTCAAGGTAGTGTATGGACACCTACTTGGAAACCTAAGGGGTCAGGGGAGGCTACTGGCTCCCCCAGGGCTATATAGGGCACAGGATGTGTGATTGTGTCTTAAGGACCAGATAGGGGGCTGCCTGGAAAGGAAAGATGATTAAAAACACATTCACAAGGTTGTTTTTTTTTTTTTTTTTTTTTTTTTTTTTACTACTTCTCACTCTGAGAGATGATGCTTAATTCCTCTCTGCTTGAGTGTGGGCTAGACTTACTGACTTGCTTCTAATGAATATGGTGAAAGTAAAAGTGTGAGACCTCCAAGACTAGATCATAAAAGGAGTTGTGGTTTCCTCTTTATTTTCTCTCTCTAGGGTCATATACTCTGGGGTAAACTAGCTGCCATATTGTGAAGACATTCAAGCAGCCCTGTTGTTGGACTGTCAGATAAAATACAGGCTGCTCAGTTAAGCTTGAATTTCATGGAAACAATGAATACTTTTTTCGTATAAGTATGTTGCAAATATGATAGGGACTGAGCATCCTTGATTTGGGCTTCCCTGATGGCTCCGTCAGTAAAGGATTTACCTGCAATGCAGGAGACCCAGGTTCAATCCCTGGCTTGGGAAGATCCCCTGGAGAAGGAAATGGCAACCTACTCCAGTATTCTTGCCTAGAGAATTCCATGGACAGAGTAGCCGGTGGGCTATAGTCCATGGGGTCGCAAGTGTTGGTCATGACTGAACGATTAAACCACATTCTTGATTTGGAGTTGAGACTGTAGTTAGGATTTATAGTGACTTAGGGTTGTCTTTGACCTATGAGTGGGCAAAAATATCAGCGGCTTCTTCATCTGAGAAAAGGGTTAATGCTTCTCTAAGTAAAATTTGAGGGATGGTGGGAGACCGCAATGATAGTTTTTTGTTTTTTCCTGAGTCTTTGTTGCAACACATAGGCTCCAGATTGCTTGGGCTCAGTAGTTGTAACATATGGGCTTTCTAGTTGTGGCACATGGACTTAGTTGCCCCATGGCATGTGGGGTCTTTGATCCCTGACCAGGAATTGAACTTGGGTCCCCTGCAATGGCAGATAGATTCTTAACCACTGGCTCACCAGGAAAGTCACCAACATATGATTGCTGTAATCCAAGCATCTTGCTTATTCAATATACAGATTGAATTAGGACTAATTTGAGAGTTATCTTGATAGCAGTCCTTCTTAAAATGCTGTATCTTCATTAGGACCTTTTTGTTGGTTGCAAATAACAGAACCTTCCTCAAACAAGCTCAAATAGAAAAGAAAATTTACTGTAAGGATATATAAAGTGGCCCTACTAGAAGGCATTCAATATTTTGGTCTTCTCTCACATATCCAGCATCCCAGGATGTGGTAGGTTTTGATACATCTTGATATATAAATAAATCAGGGAACAAATGAAAGACCCACCTCAGCTATTGGAGTCAGCCAGAGGCATTGTCCCTCCCGCACTGGGCAGGAGTTGTATCAATACAGCTTTACTTTCACAAGTCCATTCCTTTTTATCACTCACCAGCAAAATGGTGCAGCAAAACTGCCCATTATATATACAGTGGAATATTATTCAGCCTTAAAAAGAAGGAAAGTCTGTCACGTGCTACAACATAGATTACTGAGGACATTATGTTAAATGAAGTAAATCGGTTACCTAAAGACAAGTACTGTATGATTCCAGTTACTACGAAGTATCTGAAGTAGTCAACCTCTTAGAAACAGAAAGTAGGATGATGGTTGCTAGGGGCAGGGGGAGGGGGAAAGAGGGAGTTGCTGTTTGATGTGTGAAGAGTTTCAGTTCTGCAAGATGAATGGTTCTAGAGATCTGTGGGTAGCGCTAGTGGTAAAGAATCCGCCTCCCAGGGCAGGAGACAAAAGAGACACGGGTTTGATCCCTGGGTGGGGAAGATTTCCCTGGAGGAGGGCATGGCAACCCACTCCAGTATTCTTGCCTCGAGAATCTCATGGACAGAGCAGCGGCAGGCTACAGTCCATAGAGTTGCAAAGAGTCAGCCACAACTGAAGTGACTTACCATGCACACACACCCAAGGAAACGTTGTTCATGTGGGTTACAGACTTAGCTGGATTTAGGAGGCAGGGCTCAGGTGACCTTTCTCTTTCATCATTTTGTGCTGATTTATGAGGATCTTACCTACTTGTCTCAGAAGGTAACCTTCTTATCAAATTCTGGAACACCCCATCGGATCACCCACACTGTTGGAAACTCTAGTCCAGTTTGGCATTTGTCCGGCCTGCCCTGCTTCTCCCAGGCTGATGTGGGAGGAAGGGTAGCTGCATGGAGCCCGGATCACAGCCTGGGACCCAGTACTCTGGCCCTCAGGCAGGGGGCAGACCCTGAAACAGTAGGGAACCCGGGTCCCACTTAGTGATATAAACAGGCAAGGTGGGTTTTTTCGCCTTCTTCTGCAGAGCCTCCTGCTTTTCAATTATGAGACTGCTGAGTTATATTCCTGTCCCTTCACACAGAGCTGTGTGGCTCAGTGTCTTCTGTCAACACCCATCTGAGCCACAGGCAGAGGGCTCTCTGCAGCTCTGTGAGGGGCCTTCACACCTAGCTTGTTGCTTGGCTCCCCTCAGCGTCTGTCTCTTCCAGCCAGTTAGCACCTTCTCAGGATAGAAGGTCTGCAACAGTGGGGCCTGCTCCTTCTTAGGAGCCACCCTGGAGAACAAAGAGGGCTGATGCCCTCCCTCCCCTGTCCCCCATCTCCTCTTTCTTAGGATTCTCCCCCTTTCTGAGAAACCCATCTCAGAGCTGGTGTACAACATCCAGGAAGAGTAACCACACCCTCCTCTCCTGCTTTCTGCTCCCGGCTTCCTGGGAAGACTCTGTGTTGTGCTAAGGGGCTTCCCAGGTGGCGCTAGTGGTAAACAAGCCACATGGCGATGTAGGAGATGTAAGAGTCACAGGTTTGATCCCTGAGTGGGGAAGATCCCTTGGAGGAGGGCTCCTGCCTTCTTCTCCCCTCTTCCTGGGAAGAAAGAACTTGAAAAAATCATGTGAGTAGGAAGGGTTATTGTAAGAATAGTTAGAAAATAGAGATAAGGGCGTTCCTGGGTGGCTCAGTCAGTAAAGAGTCTGCCCACAATGCGGGAGACCTGGGTTCTATCCCTGGGTTGGGAAGATCCCCTGGAGGAGGGCATGGCAACCCACTCCAGTATTCTTGCCTGGAGAATCCCCATGGACAGAGGAGCCTGGTGGGCTGCAGTCCATGGGTCTCAAAGAGTCGGACACGACTGAGCGACTAAGTGCACACAGAGATAAGGGAAAGGGAGAAAAAGAAACACCAACTGTGAAAATGTGCTGCCCAGAGATATTCCGAGGTCAGCCTGGTCTGTCAAGAACAAAAGCCTGAGAGGAAGTGGGAGCCATGGACTGGGGACCGAAACAAGGAAGAGAAAGCTAAGAGAAGGATGCACATTGGCTCTGACCACTGCTAAGGGCACCTGGGAGCTTAAGCCACTCTGACTGCTCGAGGGGCCTGGGGCATAGGAAGTCCATGTTGGGACACTTGTCTAGGGGAAAAGAGGGAGGCACTTCTTCACTGGCTTTCATCTCCCACTGTTGGAACACTTCCTCTAAGGGAACTCACCTTGTCTGCATTTCTGGGTCACACATGCAGGAACACCAGAGGGTGCATCACAGCAAAATCAGAGAAAGAGGACCCATGTGGGCCTGAGTTTGGTCCTGTAGGGATGGGTGTGAATGGACTAAAAGACAGGAGAGGAAGAGAGAATCTGAAGTGGCGCCAGAGGTACCTAGTCCATCTACCATTTCCCCAAAAACCTGCAAACCCAGCAGTTACTCTGAGCCAGGTGCAGTGCAAAGTGCTCTACACAGATGACCTCATCTCATCCTCTGGTAACTGGAGGAGAAAGTCCTGTTATTATCCTGATTTTAGAGATCAGAAAGGCTCAGATGACCCAGTGAAAAAGTGGCAGATTGAGGATCCAAGCCCAAGCTGTCTGAATCTGGTCCCACTCTGTCTCCGCCATTATAACCAGTGCACGCTGGTCATTTGGGCTTGCTCAGCATCCCATCTGGCTTCAGGTGAGTTGGACTGAGTGACTGTCAGTCTGTCTCTCTGTTTTGGCTTCTGTGGTGTCCACTGTATTTTAAGTCAGCCCACAACCCACAAAGCCACATGCCCCACCTGTGTCCGAGGGACAGAGACAGAAGGGTTTCCACCTGGCATTCCAAGTCGTCCCCTGACTGGCCCCGCCCGTGTGGCCTGCTTACCCCTGAACTATGATGAAGGAAACAGGATAAGTCAAGGTTGCTGCTGCTGCTGCTGCTAAGTCACTTTAGTCGTGTCCAACTCTGTGTGACCCCAAAGACGACAGCCCACCAGGCGCCCCCATCCCTGGGATTCTCCAGGCAAGAATACTGGAGTGGGTTGCCATTTCCTTCTCCAATGCACGAAAGTGAAAAGTGAAAGTGAAGTCGCTCAGTCATGTCCGACTCTTCGCGACCCCATGGACCGCAGCCTACCTGGCTCCTCCGTCCATGGGATTTTCCAGGCAAGAGTACTGGAGTGGGGTGCCATTGTCTTCTCCGAAATAATGAGAGGAGAAGCAATGGATTCTTGCTTAGGAAAGGGAAGTGGGGGGTGGATGTGAGGTAGACACCCTTTGACCATTTGGACATTATTTCTTCAGACTTCCAGTTTTGAGCAAACCATGCATGAGTAGAAAGAACGGTTGGGAGGGTCATTGAAAAGGTGGCTGCTGGCCAAACTCTCTCCTGGAACTTCTTTGTTGAACATCCTTCTCTCTGACCTCCCCTAAACCTGGTTCTTCTGTCTAGAAACAATTACCACCCTCCTGCCTGCTAGTTATTCTTTTAATAAAGTCCTCTTTGCCTTAGTTCATCGGATAAGGTTTTACTGCTTTTCACTTAGAGCCTTGACTGAGTGATGTTGGGACCTCTGAGGAGATCCAGTGAATTCCACCCTACTTCCCCACCTGGTTGCAGAACAACCAGAAATATGGCCAAGAGTACAGAAAGAGGCCAGGACGTCTTCTTTACTGTAGATAAAGGAAAAGTTGGAGATGTAATTTAGTGTGAGAGCCACATGGGGCTGCAAACTGAACCCCAGAATTAGACAGATGCAGCCACCCAGGCACAGCTGGCAGTGGACTGGGTGGGACTTCTGGCCCAGGGGGCAGTGGAAACTGTGTGTTCACTGCAGCCAGATCGCTTCCAGGAGTGAGAAGGGAGAAGCAAGCCAGGTAGACCTGTTATTCTTCTTAGACTAACCAATCAGATAAGTCACTCCTCTTCCCCAGAGATGGAATGAGTTAAAGGGGATGGAGAGAGACCAGGAGAGTTTATTGATAATCCCTCAAGGAAACCTGGGGTGGAGAAAAGGTTTTCTCTCCTAGCGGAGATGTAGCATCTCCCGGTTATTTCTATTCATCCATCCATCCATCTGTCCAGCTACCCCACCTCCATCCATCCATCCACCTACTCCCTCATCCATCTACCCCTATTCACCCAGCCTCCATTCACCCACCTTCCATCCATCCATTAACCCATCCACTCATCCATCTATCCATCCATCCACCCATCCCCTCACTCACCCCTTCATCTATCTCACAAAAATGAACTCGTACTGTATACCGTATCTGTACTTCCCTTCCTCCTCTGAAAATGTGTTATAAATATCACTCTGTGCCAATAAATACACCATTGCCACATTTCTTTAAGTAGTTACCTGATACTCCATTGTTTATCATAATTTATTCAACAATTTCTCATTTTGAATATTTCAGTTCATTTTAGTCACTCAGTCATGTCCAACTCTTTGTGACCCCATGGACTGCAGCACACCAGGCTTCCCTGTTCATCACCAACTCCCAGAGTTTACCCAAACTCATGTTCATTGAGTCGGTGATGCCATCCAAGCATCTCATCCTCTGTCGGCCCCTTCTCCTCCCACCTTCAATCTTTCCCAGCATCAGGGTCTTTTCAAATGAGTCACCTCTGTGCATCAGGTGGACAAAGTATTGGAGTTTCAGCTTCAACAACAGTCCTTCCAATGAACACTCAGGACTGATTTCCTTTAGGATGGACTGGTTGGATCTCCTTGCAGTCCAAGGGACTCTCAAGAGTCTTCTCCAACACCACAGTTCAAAAGCATCAATTCTTCGGTGCTCAGCTTCCTTTATAGTCCAACTCTCACATCCATACGTGACTACTGGAAAAACCATAGCCTTGACTAGATGGACTTTGTTGGCAAAATAACGTCTCTGCTTTTTAATATGCTGTCTAGGTTGGTCATAACTTCCTGCCAAGGAGTAAGCGTCTTTTAATTTCATGGCTGCAGTCACCATCTGCAGTGATTTTGTAGCCCCCCAAAATTAAGTTTGCCACTGTTTCCACTGTTTCCCCATCTATTTGCCATGAAGTGATGGGGAAGGATGCCATGAGCATAGTTTTCTGAATGTTGAGCTTTAAGCCAACTTTTTCACTCTCCTCTTTTACTTTCATCAAGAGGCTCTTTAGTTCTTCTTCACTTTCTGCCATAAGAGTGGTGTCATCTGCATATCTGAGGTTGTTGATATTTCTCCCAGCAATCTTGATTCCAGCTCGTACTTCATCCAGCCCAGTGTTTCTCATGATGTACTCTGCATATAAGTTAAATAAGCAGGGTGACAATATACAGCCTTGATGTACCCCTTTCCTGATTTGGAACCACTCTGTTGTTCCATGTCCAGTTCTAACTATTACTACCTGACCTGCATACAGATTTCTCAAGAGGCAGGTCAGGTGGTCTGGTATTCCCAACACTTTCAGAATTTTCTACAGTTTATTGTGATCCACACAGTCAAAGGCTTTGGCATAGTCAGTAAAGCAGAAATAGATGTTTTTCTGGAACTCTCTTGCTTTTCCGATGATCCAGCAGAGGTTAGCAATTTGATCTCTGGTTCCTCTGCCTTTTCTAAATCTAGCTTGAACATCTGAAAGTTCATGATTCACATATTGTTGAAGACTGGCTTGGAGAATTTTGAGCATTACTTTACTAGTGTGTGAGATGAGTGCAACTGTGTGGTCGTTTGAGTATTCTTTGGCATTACCTTTCTTAAGGTTTGGAATGAAAACTGACCTTTTCCAGTCCTGCGGCCACTGCTGAGTTTTCCAAATTTGCTGCCATATTGAGTGCAGCACTTTCATAGCATTATCTTTTAGGATATTTACATCTTTTTGAATATTTACTTTCCAATTTTTCACCATTAAAAATTTGTCCATGTATTTGACTACATCTCTGATTATTTCCTTAGAACATATTCATATATTAATAATTATATGAGATCATTAATGTTAGAAGTGATTACTGAGTATAAAGTAATGCATATTTTAAGGGTTTTAGTGTATTTCCTGAATTTTTTTGAAAAACATTGTGTTAAATTATATTTTTACCTGTAGCATGTGAGAAAATCTCTGCTCATTTTAAAAGCCTTATTTGAGGGGAAAAACTTATTGCTTTAATTTGGACTTCTTGATTAATGAAGTTGACTGTTACTTATGTACTCATGTATTTATCATTCGTTCTCCTGCTTTGTGTCTTTTACTTAATTTTAGAGTCGTGTGTTTCTTTTTCTTATTGAGTAAACAGGTCTTTGTATGGTAAGGACATTAACTTATTGCATGTCAAATATGTGGCAAGTATTTCCCCCATTTGTAGTGTTTATTTTAATGTTTTTCAATATCTTTGGCCTAAAAAGTTAAAGAACTTGTGTATTCTGTAAGTTTTATCCTTTATGATTCTCTGATATTGTGACTGCAGGGACTATAGTTTAAAATTAATTAATTTTTAATTTTGTAATTTTTGTTTTTTTGGCTGCACCACACTGCTAGTGGGATTTTAGTTCCCTGACCAGGGATCGAACCTGGGCCCTTGACACTGAGAATTCAGAGTCCTAACCACTGGGTCACCAAGGAATTCCCTATATATTTTTAAAAAATACTTTAAAAAATGTATATATATATATATTCATATATTTATTTGTTTATTTGGCTGCACTGGGTCTTAGTTGTGGCACTCAGGATTTTCATTGCATCACTCGGGATCTTTTGTTGTGGCACACAGACTTTCTAGTTGTGGCACACGGACTCCAGAGCACACAGGCTTAGTAACTGCTGGGCACGGACTTAGTTGTTCTGAGGTATGTGGGATCTTAGTCCCTGATCAGGGATTGAACCCCAGTCCCCTGCACTGCTACACAAATTCTTAACCTCTGGACCACCAGGGAAGTCCTTCCCTATAGTTTTGGGAGTATTTTTGGCTGTGCTGGGTCTTCGTTGGCTGTGCAGGGTTTTCTCTAGTTGCAGTGAGTTGGGGTTAGTGTCTAGTTTCGGTGCATGGGCTTCTCATTGCAGTGGCTTCTCTTGTTATGGAGCAGGGGCTCTAGGGCTTGAGGGCTTCAATAATTGCAGCTCCCAGGCTCTGGAGCACAGGCTGAATAGTTGTTGTGCTCGAGCTAAGCTGCATGTGGAATCTTCCCAGATCAGGGATCAAACCCCTGTCTCCTTCATTGGCAGGAGGATTCTTTACCACTGAGTCACCAGGGAAGCCCCCTCCCTACAGCTTTTTAAAAAAAGGATATCAAATCTCTATGAAGCTCTAAATATGGAGCAATATGCTTTGTCTGAATACTTTGTACCTTTGCCCACCAAGTGATTTCTCTTCCAGAGCTTTCATAAACATTTTTGTTTTCCTTTAGCTGTGGAAAAGGATCTTTGAAAGCTACAAGTCAGCACTGACTATATACACATAGTTTGCACAGTTCTCTCTCTCAGTTCTCTTGCTGTTGTTGTTCAGGTGTTCAGTCCTGCCGACTCTTTGAAACCCCATGGACTCCAGGTTTCCCTGTCCATCACCAACTCCCGGACTTTGCTCAAACCCATGTCCATTGAGTCAATGATACTATCCAACCATCTCATCCTCTGTCACCCCCTTCTTCTCCTGCCCTCAATCTTTCCCAACATTAGGGTTTTTTCCAATGAATTGGCTCTTGGTATCAGAGCCAAAGTATTGGAGCTTCAGCATCAGTCCTTCCATTGAATATTCAGTTCTCTATATTTCTGATTTAAAACTGATCACCAACTGAAGGTGTAATAAGGAGTTTAAACATTAATTTTCCAATAAGGTATTAAGCATCCTACACTCAGGCAGTTTATTAATTCATTCGTTTAATTGTATAAAGCAACAGATTCTCTGATTTCTTCTCAGGAAGAATTATGGATTTAGATCCCAAGGTAGAGATTGCTAGGGCTATCCTGAAGCTATTTTCTCCTTTTCTTAACAATGATCAGCACTGCACATGCAGAGGTTAGTGGGAACCAGGCACTGGAAAGAGGGCAGTGGACGCTTGGCTGAGGCTAATAGTTTCTCAGAACTATTGCAACAAACTCCTGTGATCCTGTAAATAGATACTATATTGTCATTGAGGCCTTCAAGCCGGGTCCTGTGAAATCCTTGGAATCTTGTCAGCTGTCCCTTAGTTTCTGTTATGTCTATAGTTGTCAAAGATGGTTACTGTATCCAGGATATCCTGTGGAGGTGTCTCTGCCCTTCTCATTAAGTTCCAAAGATGCTCCAGACTCAAGTCCTGGCATACTTGAAGTCCCCAAGCTCCCCAAAGGCAAGGGTGTGTCTTCAAAAGAGGCCAAGGATGTGTTTTTTTTTTTTTTTCTTTTTGAGGGTTTCTAAATAGTCATCTCAGAAAGACCCTGTGAATGTTTTGCTTTTACATAAACCTTCCTTGCAAATTCCCTTGGAGAAAGTTCATGTTCACTTTTGTATTTATTTTTAAGGAAGTTGTGCTAT
This sequence comes from Okapia johnstoni, assembly GCA_024291935.2. Taxonomy (NCBI): domain Eukaryota; kingdom Metazoa; phylum Chordata; class Mammalia; order Artiodactyla; family Giraffidae; genus Okapia; species Okapia johnstoni. The sequence goes on along the minus strand of CM044306.1, from coordinate 75,563,466 downwards.
TTCCAGGTCTTGACATGCACTTTACATCTTGCATATCAGGACCCTCTGTGGCATTCCCAGGTTTAACTGGAAATCTGGGTTTTTTTCCTCTTAATTGCTTAAAAGTGCACAGGTCTACTGATAAGTGAATCAGAGCCACAGAACTGAGGACTGGAAGGAGATCTTCAGGGAGATCCTACATGCAAGGATCATGAAGCTCCAAGTCCAGGTAGAGACTACAGTAGGACCTGGGGCTTGGGGAGGTGATGATATGTATGATCTGTAATGGTGTATGTGGGTATGTTTTGGATGACTGTTACAGTAGTGAGTGTCTAGAGTGTCCAGTGTATTAGGTTCCTACTGCTGCTGTAACAAACAGCTGCAAACTTGGTGGCTTAGCACAACACAAGTTTCTCTCTTACAGTCACAAAAGTCAGATGTCCTAAAATCGAGGTGTTGACAGTTCTGGAGATCAGAGATCTAAGATCAAGTTGTCAGTTGGCCTGATTCCTTCTGGAGGATCTAGGGAAGAAGCTGTTTCCTAGCTGTTTCAAGCTTCTAGAAACTGCCTGCGTGAATTGGCCTGTAGCCTCCTTCCATCTTCAAGGCTGGCAGAGCAGGGTCCTCAAACCTCTCCGATTCTCTGACCTCCGCTTCTGTCGTCACATCTTCTCTGACTCTAATGCTCCTGCTTTCCTCTTATAAAAATTCTTGTGACTACACTGAGCCCGCTGGGATAATCTGGATCCTTAATCACATCAGCAAAGTCTCCTGCTGTGTAAAGTTACATAGGTACAGGTTCAACATAATTTTAAAAATTGGGATATAGACATCTTTGGGGACTATTATGCTGCCTTCCATATTCATCGTGACAGATTTGCCCCAGCTTTTGCTTTATTGCAGAGATCCTCAAGAAGAAATGAGGATGATGGTGATGATTTATAACAACCTTTCATTAGATGGTGGTATGCTATTTACAACACTTCTGACATTTCAATTTCCTTGAATTTCAATTAAAGTGTAGTTAAAGGAGCACTAGGACTTCGGATCAAGAGCTCTGATTTCATCCCTTAATCTGTATGTCCTTTAGCAACTTATTTAAACTCTTGAGGCTTGGTATTCCCATCTGTAAATTGGGGAACTGTTGTGATCAATGGGAAAATTTAGCTAGATTCTGGGCAACTTGAGAATCTCAGAGTGTTTTGTGGAAGAATTTGTTGAGGCCCCCTGCATTGGGGCCTTGAACTGGGAGCATCAGATGATTATTGGCAGAGGAGTAACTCAATTCCAACTGCCTTTTAGAAGATTGTCCTAGGATAGAGGACGATGGATTAGAACTAGAGAGAACATGGACACCATCCAGGGACTGCTGTGACCTTCTTCAAGTGGGTAGTGTTAAGGGTATGGACTAGCTAGTGGCAATGAGAATGAAAAGAAAACATGTGTGTGAAAGTTGTTCAGTCACATCCGACTCCTTGGGACCCCATGGACTGGAGCCCACCAGGCTCCTCTGTCCCTGGGATTCTCCAGGCAAGAAGACTGGAGTGGATAGCCATTTCCTTCTCCAGGGGATCTAGCCATGAGTTCTTATTCATCCCCCAAAATAAATTTCTTTATTCCTCCCTGCCAAATAGAACCATCTGACTGTGTTAAATTAGTTTTAACTGTTGAGGGGCCAGGAGATGTTTAACATGCTGTTAAATGACTATTGTAAGGAATGGTGTTTATTTTGCAGATATTGACATCGTCCCAGTGTCAGCTGATCTGTATCAATTTCAGTCTGCATCCCATTCCTCTCCTCTCCTTCTGTCCTCTCCTCTCCTCTCCCCTCCCTTCCCTTCTATCTCTTTCTCATCAGACTTAAGAACTCAACATAATTTATGATAGGAACAGGAATGGTCTGGGCATTCTCCCTTTCTTTGATAGTGGATAATTCATCAACAGTGAGTTATGTCGACTTGCATCTTTTTGAATTTATCATAACATCTGAAGTTCCTGATGATTTATTAAAACAAAAAACTGGGAGGAGTAAAGGAAATGTAAATTTAAAAGATGATCACTCTTGCTGCTGATCTGACTTAAAGATGTTTGACTTTGAATGTACTTGTTTGTGAGAAGTGTCTTTAGGCAAAACTGATGGCCTGATGGTGACTTAAAATAAATGACATGGGGGTCTTGACAGGTGGATAACATGTAGCAGCAGAGTGCACGTGGAAATCCAGGCAGATATCTGTTGTTTGTTGCCATCAGTTTTGGAGCCTGTTTTGCATGCTCCAGAACCTCTAATTGCTGGACTGAGTTTCACAATAGGCTTCTAGTCATTGGGCTGGAAAACCTAGATAACTCCCTTGTTCTAGAGAGAATTCACAGCACCAAGAGAGGGTGCAGGTGGCATGAACAAGATATAAACTAGGAGTTGAGGTTCAAGGTCAGAGCTACAATAGGAGTGCTGGTGAGGGTCCACCATGTTGGACTCTTGAATTTCTTGTGTCTAAGTTTAGGCTTAGACTGGATACTGAGACAGGACTAGCCCTGCAGGTAGGGGATCAAGGGCTCCAATGGGGAAGAAGAAGAAGATGGGGCCTTGTCAGGACTGAGGTCACCCAGAGGGGATTCTCATAACATTGCAGGAAACAGAGATGTCAATCTCATACTGAAGCAAGAATCAGAACTATCTGGAAGGCTTGTTAAACCACAGACTGTAGTACCCCACTCCCAGAGTTTTTGATTCAGTAGGGTTGGCCTGGCTTCCAAGAATTTGCATTTCTAACATGATCCCAGGTGATGCTGATGCTACATCTGGGGCCCATGCTTTGAGTACAGTTGTTGTTCAGTGGCTAAGTCATGTCCAGCTCTTTGCAACCCCATGGACTGCAGCATGCCAGGCTTTCCTGCCCTTGGTGTTGGAGAAGAATCTTGAGAGTTCCTTGGACTGCAAGGAGATCTAACCAGTCCATCCTAAAGGAACTCAGTCCTGAATATTCATGAAAGGACTGATGCTGAAGCTGAAACTCCAATACTTTGGCCACCTGATGCGAAGAACTGACTCATTTGAAAAGAACCTGATGCTGGGAAAGATTGAAGGTGGGAGGAGAAGGGGATGACAGAGGATGAGATAGTTGGATGGCATCACCGACTCAAAGGACAGAGGGAGTTGGTAATGGACAGGGAGGCCTGGCGTGCTGCAGTCCATGGGGTTGCAAAGAGTAGGACATGACTGAGTGACTGAACTGAATTGAACTGAACTATCACCTGGAGTTTCCTCGAACTCATGTCCATTGAGTTGGTGATGCCATTCAATCATATCATCCTCTGTTGCCCCCTTCTCCTCCTGCCCTCAATCTTTCCCAGCATCAGGGTCTTTCCCAGTGACTTGGCTCCTGAGTACAGTGTTTCTCCCTATTTATTGTACATTTGAATAACTTGGGGAGTTTTTAAAACTATGGATGCCTGTGTCCTGCCTTCAGATGTTCTGTTTTAAATGGTCTGTTGTCTTTGGACTTCAGACTCTGATAGACTCTGATCACACAGTTTTTTAAACAAAATTTTCTCTAAAATTTACATATAATAAAATTCACTCTTTTTGGTATTCAGTTCAATGAGTTTTGACAAATTTGTAGCCATGTAACCACTGTTACAATCAAGATATGGTCCTGTCACTCCTCCTACCCTCATACTCTGCTTTTGAAGTCACTCTTGTCTCACCCTCAACCCCTGGCAACTAGTGGTCTGTTCTTTGACTCTAGTTTTGCCTTTTCCAGAATGTCTGAATCTAAATGTAATCATATATAAAGTTGCCTTTCAGTCTCGTTTCTTTCACTTAGCATAATGCACTTGAGATTCATTAATAGTTTGCTCCTTTTAATTGTTGCATAGTGGTCTACATATGGATATACGGCAGTTTGAATACACAAGCTAAAGGGTATTTGGGTTGCTTATACTTTTTGGTAATTATGAGTAAAGCTTCTTTAAACATTTGTGTACAGATTTTTGTGTGACCTTAAGTGTTCATTTTCTAGGATAGACACCTTGAAATGGGATTTCTGAGCAAGTACATGTTTAATTTTATAAGTAACCACCAAACTATTTTCCAAACTGGCTGTACCATTTTTGTGTTCCTGCCAGAAATGTGTGAAGATTTTTTGGCTCCAAATCCTTGCTAGTACTTATGGGGGAGGGGAATATTCTAATAGGTGTATAGTATCTTTGCATGTCTCTAATGCCTCATGATGGATGTTGAGCACACTTTTATCTGCTTATCTGCTACCCAAGTATCTTTTATCGACTTCTTTTAATCCTATCAGTGTTTGCTACATGTATTTTGTTGCTCTGTTGCCAGGTACATACACATTTAGATTTATTATGTGTTGTTATAAAACTGACCCTTTATCATTATGTTATACCTGTTTATCTTCGGTGAATATCCATGTTTTGAAATCTGCTTTTTCTGATATGAATGTAATCATTCCAGATTTTTAAAAATTAATATTTTCATGGTATATATTGTGCCATCATTTTAACTTTAACACATTTATATAATTACATTTAAATACATTTTTGTTATACAGCATATAGTGGGGTCTTTAAAAAAATCTAATCTGACAACCTTTATCTTTTAATTGGTGTGTTTAAACCATTTATGTTTTAAATGACTAGTTTAATGGTCATTATTTTCTTTTTTATGTAGACTTTAAAATAATTTGCATTTAAGTGTTAAAATTTTTTTTGGTTGCCCTGGGTCTTCACTGCTGCACGTGGATTTTCTCTAGTTGTGGTGAGTGGGGGCTACTCTTCATTGTGGTGTTCGGGCTGATTGTGGTGGCTTCTCTGGTTGTGGAGCACAGGCTCTAGGCGCTTGGGCTCCAGTAGTAGCAGCATGTGGGCTCAGCAGTTTTGACTCTCGGTCACTAGAGCACAGGCTCAATAGTTGTAGCACATGGGCTTAGTTGCATTTCAGCACGTGGAATCTTCCTGGACTAGAAGCTGAACCTGTGTCCTCTGCATTGGCAGGTGGGATTCTTATCCTCTGTGCCACCAGGAAAATTCCATCATTTTCTTATTTGTTATGTTTGTCTCCTTTGTTTTTGTTCCTTTACCCTCTTACCTTAATGTTACAGTTATCACGTGTATTGTATCTACATACATTGTAAACTGGGTCTTCTCAGGTGGTGCAGTGGTAAAGAATCCACCTGCCAATGTGGGGGATGCAGAGGTAATGTTATAATTTTTGCAGTCAACAGCCAAAAATATATTGAATGAATTTTAGAGAAAAAACTCCGTTATATTTACTTTTATAAGTAAACGTAAGTTTTTCTCTTATTTGCGTAGTTCTAAGAATCTTCTGATACCCCTTCTCTTCAGTCTTTTGTGTTCCTGATGACAAGTCTTTAAAAACTTTTAAGATGTTGTCCACTGTTTTCTAGCCTCCGCGGCTTCTAGGGAGAAATCTTCAGTCATTTGTTTCCTAAATGTAATCTGTTGCTTTTCTTCTGGCTACTTTCAAGTTCTTTTCTGTTTCTTCTTTCCAACGGTTTGATTATATTTTGGTTATGTTTTTCCTTTGAGTTTATCAACCTAGGGATTCATCTGAGCTTCTTGAATTTGTAAGTTTATGTGTTTCACCAAATTTGGAAGCATTTCAGCCATAATATATTACCAATTTTTTCCTGCACCAATCTTTTTCTCCTTTCCTTCTGTACCATACTTTCTCTACTGTAGAGAATGTTGGACTTTTTGATATTTTTAGGCAGATTCCTGAGATGTTGTTCATTTTTTCCCAATGTTGTTTCCCCTCTGTTCTCCAGACTAGATAATTTATACTAATGTTTCTAAAAGTTCACTGACTCTTTCCTATGTCATCTCCATTCTGCTATTAAGTCCATCCAGTGAATTTTTTGCTTCATATATTGTGTTTTCAGATCTAAAATTTCTACTTAGTTTGTTTTAATAAAAATATCTTGCTTCTCTGCTGAGAATATCTATTTTTATAATTCATTTCCACAACACGTATCTTTACAGTTTGTACAGAGCTTAGTTATAGTAGCTATCTGAAAGTCATTATCTGATAATTCCAGCACCTGAATCAAGTTGGGCTGGCATCTATTGATTGTCTTTTCCCTTGAGAACTGGTCAGTTGTTTTTTTTTTTTTTCCTACTTTTATAATGTCAAGCAATTTTGGATTGTATCCTAGATATTTCGTGTATTATGTTGCATGACTCCGAGTCCTCTGGAGGATGATTACTTTTGTTTATTTTAGCGGGCAGTCAACCCCATTATGTTCAGACTGAGAGTTCTGGCCCACGTTCTGTGGGTAATGAATTCCTATCAGTCCAAATTGGACTGTGCTTTTTGGGTCTTCCTTGTACATGCGCCACTTAGGGATTAGTCTGGGGTCTGCCAGGACTCAAAGCCTTTGGTATGCTTCTTTGGGTCTGTTCCAGACACATGCAGTTCAGACGTATTATTTAAGACATAGAAGTCAGTTCAGTTCAGTCGCTCAGTCGTGTCTGACTCTCTGCGACCCCATGGAATGAAAAATGCCAGGCCTCCCTGTCCATCACTAACTCCCGGAGTTTACCCAAACTCATGTCCATTGAGTCGGTGATGCCATCCAACCATCTCATCCTCTGTCGTACCCTTCTTCTCTCGCCTTCAATCTTTCCCAGCATCAGGGTCTTTTTAAATGAGTCAGCTCTTTGCATCAGGTGGCCAAAGTATTGGAGTTTCAGCTTCAGCATCAGTCCTTCCAATGAATATTCAGGACTGATTTCCTTTAGGATGGACTGGTAGGATCTCTTTGCAGTCCAAGGGACTCTCAAGAGTCTTCTCTAACACCACAGTTCAAAAACATCAATTCTTTGGTGCTCAGCTTTCTTTATAGTTCAACTCTCACATCTATACACGACTACTGGAAAAACCATAGCCTTGACTAGACGGACTTTTATTGGCAAAGTAATGTCTCTGCTTTTTAATATGCTATCTAGGCTGGTCATAACTTTCCTGCCAAGGAGTAAGCGTCTTTTAATTTCATGGTTGGAGTCACCATCTGCAGTGATTTTGGAGCCCTCAAAAATAATGTCTCTCACTGTTTCCCCATCTATTTGCCATGAAGTGATGGGACTGGATGTCGTGATCCTAGTTTTCTGAATGTTGAGCTTTAAGCCAACTTTTTCACTCTCCTCTTTCACTTTCATCAAGAGGCTCTTTAGTTCTTCTTCACTTCCTGCCACAAGGGAGGTGTCATCTGTGTATCTGAGGTTATTGATATTTCTCCTGGCAATCTTGATTCCACCTTGTGATTCATCCAGCCAAGCATTTCTCATGATGTACTCTGCATATAAGTTAAATAAGCAGGGTGACAATATACAGCCTTTATATACTCCTTTCCCAATTTGGAACCAGTCTGTTGTTTCATGTCCAGTTCTAACTGTTGCTTCCTGACCTGCATACAGATTTCTCAGGAGGCAGGTCAGGTGGTCTGGTATTCCCATCACTTTTGGAATTTTCTACAGTTTATTGTGATCCACACAGTCAAAGGCTTTGGCATAGTCAATAAAGCAGAAATAGATGTTTTTCTGGAAGTCTCTTGCTTTTTCAATGATCCAACGGATGTTGGCAATTTGATCTCTGGTTCCTCTGCCTTTTCTAAATCCAGCTTGAACATCTGAAAGTTCACAGTTCACATATTGTTGAAGCCTGGCTTGGAGAATTTTGAGCATTACTTTACTAGTGTGTGAGATGAGTGCAATTGTGCGGTAGTTTGAACATTCTTTGGCATTGCCTTTCTTTGGGATTGGAATGAAAACTGACCTTTTCCAGTCCTATGACCACTGCTGAGTTTTCCAGATTTGCTGACATATTGAGTGAAGAACTTTCACAGCATCATCTTTTAGGATTTGAAATAGCTCAACTGGAATTCCATCACCTCCACTAGCTTTGTTCGCAGTAATGCTTCCTAAGGCCCACTTGACTTTGCACTCCAAGATGTATGGCTCTAGGTGAGTGATCACACCATTGTGATTATCTGGATTTCTGTATAGTTCTTCTGTGTATTCTTGCCACCTCTTCTTAATATCTTCTGCTTCTGTTAGGTGCATACCATTTCTGTCCTTTATTGAGCTCATCTTTGCATGAAATGTTCCTTTGGTTTCTCTAATTTTCTTGAAGAGATCTCTAGTCTTTCCCATTCTATTATTTTCCTCTATTTCTTTGCACTGATCACTGAGGAAAGCTTTCTTATCTCTCCTTGCTATTCTTTGGAACTCTGCATTCAAATGGGTATATCTTTCCTTTTCTCCTTTGCTTTTCACTTCTCTTCTTTTCTCAGCTATTTGTAAGGTCTCCTTGGACAGCCATTTTGTTTTTTTGCTTTTCTTTTTCTTGGGGATAGTCTTGATTCCTGCCTTCTGCACAATATCATGAACCTCCATAGTTCATCAGGCAGTCTGTCTCTCAGATCTAGTCCCGTAAATCCATTTTTCACTTCCACTGTATAATTGTAAGGGAGTTGATTTAGGTCATACCCGAATAGTCTAGTGGTTTTCCCTACTTGCTTCAGTTTAAGTCTGAATTTGGCAGTAAGGAGTTCATGATCTGAGCCACAGTCAGCTCCCAGTCTTGTTTTTGCTGACTGTATAGAGCTTCTCCATCTTTGGCTGCAAAGAATATAATCAATCTGATTTCAGTGTTGGCCATCTGGTGATGTCCATGTTAGAGTCTTCTCTTGTGTTGTTGGAAGAGGTGTCTGCTATGACCAGTGAGTTCTCTTAGGAAAACTCTATGAGCCTTTTCCCTACTTCATTCTGTACTCCAAGGCCACATTTTCCTGTTACTCCAGGTTTTTTTTGATTTCCTACTCTTGTGTTCCAGTCCCCTGTAATGAAAAGGACATCTTCATCTTTTTAAAATAGTTTTCTAATAGTGTTTTATCTGGGTTCAGTATCAGAGTAATGCTGGCCTTGAATAAATGTGTCTGAGTGTGTTCTTTCCTCTTTAGTCTTTTGGAAGAGTTTCGGAAAGATTAGGGTTTATTCTTCTTTAAATGTTTGCTGGAACTCACCAGGGAAATCCTCTGGGCCTGGGATTATCTTTGTCAGAAGATTTTTCTGTTCTGATTCAGTCTCCTTCCTTGCTATTGGTCTGTTAAGATTTTCTGTTTCTTTATGATTTAGTCTGGTTAGGTTGTATTTTTTGGGGCACGTATCTATTTCTTCTAGGTTATCCAATTTGATGGCCTATAAATGTTCATAATAGCCTCTTATTATCTTATGTATTTCTTTAGTACCAGTTGTAATGTCTCCTCTTTCATTTCTGATTTTGTCTATTTAAATCATTCCTCTTTTATCCTTAGTCAGTCTAGCTAAAAGTTTGTCAATTTAGTTTATATTTTCAAAAACCAGCTCTTATTTCATTGACCTTTTCTATTGCTTTCTGGTCTCTATTTAATTTATTTCTGTTCTAATCTTTTAAATTTTCCTTCCTTCTACTATATTTGAACTTAGTTTGACCTTCTTTCTTCTAGTTCCTTGAGATATATAGTTACATTGTTTATTTGATATCTTTATTTTTTTCCTAAATGTAGGCATTTATTTCTATGAACTTTCTTCTTAGAACTGTTTTCTCTGTTTCCCTAAGATTTGGTATATTGTATTTCCATTTTTTTATTATTTCAACATTTTTTTTGATTTCACTTTTGATTTCTTATTTGACCCATTTGTTGTTTAAGAGTGTGATGTTTAGTTTCTACATATTTGTGAATTTTCTAATTTTATTTTTCTGGTATTGATTTCTAGTTTCACACCCCTGAGATCAAAAGATACTTGGCATTATTTCAATCTTCTTAAATTTGCTAAGATTTGCTTTGTATCGTATAATCTATCCTGGAGAATGTTTTGTGTGTGCTTGAGAAGAATATGTGTATTCTGTTGTTATTGGTTGGAATGTTCTATATATGTCTGTTAGGTCTATTTAGTCTAAAGTGTAGTGTAATCCCAAAGTTTCCTTCTTATTGATTTTCTGTCTGTATGATCTATCTATTGTTGAAAATTGGATATTGAATTTCCCTACTATTATTGTATTATTGTCCATTTCTCCCTTCAGATCTGTTAGCATTTGTTTAATATATTTAGGTACTCTCATGGTTGCAGATACACACCCACACACACAAATGACTGTTTTATCTTTTGGATGAATTGACCCCTTTATCACTACATAGTGACCCTCTTTGTCTCTTGTTACAGTTTTTTCTCAAGGTCTATTTTGTCTGATAGAACAGTGTCCCCTACTCGCTTTCATTTTCATTTGCATGGAATATCTTTTTCCATCTCATTGAGTCTATGAGTGTCCTTAAAGTTGAAGTGAGTCTCTTGTAGGTAGCATGTAGTTGGGTCTTTCTTTTTTTAATTCAGCAATTGCTGTTTTCACTTATATTAGGTCATCTGGCTCTTCCATTGTCGCCTCTTTCTTTTCACTACAAAATCTTTATTGAGAAAGCTTTGCTTGAGTCCTCTTGGGGCTGGATAGTAAACTGCTAACCCTGGTTCTCTGTTAGTTTCCTCTACAGAATCTGTGACTCAAAACTGGACATAGATTCGAGAGCATCTTCCCCTTGGTGTAAATTCCAGGTCTTTCAGCCATTATTACCATGTGTATGTGTATGTGTGTATAGACATTGATTCCGATGTCTAGTTCTATGATAATAGATCTTCAAATCAACTGAAATAGGATGTCCCATTTGTTCCTGGGGTGGCCCTCGTATGACCTTGTGATACATAATTGTATGGATTGCATCATTGAACTTTAATATTTCATTGTCCCACTGTCATTGCTTATAAATTGTCCTGTTTGGACTTGTTTGTTTAACTCTGTTTGTGTGGATCACAATTTTCCAAAAGGATGTGGAATTTTATTATACTGGTGTTTTAGAACCCATGTGGGTGTGGGTGCTCTGAGTGGATCTCACTATGAAAGTGACAAGAGTGCATGGATTTCCATTAGTACACTCTTTGGGTCTAGGAGTCCCTAGGAACTGTGGTGGAGAGAGAAGTGTGAGGACTATTACATTACTGTTACATTACTGTTACTGTTACAGGAACCATTTCAACTCACTTTTTGACTGGTCTTTGCTGGCAGCTCTGCTAATTGCTCTTCCCTGAAAGAGGGAAGTTTCTGTTCAGGAAGGAGGAAACAGGTAAGGGAAAATATCCTTTTTATTGTTCCTGAGCCTACAGCTCAAAGAGGGGAGCATTTGTATGCTGGTCACAGGCCCAGGCAGATGGCAACTTTCTGAGGCACCTGTTTTCCAGCTGTTTGCACCCCCTGTGAAAGCCAGAATGGATGCAAGTAGATATAAAACATTCCACAAACTCTGTTTAGGATGTTAGTAAGTAGCCAAGTAGAATACTTATTTAAACAAAGTCAGTGCCCAGGGATATTTTTATATATGTCACATTTTGCCCGGTGTGCATGTATTAATCTTGTAGTTGAAAGAGGGAATTGGTATTAACCTGATACGTTGCCATACTCTGAGTTCCCTAGGCCTGTTTTCCATTTGGAGTGAGATCAAGAAGATTAGGACATGAGCCCTGATCCTTTTTTTTTTTTTTAATTGTTCTATATCTTGTAAATGAAAAAAAGACCCTTGTATTTTGGGGTGATGTCATTTTCTTTTTGGTAGAACAGTATGAGATTAGTATTTGTCCCTCAGCTTTAAGTCTGGCTTTTGATTTAATTATCCTGTGGAAGTAATCTTTTAGTAGGATGTTCTATCATAGTTTTAATGCCATTTCTGATTTTGCCTGTGTGGACAGGGCCTGAGTCCCCTCCAAATGTTCAATTAGAATGACTTATGAGAACAAAGTGGGGGAAATGGCATTGGATATCATACCAAAGCCATTTGTGCTATCAAATAATGACGTTTCTTTTCTAGAAACACATAATTATATTTGGAATTCATGATGACATTCTCCCGTATTTCAAAATCCAGACCACAAACAGATAAAATATCAGAGGAAAGAAAATGCTTTTGATGTGTCAGAATTCATTTATATTCCAACTTGTAATGCTTTGTCTTATGTATGTGAATGAGTACTTATCAAAACATAAGAAGGTTATTATTCAAATATTCCATTCTGAACATTTGTCCAAATGCAGTTTAATGTGCCCTATTAACATGAAGAATGTTGAGAGAGGATCCCAAATAGACTTCAGGAGACAATTAGAAAACAAAATTAGGCTTTGTTCGTAAATATTTTAAAAATATTTATTTAAGCTATAAAAGTAATACACGAACAGATACTTAACATAAAAAGCAAACAATACATTCTTTAATACTTACCAGCTTTGGGTCAAAAATCTCTCCTCTGTAAGAAATTTTCAAATCTATCTTTTCATGGCTAATACCTTTAAGTTAGAAGCTGCCCATTAAAAATATAATTTATTATTTAGGATTCTCTTGAACATATTTTGCCTTTTGGTTTGCTCTCTTTAGTAAGAGGGAAATTTATAATGCAGTCTTCTAAACTGTAGCACTTATTTTCTGCCTCTTAAGTTGTCTGTTTTTATGCTTTGCCTTGTTGAATCAGTCATTGTGGTGCTTTACAGCTATTTTCACAAGTATCTTATCTTCTCAGCTAAATTGTAAGTAGTGTAAGTCTGCAGCCTATGTTTTCTGTGTTCTGTAGTATGTAAAGGGTATTATGAACAGTAGGTGCTCAATAAATTTTTAGAAGTACAGATTAGCATTGGATTGGTTCAAATCTGCTACATAGGGACATAGCCCCTAATTTTGCCTTTGGGCATAGATGGTGGTGGTAGAAACCTTTTCTCTCTCCTGATTCATTTGTAGTTTTGCTATTTCTTCAGGAAGAATTTTAAAATTCTGGTTAATTGAAAGTGCTAATTTCATTTTCAGTTCAAGATCTCATTTTACAAAAATTTTATTTGGAGAAGGAGGAACAAAATCAGGGTATTTAGATTAGAGTAAGGATGCAAAAGGTTAAGCTGCTATTTCTTTTAGAGTCTCTCACCTCTCCCATCCTCTCTTATAGGTATTTGACCCTTTTGCGGGATGGTTTCACCATTCTCCCTTCTTCTGACCACAGGCACTGAGTACTAGGGAAAATGGGTGGCAGATTGGCTGAACTCACCATCAGGGTACTTGATTCATAGCCCGGACACTCCTCAGTTATTCTCAGACATTCATCTCTTCATTCTGCCAACAAGTCTGAATTAATCACCTATTATTACGGCAGGAGTTGTGCAGGCCTAGAATTACAGTGGGGACAAGACAAACACACCCTGCCCCTCAGGGACTTGTACTGTTGGGCTCTGTCAAGATCTTAAATAAACTCCGTTACAGAGAGGATGTGAACTGCTTAAAGCCTAGTGGGGTTGGAGGAAAAATTAGACATCTGCAGACTGATTCACAGAGTAATTGTGTTGCTCTTCAGCTTAACTTAGACTTAATTCAGGTTAGATAAAAAAATACAAAATCAATTTGGCTTTTCCAGTCTAAGGAGAAAAATGCCTTAAAGGTAATTAAAAAAAATAAATTCTAATAAATATAGAAAATTACATATAAATTATAATCCCATATGAGAGCTTCTTGTGAAGAATTACAGTCCCCTACAACTATTAAGTAACCTATCAAAAAACTATTTACATTTTCCCCCCTTTTCAGTAGAAGTTGACACCATGTTACGGGTGTCCTGTGGAATGAATGAGGACTACAGGGACATCTGACTTTGTTAGAAACAGAAGAAAATGTGACCATAATTTCAAGGATGATCCAATATAGCTTGGCAACAGCCCTTGATAGCTCTCCTGCTGAGTTTTTTTGGGTAACACAAATGGAGAAAACAATGAAGATAAAATTTCCAGGAAATAACCCAATCAGGTGTTGCTTAATGGAGTCTACTGTCGTTAAAACCCAATTCGATTCATTTGGAGAGTGAAATATCACAACTGCAGCTACACCATAATCGCTTTTGGAAGATGGAATTTGTATAAGCTGGGTTAATCCCTTGATCACCAATTCAAATAAAAATAGATAAAACATGAAGAGCTTGGCAGAGGTAAAGGACTGGGAATAGCAATGACGATGCCAGAAGGTGTCTTTCCTGCCAAAGGGAATTGGCATAGGAATAGTCTCTGAGCCCAAATGCTGGAAATTGCAAGCTGGTATAGACTAAAGACAGATTGTCCACGTCCAGTCAGAGAGCAGGAATTCTGTTGACCTAGCCAGATCACAAGTGAACTGACTCTCTGACCTGCACACCTGGCCTCATGCAGAAATTTGCATTTCTTTCCATATAGAGTTTGGCTTTCTGTTAGCCTGCAAATAGTTTAATGGCTTGTCATGAACAAGTTCTATCTTTGTAAAATATAGCAGAGACAGTCTCTCTCTCAGGGGTGAGCTACTCTGTGTTTGTAGAAGAGGTTCTTTCCATCGAATAATTAGGAACTTGGTCAGTGAATTGTGACTCTATGCCCAGAGATGGCCCTCTGGAGATCTGAAGGGGATAAGAGCTACCAAAAAATCCCAATAGACTTCCAGGGCATAAACGTATATCCAAAGACTCAGCAGTATTGTACCGTGCATGCTAAGTCGCTTCAGTCATGTCTAACTTTGTGACCCTTTGGACCATAGCCTGCCAGGCTCCTCTGTCCATGGGATTCTCCAGGCAAAAATACTGGAGTGGGTTGCCATGCCCTCCTCCAGGGGATCTTCCCTCACCTAGGGATTGAACCCTCATCTCTTGTGTCTCCTGCATTGGCAGGTGTGTTCTTTACCACTAGCACCACTTGGGAAGCTGGGTATTGCTCTAGGCAGCCTTGAATTTGAAGGCCATTACCTTGAATTTGAAATACTTTAACAATCTATTATAATTACCAGGTATGGGGTGAAATTGGCAAATTCTTCTAAGATACTACAAGCAAAATGGAATTTCAAAGGCACGTTTACATCAGTTTTGATGACAAACCTTTATTACCTCACATACCAAAAAATTGGCATGGTATTTAAATTTTTTAGGTGTTCAGTAAAAAAAGACCCTACAAGAATCTCTACTAGGTTGTACTTGATTTCCTGTACATTGGATAGGATGCTTTTGACTACAAGTTATAGAAAGCCCAGGTTAGAATGGTTTAAATAATAAACAATATGAATAATTTATCATCTCACATAACAAGAAGACCTGACAGAGGGTTCCAAAACCAGCACTTCAGAAACATCACCAAGGTCTCACATTCTTTCCATTTTTCCCTTCTCCATGAGCTTGGTTCCTTTTTCTGGTACCAAGATGACTGCAGAGTTGTGGCACTGAAATGGACACAATCATAGTTTCTGTCCAGCTCTTTTTAGTAGAAGAAAATTATTATTGAGGAAATTCTTCTAGAGACTTCTCAGCAGATTTCATGTGTCAATGCATTGGCCAAGAGTGGATCATACTCCCTTCCTTAATCAATCAATAGTGGGGTGAGTGGGCTCATGAACTGACTACTTAGTGCTACAGACTAATCAAGATTTACTGCTACAGGCTAATCAGGATTTATTTCCAGGTCAAGTTGGGCCAAAGTGTCTCTCTGAACAAAAATCTGACACACACACACTTACATATGTGCATGGTTCTCCAACAATAGCCAACCGCCAAAATGTGTGCTCCCCAGAAGCAGAAGCTGGGACAAGGTTTGAGGTGTAAGATATTATTAAGGTTCAATTCCTGTTAAGGGAAGGTGCAGGAAGCAGGACTGAGCAGAGGAAGAAGCTGAACTGTGATGTAATCTGAAGAAGCTTTGGCCAAGAGAGTGGAAAGTTTGGGGGCAAGTGTTGCCCAGGGGTGTCCTGCTTCAGGTCTTTATCTATATCCTGACCAGGCTATGTATACCTATATATATACCTATCTGACCACTCCCCAGATGTGGGCTACTGGCCAAGGCTGCTCTGCAGCTGAGGTAGACCTGGAAGAGTGCGCTCTCCATTCTGGGCAGAAAGTCTTCCTTGCAGGAGGGGGTGAATGGTACATACCCAGGTGTACCACGCCCACCAGTGTCTATTACAGCTCAGTGTGCAAAAGTGCATAAACACGAAAAAAAAAATACAGACATATTTCTTTAAAAGGATTCTGTAGTTTCTTCTGTTCCTCTTCCTCTGTTCCCAGCCTCAGTTATTTCAGAGTTGCAGTGTTTTATTGAATGTGACCACCATGTGTGGATCATAGATGTTTAGAGCTCAAACAGCTCTTGGAGTTCACCTGTTCAATTAGAAAACCGAGGAGTTGGGTTAGATAATTAAGCTGAGGTGCAAATGAGATCTGGGATTGAATATGAAAACTTGCATGTCGTGGGCATTCAATGGATATTCCTCCAACTGAGGATTTGAATCTTGTTCTCCTGACTTCTAGACTTCTAATTCAAGGTTTTTTTCTCTCTCAACATATGCTTCCTTGTGTGTGCTCAGCATATGCTTCCTTGTGTGTGTGTGTACGTGTGTGTGGGGGGGGGCAGGGGTTTGTAGGGAGAGATAGAGAGACAGCAAGAGAATTAGTTTAACATGTTTCAATTAGGCAGTCTGGAATTTTATGTTTTACTTGTAGGAGAAGTCAGGCAAATCAGGATGATTTCACTTGAAAAACTGGAGGCAGCTTTATCTGGCATTCAAATAGGTTTTGTTTTATGGGCTGTGTTGAGGCCACAAACTCAAACTTGGGTGGGGCAGTAGCTACTAAATCCAGCTGATTATTGCCATGGAGCAATGCAGGCAAGATGTCTTGCTTTCTCAAGAGAAGCTGGAGATCTGAATTTTTAGGTAGTATTTCTAAAATTTCTAATGTTGATTCAATAGCTTAAAAACATGGTGTTTGCTAGCTTTAAGCATATGAAGTTTCAAATTCAAATTCAGCAGTTCTCAGCCTGGGGCAAGTTTGCATGCTCTGTCCCTCCCCTCTGTGGACATATTTGGCATTGAAAGTTAAAGTGTTAGTTGCTTAGTTGTGTCCAACTCTTTGCAACCTCCTGGACTGTAGCCCACCAGGCTCCTCTGTCCATGGGATTCTCCAGACAAGAATACTGGAGTCGGTTGCCATGCCCTTCTCCAGGGGATCTTCTTGACCCAGGGACTGAACCCAGGTCTCCTGCATTAGTAGGCAGATTCTTTACCATCTGAACCACCAGGGACTCTCTGGGTTTATTTCTGGTTGTTACAAGCTGAGTAAGAAATGCTACTGGCATCCAAAGGCCTGAGATGCTGCTAAGCATCCCATGATGCACAGGACATTCCCCACAGTAAAGAGTTAATCTGGTCCAAAATATCAATAGTGCTGAGGTTGAGAAGCTCTGCTTTAGTCATATCTTAAAGGAAAAAGCCAGAAACTGTCTCTTTTTCGCTGGAACATCCTGCTTGAATGATGGCAGCTGGGACCTGCCCAAGAACAAGGAAGTAAAATTTCAGGGCTTCAAAAATCAATGCCTTTTAAAATGGTTACTGATCTGCAAATGGCCAAAAAAGCATATGAAAAGATGCTCAACATCACTAATCACCGGATAAATGCAAATCAAAACCATAATAGATATCATCTCAGACTCATTAGGATGACTACTAAAATAGATAGCTAGTGGGAACCTGTGGTATAGCACAGGGAGCTCAGCTTGGTGCTCTGTGATGATCTGGATGGGATGGATGGGGGGTGGGAGGGAGGGGGATACATGAGGGAGGGATTATATGTATATATGTGTGTGTGTGTGTGTGTGTGTGTATATCTGATTCACTTCGTTGTACAGCAGAAACTAACACAATATTGTAAAGCAATTATACTCCAATAAAAAACCCTAGAAAATAACAAGCTGCAGATATGTGAACTTGGAATCTTTGTGTACTATTGGTGAAACTACGAAATAGTACAACTGCTATGGAAAATATCATGGTATTTCTTCAAAAAAATGAAAACTACAACTATCAGCAATTCTACTCCCAGGTATATGGCCAAAATAATTTTAGATCTACTGAAGAGGTATTTGCACACCTATGTTCATAGCAGCATTATTCACAATAGCCAAGAATTAGTAGCAACCCAAGAGTCCGCTGATGAATGAATGGATAAAGAAAATGAGGTTTATACCTCCAATGGACTACTATGCAGCCTTAAAAACAAAGGGAATTGTCACATGCTTCAACATAATGAACCTTGAGGATGTTACTCTAAATAAAATAAACCAGTGACAGAAGGGCAAATATGGTATGACTCCGCTTATATAAAAGTAGGTAAAGTAATGAAATTCATAGATATGGAGAGTACAATGGTAATTACCAGGGGATGGCGGGAGAGGGCAAAGAGGGGTCATTGTTTAATGGGTATAAAGCTTCAGTTCTGTAAGATGAAAAGGTTCTGGAGACCTGTTTTACAACAATGTATTAATAAATATACTTTACTGAACTGTATACCTAAACATGGTTAAGATGGTAAATTTTATGATACGTGCTTTTTATCACAATAAAAAAGGTGACTAAGCTGAAAAATAGTCCACCAATAAATTCTAATCTCATTTGAAATCAGTTATACCAAGGGCATTTTTGAAAAACAAAGACAGCAACAACGAAATCATTTGTAGATACTCAAACCGTGTTTTTCTCTGCATTCGAGGAGAGAAGCAGCTAAGGAGCTGTCCTGTGGCTGAGTGACAGGTGGTCAGAATTGCAGGGGTCATGCATCTATCCTACTCGGACCCCTCATAGCCCAGTGTCCTGATGAATTAATGTGATCAGATCACCAAGGAGTCTCCTGCTCTGAAGAGCTGGTGGGATGAGTGCTCCTTCTGAATGAAATGATAACTGTCCCTGTTGTGTCTTCTTCCCCACTGTATGACGAATGACTCTGACTCTGCGCTCTGAGACCTCCAGAAGTTGGCTTCTGATAGGAAAATCAAGATTTTAGAGTTTTATTTCTGTCTTTCTCTCTTAAAAAAAAATCTCTGCTATATGTTTAAAATGGACTTTCCTGATGGCTCAGTGGGTGAAGAATCCACCTGCCAGGGCAGGAAACACAGGAGACACAGTTTCGATCCCTGGGTTGGGAAGATCCTTTAGAGAAGGAAATGGCAACCCACTTCAGTATTCTTGCCTGACAAATCCCATGGACACAGGAGCCTGGCAGTCTACAGTCTGTGGGGTCGCAAAGAGTTGGCCACGACTGAGCGACAGATGCACGCAGGCATGTATGAGTTTAAAATACTTATTCCGAAATCAGTTACATTTTTCATTCTGGGTT
Source organism: Okapia johnstoni (assembly GCA_024291935.2). Taxonomy (NCBI): domain Eukaryota; kingdom Metazoa; phylum Chordata; class Mammalia; order Artiodactyla; family Giraffidae; genus Okapia; species Okapia johnstoni. Next base: position 75,544,227 of record CM044306.1, on the reverse strand, counting down.
GTAGACAGTGAGTAAGAAGGCCATCTCTGATACCCAGAGCGAGGGCAGAGGAAAGTAGAAGGGGTGGAATACCTCAAAACCCCATCCTGATACTCAAGTTGCCTTCTTTGCCCTCCTGTGAGTTCCAGGGCAGGGTCTATATCTTCATCTTGTGCCACCGGGCTTGGATGGCACAATAGGAGCTTACTAAGAAGGTGTTTGAATCAAGGAAGTAATGAATGAGTGAGTGACTTGACCTCTTTTTTTCTACTCACTGATCAAACAGAGTTAGGACTTCCCTGGCAGTCCGGTAATTAAGACTCTGTGTTTTCACTTCAGGGGGCACTGGTTCAATCCCTGGTCAGGGAACTAGGATCCTGCATGTTGCACAGTCAAAAAGAGAATAAATAAATGGAAAAGTATTCTTTAAAAAAGCTTAAACAATGAAGCAGAGTTAATAATCTTAGGGGTGACATAAGCTGTTTTCCTCCATTTCTTTTGGGTAACCCATTCCCTTCCCCTGTTAAAAATGGTTCTCAGGAAAGGCTCATCTGTGGTTTTGTCCCACATTACACACTGATTGACGGGTTATCTTTCCACAGTCTGCTTGGTTCTTAAGCCTTGTCTACGCTGTGACATGGAAGAGATCTCTTTGTGAGAAGGGCTGTTAGGTATAATTCTTTGGGAGGGACTCTGAGGCCGCCGGCCCCTTCCTGGGCCCCTGGACCTACTGAGCACCCAATCTGCTTTGCTTACATTGAAGGCCAGCCCTGATAATCCCAGCTCCCCCTGCATTACCAGGCTGTCAGCAGGATAAAGTGGGATGATAGATGGAGGAGCACTTTGAAAAGTTAAAAGCTCCTCACAATTGTGAGTTGTTATTGTTATTAATCCACAGTGTCAGAGAGACACTCCTCTTGAAAAGAGTCCCATTCCTGAGGAGACTGGGGGCAATTTGGGAGGAGGTATCTCATTGGTTAGAGCAACAAAATCACCCCCAGTGCACACGGAGTGAATAGGATGAAAAGTTGTTCTTAAAATCAGCATGGATAAAGGGCTCCCTTCTCCTGCTCCAAAGCCTCTAAAAGTTGTAAACTTTGCTTTGGCAGGTTCATTGCAAGTGACAGGGAGCCAATAGCCTTCCTTCTCCCTCTCTGTTCCCACATCTCTTTCTCTACCCCCTCTCAGTTATTTTAGAACGAGTCTCAGCATGGAGCTGATCGTCAGCTTCTGGAAAGCTGAACTGGTGCCTAAGTATTTGGCTCGGCTGAGTGAGGGGAGGAGGGCTTGCTTCTGCAGGAAGAGGACAGGGGTGCAAGCTGGGGAACTGGGAGGAGATGGGGGCCTTGGTCCAAGTTTGTACACTCACTCCCTGGCCTGTGCTTCTGTATTCTGCTCACAGCTCATCCAGGGGTGGGGCTGGGAGGGGATGGGGGCTGGGGGGAGGCAGGAGGGAGGGTCTGAGGCAGTCAGGTCCTGGGGCTGATTGGGATTCTGACTGTTGGTCAGATTTTGTTAGATATGGGGCCAGCTGCTGGAAAATAAATCAGGAAGTGGGAGAGATGCGGCCAGTGGGTATTTATGGTGGTGACTTGTTGTCTTATAGGAAAGAGCTGTTTCCATGTCTCTTTTTTAGGTGGGAGTGGGGAAGCCCTGCTGCCTTTCCCTCATCACTGCTGTTTTCATAGGTTGGGGTTTTGGCAAGAAGACCCGTGTTGGCTGGAGTTCCTGGGACCAGGTTGGGCAGCACAAGGGGGGCCTCTGAGCTGGGTTGAGATGCTGTCCTCTGCCCTCACTGACGGTGAGCTCCTTGAGCCCCGCTGTTCTTAGAGAGCAGCCCCAAGGGTGAAGGGCCTCCTGAGGCAGCCGCCTGCGGTGTGGGCAGGCCAGGAAGCACTGCTTTGTATTTGTGTGGGAGAAACTGTCTTCTGTACTCTAGAACCCTCAAGGGCTCGGTGAGCATGCCCAGAATATGGCTTCTCCTCTCTAGTTCTTCCTGCTGAGTGAAAACTCCTTCTTCCTCCTTCCAAATTTAACTCACACAGGGCTTGGCTCAAATCCCACCTCCTGTACCTTTAGAACAGTCTTCTCATTACATCCCAAACATTCGGAACCCTGTTCATATCCATCACATGAGTGGGCTCTTGATGACCTGAAAGTCCATAGACGTTGACACTCATGAAGTTATTTTTATCTCACCATTTATTATGTGTGTCTCAAGAATTTCTCTGTCTGTGCTATATTCTTCTTGAAATAGTTCATTTCTTTAGGACAAATGATACCCCCTACTCTTTTAAAAAAGATTTTATTTATTTATTAGTTATTTTTGGCTGTGCTGGGTCTTCCTTATTGCACAGGCTTTTCTCTAGTTGTGGTGAGGGGGAACTCCTCTGTAGTTTCAGGGCGCGGGCTTCTCTGGTGGCGGAGCACAGCTCTAGGGAATGTGGGTTTCAGTAGCTGTAGCACATGGGCTCAGTAGTTTTGGTTCCCAAGCTCTATAGCATGGGCTCAGTAGTTGTGGGGCACAGGCTTCATTGTTGCGGTATCCAGGATCTTCCTGGATCAGAGATGGAACCCATGTTTCCTGCGTTGGCAGGCAGATTCTTCACCACTGAGCCACCAGGGAAGACCCCACTCCACTCCTTTTATACACTGTTTGATTCCAAATTTTATACTGAAAGGGGTAAGCATTCTAAACACATTTCTTCCCTTTTTCCTTTAGTGAATGCAATTTATGTGAAATGAGGAGGACAGGTATTGGACAGGCAGATGTACTCTCAAGAGTAGATAAGGTTCTAGAGCAGCTGTCCTCCACGATGTGCCTTCACTGCCTCACTCGGCACCAGTGTCAGGCATCACTAATGGAGCACCACTCTCTTCTCCATCTGACAGCATGTCTGGGCACTGTCTATCAATCAGAGCTGGGCCAATGCTCTGAAGCATTTGTGGGGAGCTTGTGGGGTTCTTTCAAATTCTCCCCTTCCATTTCTCAGTCTTCCCTAAAATGGCCAAAGTAGGTAAAATGAAGGGCAGGAGGCTGGGTGGTCAGAAGGCAGGAGGAGGTCTTGGGCACAGGAGGAAGCCTCTTACAATTCTGCCACCCTGGGGGAGTTGGATAATCATGCTTGGATGGCGGTCATGCAGAAAGGAGAATAGAATGGCACTTTACGTTTCTGTAGCTGCTTCAAAGCATGACATTTTAATACACAGAGTGTCTGGGTCCCACGTTCTTACTTCCCAGTCCAGGTATTATATCGGAGAAGTAGACTTTACATTTTGGTGTTTTCTGGTAGAGTAGATGCAATCTGGGATGTGATTATTTTCTCTCTGCCAATTCATACCTGGTTTTCAAAGATTTTCATATTAAGAATTGCTTTCAGAAATTAATGATAAACTACTAATGGTGTGGGACACTTTCATGGCAGTCCAGTGGTCAGGACTCTGTGCTTCCAATGCAGGGGATGCCTGTTTGATCCCTGGTTGAGGAAGTAGGATTCTGCAAGTTGAGGGTCGTGGCCAAAAAAACAAACAAACAAAAAAAACTACCAGTACTCACTTCCCTAGAGTCATTATAGGCACTGCCAGTGCTTCCTCAGATCCTATACTGGTTCTTAGCGCCCACCATCCAGTCTCCCTTCACTTTGCTTCCAGGCTGGCACTAACGGCCTTCTTCACAAGATGTCCTTGGACCACTGGTGTTGCTTAAGTCACAGCACAAGAGCCAGACATGTCTGGGGGGTTCCCTTCTGCCCTGAGGTGACAGGCAGCGAATGACTGACCTTGTGGGAGTCAGAATGGCCAGCTCCTTGCCTCAGTGTGAGACAGTGTGTGCTCTAGAATGCCCCCTTGCAATCAGGGTGAGGCGGAGGCTTGGAATCACACCCATACTCAGCTCTTTCCTTGTTTTTCTCCTGTTTCCCCCACTCCCTTCTTGATTCCTCCTGAAAGCACTTCATTGATATATTACTGGCAAGTGAATCACAGACTCAAGATCTGATTCTGGGAAACTGATTTAAGATGAGGGCAGCAGAGGAGGGATGATGGTGGTGGTAAGAAGCGTGACTATTATGGATAATCCCAATCATGGTTAAAAGAAAGCTCTGTGGAATCTTGATCTGGGGGCAAGTGATCTGTGACTAAAGCATGGAGGTGGCTGGGGGAGGATGCTTTCAGTTATCTGTTTGCTTGTAAGATTTGGGAATTTGTAGTGTCTGTTGGGACTGCCAGTGGTCTAGAGAGGATTCCAAATGCGGGCTGGGTGTGCAGAAGTCAATTTCTATAGCTCAGGTTAAACCACTTCTAGAAGCCAGAGGGTTAGTTGTAGTTGATTTCTCAGTTTTCAAGACTGGAAGTTGGCAACGGCCCTGGAATAGCCACAATGGCCTCCATGGACAGAGGGGAGGTTTTGTGTGGCCTGATGCTGGATGTACTGCTGTCTGGGTGTCAGGGTGAAGTGGTTTGACCTTTGCGAGTAAGCATTTCCTCCCTTTATTTTAGGGCTTCCTTGGTGGCTCAGATGGTAAAGAATCAGCCTGCAATCCAGGAGACCCAGGTTTGATCCCTGGGTCAGGAAGATCTCCTGGAAAAGGGAAGGGCAACCTGCCCCAGTATTCTTGCCTGGAGAATTCCATGGACAGAGGAGCTTGGCAGGCTATAGACTGTGGGGTAACAAAGAGTCAGACACGATGAAGTGACTAACACTATGAATTATGTCCTTTATTTTAAATTCAATTTATTTTATTTTAAATTCAAATTTGCTACTTTTCACTGCAGTTACAATGTAGATACATTTCTGTGTGAATTAAAGTAAACAAAGGCACACACTCCTTTTCTGGAAATTTGAAGTTGAGATGGAAAATTTATCTGTCTTGGCTAGGCAGATTTTCTCTTTCTACTCCATCCATCACCCTTGTTGGATTTTTTTTTAACACTATCATATGAGTCAGAATGGGTGTATCACTTTTAATTATTGTTGATTACCATTCATGTTGGAACAGCTACCTTGTAATACCATCTCCTATCAGAAATAAATGCCGACTTAGTGACCTGCATGAGATAGCTGGTGACCCAGCCCACTGGGGAGATGGCAGGCAGCCGCCTGGCGCTTGTTGAATTAAGAAGTGTGACTATAGTAATTAGCAGTGAGTTTCCAGCACAGGAGAGAGTAGATTCAGGGCACAGCCCAGTTGTCACACAGGTTGACCCCGGTGTGGGAGAAATGAGGGATTTGGGATTGGGGCCTGGAGGGGTGGGGAAAGGGTCACGGGAAAGATGGTCAGTGGCAGAAACCAATTTGACATCCCTGAGCTTGTAATAGGATTTATCCTGGGTTCGCAGACCTTGGAGGTGTCAGCTATGTAAAGCTGGTTGACAGTTCTGCAGCCTTGGAGTATGTAATTGGGACCAGAAGAGTTAAGTCTTGACTGTTTTGCCTCTAGTACGTGCTTAATGGATCACAAACAAAAAGGAAGAGACACGGTGTTAAAATAGAACTGGGGCACAGATTGAAATGATACATGATTACTAGCAGTTGTACAATTCATGTAAAAAATGTGCACGCAGGTCTTTTAGGAAGTTTAAATAAAACAGATGGATTTATGGAAGGGGGAAGTATGCTTTACATACCCAGCTCCTATATCAACAAATATTGCCCTCAAGGTAAAATTTTAAAAAAATGTTCTAAGCTTGTATTAGTCACACCCATTTATTTTTGGCATAATTTGTGCACTATTTGGAAGTTGGCAATAACAGGAATGTTAGGGCCAACATTTGGTCTTGCTTCAGGAGTTTCTATGAATATGAATGCCTGAAGTTTATGTAGGCTTATACAGTCTCTATAGCAACGCATGTTTGTTGTGAAAATCCCGCCTTTTAAAGTCAAGAATTTGTATGTTAACCTCAAATGCAACACACTATTATAATTCTGGTGTTTTAAAACACTTTTAGGACTGTTGCATGTTCAATATTGGATTGGATTGGAGGGAGAGTTGATGGATTTACTTGGTAAATATACACACTCTCTGTCTCTGTCTCTGTCTGTCTCTCCCTCACACTGAGAAGGGAAGCGCTTGCTTTTGGAAGTTAACCTAAAGGTGCCTCCAGATGGAGCCAGATGAGTGGAACTTCAGCCCATGGAGCAGTCCTGGCAGATCTGAGAGCCCCGTTTGCAGCAACAATGGAGAAAATGGTTGTTGATTGTGATTTTTCCACAGAGTGTTTAGAACTTGGGAAGAACTTGGGGAGTACCTGTTTGGCTGGCTGTGGTCCTTAAGAGCCTGGAAAGCAGAAAAGGGCTGCCTGGACTCGAGACCGAGTGAGAGAGAACAGCCCACATCCTTTCATCACCTTGAGGCGTAGGGACTCACCTGTGCAGTTCCATCTCTGTCCGGCTTTTGTGTGGTGGCCGCTGCTCTTGCCCTTGCTGGGATTCTTGATGGAAGCCTAGTTAGATACCAGTGGTAGTAGGGAACTTGAGTACTTTTATTGGTTTCCCAGTGCTGGCTTTTGGCAGAATTATGATATGCCTTATGTCCATAGCCCCTGGGCTCTGACATCCTGCTTCTTTTTGGTGATGCTCTTTCCTATCCTCAGTGCTTCTCAGGATCCTCAAACTCTCCCCTCCCCTGACTTCAGAAGAGGATAAGATCAACTCTTTCATGTCGCTGTGTAAGAGAGGAGTCCTTTCACAAAGAGCAGTGGGTTTGGAACAAGAACTAGCCTCCACATTAGAATCTGGGACCTGCTTCTTATTAGTGATGTGTCCATGAAAGGTTTGCAGAAACTCCTAACTCCTCCATGTTAGCATGAAGGAAAAGAAAATAACACCGGCTTGAATGACATCACAGATGTGACAGAGCTTTGTATGGTTCTCAACTCATTCAAATGCAGATCTGAAATAATAAGAAATGGCAAATGGCTTTCCATTCACATCCCAACTTTGTTCGACTGTTGGTGGCTGCTTGAAGTGTCATGTGGAACATTCTTAGATGGAAGGCAAGTGCTGAGATTGACTGGTGATGTCTGTCATTGGCACATGGAAGCTGGAAGAGTGCCCTCCCGTATAAAATGTTGCCGCTTCTTGGTCCATATTCTTTTCAAGAGCGTAGACTATGAAATAAAGGGATGAACATTTACCACTAAAGTTTCAGGTGTCGGTGCATGGTGAAGGCATTATATTGAAGAAGTGGACCTCTCAAAACCCAGAACCAAGCATGTATAGTTCTGACTCTGTCTATGGACGAGAACTCTCATATTATTTCCCAAGGCTCTTCTCCTAGCTGCCTGGTTAGGAAGATGACAGTAACTGTGACTAGTGTTGCATCTTCCCTTTTTGTTGTTCCACTGTTCAGAACATACATTTTGTCATTTGGTAAGAAACAGGTTAGCATTTGGCTCTTTGTTGTTCTATCTTGATATCTAATGGTTTATTTATTTTATTATGTTTTTATTGTGTTATAACTGACACATAACATTATATTAGCATCAGGTATATAACATAATGATTCAATATTTGTATGTATTGCAAAATGATCACCACAGTAAGTCTAATTAATATTCATCTTCATACAGTTACAGAAATTTTTTTCTTGTGATGATAATTTTTAAGGTGTACTCTTGGGACTTTCCTGGCAGTCAATGGTTAGGGCTCCACACTTCTACTGCAAGGGGGCATAGATCTGATTCCTGCTTGGGGAACAAAGATCCTGCATGTCTCAAGGCATGGCCAAAAAATAAAATTTAAAGTCTATTTTCTTAGCAACTTTCAAATATGCACTACAGTATCATTAATTATTACCATATGCTGTACATTACCTGGAATTACATGTTAAAGACTAATGGTTTTAACTATATGTTCCTATTCATCTGTGAAACTGCAAGTTGTCCAAAGGAAGGGATTACGTCCAACACTTTCTCTCCTGATTCCTGGTCTAAAATAGGATAAATAAGTATTTGCTTAGCAAATTCTGAATTGATCATTACATTTTTCTTGTTTTATGCATAATTAATTTTGGAAAATTTGAAAAATAAAAAAAAATGAGAGAATCAAGTTAAAATTGATTATAACCTTATCAATAGAAGTAATTGCCATTACCATTTGATGTGTCTCCTGCCAACATTTTTTATGTGTATATTTAGATATAACTTTTAAAATAGGTGAGAGCATACTCTTTATATAATTATGCAATCTGATTTTTCTTTTCAGTCAGTTCAGTTCAGTCGCTCAGTTGTGTCCGACTCTTTGCGACTCCATGGACTGCAGCACGCCAGGCTTCCCTGTCTATCACCAACTCCCAGAGCTTGCTCAAACTCATGTCCATTGAGTCGGTGATGCCATCCAACCATCTCATCCTCTGTCATCCCCTTTTCCTCCTGCCCTCAATCTTTCCCAGCATCAGGGTCTTTTTAAATGAGTCAGTTCTTCACATCAGGTGACCAAAATATTGTAGCGTCAGCTTCAGCATCAGTCCTTCCAGTGAATATTCAGGACTGATTTCCTTTAGCATGGACTGGTTGGATCTCCTCGTGGTCCAACGGACTCTCAAGACTCTTCTTCAACACCACAGTTCAAAAGCATCAATCCTTCAGTGCTCAGCTTTGTTTATAATCCAAATCTCAGATCCATACATGACTACTGGAAAAACTGTAGCTTTGACTAGACAGACATTTGTTGGCAAAGTAACGTCTCTGCTTTTTAATATGCTGTCTAGGTTGGTCATAACTTTTCTTCCAAAGAGCAAGCATCTTTTAATTTCATGGCTGCAGTCATCATCTGCAGTGATTTTGGAGCCCCCCCCCAAATAAAGTCTGTCACTGTTTCCCCATCTATTTGCCATGAAGTGATAAGACTGGATGCCATGAATTTAGTTTTCTGAATATCGAGTTTTAAGCCAATTTTTTCACTCTCTTTCACTTTCATCAAGAGGCTCTTTAGTTCTTCTTCATTTTCTGCCATAAGGGTAGTGTCATCTGCATAACTGAGGTTATTGATATTTCTCCTGGCAATCTTGATTCCAGCTTGTGCTGGAACGCCCAGCATTTCACGTGATGTACTCTGCGTGTAAGTTAAACAAGCAGGGTGACAATATACAGCCTTGATGTACTCCTTTGCTAATTTGGAACCAATCTGTTGTTCCATGTCCAGTTCTAACTCTTGCTTTCTGACCAATTATTGCTCTGATTGATTCTCTAAATGAATCTTAATAAACAATAAAATGCTTAAGTTTTAACTTTTAAAATGTCAACTGTTTATTAGTTTGTGACTTAAACAGTAATATCCATTAATTGTCAAAAAATCCTTGAAAGATATGGAATGAAAAATAAACAACTTTCTTCTCCTCATCTACCTCATGCCCTCACTTCCTGCAGGCCCCTCCCCATTAAAAAATTTATTTATCCTTCCAGATGTTATGTTTACATTCATTAATATATAAAATATTGTTCATATTATTCATATAGTTTTTCAACATGACTTTTGTGCTTATTATTTCACTGAATCTTTTACATTACTGCAATCAAATCCATCTCATTCTTTTAAACTGCTACAAGGAATCCCATTCTATGGATATCTCATTATTAACCAAATTCTTATTGGTGGGGTTTTGGTGGTTTCCATTTTTTTGCTCTTATAAACAACATAGCATTGAACATATTTACACATATATTTGTGTACAGAAGTGTGAGCGTTTATGTAGGATTAATTCCTAGAGTGGAAATTCTTGACTAATGAGAGGATTCGTATTTAAAATATTGCAGGAGAAGGACAAATTGCCCTACAAAAATGTTAAACTATTACATTCTCACCAGCTACGTATGAGCTTTCTGGTTTCAAATATTGTCAGTAATATTTTCATAACGAGGTCTAGAGTATCCTGACTGAAAGTGAAAGTCACTCAGCCGTGTACGACTCTTTGCGATCCCATGGACTATATAGTCCATGGAATTTTTCAGGCCAGAATAGTGGAGTGAGTAGCCTTTCCCTTCTCCAGTGGATCTTCCCAACCCAGCAATCGAACAGGGGTCTCCTGCATTGCAGGCGGGTTCTTTACCAACTGTACTATCAGGGGATCCTTAAAAATAGTATTTCCTTGCTAGTTTCACATGGATTAATTTTCCAGATTATGACTATGGAGTCGTTATGTTAAATTTCTACCCTCCCAACACAATGGACAGACAAAATCCTTTTTTTGTGACTTGGATTGGGATGACATATAGAATAAGATGGAGAGAATTGACATCTTTACTGATACTTCTTATCCAAGAACACAGTTTTTGTTTCCTTTTATTCAGACTTACTTTGTGTTTTTCAATAAAATCAACATCATTCTTAAAAGCACTAGAATACTCTGTCAATGGATTAACTATCATTCATGCGCTATTACCTTATTGCTAAACAATCAGATCATTTCCCGTCTAGATTCAGCAATGTTGCCGTGAGCACCTGTGTGCTTTGTTTTCGAGTACATTTTGCTGATTTCCTTAGAATGTATTTCCAGAAGTAGATCAAAGGACCTTGGCCTTTAAAAAGCTCTTGGTAGCTATTGGGAGATTGTGAATTTTTAGAAAGGCTTAAACAATCTACTCTCCTATCAGATGCGTAAGAGTACCTATCTGGTTAAACTGTCACCAGCTCTTCAAGTTAACATTCATAAAAACTTGGCTTTGACGAGAAGGAGGTGTGTGGAGGAACACAGCAGTGTGCAACGGCCTCCACCTGTCTGTGAATAAATCTTCTCTTCTTTTCTCCTTTGCTTCATGCTTACCCCTCAGTAGAGTCAGGGGACAGTGTTCACCCTTCACGAAGACTTTGAGACATTTAGTTAAAAAAATTCTTGGGTCTTTCAGAAAGTTCAGTTGTCCATGAACATCTGGAATGGAGAGTAAATTTGGAGAGGTGTCTTTCCATTATGCCATGATAAAATTGTCTAATAGCAGAAAAGATAGATATGCTACTGGAGATCAGTGGAGAAATAACTCCAGAAAGACTGAAGAGATGGAGCCAAAGCAAAAACAACACCTAGTTGTGGATATGACTGGTGATAGAAGCAAAGTCCGATGCTGTAAAGAGCAATATTGCATGGGAACCTGGAATGTTAGGTCCATGAATCAAGGCAAATTGGAAGTGGTCAACCAGGAGATGGCAAGGGTGAACATCGACATTTTAGAAATTAGTGAACTAAAATGGACTGGAATGGGTGAATTTAGGTCAGATGACCATTATATCTACTACTGTGGGCAAGAATCCCTTAGAAGAAATGGAGTAGCCAACATAGTAGACAAAAGAGTCCAAATGCAGTACTTGGATGCAATCTCAAAAACGACAGAATGATCTCTGTTCATTTCCAAGGCAAACTATTCAATATCACAGTAATCCAAGTCTATGCCCTGACCAAAGTAGATTAAGTTGAATGGTTCTACAAGACCTTCTAGAGCTAACACCCCCAAAAGATATCCTTTTCATTATAGGGGACTGGAATGCAAAAGTAGGAAGTCAAAAACACCTGGAGTAACAGCAAATTTGGCCTTGCAGTACAGAATGAAGCAGGGCAAAGGCTAATAGAGTTTTGCCAAGAGAATGCACTGGTCATAGCAAACACCCTCTTCCAACAACACAAGAGAAGACTCTACACATGGACATCACCAGATGGTCAACACCGAAATCAGATTGATTATATTCTTTGTAGCCAAAGATGGAGAAGCACTATACAGTCAGCAAAAACAAGACCAGGAGCTGACTGTGGCTCAGATCAAGAACTCCTTATGCCAAATTCAGACTTAAATTAAGAAAGTAGGGAAAACCAAAAGACCATTCAGGTATGACCTAAATCAAATCCCTTACGATTATACAGTGGAAGTGAGAAATAGATTCAAGGGATTAGATCTGATAGACAGAGTGCCTGAAGAACTATGAATGGAGGTTCATGACATTGTGCAGGAGGCAGGGATCAAGACCATCTCCAAGAAAGAGAAATGCAAAAAGGGAAAATGGCTGTCTGAGGAGGCCTTACAAATAGCTGAGAAAAGAAGAGAAGCAAAAGGCAAAGGAGAAAAGGAAAGATATACCCATTTGAATGCAGAGTTCCAAAGAATAGCAAGGAGAGATAAGAAAGCCTTGCTCAGTGATCAATGCAAAGAAATAGAGGAAAACAACAGAATGGGAAAGACGAGAGATCTCTTCAAGAAAATTAGAGATACCAAGGGAACATTTCATGCAAAGATGGGCACAATGAAGAACAGAAATGGTATGGACCTAACAGAAGCAGAAGATATTAAGAAGAGGTGACAAGAATACACAGAAGAACTATACAAAAAAGATCTTCATGACCCAGATAATCACGATGGTGTGATCACTCACCTAGAGCCATACATCTTGGAACGCAAAGTCAAGTGGGCCTTAGGAAGCATTACTGTGAACAAAGCTAGTGGAGGTGATGGAATTCCAGTTGAACTATTTCAAATCCTAAAAGAGATGCTATGAAAGTACTGCACTCAATATGTCAGCAAATTTGGAAACCTCAGCAGCGGCCACAGGACTGGAAAAGGTCAGTTTTTATTCCAACCTCAAAGAAATGCAATGCCAAAGAAAGCTCAAACTACTGCACAATTGCATTTATCTCACATGCTAGTAAAGTAATGCTCAAAATTCTCCAAGCCAGGCTTCGATAGTACGTGAACCATGAATTTCCAGATGTTCAGGCTGGATTTGGAAAAGGCAGAGGAACCAGACATCCAATTGCCAACATCTGTTGGATCATAGAAAAAGCAAGAGCGTTCCAGAAAAAAACATCTATTTCTGCTTTATTGACTATGCCAAAGCCTTTGACTGTGTGGATCACAATAAACTGTAGAAAATTCCAAAAGTGATGGGACTACCAGACCACTTGACCTGCCTCTTGAGAAATCTGTATGTAGGTCAGGAAGCAACAGTTAGAACTGGACATGGAACAACAGACTGTTTTCAAATCAGGAAAGGAGTATGTCAAGGCTGTATATTGTCACCCTGCTTATTTAACTTATATGCAGAGTACATCATGAGAAATGCTGGGTTGGATAAAGCAAAGGCTGGAATCAAGATTGCCAGGAGAAATATCAATAACCTTAGATATGCAGATAACACCACCCTTATGGCAGAAAGCAAAGGGGAACTAAAGAGCCTCTTGATGAAAGTGAAAGAGGAGAGTGAAGAAGTTGGCTTAAAACTCAATATTCAGAAAACTAAAATCATGGCATCTGGTCTCATCACTTCATGACAGATAGATGGAGAAACAATGAAAACAGTGACAAACTTTATTTTTTTGGGCTCCAAAATCACTGCAGATGGTGACTGCAGCCATGAAATTAAAAGACGCTTGCTCCTTGGAAGAAAAGTTATGACCAACCTAGACAACATATTAAAAAGCAGAGACGTTACTTTGCCAACAAACGTCCGTCTAGTCAAAGCTATGGTTTTTCCAGTGGTCATGTATGGATGTGAGAGCTGGACTAGAAAGAAAGCTTAGCGCTGAAGGATTGATGCTTTTGAACTGTGGTGTTGAAGAAGAGTCTTGAGAGTCTGTTGGACTACAAGGAGACCCAACCAGTCCATCCTAAAAGAAATCAGTCCTGAATATTCATTGGAAGGACTTGATGCTGAAGGTGAAACTCCAATACTTTGGCCACTTGATGTGAAGAACTGACTCATTTGAAAAGATCCTGATGCTGGGAAAGATCGAAGGCGGGAGGAGAAGGGGATGACAGAGGATGAGATGGTTGGATGGCATCACCGACTCGATGGACATGAGTTTGAGCAAGCTCTGGAAGTTGGTGATAGGGAAGCCTGCTGTGTACAGTCTATGGGATCACAAAGAGTTGGACTCGACTGAGCAACTGAAATGAAGTGAGATAATAGATTAGGAACACGCCACACCCACAACACACACAAGAATGACTGTTGTTGCTTAGTCAATAAGTTGTGTCCAACTCTCTCATGACCCTGCCAGCCTCGTCTGTCCATGGGATTTTCCAGGCAAGAAGACTGGAGTGGGTTGCTATTTCCTTCTCCAGGGGGGTCTTCCTGACTCAGGGATCTAATCCATATTTCCTGCATTGGCAGGCAGATTCTTTACACTGAACCATGAGGGAAGCCCAAGAATGACCGAGACCTTGTAAATTTCACAGAGTAACTTGGGCTTGAGGTGGGCCAACTGGTAGAGGAGGTTTCCAAACTCCATGCCACCAGATGGGTGTTCAGAACAGAAGGCTTCCTCCTGCTTTCCAGGGGAAAACATCATTCTGATTCTCTGTGCTTTGAAACCATGTTAACAAGCAGATGCCATATTTACTAGAAAAGCCTTCGGTGGACACCTGGACAGCTCTCCTTCTTAATGCTTCTTTACTGTGAGGTTATTATTCACTCCTGTGTACTTTGGCAGGCACTGAGCGTGGGAATTAGACACTTAAAAAGCTCTCATTCCATCTGAAAACCCCTTTTGTGGCCACCACCTTGCCATAGAGCCTCCTCCATCAGGATTTTTGTGTGGGGTGGGTCGTGCTTTTATAGGGTGGTGTCTTTCAGGGCAAGTCTATTAGGCTTGTAGGATGTTTTAATTGGGGCAGTGTAATTGCAGGGTGCCACAAGGGCCCTGGCAAGGGATACTTTATAAATCATATTATTATGCTTAACTGTGTTAATGGGCATTTATATGCCCTAAATCCTTCATACAGCAATGGGATAATAGCCCTTAAGGCCATAGTTACTATTTTGGGTTGGGCCCACTTGTAAAACAGGATCTTTTTATTGTGAAGCTGTTTTCAGTTAGAGGAGTACATAAAACCCTTTGAAAGACAGAATTTCAATTTTGTGGTTGCTATCTTATATAGTTTGAATGGTAGAGCCACTATATTTGTGTGTGTGTAAAAATATATGTATATAAATATTTTAAATATGTTTAAAAATATTAAATATTTAAATATACATATATTTTTAAAAACTTAGACAAGGGGAATGGGTTGTTTTTTGAATGGAGAGAATCCAGGGTGTTGGCAAGGTCCCCCATTGATGGCCTCTGTCACTGATTCCCTTTATTGATACTGAGAGGTCTGCTCCGCCTTTCAAGAACACACACATGCATACACTCTATTTTGAGGGAGGAGATTAGGAATGAAGCTCCTCTGGGGATGGAAACTTTGTCTTTGGTACCTGAGGAGTGAGGAATCAGAGAATGGGGAAAATTCCTTCTGGTCTTACTGTGTGCTTACAGAACTAAATTTAGTGACTATCTTTCTCTGTTCTGCCTGGCTGCCTGTCCTCTTTCTGGTGCTGAATTTGTGAGTCTGAAGGACCAGCCAGACATGTGGTTTCCACAGCCCTGTTTCAGCCTCCCCTTCCCTGCAAATATCCTGATAGCCCTGTTCCTACATTCGTTCCCAGTATTTCTCCTGTATGTGACCCCAGACCTCTTGTCTGTCCTTTCCCTTCTTGTAGGTCTGCATCAGGCTCGCTCTTCACTGAAGCTTTCTCTCACCACTCTGGTTGTTGCAGACATTAATTATACCAGTCATTTGGGGTTTATACTTCCTCACCAGTTATTTATAAAGCAAAGAGGTGGTGTATGCGGTGGTTAAGAGTTTGTCTCCTGGAGTCAGACAGGCCTGATCTGAATTCTATTTCTGTCCCCTGCTGGATGTGTAACCCTGAATATGACAGTTCACCCTTCTGAGCTTCAGTTTCTTATGGAAGACTCGAATCATTAATCATGAGGATTAAACATTCAAAGCTCTTCAAAGTTTTTATCATGTTTGCAGTGGATAGTAAGCACTCCGGAAGTGTTAGTTGCTATTGTTGTTGTTGTTATTATTATTTCAATAGAAACATCATGTCCTGACTTCATTATAAGGTCTTTGAGAGCTTCCTCGTATCCACCTGAGCACCTGGACCTGTGCTTACAGGTGATGAGCTTCAGGGGGCGTGGAGGACGGCACAGGCTTCATGTTCTCCCAGTGCTGACGGTTTGGTTTCTAGAACAAGATAGTTGGTAGCTCAGAGGTCCTGCTGAGGTTCTTGGCAAATAAACAATAGCATGTTCTTTTTAAAAATAAGACTTTAATTAATTAATTTATTTTTGGCTGCTCTGGCTCTTCGTTGCTCTGTGGGCTTTTCTGTAGTTGCGGGCAGTGGGGGCTACTCTGTTGTTGTGGGGTGTGTGTTTCTCATCGTGGTGGCTTCTCATGTTGCATATCATGGGCTCTAGAGCACACAGTCTCCAGTAGTTGTGGCTGCTAGTCTATAGAGCCCAGGCTCAATAGTTGTGGCCCATGGGCTTAGCTGCTCTGCAGTATGTGGGATCCTCCTAGGCCAGGGATTGAACCTGTGCCTCCTGAATTGGGAAATTCACAGTCTTTGGGGGCTGAAGTCTCCACACTCATCAAGCTGTGATACCGCACTTCTCAGGGCTGGTTGGGGGGAGGAATCCAGCGAGGGGGTCCTTTTTTAACTGCTGTGTGAGAGGTGACACAAATATTAGCTGTAGTAATCGGACGTGTCCTGATTGCATCGGTGTAGCTTGGCGATTCCTTTTTCTCTGCCTTCCTCCTGTGCTCTTCTCTGCCTCTTCAGTGGTCCTCTCTCCTCTTCTCCCTTTTCCATCGCTGGAGTAATCCTTAGCCTGAAGGAAGCAGCTGAGGGAACAGAGCTGCAGGTCTCTGGCTGGGACCTTTGCACTGCCCTCACTTGCAGCATTTCTCTCACAGCTTTCAGACTGCTGGGTGCTGAAGCGGGGAGGTTCCGAATCTGTGCTCAGAGTTCCTTCTCCCCTCAGGTTCATTCCTCAGTGTTACTCCTATCTCCCAGCTAGAGCATGTGTTTATTTCGGGGGAAAGATTATGGTTTGTATGACTTTGTATTAATACAAAGGTGGGCACGTGGTTGGCAGTGAGGCATTGTTTCCTCAGTGGCGCACTTGCTGGGGATGGATGAGAAAAATGGGACAAATATCCATGTAGCCTGTGGATCAGTAGTCCCTGGAGGGAATGCATGAATGATGATCCAAAGGGACATGGCTCAGGCTCCTGACTTCTCTTTTTGCATCAAAGAGCATAGACTTGAGAGGTGGTCTCCAGGATGGAGAGGTGGGCGAGGTCTGGAGATGATTCAATAGGCAAACCATTGTTTTTCTCTTTAGAAAGCAGAAACCATCCTATTACTATTTAATAATTAATGAAGGTATGAGTCTATATAGACTAATCAGGAAAAAATATTTAATAAAAAATACAGATCTTTTCAAGAGAAACAGCTTTAGAGAGATATAAAATAGAACTAAGTTGAGAACTGCTTATTGCCAAATTCAGACTTAAATGGAAGAAAGTAGGGAAAACCACTAGTCCATTCAGGTATGATCTAGATCAAATCCCTTATGAGTATACAGTGGAAGTGACAAATAGATTTAAGGGACTAGACCTGATAGACAGAGTGCCTGATGAACTATGGACGGAGGTTCGTGACATTGTACAGGAGACAGGGATCAAGACCATCCCCATGGAAAAGAAATGCAAAAAAGAAAAATGGCTGTCTGAGGAGGCCTTACAAATAGCTGGGAAAAGAAGAGAAGTGAAAAGCAAAGGAGAAAAGGAAAGATATTCCCATTGGAATGCAGAGTTCCAAAGAATAGCAAGGAGAGATAAGAAAGCCTTCCTCAGTGATCAATGCAAAGAAACAGAGGAAAACAACAGAATGGGAAGGACTAGAGATCTCTTCAAAAAAAATTAGAGATACCAAGGGAACATTTCATGCAACGATGGGCTCGATAAAGGACAGAAATGGTATGGACCTAACAGAAGCAGAAGATATTAAGAAGAGGTGGCAAGAATACACAGGAATTGTACAAAAAAGATCTTCATGACCCATACAATCACAATGGTGTGATCACTCACCTAGAGCCAGACATCCTGGAATGTGAAGTCAAGTGGGCCTCAGGAAGCATCACTACAAACAAAGCTAGTGGAGGTGATGGAATTCCAGTTGAGCTATTTCAGATCCTGAAAGATGATGCTGTGAAAGTGCTGCACTCCATATGCGAGCAAATTTGGAAAACTCAGCAGTGGCCACAGGACTGGAAAAGGTCAGTTTTCGTTCCAATCCCAAAGAAAGGCAATGCCAAAGAATGCTCAAACTACCGCACAATTGCACTCATCTCACACACTAGTAAAGTAATGCTCAAAATTCTCCAAGCCAGGCTTCAGCAATACGTGAACCGTGAACTTCCAGATGTTCAAGCTGGTTTTAGAAAAGGCAGAGGAACCAGAGATCAAATTGCCAATATCCGCTGGATCATCGAAAAAGCAAGAGAGTTCCAGAAAAACATCTATTTCTGCTTTATTGACTATGCCAAAGCCTTTGACTGTGTGGATCACAATAAACTGTGGAAAATTCTTCAAGAGATGGGAATACCAGACCACCTGACCTGTCTCTTGAGAAACCTGTATGCAGGTCAGGAAGCAACAGTTAGAACTGGACATGGAACAACAGACTAGTTCCAAATAGGAAAAGGAGTATGTCAAGGCTGTATATTGTCACCCTGCTTATTTAACTTATATGCAGAGTACATCATGAGAAATGCTGGGCTGGAAGAAACACAAGCTGGAAACAAGATTGCTGGGAGAAATATCAATAACCTCAAATACGCAGATGACACCACCCTTATGGCAGAAAGCGAAGAAGAACTAAAGAGCCTCTTGATGAAGGTGAAAGAGGAGAGTGAAAAAGTTGGCTTAAAGCTCAACGTTCAGAAAACTAAGATCATGGCATCTGGTCCCATCACTTCATGGGAAATAGATGGGGAAACAGTGGAAACAGTGTCAGACTTTATTTTTTGGGGCTCCAGAATCACTGCTGATGGTGACTGCAGCCATGAAATTAAAAGACGTTTACTCCTTGGAAGGAAGGTTATGGCCAACCTAGATAGCGTATTTAAAAGCAGAGACATTACTTTGCCAACAAAAGTCCGTCTAGTCAAGGCTATGGTTTCTCCAGTGGTCATGTATGGATGTGAGAGTTGGATGGTGAAGAAGGCTGAGCGCCGAAGAATTGATGCTTTTTAACTGTAGTGTTTGAGAAGACTCTTGAGAGTCCCTTGGACTGCAAGGAGATCCAATCAATCCATCCTAAAAGAAATCAGTCCTGGGTGTTCATTGGAAGGTCTGATGTTGAAGCTGAACCTCCAATACTTTGGCCACCTCATGTGAAGAGTTGACTCATTGGAAAAGACCCTAATGCTGGGTAGGATTGGGGGTGGGAGGAGAAGGGGACGACAGAGGATGAGATGGTTGGATGGCATCATCGACTCGATGGACATGGGTTTGGGTAGACACCGGGAGTTGGTGATGGACAGAGAGGCCTGGCGTGCTGCAATTCATGGGGTCGCGAAGAGTCAGACACGACTGAGCGATTGAACTGAATTGAACTGAATTTGAGAACAACTTTATCCTACTAAATCTGGAAACTCTATATGAAATGTGAACATGTAGAGAACACTATTAAATGCCTGTGTTGGTAAAAGAAGACACAGAAAACTTGAATAAACAAGTAAACACCAAAAAATTGAGATAGCAATCAAAGACCTCCTCTCCAAAAAGGCACCTGACTCAGTTTTACAATTCACTTCTAGCATCCTCAAAATAGAAAGGGGAACATAACAAAAGCTGTCCCACTCATTAAAAGAAGTATTTATTTATTTATTTGGCTGCATCAGGTCTCAGCTGTGGCATGTGGGGTCTTCATTGTGGTGTATGGGCTTCTCTCTAGTTCTGAGGCATGGGCTTAGTTGCTCTGCAGCATGTGGGGTCTCATTTCCCCAATCAGGGATCAAAACCACTTCCCTTGAATTGAAAGGCGGATTCCTACCCACTGGGCCACCAAGGAAGTCCCTGTCCCACTCATTTTTGTGTTAAAAATAATTTTTATTCTAAAATTGGATAATGACAATATAAAAAAAGAAAATTACTGACCTCTTTTGTTTATGATCACAGATATAGAAATCCTAGATAAAATATTGTAGTAGCTTATCAACTGTTAGTAGTTAAAAATATATTGTCATTTAGGAGGTTTATTCAGAAATAAAAGAATGATTCAACATGGTAATATAGTTCACAAAATTTTGGTAGATACAGAAAGGCATTTAATAAAGCTCGATACCTACCTGTAATGAAAAACTTAAAACACAAATTACACTTACTGGAGAAAGGTGCATTCCATTTAAGATCAAGAGGAGACAAGGATCTCCATTATCATTCATTAGTGTTAGCACAATATTGGACTTCCTAGCCAAGACTATGAATAAAAAAAAGAAATCAGATGTGTGAATTAGAGGGGAAGGAATGAAACTGCCATTATTTGCAGATAATGTGATTGTTACATAGCAAAAGCAACAGATTCAACTAAATTAAGCAAAGGTGTCAGATGCAAGATCAGCTTATGAATATGAGTAGAGGTACTTAACTCCAGCAAACAGAGATGAAAAAAACATAGTAAAAATAATATTCATGGCACAAACCAAAACTATGAAATATTTCAGTTCAGTTCAGTTCAGTCGCTCAGTCGTGTCCGACTCTGCCACCCTGTGAACTGCAGCACGCCAGGCCTCCCTGTCCATCATCAACTCCTGGAGTCCACCCAAACCCATGTCCATTGAGTCAGTGATGCCATCCAGCCATCTCATCCTCTGTCATCCCCTTTTCCTCCTGCCCTCAATCTTTCCCAGCATCAGGGTCTTTTCCAGTGAGTCAGCTCTTCACATCAGGTGGCCAAAATATTGGAGTTTCAGCTTCAACATCAGTCCTTCCAATGAATATTCAGGATTGATCTCTTTTAGGATGGATTGATTGGATCTCCTTACAGTCCAAGGGACTCTCAAGAGGCTTCTCCAACACCACAGTTCAAAAGCATCAATTCTTCAGTGCTCAGCTTTCTTTATAGTCCAACTCTCACATCCATACATGACCACTGGAAAAACCATAGCCTTAACTAGACGGACCTTTGTTGACAAAGTAATGTCTCTGCTTTTCAATATGCTGTCTAGGTTGGTCATAACTTTCCTTTCAAGGAGTAAGCGTCTTTTAATTTCATGGCGGCAGTTACCATCTGCAGTGATTTTGGAGCCTCGTAGAATAAAGTCAGCCACTGTTTCCATTGTTTCCCCATCTATTTGCCATGAAGTGATGGGACCGGATGCCATGATCTTAGTTTTCTGAATGTTGAGATTTAAGCCAACATAAACATTATGTTTATCCTCCCCAAATTAAGTTATAAAATCAAGGCAATCCCAAGAAAATTCCAGAAGGATTATTTTTAGGAGTTTGATAGATGTATTTAAAAACTAATATGGAAAAATAAAGGTTCATGAATAACTCACAATCTAATTCACATCTCTATTTCTTTATTCATAGTCTTGGCTAGGAAGTCCAGATTTGTGCTAACACTAGTGAATGATAATGGATATCCTTGTCTTGTCTCTTCATCAACAAAGGGAGAGGAAGGGAAGAAAGTTATCCTATTAGATGTGGGCACATCACCAGCAGATGTAATTTAATGATTTCTGTAGGGATATAAAAAAATAAAACTTTTTTTTTTCCCACTCAGCCAATGTGAAGAAGCTCAAACAGTGTGACAGAGGTGCTGGTGGGAAGGAATGAATTTAATTAAATAGAAATTAGAACCCTAACCCAAAGCAATAATGTTTTGTGAACTGAGGACTCTAATCAAAACATTAATAAAAACCTTCAGTCTTAAAACACATAAACACCTCCCCACTAAATACTCCATGCACTAAGTTAATGCTTATCTTGGGAGATGTTTCCTTGTGTTACTGTTCTTATTCTGCTTGAAAACACTTTCCTCCTATAAGGAGTCTCAGTATCTTCGAGTCAGAAGAGCTCTTTCCTTCAATAGCATCTCCTCATTGAGTGAGATACAAGAGAAGCAAGATACATTTCCTATCTTTAGGCCAATTCATCTAGATGGAAAGAAAACATACTCAAGAAACAACTAGATAATGGCCCAAGACAGTGTGCAGTTAAATGTTAAGATGCATGGAGCAGACCTACGACCAGGAAAGGCAGAGGTGCTGCTGGGGTAGAATGGGATGTCTACTCAAGATGGAAATAGATAGAGATATATGGCATTTTATTGACTCCAGAAGAATTTAAGTGGAGCCAGAAGAATGTCCTTGTGCCCTCCAGCCTGGTTTGACTCTCGTCTGCACGACTTTCCTGAGTCTCTAGGTATAAGGTACTCAAATATTATAGAGAGAAAAAAATAAATGCTCCTTCTTATTATAACTGTGATGCTACAAAAGTCACACTGACAAATACCTTGTGTTATTGTAATGGAATAGAGAATATGAGTCACTAGATTTGGAGAAAAGCAGTCAGATTGGGAGGAGAATGGTGCTGCCCAGGGACCTGTACCTGTGGGGGGCAGTCAGGGTACTGAGTGTGGTATATAAGTGAAGGAGGATTAAAGGGCGGGGGTGATAGGGTTAAGAGGTAGAATCTGTGCATGTGTGTACATGCACACACGTGCATATGTGTGACATGGAGAAGGAGAACGTGGAAGAGAGAAAGAGTGTGTGTGTGTGTCTGTGTTCAGCCTGTACTGTACTGTAACTGTAAAACTATAAGATGGCTAAGGAGGGTTGATTGGGAAGATTTCTGGGTGAAACACCGGCATAAAACTTTATAAGAAAATCCCACACTGATACTGTTTTTCAAGGCTTCTGGAGTCATCTTTGCGTTTTCTTTGAATATATCTTTATGCTGATACTGGATCACGTGGGGGCCGGGATTTACGTGGGTTTCATTGTCTATCAACTGAACTCAGTAACTAGGACTAGCCTCTCCACCTATGATCTCATGTCGGTATAAAGTGCCTTTTAGCCCAGGACATTGGTAGGAATGTCTGAAAATCATTCTAGAAACAGACCGGTTGAGAGTAAATGACAAGAGTTACCTCTAGAACTGCTGCCAGATGTGAAAGGTGCTGGGAATATTTTTCAGTCTGGAGTCGCAGACATCCAGGGGTGGGACTAGTTCCAACCACCTGGTAAGAACCAACTGTGCATAGATATTCCCAGTTCTGCACTTCAGCAGCATCCCAGTGGTAGCTTGAAATTGGCTGTGATGGAGGAATCCATATCATGGAAATTAACAAATGCTACAAGTCAGTTTTTTTTTCTCACTCAAGCTGGTTGTTAAATATCTACTGGCATACCACTGCGGGCATCAGGTTTCTCCCTCTTCTCAGTTCCAGAATTTCTTTTATTACCTAAAGAGTATAAGGATCACGGTAACACGGGTGGAACCTGAGGAGAGAGAGCATTTCAGTGGGGGAATTTTGTTTTTTAATAAATAGGCTGAGTAGTAGTTCTCAGTTTTGAGGGGCTTTTTCAAGTGTCTTGATGCTAATTAATCTAATTTTGACATCAAATATTCTAGTCAAATGGTGAATGTAAAATGATTGGGCTTCTATGTTTAAATGGTGTGTGTGTGTGTATGTGTGTGTGTGTGTGTGTGTGAATGTTTTTGTGGTGGAAAGACTTGAGCAGGAGAGAGTTAGTGTGTGATGGAGTACTTATAGAAAAAAAGTAATATGTTTTGGCCTAGTATTTCTCTATGTTTCATTCAGGTTTATTTTTTTGGTTTTTTGGAGGGTCTTTTTTGTTGTGCATTGACTTACTATCTTTCCACCAAGATGTTTCAGGGAGAGAAGTGCACTTTTTTAAGTATGTTTAATGCAAGTCACAACCAGAGAGGATAAGAAATTACTAAGTTGTTGTCCATGCATGGTTGAGTATTATGTCTTTGGTTTTTCAACAATAGCTAATTTTCAATAAAGAGATTATCCTGTAAAACTGAAATAGCTTTGGAAAGGAGTCAAAGTTTCCCAGTTACATGGTAGAAGTTTGCTATTATCACTGGTTAGCTCTAATTAACACAAGGATGAGCTTTGGATGACATTGCAGGCGGGTGTAAGTGCCTTTGTTGTGTGACTCTTACTGTTTGTAGAAGAACCAACTCTTGCGGGAAACATAGACTCTGCAGACATTGGAATATAATTATGTGCATTTTATTTGTTTTTACAGAACAGATGCAAGACAAAGAACATAGTATGAGATATTGGAATGTAATTTCGAAACATATGTTTCCAAAATTATGGAAACATTCTGGATGATAAATAAATCCTTTCAGCCTCAGAGGGTACAGGCTTGTAAGGCTGGTGGGGAGTGGGGTGTCAGGCGGGGAGGAACACGGTGTAAGTAACAGGCTAAAGAGTACACACATCAAAGCTATTAAAGCATAAACCCCCAGATTTAAAAATGTGAGAGGCAAAAGATTATGTAGTGGCTTTATAGAGCCCATTTCAAATGAGGGATAGAACAAAAGAATGTGCGATTGAAGCTCTTGAAGAGATTTATTTCAAGAGAGAGGCAAACATTTTGCTCTGATACCAATTAACCAGGAAAAAGCACCATGTCATAAATGCCAATATTAAAAATGTAAATCCCACACCCGAGGGTGTATTGAAGACAGGTCACAATGCTTTGAAGATGAAATGAATAAAGAGATAACAGAAGAGAGTCATCCCACCACCCAGACTACCTGCTTAGTTCTGTGTTTTGTCTGCTGGTAAGATTTTTCAATGGGGTAAAAGGTGCTTGTTTGGGATAGTTTGGCCACTTGACCTGTTATAATGAGGGGGTTCCCATATCATCCAAGAGAATTTATCATGGCAACTCCAGAAGACCCTCTTCATCACACTTTTTCATCTATACTGCCCTGGAGATGCCCCAGAGATATCTATGTTATATTAAATAGCATGGTTCACATAGTAGATGTGTAGAAGTATTTACAAAATACAGAGTGAAAACCATCATATGATATGTATAGCACTTTTATGCCTTTTGAGGTACATTCACCTCCATGAACTTAATTATTCCTCACGATAATTCCGTACAGAAGGAAAAGTTCATAGAGTCTTTTCCTTTGGAGTTTGGGATGAATTTAGGATGATTAGGCCAGCTCTCTCATAAAGGAAAAGAGGGCCGGGGAGACTGAGAGATATTTATACTCATTAACCTACTCAGGAAACTGAACAAAAAGAGAGCTGACCTTCTCAGTCACCAGCAGCGTTGTGTGTTGCATCGTGGGTTTGTCTCATTGATAATAAGGTACCCCAGTCTTCTGGGAGTGAACACACACTAAAAAGTCAAACAAAAAGTGTTATCTGGAATAGAGATGTCTGTTGCTACAAAAATATTCAACTCATCGTTACTGAACTAAGATAATAAATCTCTTTACCTTTTGTATTTTGGTGCATTGAAACGTTATCTTTTATGATCATAGGTGTTGCTTCATTATTTAAAGCATACTTGTTATTGCAGGAAAGACAAGCTCTCACTTGATTTATAATGGAACGATTACGCTTTGAGTTAAATGAAAGTTCAAAGGAAAATGAATTCTAAATAAGAATAATTGAAGAGATTCAAGGTTCATTTGAGTTTATATTCATCAAGGCGATTGTCTCCAGAAATCCTCTTATTTAAAGCAACAGGACAGATCGTAACTTACAAACTTTGCCTTTATGACATCACTTTATTCTATATATCATAATCAGAAATGTTAAGCCTCAGCAGTAATTTATACAAAACGTATTGTTACAGAGTTATAAATGTCATTAAGTGGTAGACTTATGCCTCAATGTCATGCAAGTTGAACTCTGGATTTTAAAAAATTACCCATAATGCAAGTATTCTATAAAAATATTCTTAGTCCTTTCTCCTCCAGAGCGGTTTCATATTAAAAGTTCAGTTTCATTTTACACCTGTACTCTGCTCTGGGTAGTGCAACCTTTATTTCTCCTTCATGTTTTTAAAGTCACCTTCTTAATTCTTGTAGAACATAACTCAAACAACTGAAAATGTTAGGAATGAATTTACAGTCCCTCTGGCTACTCTCTGTCTGGGATGGAAAGGAGAGTGAAGCTGGAGATAACTTTTCCTGCCATCAAGGGACACGTAGAGGGAAGAGGTGATGAATTGTAATGTGCCAACTACTTTTGATTATTCAGGGACTTTTGATGGAATCTGTGGATTGTTCAGGTCTCCAATTTTCTATTTTGGCTCAGTTCACTGCTCAGTGGCACCTCTGGTGGCCAGGGACAACTGTCCACCTACATATGGTAGGCCTCTGAAAAGAAAGTAGCAAAGGAATGACCCCCTTCTGAGCCTTACTCCTTGTCAGACACAGAGTAGAATTTTCACAAATATATTTTCGTTAAATCTTCACTTTAAACTTACAAGGAAGGTACTATCATCCCATTTTATAGGTGACAAAGGCTCAGGATGGTTCATTCATTTCTCAAAACCTTATTGAAGTTATTCTATGTTCTAGTCCTGGGGAAAAGGTTGTAAATGGAAGAGATGAGCTCTCTGCCCACTTTGAGCTTAGAATGCAGTATGGGAAAAATTAGACAAATCATCTCACACATAAATTATAAAATTACAAATGGTGATGCATGTGATAAATAAAAATTATTAGGGATTAAGAAGTTTATAAAAGGGGGATCTGATCTGATTTGTGGGGTCAGAGAGGTTGTCCCTGAGGGTGTAATGTTTGAGCTGACAATTAAAGGATGGCATAAAAGTCATCAAAGTCTGCACAGCTACCCAATGGCAGAGCTGGGATTCAAACTCAGGTTTGCCTGATACCAGATTCTATCCATGTCACAGTACTTCAAGTAGTTGAGACTGTGCGCCGAAACCAGCCCTTTGACTCCAGGCACCAGTCACACTCCACCAGCTTCTACTTCCGCAGACTCCGTGTTTGTGGGAGTTGGTGATGGCAGATTGGAGGCACTCATGTGTCCCTATGGCTTCTCAGCAAGCTACACCCACAACACAAAGCAGCCCTCCTCTCTGCATTCTTTCCCTTTTCTTCCTGGTTCCATCTAGGTTGAACATGGGCACTGGTGGCAGGGGCGACCCTCTGGCATTGCTCCTGGTGGGGGAGAGGCCAATTTCCAACACTTGGGAGGGGTTTGATGCATGACCCATTCAAGTCAGAGTTCAGAAACATTGCCCGGGGCCTCTCAAGCTTCCCAGTCTGTCTCTTAGTCTAACTCTCATTGTTCAACCCTACTTTCCAATCAAAAGCTATTCGTGGGGATTGGCCACCTGCCTGAAGAACACCCTGACCCACTGAGGAACTGCGGTGGGGATCCTGGGAGCAGCTAGGGGAGGGTGGTTGGAGTCCAACCAAACAAATCTCACTCATGTTTCCACCCACTTTGTGTCTAGGAGGGGTGAGCTGCCCTGTTGGACATGGTTGCCACCCAGAGCTGACCTTCCAGCCAGGGACAGGGGTGGGAGCAGCTGATGACAGAGAAGAGAAGTCGGGGAAATGGAACATTTTCCTGGGTCTTCTGATAATTTTTTTCCTCTCCTCCAGATTATAGAAAAGGCTGTAATTCCTTGAAGAAATTGAGGCACTAGATAACTTTTCAAAGACCTTCCTCCAAAACACAAAGACAAAAAGGCCTAGGGAAAAAAGTCTTTTTTATTTAAAATTTTTTAATTTTCTAAATTTCCACTGCTGGTGATTTATTCTTTTGGGTTAAGAAGCATTGCCTTTTTGGTTCAGTGCTTTTGTTAAAATGCATAGTCTGGGGAGAAGGGAAGTTTTCAGTCCTGGACACCTTAATGTGAATGAGTTGATCATTTCCCTTTTCTGAGATTGGTGGAAGGGCAGCTGGAGAGCTGTGGGTATCTGGAGAATAAGTTGCTAAAGTGGAGGACGTAGGCAGCAGCTTATTTCACTGGTCCTCAGTTCTCTTGTCTTTAGCAAAAAGCAGCAGTTATGATCACTAGGGGGCGGAAGCAGGCCAGCAATTGGTCTCTAGTCCTTGTTACCAATTCTGAAAACCCAAGTTGGCAAATATGCATTATTAGTGCTCTTTTTTTCCCTAGGAATCTGAGGTTGCTGCAAGCTGGTATGAATGTGTGAGTTAGGCCACTGTAGTGCAATGAAGCAACTCCTCAGGAAATAAAAGGCCCGTGTAGGTAAAGCAAATACCCAGTATATTCCATCAATGAACTTGGGTATTGTTCTCCCATTGCTTTTATTCTGAAAATTTCTCAGAGCTAAAATTCAAATGAGAACATTTGAAGTCAAACTGGTTTGTTTAATCCGTACTGGTACCCTTGATTTCACAAAAGGATGAAAACTTACATAAAGATGTATTTTTTCTTCTTATGGAGGACATACTCTCTGGAGGAATGGTGAAAAAGAATCTCCCTCACAGTCAAACATATATTGTACTGTTATGGATGGCTCTGTTCTTACTGAATAAATCTTGCTTAGCAACCTACCTCCAGAGTAAATAATAAATCACCACTGAAAGCTCCAGGCATTTAGCTCTGTCTGGGCAGTAAAACTTTGCAATGGTCCTGACAGCATTTTGTAAAATCATAATTGCTTAGGGAAAGTGATTCTGGATGTCTTAAAATGTTCAGAATTAAAGAGTAGCTGTTCCTTTGAGGAAAATTATCCTAATACCATGCATGTGTGTTATCCTTTATAAGATTATAATCTACAGACCCTCTTCGTTTCTATTAAGGATGTGATGCAAGGATTTGACTAGAAACTCAGTTACATGCATCACACTCAGGTTTTATAGGAAACTTTGTGACAATTAGGGTAAAGATGCTCAGTTGTCTGTGCACAGTACACTATATGCAGCCCGAAATGGGTCCCCCTAAAACTCAAATGTTGAAGTCCTAGCCCCCAAACCTCAGAAGGAGGAGTTGGGATCTTTCAGTGAGGTCATTAGGATGGGCCCTAATCCAGTATGACTGGTGTCCTCGTAAAAAGAGGAAACATGGAGACAGATACACACAGAGGGAAGGCATCTATGAGCCAAGGCGGGAGGCCTCTGAGACCAACTCTGCAGATACCTTGATCTCAAACTTTTGGCTCCCAGAACGGGGGGAGAAATAAATTACTGTCATTTCATCAAAAGAGACACAGATAAATAGAACAGTATTATGGACTCTATGGGAGAGAGAGAGGGCGAGGGCGGGATGATATGGGAGAATGGCATTGAAGCATGTAAATTATCATATGTGAAACTTGCCAGTCCAGGTTCGATGCATGATACAGTGTGCTCGGGGCTGGTGCACCGGGATGACCTGGAGGGATGGGATGGGGAGGGAGGTGGGAGGGGGGTTCTGGAAGGGGAAAACATGTACACCCATGGTGGATTCATGTCAATGTATGGCAAAACAAATACAATATTGTAAAGTTAAAAAATAGATAAATAAACTAATTAAAAAAAATTACTGTCATTTGAGCAGGATAGTCTGTGACCCTTTGTTTTGGCATCCCTAGCTAGCTAACTCTATGTATATATGTATTATATATATATTAAAATTGTTTTCAAAAGTCAATGTATTAAAAGGATATCTTTACATATTTAAAATGTGGCTCATGATCGGGGTTTAACAGTTTTAATGTCAGTAATTTTAAAGTAGAATTGTTTAAAATGAAATAAAATATTTATAGAGACGCCTAGTGTTGAGCTAATCACCCCTCTGTAAGTTGCCGTTAAATCAATGCACTATGTTTGTGCCTGGATACTCCGTAAGTGTCTGACTGCTCCAGTTTCTCAACCTTGGCAAGCAGGAAGGTACCTCTGGGTGTTGCTCTTTTCTATCTTTCCCCCAAATTGTCACAGGACATTTAACCCCAGGTTTTGCAGTGTAAGTGAAGTCTCTTTTCTTATTTTATCCAGTAAAACAACAGTGCATTGTTCCCAGGCTCACCTCTGGGATGGGATATGGATGAGAATCATCTCAACTGCCTCCCCACTTCTGGCATCACTCTGAGAAGTGCCAAGAATGTATAATCAAAACCCCAGAGGGGAGAGATGAGCTAAGCGGTTCAAAATAGTTAGAGCATAGAATTGAGCTAGTTTTTCAAAATGGATAATGGGCTTGAGTTTTTAATCTCTTTTTGTTTACTCACCTCAATCACCAGCTGTGTTGAAAGCTCATTGGAGGAGAATTTGGACCAGCAGTCAGGAGGCTGGGGTCTAGCCTACCCCAGGGATCTCTCCCTACTTCCTTCTAGCACTAACATTCTCGATAGTAACTAAGTGTTTGAGGCCAGGGGGCAGGTGCTGGGTATAAAACAGCCCTTGGCAAAATGGACAAGTTCAACGTTCCTTCCCTGGCCCAGTGGGCTGGTGGTGTCTCCTTTCCAAGGCTACTTTTACATCCGTGAGACCCACTCATTTCACCTGTAGGTACTAATAGATCAGTTCTACTGATAGATCAGTTCTCTGGTGTTACTTTCTTTTTCATCTTTCTGT
Organism: Okapia johnstoni; assembly: GCA_024291935.2. Classification (NCBI taxonomy): domain Eukaryota; kingdom Metazoa; phylum Chordata; class Mammalia; order Artiodactyla; family Giraffidae; genus Okapia; species Okapia johnstoni. The sequence goes on along the minus strand of CM044306.1, from coordinate 75,513,857 downwards.
CTAGCAAAACTAGCTCTCTAGAGAGTACCGAGCACATGCCATTTACAACTTAATGCAAGTTTAATGGGTTACATTCAAAAACACATTCCTTAAATTAGCCGTAGGACCGTCTCCTTCGGAGAGCAGTTTCAGTCATCTGGAGGGTGGGGAGGCATCTTTGAGGGTCAGGAGCTTCTTATGCATCTGTCAGGTAGGTAACCCCCTTCTTTGCTGGGGAGAGAAGGCCAGGTGTGAATAAAGGAACCATGTTAAATGACTGCTGTGAGTTTGTAATAAACAGGAAACATCTGTGATCAAGATTAAACGCCCAGGTCTGGTTGACCTCTTCCATCTTCATCCTCTTAAGTGGGTACATATTTAGTACGTATTTTCTTACTCTGGGCAACTTAGTGCCACACACCAGTTATCTGAGCCATGAAGCAAACCAAGTCCAATGGGCAGCAGGACAGGACAGGACTTGACAAGCTTCCTGATGATGCCTGCTTTCTTGCCTCTGTCTGATGCAATTTGGGCATCAAAGCATGACACACCACACAAGGAGATCAGTAAGATATTTTTTTGGATGATTGAATGAATGAATGAATGGTTGTGTCTTACAAGCTCATGGGGAGACTCCACTTTGAGTCTCTCAGTGTATTTTCCCGCTGCCTACTGTAGTTAGGTGTGCTTCTCTGCTGCATACCACACCTATGACACTATGTAGCATGTTGTACTATGTAGTAAACACTACATATACACATATAGCAAGAACATACTACATAAGTTATACCAATAAGACATGTGAAAGGGAAAATGAAAGTTGCCCAGTTGTGTTTGACTCTTTGTGATCCCATGGACTGTAGCCCACCAGGCTCCTCTGTCCATGGGATTCTCCAGGCAAGAATACTGGAGTGAGTTGCCATTCCCTTCTCCAGGGGATCTTCCTGACCCAGGAAACAAACTGGGGGTCTCCAGCATTGAAGGCAGATTCTTTATCATCTGAGCCACCAGGGATGCCCCCAAACAGGGGTTAGATGCCATGAAGTAGGTAGCAATGTCTTAACCAAAGGCATGCTCTCAGGCCAGAGAGCTTCTTCCATCCTGGTCAAGGGGAATGCTAATATTTTCTCCTTTCATACAACACATAGAAGACATATACCCCAAATTAAAACTTTAAAAGGTTGAGAAAAAACCTAGGTACAAACAGAAGTTCTAGTATTTCTTTCTAGACCCCAGTGGGTGTAAATGCCCACCTTGTGGTGGGAGGGGCTGAGCCCCACTTCAGGATCACTTGCTTAGTGCAATATTTTTATGTCTGACATTGACCAGAATCTCTATTCTATCCACTGGATGAAGGAAAACCAGAATTCAATTAGATGAATGTTCACTGAAGGCCTGTCTCGTCCTGGATAGTCTGCTAAATGCTAAGGGGTTAGTGAGTCTGTGACTGGGATTATTCCAGGCAGACCCGATTTAAAATACTCATTTTCATTTTCCCACAAGTATACTCACCCTGGCTGGTTGCATGCCCAGAGTTTTAGTATAGAAAGAATTGTGACAATTGCTACAGAAAAACCAAAGGATGGAGAAGACTGCTCCTGTTCCTCAGGTCTTATTTTGGGTTATGTTGTGTTAGCAGTGGCCACAGTAAAAAAGCAAAACAAAAAAACAACAGGGCCACCAAGGAGGAGCATATGGGAGCTCGAGATATCTTGGTGATGTGGTGATGTCTGTTTCTGAACCCAAAAGGAGGGTGCACAGATTTCCCTTTATTATTCTTATTTAATCCATAATACAGTAGTTATGTGTGGATGTGAGAGCTGAACTGTAAAGAAAGCTGAGTGCTGAAGAATTGATGCTTTTGAACTGTGGTGTTGGAGAAGACTCTTGAGAGTCCCTTGGACTGCAAGGAGATCCAACCAGTCCATCCTAAAGGAGATCAGTCCTGGGTGTTCACTGGAAGGACTGATATTGAAGCTGAAACCCCAATACTTTGGCTACCTGATGCGAAGAGCTGACTCATTTGAAAAGACCCTGATGCTGGGCAAGATTGAGGGCAGGAGCAGAAGGGGATGACAGAGGATGAGACGGTTGGATGACATCACCGACTCAATGGAGATGAGTTTGAGTAAACTCAGGGAGGGCTGGTGTGTTGCAGTCCATGGGGTTGCAAAGAGTCAGACACGACTGAGCGACTGAACTGAACTGAAATGAACAGGTACAGGGACACTTCTGAAAGATGAGCAATTTTATTAAAAGCAAAAAGAAATAAAAGAGGGCATTAAAATCACAGAGCCCTCTGGGATTGAGCACAAATAGAATGAAGCAGCCTGTATGTTACTCAGACTGGTGGGGCTGAAACAGTCGGGGGAAACTTTGCCAATGTGTACAGATGTGAGAGTTGGACCATAAAGCAGGTTGAATGCTGAAGAATTGATGCTTTTGAACTTTGGTGCTGGAGAAAATTCTTTAGAGTCCCTTAGACAGCAAGGAGTTCAAACCAGTCAATCCTAAAAGAAATCGACCTTGAATATTCATTGGAAGGACTCATGCTGAAGTTGAAGCTCCAACACTTTGGCCACCTGATGCAAAGAGCCGACTCATTGGAAAAGACCCTCATGCTGGGAAAGATTGAGGGCAGGAGAAGGGAGTGACAGAGGATGAGAAGGTTGGATGGTATTACTGACTCAATAAGACTTCCCTGGTGGCTCAGACGGTAAAGCATCTGCCTACAATGCGGGAGACCCAGGTTCGATCCCTGGGTGGGAAAGATCCTCTGAAGAAGGAAATGGCACCCCACTCCAGTACTCTTGCCTGGAAAATCCCCTGGATGGAGGAGCCTGGTAGGCTACAGTTCATGGGGTTGCAAAGAGTCAGGCATGACTGAGTGACTTCACTTCACTTCACTGACTCAATAGATACGAGTTTGAGCACACTCTGAAAGATGGTGAAGGACAGGGAACCTTGGAGTGCTGTAGTCCACGGGGCCACAAAGACTTGGACATGACTTAAACACTAAACAACAACAACTATGGGGCCTGGAAGCACAGTGGCATGTGCTTCCAGGTAGAGAGGAGCCTCTGGGACTCTCCAGGTGAGGTGAACAGGGAGTGCTAAGTATGGCAGTGAGGCTGAGCTGGCAGGTCTGAACATCAGCCCGGCAGGTCATGGGAGGGCAGCAGATGGGTGTTCATTCTGAGTCGTGGGGTATCTAGTGGAGATATGGGTGAAAGTAGTTGTGGCATGTTTTGAAAGCCAGACAGAAGAGTTTCAAAATCAGTTTGAGAGCACTGGAGAGCCATTGACCAAAGTGAATTTGGAGAAGGTTAACTTGAAGCTGTGGAGAAGTGCTATCTGTTGATGTTATCTTCTGACACCTCCCGATCCCATCCATCTCTGTCTGTGGTGCAGAAACAACCTCTGTATTGGCCCCCTCCCTCTCATCTTAATTCTTGCTGGTCCACTTCCTGTACTTTTGGCTAAGAGATCTTCTAAAAATGCCAAAAACCATAGCTCTTCCCAGCTCAAACACGTTTAAATGGTCCCTACCATCTTTTCCATAAAGACCAAATGCCCCTATGCCTTTTCCCTTGTCTTCCTCTCCAGGTTTTTCTTCCACTTCCCACAAGCAAAACTGAAGGCCTTGTACTTCCCTGAGCCCTCCACCCCTCCTGGTGTTTACCTGAGCCATGAGACCCCCCCAGCCCACCCCTAACTTCCTCTTGCCCTGGCTGTCTTTGGCTCATTCTTCAGACTTGGCTCAGCCTTCAGAGTTCTCTTGAACGTCATGGCTCAGAGTGTGGTCTGTGCTCCAGAGTCCTTCTCAGTATCTCCTGGATCTTGTTAGGGATGTAGAATCTCAGGCCCCACCTCAGACCCACTGAGTCAGATCTGCATTTAGCAAGGACTCTAGGAGGACTGTGTGCATAGTGATGTTCAGAAGCACAGCTCTGGGCATTCTGGTCCACTCCCTTCACTACCCCCAACTGTAGGAGAATAAGGCTCCCATGCACTCCTGGAAGCCTTCCTAAGGGGACATTGGTATATTTATATTTCCCTGTGTTTTCTTCCTTGATTTTGACCTCTCTGAGGACCAGGATGACATCTTATTCATTTTTGGTGGCTGACTCAGTGACTAGTCTAGTGCCAGCCCACAACAGGTGTTCAATAAATGCTTTTTCCATGAGGGAACCATCAGCAACAGCCTCATATCATGAATGGTGAGCCACTGTTACTCTCACACCATCAGGGACCAGCATAAGGGAGACCCCACACAGGATGCTTTGTTGAGACTTGGTTTAGTTTCAAGCATCTTTTTACCCTAAATGAGCTGTGAGGCCAGCCAGTCCCCTGGTACCTGCCGGAGCCCAGAGCTCAGTGCTTGTGATGCTGACATTTAAATTCAAGAGACTCTCCTATTAGTAGGACTGCTTTTAAACAGCTGCCCCTTGGGGAAGAACCAACTGTTCGTGAAAAACAGCCTTGTCAATTAAACAACATTCTCCTTCTGATCAAAGATCCACCTTGAAGACTTTTAATTTGGCCTTAAAGTGAGGATTGAGGGACTAAGCGACATGGGGCATCACTATTGACTGCTTACCCTTAGTGGGGAGCCCTCATCAGGACTCTTGGCTCTGTGCACAGAATGGAGAGGTCACCCTAGCTCTAGAACTGGCTTTTTCTCTCTGTCTTCGAGACGGACATGGGTGACCTTCATGCCAGAGCTTCAACAGTGAGAGAGCCTCCAGCTGACCTTGGAGTCCAAAGGACACAGTTAGACCTGCCTCAGTCTTTCAAGGCCCAGTTATAAAGTCTGGAGCATTGTCAAAGGGGGCAGGGGAACCTGAAGATCAAGGCTTGGCCTTGGAAGTCCATGAACAGATTTTTGATGCTTCTCCCTTCTACCTTGAATTTTCTGTAGCCCAACTCAATTTAAAAAACATGTCCTCTATTTGTGATGAAAGGAATAGCTTGTGTTTGCCAAGTCCTTAACTCTTCAATGCACTTTCCAATCTTGGATGTCACTTGGTCCTCATGAGAGGCAGCAGAACAGTGTCACAGACTTTATTTTAGACGTGTGAGACTAAGGTGCAGAGAGAGGAAGAGACCAACCTCGTGTCGTGTGACTAGTGGGGTTGAGCTGAGGTTGGGACCCAGGGCTTGTGACTCAGTGCAGAGCTCTTTGAAGGCTGCTTCCTGATTCTACAAGATGGATTCCTGCACATGAGTACCACATGCCAGGATGGAAACACACCTTGTCTGTTAATTCTCACTCCTCTGAGAGATAGGAACTCTGTCTTCCTCATTTGCCAGACTGGGAAGTCAAGGCAGACATCCTGTCTTGGCCAGACAAATGTCTCCTGCAGGACCCAGCTCCAGTGTGATTCCTTGGGTTCTTTCCTGATTTCCCAGCAGCCATGGGTACTCCTCCTTACTCTGCTCTTGAGTCTGTTGCTCTCTCCTCTGTAGCATCCATCATCCTATGGGATGGTAATCATTGGCCTTTGAGTGGTTTGATGGTATCATTGTTTTTTGACAGGATTCAACTCTGGGTAATGATATTCTTTCTCCTTCCTTTGCAATTTTGCTTGAACTTTTGTTTCTTTGGGGGTCCTCTGGAGTTAAAGCGTATTATACATCAGGGCACGTTTGACAGATACAAGTGATTATACTAATAGTGGGATTATTTCCCTACATGTCTAATGTATTCAGGCTTCTTTCAAATGAAATGAGTTTAAAACTCATCCCTAAAAATGAAATGAAGTCTCTAAGTTTTATTCTACCTACGTCCTTCTTTTATCTGGATTTTAAAACCTTTTTGTTTTTAATGAGAGTAATATTCTGCTGCCCATAATTTACTTTAAAATACTTTGATACAGATAGCTTGATTTTATACTTACATATCTTAATACATATATATACTCATACACATGGATATATATATATGTATACACATATATTCATATAGCTATATCTGTATCTACATCTACCTATCTATCAGTATATCTATCTACTTCTCCGTGTTTGCACACCGCAAAAGCAACCTCATGTTGGTATATGTGATGTGTATGTATTTGTATATATGACCTATATCTCAGGTACAGTCTGTTACCCTAAGAGGGAGCATACACTTCTGGGCAAGTAGTTAGTGTTTTGAAAACTTCTAGTTAGTTAGAAGGAAATGGCAACCCACTCCAATATTCTTGCCTGGGAAATCCCATGGACTGAGGAGCCTGGCGAGCTACGGTCCATGGGCTCACAAAAGGGTTGGACATGACTTAATGACTAAACACAGCAACAAGCAAATGGCAAGGGGAGAGATCTATAGTCCCCACCCACCGCTAGCTATTGGACCCTGCCCATGTTTACTAGAAAGAACCTAACTGTGAACGACAAAGTTGGCTTAGGTGAGATCACAACAGAAGATAGTGGAAAGACTGAGTTCATCTCTTAGAGTAGTCTTTGGCCCATTAGACTGCTTTATTTCCATTCTTGGGATATTTCATCATCAGCCTTCTCAGTTTTGCAAAGGAGGCTAATAAAGCATCCTCTAAGCAAACAACAGGAACACAACACTGCTAATGATATCTTAGCTTTGTCTTATCATGGCTCCGAAATTTAGTTTTCAAAATACACTGGGGGCCAAGGATGACATGGATGCCTGTGTGATGAGCATCATCCTGTCCAGAGAGAGAGGATTGCTTGACAGTGTACACAGGGCAGTAATGATGGCAGCACTGCTATCAATCCAGGGTCACTGGGGAAAGACTCCAGTTTCTTTAGCATGTTTTGCCACGTGGGGCCTATTAGGATTGAGGGGAGAAGTTTGCTGCAGATTTTGTGGGAATCCATGGCACTCAGCATGCTTTAGATGGTGGGGTAAATCCTGCGGAGTCTCTCATTTCTAGGGTTGGAAGCTATAGAGGGATTTTTTTTTTATACACATGCAATAATAACTTGGCAAAAAGAGTCTGTATGTAGAAGAGAAGTCTAGAATGAGATACATCAACTGTTAATTATGGTTGTCTTTGGATGGTGGAAACATGGATAGTATTCTTCTTTCGACTTTGGTTTTTTCCAAAAAATTTTAGTGCCTGGTGATACGATTTTGAGACACTCAGTACAGAGTCTTTCAGCCTTGAGTGAATTGGGGGTACAGTGTCCAAGCTCTGACTTGGCCACAGGATGACAGCAACCCAGACTGACCCCTTGGGCATTGCCAGACTAATTATAGGAGGAAAGAGCCAAGAGAGGGAAGAGAGTTTCTTAATAGAGAAATGAAGGCTTGGATCATCTTAATTTCAATATTAGAAGAACAGTGACCTTTTTTTATATCCCAAGTTTCTACAACAGGTCACAATGCATCAGAAGCATTTCCCCATGTTACTAGATACTTTAACTAGAAATATCCAATATAAATATATATTTTGGAGTCCCACCATCCAAACACTCAATAAATTAAGGATTGAATGTTACATCATTGAATGATTGGATTATTGTTCAATGAGCGATAACTCTACAGTTGGAAATTTAGATCTTTTCATTTTTCATCATATATTACAATGAATATGATTGTGCATAAGGCTTTTTTTGGTTTGTTTCTGATAATAGTAATATTAGTTAGTGTTTATGCAAGCTGCTTACACTTCTAGAACTTCAAATTTTGTTGGTAAGGGACTTCCCTGGTAGTCCACTGGTTAAGAATCTGCCTGCCAATGCAGGGGACATGGGTTCGATCCCTGATCTGAAAAGATCACACATGTTTCAGAGCAACTAAGCCCGTGGGCCACAACTACTGAAGCCTGTGTGTCTAGAGCCCATGCTGTGCAACAAGAGAAGTCCCTCTAATGAGAGAAGCCCTTGCACTGCAATGAAGAGTAGCCCCCCACTCACCTTAGCTGGATAAATCAGATGTGCAGCAACAAAGATCTGATGCAGTCAAATAAACTAATTAATTAAAAAAGAAACAAAAAAAAATCCAAACTTTGTTGGCAAGTAGGGCCAGGGACACAAGTAAAATAATAAAATAACACAGGATGAGATCCTATAGAAATCAGCGACAAATGAGTTGTACAGCTAGTGCCATAAATTAAGGTGAAGTAGGAATTGAAATATTACTTATGCAAGTTTACTAAACTCACCTGATCTTTGGTTTCAGATAAAGCTGAGTTCAAATACAGATACTGACATTCATTTGCTATGTGATTTTTGGATAAGTTACTTAACGCTTGACCCTCTTTTCTGAAAGATGAATTTTTTGGGGGGGAAAGAAATGCCTCATCTTGGATTTAAATCCAGTAAATGCATGCCAGAATATGAGATGCTTTTACATGGCTGTGAATTTTAGGGGTAGGTGGTATTTTATTGGGCCATGCTGGAGTCCATTGTGAATTTTAGGGACAGGTAGTATTTTATTGGGCCATTCTGGGGTCCTTTGTGAATTTTAGGGGTAGACAGTATTTTATTGGGCCATTCTGGGGTCCTTGAGGCACAGTGAATGTAAGTTTACACCCTCCCCTGAATTCCGTACAAGTTTAGCATGTGATACAGAGTGTCCTGGTTCATTCACATCACTCATTTATGTAACTAGATTCACTGGCACTTAACACGTGTCAGGCACTAGTGGCTATGGGGACTTTTTATATCCTTTTCAAGGTGTATCAGTCTTATCAAAAATGGCCCCAAATCCAGGGTAAAACGATTTTTCCTCTGAGCAATTGAGGGCCTGTATACCAAACAATGTTTGAAAAAAAGATTAAGTGATATGTACAGTCTGGTTACTAATAAGCTCCCAATGAAAATGCCAGTGAACAGTAAAGTGGCACCTATAAGAAGCCCCTGCCTGGCTCAGCCTTTAGGGGAATCACGCTTGGGGACGACTCCTGTGGCCTTAAGAGCTGCTCATAAAGTCTACCCTTGAGGTCAGTGCTGCCAGCCCAGTGAGCGCTAGTGATGAGTACTCCAGAGGCTGATGACTAAACTCAGGTACCTCACTTTACCCCCACTTTTTAGGCAAGCCAACTCAGCCTGGAGAACTGGGTCCAGTAACACTGTGACCCCAGGGTTGTAGCCAGCAACACACTGCCACTTCTCTAGTCTTCTACTAACACTGAATGTTGTCAGCGTTTTTTTATTTTTGCCTTGCGTCAAACATTTTTCCATCTCAACAGACTTCCACAAAGTTGTTCTTAATGGAAACATGGTATTCTATTACCCAGAATTGCTATAATTTGGTTAAACTTCTTCTTACTGGCTGTTTAGATCATTTCAATACTTTGTTATTCTTCATAAAACTCAATGTTATTATTATTTTTTCTCAGTTGCTTTCTAATGAAGCAGTACCAATATAGATTCCCACTGCACTTTACTTAATTAATTTATTTTTCAGCCGTGCTGTACAGCATGTAGGATGTTAGTTCACTGACCAGGGGTTGAACCCTGGCCTCCTAGCAGTGGAACAACAGAGACCTAACCACTGGACTGCCACAGAATTTCCCTGCTCTGGAGTTTAGGGCAATGCAATTTCTCTGCACGTTAACAGAATGCAATCAGTTCAGTTGCTCAGTCATGTACGACTCTTTGTGATCCCATGAACTGCAGCATGCCAGGCCTCCCTGTCCAACACCAACTCCTGGAGTTTACCCAAACTCATGTCCATTGAGTCGGTGATGCCATCCAACCATCTCATCCTCTGTCGTTCCCTTTTCCTCCCGCCTTCAATCTTTCCCAGCATCAGGGTCTTTTCCAATGAGTCAACTCTTCGTATGAGGTGGCAAAAATATTGGAGTTTCAGCTTCAACATCAGTCCTTCCAATGAACACTCAGGACTGATCTCCTTTAGGATGGACTGGTTGGATCTCCTTGCAGTCCAAGGGACTCTCGAAAGTCTTCTCCAACACCATAGTTCAAAAACATTAATTCTTCAGTGCTCAGCTTTCTTTATAGTCCAACTTTCATATCCATACATGACTATTGGAAAAACCTTAGCCTTGACTAGACAGACCTTTGTTGACAAAGAAATGTCTCTGCTTTTTAATATGCTGTCTAGGTTGGTCATAACCTCCTGCTAAGGAGTACATGTCTTTTAATTTCATGGCTGCAATCACCATCTGCAGTGATTTTGGAGCCCCCCAAAATAAAGTCAGCCACTGTTTCCCCATCTATTTGCCATGAAGTGATGGGACCGGATGCCATGATCTTAGTTTTCTGAATGTTGAGCTTTAAGCCAGCTTTTTCACTCTCCTCTTTCACTTTCATCAAGAGGCTCTTTAGTTATTCTTCACTTTCTGCCATAAGGGTGGTGTCATCTGCATATCTGAGGTTATTGATATTTCTCCTGGCAATCTTGATTCCAGCTTGTGCTTCATCCAACTCAGCATTTCTCATGATGTACTCAGCATATAAGTTAAATAAGCAGGGTGACAATATACAGCCTTGACATACTCCGTTTCCTATCTGGAACCAGTCTGTTGTTCCATGTCCAGTTGCAATAAGAATTTTAAAAATTGTTTGCCAGTATGATACATGGAAAATATGAGATTTCATGATTTAATTTGCATTTCCTTGATCACTGGGGAAAGCAGCTCATTTTTCACATGTATCTGTCATTTATGTTTCTTTTTTGTGCATTGCTTGTTCACTCTTTTTGCTATTGGCGTGATCATCTTTTTCATATTGATTCACAAGAGCTTTTTACTGATGAAGAACACACATTTAATTTTAAGTGTTAAGATTCTAGTTAAAGGGGAAAGTGATCACTATGCAAAGAAAACCTGAGCACATTGTATTAGCTAGTTCCCAGTCTTGTTCTCTAATTCACTCTGTCTGTGGAGACTAGAGTGAGGACTCTAAAATGCAAGTCTGATCCTGTCATTCTCTGTCTCTCTCTTTTTTTAAATTAATATATTTTTGTCTGTGCTGGGGCACCGGGTCTTCATTGCTGCATATGGGCTTTCTCTAGTTGTGGCAAGCACAGGCTATTCTCTAGCTGCAGTGCACAGGCTCTTCATTGCTCTGGCTTTTCTTGTGGCAGAACATGAGCACACAGGCTTCAGTAGTTGCAGCACACAGGCTTAGCTGCTCCACAGCATGTGGGATCTTCCCAGAGCAGGGATCAAACCTATGTGCCCTGCATTGGCAGGCGGATTCTAATCCCCTGGATGACCAGGAAAATCCTCTGTCTCCTTTTAATAGTTCCTGATTGTACTAGGGTATAGCCATCTCTCACATGTAGAGTGGCAGGCCTTTTATTATGATCCTGCTTGCCCCTCTTGGCTTTCCTTTCCTAACCCTTTATATCTAGTTCTAAGAGCCATTCATATTGCATCATCTTCAGCTCCCAAGAACTGCCAACCTCTCCCTCTGTCTCTCTCTTCTGGGCGTTTGTGCTATATCTTCTGCCTAGACCTCTCTTCCAGCTATTTTTCTGATAACCACCACTCATCATTCAGATCTGCCTTGGACACTACTTCCTTTAGATCAGTGATTCTCAGCCAGGGATGCTTTGTCCTCAGGAGACTGTGTCTGGAGACGTTTTTGATCATTATACTGGGAGAGAGTTATGTTAATGACATCTAGTGGGTAGAGGCCCTGGCTTCTCAGGTAACTCAGCTGGTAAAGAATCTGCCTGTAATGCAGGAGACCCCAGTTCAATTCCTGGGTCGGTTAGTTCCTCTGGAGAAGGGGTAGGCTACTCACTCCACTGTTTCTTGGGCTTCCTTGGTGGCTAAGCACAAGCATAGCTAGGCTCACATTATATCCCTAAGTAGTTCTATGATCATGAGCTGCTAATTTTCCTTAAAAATGTTCCTATTTCTATTTGTGTAAAGGGGCAAATGAGAGTGAGCCAAAATATGGACTCGTAAACACATACACTTCATTTTGGAAACAACTTTCTTTTAAATAAAATATGTATGTGGTTCCTCCTTTTGTATGCGGGGTGTACTATGGAGAGACTTTTACAAATGAATTTGCTTTAAAAGGAGATTTACACAAGGTACACAGAGCACACACTGCAGCGGTGTTGTGTACCATCTCAGATCAGCGTCGCTGTTACATATTTGAAGTTAATTTGACGTTGAAGTAAACAAATCAAAATGTGTTTATGGAATAATTAGGCCCTATTCTCAATGCTGTGGCTAAGAAGTTTTGTCACAATTACTGATCAGTGGTTTTCTTTGTTTTGCTTTCAAAATTCCATAGAAACACACAAAAATAAAGCGGTTGCTATTACATGGGTACTTATGTAATTCCAGCATCCTGTATGCAGAGTATCCTGTATGAAGTCAATGAATTCTTAGCTGAATCTTCTCTTGGTTCATAGAGTAGAGCCTGGTTGGATCTTCAGAAATGGAGAGGAAAAGAGAACTTTTATAAAAGTGGTCCAGTCTTCCACAATTGCTTTAAAATGCACGTTCCTGTTCATTTCTTGCTTCCTCTTGTGCGTTGTGGCTTTTTTTCCTTGCCACTGAGGAGAATTGGTTCACAATCTTATGAAATGATGTCTTCCATCCAGATCAACAAGGAAACTTGACATGAGAAACCAAACTGAGGGAGTATCATACTTCATACTTTAAAAAGTGTTTTTTTTCCCCCCAAAGAAGCTCATTACATTCCCTAAAGGAGTATACAGTTGGCCCTCGATACCACGGGGGATTAGTTCTAGGATCCACCCAGATACGAAGATTTGCCTATGCTCAAGTCTGATAGTTGGCCCTGTGTATTTGCAGTTTCCACTTTCAGAGATTCAACCAACCACCGATCATAAACATAGTAGTATAGATATTGAGGGGGCCTCCCAGGTGGCTCAGTGGGTAAAGAATCCACCTACAATGCAAGAGACGCAGGAGACGTGGGTTTGATCCTTGGGTTGGGAAGATCCCCTGGAGGGGGAAATGGCAACCCACTCCAGTATTTTTGCCTGGAAAATCCCACAGACAGAGGAGTCTGGCTGTCTATAATTGATGGGGTCACAAAGAGTCAGAAAGACTGAGTGTCTAAGCAGGGGGATAGATATTGAAAAAAATCCAAGTATAAGTGGACCCAAGGCAGTCCAAACCCTTAACTGTTCAAGAAGCAACTTTACTTAATCACATATACTCAGAGGGGTCTTTTTATGGTGTGCCAGTGGACTCGCCAGAAGATATATTTAGGGGAAGGGATCTGCAGGGTATTGAGGACTGGCTGGAGGGCTGGAGATGGAGAGCCCTGCCCAGCAAATCTCCCTGAAATTGTTCTGACCCACTAGAAAGGTCTTGGAGTGATCTATTCTCCTCGAACACCATCTCCCCCGTATTTACTCAAAGCAGGCTGGTATTTACAATGAGTCCTTCTACCAAGAATCTGTTTCTTTTCTGATCTTTAAGTGAAGTTGTGGATCAGTCCCCAGTTCTTAGCTTGAACGTCAGTTCCATCTTTCCTCCTTTCCTAAACCCCAAGACTCCTTGCCCTGGGCACACAGCCTACTGTTTCCCAATAGCGTCTCTGTCCCTGGAACCTCCTGCTGCTCATTTGAGGTCCTTGGTGACAGTGGCGCTGTGCCACCGTCAAATCTCTGGGGTCTGCTGCTGAGTATTATTTTAATTTCTCTTCATCTAAATTCCTCATAGAGCAGCTTTTGAAACATGAGATTGTCGTATTAAGAGGTACTTATTGTAAAGTAGAGTGAGCTGCACCTTTGATGAAGACAGAAGAGGGCGTGCAGAGAATGTGTTGGAGTGATGCTCAGGCAGGGCATGAGATTTCTGAATGCTGGATGCTGGAAACTGGTGTTCAATTTTATTTTATTTCCTGGTGACATTAGCAATTTCCCTATAGCACATCACTTAGCCTGGGATCTGAGTGACAGATTTATGGATACTTGTGAATAATGAGACAAAAATGATGTAAGGAAGAGAAACAGCTGGAAATAGGAATGTTAACCTTTTCCCGTAAGCCTGCTTGTTACTGGATTGCATCGTGTCAACAAAATTTAGTAGCTAACATAGCTGGAGGTACAGTAACGGCATCTAAAAATACACGCCTCCAAATACATACAGACAGCTGTCATCTCTGTTGACAGAATCTATTCGTCATTATCCTCATCAGTAGACACAAAATCATCGCAGTTTTCATTATGGAGGCGTTTCGTATCATATAATTGCTAGTGATTTTGGAGGTCCTCCGATAAAGCCACCACCATTGTAATCACGGTGTTTTCATTTGCTTACTTTTTGTATTCTTAACCTGGATATTAACACCTCACCCAGCGTGCTTCACAGGGAAACATTAAAAGCCTTCTAATTTATTGCTTCAGACACGTTCCCACCTCCCCTTGACAAGGAACACGGGCTGGAAACTTCTGTTCTGAACAGAAGGGGGTCCCAGCCCTTTCCCACTGAAGGTGCCAATATCCGAATCCAAACCTTCTCTAAATGTATTGGAAAAAGATATCTAACTCCCAAGAACTAGATTTGTACCATTTTCCAAGGAGTTTCTTGCTCCTTCTCAAATGCAGGAAGGAATCCCCTGTGCAGAGCCTGTAGGAGGTGGTGGCAGGAGTGGAGATTCTGGATGCTTGATGCCACCTTTAGGAGCCTTGTGACTTTGGGGAGCTTTTTGATCTGTCCTGAGCCTCAGATTCTTAGTCGAAAGTGGGGAATAATCACAGCCACCTTTTGGCTCTGTTCAGACACCCTGTGAAAGCACTTAGAATGTGTCTGCTGTAGAACAGATGATTAAAAAAGAACAGCTTCTTGGTGTTCCTGCCCTGTTACCCTGTACTGAATTCTTGCCACCTTCCTCCTCCACCTCATCATATATATGCATTCTTGTTCCCTTTGTCATTTGATGACTTCTGTGGAACTGGTACCATATTTACTTATGAAATAGGAGTAGAACAGCAGCCTCAGCTCTTTCTCCTCTATTTTCCCCTCATCTATTTTTCTCCAGTCTGATAAGGGAGAATTCTTATTGTTACATGTCTTAACGTGCGTGCGTGATAAGTCACGTTAGTCGTGTCCGACTCTTTGCTAACCCTATGGACTTAGTCCAACATGCTCTTTTGTCTGTGGGGTTCTCCAGGCAAAAATACCACAGTGGGTTGTCATTCCCTTCTCCAGGGGATCTTCCTGACCCAAGGATCTTACCAGAGCAAAATATTAAGATCTGTCACTTACTGTATCAGGCACTGTGTCAAATGCTTACATATATTATCACATTTAATCCTCATAATGACCCTGTTCAGTAGATGCAATTCTTATCCACATTTCCCAGAGGAGGAAACTGAGGCCCAAGGAGGCTGTGTCACTTGCCTTTGATCACACAGCCGAGAGTCTTGAGAACAATAAGTATCCTATCCTCATAGAGCAAGTAAGCCCCAGAACTGAGCAGGGGTCTGGAAGCCCAATAGTTGCATCCTTGCAGCATTTTTTGATTGTCAGGCACCATCTCTCAGAGCATGAGTCCCCAGGTCCTTGCAGATGGGAGGAAGGACTTCTGTGTGGCTGAGATGGAGATAGGCCCACCCTCTAGGAGGGTGCGTTGCTGCTCACAGTACGAGGGGGTCCTGCCAAGGGTTGTTGTTTTTCCCCCTCTGCCTCTTCCTCCCACTTTTGACAAGGTTTTCAATTAGCAGCTTGTAGAGGTCCAGCCTGTGGTCCTCATTTCATGCAATATGCATAACTGAATTCCCCCGAAGGGATTGAAGGGCAGAGGGAGAAGGGGAAGGGGGGATACAAAGGCCCCTTGAATCAAGGACAGAAACATGCTGTGAGTACAGGCTGAGAGCAATGCCTTGTTTAAGCTTCTGGTGACTCTCAGCAGTGAAGGGGATGCTGCTGCTGCACGACGTGGGGCCCCTGGGCTGCTGGCTGGAGGGTTTCTCTACCTTGGTTCTGGTTCCTGGCAAAACCTGCACAGAAAGCAGTGTGGGCTGCTGCTCAGGCCCCTTCGTTTCCTCCCCTTCTGGGAAGTGACCCCAGGTGGCTTCTTCAGGCGGAAGTCCTGCTCGCCCGGAGGCTAGGCTGCCTGTTCCTTCCCCAGCCTCGAGTGGAACCAGCGCCCTCTTCTCTCCGGTTGGAAATTTGTTTCTGTGGAGACTCTGCTGGTTGCTTCTTCTTTATCAACAGGCTGGGTCTGCATTTCACTTGGAAGCCATATTCATTTTTTTTTTTTAATCTGTCCAAAACAGGATAGTCATTTCAAGGAAGAAAAAAGTCAAGATGCACATGATTCCGAACCAAACGCTACGTATTTGCCACCTCCATCCAATAAATGACTTGTGATCCGCTGGGAAATAAGAGCTCCTTGGATCAAATAGCAGGAATGTGCTGCCATTTAGTGCAAGCTAAACAGAATGTCTCGTTTGAACTTATGTGGGTCCAGAGAATTATCTGAAAAAGAAGACAGATCAAAGTTAAATTCTGGTTTCTAAATAGAAGTAGAGGGTTTTTAAAAAGAGGTTGTTTGCAGTCCTTAAACCTCCATTATCAGGTTAATATCTTTTTCTTAGGATCCACAAACACGATTTTCTCTTAAAGAGGACTGTGGGTCTGCCTGTGTTATTGGTGGTCCTCAGAGGGCCTGATGTTTGGAGGGTCAGAAAGAAGAGGTTCTGGAAGTCTGGGAGCAGAGACATAACTCCCCCTTTATTTAAAGTTTTTTTGTTTTAATTGTGGTAAAATTCACGTAATATACAGCATACTATTTTAACCATATTTAACTGTACAGTTCACTGGCACTAAGGACATCCACGTGCGTGCATGCTAAGTTGCTTCAGTCATGTCTGCCCCTGACTCTTTGCAACCCCATGGCCTGTAGCCTGCCAGGCTTCTCCGTCCATAGGATTTTCCAGACAAGAATATTGGAGTGGGCTCTCATGCCCTCCTCCAGGGGATCTCCCAACCCAGGGATTGAACCTGGGTCTCCTGCATTGGCAGGTGGATCCTTTACTGTCTGAATTACCAGGGACGTCTCTAAACTGAAACTCTCTCCTCATTAAATACCAACTCCCCATTGCCCCCTCCCATCCCCTCAAACCCTGGCATCTATCAATGTGCTTTCTGACTCTAAGAATTTGACTATTCTAGGTACCTCATGTAAGTGGAATCAAACAGTATTTGTCTGTACCTAATGTATATTGCAATGTATTTTTTTAAAGAATTACATAACTCCTTTACTCAGTGTCCAAGAGGCCTCTGGGCAGCAGCTGTAGGCATATAAGAAAGAATTAGGCTCCTGACCTGTTTTGTGAGAGAAAAAGTAAAGAGTATAAAAGGTTCCAGATGAATCACGGTGGTATTCAAATTTGAAGTCATCCCCAAAGCTTATGTTCTCATCAGAGCATGTATGTAGCCGTAGCTTCAGTCCTTTTCGAATCTCCCTTTCCTCCCCTGCTCTCTCCTCCCCATCCTGCTTCCCCTCCCCTCTGTTCCCCTCTGCTCCCCTTCAATTCCCTCCCCATCCCACCAGCAGGCATTTTCTTTCCCTGCCAACTTCTTGTTGAGGGCTGTTTGGAGTGCTGAATTGCCCTCAGGACAGACCTGAATCATCCCATGCAGGGTGCATACTCTTGTAACAGGAACCTGTGAAAACAGGCCCCAGGAGAAGCTGGATTCAGGGCCACCCACTGCAGACATTTTCTAGGTGAGCCTGACCTCGGTGCCGGGCCAACCAGTCAAGCATTGTGTGTGCTGAGGACAGCCGGGGTGCGAGGGAAATCTGCCTTCCAGTGACGAGTGATTCTGAATCTCAATGATGTTTTCCTAGATGTAGTTTCAGCTTTTCAAATCTCCTGCGAATGAGGCCTTTCCCATTCTGGGTGAGTGGGCCCTCCCTTCCTCCTCTATCTGACCTGTCTGCTGCTGCCAACTGATTAGGCAGGAGTGGGGGGACGTGGGCGCGGCCGGGGTCAGGTTTTTGGATGGGGTAGTCATCAGGAGGCTTGGGCCTCCCCAACTAGTAAACACACTTGCTGTTACAGAAAAGGCAAAGTATCACATTTTCCTCTGAATTCTTGAGGAAATTGCTCTCATATACAACACCAACCTTTGGCTGCGTGACAGAGACAGTATGTCGTTTGCATGCCATTACCAGGCTGTAAAGTCTGGTCAGGGCTGCCTTTTCGGAGTTTCCAATCTTTTGGGATCCTTGGAGGGTCGCCCCGGGGGTCAGGTTTGTTTAGTCTGGTCCGTAATGGTGTAAAGTGGCCTTGACTGTCAAGCCTACCTAAATAATGCCCTATCTGTGTGATACTCCACCAGCCCCTCGAAGTTGTATATATGTTTCACTTTCTAATATTCAAAGCCGAATTGGATTTCATTGTTAATAGAAGGCAAATTGTTTCTAAAAACAACCTCATCTCACTTTGAAAATTAGCCAGCATTCAGAGGGCCCCTGCAATTTAAGGGGCGGTCCGCACTTTTCCTTGGGAAAACAGCACACCACGTCTGTGTTTCTGTATATATGTTAGCCACTCTCTGCCTCTCTTTTAAGACTCAGTTGAACATATGCTATTTTTCAGACTCTTTCTAAATGGAAGCTTAACATACGCAGAGAAAACAACACACATGCTGAGAGTATAGTGAATTTTCACAAACCCAGCACACCCTAGCCACTGGCCTCCAGATCCCGAAGCAGAAAATCACTCCTCCAAGAGCCCTCTTCATGGCCTTCCACTTCAAGCTCAGGCAATTTCAAACTTCTGTTTATAATTTACCCAAGGTTTCCTGTCTTGCAACTTATTTTTCTTTTCCCGATGGCGCAACATTCTCTGAATTGTCACATAACACATCAGGAGGGGGAAGGAGCCTGTCTGATCTTCTGAATAGTAATAAACAGTGTCTTTCTAGAACCCCTGAATCTGGCATTGTGGTGTCTTAGGGAGCTTTGCAAACTTATCAGTACCTTGTTAAAATGGGGTTCACTTCTGTATTATGGATCCCTCTAGAAGCTCAAATCATGCTCCTTTACATATTTCATACAATAAGAATTCAGTTTCACAAGATCTGTCTAAATGGCATGGGCTTATCTATCTAATTCACACCCTGGCTCTGTGAAAGGCCTTGGAACCCTCTTTATAAATGTTAAGAGATTATGGCCTTGGGGGTGGAGAGGATAGAGGTGCAAGAAAGATGCTCATTGCAAACATATTTTGCTCAGAGGCTTTTACGAGTAAATAGGTTCTCCTCCCCAACCTCTCTATATTTCAAAACTAATCTTGTTTGAAGCCCTATAGATGGACTTCCCCTCCCCCCCACCTTTAAACATAGTTCAATTCCTTTCTTCCTAAGCTCCTCAGCTCCCAGCGCAGCTTTCATTACAGCAACATAAATAAAAAGTGACATAAAATTATACAGCCCTGTGTAAAGTAGTTTAAGGAAAATGTCTTTTATGGCGGCTTTTATGGTTTCACCAATTAGTTATTAGATTTTCTCCATTTTTAATTTGATGTCCTGGGTATGCGTTCTGAAAGGTTTCCTCCCTCCTTTCATCTCCTGGCAGTAATAAGGCTGGGGGGCCTTGAGCCCCCGTTGAGCTGACCTTCTAGTTTTGTGAAGACCTTTCACTCCAGCCTGTTACGAGATTTGGGCCAGGCAAGTTCCTTAGGAGAGAGGCCAGGGTCGAGGTGTTTTCAAGTGAGCAGCGTTTTACCCCCTTATTAACACTCAGGGTCCCCTGCAGCCTGTGGACCTGCCTCCCGCTGAGGGTAGCTGCAGGCCGGGCTCCGGTTTGCACCCTGGTCATTGGACCTTAAGCTGATAAATCCTGAGTTTTTAGTAACTTTCCAAACATTCCCGGGGAGTGAGAATAACAGAGATTTACTCCTGCCAAAATTTAATCATGCAGAAAAAGCGAAATTTAGATCAGCGTATAGATTATTTTTTAATGTGATCGCTCGACGGAGGAGGCAAAGGGAGCCAGAAGTTGAGCACTTAGTGCAGCCGAGTCTAGACCATTGCAATTTGATTCATTTGGGAGAATTGTATTAGGTTTTAGGCTTTGGCTTGGGCTAGGCTGTTCTCTTTGGGAGTGCATGATGTCATTGTGTCAAGCGTGTCACGGCCAAGGCATTCTGGTATTTATGTTGGCTTCAGATCTAGCCCAGAGTACATGGCAGGCTCGATTTATTGCTACTTTAACTTTGTTTAGTCATGGAGAGGCTTTATTTATGTTGGTAAATTTCAAACAGTGGCCAACAGTGACCGCACAATGAAAAGGCCTGCAAGATTCATCATCGATAAATCACCTTGTTGCTGAGTTTCTTTAATTAAGGAAAAACTCCGTCTGTTGATCCCTGTGGTTGCTGGAAGGAAAGCAGGGTGGGGAGTACTTTGATTAATCCATCTATCAGCCCAGCTTTGGAAAGTGAGTCTCCTGTTTCTGATTGTAGCTGGGCAAAGACCTAAATAAAAATTTATCTTGTCAAAACCTATGGGCTAACTGAAAGCAAATAAAGAAGTTTTATGGCATCCACATAAAGTTAAATAAATAGCGCGAAAGTGCAATGTGTCCTACAGACATTTTTCAGTACAGTACGTGGCTGTTCTTAGGGGAGAGCTCATTAACTTAAAAAAAATTACCTTTATTGGGCCACTCATTATTGTCATGATTAAAACCAAAGACTGGGGCTCATGGGTTGGTGCTGTTGGAACCACTCAGGATGGTTGGCTTGGTAAGTGCTTCTAAATGGTGACAAGCACACTGTAGATATTAAGGGATCTTTTTATTGATTCTTTTAGAAGGTAGCCAACCTTCCTGGTGATGACATACCATGGGGGCAGTGGGGAAAAGCTCTTTATGTCTGATTGAACAGGGGACCTCATCTTTGGGTGAACTTACTTTTCATATAGGGGAATCCCTCTACTGGGAAAAGCCTAGAAAAAGCCTATTGAAATCGGAAGGCTCTTTCCATCAAATGCACTTTAAGCAGACGTCTATCTGAGCTTGGGCTTCTGGCAGAGTACTTCCTTTTTCTAGTTAAAGGATGTCTTTGAATCAGACAAAAGACAGCAGCTGATGATGGAGAGGGCCAATGTTGATATTGAGGTGGGCTTAAGATTACTTGCTTTTCCTTTTTAGGTTGTGAAAAGGGTGCCTTCTTGCTACCAAGCTTCAGGATCTATTCACAGGGAAGTGCGATTTCTCGAGTGTCAAACTGTGGGGCATGATGTATCTGTTTGATGGAGCTGTACCATAAATGTGGGCTTGAGGGAATATGGAATGTTTTGAGGACCATCTCCTGTGGGGCCCTGGTGCTGTAGGCTACTTTGGGACATGACATCTTTGTGTTGACAGACTAAAGCTGCTCTTCTTGGATTTAGCTGATGGTTTTGCAAGTTCTTGGCTCTTTTCCTGACTCCTGTCAGCATACTTCCATTATTCATGGGTCAGAGCTCTCAAGAATCCCCACAACTGAGGGTGGTGATCATGCTGATGGTGTGTGAGGAGCATGGGTGCTCCACCAGGATCTGGTTAGGAGAGATGGGGAAGACACACCTTCCCTTGAGTTAGGAAGATAAAAACTTGTTCAAATGGGGGACAATATAGAAGTCACAATCTGGACCATAGAAATTGGTAATATGTAGATAAAAATTTCCAACTACATTACGATGACTGTTTCTCATGCACTTTCTGTCTTTTCATTGACTCCAAGATATAGTTCAAGGTTATCCTGAAGTCACCTTAGTTTGCCCCCATGCATAACCAAGGGCACTTCACTTTTTCCCCAGCATAGAGGTCAGAAGTTAACAACAGGGCCACAGGTACTGTGTGAAGGGCTGTGTGGGGAATCCAACGAATCTGAGGTCATGGTGCTTGCCCTGAAGAAGCTTCTGATCTCCAGGAAGGAGGTAGGATTTATGGAACTGCCAGTTTGAAGGTGAGGACAGCTAGAGGGTGCAATCATAAGGTGTCATTGTTCTTTCCTTCCATGCCTGAGCCGTGGTTCTTCCTTCTGCAGGAGAGATTTAGGGTAAGTTCTGTCAGTTTTCTGGTCACTCCACAATCTTTTGTTTGAAAAAATTTTCTTTTTTTTTAAGTTTTTTGATGTGGAACATATTAAAAGTCTTTATTGAATTTGTTACAATATTGCTTCTGTTTTATGTTTTGGGTTTTTGGCTGCAGAAACATGCAGGATCTTAGCTCCTCAATCGGGAATTGAACCCACACCTCCTGCACTGGAAGGTGAAGTCTTAACTACTGGACTGCCAGGGAAGTTCCTGCAAAAAGTTCTTAATTCAGTATTACCACAGTAGTTTTCAGTCTGGGCTACCCATCAGAATTGCCTGGGCACTTTTTTATTTTTGATATCAATATCCAGGCTGCTCCCCAGGCTAATGAAACCAGTATCTCTGGGGATGGATCCAGGCATCAGGAATTTTTAAAACTCCCCAAGTGAACCCAGTGGGCAGTCAGGATGGAGAACCATTGAAATGTGCAGTTCCAGATGAATAATGGAAGCTTCAGAGTCTATTTCAAATTAAAGCTTCTCCCCTTCTCTTCTTTTGGCCTGGGAGGAGGGCATGGGAATATTCTGCTTCTCATCTTACAAGTCTATTACTCTCTGTCAACTTGTTCACTAAAGTTGTCAACTGCTCTGTGTTTGGGGTGCTGATGGGGGAGGAGAAGTACAGGCTGGGGGGTCGTGACTGGCTCTGGTGCTGTCTGATGTGGCTTCCTCAGGCTGTGGCAGATGTCCCAAGCCCATTCATTTTGGGGGCAGGGATGAGCCTTTGTATATTCTTCAGAGACTGCCTTCCATCCCTTCTCTGCAGTTCCCTTGGTTTTTCAGCATCTTATTCACATGGAGAGACTCTGCTGGTGTTCTGGTGCTTCCTCCCTGGAAGACTGTCCTAGACAAAGTTCCTTTAGGATGGCACCAGGCTAGAGTAAATCATGAGAAATGCTGGGCTGGATGAAGCATGAGCTGGAATCAGGATTGCCAGGAGAAATATCAATAACCTCAGATATGCAGATGACACCACCCTTATGGCAGAAAGCAAAGAAGAACTAAAGAGCCTCTTGATGAAAGTGAAAGAGGACAGTGAAAAAGTTGTCTTAAAACTCAACATTCAGAAAACTAAGATCATGGCATCCGGTCCCATCACTTCACGGGAAATAGATGGGGAAACAGTGGAAACAGTTGCTGACTTTAATTTTTTGGGCTCCAAAATCACTGCAGATGGTGATTGCGCCATGAAATTAAAAGACGCTTACCCCTTGAAAGGAAAGTTATGACCAACCTAGACAGCCTATTAAAAAGCACGGACATTATTTTGCCAACAAAGGTCCATCTAGTCAAGGCTATGGTTTCTCCAGTGGTCAAGTATGGATGTGAGAGTTGGACTATAAAGAAAGGTGAGCACAGAAGAATATCTGCTTTTGCACTGTGGTGTTGGAGAAGCCTCTTGAGAGTCCCTTGGACTACAAGGAGATCCAACCAGTCCATCCTAAAGGAAATCAATCTTGAGTGTTCATTGGAAGGACTGATGTTGAAGCTGAAACTCCAATATTTTGGCCATCTGATGCAAAGAGCTGACTCATTTGAAAAGACCCTGACGCTGGGAAAGATTGAAGGCAGGAGGAGAAGGGGACGACAGAGGATGAGATGGTTGGATGGAATCACTGACTCAATGGACATGAGTTTGGGTAAACTCCAGGAGTTGGTGATGGACAGGGAGGCCTGGCGTGCTGTGGTTCATGGGGTTGCAAAGAGTCGGACATGACTGAACAACTGAACTGAACTGAACTGAACTGAGGTTGGTTGTCTCTCAGTAGCGTGGGTTTCTTCCTCCTCTCTCTGCTTTCAGAGAGGCAATCACCCTAGACATCCCCTCAGGCTTGCCCATGAAGTGGTCTGGCACCAGCCTCTAGTGTTCCACAGACTTCAGGAGACTAAAGCTCTCACTGGGCTCCCTGAAGCTGCCTCCTCCAGGATGGAGGTAAGGGGAAGCAGTGCTTTAGCAGAGAGCAATAATTATCCCCCAGCATTTGTTCCACTTCTTTCTACATTGTAAATGTGATTTCCCAGAATAAAAACTGTGTGTCTCAGTTTCCCTTGCAGCCAGACAAAGCTCTGTGACTAAATCCTGATCAAAGACGTGTTGAGTAGAAGCAGTGTAGACAATTTTCAGGAATTGTCTTTAAAGGGAGAAAGCACATCCCTCTCCTCGTCCCCCTTTTCTTATTGCATGAGATTCAGCTGGCTGGGCTAGAAGAGCCATCTTGGTCCCAGAAGTCTGGGAGGAGCAACAAGCTAGACAGAGCCTGGGTCCCTGGTGTAGGGCCGGCGCACACAGATGGCCTACCTTCACTTTCACATGAGCGAGAAGTAAATTTCTATCTTTAAACGCCATTGCTTTCAGGCTTCCCTGGTGGCTCAGATGGTAAAGAATCTGCCCACAATGAGGGAGACCTGGTTTGATCCCTGGGTGGGGAAGATCCCCTGGAGAAGGGAATGGCTGCCCACTCCAATGTTCTGGCTTTTATGGGTTTCCTGATACAATTGAATCTGATCCTAAATAATTCAGAATTTTGTCCTGAAATGGGCTGCTGAGCACGAGCTTAGGCAGGTAGTGGGCCACAAGGACATAGGTATTGAGGGCTAGAAAGATGGAGCCCCCTCTTATGTGGTGGCAAAGCATTTGGTCAGATTGTCATCTGCTGCAAGGCAGGCCACAAATGAATGGAAACAGTAGGGAAAAAGTCCGAATGTTGGTGGTGGTGAATGCTTCTTGCTGTTTTTAGCTTTAGTCCTGCAAGAGAGAGCTGAAGGCAGCAGAGAGCTGGTAACGCTGCAAGCAGAGGTGGAAGGCAACATCCCCTTGCTAAGGCAGGCAATTTGGCTGCTGCTTGCTTTCTAATTTGGCTGAAAACCTAGCAGTTGGAGTCTTTGAAGTGTTGAAAAAGCTATATCTGTACCCCAAATTGAAGCAGTTTTAAGAAGTAGCTACCAATGGCAGAGTTGTTAAGATATAACACTGTAGCCCCAAGTCTTCTTCAAGCAACTTCTGTTAGAGTTCTCTGCCTTTTGGTGGGAATCAGGCTTAGCTGGCTGTACAAAGCAGAATTCATCCAAGCCTTTGGTTTTAGTCGATACTATGTTGAGAGAGAGGAGTGTGGTCAGTAAAAGACTTGAGACATTTTCAAAAACTCTGCCTAGATGTGATCTTTCACTGTGGTTTTTCACACATAGACACAAGCTGACTGGAAGTCTAAGATTTTGAAGGAATTCTATTGGAAAAAAGAAGTCTGTGATCATCAGCCTCTCTAGTAATGCCTGGGCTCCTGAACCTGTGTTAGTAGAAAGAGGGAGTAAGAGAGGATCGTGTGTGTTCTCCAAGGCCCATTTCACATGTGGTCAAGAGGGTGATGGATAAGGAAGAAACCTTCTAGAGGGCAAAGACAGGGATAATAGACAGGGGAATTCTTCTCAGGAAGGAGACTGAGAGGCTGCCAGATGGTCTAACCAGGGAATTCACTCAACTATTAAGGAAAGAAATCTTTGCAGTTTCTGACCAGTGGGCTATGACAATGGTTATGGGCCAGTAACTTCTGGACATTTCCCATTTCCCCCATTTCCAAAGAGGCTTTTTTATTGCTGTTATCCTGCTTCTTTTCTACCAGTTTTATTTTAGGTATGTGATGGGAAGATAACTTACTATTAGTAGTAGATCACCTGACCATTCAGAGCTCTATCTGGGCCTGAAGACTGAGCATTGCTCACAGGTCCTGCTTTTAAGCTGAATGCAGTTACTGCTTGGCCTGGTTGTCTTCTTTTTTGGAGAGTGTGGATGTGTTCTGTAACTTCTCAAAAGAGTGCACATGATATTTTCAGGGCTTAATAGGTAGATTGTGGAAGAAACAGCTAGATTTCTTGTTACCTCTGCTGTTCCCTTCCTCAATCAGTACCTGGTTTCTTGGCATAAAGACTACATTTCCCATCTCCTTGCAGCCCCTTGTAACTAGGGTTGGCGATGTCACCACATCCAGGCCAGTGGAAGATAAAGTGTGTGTATGCAACTTCCAGCAAGTGTCCTTTCTAGAAAGGATGACACTTTCTCTTTCCCTTTTAACCTTCCTACTGATGGGAAGGTGGGTGGAGTCACCACTGCAGCCCTGAATTATTAATTTAAACATTTACAGGAGAGATAAATGCAGTTCTGTTTTCAGAAGTCACTGCCATTTTGGTTCTGCTCTCACTTGTGGTTGAAGCCGATCCTGTGGAGGATATTGACAGAACACATACTACTGGGGAATGGAAACCTCTCCTATTCCCAACTTCTTCAATTTCAACATTTTATATCATTGAGGACAAAAGTCACAAAACTGATTATAAGAGCTTTTATTTACAATTTCCACACAAGTGGCAAGTGGTTTAGGTAGGGATAGCTGGCACCTATTTTCTAGGTGTCCTCGGGGAAACTGAGACAGAAAGAGTCCCATTTTAACATCCTATGATATTCATGTATATAAAGGAGTTGTTCCAGAGACTGTATACTGTAAGTTAATGACAGATTTCATGATGCATACTATAGGTTCTCAGGAATACAGAGAATGGAGAAATTATTGCAGGTTAGACTAGTTAGGGGTTTCTCTGGTGGCTAAGATGGTAAAGAGTCTGCCTGCAATGCAGGAGACCTGGGTTTGATCCCTAGGTTGGGAAGATCCCCTGGAGAAGGGAATGGCTACCCACTCCAGTATTCTGGCCTGGAGAATTCCATGGACAGAGGAGCTTAGGAGGCTACAGACCATGAGGTTGCAAAGAGTTGGACATGACTGAGTGACTTTCACTTGCTTTCACTTTCAGACTAGTTAGAGAAGCTTCTAAGCTGTGGAAGACTCAAAATGAAGATCTGGATTGAAAGATAAGAGAGTGAGCCATATAGGGGTGTGTGTGTGTGTGTGTGTGTGTGTGTGTGTGTGTGTGTGTGTGTGTGTGTAGGGGTGAAGCAGTTCAGACTGCACAAGTGAAAGGGTATAAGTAGGAATATATATAGTCAGGGGGGCATTTTCTTTGGCGTTATATAGTTCTAGGTGAAACTTGATCTCCATCTCCTTCATTTTTCTTTTCCTTTTTCTTCAAAAGTTGATATATGAATTACATTAGAGTGGTTTAAACAACTACCTGCATTATTGATGAAAAATAATAGCCCTCAAAGTACCATCTTTTTATGTTTTTTCTGAGATGTGGAAGACACTGTTTATCTGCCTTTTCCACCATCATTCCTCCCAAGCCCCTGCCAACAGATCACTGTTTTGGTTGGGTTATCAGGCCGCTATGTACTTTGGGGGACATCAGGTCCTGCCCCAATGCAGAGAGGGCATCTCAATTACTCTAAGCCAAGCAAGGGAATCTGTTACACTTTTTAGTTGTTGCCATGGGAACTTGGCATGTATCGCAATTCTGGCTGAATTGCAAGGAGAAATCTGCTAGGGGGTGGGGGTGTTCTGGAAATTTTCTTTGTTATTAAAAAGCAATATAAGGATGCTACATTTTCCAGATTCCTCTTACATGTTGTATGAACTCAAATACTTAAAATATCCGCAGACATCTGCCACCACGAAGGGACAGGCCTGAGGACAAAAGCCAACAAGCCTGGGAGAGCAGAACAGAAAGATGGAAAGAAAGAATCTTTGCAAACTTATCTCTGTCCTTATCCAAATATATACAAACATGGATATGTCATTTTCCCCTCCTATGAAACAGTCGTATGCATTTATATCAGCTTAATCTTTTCTTAACTATATATCATGGAGTTTCTGTAGATATTAGGCAGAGAGATAACTCATTATGGAAAAATAAATGTATAATATTCCTTTGTGTAGATACATTAAAATTTATTCAACTCTTTTATATTGATGGATGCTTAAGTTGTCTCTAGTTTTTCCAGTTATGTGTTTCCTTATATATACAGTCTGTTGTTATGTTTACCTCTAAAGAAGGATGACATGAAGTGATATTAGTGAGTAAAAGGATTTATAGGTTAGAATAAGCTAATTGCTGTAACAAATAGACCCTTGAATATTTAGTATTTCAGACAAAATAAACTTAAAAGTTCAAGTTAGTTCCAGGTACTTAGATGTCTCTTCTACCCATAGACATTCAGGGGTCCAAATTGTGAGGCGTCTGTTACCTTCAACAAGTGACTCAAGTGTCATACCTGAGCTCGGATTCAGTCACCTGCTGCAAAGGAGTCTAGCAAATGTAGTTTAGGTATGCCCAGGAGAAAGAGACAAATTTTGAGAACAGCTAACTAGTTTATGACACAAAGGGTAGATATAAGTATATTTCTAATTTAATATGTGCTACTAGATTACTTTTGCCTATGATGGCAACAATTCACATCTTCACTAGCAATATCTGTGAGTGGCCATAATGCTAACCTTTGCCAGTCCTGAATGGTATCATTCTTTTCATTTTTCCAAATCTGGTGGGTGAATAATGATACTGCTTTAATTTGTAATTTCCTGAATAGTAATGGTTGAGTATCTTTTTATGCAGGTGATAATTACCTGGTCAATCTGTTTCAGATTTTTAAAATTTTGTTTTAAGTCTTTTAAAATTTTTACTATTTATTTTCTATTTGTCCTACTTTCCATCTCTTTTTTTTTGCCTTATTTCAGATGAATTACTTTTCATTATCGCATTTCTCTCTTCTATTAGTTTGTTCATTTTTATTTTGCTTTATTACCCTTTTAGAGATACCCAGAATTTCAACATACCTCCTTGATTTATGAAAATCTAATATGATGTTGTAGGTGAGGTTGGTTTCCCAGGAGAGAAAAAGTCTAAGATGGACATTACTTCCGAAAGTCAATTTGGGGGATGTTTTAGGTTTATCACCAGTGGAAAGGAAGGAAGGATGCAAGTTTGGCAGGTTGCAATGCAATTACAACAAAGGCCTGAAGCCGCCATGAGGGGACCCCTGAAGCTGGATGGCTCTTCAGAGTTGGGTGAGTAGGTCAGGCTTTTACATCAACATATTGACTAGCACTTGGATACAGGCTGCCCTGGTGGTCTTCTTAAGCTTATGACAATTCTCAAAGAGGAGTGACAGCTGAAGGAATAGGTCCTTAAGTTTTGAAGTGGGATGGTGGGTACCTATTAGATTATACTGCATCTAAATTAATACTATGATTCTTTCCTAGACAATGAAAGAAACTTAGACCACTTTAACTTCACTTGACTCCTCTGATTTTATTTTTGTCCCTTATGTTTGTTCCATATACATTTTAAATACCATATTATTATTATTGTTCCTACATTAGATTTTCATTTAGATTCACCTACTTGCTTCGCCTTTCTGTGGATCTTTATTTTTTGCATTTTTGAGCTTCCGTTTGGGACCATTTTCCTCTGCTTGAAGAGTTCTCTTAGCATATACTTTCATATAGGTCTGTTGGTAAGATGTTTATCCTAAAACATCTTTATTTAACTCTCATTTTTGAGAAACATTGTCACTGTTATATGTTTACAGGTTGGCAATTATTTTCTTTCATCTGAAAATGTTATTTTGCTTTAATCCTTGAAGTACACTTCACTGGATATAGAATTCTTGGCTGACAGCTTTTTGTTTTACCCTCTAACCATTTT
The DNA here is from genome assembly GCA_024291935.2 of Okapia johnstoni. Taxonomy (NCBI): domain Eukaryota; kingdom Metazoa; phylum Chordata; class Mammalia; order Artiodactyla; family Giraffidae; genus Okapia; species Okapia johnstoni. The sequence continues at coordinate 75,484,306 of CM044306.1, read as the reverse complement.
ACCACTCACTGTCTCTTGCCTCCTAGTTTCTGATGGGAAGTTAGTGATATAGCTAATCATGCTCTGAGCACTTTCAAGATTTTCTCTTTATTTTTGGTGTTCTGCAGATTGAGACTGCTGTGATTGTTGTAGTTTTCTTTGTCTTTTTTTCTCCAATTTTTATTGAAATAAAGTTGATTTACAATGTGTTAGTTTGAGGTGTACAGCAAAGTGATTCATATATATATATATATATATATATATATATATATATATATGTATGTATACATCTCAGATTCCTTTCATTATAGTTCCCTGTGCTATATAGTAGATCCATAGATCTTTGTTGGTTATCTACTTTTTATATAGTGATAGTGATAGTGTTAGTCACTCAGTTGTGTCCAACTCTTTGCGACCCTATGGACTATACATTCCATGGAATTCTCCAGGCCAGAATACTGGAGTGGTTAGCCATTCCCTTCTCCAGGGGATCACTCCAACCCAGAGATCAAACCCAGGTCTCCCACATTGCAGGCAGATTCTTTACCAGCTGAGCCACTTTGAAGCCCAAGAATACTGAAGTGGGTAGCCTATCACTTCTCCAGTGGATCTTCCTGACCCAGGAATTGAAATGGGGTCCACCTACATTGCAGGTGGATTCTTTACCAGCTGAGCTACCGGGGAAGCCCATTTCATATATAGTGTGTATTTTTTGGTTTTCTTTGTTCATATCCTTCTTGTGGATCACTGAGCTTCTTGAGTATGTAAATGATGACTTCCACTAAACTTGGGAAAATTTCAGCAATTATTTCTTTAAATGTTTGTTTATGTCCCAATCTCTTTCTCTTCTTTTAAGGTTCCAGTTACACATACGTTAGGACTTTTGATTTTGCCCCACAGGTGTCAGAGGCTCGTGCTCTTAGCTGGAGTTTGCCGCGTGCATGTGGTTCGGGTGTTAGCCAGAGATTTGGGCAGAGCATAAACCCAGAAATTGTGGTTACCCTTTCTGGCTCTCTCCTTTCTGGAATTTCCCTCTAGCTTTCAGTGCCTCTGGTTACCCTTAACACTCTCTTCTGTTTCTTTCTTTTTTTTTTCAAGCCAGTAATGATGTGGGTTTTCTATTGGATCCATTCTATGCTGCACTGACTTTGATCTACACTTTAGGCCAAATGCCATTAAAGAGAATAAATCACTGTAGGCTGTTCCTTTTCCCCAAGGGTCTACTCTCCTCCACAATCTATGTGCCTTTTTACCCTGTAGTGCCTTTGAGATGTTGCTTATCATTTTGAATTTTGTCCAGAATTTACAGTTGGGATCTGTGTGAAATTTGGGTATGGTAGGAGTAATTTCACAACATTGGAGGTAGAAGGTCGGTTGTTTTCTCTTAGCACTTTTGATCTCAGGTGGCCTAGGCCACCAATGGCTTGGAGCGGGGCTTGGGTTCCTAGCCAGAGGATGAGGCCAGGTCACAGCGGTGAGAGCACCAGGTCCTAGCCACTAGACCAGTGGCCAGTGACAATGGCCCAGGTCCTTTGGCTTTGCAGAAAAGAATTTAGACAAATACAGAATGTGGCGACGCAAATAGAGTATTTATTAAGAGGAAAAAGTACAGTATGTATGTATAGACACACAGGCAGACTCGGAGGGAAAGTCCTTAAGTCGCACCCTTGTGGCAGTTTGAATTTCTTTTATAGGTTATTTCTTCTGACTGTCCTTTGGCCAATCATTTTGATTTGCGTGGTTCAGAGTCCATATTTGATATATCTCAGGATCCTCCCATGTGTGTGCATGTATCTCTTAGCCAAGACGGATTCTACCGCAAAGGCTTGTGGGTAGAACATCCCTTAACATCACTCTCGTTTGATCTCCAAGGAAGCTTTCTATGCATGTGTGGTCAGGGAGGTCTCCTCACTTTGAGAATCAGAAGTATGTTATCTGAGCAGAGCCCAGCCTGCTCTCTCAATTGCTATACTCCTCTTGGAGTTTCAGTCCACAAGGAATGAAGCTTCAATTGCTTTACCATGGCAGAGCCCATCTATCTCCTGCCTCACTTGGAAAATATCACTTCATTGTCTCCTGGCCTTCTGTTATTTCTGTTGGGAATCCAGTTGTCAGTCCAGTTGTTCTACTGAAGACAATGGGTCTTCTCCATCCCTTGAGTTTAGGTTTTTCTCTGTGATTTTCAAAAGTTTCCACTACATCTGTGAAGATGTGGGGTTCACCATTCCTGCTTCTTTTGGTAGGGGATCTGAGATTTATAGTGCTTCCTGAGTTTGTTGCTTATCTTCTTAGATCAACTTTGGAAATGCCTTAGCCATTAGCTCTTCCAGTATTGCCTGGTCCCTCCAATCGTCACTGGCTTGGCAGCTTATTGAAGCTTTCAAGCAGGTTAAAACAACTTTTTTCCCCACGTGTTCTTGTACTCAGTAGGAAGATAAGTCTTTAGCAAGCATTGCTACCATTGCCAGAACTGGAAATTCTTGTTTTTTTTTTTTGTTTTTATCTCACCAAGGGCTCAGAATACCTCAGCGTTTAGTAGCAACTTGGAACTTTATTTTTTTAACATGAGAAAATTGCTCAATTTCAAGGCTGGCTGTGTCAGTCAAGAGGGTATCAGAAGAAACAGTGTATCTTCAATGTCCACAAGTAGTGTTATCTGTTATTAAGATTTTCATCTGCCTTATATTGTTCCTCTGACAACAAACTGTGGTTATTTTCATGTAATCCTTTTCAGTATGTGGGAGTGCTCTAGAAGTGTATGTAAAAAGGGATCTTTCCTCATTGCAGGGTTCTTGGATGGGAAACAAAGTAGCTATCAGGCTTCCAGTTTGCCCAGTCATGGGCAACTGATTGTCATGATTGCATAGCCATATCTGGAGTCATATCTGAGCTGCCAAAATGACTCAGGTCAGAATGAACCTCTTACAACTGCTAAATTGTTTAAATGTTGTTGGTTTGGGGGAGCAGAGTTGTGTTCATGGCAGAGCAAAAGGTGGTGGACTTATTTTCCCAGCCCAAGTGGCCTCATCCTGAACAGAGGGCATGAGACCCAGTGATCATGGCAGGGATCTGTCCACTTCCACTGTGACGTCTCTGTAATCTGTTGCCTGCCCTTTTTTTACTCATAATGCTCGATTCACCTACTGTTGGCTGCATTTACCTATTGTTTTCCTTGCCCTTTCACTCTCCTACCTTTGTTTCTCTTTTACTTTTAAACCCACATCTTCATCCTCAAGTTCCTGCTGCACAGACCCATGCCTGTCAGGGCAGAGAGGGAGAACATGTTCTCAGGAATAACTCTGAGTGTGATAATGAGGTACACAGAGTGGTGGTGCCTGGAATATTTTTATTAACAGAAACAAGGAACAATCTGGGAGAGCAGCAAGGCTGGGGCTCTCTTACTTTAGTCTGCAACCTACATGCCAATGATTTTGTGAATTGCATCAGCGGCCTTTATGATAAATTAAAAGAAGTCTTCACCAGCAAGTCAGTACCATCTTCAGCTTCTCTGCTCCTGTTCTAACTTGAGAATATTTGTTTGAAAAGTTAAGTATACTTTGACAAGAGTTTTGGTAAAACCCAGATTTTGAGAAACTCACAAAATAGACTGCTTTTTTTTTTTTTTTTTTTAATGAACAAGCTTTAAGGAAAAAGATTTGAGGGGAAATCTATAGATTGAAAAAAGACAACACAACTGAAATGTGTAGACAGTATTTGGATCATTATTAAAACAACTATACCATCAAAGAGGTATGACTATTATGAGACAATTAGAAATTTGAATACTGACTGGATATTTGATATTAAAGAATGATTAAGATTTCAGGTGTGGTAGTGTCACTTGCTGAGTTAAAAAAAAAGAATTCTTCTAGAGACACAATGAAAATATTTGTTGATGAAATGAAATAATATTTGGCCTGAGCTTTGAAATAATATTATGGGGGAAATGGGTGGAAATCTAGATCATGTAAGACTGTGAAATGATAGTTATAAAGCCTGGGTGATGAGAACAAGATTTCATATATTTTTGATTTACTTTTAAACATGTTTGATGTTTTCCATAATGAAAAGAAAAAAGGATCTCTGTGTCTTTGGGCAACTTTGTAGAAACAGTTCCAAACAACTCCCAATTAAAAAAATTCACCCGGTCCACTCCATTTTGCATAATATCACCAAACTGACACCTCAAACTTAAGGAAGCTTGTGGGTCTGAAAAACAAAGCACATATTGTAGGGTGGATTTTCAATTTCACATAAAATGCATATTGGCCTGAGGCCTGCTCTCTTTTAGGTTAACTGGTTGCAGCGGCTCATCCAGATTATTCTTTGTGTGTGTGTGTGTGTGTGTGTGCCTAATACTCACATTAGAGCCTTTGAAATAGAATTCCATCTTGTGCCATTAGACTGCTCCAACTTTTTAAGATCACTTGTGATCCTGAATATTCCAGACAAAAAGCAAATACATAAAACGAAATTTCATAGGATTTCTCTCCATGTAGTGAATATTATTAATAGTTGAATCTGCACTTGGTGTCAGGTGCTAAGCTAAATATTTTACATGCAGTATTTTATGACATCCTCATAGTTATTCTGTGGAAAGGTACAGCCATTATAACATTTTTTTTTAATATGAGAAAATGAAAGCTTGGAGTTCACATAACTTCTCCAAGGTCACATACTGGTAATTAAGGTATGGAACTAAGTGGGGTTTGAAACCTAGGCTGCTTGACTTCAAGTCGAACTCTATTATGAATTCCAAGTTCTATGGTAATTCAGTTTACTGTGGATTAAACTAAATTTAGGCTCTTTGAAATATACATTTTCAGATATACATATTTAGGCAAAAGCGAAAAAATAAGAGAATTTTTTAAAAAGTTAAACATACATGTAAAATGGACAGCTAATGGGAATTTGCTGTATGACTCAGAGAACTCAAACCAGGGTTCTATAACAACCCAGAGGGGTGGGGTGGGGGGAGAAGTGGGAGGGAAGTTCAAGAAGGAGGAGTCATATATATGTCTATAGCTGACTCATGTTGATGCTTGGCAGAAATCAACTCAATTCTATAAAGCAATTACCCTTCAATTAAAAAATAAATACAATTTTTAAAAAAGGTTAAACAGACCCAGAAGAAATAAAAATCAAATGTCAAAGTTCCAAAAACACCTTTAAATTTGATAGAATTTAAAAATTTAGGGGGCTGGGCCATAGAGGTGGTTGCCGTGGTGGGAGTGAACTTCCATGAAGCTTCCTGGCATCTTCCTCAGAGCAACTCACAGCAGTACATGGTACATTTTCTTCTCTTTGTTGGCCACTGAAGGCAGGGATGAGATGTGCTTTCTTGATCCAGGGGATTTGGCAATCCTGGTAACGACCCGAGATCCTGTTTTCCACACATCCTGTTGCATTGTCATTGGCAGTACACCAGGATTGCTCAGCCTCTTCACAGAATGTCAGTGTAAGGCACTCTCCCTGGTCTTGACATGGTGGCCAGGTCAAGTACAGGGGGGAAATAAATCAGTCCCTTGTGAGGGCCTCCAGTGTGTCTAGGTTAGCTTTATTTTTCAGTTCGTTTGGATAACTTAAGGCCAGGAAAGGAGAAATTGCCCACTGTGTTGGGAGTAAGGGGGAATCTTATAAGACAAATAAGATCCAAGATGAAGAATAATTTAAATCTACCCCACCCTAGAATATTCTTCAGGGCTCACTTCAGAGGGCTCCAAGGGATGTTCATTATTTTGAAATATCCCCAAGGGTCCTGGTAGCCAAGAGAATCCTGTGACTATGTGGCTATTGTTACAGCATGTGGCTTTCAGTCTATGAACTTGCAGTCTTTGACAGTGGTGATATTAGGAGGAACTCTGAAATTGGGACTAGCCAATCTTGAAATCACTTGGGAAGATGAACCATGCTAGAGTGGCTGCAGAATAGACTTGAGGAGGAGGCAACCATTCAAAAGAACTAGTATGTGAAATCCCTGCCATCAAGCACACAGGTTCTTTGGGACTGTGTTGAGGTTACTGGGCTGGAGTCAAGCACCAGCAGTAAAAGAGAAGTGTCGGGGAGGTGGGTGGGCTGGATCAGTTACTTTAAAGTGGGATCAGTGAGTAGTGACCCGCCCAACTTCTGAGAAACTGAAGATCCATATTAGGAGCAGGCTGATATCAGCTGATGGAATTCTATTGCCCTTTAGACTATCTATAGAAGGTTCCATGATTTTGGATGTACAGGTAACTTGCTGGTAGAAGCACTTCCTCCAGTGGGTGGACCAAAGGCTTAGGACTATTCTTCTCTCTCCTTCCAGCTCTTGCTATCCAGTTGGTTGGCAGGGAACCAGTTCACAGGGACTCTGGCAACTTCCCAAGAGCCAAATTTAGGCGAGCCTTGGAATTTGCTCCTTTTTTCTACCTGAAAAGCAGAATGTTTCCTGGGGATTCTTCAAATTTATTTTTTATCTTTGTTTATTTTAATCTACAGATTCCTCTCTCTCTTGCTCTCCTTATTCCATTTATTTTAAAAGTTTTTATTATTATTGATTATACACCATCTATAATTATTACAAAACATTGACTATATTCCCTGTGTTGTACAATACATCCTTGAGCCTACCTTACACTCAACAGCTTGTACCTCCTGCTCCCCCATCCCATTTTGCCCCTCCCCACTGGCAACCACTAGTTTGTTCTCTATATCTGTCTGCTTTTTTTTTTGCTTATATTCACTAGTTTGTTGTATTTTTTTTTTTAGATTCCACATATAAGTGATATCGCACAATATTTTTCCTTCTCTCTGACTTATTTCACTAACATGGTACCTCAAGTCCATTCGTGTTGCTGCAAATGGCAAAATGTTGCTCTTTTTTCTGGCTGAGTAGTAGTCCGTGTGTGTGTGTATGTATAACATTTTTATCCATTCATCTGCTAATGGAGGAGATTCTTTAAGGTGAAAGTTTGAAACACTGCTTTTATAAGAGACTCTACAAAATACTTCTGTTTGCAACAGCACTAAATCTAGATGCTTCTTGATTTTTTATCTCTCCCATTAATGTGCTTACTCAGAAAAGAACTCAGAGAGTACATTTATTTCTCTCCCTTCTTTTTGGCTTTAGTTCAGTTGCTTTCTTTACCCAATGACTGGTACCTCAGAAACAGCATCTCACTGAGTTTTAAAGAGAACAATCTTTACCTTTAAAGAGAAATTACACATTTCTCCATTGATGCATATTATCCTATAACTCTGTCCTGGTCTTTTGGATTTATATGTAGACGATTTATTAAGGCAGTGCCCCTAGGAGGCCAGATAGGAAGTGGGGGAACCGGGACAGGGAGTGGAAAGAAGCTATTCAAGTTACTTTAGCTGCCTAACAAATTACCCCAAACCTTAGTGGCTTAAAACTATGCCACTGTTTATTTTGCTCACAGATCTACAGCTTGGACATGACTCAGTGTGGACAGCTTAACTCTGCTCTATTCGAAGCAGTTGGAGTGGTTCAAAGACCAGGAAGGGGATGGTGTGAAGGCACATGTACTCCTGTGTCTGGCTGTGGATTCTGGCATCTGATGATGTCTCAGCTGGACCCCCTGAGCATGGCCTCTGCCTAGAATGCAGTATTCAGAGAAAACAAAGTTGCAGCATAATACCATTTTTAGAATGATACAGTATACAGAAATTTAATAAACACAGTCCACTATGTATAGATTACTTATGGATACATATATAAGTAGTAAAAGCATGAAAATGTAAACTAGATATGCATGTTCAAAATGATTTCACCTGGGGGCTGTAGAGGTTTGTACTTCATCTATGATATTTTATTTGTAGAAAAAAATCTGAAGCAACATGATAAACTTAACATTTATTATATGTGGAAAAAGAATCATGAGTATTTGCTATTATTTGTATCTTTCTATATACACTCTCTTTTTTTAAATAAAGGAAACATTTTGGAAAATTAAGAACACCTTTTAAGTTAAAGATATTTACATCGGCAGTACCCCTAAAAGCAATAAAGTTGAGGTTAACATCTAATAGGAAAGAATGTGGAAAAAAATGAATAAAATAATGAAGGATTGTCAGAAAGTTAGGTATGAATTGGAGACTAGAATTGTAACGGAGCTATGCAGTGTAGAACACATACTGTGGAAAGCAAAACTTCTCTGAATACGGAGAAGAAAAGACAAAGATTCAATTGATGAGGGAAAGGTTATAGATACAGGGCCAGAGAGAAGGGATCAGCAAAAATGACTGTTGTTCTTGAGGAAGAACCCACCTTCTGAAAATTTAAAAATGCCATCTTACTCTGTTTAGATTTTCTGATCAGGAATCTAACTCTATTAGATATTTTCAAGAGGATTTACAAACCTGGAAGAAGCTAGGGTCTGTGACTTTTCCATTAATTGTTATTATTAGTTTTGTTATTTTTCAGTATCAGGAAGTGTGTTTGGGGGACAATATTCTTTACTTCACACAAAGCCCACTTTTTTTCTAGCCTCAAATAAAGACTACAGTCATTAAATGACAGTGACACTGTGTTTGCAGAATTGCTAAACCTAGAAAGCCTTTTTTCCTCCCTCCACTGAAACTGATTTTTATTCAGCAATATAATGCCATTGCATTGACAAGGAATTTGAGTAATAATTTTCTGCTTCTAAGAATTCATTTTGAATGACCTGAATGTATAGGGTTTTTATTTTTCTTTTTTATAATTATGAAAAACGAATAAACTAGCAGTGGCAGATATAATCTGTGATTAAGATCCTCTTTGTAACATCTTCCAACTAAGACTTGTGAATGACTCTTCTTGGGTTAATTGTACTTAAAATCAGAATATGTAATATAATCTTAACTGTGTTAAATTATGCATAGAAAAGGAACTGTAAAGAAATAAAGTAGTAAATGAGGATATATCTGGGTGGTGGGATTCTGGGGGATTCTAATTTTCTTTACGTATTGTATATTTAAACAATTTCCAAGATAATAAATTATATCTTTATAGTCAGAAAAATAGATGCTATTAGGAAAAGCAATGTATATATGGTTTTTATATACCATCTGATACAAATTATGTAAATACCAAGCACAAAGAAAAGATTGAGAGGGGTCTTCCATGTTTAAACAGACAGTCTGCTGCCTTTGGATATTAGAACTACAAATTCTTTTCTTTTCCTTTTGTCCTTCTTTCTTTTTTATGGTTTTACATCTGAGACGGCTATGTATTTCTTTCCTAGTGAAAAATACTTTTTATTTTACAAATATGCTAAAATAAAATTTATTCTACTCAGCATAATACTACTAACATGGGTGTATAAAGAAAAGATATACTTTCTATTTTTAATTCTTTAAACATAGTAATTATTTAAACTGTAGCCCTCTCTTCTTACAAATAAATTGTTTTTAAAATTGATAGTGGTCCAAACACTAAATTCACCATAAGACTCATACTGATAAAATAATTTTAATAAAATTAGATTTTTATAAAGTAAAATTGCTGTGGTGAAATTAATACCTTTAAATTTATTACAGTGAAACAGAATATTTGAGTTTTGGGCTTGAAATTCTAGACCATAGTTTTAAAGAAGAAAGGGCTTTTGAGTTGATTTCAAGTCCAACTTCCTCATTTGATAAATTGAAGTGGGAAGAAGAGAACTAAACAGCTCTCACATTAATTTGCACCAGAACCCAGTGTTTCAGTGATTTTTCTTATTATAACCATGCTTCTGGGAGAGGACTGTTTCTGAGATGTGATACAGAGGAAAGTGACATGTAGACTATTTACCTAGGCATCTTCACATGCAAAATGAAATATGGCCTATTTCTTTTCTTTCCTTTTTAATTTATTTTTTTACAATTATGTGAAACACCTTTTGACTCCTGTGTCACAACCCCATGGCTAAAGCTGCTTGGTGACCATCTTGGAAGGAAGTACAAAATCTCTAATGCTATTCTTCCTGCTCAGGATTTCACTATAGAATTCCACTGGAGGAAACCCTATAAAGAGTTCACTGAAAATTGAACAGCTTCTAGAATTAAGCCAGCAAAATATCTTTAGTTTCTTTTATACTGGTGGCTCAGATGGTAAAGAATCTGCCTGCAATGCAGGAGACCTGGGTCCAATCCCTGGGTTGGGAAGATCCCCTGAAGGAGGACATGGCAACCCAGTCCAGTATTCTTGTCTGGAGAATTCCCATGGACAGAGGAGCCTGGCAGGCTACAGTCCATAGGGTTGCAAAGAGTCGGACATGACAGAGCAATTGAGCACACAGCACATACTATTTTTGAAGACTAAAATCAGTAAAACATTTACTTCAAAAGGTAGCTCAGATTTTGTTGAACCCACTCTGCTTGCAAAATAATAATAATAAAATCTGTCAAATAGTCCAGCTCTAGATTCTAGGGTTTAGAAGATGAGAGAATAGTGATGAGGAAAGTGATTTTATAGGCATGGTAGTGGTGTGGAGTGGTGTTAATCATTATTTCATTGGTGATTGACAGGCATCCAAGGGTATTCTGGGTAAGTCTTATTTTTCAAGGCACGTTCTAGTTCTGTGAAAGTACCGTAGCAAATTTTTTGAAATATATTTGAGATTGGACTCTGGTGTTGAGTTTTTCTGAATATGTGGCAGCATAATGATATATTATCTGGGATTTTAGGCTCCCTTTTGAAGTGAAGGTGATCAGATTTACACTTTAGTATTTCCACTAGATGGCATTAGAAACTTCTGAAGCCATGAAGTAATTACTAGTCACCTTTGTTAGGCTGTAAATTACACCTGCATGTTTAAGGGGTAATTGGCAAATGACTTTCTGGTGTGTTTTAGCTCTCATGCCTGGTACACGGCTAAGACATTGGTATCAGATCTCTCCTTTGACATAAATAGCTCTTGGGATTATCAGATTGTCATTCCACATCTCATGTTCCAAGCAGGAGTTTTGAACACAACGTATACCTTCACCTCACTATAAATCAACACCAAGTAGCATTGCTTTGTCCCACCTGAGCAAAGCAATCAGTTTAGAGCAAACATATTAGGTGGAAAGGAGCAACCAAAACTTGTATTTTCCCAGCACACTGAGGAAAAAATGGTTTGTTCTTCTGAATGAGATGCCACGTTTCAAACATGTGAGGGACAAAAAAATAACTGAAGATCTATCAGCTTATTCTAGTGGTTGTTACAGGGGAACTGTGCTGTGTAGGTTTTTAAATTATACATGAAAATTAACAGTCAAGAATAGGTACATATTCCAGTGTTTCTGAAAAAATCTTTGCTTCTTTAGATGCTCTGTCTAGCTAAACCAAGAAGCAGGTTTGGCATGTGTGTGTATGTGTGTATCTTTTTCCTTCCTCACCGTGGTGTGTCCCGTGGCTGCTGCCTGCTTCCTAGCCTGGCTTTCATCATTTCCTCCTGTTGATTGGTGTCACCTGGCATGCTTAGAATGTCTGCCTGTCTGTTCAGAGTGTGAACACAGTCCTCAGAATGCTGATCTGCTCGTTTCACACCAGTGTCAAAATGCCTTATTAAATTCAGCACCTCCTGATACTCAGTAGCTGATGTGTTGCTGTCCAAACAGTAAATGACAATAAGCATATGCAGCTGGTGGGCCTAGCAAACTCATTTAATTTGATAAAAATGTCACCGCAACATGCTTTAAATTGCTGTCCTTTTCATCATTGCTAATTGCTAGCTATAGACCTTTTTCCTCTGCTTAATACAAGTGTTAAAATACTGCTCCTTCCTGCCTGATTAAGAATTTTTAAAAAATGTAGAATTCCTTTTCAGTGGCAGCATTATTTCATCAAGAGATGGATTTTGCTCTTAATTAGCCAACATGCCACTAGGGAAGCTTCAGAGTCATGGGTGTGAAACAGCCTCAAGCAGGAGATCAATCTGAAGGGAAAAAAATGGTGGCTGGGGAATAATTGGCAGCTCCGGTGAATGTGGGCCGGTTATAACAGTGACAATATGTTCCAGTGGAGTATCACAAACCTCTCGCCTGTTTCCAACTTGGCACATTTCAAGCTCAACAAAAGCTGAACAATATATCCCATGGTTATTTGTCTATTGTTTTGTATTTTTTCCTTGCTGCTTCGTTGAGGTTTTCTCTTGTGTTGGGTTGACAATCTGGACATTTCCCCTGAACGGATTAGGGGATTAAAAAGGAATATGAATTCTAAAATAATAATCCTTCAATAGCTTGGTACTTAAAAACAGATCTGGAACTGATCCTTACACCAGAAAACAGGCAAACCTGCACTAATTTGCTAAACCCAAATGTTGATTTAAAACACAGACATACATACCCATAAATTGAACTCAAACTTTTTGAGTGATGTCTACTTGATGAATAGGAACTGACTCCATTTTTTTTTGAATTATACAGTCCAAAAAAGAGGCTACATAAAATTTTCTTCCAAGTGAGTTGATATTTAATTTAGTTCGAATTCCTACTTTTTCCCTTCTTAAATAAGCTCTGTGTGTTGAGCCTGACTCCTGCAGCAAGTGAACTGACAGCCACGCTGGCCACCAGGCTGTCCATCCACCCATTAGCACCTCCCCAGCAGGAGGCTTTATCTGGGATTTGACTTGTGCAAAATGCACTGAAGAAAGAAGGAAAATCTTCCCTTCCTCCTGATATTCTTGCATTTTAGAGCCTGGTAGCCTTTCTCTTTGCTAAACACGGAGCAATGATTCTATATTATTTCCTATTTTATTTATGTGATTGAACGTATTTCTTAAAATTGTTTGTGGAAGAAAATATCACATTCATTTTGGTATAAATTCCAAATGATCTCTCCAGTCATCTACCTATAATCTTCCTGCTTTGATTGGCTAACCGAAATAAGCGTCCATTGAAGGTCTGTGTAACCTACTTTGAAATCAAATTTTTTTAAAAATTTATTTTTAATTGGAGGATAATTGCTTTATAATGTTGTGTTGGTTTCCTCCATGCAACAGTGTGAATCAGCCAGAGGTATACATCTATCCCTTCTCTCTTGAGCCTGATTCCAACTCTACATCTAAAGTTAAGAAGTACATTTTGGTTACCAGGCAATCCCAGGCTGTGAGAGGTTGTTTCATTTTCCCATCTCTTTGGGCGCTGGTGGTACCTTTACCTCTGGCATGCACAAGAAGAACATGTCTTTCCAGAAAGGCCTACAGATGCTTTTTATGCTTAAATTGAGCAATGCTGAAGAGCAAGACTCTGAACTTTACCAGATCAGTTATCGGTCTCACTTAGAATCTGCATTTCCAAAGTGAGAAAGTACTAAAGGCTCTAGGCTCTGATTAATACTGGTGGCGGTGGGCAGGCATCAGCTAGGTGATACATGTTCCATGGTTGGCAGGTACATGGTGGAAGGCAAGGCTGGTGGCTCCCTGGTTGAGATGTTGGGGCACAGGGGACCCCATCCAGGTTTTCAAACCATTACAGAACTTCCTCAGCCCCAGCTGCAAACCCACTTTACATATCAGTGCCTTACAGGGTTCATTTCCAGAAAAGTTTGGAGCCAGTTCTTTCAATTTTCAGCTCAGTAAGGGAAACCTGATATGAAGAGCTGACTCATTTGAAAAGACCCTGATGCTGGGAAAGATTGAAAGCAGGAGGAGAAGGGGACAGCAGAGGATGAGATAGTTGGATGGCATCACTGACTCAATGGACATGAGTTTGAGTAAACTCCGGGAGTTGGTGATGGACAGGGAGGCCTGGCATGAGGCTGTCCATGGGGTCGCAAAGAGTCAGACACGACTGAGCGACTGAATTGTACTGAAGGGAAAACTTACTTAACTGTCTTTCTGCATAGAACTCTGAGCCCTTCATGTTTTGGCCTCATCGGCACAACTGCTCTCATTAACTGATTAGTAGAGATTCTTCTAGAATTACTGTATTTCCTGAAACAAGCTAGGAGGTAGTTTTTATTGGCTACATAAAAGTTTTCTTTTCTCATGCATAAGTAATAAATAAATATAGTATTGTCTCTTCTGAAATATTTAAGTAATAAGGCCTCCATGTACTCTTCCTGTCTCAATCTGGGGCTGATCCCTAGAGAGAACACCTTGTGCCTTGGCCCATGTGCTTTAGCTTCTATTTTTGTGTATTCTTACATACGTGTGTCCACGGGCCTGTAGAAATCACCCAGTGTTATTTCAGCGGCCTCTTTTTTCAAGCACAAATAGTATCACTCTATGTGTATCATTCCACTACTTGATCTTTGAACCGAATAATGTGTCTGAGAGCTAGCCAGGAGATTTGGGTTATTCCTTTGAAGAACTTCAAGGGCTTCCGTAAATAAAAAGAGCAAAGTTTGTTTAGCAATTTCTCTTCATTTTATAGATGAGAAAATGACGGCCCAGAGAAGTTAAGTGAATTATCCAAGGTTATGCATGCTTCCTGCATGCCAAGTCGCTTCAGTCGTGTCCAGGGTTACCCAGCTACTAAGTACCAGGGCATGGGTAAGAACCCAGGCTGGTCTGAGCCTCCAACCTGTGTGGATCCCTCTGTGTCATCATATTCCCCTGGTGATGCCACCTCTGCTACCCTCTCTGCACTCCTCTCTCACCTGCTTTACTTTTGAATCTTCCCTGGACTCTAGATTCCTCTTTCTGCTATGAGTGACCTAATTCAAACACTCAGTAGATCTAATCAGGGGTCAGATCTACTCCAACCTAGAATTTACTCCAGGATGAACAAATATTTTGAAAAACATATTTTTTTCCTAGGCACCATTTTAATATTTTATTTGTTTTTGCCAACCAAGTTTTGTCAACCCTTGGGCTATTCTAATCCTACAAATCTTTTTTATTTTTATTTTTGTTGGCATGTAGTTGATTTACAATGTTGTGTGTGTGCTGTACAGCAAAGTGAATCAGTTTTACATATACACACAGCCACTCTTTTTTAGATTCTTTTCTCATGTAGGTCATTACAGAGTACTGAGTAGAGTTCCCTGTGCTATATAGTAGGTCCTTATCTAATCCTACAAACCTTTTAAACACTTTTCCTCAGTGGGTTCTATTTTCCATGTTTAATAGAAAAATGTGTAGGAAGGATGTGGGAAGCCATTGCTTGGGGAAATACTGCCCTCAGGAATATAACAATTGCAGTCATTCTTATGTTTATGTTGGGATGTTTATGGTGGGATCAGGAGGAATTATGGTGCCGTCAGCAGGAGTTTCTGTTTTTGAAGACTCGGGAACTCAGTTGCTTTACAAATGAAAGGGCCTTTATCTTCCCTTAAAGACTGTCATAACTTGGGACTCAGCGGCTCATTCTCGAGAGGATCTGTTCTTAAAAACAGTCCATTTAATGCAGCACTTTGAGAAGTCATCAGTGAGTACTAACGGATGAACTATCTCAGAAAAAAAAAAAATTGCTGTTTAAAAAAAGTCCTGTTTGTAAATTTTGCTTACCTATGGAATGAACTAATTTTTGCATCTCAGTGCTCAGATCTGGAACTTCACATAGATGTATTTGAACATAAAATTTTAAAGCCATTGTTGCCCCAGCTATGTGCTACAGACACCCCCACCCCGCACCCCATTGACCACCTGGTTAGTTTTCTGAGAGTTTCTGCGGGAAAGGTTTACAATGGCTGGCTCCTGGTTTGATGTCATATCGATAAATTATGGTGCTTTAAACAGATGTGATCTCACAGCATGGAATCCTTCAGGGTAAAGCTCGTGAAAAGGTTTCTTTCCCCCCTTGGTTTCATTGTAGTTTTGTTGTTTGGAGGTTTTATGTTGTTCATTTAGTTCCCTGGCTATTGGGGTTTTATAGTCATATTTCCTTTGTTTAATATAATTTCCTTTTTTTTCTTTTGGCTATTTTTGTTAGGGTGCCCAGAGGCTTCAGTTATGAGTAGCTGTAAAATAAAATATATTATGATTATTACAATGATAAAGTATAAGCTTTTAAGAGTCTGCTTATATTGACCCATATATTCTCTTTCTCCCTCTCTCCAAGATACACACAGAGGCACATTGGAAATGCAGTAGAAAACGGCTGCCAGTTTAAAAGCAGAAGTTAAGAAGCACAAACCCAAGTGTGTGGTGAGAGGGCTTCAAGCTAGACCAGCTCCCAGCAAAAGTGAGTCCTGAGTTCGTGGATTCTGTTGCCTCTTCTCTTCTCTGTGAAGTGGCAGATGCCAGCACCTGGGCTTGAACTTGATCATTACTGTTTATTTCCTAACCTTTTCTGGGTTACCTACTTCTCTGGAGTTGCAGTTTTCTCAGCTGTGAGTTGGGAGATGGAAGGTTCTTCACCTGGAGTCTGAGTGAGGTGTATGCAGAAGCACCACACGTAGTATCTGTAAGATAGTAGATGCTCAATGAGCGTGAACTAGTGTGAATATGACCTCTGCTTGCTTCTTGCCCCCTTGTGGTGGCTGGTCTCTGGTGCTCTGTGCTCCCTGAGACATGGCAGCTTGCCCCAGGTGGGCACTAAAACTGTGTCTGTCCTTGCTGTCTCATTTCCTAGGTCTCCCGTGCCACCTGCTCCCTTCTAGTTTCAGATCCCAGGCTCCATTCCGATAGAACCTTGCATCAGCTGGCTATTATGCTAAAAGCAGCTGATGACCAGTCAGGTATGAGATGATAGTGATTTATGGATGCCATCCCTCCAGACAGCATTTGCAATATTACAGGTTTTGCTTTTACTTTATTGGGCACTAGAAGAGCATTGAGAACAAAAGGAAGCTTTCTCATGGTAGAATATAGGAACTGTAGCATGCTTTGTTGATGGATGGGAAGAAGGTTTTTCATTTTGAAACCTTTCAGATCATACCCCACAGGAAGCTGCTCAGTCTCTCTACCCAAACTGATCTCTTCCTGTGCTGGGTTAAATAGTGTCCCCCTCCCCCTCCCAAGTTCACATTCACCTAGAACTTGTGAATGTGACATTACCTGGAAATAGGGTCATGATTAATACACTGAAGTTGAGGTCATACTGAGTTAGTGAAAAGTGAAAGTGTTAGTCACTCAGTCGTGTCTTATTCTTTGTGACACCATGGACTGTAGCCTGCTAGGCTCCTCTGTCCATTGAATTTTTCCAGGCAAGAATACTGGAGTGGGTAGCCATCCCCTTCTCCAGATATTGGGTTAGTTCAGTTCAGTTCAGTCTGTCAGACGTGTCTGACTCTCTGTGACCCCATGAACCACAGCACGCCAGGCCTCCCTGTCCATCACCAACTCCCAGAGTTTACTCAAACTCGTGTCCATTGAGTTGGTGACGCCATCCAACCATCTCATCCTCTGTTGTCCCCTTCTCCTCCTGCCTTCAATCTTTCCCAGTGTCAGGGTCTTTTCAAATGAGTCAGCTCTCTGCATCAGCTGGCCAAAGTATTGGAGTTTCAGCTTCATCATCAGTCCTTCCAATGAACACCCAGGGCTGATCTCCTTTAGGATGGACTGGTTGGATCTCCTTGCAGTCCAAGGGACTCTCAAGAGTCTTCTCCAACACCACAGTTCAAAAGCATCAATTCTTTGGTGCTCAGTTTCCTTTATAGTCCAACTCTCACATCCATACATGACTACTAGAAAAACCATAGCCTTGACTAGATGGACCTTTGTTGACAAAGTAATGTCTCTGCTTTCTAATATGCTGTCTAGGTTGGTCATAACTTTCCTTTCAAGGAGTAAGCGTATTTTAATTTCATGGCTGCAATCACCATCTGCAGTGATTTTGGAGCCCCCCAAAATAAAGTCAGCCACTGTTTCCACTGTTTCCCCATCTATTTACCGTGAAGTGATGGGACTGGATGCCATGATCTTAGTTTTCTGAATGTTGAGCTTTAAGCCAACTTTTTCACTCTCCTCTTTCACTTTCATCAAAAGGCTCTTTAGTTCTTCTCTTTCTGCCATAAGGGTGGTGTCATCTGCATATCTGAGGTTATTGATATTTCTCCCAGCAGTCTTGATTCCAGCTTGTGCTTCCTCCAGCCCAGCGTTTCTCATGATGTACTCTGCATATAAGTTAAATAAGCAGGGTGACAATATACAGCCTTGATGTACTCCTTTTCCTATTTGGAACCAGTCTGTGGTTCCATGTCCAGTTCTAACTGGTGCTTCCTGACCAACCCCTAAATCTAACATGCCTGGAGTTTTAATAGGAAGAGGGAAATTTGGACATAGAGATAAACAAGGGATCAGGCTAAATGAAGACAGAGGCAAAGCTTGGAATGATGGGCCAACAACAGGGATTGCTGGCAACCATCAGAAGATGGAAGAGGCAAGGAAATATTCTTCCTTAGAGGGTATATGGTCCTGCCAACTCTGACTTTGAACTTCAAGCCTCCGGTACTTTGAGAGAATACTTTTCTGTTGTTTTAAGGCATCCAGTCTGGGTACTTTGTTACAGCAGTTCCAGGAAATGAATACACTGACTGCGCAGGGTGTCTGCTGAATGTTCAGAGTTAGCCCGGTGGGTCAAGCAATAGGGAGGGGTTGTGGGAAGATTTTGGTGTCAGGCAAGTGATGTTGGCTTACAGCAGAGCTTGGCATGTTGGGCATGAAGCATGTGCTCTTCAGTTCAAGGAGGGGAGTGTGTAGATTGTGACAGGATGGGTGATGCTGAGCAAGTAACTGCCTGAGTTCAAGGAATGCAGGCTTCACTTTATAAAAGGAAAGTCCTCCTAAAACACACCAGGCAAGCTAAATTTTTTCTTGAATTTCTCCAGGAGGAAATGAAGTTTCAAGGGATCATTGGCATTTCAAGAAACTAGAAATGTTTTTACAAAGTGGAAGATCTAGCCCTCTCCCCAACCTGGGGATTGTTAGTTTGTGAGTTTCCATCCTTATACTTGTGATAGTGAGGACTTCCTGAAATGCAAGAGCCAAAGGAGGTTTGGCAGAGTGAAGGGAGGCTGACTTTTCATATTCTATAGGGAAAAAAATTGTACAACTCTGACAATTTAAGAATTTTAGAATGATCTCTTTAGACAATTCATAATTTATTTCTGAATGTTAAGGAATAGAATTTAACAAGAAGAGGCTATTGTGTGTCAAAATAGAGGAAGTTCTTACTTGATCATTTGAAATAGCAGTGAAAACTAGTTTTTCAACCATCCATTCAACAAACACTTTCCAAGTGCCTGCTACGTGGTGGACGCTTTATCAGGCACACCTGGTGAGAAAGATACAAATAATCTCTATCCTTGCCTTCAATGACCCTGGGGGAGGGGATACACAGGCTTGTAAACATGTAATAATAGCTGTAGATAACATTCCTGAACATCCACAAAATGCCAGGCCCCGTGACAAATGTTCTATATCTAGGACAGCATCATTTACTCCCCACAACCCTATGAAGTAGATTTGGTTACTGGTTCCATTTTGCAGATGAAAAAATTGAGGCTTGGAGGGACTAAATTGCCTAGTGTCAACCAGCTAAATAAGTGGTGAAGCAGAGATTCAAACCCCGGTCTGGGGCCCTGAAGCCTCCACTTCTCCTCACTACGAGTGGTTGAGATGTATCTGATATATGTGCCGGAGAGTCAGACTCCCTGGGTTTGATTCTCATATCCACTTGCTGCTAGTTGTGCCCTTGAACAAATCACCATACTGCTCTGTTCCACAGAGAAAGCTAATGACAGGACCTGCCTCATAGGCTTGTTGTGAGACTGAAATGGTCTGATGCAGACAAAATGTTTAACACACCCCCCAATGTGATCTGGGCAGTGAGAATAAATCAGCTTTTGTTGTTACATGCTGATGGGGGCTTGAGAGTCCCTTGGGCTGAAAGCAGATCAAACCAGTCATTCCTAGAGGAAATCAGTCCTGAATATTCGTTGGAAGGACTGATGCTGAAGTTGAAGCTCCAATACTTTGGCCACCTGATGAGAAGAACTAACTCATTTGAAAAGATCCTGATGCTGGGAAAGATTGAAGGCGAGAGCAGAAGGGGACGACAGAGGATGAGATGGTTGGATGGCATCACCGACTCAGTGGACATCAGTTTGAGCAAGCTCCAGGAGTTGGTGATGGACAGGGAAGCCTGATGTGCTGCAGTCCATGGGGTGGCAAAGAGTTAGACATGACTGAGTGACTGAACTGAATTGATGGGGGCTACCATAAGGTTGTGACCAGAAGGCTGCGGAGCAGGAGAAGTTCCCAGATTAGGCTCTGCCCCTCCTTTATGGTGCTTTGATCCTGGTCCAGGCATGGATCTATTACTGAGGTCAAAAGGGAGTTCTGTGTGTGAGGGAAGCTTTGTAGTTAGGGGTGCCAGGTGAGGGGAGGGACAAACGTCACAGGATTTACTTTCATCGAGTCCTGTTTAATAGGGGATAGTTAATGGTTTCAGTCTGTTTAAATGTATTCCACCATAGTATTTGATATACAGGATACAATCTATAGGATGGTAATGGAGGTGTGCTAGAAAGTTCCTCTAGGCAAAAGGACCTTCAGCATGGGTAGGATAGGGAATTAAGGGCTTTAAAAAATATGTCTAAGTGCTGTTTGGAGGTGGTAGAACAGTAGCTTCCGATAGTTGGAAATAATCTACCTCAAATCATGTGAATGCTTGTCTTAGTAGAGATCTGGGTTCTGAGAAATGGCAGGTGAACCTACAGAACAGGTAAATTGATGAGGACTGGGAATGGTCTAAAGCCACCTGGCACAGGTGACATTTTGAAGTACAGAGGCCTGAACTTGAATCTAATACTTTGTTATTCCTCTGCAACCTCCATACATAGCCTCAAATATCACCTCTTCCAGGAAGCCTCTCTGATCCTCCCCAGAATCTGAGCTCTCCTCACATATCCTGAACACCTCTAGTGTAGAACTCACCATATTTGTTGGAATGACCTCTTGAGGAGTTTGCTCTCCTTTTCCAGCCCCCATAATATTTCTAACACCATGGAAGCAGCACATAATAGGTATCCATGTTGTAACTGGATGGGAGTAGGTATTATCAGATTAGCAAAAAGAGGGGGAATGGGTCCAGAAAGGGGAGATTCAGAGAATGCTGACTACAATAGTCTCTCATTCCATAATCTTGATGCAAACAGACCTTGGTTCTACATACTTGAATTTAAAATCCAATATATGGTCAATCCGTGCTCATGAATTCTACCTGAAATAATTCTTTTTTCTCCATCCAGATGTAAAGAGCCTACATATCTCAGGTAGCGGGCTTCAGTTTCTTGGAAGCAAAGTAGATGTGGTGCATCTGGGTTCAGGAGAAAAGGAGACATTGATTCATCTCTCCTACCCTCCAAGAAAAAAAGAGGGAGAACATTTAAGCTAAGGCAAGATCCACTATAAGGCAGGAGGCATTACCTTGGGAAGAGCATCTGCTCTGTCAAGGCCACCATCATGTCCTGAACATCTACAGCATGTGGGCAATCAGGGAATTTACACATCTTCAGATCTGCTGTACTGTCTGGGACAACTTGACCATTTGCACCTAAGATGTTAAAAATGACTTCTATTTTCTCAGGCAGCTTTGGGATGATTTCAAACTTGAAAAAATAAACTGAGGGTAAAAAATTACCTCCTCTTCTTCCTCCTTCTTCTGCTCATCTTCTTCTTCCTCTTTTTTCTTCTTCTCACCTCACTCTTCCTCTCCTTCTCCTCCTCTTTCTTCTTCTTCGCCTTCTCCATTTTTTTTTTCCTAAAGGATGTTCCATTCCAAATCAGTGGAGATAGTCTGTAAAATTCTAGATTTTGTTTGAACATTCTCTTCTGCATAGAATAGCATTCTTTCTCTGTTGGCAGAAGCAGCCCTTCATCTAGGCCAAAGCATGGCCATAATACAGGCCAACAGGAACAATGGGTTTGGAACATATTGTTATTTGTTACCAGGACGGCTTACAGCACACAACTTACCCTAAACAAATGGACTCTAAAGGTTTGGATCACCAAGGGCCATAAATTTAAACCCACTCAGCTTTTCTTTGTTGGGGCTTACCTCTTCAAAGACAGCCACCTACTCTAACTCCTACCATTACCTGATTCTCTGTTTTAGCGGAAATTTTTAAAAAGCCCGGACAGAGTGATGCTTGGGAAGCTTCAGATGCTGAACCACTATAAGGGAGAGAGATCTGAGAGCAGCAGCAGCATCCCTGCCAGCTGGGGTCAGCCCTGCTGGCTGCTCACAGCAGGTTAAGTTGCTTGACATCACAGTGTGGAGAGTGTGGCCTTGAGAGTGAGTAGACTTGGGTTGAAATTCAGGGACTTTAGCACTCACACTTTAGTTCTCTTTTTCATTATTTTCTTCATCATGTTACCTTTCACTATATTCTTGTCTTTGTTATTTTGTCCTCTTGAATGTGTAATACGTTTACAGGTGTGAACACTTAAAAAATATAAACATATATTTGCTTAGAGTCTTCTTCTCTTCTGCCCCTGCTCGCTTTGCTTGCCTCTTCTCTGACACTTATAGGCAACCTTTGTTGTTAGATTCTTATTGTTCTTTCTGGTGGTTTTTAATGAAAATATAAGCAAATTTGAATATATATTATTATTTCCCTTCCTTTCTTATCCCCAAAGAACTTTACTATATCTACCGTCTTGAATCTTGTTTTTCTCATTTTCAGTATCAGAATGTACTAAATGTACAGAACGATCTTCCTCATTTTTACAGCTGCCAGTATTCCACTGCATGAATATACCATAC
The DNA here is from genome assembly GCA_024291935.2 of Okapia johnstoni. Taxonomy (NCBI): domain Eukaryota; kingdom Metazoa; phylum Chordata; class Mammalia; order Artiodactyla; family Giraffidae; genus Okapia; species Okapia johnstoni. Next base: position 75,461,719 of record CM044306.1, on the reverse strand, counting down.
TTTATTCAACTGGCACACTATTGCATTGTTTCTAGGCTACTGCTGTTAGAAATAATGCCACGAGGAACTGCCTGGTATATATGTCATATGTATGCTGGTATGCCTGCAGAATTACCTTTGTTGGGGCAAAAGATAAAGGCATCTGTAATTTTAGCAGTGCTTGAGCCACTGACTGGATAGGTCATGTTAGGCCAGTTGATTGTCCTCTCAGATCCTTAATTTCAATCAGGTGTGAAATGCCCACCTCCTCTCAGGTGGTTGTGAGGATTAAATGAAGCAATAAAGTGCTTAGCACAGAACAGCACTGAATAGTAATAGCTGTTCATTGTCATTAAACAGAAACTTTTAAATCTGGCAATCCTTTTGTCTTTAGGGATCTGGAACAGACTTGGTCTCCTAGTAGGTGCTCAATAAATATTTACTGATTGAGTACCGTAGGTAAACTATTGAGATGTTATTACTTGCTTCATTCCATGTCTTTTCATGAAGACAAATCTCTTTCTGGTCTCAAGATTAACTGTACTTCTAAACAAGCAGTTCGATTTTCTTCTATGGACACCAGATAATGCAATGGATGGTGTTTCCCTCTTTTCACCTTGGCTGCTAGGAGACTCAGAGTCCAATTTGTTAGTCTCTTCTAGCTTGTATGCAGACCATTAGGGCAGTTGTATCATAAATCAGAGTTTCTCAAACTTGGCTATATAGAATTACCTGGGTTATTAAAAAAAAATCCTGATGGCTAGGTCACATCCTATACCAATTAAATCAGGATCTCTGGGAGTGGGACTCCGGCATCAGAACTTTTTAAAGCTCCTCAGGCGACTCTAATGCACAGACAAGGTTGAAGACAGGTATTCTAAACTAACCTTACCCCTAGCTTTATCTCATTCCTATCCTTATTTTTCCTCCATGGTAACAAGTCTGATTTCTCTCATCTTCTCCATTTGTATCTTCACCTTCCACATGGAAAGTAGTACTTGGCTTAATGTAAGTCATCAATAACACGATGCTTGGCAAAAGAAGAGGTAGAGGAATAGAGAAGGAGCTCGGGTGTCTCTCTAGAGAAAAATTCATTTATTCATTTATGCATGCATCATTCATTTATATTCAGCAAATATTTATGAAGTGCTTTGGGCTCAGCTTCCTGTTTGGGGACCATGTTTGGTGAAAATAATGCCTTAGAGAGATTCTTCCTAGTGAATGTGTTCTTTAGGCAGATGATAATTTCATATTATCTGATAGAAGCTGTGCTTCTGACATTTCTTTCACCCTCCAGGGAGGCTCTTGGCATTTACCCAGAGAAACATCCTAACATCTATAGGAGGGAGTGTTAAAGAACCCAGAAACATGTCCATCCCTAGAAGGCGTCTTGGCCCCAGGAAAGCCACGTATTTGTATGACGAGGCATAGAGTGGATTTTGGCTTATGTCTTTCATCACTTGGCTGAGTCCTTTGTCAGATAAAAAGGTAGCAGCTGAGAGCATTAGTGGAACAATCATCAGCCTAAGCTCCCCATGAGAGAGCAGACAGGGATGAGGAGGCTGGGTGTGGGCTGACGGCAGTGGCAGTGATCGTCATCCATACAGACCAACCGTGCTCAGGGCCCTGAGGCACTGGCCAAGAAGCACCCTTCACTGTGTGCGGGATCCTGGACTGACCCTCCAACAGGAGCGGTTCCTGGTCAGTGGTGAGCCTAGACAGGACAAGCAAAGCAAAGAGGCTCTGCAGGCCCCTGGCCACAATTTGGACTTCTCTGAAGGGGGACTCTGCTGATTCTGTGGGCCTGGCCCCCTCCCTGGGGGCAGTACATAAGCAGAAGCAAGCCAGCAGCAGGGGCCACCCCTAAGCTGGGTCGTGCCTTTGCAGCAGGCTTCCCTGCCAAGGTGAGAAAATGTGAGACGCTCCCCAGTGGGTGCAAATATGTGGAAGAAAATTGAATGGAATCCATCCCCCACTGAATTCCACCCCTCACACCATGATTTGTTCCTGTGTTCAGTCTGTATCCAGCTAAAGGCTTTCTGTTGTTAAAAATGAAATTAGAACCAAAAGGAGATGGAGGAGCCATTGTGGCCAAAGATGACACTGGAAAAGGTGACAATTGCTGGCCACCTTGCCTCTCCCCAACTGGTCAAAACCTCTCCGATAAATAAGCAGAATGTCGCCAGCACCTCTGGTACCCACTGCGGCACTGCGGAGCCACTGTGTACCCTGGGGCTCTTGCCACAGTGGGGCCCTCAGACCCCAGGGACCTTCCAGTCTCGCTCCCCTGGACTCCTCCTCTCCTTCCTTTTGTTCGGGGGTTGGGGCTCTGCTGTCCCCTCAGCACCCACCTCCATGATGTGAACGCACTTCCCCGATTCTGGAAGGATTTATGTTCTTTGGAGGAGCAGATGTTTAAAGCCAAAAGTTTTCGCTGTCATGGGCAAAAGCACAAACAATAATACCACCACAGCCAGGCCCCTTGGTATAGCGGCCTGAGCAGTCAGACTTGTTGGTGAGTGGGGTGAGGTGGTGGGGTGGGCAGGGGGGGCTCTCCCTGGGTCCCCAGTGAACCAAGTACTCTTAGAGGAGTGAGGACCAACGTGTCTGCTCAGGTTTCTTTCACGGAGGCAAGCTCTGCGGGTTGAGGCCCTGGCTAAAACCATTGCAAGGCCTTGAATTGGAGCGGCTTTTTCTGACGAGGTTGTTGGGCCCACTGGGCTGGGCTCTGCCAAAAAGCCATCTGAGCATTCACTCTAGTGCTGACCTAAGGAAGTGATTATGACTGGAAACTTGAATCTGGAATGCTGTCTCTTTGGGCGCAGGGTACTTCTAGCGCGCCTTGCTGGGTAAAACAGGTTTTTCCAGCTCCGCGGGTGGTCTCATGGCCACTGGGAAGAGCATCTAGCTGGGAGGTTTGCGCTGTGGACCCACCTTGGTCAGTCACCCACTGTGTGACATGGGACAACTCACTCGGCATCTCTGGGCCTCCTGTGAGCGTCTCAGCCCTTTCCACCTCAAGACAGTTTACGTAATCAAGTGTGTTATTAATTTGGTGTCATTCCCCCCCCCCTGTAGTTTATGTAGAAGGAGTGGAGTTGCGCTAAAAATAAACTGGCGACACCAAAGCACACATACACAAACTCTCTCCGCTGAGTTTCACTTGTCAGGAAGGGCTGCTAAAGGACAGCTTGATTCTTCTTTATGCAGATGTCTGCAAATGGCACTTGAACAAAAATATTCCCTTTCATCTCTGTGACAGAAATATGATTCAGTAATTCTTTGTGAAAATGTAGATGATACGCTGCCGTAGTTACAGTGAGTTAGGTTTAAGTGGCAAATGCCTACTGATAAAGACTTAATTAAAGACACAATAGCAGTGGGAGGTCATTATAGTAATTACAGTCCCGGCTTTATTGTGGGGGCCCAGTCCTGAATTGTAGCAGCACGTTACCACTACAGAGCGTCTTGGTGTGATGAGGCAGTGCTCAGGCTCCGTGTACTTAGACTGTCACTGATGGTGGGATTGGTGCTTTTTCTGTGAATGCCATGGTTCCACTGTATTTTAGTGTAGGTTTTGTGCCTTATTTTAAAAATATGTGATAAATCGGTCATCTCATGAGGGGGCATTCTGTTTCATGTTTCCTTGGACATGTGCGGTATATGATGGGTTGTAAAGGTGCCCCAGGTCTTTTGTGGCAGCACATCCATCCATAAGCCTTATAAAGGGGAATTCGGAGGCCTCAGAGAGCAAAATGTGGTAAGGCCAGGAATCCTATGCTTGCCTGGAGTGGAGCCATGGGTGGTGCCTTGGGAAGGCCGGAAGAACCTGACTTCCGATGGCTGTGAGGTGTGGCAGGCTGTTGTTTCCCATGTCTGAGCAGCTTCCCAGGGCCTCTGCCTCCAGCTCTTTCCAGGATGCTGTTACTTTACTTGGAGTGTCCTGCTCCAGGCCAGATTGCAGGCAGAGTGTCTTTGTGCATTTAAGGACAAATCCCTCCCCAGACTTGCAGGAAAACAGCAGGGTCTTGAACTGGGTTTCTTGTCATATAGGTTGGAATGTTGGTCAAAGGATAAGAGTTGCTAGCAGTTTGCCGGTGTGGTTAAGAATATTGTCAGGATTATCAATTATCTCCAATCAAATAACATAATATTGGTAGGTTAAATATGAAAGTCTATCAAAATGGGAATCTTCTAAGAAAGTAGAATTGTGGTTGCTAGAAGGCTTGAGGGAGGGGAAACTAGGGAGTTATTGTTGAATGGGTGAAATGAAAGTCGCTCATTCGTGTCTGACTCTTTGCGATCCCATGGACTATATAGTCCATGGAATTCTCCAGGCCAGAACACTGAAGTTGGTAGCCTTTCCCTTCTCCAAGGGATCTTTCCTACCCAGTGATCAAACCCAGGCCTCCTGCATTGCAGGCGGATTCTTTACCAGTTGAGCCACAAGGGAAACCCATTGAATGGGTACAGAGTTTCAATTTGGAAGATGATAAAGTTCCAGAGATGGATAATAGTGATGGCTGCAAAACAATGTAAATGTACTTATGCCACTGAACTGTACACTTAAAAATGGTTGGGGCTTCCCTAGTGGCTCAGTGATGAAGAATCTGCCTCCCAGTGCAGGAGACATGGGTTCAATCCCTGGCCTAGGAAGATCCCACGTGCTGTGGAGCAACTAAGTCTGTGTACTACAGCTACTGAGCCTGTGCTCTAGAGCCTGAGAGCTGCAACTGCTGAGCTCACATGCCGCAACTACTGAAGCCCCAGCACTCTAGAGCCTGTGCTCCACAACAGGAGAAGCCATGCAATGAGCAGCCTGTGCACAGCAACTAGAGAATAGCTCTGGTTTGCCGCAACCAGAGAAAGCCCCATGAGGCAACGAAGACCCAATCAGCAAAGCCGAAAACAGCTAAGTAAATTAAAAAAAAAGATGGTTAAGGTGGTAAATTGTAGGAAATGCCAGTCTTCTACCTCTTTGAAGTCTGAGATAAGTAGTTTGTGGTTATTAGGTATTCTGTTCACCAGTTGAAATTGTGAAAGGTTTTATCCTTTTCCCCAAAGACTCTCCTTTTTTTCTGACTCTTTCCTTGATGTTAGCTTGCCTAATGATTCTTCAATAGGCATTTCTGTCCTATTTCTGGTCCCTGACCAGAATGATGTAATGAGATGTACGGATCTAATAAAGTGAAAGTCACACAGTTGTGTCTGACTCTTTGTGACCCCATGGACTATACAGTACCTGGAATTCTCCAGGCCAGAATATTGGAGTGGGTAGCCTTTTCCTTCTCCAGGGGCTCTTCCCAACTCAGGGATCAAACCCAGGTCTCCTTCATTGCAGGCGGATTCTTTACCAGCTGAGCTATCAAGGAAGCCCTACAGATCCAGTAAGACTCATGGAATATAATTTTAGGATATCCAGGAAATAAACCTCAATATGAACCTTCCCCATCACTCTGTTGCTAATGCTGGAAATGGTCCGAGTGGCAATTCATCCTTTTGGATTGCTTTAGAAGCTATGGATACCTTAAAGAGCAAAAGTACATGGAGAAAGGGGTGTCTTGACTCTTTCAGAGTAGTCCTAGGCCATCAAGGCTCAGATGAAATTAAATGGGACCCCACAAGTTCCCCTTAGGTTCCTGTGTCCTGATATTTCTTGAGCTTCTTGACTGGTTCCTGACTTTGGTTATTGGTTAAGACCTTGGCTACTAACTTACTTGATTTGGCTGGTCACAACTCACAGCTTTCTGGTTGGCTCTAACCTTGCTTTGCCTCAACTGACTCATCTGCTGCTTCCTGGCCCAGCCTTGTTATGTAGCAGCATCTCTTCTGGCATCTACCTCCAGCGAGTCCCAGGTTTGGGTTTAATCACATTTCACCGGTGTTCAGGGGCTTGGATTAAAATGCCAGAAATCTTCAAAGGAGTGACTACTCTGCCAGAGCCACCCAAGGGATTAAGTTCCAGAAAGAGAAGTGGATGGTGGGACTAGGATGGGGAGAAATATTCAATAATGGAAGACTTTAGCATCTCACTCTCAGCAATTGATAGAACTAGTAGACAGAGATCAGAGAGGCTACAGAAGACCTGAACAAACCATCAAACAGTAGGATCTAATTGACATTTATAGAATATGTCACCTAACAATAGTGGAATATACATTCTTTTCAAGCACTCATGGAACACTTGCCAAGATGGACCATTTCTTTTTTCCCTTTCTTTTAAAAGAATTGAAAAACAGTTTTATGTGATTTTTAAAGGATACTTTCCATTTACAGTTATTCCAAAATATTGACTATATTCCCTGTGTTGTACAATACATTCTTGAGCCTATCTTATACTCAATATTTTGTATCTTCCACTTCCCTATCCCTGTGTTTCCCCTCCCTCCTCTCCCCACTAGTGACCTCTACTTTGATCTCTATATCTATATGTGAGAAGATAGACCATATCTTGAATCATAAATCAAGCTACAAAATTTAAAAGAATTGAAATTATTTAGATTATTAAACCATAATAGAATCAAACTTGAAGCCAATAATAAAAATGCAACAGAAAAATTTCCAAATTCTTGGAAGTTAAAAAACACAGTTCTAAACAACTCATGGATCAAAGAGGAAACCTCAAAAGAAATTTAAAAAATGTGTAGAATTGAATAAAAGTGAAAACACAACATATCAACAATTTGGGATGTGGTGCTGTGAGGGAAATTTATACCACTAGATGCTTATGTTAGAAGAGAGGAAAGATCTCAAATCAATAATCAAAGTTTCTACCTCAAGAAACTAGAAAAAGAAGACCCAAAGCAAGCAGAGAAATGAAATAATAAGGGGTATAAATAAATACAATTAAAAATAGGAAAATAGAAAAATATGAACGAAACAAAAGTCATTAAAAAGAAATTAATAAAATTGATAAATCTCTAGCAAGAACACAGATAAAAAAGAAAATACACAAATCCTCAGTAACAAGAGTAAAACAGAGGATATCATAACAGATCCTGTAGTTATTGAAAGGATAATAGGGCATTATTAGAAACAAGTTTATGCTCAGACATTCCAAACTCAGAACAAATTGACCAATTTCTCAAAAACACAAGCTACCAAAACTCAGCAAAGATTAAGTAGTCTAAGTAGTCCTATGATTAATTTAAAGTTGAATTTGTAATTACATAGCCACTGAAAAAGAAATCTCCAGGCTGAGATGATTTTACTGAGAGGATTTTATCAATCATTCAAAGAAGTATTAACACCGATTTTATACAATCTCTGCAGAAATTAGAAGAAGAAGGAATACTTTCCAATTCATTTTATTATGTGAATATTACCCTGGTTCCAAAATCAGGCAAAGAGTGCACAAAGAAAAGAAAATTATATGCAAAATATCTTATGAACTTACATACAAAAATTTAGCAAATAAAATCTGACACTGTATAAAAAGAATAATAGACCATGACCAAGTGGTATTTATTATAGGTATGCAAGAATAATTAAATATTTGAAAATGAATCAGTGTAATCCCTAGCCCACATCCTATCAATTGAGGAAGAATAAACGTTAGACAAAATTTAATACCTATTCCTGATAAAAACTCTAAGCATATTAGGAATAGATAGAAACTTCCTAAAACTAATAAAAATCCTACAGCTAACTTAGTGGTGAAAGACTGAGTACTTCCCCTCTAAAACTGGAAACAAGGCAAGGATATTTGCCCTCACTACTCTTGTTCAACATAGTTCTGGAAGTTCTAGCCTCTGTGATAAGACAAGAACAAGAAATAAAAGGAAGACAGATTGGAAAAGAAGAAATAAGACTGTGTCTGAAGACAACATGACCCCAGGGAATCTATAAAAAACCTTTTAAAACTGAGCTTGATAAAATCAATACACAAAATCAATTGCATTTCTTTGTACTGGCAATGAAGAAAATACAGCACTATGCACAACTACTGCAAAAAAATGAAGTGCTTAGGTATAAATTTAATAAAACATGCAGAATTTGTATGTTGAAAATTACAAAATGTTGCTAGAAGATCAAAATACTTGCAGAGACATATTGTAGATCGGAAGATTCAACACAATAAAGCTATCAATTCTCTCTATATTGATTTATAGTTTAATGTAACTCTTACCAAAATCTTAGCAAAGTCTGTTGTAGACTATATAAGTTTGTGCTAAAATTCATATAGAAAGGGAAAAGCCCTTTATGGCCAGAAACAATTTGAGGAAGAGTAATAAAATGGGAGAAATTATTCTTCTTGATATTAAGAATTATTATATAACTAAATTGGGACAGTGTGGTATTTGCAGAGGAATAGAAAAACAGATTAATGGAACTGAGTGGAGAAACTAGAAATGAATCCACACAAATATGCCCGATTAAAATTATTGACAAAAGGAACCAAAACAATACAATGGAAATGGGATAGCCTTTCAATAAAAGGTGCTGGGGCAATTGGATATCCATATGCCAAAAAAATGGATATTGAGTTAAATCTTACCCCTTATATAAAAGTTAACTCCAAATGGATTGGATTTACATGTGAAACATAAAACTATAAAACTTCTAGAAGAAAATAAGAGGAGATCTTTGTGACCTCAAACTAGGCGAAGAGTTCCCAGACTTGACAGCAAAAGCATAATCCATAAAAGGAAAATCGATAAATTGGATCTTTTCAATAATAAAATTTTCACTTTGTGAAACACTCTTAGGAATGAAAAAGACAAATTACAGACTGGGAGAAAATATTTGCAAGTCACATATCTGAAACTGACTTATATTAAGAACATAAAAAGAACTCTCAAAACTCAACATAAAAAACCAGAAAACCTAACTAAAAAGTGGGAAAAAGCATTAATGGATATTTCTGAAAAGGATATACAGATGTCAAGCACATGAAAAAAGGTTCAACATCATTAAACATTAGAAATGTAAATTAAAAACTTGAGATGTCACTATATACTTATCAGAATGGCTAAAATACAACAAAAATAGTGATAAATAAAATATAGTGATAACACCAAATGCTGGCAAGATTGTGGGGATATTGGATCACTCATCCATGGCTGGTGGGAATTATAATTATACAACCACTCTTGAAGACAGCTTGGTAGTTTCTTAAAAATAAAACATGCAATTACCATACAACCCACTGTTTGTGCTCTTTGGCATGTGTTTCAGAGAAATGAAAACTATGTTCACTCAGAAACTTGGACAGGAATGCTCACTGAAGATTTATTAATCACCCCAAACGGAAAACTACAGAAATGTCCCTCAGTGGGTGAATGATTCAGCAAACTCTGGCACATCTATACTATGGAATAATACTCGGCAATGAAAAGAAACGAACTACTCGTATACACAAAAACTTGCATAACCCTCGAGGAAATTATGCCAGTTTTTTTTTTAAAAGAAATAGAGATAGAAATAGAGTGGTTGCCAGAGTTGGAGGTGTTAGAGTGGGGAGAGAGGGGTGAATGTGGCTAAGAAGGGGGCAACACAAGGGAGTCTTGTGGTGATGGGACAGTTGTATATCTTGACTGTGGTGGTGGTTACATGAAACTGCACATGTGATAAAATTGCATAGAACAACATAAACACACCAACGTATGGCGAAATCTGGATAAGCTCTATGGTTTGTATCATCCGTTTCCTGATTTTGATATTACATTGTAGCACAGCAGTTATATAAGATGTTAATATGTGGGAAGGTTGGGTGAAGGGTATACAGGACCTGCTTGTGTATTTCTTCATAACTTCCTTTGAATCTATATTTATCTCAAAATAAAAAGTTTTAAAAATGCCAATAATTCTCAAAGGGGTGACTTTTGAGTCTCATATGGAAGAGTATAGGTTATTCAGTGGAAAGCAGATCTGTGATGGTAGGTGGGGGAGAGACTACTGAAAAGTAGCAAAAAGATTTCTGAAGAAACATTACCATATTCCTCTTTATTTGGGACCCAGGTAATCACGATGGTGTGACCACTTACCTAGAGCTAGACATCCTGGAAAGAGAAGTCAAGTGGGCCTTAGGAAGCATCACTATGAACAAAGCTAGTGGAGGTGATGGAATTCCAGTTGAGCTATTTCAAATCCTAAAAGATGATTATGTGAAAGTGCTGCGCTCAATATGCCAGCAAATTTGGAAAACTCAGCAGTGGCCACAGGACTAGAAAAGATCAGTTTCCATTCCAATCACAAAGAAAGGCAATGCCAAAGAATGTTCAAAATACTACACAATTGCAGCCGTCCCACATGCTAGCAAAATAATACTCAAAATTCTCTAAGCCAGGCTTCAGCAGTATGTGAACCATGAACTTCCAGATGTTCAAGGTAGATTTAGAAAAGGCAGAGGAGCCAGAGATCAAATTGCCACCATCTGTTGGATCATAGAAAAAGCACAAGAATTCCAGAAAAACAGCTACTTCTGCTTTATTGATTATGCCAAAGACTTTGACTGTGTAGATCACAACAAACTGTGGAAAATTCTTTAAGAGACAGGAATACCAGACCACCTTACCTGCCTCTTGAGAAATGTGTATGCAAGTCAAGAAGCAACAGTTAGAACCAGACATGGAAAAATGGACTGGTTCCAAATTGGGAAAGGAGTACATCAAGGCTGTATATTGTCACCCTGCTTATTTAACTTATATGCAGAGTACATCATGAGAAACGCTGGGCTGGATGAAGCACAAGCTGGAATCAAGATTGCTGGGAGAAATATCAGTAACCTCAGATAAGCAGATGATACCACCCTTATGGAAGAAAGTGAAGAGGAACTAAAAAGCCTCTTGATGAAAATGAAAGAGGAGAGTGAAAAAGTTGACTTAAAACTGAACATTCAAAAAAGTAAGATCATGGCATCCAGTCCCATCACTTCATGGGAAATAGATGGGGAAACAGTGCAAACAATGACAGATTTTATTTTTGGGGGCTCCAAAATCACTGCAGATGGTGACTGCAGCCGTGAAATTAAAAGACACTTGCTCCTTGGGAAGAAAAGCTATGACCAACCTAGACAACATATTAAAAAGCAGAGATATTCCTTTGCCAACAAAGGCCCATCTAGTCAAAGCTATGGTTTTTCTAGTAGTCGTGTATGGATGTGAGAGCTGGACCATAAAGAAAGCCGAGCGCCAAAGAATTGGTGCTTTTGAACTGTGGTGGAGAAGACTCTTGAGAGTCCCTTGGACTGCGAGGAGATCCAACCAGTCCATCCTAAAGGAAATCAGTCCCGAATATTCATTGGAAGGACTGATGCTGAAGCTGAAACTCCAATCCTTTGGCCACCTGATGCAAAGAACTGACTCACTGGAAAAGACCCTGTTGCTGGGAAAGATTGAAGGCAGGAGAAGTGGTGACAGAGGATAAGATGGTTGGATGGCATCACCGACTTGAAGGACATGAGTTTGAGCAAGCTGCAGGAGTTGGTGATGGACAGGGAGGCCTGCCTTGCTGCTGTCCATCGGGTCGCAAAGAGTTGGACATGACTGAGCGAGTGAACTGAACTGAGAGCCTGCCAGGATATTATATTGAAATATTAGTAGTTTCTTGACTGGGGTTGTGTGACAAAGCTTTGAAACACATGGAATATGTTTAAAATTTTTATTTATTGAAAAAGTTTTTTTTGAACAATTAAAAATACAGAAAACTAAAAGGAAGAAAATGAAAATCTATGCATATTCTCAGTATCCAGAATTATCCATTGTTAACAGATGGTATATTTGTTTCTAGTCTCCTATTTTTCATTTTAAAGAAGAATCACTCTATTGTTTTTCCAGGGAAGTTGTATTTTTGCTGGTGAAACAAGAAGATGTTTAAGAGAAATGAGAGGAAAGAAAGAAGATAACAAAAGCCAAAATCCCTATTCTATTTTCTTAGTATTTTGCTTTAATTTGATTCCCCTTTTCTGCTTGACAAAGGGAGGCTGAATTACTTCAACTGCACTAAGTATTCAAAGGGATATTTTATGGCACCACAATGATCTGGTTTACTGCTAAAGAGCAGATGCCCCTGGCACAAAATTCAGTCAATAACTGAGTTTGGAAGCTCAGTAAAGACAGATAATTTTGAACAGGCACAGTATTTAGAAATGGTTAACCACTGGCAAGTGTGGAAATTGTTCATTATAAGCATAGGCTGGGGGGTTGATTTTCTGTTTTCTTACTGACGACTTACATATCTTCCACTCCAGCAGTTTAGTTTTTAGTTTTCATAAATAGAGTCTATTATTGGATATTAGAACTGTTAGTGTCTGAAAGTAGGGAAACAGAAAAATGTTGTATGTTCTTCATGCAACATATTTGCCACCTGCAGCTGGGACATCTGTCTGCTTGGAGCAAAAGATCTGCAAATAAAAGTTTGATCTCTTTAACCTTTTCATCCTGGCCTTATTAGAAACAGACTTGTTATCTAGGATTAAAATATCAAGTAGTTATCTTGGAAAAGATGATCAAATTCTGGACAAGAAAATGTTCCTTAGTGAGGAATCTTAAGGAGAACTGTGGTTATACAGGGAATCTGCAGGATCAAAGGCACAAGACTGCAAGTGTGAAGTTGAGGTGGAAGGCTATATAGGGGCACACTTGTGCATCACAAATGGACCTCCTGGGGCAATAAGTACAAAGTATGGAATGTTTAAGACTGGGAAAAAGGGATCTGAACACTGAGAGGACTGATGGATTTTTTTTGGAACAGCTTGAGATAAAATTCACATACCATGCAATTCTCTCATTTCTAGTGTACAATCCTCTTTATTCACAGTTACATAACCATGATCACAGTCAATTTTAGTACATTTTCACTACCCCAAAAGGAAATTCCACACCCTACTTCTTATCCCCCTGGCCTTAGGCAGCCACTAATCAATTTTTTGTCGCTATAGATTTACTTATTCTGGACATTTCATACAGATGGGATCATATAATATCTGGTTTTGTCATCGGCTTCTTCTATTTACACAATGTTTTCAAGGCTCATTCATCTTGTAGCACGTATCAGTACTTCATTCCTTTTTACATTTCATTTAATATTTAATTTTGTTTATATTCCACTGCATGGGTATCCTCTGTTGTGTTTATCCATTCATCAGTTAATGAATATTTGAGTTGTTTCCACCTTTTGGCTACTATGAATAATAGTGCCCTCAACATTTGCGTGCCAGTTTTTGGGTGCACATATATTTTCATTTTTCTTGGGTTATATATCTAGGAATGGAATTGCTGAGTCACATGGTAACTGTATGTTTGAGCATTTGAAGAACTGACAGACTGCTTAGAAAGCACATTATTGTATAGTCCACCCCTCCCCCCACCCACAGTGTATCAGTCTTCAGAATTTCCCACATCCTTGCCAATACTTATTGCTGTCCATATATTTTTTATTATCACCAGTAGGTGTGAAGTGGTTATCTTATTGTGACATTGATTTACATTTTTTTGTTGATTTAGTGAGACTGATAATCTTTTCCTGTGTTTACTGGCCATTTGTATATCTTCTTGAGCAAAATGTCCACTCAAATCTTTTCCCAATTTTTAAATTGAGTTGTCCTTTCCTTATTGAAATGTAAGGGTTCTTTATATATTCTAGACACAATCGTCTATCGGATATATGATTTGAAAATGTTTTCTACCATTCTGTGAGTTGTCTTTTCCCATTTTCTTGATAGTATCCTCCTTTGATGCACAAAGCTTTTCATTTTTATGAAGACTAATTGATCTATTTTCCATTTTGTTGCTTGTGCTTTTGATGTCACATCTAAGAATCTATTGGCAAATCTGAGGTTCTGAAACTCTATCTCCATGTTTTCTCCTAAAACTTTCATAGTTTTAGAACTTACATCTTGGTTGTTAATGCATTTAGAATCAATTCAATTTTTGTGTACAGTGTGAGGGAAGGGTCTAGCTTCATTCTTTTGCACATGATTATGTAGTTGTACCAGCACCATTTGTTGATTTTTGGTGGAATTTTTGAAGTGAAAACAAGTGACAATGTTAGTTGTATCTGACTGTTTGTAGCCCCATGGACTGTAGCCCACCAGGCTTCTCTGTCCTTGGGATTCTCCAGGCAAGAATACTGGAGTGGGTAGCCATTCCCTTCTCCAGGGGATCTTCCTGAACCACGGATCGAACCTGGGTCTCCTGCCTTGCAGGCGGATTCTTTACCAGCTGAGCCACCAGGAAAGCCCACTTTCATAGTTGCATTAAAATGTTGTTTTAATTTCTGCTGCATAGCAAAGTGATTCAGTTATATATATATATTCTTTCCCATTATGATTTATTACAGGATATTAAATATAATTCCCTGGGCTATGCAGTAGGGTCTTGTTTATCCATTCTGTATGTTCTTTGCTGTCATTGTTGATCAGTCGCTCAGTTGTGGCCAGCTCTTTGAGACCCCATGGACTGCAGCATGTCAGGCTTCCCTGTCCTTCACCATCTCCCAGAGCTTGCTCAAACTCATGTCCATTGAGTTGGTGATGCTATTCAACCATCTCATTCTGTATGTTCCGGTGGATTTTAAATGGGTTGTACATCCTATTTTTCAATCAATGGGATTGGAAACCTTGAAGACGAGTCTGTTTATTTTATAAAGGAGGAAAAACGGCTTGTGGAACAAATATGCCCTGTCACCATTCGGAGTTTTTTCAGCTGTATGTATGGTGCTTCAGGTGGGGCAGAAATGCAAGACGATTGAGGCGAGCTGAAGTCCGGTCATGGATCAAGGTCCAGTCAGGTTCCTAGGAATGATCCTGCTACTGGTGAAAAGATACCACCTGTGCATTGGATCCAGCCTGTTACCTGGGGCCCCTTGGCTTCTGGGTTCCTCAGTACAGCCACTTTGGACCTGCTGAGCGTACTGGGTTGTGGCAGGCGAGGCAGAAGGTATACACTTCAGAACTTTCTTCCTTCCTTGAGACGGAGACCCTTGATTTTCTTCCAGAGTGTCCTGTTTCTTACGCTTTCAATATTTTCTTGAATAATATCTTAGTCCCTTATACCTGGAAAAGGAACTAATGTTTTAGGGTAACATGGTGGATTCATGTCAATGTATGGCAAAACAAATGCAATATTGTAAAGTTAAAAAATAGATAAATAAACTAATTAAAAAAAAAAAAGAAAAGAAACCCAATAGGGAATTTGGGGCAATAACGTGGGAGGGGAAATTGATGGGAAGAGCATGGAGAGGTTGGGTCCTCCTCCTGCCACTGCCTTTAGCTGGCAGTGCGACTTGGCCCAGATAATAATGATAGAGACTATAGGGCTGCCATACCAAAACATTACAGACTGGGTGGCTTAAACAACAGGAACTTATTTCTCACTGTTCTAGAGGCTGAAAGATCAAGGTTTTGGTAGTGATGGTTTCTCCTAAGACCATTCTCTTCGGCTTACAGCTGGTCACCTTTTGCTGTTTCCTCACGTGGTCTTTTTCTATGTGTGTGCTCCCCGGTGTATTCCCCTCCTCCTGTAAGGACACCAGTCATAATGGATTAGGTGCATCCACATGACATCATTTAACATTTAAGATCTTTGTACTGTTTTATTTTTTAAGTATTGTGATGTTAACAATGAACTGAGTATACTATTTTAATTAAAATTTTGCTTTGAATTAAAACATCTAAAAAAGCAGGAAGAATAGAAAAACAACTCCTATGTATCTATCACCTTGCCTCAGAAGGTATCAACTCACCGTAATCTAATTTCTTTCAAGAATTAACCTGCAGCAGATGCTAGAGAGCACACAATTTTTTATCTGTAAAGCTTTATAACTATTTTCCAGTTATTTTGAGATATGATACAACATGTCTAAGTTTAAGATATACAATGGGATGATTTGATATATGTATAAATTTTGAAGTGATTACCACAACAGCTTATTTAACCCTTCTGTTCCCTCATGTAATTGCGATTTTTTGTATGTGTGGTGATAACTTTTATGAGCTACTTTCATAACGACTTTCAAGTATTTAATTAAGTTCTGTTAATTAGAGTCACCAAGCTGTACATTAGATCCCCAGAACTTATTTGTCTTATACTGTAAGTTTGTACCCTTGGATCGTCATCCTATTTCTCCCAGCTCCCTCCCTCCATCCCAAGCACCTCGCAACCACCATTCTATTCAGTTTTTTGAGTTTGGCTTTTTCAAATTTCACATATGAGTGGGAATATACAATATTTGTCTTTCTCTGCCTAGCTTATTAGTATAATGCCCTCAAGGTCTTTCCATGTTGCCACAAAAGGCAGGATTTGCTTCTTCATTGGGGCTGAATAATATTTCATTGTATATAATATCACATTTTCTTCATTCATCCATTGATGGACATGAAGGTTGTTTCCATGTCTTGAATATTGTGAATACTGCTGCCATGAACATGGGGGAGAATATATCTCAAGATAGTGACTTCATTTCCTTTGGATATATACCCAGAAGAGGACTGCTGGATCCTTTAGCTCTATATATTTTAATTTTTTGAGGAATCCCCATACTATTTTTGTCATTTAACCTTAATTATCTTTTTAAAACTTTATCTCCAGTTATAGTCACATTGAGGGGTTCAGACTTCAACATGCAGATTTTGGAGGAAAAACATTCAGTTCATAACAGTGATGATGATGTGATGATGATGACAATGATGATAAAATAGAGGGCATCATTTATTGAGTTGTTATACATCCCAGACACTATTATAATTGCTGGCTCTAGATTATCTCATGTAATTTTCACAACATCCTATGGAACAGGTACTATTATTATTATCTCCTTTTATAGAGGCACAAAAACTTCCCAAAGTCAACACACCTAGTGAGTTATATATAGGGTTAGAGTTTGGATTTTAGAGTCTAAGCTCTTATCTTTTAAGCTATCCTAGCTCTAGACATCTGGGAGATTCATGTTATCCATGTGTACAAAGGATTAGATGTTATTTAGGATCTCTTGCAGTCCTAACATTTAAGATTTTATTGGACTGCACGTTGTTATTTATCAAATAAACTATTTTTAAGGAAGGCCCAGTTCTAGGTGCTTTGGAAGATGATGAAAGGGGGCTGGTTTTACTCTAAACTCTTCTCGGTGCCAGTTCTTAGTTTCTTGCGTTATTATTTATGGTCAGATCCGTTGTCTACAGTCAGGTCTGTATTAGGGAGCTTGTGGCATTTCCCCTTGCCTGAGTTTTGTTTTGGTTCCTTGTCTCATCACACAGAACAGTCCCTAAGGGTTCTGAGTTCTCTCTTGCTTTTAGGAAACCAGGGACCTGCCCTGCCTTAAGTCCCTGATCTCAATGACAATGTGTCTTTTGCCACCTGTCTGTACCTCTGCCATTCACCTGCCTTAGGCCCTGGACACCCCCTTTCTTCTTAGACAAGGTGCTCATTGATGACTTGATATCCTCCAGGAAGCCTGTGCAATGCCTGGCCCCCAGTTCTCTCTGACTGCCACTGCCTGGAAGCTAGCTGTGTGGCATCTAAGAGATGAGGAAGGTAAACTTGGTACAGTAGGGGCCAAATACTTGGCTTTAAACCCACAATACCTTGGCTTATTAAAATAATGACATTGTAGTTTTAACTTTCAGCTTATTTCAAAGCTACATTTCAAGGGATATCCCAGTTGCCTGTCTGTTATTGCTTTTTTGTCTTGAGATTTCTAGCATCTTCTATCACACACTGGCATTTCAGATTCACTTGGTGCAATTAAAGAAATTGCATGACGGCTAGTTTCTCCTCTTTTTTCCTCCCTCAGATAAATTGTAGAATTCAACTTGATTAAAACATTAATTAAGTGAGATTTAATAGGTTCCAGTAATGCTGTGTGTGTTCGTGTGTATGCACATGTGTGTGTGTACACTTATTATCCATTTCTTCCATGTGTGCCAAGAATGGCCATGTGCACACAGAAAATTGTTCGTGGAACTCGTTTGATTCTGCAATTTACTAGCAATGTCAAATTAGGAGGTTTAATGGATTCCTACACAGAAATTCCTAGTGTGGTTGTATTAGCAGTAAGTTTCATTAAAAAGGGCTATTTTTCTCTACTGGGATTTCAGTAAAGAGACAATGTTTATTTTTTTCAGTGGAAAATTGATTGTAACTAAGAGGCTACTTGGCTTGAAAGTGGGGAATTATCATATCATATGATTAAATGAAAGCTTACCTTGTTAAAAGGTAACTAGACATATCCCAGTAGAATTGAGACAATGTTTGATTAAGCCAGATTTTCCTACTTTATATTCAAGGAACAAATTAAAGAATAATTGAGATCCTTTTCAGATCTTTTATAAGCTGCATATATAAAGCTTCAGCTCCAGGTGGCAAAGCAATTAGCTGATGAATAAAATCAACCCCACTGTCATTCGTCAGATGTTTAAATTCTATAAACCAGATAAATTAATGTGTTCCTTAAGCCAAATAAATGGTCATGCTCTCCATGTTACCACTCAATTCCCTTGGGGAAAGGTTGTAAGCATGTTCATAGAATGGCTAGGATCTGCTTAATCAGAAAGGTTGAAATTAAGTTGCCTGTTTGATTTTTTGAAATAAATGTCCTCCTGGCACAAAACCTATTTTCCAAGCAAGGTTTTTAGATGTGATGGTTTGGTTTGTCCAGTAACCTAAGGAGACAGCTGGACTCAGGGGTACATTCTCCTGGTTGAATTCATTTCCCTGTACTTGGCAGGGAAGTTATTTATAAGCAACTGAAAGTGCTCTGGTTTCATTTATTCCTTGTTCCTGAGTGTTAATGCAGAGAATTAGAACCTATCCTGCCTTTTATGCTTCCAGATTAATCTGTTAGAGATGAGTCTGAGTAAGTGCAACTTAACTTTCATTGAAGGATGACATGGGAGCCTTTTCCAACATTGACATCTAGATAAGGTAGACTTAAGGTCCAGAGGACATTATTTTATTAGCGGGTAACTAACTTGTTGGTCAGTTCTGCTCTGCACTGTCAGCACTGCTTTCAGGACTTGCTCACTGGTCTTCTACCCTTTGCCATCTGGCTTGCTGTCATGGTGTTGATACCTGGATCACTGTGGGTGCTACAACAGAGTGTAGTCCTGTGACCAGGAGCTTCAGTCACCTGGGAGCTTGCTGGAAATGCAGAATCTCAAATCCTCCTGACATACTGAATCATTGTCTGCATTTTGTCTGATTCAAGTAACAGAAAAGCTTGAGCAGCACTGTGTTAGGGGATACTGCCTTTTCAAATATAGGCAGGGTTGGGGTTATGAAGCAAGCATATGGCCAATAGGAATATCCAGTTTGTCGATTTTGTGAATCTTACAGTCTCTTTTCTCTTTTATTCCATTATCCACTAGCACTTAAAAAAGAGGTTAACAAAAAAAGAAGAGCTAGAACTCATTTATTATAATATTGATTATTGGAGTCCAGCATTCTTCAGGAACTGTAACAAAAATTGGCAATTATTGATAGAAATTGAATTTAGATCTTGCAGTCATTACCAAGAGGATGCTGGATGAATTTTCTTGTTGAACTGCCAGCTAGCTATCTATTAAGTGCAAAATATTGGTCCCAATATGGTATAGTAGAGAGACAACTGGATTGGATGTTCAGGCACCAACTTATCATCTGATTATGGGCAAGCAGTTTCACTTGGAGCTTGATTTCCTTGTGCATAAAATGAGAGATTTGGAAGCAGATGATTTTAGGGTCTCTTAAAGGTCTTAATGTTCAAGATTGGATGTTGACAGTGAGGAAGTCTGAGTAAGATGTTCTGAATATATTAACTCAGAATTATTCCAGGGGCTGGAAACCAAACCCACACATGAATTCTCCTGATGCTGTTGGAGTAGTATCATCCCAAGCATTTGTTCGGCAAACGTTTGGAAATTCTCTAACCATGTGAGTTCTCAGGGATCAAGAGGCAGACATTTGGGTGTGATGTAGGTGTGTGCGCACCTGTGTGTGTGTGTGTACACATTTGCAGTCTATAGGGGCTCTATGAATATTCATGTTGCACAGGCACTGGAAGGAATGAAGCAGCAGCAGAAATATGTTTTAATGCAAGAAAGAATATGAAATTCATGGATAGCAGAATGAAGCAACGCTCAACATAATCTTTGCTGTAAAATGAAAATTTGATATTTTCCCAACCCCTGGTGTGTTGTATACTGTTATTGTTTTTTTTAAAATGGTAATCTATCTTCTCTCTCTTCCTTCTTCAACATGTTTTATTCTGGTTTTCATTTTTCACTTCGAGGTTTACTTCCGGTTGTATGTGAATGCTGAAGAAGTTGGGGTGATTATTTACTGCTGCAAAGAGATACTCTTTGGAGATTTGAAGATGTGTTACTAGAAGTTAGTTGGTTAGAGAAAAGTCTCCCAAGTTTTCTTGTATTCAGAAGGCAATCCTGGCCAAAAGCTATGTTGGTGGAGAGATGGCCTGTAAAGTTTTTTCTCATTGGGGAATTGATTCTCATTGATTCATTCGAAGTTTCCTTTCTTCCTTTTTTTTTTTTCCTTAACACAAGACTGGATTAATTGCCTACTATGTGCTTGAAACTGGAAATAGAGAGAGGAATAATTCACCATCACAGCCCTTAAGGGCTCATATCTTGCAGAGAACCGCATGGTCTGTAATTTCCATCTCCACTGATAGCTCTCACTCTGAATTTTATTGTAATGTGAGCACATAAGAAAAGTCATAATGCTTATTTGAGAGCAGTTTCATTTTCTGGTTATATAGTGTTTACTCAAATTTGTGTAGAGGTGTGTGTGTATGTGTGTGGGGGTGTATGTGTGTGAAGGTTTTGAGTAACAGCTTAAGTGATATTAATAAAGCATATTTCTGGTCTCCAGAGGAAGGCAGATTCTCAGTGCAAAGTATGATATATTCCGGGAAGTAGGTTTATTTCTTAAATTGAATATGTTAAAATACATCCAGGGATCTTTAAGGGCACTGCCTTACTGGGAATCTTCTGGCTCTTAAAATTAACATTTGCACTGTCTTATTTTTAATTCTGAAGAGATAAATATTCTTTCTTTAAGTTCCACAGGCACAAGACTGTGCTTTTGAAATGCAGAAGTGTGCCTGTCCTAGGGGAATGGTTCTCAGGCTTTGATGAGCAAAAACATCACCTGGGGAGCTAGTTCACAATGCAGATTCCCACCGTGGCTTCTTCACACTCCAAATTTTGATTTGGTAGGTGAAAGATGGGGCCCAGTACTCTGCATTTAAATCAGCTTTGCAGGTGATTCTGTTTAGGTGGTGTGAAGTCATTCTGGAGAACATGGGTATACCATTTATCCACTGGGATCATATCTAGGCAAAAGCCCATCTACTGTATGCTGTGAAAGTATTTTGAAATCCATGATTTAAAGACTGCTATGCAAAGCATTAGTTTCATGATCTCACCAATGAATAAAGACTCATGAGGTCATATTACATGATGCTCAAGAATTTAGTCTCTGTAGTCAGACTGCCTAGGTTTTAATTTCTACTCTCTTGACTGCTGGAAGCTCTCTAAGCCTCAGCTTCCTCAGTTATGCCAAGGATAATAATAATTATTAATTATAATATCAATCTAATTAGGTTGTTGTGAGGATTAAGTGAAATAACATATATGAAATGCTTAGCACAGTGTCCAGCACAGAGCAAGTGTTTAATAAACTTTGGCTATTTTTTGGTAAAAACATAACAAAAATTACAGTAAATATGATTGCATCCTTTCCCTTTCTTCTTAGGTAACTGTGAGCACTTTGTAGTGTACCAAGTTAATCAGCACAGAATCCCCAGGAAACGGTTGGAGTTTTTAGTTGCTTTACAGTGGTCCCTTCAAACTGCCTATGTCACATTTCATCTTCAATCCAGTTAGTAGTGGCTTTGCCTCATTGGTTGCATCTCTAGGCTTCTTTCAATCCCTGCCATACAAACTGATTTCACATGGAGATGAGTATAGGGTGTATCTTCCTCTTCTAGGGAGTGCATACATTTTCTTTTGATGCCACTGTCATTTACTTGATAAGCTGGAACAGGTAATCTCTGATGAACAGGGTTAATGCAATTGACCTTCATGGTTTAGACAGAATGGCTGGCGTGGTCTCAGGTCCCTGATGCAGGGACAGGAAGATTCATAGGATGAATGGCTGCACCTTTTTCACAGACACTGAGCTTTTCGGCTTTGAGTCTCTGGTTGCCCAAGTATTTATCCAGGAAGCGGGTATAGATTTCCTTGAAAGTGAAAACTTGAGATTGGCCTGATTTAAGATGATGTTTCCCAGTGCTTTGCAAAATGCCAGCCTAGACTGGGGTTTTGATTTTCTTGCTGACTGAAATAAAGTTTTATCAGAATCATGAGAAATGATAAACAGACATTGCTATTTCTGTCACTCCTCCACTGATTCTCAAACTATCACCCACTGACATCTGAACGCTGTTCAACCCCCAGAGTTCTGATTTAATTGGCCATGCATTTGACTTTGGGAGACTGGAAGACTGGAAATTTGAAAAGCTCTTCAGGTGATTCTAATGTTCAGCCAAGCTTGAAAACCTCTCCTTTACAGATAAGTCTACACACTCTCATCTTCTGCTTTCTATAAGTGCATTCCCTGATGTATCAAATTTGTTTTCCCACATACTTGATGAATTTTTGAAAGTAAAGAGACTTTCAGAATTACCCTAGACCAGTGGTTGTCAAGCATGGTTGATTTTGTCCCTCATGGGATATCTCGCAATCTCTGGAGACATTTTTGACTGTCACAACTTGGGCAGTGTGTACTATTGGCATCTAGGGGATAGGGGTCAGGGAGAGGGCTAAACATCTTACAAAGCACAGGACGCTCTTCCCCCCAGCCCCCAACAGAGGAGTATCCTGCCCAAGACGTTAACAGCGTCAACATTGAGAAACTGAAAGTTGCTCAGTCCTCTCGGACTCTTTGCGACCCCATGGACTGTACAGTCCATGGAATTCTCCAGGCCAGAATATTGGAGTGGGTAGCCTTTCTCTTCTCCAGGGGATCTTCCCAACCCAGGGATGGAACCCAGGTCTCTCACATTGCAGGCGGATTCTTTTCCATTTGAGCCACAAGGAAAGCCCAACAATACTGGAGTGGGTAGCCTATCCCTTCTCCAGCGGATCTTCCTGACACAGGAGTCTAACTGGGGTCTCCTGCACTGCAGTTGAATTCTTTACCAACTGAGCCATCAGGGAAACCCTGCCTTAAACTTGATCCCTCTCATTTCACAAATGGGAAGATAAGAGATGATATTTTGATTTGCACAAGGATTCCTGCATAATTATTGGCAGAATCAAATTCCTAACAATTGCAGCTTTACAGTGGAACCCTGCCTTTATGCCTCCCCCTCCCTTTTAACCTACTGCCCTAGGGAAATTTGTTATTCATCTTGTTTCCTTTTCCTTCTCAAATATCCTCGGGCTCTCAGTGGTGGTGACAGGTTTCCTGTATTTTAGTATTTCAAATTTCTTACATTAAAACCTAAGATAAATTGCTTAGGCTCAATAAACATCTTTCTTTTTTCCCCTGTAGGAGTGCATAACAACAACTTGGTGCTGAGCCTGGGTTGCTTTGTTCTGAAAAGCAGCTTTGGTTAGGAGTTACATAAATCCATGATTAATTTTAAAAATGGCCAAATGAGGTAATTGTCACTCCATAAATCTGGTTTGGTAAGCAAAATGTTTCTAACTTAGACACCCACAAGATGAAATTACACAGCGGCTTCGTGATGATGAGAAGGGTGATGCGGTCTCCCCAGGCCTCCTTCAATACAGGGTGCGTGTGCACGTGCCTGCAAACGTGACTGGCGTGCCTCTGGGCATGTGACTGAACGTGATTGTGTGCGTGCTCATGCACGTGACTGCGCTCCAGTGTGCAGGAGCGTTGCGTGATGCCGAGGCGCTGCAGCGTCTTAGCTCCAGAACCGCATGAAGAGAGTTTAAGGAAGCGGACACGGGCTTTGATTTCGGGACCTGTGAGTACATCTCCCTTAATCCGCATATTCCCTCAATCGCTTGCCCCTCCCACCCCAATCTTTCCCTCAGCTAAATAATTAACTGTGATTATTTTTGGAAGGTTGGATTTGGGATTATTCGTGTGTAAGGTGTGTTTCTTTTTTGCGTCTTTATTCTCTACCTTTTCTGTGAACGCGTTTTTGTAATAAAAATGAAACCTTTTAATCAAATATAACTTCAGAATCGCCTGAGAGCTTCTGAACAAAACCCTGGGGCGCCTCCACAGAGTCTGCGATTGGGTCGGTTTGGGGTGGGGTGGGGGGAAAGGATGACTGAGTTTCCCTCAGAGATTCTTCTCTGTGGTTAGAATGATGACTCTAGGTCTGGGAGAGTGGTTCTCAGCTTTGTCTGCAAAGCTGCAGAAAGACACTGATGCCTGCCTCGGTGCACCTGCAGAGGGGTGTTTTTTATTTTTTAAAAATTTTATCTTTTGGATCCACCACGTGGTATGTGGGGTCTTAGTTCCCCCACCAGGGATGGAATCCCCTGTTCCCTGCATTGGAAGCAGAACCGTCAGGAAGTCTGAACTGCCTGGGGAAGTCCCCTGCAGAGGTT
The DNA here is from genome assembly GCA_024291935.2 of Okapia johnstoni. Taxonomy (NCBI): domain Eukaryota; kingdom Metazoa; phylum Chordata; class Mammalia; order Artiodactyla; family Giraffidae; genus Okapia; species Okapia johnstoni. Next base: position 75,437,211 of record CM044306.1, on the reverse strand, counting down.
CTGACTGAGTTAGTCTGGAGTTGGGCCTGAGCTTTGGAAGTATTAAGTGTGCCCCAGGTGATAGAGAGTGTTATACAGAGGGAAGTTAAATCAGAAAGAGAAAAACAAATCCAATATATTAATGTATATATGTGGAATCTGAAAAAATTGATACAGATGTCTTAAATTAAGCAGAAATAGAGACACAGACAAAGAGAACAAAGATATGGATACCGAGGGCAGAAAGGGGGGATGGGATGAATTGAGAGATTGCGGTTGACATATATACCCTATTGATACTATGTATAGAATAGATAACTAATGAGACCCTACTATATAGCCCAGGGAATTCTACTCAACGCTCTGTGGAGACCACAATGGGAAGGAAATCCAAAAAAAGATACATGTATAGCTGATTCACTAACGCAACATTGTAAATGCCCCCCCCCCCGCCCCCCCGCCCCGATAAAAAAGAGGTCCCCAGTTGATTCAGGAATCAGAATGGCTGCCTGGTATCCCTGAGGATTTTTTTTGGCGGGAGAGGTGTCTTGTTTTTGCTCTCTTACCAAGCTTCCCCTGTCAACCGAGAGTTGATACTGTTCTAAACTTTGAGCACAGCCGATCACAGGACTGGAAACAAGAGTCCATCCCTTTTGGGGGGAGCAGTTAACAATGTTATGGAGACACTAATTATAAGGATAGGTTGTATTTATAATTGTTGAGGAAAGGATGAGCTTGAAGGAGATTTTACTTATTATGACTGATTTACCTTCATAAACTACCCTAAGTAGATTCATAATAAGTAAGGAGCTGCCTCTGGGGTGTAAACAACCCTATGCAGTAGGTGCTAATACATGATTTTAGTCTCCAGTTACTTTTGCCTTTCTTTCCTTTTCCTCCTCCCTGTCCCCCACACTTTTTTTTTTTTTTTTTACATAAAGGAAGTCCTTCTTCCACTTGTATCTTAACAGACTCCTCTGTGTTGGTATTGAGGTTGAATTCTGGACTTTCCTTTGTTAGAGCAGCCATGCAGCGTTTTAGGCTTATTAAAGACGTGGAACACTCCCTGTGCCACGACAGAGGGCCTTTCTGGCGCTGCTGAGTTCTCCACTGTGAGGGGTGCTGGGAGGGTCTAGAGCTGGGTTGACAGAGAGGGGCTCGTAGCAGCGGGCAGGCCCCTGTGGGCCTCAAAAGCCATCCAGCCCCAGCCGGCTCTGGCTTCCTGCTTCTCCGCAGGAGCCACTTGGGAGCAGTGTGGCCATGCCTATGAGGGAGGCTCAGGGTACCTTCCCGGAACTGACCAGCACAGCCCGGAGCCTGGAGCCCGTGGCTGATGACAAGTTAAATATTTCACAGAGTATAAATCTTTCAACTTGCAAATGCTCCTTTGGTGAGAAATCGGACAGTGGGTAAGGAGTGGGCAGAATCCTTGCCGCAGTGAACAAAAGTGAAGATGGGAACCCTGGCCTTTGTTCTGTGATTGGATAGTACAAAATTTGTGGAAAAGAGGATTCTCCCCTTATGGTGGGTCCTGGATGGGCTTCTGAATGGGAGGCGCTGATGCTGATCTTTATCTCACTGACAAAAGAGACAGAGAAAGAAACTGTCACTGGCCTGATATGATAGCCACCACGCAACAGCTTCAGGTTGTCAGCTCTGCTGACGCAAGTCAAACAGAGGAACATGTGACTCAGGCCCTTTCTAATCTTGCTTTCATAAGAAACAGTATGAACTTTTCAATCTTATACGTTTGTTCTGGGTCTTTGGATTAGATTCTTTACAGTGGATGTGTCTTGCCACCAAGGAGCTCACATTTAAAGTATTGTCTTACAAAATTATTGTGAAGTGTCTGTGAGTGTGTGATTAACATTGTATTTCTGTTTTTTGGATTGCTGTTTTTTGTCTTGCTTCCAGGATCTGTTTAGAAAGAGAGAGAAGGAAGGAGTTGAGGCTGAGGGGTGGAGGACAAGGGAGCATATGAGCAGAGGTGCAGGCACAAGAGAAAAGTGGGCTGACTAGAGGGTTCCTCAGATTGCCAAGGTCACAGGGCAAGAGGAATTGAAGTGTGAACCTCTGAACTTGATTTGTTGGTTGGCTGTGAGCTCTCTCATTGCAGTCATCAGTTCCTTGCTGAGAATAAACCCAACTCTGGGAGGAGAGCAGGGGGAGGAGTTGTCAGATGGGAGAACAAACAGATGCCACTGACAGCTTTTTGGCTTCTCTCTAAAAGTCCGGAGAGGTAAAGACCACCTGTCTGCCAGCTCTAGTGGTGTGCACCTGGGGTGGATTTCCGAGGCTGTGAGGTGCACTCCGAAGAGGGGACTCCTAGAGATCTGGTGCTAATGGCCAGCCAGGACCAAGCACACAAACTTGCCTGTCTTTCCTGCTGCTTTTCCCTCTGGAGGTCAGGACTAGCCAGTTCCTGCTGGGCCAAATGAGATATTTCCTTCTTGACTGCTTTGGGAGCTTCTCACACCCAGGATAGAAGGGGCTGCCATTGCTTTTGGGGGTGATCTGGTGTCTCTCTTCTTTCTGGAATTCTGGGAGATCCTAGATTCCCTGGAGCCAAATGGAGATTTTTAGGTATCTTCTATCTGAATTTAGCCTAAAAGTCAGCAAGCCATCATCACAGCTATTTTTATAGTTACATCCTCAGTGGCCCATGGAAGTAAACAAACTTAGACTCTATGACTAGCAAGTCAAAAGTCAACCAGACACCAGAACTGTAAAAAAGTTTCATCATAGAGGCAAGATTCAGGGCTGCCATGTCAAAGTTTTAGGGGCTATGCAAAACAATGAAATAGGAGCTCGTCCTGGGAACATACAAATAGCCTATTGTATATTAGAATAGCCTATTGTACATTATGGAGGAGCCTCTGTAGCCTGTGTTCTTTTTATAGACCCCTCCCCATTTAGAGGCTTTTGGGGGGATACTCCAGGGTATTGACTCTCATAGATTTTTCTTACTTGGATTGGTAGGCATGAGAGTAAATTCCTCCTCTTCATTTAGATTAATTGTACCAACAAATTAATTGTGAGACCATAAGACTGAGATAACTAGCTCTCCAGCAAGGTGCTGAGTGAAATGAAGGACTGCCTGTATTCTAATTGCTTTAAATAGCAATGTTGAGTCTTCATGTAGGGTTCCTAGTTGTAGGTTTGGACCAAGTTCCTCTTGAAAGGAAGTTGAGAAATCTACAATCCCTAGGTAGAACAACAAACAAAACATTCCCTGCCCTCTGACAGTCATTAAAAACAAAACAAAACAAAACTAACAGAACTGAAGTAGGATTACCTCACTTTGTAGGAGGATGTTTTAAGGACCATTTCTCTAATTACCAGCTGAGCTACTAGGGAAGCAGGAGAAGGGGATGACAGGGGATGAGATGGTTGGATGGTATCACCAGCTCTATGGACGTGAGTTTGAGCAAGCTCCTTGAGTTCGTGATGGACAGGGCAGCCTGGCATGCCACAGTTCATGGGGTCACAAAGAGTCAGACATGACTGAGTGACTAAACTGACTACTGACTCTCTAATTACTTTGCAAACTAAAGACAGTGTCACCTAGTGTTTGGGTAACAAGATCTGGAGTGGTGCTGTCTCTGAATGACCAGACTCAATGACAGGGTGGCTTGAAGGTGAGTGTAGGGAAGTGGACCAGTGGACCAGAAGAACTTGCTCTAGTTCTGGCACCAGTAAGTCCCATGACTTGAACCAGTTCCATCATTTTTCTTCAGCTTGTCTAACTGATTTAGTTTGAGATGGCAGTAAGACTGCCTCCTGGGCTCACCTCGATGGTCGTAAATGTTGTTGGGGGACATGTCAGATAATGGAGGTCAACCTATAACTCTTATTTTGTGTGACTCATTTGTTTATAACAGACACTTGGTTCACACTTCCTCACTTCCTACATGCCAGGTACTGTGTTTTGTTGTTGTTCACTTGCTAAGTTGTGTCTGACTCTTTGTGACCTCATGAACTGCAGCACACCAGGCTTGCCTGTCCTTCACTATATCCTGGGGTTTGCTCAAACTCATGTTCATTTAGTCAGTAATGCCATCCAACCATCTCATTTTCTGTTGCCCTCTTCTCCTCCTGCCCTCAGTCTTTCCCAGCATCAGGGTCTTTTCCAGTGAGTCAGCTCTTGGCATCAGGTGGCCAAAGAATTGGAGCTTCCGTTTCAGCATCAGTCCTTCCAGTGAATATTCAGGGTTGATTTCCTTTGGGATTGACTGGTCAGATCTCCTTGCTGTCCAAGGGACTCTCAAGAGTCTTCTCCAGCACCACAATTTGAAAGCATCAATTCTTCAGTGCTCAGCCTTCTTTATGGTCCAAGTCATACATGACTACTGGAAAAACCATAGCTTTGACTATATGGGCCTTCGTTGGCAAAGTGATGTCTCTGCTTTTTAATATGCTATCTAGGTTTGTCATAGCTTTTCTTTCAAGGAGCAAGCTTCTTTTAATTCATGACTGCAGTCACCATCCACAGTGATTTTGGAGCCCAAGAAAATAAAATCTGCCACTCTTTCAACTTTTTCCCCTTGTACTTGCCATGAAGTGACGGGACCAGATGCCATGATTTTAGTTTTTTGAATGTTGAGTTTTAAGCCAACTTTTTCACTCTCCTCTCTCACCATCATCAAGAGACTCTTTAGTTCTTCTTCACTTTTCTGCCATTAGAGTAGTATCATCTGCATATCTGAGGTTGTTGATGACTCAGTTCTTATAACAATACCGTAAGGGAGATACTATTCTTAGCTTAATTTTGCAGATGAAGAAACAAGTGCACATGGAAGTTGACTTGTTCAAGGTCACCCACAAGTGTGGGCTATGTGGCAGAGTCAGGCTTGAACCCAGGTGGTCTGAACCTATATTTTGTGTTTTTAACAACTATGCTATGGTCCTTCTCCATCTGACCTCCTCCAAAGTATAATCAGTTTTGATATGTCTCATATGTCTCTTTTTCAGGGTGTGGGGAGATGTTATGAATGAAAAGGTGGTATGCTGGGAGCCTAACGGAGGCTTGAACTAGACCTCAGTTGTAAGGCTGTGGCTTTCAGATTTCAGAGTCCTGCCTGAGGAAGATCTGGAGAGTTTTGAGAGCTTCTGATGTTTTCTTCTCATTATATGTTCCTGATGTACTACTTTTCCCCTTCTATATAAATGATATTAAATCCCAATGTTATTATTTTGTAAATTATAAAATTACTGCGCAGTAATTTTTAGCATCCATTTGTATCATCAATATCTTTATGTGACTTGTTGTTCGGTTCTCATCTTAATGATAGCAATTGTTGCATGCCTTTCAATGTCCAGCAGAATGTAGAAATCAGCACACATCACAAATCTGTGACTTTGTTTTTATTAATGGTTTCTTTTTACAATGACATGTGTTCAGTGAGAAGCAAGTAGATAATACCAAAATACCAAAAGAAGAAAGATAACATCATCCAGAATCATATCATTCTGTGATAGCTATACCAAAGAGATATCTATAGAGTTTTGCTCGTGAAAGACTATATTTAAGAATTTTATACCCAGCCAGCTTGTCTTTCATGTGTGAAAACAATTATGTTTTCTGACAGGCAAAGCTTCAAAATTATCTGTGATAGTGGTTCTCTTGGGTAAGGTTTTACTTGTCTCTTTTGAAAAGAGTGCATGAAGATAAATTCCAAGTGACCAAGAGATGGTTGATGGTGCAGTGAATGATCAAAAAAGGAAAACTAGAGTATGAAAAAGGCTGGGGCAAACACTTAAACCAGTGAGTGTACATCTGCATCTGTTTGTATATCTAGTTTTAAATAATTATTAAAGATTACATATAAAATCTATAATTGGATTTCTGTTTACAAGCTGAAAGTAAATCTAAAAAATCATTCTTAGAAGATATATAATACAATAGTCATTATGTGGTAATCTGTTCTGTACCTTCAGATTGTATCATCAAAATCTGAAAAGGGAATTCTGGGAATAGGTAGGGGAGAAGGAATGAGAGGTAACAGAATGAGAAAAAGTGGGAGAAATTCAAGGTATTTGACTGGGATAATGTTAATCATGTGTATTTGGGTTTTTTTTATAGCCTGAGAAATGAAATGTTATACAAATATTTTGAGAAAATGTAAATTAGTAAAGTTTATCATTTTACATAATACTTGTCTTTCAAAAATTTACCTAAGTAACTTCATGGCATTTTAGGTAGTTATACAATTTGTGCATGTTTTTGTTTTTGAACCCAGATCTCTCTGAGCTTGTTCTGCTGCAAGCCCAGTTCACTGTGTGTTTCTCTAAGTAGCCTCTAGATAGAGAAGCATATTGTTCTGTCTGCTTACGTCTGGGGTCTGACTGCCCAACTGGTACTAGAGATTAAAAGACAATTTTTTCTCTGAAAGTTATAGACATCACGTTGAAGCTAGAAGTCTTCACGTGAGTACGTGTCACTTCAAGGAAGTAAAGTAAACAGATTGGAATTTATCAAAAGATGTTCTCTAATTCTGATTAAATTTATACTTAATACTTCTTGAATATTGCTTTCTTATAACTTGGGGGTCACTGGTACTGATACAGCTTCCTTTAGAAATGTTGATGTTGCAGTGTGTGTGTGTGTGTGTGTGTGTGTGTGTGTGTGTGTTGCAGGGAGGCCCAGGAAGCGTTCATGAATCAGATGTTCAGATGAGGACAGATAGGAATTCCTCCACTAGTAGGCTTGTTGCAGGAAGGCTAATCAACACTTCAGCAAGAAAGTTAGCAGCCTTCCTCCCACCTTGACTGCTGCTTCTCCTGGTGGTGGCAAGGTTGTCAAGCCTCATTACTGGAAAGTTCATCCTGTTAGAGTCCCATTTAAAGCAGGAGGATGGGTTAGGAAATAGCTCAGACTCTGTGACCATTCTGACATAGGCAGTGACATGCTAAGTGTTGATCAGGGAGTTTTATTTATAGTTTTGTTAGAAAATGTGAAAATTAATAACTGATTAAATAAGGAACCACATGTGCATGCTACTGGATTAGATTTAGTGTATTTGCTAAGTTGCTTCTGTTGTGTCTGACTCTTTGTGATCCTATGGATTGTAGCCTGCAAGGCTCCTCTGTCCATGGGATTCTCCAGGCAAGAATACTGGAGTGGGTTGCCATTTCCTTCTCCAGAGGATCTTCCCAACCCAAGGCTTGAACCCGCATCTTTTAGGTCTTCTGCATTGGCAGGCAGGTTCTTTACCATTAGCACCACCTGAGAAGCCCTTTAGCATATTTAATCTTGGCTTTACTGAAGTGATGTTGGCATGAGTTTTAGGGTCAGAACAGAAGAAACAATACCAGTGATGGGCACAGGCTTGAAATATAATGTATTATATATACTAGCTAGGTTATATCCTGTATGTCTAGGAAGGATAGCAGGCCTGGGTGTGGGTGAGTCCTGCCTGCTTTTACTGCACTCAGGAGGCCGGGCATATGGCTGAAGTGGAATCCAGGCAGTGTTCAGAGGCTGATGTTACGAATACTCAGCAGGGGATGCAGAATTCCTAGGGAATCAGGAAGGGATTTCACTTTCTTCTTTGCAACAACAACAGCCTGCACAGCCCTGAGATCACCTACACACGGGTGGAGGGCACTGTCCCCTGCCAACAGCTTTTGGCCATGGGTCAGCTTCAACTTGGATTGATAGGTGTTGAATCTAATAACTTCTTAATAGCTTTTTATTAAATGACTTGCCCTCTTCTGATACCTTGCTTGGCTCCTGGCCCTGCCTTAGCAGGACAGTCTGCTATTCAGGTCCGGGTTCCTTCTCCAGTCTGACCTGTCTTCCTAATGTCCTGACATCCCCTGAGCCTTGGGTTGGTGTTTCTGGTTCCAGGCCATCTCTCTGTGACACCCATAGCTGCCTGGCACGAGTGGTGAGGGTGTAGTGAGTCCTTATCAGCGTGTGTTCTCCAGACCTGCTGTACTGTACAGAAAGCTGACACAAGGCTCCTGTCAGTAGAGGGGGCCTTGTCCTTCTCTGTTGAACTCTTATGGCTTTTTCACATAGTGTGCTGGTTGAGAGTCATTTCAGGAGATAGACTGTCTGGGTCCAAACCTTGCCTCTATCACTAGTAAACAGTGAGACCTCTCTATGCTTCAGCTTCTTGTTTATTGGTATAATAATAATACCTAGCTTTAGAGTAGTGGTGATTAGGTGAGTTAATACATGAAAACCACTGGAACGGTACTGAATGAGTAGAAAATGATTAAGGAACATTAGCCATTGTCATCCTCTTTCAAGACTCGACTCCTGATCTTGCTTCTTTTCTGGGTTTCCTCAGCCCTCTGCTCATGCGTCTGTTATAGCATTTATCATGTTATAATTTGTAATTATGTATGTGTCCATTTTTCTCTCCTGCAAGCCTGTGATTACTGAAGTGCAACACACTGCTCAGCATTTACCGTAGTCCTTGACAGAGTATCTGATGTGCAAAAGAGATGAACAAGAGATTTCTGAACAAATGGATAGATCCAGAGTAGAAATTGGTAGAATTCACCAGTGTCCAGTTTTCCTCTTTTTCCAGAGGAGAAAACATTTCCCAGCTGCCTGTGCCTCTAGAGGAATCTTGAAAATGAGTTCTGCACAATCTTCCATGAGCCAACTCAACTGCTTCCATCCAGTTGGTTGAAAGACAGTAGACTTGGAGGATAGAAAGAGCCTAGATCCCTGAGCCATCACTTGGAAAAGAGGGACCTGGACATTTGAAATTGTGTCTGGCTTCTGAAATCTGATCCTGTTTGTTATAGCAGCTGGTGTACTTACCTGCTGATAAAACAGGGATCTGGGTATGACAAAAATGTTCTTGTAGACCTCATGGCATACCTCCTGAGCCCAGAACAGCATTTTGAACCAGCCCGTATATGAAAAGCAGAAATGTACTGCAGCAGCTGAACTCTTGGAAATATTGGGAGGGATGGAATGGGGGGGAAGGATCAAGTGTGGGGGGGTCATCCTGCCCACAGTGTCCTCAGCAAGGGGCCAGTTTGGAGTCAGATGTGGATTTCTCTGAACTTCTGGTTCTCTGTAACCTTCCCTTCTTCAATTGTTAGCAGCCGCTGAATATGATTCTCCTCTTCCTGGAAAGTTACTTAGAGAAAAAGCTGACTTTCCTTTGACTACACAAAGCATCATCCTTGGAAACAATTACAGTTCTTTTTAGAGTTTTGATTCTTTCATAGGTATCTATTGTCCTAATAAGTGGAACTGCTTGGAACACAAAAGCATTTATTTCCTCTTTTAGCTAATTTAATTTTTATAGCCCCAGTGAAAAAATACTTTATGTTTTTACTTGTCTAATGCGATTTTAAGATAGTTTATTCTTGGATTCAATTTTGTTTTCATTTTCTAGAAAATCAATTTAATTCACAGAAGGTTCATTCATTTAATGGCTTTCCTTGCACATGGTTAATGCTTAAGCATTTGATCAGATATTCCTCTTAGCAGTATCGTCACGAGGCTCAACCAGAGAAGGTGTTAGATGGGGAAAGCGTGTACATTTGGCAAAGCCTCTTTCATCCTGACTGATTGACATGGCAAATAAGTCTGAATCGGTGAAGTTGAACTGCAGAGTGTTTCTCAAAGAGTTCCTGTGTAATTTCAAGTTGTTCCAACTAAATTTTCACCAGTGAGGCTAATGAAGACTTTTAGGTTATTTCCTTCTACCTTTCTGGTATTTGGTATGTATTTCTATACCTATCTTGTGAAATTCTCTTGGGTTCCTGAAAACTTTTTGCCCTTAAGTCTTAAACATTCCCTTTACACCTTTGCTTATTGTGTTATGTAGCAGCAGCAGCAGCAGTAGGACTGTTAATAAAAATAAATGTTAGGCTGGTCCATGTCTGTATAATTATAATTTCAGAATTAAAGGCTTTCACTTTTAAAGTTGGGTGGCAGTTCACCATTGGGAAGAAGTTTCTTAATTTCTTTCTTGGGCATGTTATGAATACTGTAACTAGAGGATTTATGATCAGATTGTACATATTTTTTGTTAATTTTTAGAAAGGAAAAGTGGCTTTTATGAAGATGTCAGTCCTTTGCTGGAAAGTCAGTTCAGCAATGACTACAGCAGAAGACTTGGCTTTTTAGTGTCAGACTCTTCAGGTTGAGGGCACTGCTGTGATACAGCACAGAGCAGGCATATTCTAGAAGGCCATGATTTCTCTGAAGTGAACTTTAATGTTTGAAGAATGTATCTGACCCTGCAGGACAGTAAATGATGATCAGGTACAATGGAGCATGCCACTCTTGATCTTTTCTTCTTTGTTAACAGTGTTTACTTCAGACTGGTTCTTAGTTGCCCATGGTGAAAAATATAAACCTTGAGAAACTTTATGGTGGGCTCATAGATTATCTAAGAGATGTTTTATTAGTAGAGTAACAACATAATTTGTCCTTAAAACTTGGACACTTTTGAGAGTGAAAAGACGTGTTATTAATAGTTAAAAATTATGCCAATGATACAGGTAAATGGAGGCTTTTTCAATCAGTTAACCTCTGTCTCCCTCTCTCTCTCTCTCTCTCTCTCTCACTCACACACACACACCCATGTGTGTGCTGAATGCAGAGACTTTAAGACACTAGTGGAGGGCAGAGATACATAATAGAATTATCCTGGGTCTCAATGGAATTATCCCAGAACCCCTGGCTTCGTAACTATCTGCTAGTTAGGAGCATCCATTTTGGGGTCTTTAGTGCACACAAAATAAAATGGTATTGTATTAGTCCCTGAGATTTTGGCATTTCTTATAGCAGCTACTCTTATCATATGCTCAGTTGCTCAGTCATGTCGGATTCTTGTGACCCCATGGACTGCAGCCTGCCAAACTCTTCTGTCCATGGGATTTCCCAGGCAAGAATACTGGAGTGATTTGCCATTTCCTTGTCCAGGGGATCTTCCTGACCCAGGGATCGAACCTACATTTCCTATGTCTTCTGCATTGCAGGTGGATCCTTTACCACTGAGCCATCTGGGAAACCCAGCATTATCATAGCTAATGCTGAACACTTTATTTCAATGCAGTGAACTACTATTGAGACTCTACTGTCTTTCCATTGGGGATACAAAAATATATAAGATCTGGTCACGGTTCTCAAGGAGCTTGGAGTCTGGGAGAAGTACAGATGTATATATTTAATGGTACTTAATATTTATGAATAGAAGGAGATGAATTTAATTTTGAACATGCTGATTTGAATGTCTCTAAAGTATTTGAATGGCATTACCCCATATGTAGACAGAGAAACTAAAGCTGGGAAGAGATCTGGTATCAAAGGTAAATTGACTGAATTTGCCATTTGCAGAGGTCCCTCTGGAAAGTAAGAGAGCCTTCATCCGTTTTCCTGAAGATGCTTTTCGATGTAGCTCTCCTGGGCCCTCTGAGAGCTCAGTCTGCCACTGGTGTCTGAGCTCTCATCTCTTGGATGTTGGCCGCATATTGAGAAAACAAAGGAAAAAGGAACATCCCATGTCTCTAGATCTCTGATGTAGTTTACAAGTTACTCCTCTGTATGTGAGCTACTCTGATATTGGCCCTGAGGCATTGGCAGGAGCGTTCTTGTGCCCATTCCATGTCCCAAGGCCTTACCCCTCAGCGAGTAGGAGGGATGTCTTCTTAATTGGAAAAACTCAATTCTGAAAGGATTCATCCTCTCCTTGGCATAACCATGGGACCTTGGAGCTCTCCTAAAGATTTTTTTGTTGCTTCTGGGGTCCCCTGAGAGTGTCTCATTTGAGCTCAGGCCTCACTTATTCTGCCACTAGGACCTCACTGTGCTGGTAGATCACTCCCTGCCACATCCAGATTGACAGGGTTGCCCCCAGGGAGAGTGGAAGGACTGATGTGGACTCACCCTCGTCTACTGCCCTCATTCCTTCTATCTAACCCATGCTCCCAAACTCCAGCGAAGAAGCACCTACATGCACCCAAGGCCTGCATGTAGAGAATTGGAGGGACAGGTGTTCCCCACAACACTGGATGTGTTCAGATCTCAGTTATGGACCTACCAGTTTACTATTGTATGTACACACTCCTGTGTGCATGCTCAGTCACTGAGTTGTGTCTGAGTCTTTTTGACCCTGTGGACTGTAATCTATCAGGCTTCTCTGTCCATTTAATTTCCCAGGCAAGAATACTGGAATGGGTTGCCATTTCCTTTTCCAGGGGATCCACCCAACCCAGGGATTGAACTTGTGTCTCCTGAATCTCCTGCATTCCAGGTGGATTCTTTACCACTGAGTTGCCAGGAAAGCCCAGTATACACACACACGTGCACACAAGTGTACACGTTGCAGGACTCAGATAAATGAACCTGTTCCAGCTGTCCATTTTTGATAAATTGGAATATGGAATCCTGGATTTTTTGACTCTGAGTCTGGTGTTCTTCCCTCTGCCTCATCCTGGTTTAGAGGAAAAGTTCTATGAAAAAGTTGGTCAAATCGGCAGAACCATCTGCTAGAAGCTTGAATCAGCGCCACAGTGGAAATTCTGCTTTCTGCCTCATTCTCCAGGGCTTAGGGAGGCTGCCATGCCCGGCACTGGGAACCGTTTGGAAAGTTGGGTGAATAACAGGGGCTTTGTCATGGGAGCTCCCTGAAGTCTTCCGCTAGTGTGAGCGGTGTCAGTGTTTTCATTATTTTGGCTTGTGGTTTGTAACTTGTCATAAGAATTAGTTCCGGCTTAATTGAGGGCCTCATGTTGAAGTAAGAAGAGGAAGTGTTGTGGCCTCTCAAAATGCCTTTTATAAGATCCCAACACTTTGGTTCTCAGCAGATACAGCTGGGAACAGTAGCACGTGGGAAGGAACGAGCCACCAAATGTTCCGAGTCCAGTGCGCTCTTGGCCTCTGAGTGTGGCACTTGCATAAAGATTTTTGGGAAGTAGGAACAGACACATTTTTCTTGTCTTTCTTTCTTTTTAAACTGCCTGAAAGCAAGAGGCGCTCTGGCTAGCATGATATACATCATCCCCACCTCCCTTGGAAACAGGCATCTAGTCCTCAAGGTGATTCTCAGCTCTGCTCTGGACCTTTGAAAAGTTTGTTTTATCACATCATACCAACTTTGTGTCTATTTTCTCTTTTCTGTGCTAATTGGAGGCACCAATTCATACTCAAGTGTTAACAGATTAAAGTGTGATAGAGTATGATAAAGTTCCCTGAAAACATTCTCACATATTTTCAGGGACTTTCATTATCTCAATGAAGAATCCTCCGTTTCTTCCGGTTTCCTGGGTAGAATCTCTAGCTTTAGTGAGCAGATGAATCATCTGGAGAGATTGTGATGTGAAGATTCCTTGGCCTGCTCCCAGAGATTCTGGCCTTATATGTAGGTGAGGCTTTTTATGATGCCATGGTTCCACATGAGCAGTAATAAATATCACAGATCTTTCTCAATACCCTCCCACCATGCCTGAAAGTCTCCTCATTAATTTCTGCAACAAACATGCATTGGGTACTTGCTGTTTGGAAGACACTAGACTTAGGCCAGGAGCCGTGGCCTCCCCGAGCTTATACTCGATTCTAGTGGAAGAATCGAGACATACACACAATAACAATAGAAGGCGGTATAGGCATGAGGGAGCTGGTTAATAAGAGCCGGGGTGAAGGAAAACTCTAGGGAGGTGCTACTCAGAGTGGACCAGCAGCCTCAGCATTACCTGGAAGCTAGTTAGAAATGTACATTCCCAGCTCCCACTCCAGAGCCTTCTGCCTCTGAAAGCGAAAGTCGCTCAGTCATGTCCAGCTCTTTGCGGCCTCATGACTATACAGTCCATGGAATTCTCCAGGCCAGAATACTGGAGTGGGTAGCCATTCCCTTCTCCAGGGGATCTTTCCAACCCAGAGATTGAACCCAGGTCTCCTGCATTGCAGGCGGATTCTTTACCAGCTGAGCCACAAGGGAAGCCCAAGAATACTGGAATGGGTAGCCTATCCCTTCTCCAGCGGACCTCCCCTACCCAGGGATCAAACTAGGGTCTCCTGTATTGCAGGTAGATTCTTTACCAACTAAGCTATTGCCTCTGGGAGTCAGTTAATCTGTGAGCACTTTTGTCCTTTGCATGTAGCCTAGGTTCTCTCTCTCTCTGCCCTGGGCACTGATAGGGCTTGGCTTAGTGGTAGCGGTAGTAGAAAGAAGAACTGGAACATGACATTTGCCCATAATTTTACCATCCAGAAATGGCTGCTTGTGTTAGTGTATATTTTTTCAGACTTATTTCCATGCAATGTGGACATACATAATGAAAAAAGTATATTAACAGAAATTTATTATACTTAATACTAGGCTTCCCTGGTGGCTCAGATGATAAAGCGTCTGCTCCAATGCAAGAGACCTGGGTTCAATCCCTGGTTTGGGAGGATCCTCTGGAGGAGGAAATGGCAACCCACTCCAGTGCTCTTGCCTGGAAAATCCCATGGACGGAGGAGCATGGTGGGCTACAGTCCATGGGGTCACAAAGAATCGGACACGACTGAGCGACTTCTCTAATACTAGCTTTAAATTCTCTTTTCCCCTACTTAACTGAGATGGTGGACTATTTTTCCATGTAAGTAAAAATATTTTCACCACATTAATTTTAATAACAGTATAACACTTCTTTGTAGGGATATACAATAGATCATTTAACTATTCCTTATAGTGCAAGTTTTTCCAAATTTTTGGAATTACTAGGTGTCTTTTAGAAGAATGTCTTTGTATATACGCCTCTGTGCATATCTGAAATAACTTTACTGAGCTTAATTAAATAGGTTCTTTTTTTGCATTGTGTTCTTCAGATGTAATTCACAGAACATTTATGTCAGAGGGACTGGTATAAGAGATGAAGCTTCCCATTTAATCAGTGCTGTTAATAACACCTCCAGTCTTTCATTTGATAATCAAGAGAACATGAAGATAGAACCAGTTGTGCTGAAGTATTTTTATTTTGCTTAATTAATGAACTTAAGGACATTGGTGAAGGACCCTATCAATTATCACAGGACAAAAAATGCTCTAGCAAATATAAGTGATAAGATAGGACCCTTGTGTGTATTTCTCAGATTGTTGCTCAAACACACCTTAGATCTTTGGAAACTGAAGTGAGTTTCTAAAGTAAGTGGAAGATCAGCTTGTACAACTCTGATTTTAATAGAAATCTATCCACAGTATCAGCAGATTCATTAAGAAGTCTGCTGGTGGTGATGTTAAGAAGGCTGGCAGATTTTCAACTCAGATTGACACTATTCAAGACAGAGGCATAACTGATGTTTATTCAAGAATCCTAAGACATGTCACAGATTCTGTGGAGAACATCTGATATCTGTAGAGAGCTCGAAGTAAAGTCCTGGGAAAAATATGTTCCAGACGGTTACAGATGTTCTCATATCAAATCATATTTCTCCAAGAAGTTATGTACCATATTCAGCTGATGGCACAGCCAATGTGAAGGGACAGTTTAAGGTTTTCTTCCTGTTAAAAATAATTGATTCTATCAGTGTTATGAATAGTGTTAGTCACATATTTTGAGTCTTGCAATGGTCGATTTAGAAGGTGTCTGAACCTCCAGTTAATCCAGCAACAAATTCAGTCACTTGAGTCCACTTGGAACAATTTGCATGCTGAAGCTTGTAGAAACTCCAAGAATATTAACTGAATGTTTTACCAAATTAAGTACATTTTATAGGTCCTCAGGTATCACACCAGGGCATACATGATCATTTCAGATGTTGGCTTTGTGGCATTAGACATGGTGGAGGGTTAAAAGGAGGGCTTTAAGAAGTGTTGAAAGGGCTTTGTCATTCCCTTGTGGGAACTAATGGAAATGTAGGAGAACATATTCCCACACTGAAGATTGCTGTAAACACCAAGCCAACAGCAAGGAGACTGTCATGGAGGCTTGAAGCTCTATATACAGCTCATTATTTCCAAACATGTTTAGCTTGCATTGTCTGCATAAAAATTTGACTTGAAAATACCACAGTTCAGAATATGGCTTCTAAAACCATCACAATAAGACAGTATCAAGAAGATGGAAGGATTTTAAAATATTTTATAAATAAAAGGAACTCTCAGAACCAAATATGGAATATTGACATTTTTCTGGAAGATTCTTTACCTCAACTGTTTGTATGTGATTTGAGGGTGAATTGAGAAAATAAGTTGCCATTCAATAACATTTCCATGGTATTGACATAATCTCAATGTTTTTCCCACCTGCTTTCTGTTTTACTAAAGCACCTCACATAGCAAAAGTATTTTTAATATGCTGAAATAATTTCTTTGAGGATCTAAAACGCCCACTTTGCAGAGCAGGGCTTAATTCAGTGTTGGGAAGTTTAAAGAATTATCAGCGTTTAGTGTGGCCTAGGCTATGATAAATTGATGTGTTTACCCCATGCTTATGCTGGTGAATGAACAGTGACATAAGGAATTGGGAAAAGGGGATGAGGAGGTGGCTAAAACTTGGGGCTAAAAGTGGGGCTAGGGTAATCCACTGTCCAGGTTTCCCAGGATCTAGGGGTCTCATTGGGTGTAGGGCTTTCAGTGCTAAAACCAATAATCTTCCTGGGGATCACCAAGACCGACCTTGTGGGAATGGACCCATCTCTCTGCCTTTTCCTCCTTCAAGTTTATTCCTGAGAACAATTTAAACAAGATTTCACATGGATATCAATGTGGGGGACAAGTACACACAATGTACCTGGACACAAAAATGTGCCTGTATTTCTTTCTCACTCCTCTGCCTGAAACACACACACACACACACACACACACACACACAGTAACTGTGTTTCTCAGTTTCTGCCTTCAGCACCCGTGTTAATAACCACAGAGAAACAGAGGTGCTCAAAGGAAGAATCTTACAATAAGGACTTATTCTGTACAAAGCACTCCAGTGAGTGTTAAGGACACCTGGGATAATGTGATACAGAGATGAAAGTGAAAGTGAAAGTCGCTCAGTCGTATCCTACTCTTTGTGACCCCATGGACTATACAGTCCATGGAATTCTCCAGTCGGTAGCCTTTCCCTTCTCCAGGGGATCTTCCCAGCTCAAGGATCAAACCCAGGTCTCCCATATTTCAGGCAGATTCTTTACTGTCTGAGCCAACAGGGAAGCCTATGATACAGAGATGAGGAGATCAAATCCTGCCTTCCAGGAGTTTGTACTATGTTCAGAAAACTGAAACACAGCAGCAAACAGTTCCATCAATAGAAAGAATGGGATAAATGCCTTAAGAAAGATATTGACAAAGTTCTATAGGCTTTCAGAGGCATTGGCTTTTTAGTTTCATAGGCAGATGGTATTTGTATTGAGTCTTAAAGGAAGAGTGATAGTCAAAGGTGGGGGAGGCAGACTGTTCAAGACACACTCCCCACCCTTTCTAAGTGGGAAACAGAACAGTAAATTTTATGGCCATGGAAGTTCATGGAAAGGGAAGAATTTGTCTAATCTGTGCAGGGAGGGAGGGAAGGTATATTGGGGGACCTGGAAGGAGGACTAGGTTTGAAATGAGCGGAGGTGAGCAGGAGGACATCTAGGTAGTGTCTTGGGGCCTAAGTAGACTTAAGCCAGAGGCAGAAGTGAACGCTTCCATATTTTCTGACACTGCAAGACACTTGTCGGTGTGGCCTGTGGGTTAGGGAGTGTGCGGAAGAGTTGGACTAAAAGGATGACCCAGATAACTCTAGAAGGAGGGGCTGGTGGGGGTAGAGTGAGAGCTTGGCTTAGAAAAATAAGGCTACTAGGAAATGGAAAAGACTTCTTTGGGGCGGTTGGGTGACATGTTAAAAATATTATTTTAGAAAGTTTCTTGGGTCAGTTGTGCACGAGATGGCTAGGAAGGGAGAAGGGAGAGGAGACCCTCTTTGAGGGCCCTTTCAGAAATTCCAGCATGAATGAGTGAAATGGACTGGGTGGGGTCAGCAGGATGGAGAGGTGGGGGGAATCTGGTGGGTGTTTTCAAGGAGGATATGACAAACGGATTTGGTGACAAATTGTGTAAAGGGGATCAAAGAACAGTCAGTTTACTTAAATCTTTAAAGTAAAGGTTTTTCCACGATGATCTGTAACATTCCTTTCTGCTCTGAGAATTCATGACTTCCAGGTTTCTAGACTTAGCAAGTGGAAAAATGCCAGTACTTTCCTTTCTTCTTTTCCATAATTCAACACCTTTTATTCAGTGACAGTTACTGTAGGGAATAAGGATGCGGCTCCATCTCTGAAATACTTTTTGGTTTAGTAGAACTTTTAAACAGATAATTCTAATGTGACCTGACAGGTGGTGTTGTGGAGGTATGGTCATAGGACTATGAGAAAACTGAGGAGGTGTGGCCAGCTATGTCTGGAAGTAGAGACAAGTTGATATCCGAGCGAAGTAGTAAGGGATGATCCAGGAGTTCGTTAAGCTAGATAGGTAGGGTGGAAAAAAAAACCACAATGTGAATAAGAGGCTGATTCATGACTCTACCCGGGACTGGTGTGGCTGGAACTTAGAATGGATTGGAGCGGGAGGAGAGAGGAGGGAATTGGGCGATTTAGCAGGAAAGTTAGGTTGTGGTTAAGTGAAGAAAGATCTTATTCCATGAAAGGAATTTGGACTTGATCCTGTTGCTAATTCTCAGTTCTAGAGACTTTTAAGGAAGGTAGAGAATGATCTGTATTTTTGGAGTTGGGGAAGCTGGAGACAGGGAGTCCTATTGGAAGCTATTATAGTCCAGGCAAGAGATGATGCACAAATGTGTTGTTTGTGAAGTATTTGGGGGAAGTTGAGTCTAACTCTGAAAGTTCTGAGATGGCAAGGCATTTATTTATGGATTCATTCTTCCCCCTTACACTTAAATCTGTTTTAACTTTGCCAAGCACTGTCCTAGGAAGAGAGGGTAAGAAGAGAAACAAAACACGTCTGTGGCCACCTTCAGCTCATTGCTCTGGTTCTCACCTTTTTTTTTTTTTCATCCCAGTGCTCACAAGGGACATGACATACACCTGTGGGAATGGGGATGGTAGCATATGAGAGAGGAATTGGGGTGTGGAAGAGGGAGTGTGCCCTCAGTGGAGAAATAGCAGATGTGGAAGGTAAGGGGGAGACAGACCTGTAGCTGTCTCTCCTTCTGCAGGTGATTCTGCTGAGCCTGTTTCATTTAGGAGACTTTCAGTTTCAAGTGACAGAATACTGTACTCTAGAGTGGCTTGAACAGTAATGATGCTCTTTTATGATGGATGATAAGAAATCCAGGACTGGCCACTCAGTGACTCAGTGACATCACTGAGAACCCAGAATCTTTATGCCTTACTACTCTGCTGTCCTTAGCAAGTTCCTCCTAAGCTATCTCTACTCATGGTCACAGGATGACTGTTACAGTTCCAGGCATCACCAAAGAAAGAATTCTTTCTTCCTTGTGCATCTTTTTTTTTTTAAAGGGAGAAGAATCCAATTCCAGAAACCCTTAGCAGACTTCTCATGTCTCAGTGGCCAGAAGTGGGTTGGAGGTCAACCCTTGAATCAACCACAGTCACCAGCAAAAATAATAGGGAAGCAGGAGACATTGGAAACAAAATTATGGCTGAAAGCAGAGAAGAAATTGCAGATGGTTTTTGAGTAGGCAGACAGTCCTTCTGCTTAAAAGTGCCTGGCTTTATGAAAGAATCTCTTAGTTTCTGGAAATAAGACCCTCATGTTTCAGATAAGTAATTAGAACTGGAGATAAAGATTTGAAAGATACTTGAAGAAAAATAGAGATTTTAATTATCTGACATATGCCTTGTGCTTTACCCATCTTAACTCTCAGAATAATAGGCAGGTCATTTTGCTGAGGCAACTGAGGCTCAGAGAGGTTGAGGAACTAGGCAATATTACACAGCTGGTAAGTGGCAAGAGCTGGCATTGTTTATGTCCATTTTATCATTTGCCTTATGGAGAATTTTGAACATGACCAGAAGTAGACAGAATGGCATGACAAATGCCCTCTGTGCCTGCACTTAGCTCCGACCAACTAAACAGCTTTTTGCTAATCTTCCACTCACTTCCATCAATTATTTTGAAATAAATTCTACACCATTCGTATCACTTCATCCATAAATATTTCAGTATGAATCTCCACAATGTAAGTTCCGTTTTCTTTTGAAATTAATTATAATACCATTGTATCTAAAATATTTAACAATCCTTCTTTAATATCATTAAATATTCAGGTAGTGTTTAATTTTCCAATTATCTCAATAGTATGATTTTTTTTTTACAATTTATTTGAATGAAGATTCAAATAAGGTCTACAAATTGCAATTGGTTATTTTTTAATTCTTGTTTAAACCTAAGTTCTCCCTCCATCTCATTTTTTCTCTTTGCAGTTGATCTCTTGAACAAATCCAAGTTATTTGACCGTGGAGTCTTTCATAATCTGGATCTTGCTAGATGCATCTCCATGTTGTTGGTTTGACATGTTGCTCTGTATTTTCTGTAACTGGGGTTGAATTCACAGGATTGGTCCAATTCAGATATGATTTAATTTTTGGTAAGAATACTTCATAACTGGTCTTGTACTCTTCCACTATAAGGTTCTCTTTCTCTTGTGATGTAGCAGCCAATGATGCTCAATGCATGAATACTTTCATTCCTAGGGGTCACACAGTGGTGACTTTATAGGACTGTTGTAGACTGAATGTGTCCTCTCAAAGTTCAGATGTTGAAACCCTAACCTGTCAATCTGATGGTATTAGGAGGTGGGGCTTTTGGGAGGTGATCAGGTCAAGGCTGTATATTGTCACCCTGCTTATTTAACTTATATGCAGAGTACATCATGAGAAACGCTGGGCTGGAAGAAACACAAGCTGGAATCAAGATTGCCGGGAGAAATATCAATAACCTCAGATATGCAGATGACACCACCCTTATGGCAGAAAGTGAAGAAGAACTAAAGAGCCTCTTGATGAAAGTGAAAGAGGAGAGTGAAAAAGTTGGCTTAAAGCTCAACGTTCAGAAAACTAAGATCATGGCATCTGGTCCCATCACTTCATGGGAAATAGATGGGGAAACAGTGGAAACAGTGTCAGACTTATTTTTTTGAGCTCCAGAATCACTGCAGATGGTGACTGCAGCCATGAAATTAAAAGACGTTTACTCCTTGGAAGGAAGGTTATGGCCAACCTAGATAGCATAGTTAAAAGCAGAGACATTACTTTGCCAACAAAAGTCCATCTAGTCAAGGCTATGGTTTTTCCAGTGGTCATGTATGGATGTGAGAGTTGGGCGGTGAAGAAAGCTGAGTGCCAAAGAATTGATGCTTTTGAACTGTGGTGTTGGAGAAGACTCTTGAGAGTCCCTTGGACTGCAAGGAGATCCAATCAATCCATCCTAAAAGAGATCAGTCCTGGGTGTTCATTGGAAGGTCTGATGTTGAAGCTGAAACTCCAATACTTTGGCCACCTCATGTGAAGGGTTGACTCATTGGAAAAGACCCTGATGCTGGGAAGGATTGGGGGCAGGAGGGGAAGGGGACGACAGAGGATGAGATGGTTGGATGGCATCACTGACTCTATGGACATGGATTTGGGTAGACTCCGGGAGTTGGTGATGGACAGAGAGGCCTGGTGTGCTGCAATTCATGGGGTCGCAAAGAGTTGGACACGACTGAGTGACTGAACTGAACTGAACAGGTCATGAGAGTGGAGCCCTCATGAATGAGATTAGCGCTCTTACAAAAGACGCCCTAGAGAGTTCTCTTGCCAGCCTCCAGAAATGTGAGAAATAAATTTGTTTATAAGCCACCCAGTTTTGGTATTCTGTTATGGTGACTTGAATGGACTAAAGTACATCCTTTTTCAAGTATTTGCTGGAAGAACTGAGATTTAAAAGTCTATTTGATTCGAACAGGTGCCACTGTTAATAGAGAGATGAAGTGACATGCCAGGGGAGGAGCATGGGCTGGGGGCAGGAAAGGATAACTTCAAAGCATTTGAGACAGTACAAAAACCCTGGAGAAGAAGGTTGTCTGGTCTGTTTATATCCACAAGTTAGATAGTTGCAAATGCATGACCTACTTGGATTGTTGAGTACTGTGCATCAAGCCCACTGATTATATCGTGGCGGAACCCTGAAACATACGATGATTTTTGACATTTCGTGTGCTGTGCTTGAAGAGCATCTTTCCCTTCAAGTCTTCCAGTCAGATTGAGGGACAGAGGGCACACAAATGACGCTAGTCTAGCCCACCTGGAGTGTGATGAAATAATGGAAGGCATCACCCAAGGAACAGGAAAGTTTGGAGCCCGAGAGCATTTCCATGGAATCAACACAGTTTATTTCACAGCCACAAAAATACAAAGCCCTCTAGCATGCATTGTGAACCTTGGAAGGAAATAGAAAACTCACACCAAGGAAGAGATGGGGCTGGTGAAATGTACATGAAGACAAAAGTGGCAGAAACATATCTGGTTATAAATGAATTCCAGTGCAATTGTACATTGTGGCTAGAGTCAGGGTTTTGTAAAGGTAATAGCACAGGGATTGAAGGAGTGAGCAGGCTTTCTGAAGGAATTGAGGCACATGTGGAAGGTTCCACAGAGAGGAGTAGTTGAGTGAGGAGAGGCAACACTGGGGATAGAGTCTGGAGTGGCGGTGCTCTGGAGCCTGATGCCAGAGTGAAGAAGCATCTGCTCTACCAATAGATGAAAACAGATTTCGGAATTATATTTTTGAAAATACACTTCTGAAAAAGAGTGCTTTTGCCCATAATGTTGAAAATTTGTTTGACTTCCTTGTGATATTTATGGTCCACTCTTTTTTTTTTTTTCTGGTAGATAAGGTCTTTTTTTTCCTTCTCCAGTTTTATTGAGATATAATTGCAGGCGGCCTGGCGTGCTGCAGTCCATGGGGTTGCAAAGAGTCAGACATGACTGAGCAACTGAACTGAACTGAATTGAACTGAATTGCATATAGCACTGTATTAAGTTTAAGATATAAATGGCAACCCATTCCAGTATTCTTGCCTGGAGAACCCCAGGGACAGAGGAGCCTGGTGAGCTGCCATCTGTGGGGTCGCACAGAGTTGGACACAACTGAAGCGACTTAGCAGCAGCAGCAGCATATAGCATAGTGGTTTGACTTATATATATCATGATTACTATCATAAGTTTAGTGACTATCCATCATCTCATGTGGATGAAAAATTAAAAAAACCTTGTGATTAAAAAACTCTTAGGATTTGCTCTCTTAACAGTATTCATGTATGACACACAGCAGTTTTGATATGACACACAGCAGTTTTGATTACATTAATCCTGTACCTTACATTTCTAGTATGTACATATAACTGGACATTTGTGTCTTTTGACACAATTCCCTCTCCCTCTAACTCCTGCCTCTTGGTACCATAAATCTGATCTTTTTTTTCTATGAGTCTGTTTGTTTTTGAAGTATCATTGACCCACAATACTGTGTTAGTTCCTGGTATACAACATAGTTATTAAATATTTCTATACAACATTCAGAAAACTAAGGTCATGGCATCCGGTCCCATCACTTCATGGCAAATAAATGGGGAAACAGTGGAAACAGTGGCTGACTTTATTTTTTTGGGCTCCAAAATCACAACAAATGGTGACTACAGCCATGAAATTAAAAGATGCTTACTCCTTGGAAGGAAAATTATGACCAACCTAGACAGCATATTAAAAACAGAGACATTACTTTGCCAACAAAGGTCCATCTAGTCAAGGCTATGGTTTTTCGAGTAGTCATGTATGGATGTGAGAGTTGGACTATAAAGGAAGCTGAGTGCCGAAGAATTGATGCTTTTGAACTGTGGTGTTGGAGAAGCCTCTTGAGAGTCCCTTGGACTGCAAGGAGATCCAACCAGTCCATCCTAAAGGAGATCAGACCTGGGTGTTCATTGGAAGGACTGATGTTGAAGCTTAAACTCCAATAGTTTGGCCATCTGATGTGAAGAGCTGACCTATTTGAAAAGACCCTGATGCTGGGAAAGATTGAGGGCAGGAGGAGAAGGGGACGACAGAGGATGAGATGGTTAGATGACATCACTGATTCAATGGACATGAGTTTGGGTAAACTCCGGGAGTTGGTGATGGACAGGGAGGCCTGGCGTGAGGCTGTCCATGGGGTCGCAAAGAGTCAGACACAGCTGAGCGACTGAACTGAACTGAACTAATACATTATAAAATGATCACCACTGAAGTCCACTCTTGTTATTTGTGGTAGTTATGTTTTATAAAGTCACCATGAACACTGAATTAGCAAATCCTGAATCACTGTTCTTAAGGGAAAACACAGGGTTAGGTTCCTGTGAGCCTCTATTACCACCCATTAATATGTAACCTTGTCTTATATGTATATCTGTTTAAAGACCACTCGTTTAATATACATTGTTGCTTTGTTAACACTGGGCTCAAGGCCAGTGGCACCACAATTCATGCCTGAATGAAGCTTCTCTAACTTGTTTATTTTCTCCATAAGGCTCATCACAGCCTTCTATGCTCAGGAACACTAGATGCCACTTTGGTACTATGCTTGGCAGCCATTTCCAGCAGGAAAATCACCAATAAAAGCTAAAAGGTATATTAAAAAGTTGCACTTAGAAGAAACTACAGAAAGACAGTTGTTTGCAGTATGAGAGCTGAAACAGGGAGGCAAAGTATCACCCTACTTAACTCTACTGGGATGTGTGTGTTGCACGGCTTGGATTTTTTGTTGTTCTGCATGTGTTCATGAATGACCGCGAGTGAGTATTGATGTGAGGGTTACGAACAAATTTTGGTGAGTAGGTGAGTTTGCAACTATAGAATCTTTTCATGAGGATTGAGGATAATTTGAAAACCAGTGTTGAAAGATAATCTTGGGGTGATGGGTGGTGTGCAGAATTGCCACAGGTTTTCACGAATTTTCTAGCACATTCAAGACTTATCAACCAGCAGCTTCATGTGCAGATCCCATTAGTGAAGGCCTGCCTCCATGTTGGAGGGGAAAGAAGGGGAAGCGAGAAAGAAGGGGAAGCGAGAAAGTGTGGCCTCCACAGAAGTAAGGAGAAAATGATGGTGTGGTGTCAGGCCCCAAGAATACAGGAAGTGGGGGGTGTGACAGTAATGGAAGAAATCCCTGGAATCAAGGCGACTGAGTATGAAGACCTGGGACGGAGATGAGGAAAAGGGGCAGGAAGAATGAGGCCACCGTGAATGGTAGAACCCCCTTGTGATTTGTGTCAGTGCAGTAAAAGCTCAGACAGGCTGGCTCTGCAGCAGAGAGCTGCTACACCTCTTTTCTGCTTAGCGCCCTGTGGATGTTTAACTTCTCAACCAGTTGTGCTGTGCCCCCTGGGCTGCAGGAGAGGGGAGGACAGCAGTAGGTTCCGGTTCCCCTGTTTAGGACCACATCAGGGGTGTCTGGGGTAGAGGCTTCACGCCACGGACTTTCCTGCAGATGATTTAAGGAAGGACGCAGGATTGGTTTTCACTTGCAGAGAGCATTAAAGCTAGAGATTTGATCCTTTGCGAGGTCTTTGAACCTATAAACACAGACGCATATGTGTCAAGAATGGAAACTGGCAAAGACTGTATTCCCTAGTTTGAATTTAATTGCTTTTGGTATGTACTTGAAAAGATAAAATATCCCAGGACATTTAACTTTAGAAAGTTGTTCTGTTGTGCTGCACAGTGAGTGATTTTCACAAGGTTTTGGCTGAGATATTCAGTATCAATATGCGGGAATGGTTTCAATATGTGGTAGGCCAATAAAAACAAAGTCACTGTGACCTACGCTTTGCAGATCTGAGAGGGACAGAGGAGCAAGTAGCGATAATGAATTCCAGTTTGGAGGGAAATACTGTAACTATGCAGCCACACATCTCCGTCCTCTATCCTGCTCTGAGTGTCCTCTTAGGGAGGGGGAGCATAATGCTCCACTGGTGGCTTCTGAGGGAGCACCGACATGATGTGGTTAATGACGAGGCCTGAGAGTGGGCCCTGTGGAGAGGGGAGTCCTGGTTCTAGCTGAAATCACGAAACCCATAGAATTTGCCACTGGGTTTGGAAAACTCCTGTGAGCAGTGAGCCTCACTGAGAGGAAACAGCACCTCCGTCCCTCCCTCCCTGCCTGCCTTTGCTGCTGCTTCTGCAGGCAGGAGTGTTGCTGAAAGCCTTTGACCCACTCCCCTGCTTCCAGGGTATTAGATCCAGTCACTGGGTGGGGATGGGTTAATACAGCAGTCTTCTCTTTCCTCTTTTTTGCCTGGCGGGGGTGGGGAGATGGCTTTCCTTCCTGTGTTAGTGGAGTGAAGTGTGTGCCTAGGGCAGAGGATATGGTAAGAAATGATGGTGGGGTTTCTGGAAACCTACCCACCAAGCCCCAGTAGTGCTCAAAATATGGACACTATTTTTATTTCAATATATTTAATTGACATATAACATGAGTTTCAGGTATATAACATAGTGATTTGATATTTGTTCATAGTGTAAAATGATCACAATAATAAGTCTAGTTCACCTACAGTCACTGGAGACCCTTTTTTTGTAATTGATACTATCTTGTCCTGAAGCACGTGTTTGTAGAGAGTCACCAAAAAAAGTAAAATTTTCCCATTTACATGAAATTGGGTTCTTCTACTTTGAAACAGTATTTTTGGGGGTAAGCTCAGAGTCTGTGGCTTCTGCTTTTTCTTTCAGGCTTTCTCCTCTCTTAGTCCCTCTTCTTCCTCTCTCTGAGTGACAACTGGGCACAGGAAAAGGCTTATATACGTGTTGGGAAGGATGTGTTGTACATGTGTCGATCTTCTCTGTTGGCTCCTGTTGACCTCCCTTCAAGGTGCTGCTCATCTTACCTCTCTTTGGGAGTTAGTGGCTGCTTAGTAGCAGATTGTCAGTGGTAGGTGGCTTTGGTTGGTGTGTCTTAGGATGGTGTGACTGGGTCTAAGCAGCACGTGGCAGTATGCCTAGGGTTAATATCCTCCACTTGGCCTCTCACTGCTACAGACCCTCCAAGGCTTAGCCAGGAACTCCCATCAGAACTGGCTTTAGGTAGATTAGTTTTCAGCTTCTGCTCTAGGATTTTGTTGCCACATGTCAGGCACCTTTAGCAAATACTTTCTTAATTCTCAGCTACCTTCTCCCATGTCCACCACTAGGCTTCTGGGGTACTTCTAGACATCCCACGTCAAGTGTAGCCTGTGTGGAAATTAGAATGTTAACTCCGGCCCATGTACTTGGGCATTTCCCTCAGCGGATGATATTCTTCTGCTTCTGAACTGCATGGACTCTGTGTGTGTGTGTGTGTGTGTGTGTGTGTACACATGTGCCTGCACTTGGTTGGGGAGCAGTGGAGGGAGGGAGAAATTAAAGCACCAGCCTACATATATATATATTTTTGCATTTCCCAGGTTATTAGGAAGGCTATTGTCAAGGATGCAGATGAACGGCTGGATGAGAGGTGCGCAGGGCGGGGTTTGTGGGGAAGGGTGTGGCGCTTCCCTGACTCTCCTGGTGCACCACCCTCCAGGAGTGCACCAATCTGGAAACTCTGGAGCTCACCATTTAGGAGTCTCATGGAAGATTTCTTGCATAGGTATGATTGATTAAATCATTCTCCTAAATATCTTTGGATTTGCCTATCTATCCGAAATTTTTGCCGTCTCACTTTCCCACGTCTTCCAGGGCCAACCCTCAGTGGGTAAGGAGTTGTGGGGAAAGTCTGCTCACTTCTCCTTCTTTCTGGCGGGCGTTGCTTTACATCCTATCAGTGTGCTGTCTACACTGTGGCTCATGCAACAAGCTTCATGCTTGGTCCCTGAACTTTGTTCTTAATGTACAGAAAGATGAGTTTTGAATAGAAATAATACTTTTTTTCTCTTTCAACAAAACTGACTTCTAAGATAGTAGTTTCGCTCTAGTAGTTTCTCTTTAACAGTATCTTTCTCTTCTTAAGAAATCTAATATAAAATACATCCAAAAAAAAAAAAAGAGGATTTCTTGGTTCAAGGTTTTGCCTCCTCTTAACTTAAACAACGAAAGCCTTTGATTAGGTGGGTAGAGGGCTGTGGGGAAACATAATTTATAGGTAATGAAAAATACATTAGTGTAATATTTGAAAAATATGGTAGAAAGGGTTGAGGACTCTGGATTAGAAGAAATGGATCAAATGAAGCTGCTTGCATGCTGGGGTGGCGGAGTGAAAGGAAAATGTAGCTGGATTGCCACAGCTGGATTTTCTTGGGGTATGTGGTTGCCTTTTTCAGCCTTGTTGGGTAGAGTCGGCAGATATGAGTCACAGAACCAACTGCAGGAAGAAAGACAAACGTGGCCCCTCACATCCAGGGTTGCACAGGGCTGATGGAGGCTCCTATGAACTTGTGAACTCTTCTTCCTCAGAGATCCTTCTTCTCTAATTTACTTAAAGATGTCCTAGCCACTCTTCAGGGGTTAGAAAGCTTTTTCTGTAAAGAGCCAAATAATAAATATTTTCAGCTTTTGGGGCCTTATAGTGTCTGTCACAAGTACTCAACTCTGCCATTATAATTGGAAAGCAGCCATATAATACTTAAGTGAATGAATGGGCTCATGTTCCAATAAAACTTTATTTACAAAACCAGGCAGCTGGCCAAATTTGACCTAAACATGGTAGTTTGTTGACCTCTGATCTGGAAAGAAGTACTAAGTCAACACAGTAAAATAACTGGCTAAACTGATGATCCTATCCTGTGTCTGCCTAAACACACACACACACACACACACACACACACACACACACACATACATATACACATTCATACACATTCATACACATTCTGCATACATAGACCAGACCATGTTTGTCTTTTTTTAATTGAACTACAGTTGATTTACAATGTTATGTTAGTTTCAGGCATACAGCAAAGCAAAGTGATTCAATTATATGTATATATGTATATATATATATATATTCTTTTTAGATATTTCTATTATAGGTTATGACAAGGTGTTGACTATAGTTCCCTGTCCTTGTTTATTTTATATGTAGTAGTGTGTATCTGTTAATCTCAAACTCCTAATAGATCCCTCCCTGCCCCTTTCTCCTTTATGCCATGTTTTTAGCATTATAATGGCCTTGACTTTGACTTTGCCCATCAAATGTCCAGAATGTGGGGACAGAAATCCTGAATTGATAATTTTTTTTCTTTTAGCCTCAGAAATACTCATCAAGATCCGTGACTGTTATTTGTGGAGATAGTTTGAATTTTTAAAATCTGTTACTAGTTTTTGCCTTGGGAAATCTCCAGATTGTCTCATGTTTGATTTCCAGTTCTTTGGGGGCAGGGCTGGGTGTTCCAGAGGCCGCTCTGTTTATTAGTGGAGAAGATGGAAGGGCCAGGCAAATATGCCTTACGACCACAAACTGAAGGAAAGGTAAGATATTCCATGTGTATTCAAGAGCACTTATTCGATTCATAGGGATGTCCTAATAAATTACCACACACTCTGTGGCTTAAAACAGTGAAGATCTATTTTACAGTACTGTAAGTTAGCAGGCTGACATGGATCTCCTGGGGCTAACATTAAGGTGCTGGCAAGGCTGTGCTTCTTTCTGGATGTGTAAATTAATGTAACATATCATAGGCTCTAGGGACTGGGAGTAGGACATCTTTGGGGGGCTATTATTCTGCCTACTACAGAGCAAAATCTTGCCTTGGATTTGTCTCTTGTTTTTTGGTCACACGGAAGTGCTAAGTCACTTAAATTTATTGAAAGCTAAGTGTTGGTCCGAGGGGATCAGCTGAATGGAAGCCAGAGTCCACTGTACTAGTGGGGAGTGGCTTTCCTCAGGGGAGGTGTGTGGTATAACAGATGGGCACCGAGCTCACAGTCTGAGGACTCAGGTTCTGATCCTGACTCTGCTGGACACCTCACTTGCCAACTCTGTCCTTTGCTTTATTTTCTGTATCACAAAGAAGGTGGCTTAGACAGTGGTTTACTAAACCTTCAAGCAGTAGAGACCTTTCTTCAAATCACGCCTGTAGAACTGCAGGTAAGAGAGGAGCTGCTCTGGCACAAGCATAGCTGGAGAGCCTTGAGCCCTCCCTACAGACCTCCAGGGGTACAGCTTCTTTCCACAGCACCTTGGAACACGGGAGATCACTGGACTAGATAGTGAGTCAGCTAACTGTAGACTGTAGTCTAAGTCAGGTCTGAGGACTGTTTTCATTTAGTCTGTGAACCCAGAATTATATATGTATATGTATGTTTGTGTGTATTACTGTATGTATCTGTATAATTTTTTATTGTGGTAAAACATAACAAAATTTACTGTCTTAACCATTTTTAAGTGTGCAGTTCAGAGGCGAAAGTGCATCCACATTGTTGTGCAGCCATCACCACCACTTATCTCCTGACCTCTTTTCAGTAAAACTCCCCAGTCCTTCTCCTCCCAGCCCTTGGCAACCCCCATTCTACTTTGTCTATGAATTTGACTACTTTAGGTATCTTTTGTAAGTTGAATCATACAGAATTTGTCTTTCTTCTTTCACTTAGCATAATGTCCTTAAGCTTCATCTTCTAGCACATGTCAGAATTTCCTTTCTTTTTAAGGTTGAAAAATAATCCATTATATATATTTACCGCATTTTGTTTATCCATTTATCTGTTGATGGAAACTTGAGTGGCTTCTACCTTTTGACTGTTGTGAGTAATGCTGCTACAAACATGGATGTGCAAAGAACTCAAAGTACTTGGATAATAGTCTTCATGTTCCATTTTGTGGAAGGTTAGAGAAAAGGTTACAGATCTGCCTCTTCCCTTAGCACAGGACTGGCACAGAGTTTGCTGCGCTTCATCCCAACATCCATCTTGTACCTCAGTGGCCCTTTTAAGAACCCGAAAGAGCAGAGCTGGTAGCTCCTCTCTGGTATATTAAATTACAACCATCAGAATATGTCCTAAGGAAATAGTGAAGGCTGTGCACAATGGTGGCAGCATTGCTGATAACAGATACAAGTGGGAATCACCTTAAAAGTCCAACAGAAGGGGATTTATTGAATCAATTGTATGTGTCTGTAAAATGGAATGCTACAAGGTCATTGAAAAGGTAGTAGAGATAAATATTTATTGACATCAGAAGATAGTCATGCTTTATTAATGAAGAAAGATAAATTGTATAGCAGCATTTAAAAATTATTTATCTATTTATTTGGCTGCATCGGATCTTAGTTACAGCACTCCAACTCTTTGTTGCAATGAATGAGCTTCTCTAGTGGTGGCGTGTAGCCTTAGTTGCTCTGTAGCATGTGTGGTCTTAGTTGCCCAACCAGGGAATGAACCTGCATACCCTCCATTGCAGGATGGATTCTTAACCACTGGATTACCAGGGAAGTCCCATTTAGCAGCATTTTTAACAATTAAAAAACCAGCATGTGTATACACATGTGTGTACACATAGGTACATGTACTTTTTAATATATATAAATTTATTTGATTTCATCTATTGTTAAAAATAATTCATTTATTTTTGGCTGTGCTGGGTCTTCATTGCTGTGTAGGCCTCTTTCTAGTTGTGGTGAGCAGGGGCTACTCTCTAGTTGCCATGCATGGCTTCTCATTGTGGTGGCTTCTCTTGTTATGGAGCTCGGGCTCTAAGGCAAACGGGCTTCAGTAGTTGCAGCACATAGGCTCAGCAGTTGTTGTTCCTGGACTCTAGAGCACAGGCTTAGTAGTTGCAGCGCATGCGGTTAGTTGCTCCACCACATGTGGGATCTTCCTGTAGCAGAGATCGAACCCATGTTTCTTGCATTGGCAGGTGGATTCTTTACAACTGAGCTACCAGGGAAGCCCTATAAATTTATTTTAAATAAAGATATATAAATAAAACAAAAGTGAAAAGTGAAAGTGAAGTCGCTCAGTCGTGTCCGACTCTTTGCGACCCCGTGGACTGTAGCCTACCAGGCTTCTCCGTCCATGGGATTCTCCAGGCAAGAATACTGGAGTGAGTTGCCATTTCCTTCTCTAAGGGATCTTCGCGACCCAGGGATTGAACCCAGGTCTCCCACATTGGAGGCAGATACTTAACCTCTGAGCCACCAGGGAAGTCCTAATATATATATAAAACAAAGATACACACAAATCTGTTAACAGTGTTTAACTCTGGGTAATGGGATTGTGGGCAATTTTTTTTTCTCCTTGCACACTGATTTCTTCTTTTCTTTTTCATAGCACATTTTCAGTAGAACCTTTTCTCTGAGTATGGTTCTGCTAACTAGAGTTTTCCCCTTTATGGATTACAGCTGTGTCATGGTGAAGGCTTGTCATTACTTCATTGTGTAACTCAATGAAGCTATGAGCATGCCATTGTAGGGCTGCTCAAGGTGGATGGGTCATAGTGAAGAGTCTGACAAAACATGGTCCACTGGAGGAGGAAATGGCAAACCACTCCAGTATTCTTGCAATGAGAACCCCATGAACATTATGAAAGGGCAAAAAGGTATGACACTGGAAGATAAGCCCCCCTGGTTAGAAGATGTCCAATATGCTACTGGGGGAGAGTAGAGGGCAATTACTAATAGCTCCAAAAAGAATGAAGCAGCTTGGTCAAAGTGAAAATGATACTCAATTGTGGATGTGTCTGGTGGTGAAAGTAAAGCCCGATGTTATAAAGAACAATATTGCATAGAAACCTGGAATGTTAGGTCCATGAATCAAGTAAATTGGACATGGTCAAGCAGGAGATGGCAAGAGTGAACATTGATATCTTAGTAATCAGTGAAATAAATGGATGGGAATGGGCTAATTTAATTCAGATGACTATTATATCTACTACTGTGGGCAAGAATCCCTTAGAAGAAATGGAGTAGCCCTCATAGTCAACAAGAGAGTCTGAAATGCAGTACTTGGGTGCAATCTCAAAAATGACAGAATAATTCTCGGTTCTTTTCCGATGCAAACCATCCGATATCCAGTAATCCAAATCTATGCCCCAACAACTGATGTTCAAGAAACTTAAGTTGATCTGTTCTATGAAGACCTACAACACCTTCTAGAACACCAAAAATAGATGTCTTTCATCACAGGGGATTGGAATACAAAAGTAGGAAGTCAAGAGATACCTGGACTAACAAGCAAGTTTGGCCTTGGAGCACAAATGAAGCAAGGCAAAGGCTAACAGAGTTTTGTCAAGAGAACGCGCTGGTCATAGCAAACACCCTTTTCCAACAACATAAGAGATGACTCTACACATGGACATCTCCAGATGGTCAATATTGAAATCAGATTGATTATGTTCTTTGCAGCCGAAGATGGAGAAACTCGATGCAGTCAGCAAAAACAAGACCTGGAGCTGACTGTGGCTCAGATCATAAACTCCTTATTGAAAACTCAGGCTTAAATTGAAGAAAGTGGGGAAAACAATTAGGCCATTCAGGTACACTTAAATAAAATTCTTTATGATTATATAGTGGAAATGATGAATAGATTCGAGGGATTAGATCTCGTAGACAGCATGCCTAAAGAACTATGGATGGAGGTTCATAACATTGTACAAAAAAGGCAGTGACCAAAACCATCCCGAAGAAAAAGAAGTGCAAGAAGGCAAAGTGGTTGTCTAAGGAGGCTTTACAGATAGCTGAGGAAAGAGAAGAAGTGAAAGACAAGGGTGAAAGAGAAAGATATATCCAACTTCATGCAGAGTTACAGAGAAGAGCAAGGAGAGATAAGTAGGCCTTCTTAAATGAACAATGCAAGAGGAAAACAATAGAATGGGAAAGACTAGAGATCTTTTCAAGGAAACGGGATATCAAGGGAACATTTCATGCAGGGATGGGCATGATAAAGGACAGAAATGGTAAGGACCTAATAGAAGCAGAATAGATTAAGAAGAGGTGGAAAAAAATACCCAGAAAAACTATACAATAAAGGTCCTAATGACCCAGATAACCACGATGGTATGGTCACTCACCTAGAGCCAGACATTCTGGAGTGTAAAGTCAAGTGGGCCATAGGAAGCATTGCTATGATCAGAGCTAGTGGAGGTGACAGAATTCCAGCTGAGCTATTTCAGCCCTAAAAGATGATGCTGTTAAAGTGCTGCATTCAATATGTCAGCAAATTTGGAAAGCTTGGCAGGGGCCACTGGACTGGAAAAGGTCGGTTTTCATTCCAATCCCAAAGAAGGTCAAAGCCAAATAGTGTTCAGACTATTGGAAAATTGTGCTCATTTCACATGCTAGCAAGGTTATGCTGAAAATCCTTCAAGCTCAGTTTCAGCAGTACGTGAACTGAGACCTTCCAGATGTACAAGCTGGGTTTCAAAGAGGCAAAGGAACCAGAGATCAAATTGCCAACATTCTTTGGATCACAGAGAAATCAAGGGAGTTCAATAAAAGCATATACTTCTGCTTCATTAACTGTACTAAAGCCTTTGACTGTGTGGATCACAACAAACTGTGGAAAATTCTTAAAGAGATGCAAATATCAGATCACCTTACCTCCCTCCGAGAAACCTGAATGCAGGTCAAGAGGCAACAGGGGTAACTGGAAATGAAACAACTGACTGACTGGTTCAAAATTGGGAATGTAGTACAACAAGTCTGTATATTGTCACCCTGCTTATTTAACTTATATGCAGAGTATATCATGTGAAATGCTAGGTTGGAGGAATCACAGACTGGAATCAAGATTGCCAGGAGAATTATCAATAACCTCAGATATCCAGATGATATGACTCTAATGGCAGAAAGTGAAGAGGAATAAAAGAGCCTCTTGATGAGGGTGAAAGAGAAGAGTGAACAAAGCAGGCTTGAAAGCCAACATTAAAAAAAAATTAAGATCATGGCATACAGTCCCATAACTTCATGGCAAATAGATGGGGAAAAAGTGGAAGCAGTGGTGGATTTTATTTTCTTGGGCTCCAAAATTACTGCGGACGGTAACTGCAGCCATGAAATGAAAAGACACTTGCTCCTTGGAAGGAAAGCTGTGATAAACCTAGACAGTGTATTAAAAAGCAGAGGCATCACTTTGCCGACAAAGGTCTGTACTGTCAAAGCTATGGTTTTTCAAGTAGTCATGTACAGACAAGAGAATTGGACGATAGAGAAGGCTGACTGTTGAAGAATTGATGCTTTCAGGCTGTAGTGCTGGAGAAGACTCTTGAGAGTCGCTGGGACAGTACAGAGATCAAACCAGTCAATCCTTAAAGAAATCAACCCTGAATGTTCACTAGAAGGATGGATGCTGAAGGTGAAAATCCAATACTTTGGCCACCTGATACGAATATCTGACTCTTTGGAAAGACCTTGATATTGGGAAAGATTGAAGGCTAAAGGAGAAGGGAATGGCAGAGGATGAGATGGTTAGATAGCATCACTGACTGAGTGGACATGAATTTGAGCAAACTCTGGGAGATAGTGGAGGACAGAGAAGCCTGGTGTGCTGCCGTCCATGGGGTCACAAAGACTTCGACATGACTTAGTGACAGAACACCACCACCAGCAAAAACTAGAATTCCGAGACATCTTTCTTACGTAAACCAAATTTTCTCCATTTCCTTCATTTGGGTCCTTTTAAATTTTTACAATATTCTCAATCTTTAACAGTTGTTAAATCTACCCCTAATTCCATAGTGAATTAAAAAAATAGCTCATTATGTCCTTTCAGTGCAATTTAGTTTTCATGGAGACCACTCTGTTTTAGTTCTCCTATCTCATTTCTGTACATTTAACCAAATTGCATACTTAAATTACTAGGTTCACTTGCCATAGACAGTTTGGGCCTCTTGTTATA
The DNA here is from genome assembly GCA_024291935.2 of Okapia johnstoni. NCBI lineage: Eukaryota > Metazoa > Chordata > Mammalia > Artiodactyla > Giraffidae > Okapia > Okapia johnstoni. The sequence goes on along the minus strand of CM044306.1, from coordinate 75,401,498 downwards.
GGTGGTAGAAGTGGAGGTATCCAGGAATATTGGAGAGTAGCCTTTGACTTTAGGTATTCGGTATGTGCTTCATATGTCGGGGTTTTAGAGAGAGAATAGGGGATATCTGTTAGTCTGATGAGCTGTTTCAGTGAGGTTCCACTGAAAGGACTTCTACTTTGTATACATTTTGCTTTCATCACATCTCCATTTCTGCTCACACCTCCCACTTTCCCCGCTGACCTGACTCTGCTATGTGGAGAACTAATACTTTCACATTTACTTTGAAAGCACAAGGGCTTCCTCTCATAAGTATAGAGGACTTCATGTCAACCACTCTTTCCTCCGGAAGCTGGGCATCCTTTGTTGTGCTTCTTGTTGAAACACAAAGCATGGGCTTGTTCTGATGGGCCCACACTTCCAGTTCTTAGAGTCTACAGCTCTGGACTCTACTTTCTCCCAGCAGCTGGTGTAAGGTCTGCATGTTTGGGGCCCACCCAGTCCCTGCTGCTGTTTCATGACCACATGCATCCTTATTTTGCCTTGTTATTCCTTTTGGGTTTTCTCATTAGGATACTACATAAAAGGCTATCCTACTTATGTAGGATACTACATAAATACTGAGAGAAAATGGTATGTCTAGGATATTTCCAGAGGGACCTGCAGTCCTACTGATAGATTGTGGAGCAGAATCCCTTTCTGAGTGCTTTAATTACTTGTTTAGGCATACTTTCTTCTTCATCCAGACTCCTTGGCACTTTCTTTCTGCCAGCTGGGTTTCTGACTTCTTCAAAAATAGCACTGGTGCTTATATTTTGTGGACTAGCTTATGAGACAGTTGGCAGCTGATTAGTACTGGTTTCTCATTGCCAAGGTTTACACATTTTCTTTATCACTTGGATGTCCTGTTCAGTTGAAGTACATGGGACCTCACAAGCAGATTGACACTAGGAACTCTAGGAGGAGGAGATCTCGTATGAGAGCACGTGTCTCGCATTTGATGAATGGGAATCATGAATAAAAATGCCAAAAATGGCATCACCTATACAATATTTAGAGATTGAGTTATGAAAATCCTTCTCCCTTTGGAATCCAGGGAATTAACCAAATAACTGATTACTTAGGGTTATATCATTTATACCTGCTTGTCTTCCAAGAACTGCTGATTATTATTTATTTTTTAGAGTTTTGAGTTGAGTAAATATTTTTTCCCATAGAGGAAAATAAACATTTCAAGAGCAAGTTACCACCTATTATATTTTCTTTCCCTCTTTTCTGTAAAATTATATAATCACTAATTCTGATTTACTGATAGCATAAAATTTGCACAAGTTTGACCACATGAACTAGTCAGGGTGATTACAGATGTTCATCAGCTGATCACAGTCTGGCCTGCTGCTTCTTAAGAGCCAGGGGAATTTTTATATTTTTGTATTAAAAATACATATTTCCAGGTATAACCCCACGAGAGACTAATTTGTACTACCTGGACTGTGACCTAGGAGTTTTTATTTTCAAAATGTTTTTCATGTGATTCCGATCTGTGTTAAGTGGGAATACCAAACACTTCAGAAGAGCTTTTTATTAACAGTCTCTTGTAACGTGAACCCTAGGCCAGTAGTTCACAGACTTTAATGTGCATTGGAATCACTTGGGGAACATGTTCAGTAAAAAGATTCACAGGTTTTCTCCCCAGAGTGTTTGATTCACTAGGAATATTGTTGGGCCTGGGATGCTCCACTTTAGAGGTGCAGTCCAGTGACCCCGATGGGGGTGGTTTGCAAGACCACAGTTTGGGAAACACATTGGTGGTGAGAAATGACGAAACAGGAGGCAGGTGTGTGTATTCTTGGACGATGTATATGGAGGTTCACACTTTATTTAGGATATTCAATTAGGATTAAAATTAGGATGACAACAATCAGATTTATATCAGAAGGTTTTTAGAGAAGAAGTGAAGGAATGAAAGAACCATGCCTGGCACAGAGTAAATGCTCTATAGTATAACTCTCAATTATTGCTGAACCTAGTACTTCACTTTTTTATTTATTTTATCTTTGCTTGTTTGTTTTTAGTGAACATTATTCATCTCATTTTTTTTTTTTTTTACTTTTTCTCTTCTTTATCAACAGTGTTGTAGTTTCCTTTTTGAGATAATTTCTCAGTGTACACAGATTTGTTGTTTAACATTATAGAGTTCCTTTGTAGTTGAAGATTAGAGAAATAAAACATAATTTTGAAGTGGGGAAGCTAAGGCATCAGCTAGGTTTCCTCATCAGCTAAATAATTCCCTTTCATCTACTGGTCTTTTAGTGCCTGCAAGTAAAAGAATCACCACATGGATTGCTAAGGGCTTTTAAATCCACAGAGATAGAGATTTGTATCATTATTTAGTCATAAATAGTGCTTCTTAAAAAAAATCAGTTACATAGAGATGCCAATATATTTGCAGAATAGAACAAGTAAATGAGAAGGTACTGTGCTGAGACAAGGACTTCTTGAGGCATTGCTTGATTCCTAATCTGCAAGTGATGTTCTTGTGAAAAAACTGGGTAATCAGAGGTATGGCATTGTTTAGTTAGTTGTATAGAGGGTAGAAGAACTTGAAAGATGGATGGGTGATGGATCAGTGTAAGACATCCTGCAGAAATCTGTCTTAGACCAGGCCTGGCCAAGCTTTTCTCAGTATAAATGGCATGGTAACCATGTTTGAACATGACATGAAACAAGGAGGACTAAGACGTATGTAAGATGATAGAATTTGGTATATCAGTGATCTTGGAAGACTAAATCCAGAGTTGAATGTAAAAAATAAAAAAAACACACACTTGATAGTAATAAAGGTGAAGTTCTGTATTTAGATGATCAAAACCAAAACACCAACCAACCAATCAACTAACCAATAAGTGATATGAGTATGGATGTGGTGTAACAGAAGTTCTTAATTCAGGTTTTAGTTCACTCATTCATTTGGCCAATACTTATTGACCACTTTCTGTGTGCCAGACACTTTTCTAAAGGTGTGCTTTCCAGTAGGGCAGCCACAAGCTGCCTGTGGTGTTGAGCACTTGGAATGTGGCTAGTCTGAATTGAGATGCTCTGTAAATATAAAATACACACAATATTTAAAAGGCTTGATGTGAAGAAAGGAATATAAAATACCACATTAATAATTTTTTATAGTAATTACACATTGAAATGACATTTTGAATATATTTGGTAAAATAAAATAATTATTGAAATAAATTTAGCCTGTTTCTATTTAAAATGTGACTACTAGAAAATTTAGAATTGTATGTATGGCTCATATAATATTTCTATTGGCTAGAACTGCCTTAGTCACTGGGCATACATCATTAAATAAAACAAGGTCTTTGTCCACTTTTATTTATTCATCAAATAATTATTGAGCATATGTTTTGTGTCAAGCATCACTCTTTTAGGGCATGTATTCCAACATGAGAAAGATCATCAAAAAGTAACCAAATAAATATTTTAATGTAGAGTGAAATGCTATGATGAAGATACAACAGAGTGATGTAATAATTGTTGTGGGGAGAGATAGGAATTTTTGTTGTGAGATCTGGGAATGGTCTTACCCTAGTGTGCCATTTAAGCTGAGACCTGAGTTACCAAGAAGGAGCTTGACATAGAAAAATTGTCAGAGCCTTACAATCATAGGAGACACCACGTGCAGAGGCCCTAAGGTGAGAATAGGCATGGCACATTTGAGAAGCAGTGAAAAGTCCTGTGTGGTAGGGGCAGAGTTGACAAGACGAAGCAGGAGCCAAATAGTGGGGGCTTGTAGGCTGTTGCCAGGACTTGGACTTTTATTTTAAGGGCAAGGTGAGGTCATTGAAGGGTATAAAGCATGTGAGTGATATGATTGAATGTAAGTTTTGATGGGATCCTTTTGCTTGGGAGACGAGTGAGAGGGAGCACATGGATTCTGGTAATGTGGGCAAGAGGTGATGGTGACCTGGAGTAGGATGATGATAGGAAGTGGGAAGGAAGCTCCTGACTTGAGAGGTAGGTCTGTTGAGCCTTATTGATGAATTGTTGTGGGGTGTAGGGAATCAAGGAATTAGGTGCACATTTAGCACTCATCTGAGTGTGATGTCACAACCAGAAACAGAGAAAATCCACCAGCCCTGACAGTGTGATCTGAAGCTGCTCTGGTAGAATTTGGAGTTTTCAGAGAAGTGTGAAGGCTCCACTTTGTTCAGTGTCTGCTAAACCACGGGTAAAGGTCAGCCAGGAAGATGGCTCAGGTTGTTCATTGCCAACACTGAGATTCTTGACCTCCTTGATGTGTGTTTCCAGGGCTTAAGTTCTCATTTCTTTTAAAATCTTTCTTCCATCAGTCTGTTCTGGGGTAACGTGTATGTGTCTTGTATGATGGTTATGAGTGCAGGCTCCAAAGTTAAGTATATCTCAGCTCCAATCTCATCACCAGACACATTTACTATATAATTTCTCTGGGCTTTGTGATCCCCATCTGTAAAGTTGACTTAAATATTTTGGTTCCTACCTCAGAGAGATGCTGTGACTATTAAACAACATAATGTGTGTAAAATACTTAGCTCAAAGCGTGGCACAGAGTAGGTGTCCAGTAAATGTTACTAAATATTTATTGAGTATCTACTATGCTCCAGGCTTTGTGCAAAGTTAGAGTTGTCGAACTGTAAGTGAACATTACGTTTCTAGTGTAACCATCTGCATTTATAGACAAAGAGACTGAAGTCCCAAATGATAAAGTGGTTGACCTGGACTGGATTTAGATCTCCTCTGTCCTGAAGACGTGGGGATTCAGGCTTTTGCCCATTGATTTCCTGGCCAATTTCTCCTCCAGTCTTCTTCTCCTCTCTCCTTTCTAGTCAAGTCAGAAAGTATTTATTGAGCATCTACTGTATTCCTGGAGCCACTTAGATGTACAGAAGTGGTTCTCAAACAGATGGGGATTTTGCTCCCCAGGGGCGTTTGTCAGTATTTGGTGACATTTTTGGTTGTCACAACTGGCATCTAGAAGGTTGAGGCCAAGGATGCTGCTAAACATCCTTATAATACACAGTACAGTCCCTCCTCACATAGAATTATTTGGCCCATAGTCCTGAGAGGTTGAGAAACTGAGATGTAGAGGATATACAGATAAATACACACACATATGATATGTATATTTTCCTCTTTGAAAGGGATTCCTGCCCCAAGTCAAGGTTGGCTGGCTGGGTGGGAATACTCTTGATACACTGTGATAAGGCCCTTCAAAACAGCAGTGTCCACCGTGAATGCTTTCTGGATTTTGGGGCCCTAACTCCTTTCCTTCAGATAGCACTTACAGAGAATCCACATTGGCAGAGGGATTATTGAATAAAATGTGGGGAGCCACAGAGCCAAATGAAGACACATTATGCATCCCTTCCTGAGGGCTCAAACTGGGAGGAAAAGTCTGGTTTCTCAGGGTTCCTCAGTAAAGTCTCCCATTTCCATTTCCTGCAACGCCCTAGGTAAGCAAAACCAAAATAAATGGGTACAGCCTCGGAATTATATACATTTATTCATTGTGAAAGCAAAGCCTTTACTCCATTCCCTGGTGGCTCAGATGGTAAAGAATCTGCCTGCATTGCGGAAAACCTGGGTTCAATCCCTGGATCAGGAAGATTCCCTGGAGAAAGGAATGGCTACTCACTCCAGTATTCTTGCTTTCACATAGGAAATTTGGAAAAATACATAAAAAGCGTAAATAACCCCTGTTAATATTTTGCTTTTTTTGTCTTCTGTACTTATCTTTTCACTTTACACAGTGGTGAGCATTCTGAATGAACAAGCTCATAGAGTGCATTTAAGTTGACATTCTTTCATTGTATACATGTTACCTCTGTGGACACATTTGTGCATAAAACTCTTCCTATATTTAGGGCTTCCGTGGATAAATCCTCAGAAATGAAGTTAAAAGTAATTTAATTTAAAAGTATAAGCAATTTAACCTAAAAGTATAAGCAATTTTAAGGATTTGATATATATTGAAAATTGCTTTTCATAAGAAATTATTCCAATTGCATTCTTATTGACAGTGTATGGCATTGCCCTCAAAAGTTACTCTTAAAAATTATGGGTTTGGGTAGTGTGATTCTAAGGCCAATATCAGGAATCAAGTCATATATTTCTTGGAGTACATGGAGGGATATACATACACACATATGCATACATATATGTATATGTATATATGAATAGTAAGTGCTTAATAAAATTCGTGTTGATTTAACTTGCAGTGTTGAGTTCAGTGTTCACAGTGCATTTATTGGAAGATTTAAATTCCTCAGTTGTATCATGTTGCATATACACTCTTTTGCATTCACGGTATGAAACTGTTACTGTATTGTGAACTGTTTCCATGACTGCAGCATTTCATAAGTAGGTACCATAGTATTGGTGTTTGTGACATCACTGTGATTTGTGTAGCTATTTTACTCTGGTCTAGAGAAACGTGGATTAGAGTTTTATCTTTATTTCTTTTCCTTTATTTCTTCTTTTTTTAGTTTGTTAATAAAAACTGCTAAGCAAACAGCCATTCCTCAAAGAAAGGAATACACATTTGTCTTTCCTTGCTACAAGTTGGAACACAAAATGTTACGGCAAAGAAAAAGTATGCAGTTTCAGTTTTATGGTCGAATCTCTCTGTCCGCAGCATCAGGGAAGCACTTCCTTGAAGTTAGTACAGGAATATGTTTTCACAACTTAGCAATAAATTGAATTTCTTTAGAGGAGCTTTTATTTTTCCCCTACTACTTCAATTATAAAACTGGAGATGTAGACTCATAAAAAGGGGGAAAAATCAATGATAGACTAAGTTTAAATATTTGACAAGGAAGTAATCTAAGACTGGTCCAACAGAGACCAGAGACTCTTTATAGGAGAATAAACGTAAACGATTAATAACATAAAAAGTTCAACTTCACTAAAAAAGAAATGCAAATTGAAATGCGATACCATTTCTGCTTATCGAATTGACAGAAGTAGATATTCTTCAATGTTGGTAAGGATGCCTTGAAATACATTTGCAGGCATCACTGTTTGAAATGTAAATTGACATAAGCATTATAGAAATCAATTTAGCAAAATGTATTAAGAATTAAAAAGAATTTGCATCCTTTTTGACTCAGTAATTTCTCTTTTATAAATATATTATAAAGCTATTAAAATATCGGTACTAATAAATATGTCCAAAGGTGTTTGTTGCATTGTTATTTATAGTGTTGTTGTTGTTTAGTCACTAAGTTGCGTCTGACTCTTTTGGCTTCCTGTGGACTGTAACCCTGCTGTTCCTCTGTCCATGGGATTTCCCAGGCAAGAATTCTGGAGTGGGTTGCCATTTCTTTCTCCAGGGGATCTTCCCAGATCCAGGGTTGAACCCGCATCTCCACCTTGTGCATTGGCAGGCAGATTCTTTACCAGTGAGCCACCAGGGAAGCTATTATTTATAATAGTCAAATATTAAAAAGAATTTAAATATTCAACAGTAGGAGATGGGTTAAGTACACCATGGTGAATATACCTTCCTAACCAAGATTTTGTGGTGCCAAGACTAACAGGATTGCAACAATCCAGACATTGATGAATAAAAATCATTTAGGTGCCCCAGCACCTTCTGAGGGTAGAGATGAATCATCTGTAGGTTTAGAAAGCTCACATGTGATTCTCATTTAAAACTAAATTTGAGAACAATGGATATATAATGTGATGCTACTGTTAGACCTGCCAGCTTCTCGACCATTTTTCACAGCACATGTTAATTTACTGAATTACTTTTTTTGCCTTACATTGAATAATTGTACCAAAAACAGACATGTAACATTTGCAGTAGGGAGATTGTTCTCTAGATTATCCCTAAAAGCTGGGATGGGCTTCCCTGGTGGCTCAGAGGGTAAAGAATCCGCCTTCAATGAGGGAGACCTGGGTTTGATCCCTAGGTTGGGAAGATCCCCTGGGGAAGGGCATGGCAGCCCACTCCAGTGTTCTTGCCTGGAGAATCCCCATGCACAGGGGAGCCTGGCAGGCTTCATGGGCTCACAAAGAATTGGACACGACTGAGCGACTAAGCATAGCACAAGAGCTGGTATATCATCATTTCCTCTGAGAACAGTGCCTGACACAGAAAGCTTGGTGGATGTTATTGAAGTAAGTGGGCAGTGGTTCCTGTGGCTTGCATATCTGTACTCTAATGGTTGGTTTCTATATTGCTTATTGTTAGATGAGAAAATGTTTGATTCCCCAAAAATCCAGGTTTTATTGGGTTAGTCATTTGTTTTTAGGTATGATTTTGATTATATCAGTCAGAATCCTGGCAAGAAATAGCGGAATCTTCAAGCTAGGAATTTACAAAGTGGATCGCAAAGGGGCAAGCTGAGTTACAAGAAGCCAGCCCGAGGGAGTGTGGCACACTGGGAAGTAACAGTGGGGAGCTTGGTTCCCTCTGGGGCTTAAGAGGCAAGAGAAGAGCACTATGGGACATGATGCAGGTCCATGGAGAGGACTGGCTGATGGGAGCTGAAGGCCAGGAGAGGAACTCAGCCAAACCAGGGCCACCTGCAGGAAGGGGTGGTAGGAACAGATGCTTGGCTTTTACTCTCCGCCTCTTCCTCATGGTTTCTGTGGCCTTAAGCCAGCTGAAAGTCGGAGGACCGGGTAGCCCTTGATGTCGCCCATATATGTCAGGCTCTTGGCACACAGAAGTGAGGAGGGAAGAGTGGAAAAGGCATCAAGAGTCACAGGGGTGAGTAATATTCCATTGTGTATATTACTCAGCCATTAAGAAGAATACATTTGAATCAGTTCTAATGAGATGGATGAAACTGGAGCCTATTATACAGTGAAGTAAGCCAGAAAGAAAAACACCAATACAGTATACTAACACATATATATGGTATTTAGTCAATCGGTAAAGATAACCCTGTATGCAAGACATCAAAAGAGACACAGACAAATAGAACAGTATTATGGACTCTATGGGAGAGGGCGAGGGCGGGATGATATGGGAGAATGGCATGGAAGCATGTAAATTATCATATATGAAACGAATTGCCAGTCCAGGTTCAATGCATGGTACAGGGTGCTCGGGGCTGGTGACGGGGAAGACTCGGAGGGATGGGATGGGGAGGGAGGTGGCAGGGGGGTTCTGGAGGGGGAAAACATGTACACCCATGGTGGATTCATGTCAAAGTATGGCAAAACAATATTGTAAAGTTAAAAAATAGAAAATAAACTAATTAAAAAAAAAGTCACAGGGGAAGACACCCAGCCAAGGGATAGAACTGTGATGGATAACATGGAAGCAATTCTTGCTTTCTAGTCTTCTTACCTCAACCCTATTGGCTGGGTGGATGAATCAGGTTCTGGCAGGTCCTTAGTCTTAGAATCATAATACAGACCACAGACAAGAGAGGAAGCAGCATTTTTCACCCTTGACTTGCTTGTCAAAGCGTTAAGATTTTAGGTGGATAATATCTCTAAGAGACAGAAGTTACAAGTCATTTTGTGTAAGGAAAACCACATACAGAGCCTTCACTTGCCAATGGATGTGTTCTGCTGAAAGCTCCAATTGGATGTGGTTGTCTTTTTGGCCTTTTATGCCTAGAGACACATCCTCTGGGCACACAGCACACAAGCAGCAGGCACTAAGAATGTAGAGCACCATTTCCTCCCCGCTGGGAACACTGCCTTTAGGGATACGGCACACAGATCTGAGAGCATCTCGTTTCTGCTGTTTTGGACATAATGCTCATATGTTTTGTTGGTGGATAGTATAGTCATGCCCAGAGGTTGTCTCCTATTTTCAGCAATATTAGAAGTTTTGAGTGGGGGAAAGCTAGGAGAAGACCAAGAGGGTCTTTGTGGTCATTGCCGTTCAGTGGCTAAGTCCTGTCTAACTTTTTTGCAGCCCCATGGTCTGTAGCCTGCCAGGCTCCTCTGTCCATGGGATTTCCCAGGCAAGAATACTGGAGTGGGTAGCCATTTCCTTCTCTGGGGGATCTTCATGACCCAGGGATTGAACCTTCTCTCCGGCATTGGCAGGTGCATTCTTTACCACTCAGCCACCAAGGAAAGCCCCAAGGGATTCTTTAACTACATAATAAGGAATAAAGAAGTCAAAAATAGTCATTTCATGCAGGATCTAGATTCACCCAGGGCAGCACAAACTACCTGGAGATAGCTAGGGTTTTTTAAGGAACACAGTGTGGTATGATAACTCTTTCAAACAAGTAGGGGCATCACTGCAGCTTACAGTAGTCTAGGATCCTGACCCAGTCTTACATGTGTCTCAGGTGAGCAGCTTAATTCCTGGGCTGTACACAGTAGCTTGGAATTGCATAAAAAGCTACAGGAAGATTCAAATGAAGTGGTACTTGAACTCTGCCTTACAGGCATGTGAAGAGTAGTCTGTTGGCCTGGAGGCAAGAGTGTCAAAATAAATAGCAGAATGAAGGCCGTTTTTATGAATTTTATTTCCAGTGCATCTTACATATTAGATGACTAACGCCCCCTGTGAACTTCCGTGAGTGGAACCAAAACTGTTTAATGAACAAGTGACTTTTAGTGCTTTATTTTCATCTAGAGCTTCATTTGAAACAGATCATCATTAGCTTTATGGTTTTAATTGTATTGAAATTCCTTGTTGTAACCTATTACTTTATAGCATTAGTCCATTAACCTGAGTGCCATGGAGCATAGTTTTAGAGCCTGTATTTATATCTGGACTAATTGCATGGATGCTTTCAGTATAGAATGAGGTTTTTTTCAGATCACCACAGGAAAAATAATTTGAACCCTTTCCCAAACTTCAGGGTTTGGGATAATAAGAACCAACACACAACAAAACAAAACAAAAAGACCCTGCACATTATCCTGAATTTCTCTTGCTTTGAAATACCTACCATTCTATCAACAAGGAATTGCAGAATAGTAATTTTCACAGTATGTGATGCTGCCACATGTTTTTCATTTGGCAGTACTGTGGGAAGCATTGGTCTCTGGGCTCCCCAATCAAAACCAGGTGGCTAATGGTTACAAACTGGAGGACCATAGGGAAATTGGTGCCTTGCTCATTAGGACACATGGAGATAGAGCATCCAGGCTGCTGGCCGTGGGCTCAGAAGCTCAAACAAACAAGAATGACCAAGGCCCAGCTCCCCGTGGTGACCTTTGTTAATAACCCAGAAGGTGGCACAGCTGTTAACGCCCTGTTGACCTGAAGCGTTTCTTCCTGGAGCGGGAAAGTGAGTGATGGGGACTCCAGCATGTTGCGATCACACAGGGTGTTTTCACTTCTGCTGGAGGAAGGAACATTGAAGTTGGAATTTGGCCCTTTGTTACCTCCCAGATGCTCAACAGCAGGGGTGTTTATAATGCCCATCAACCAGGCTTTCCGTTGCACCTGTTGGGGGACCAGCTGCAGAAAGCAGGTGTATCTGGGGACTGAGAGGACGGGTGACTGTGGAGAATGCTGAGGGCTGCCAGATGTACTCCACATAAACACCGGGCCAACAGCTGGGGGACAGGAAAGATGTGGATTTAATTAAAAGTGATGTGTAAATTTGATTATTAATTTTAACCCACTGTGTAAATGTAATATATACACATGCATGCACACACATGCTCACACACACACACACATATATATAATTGTAAGTTATGTATTTCACAATAAATCAATGGAATGTGTTGATATAAGCATGAGATTCTCTTTTCACCAATTCCATGCACATTATACTTTGTTCATTGGTCCACACATTGTTCATTACATTTCCATGTCCACTTGAAAAATTTTTCAATTTCATGCTAAAATTCTGGTTTGGAATGTTTTTCAATCCTTAGAACACCCAGTTGTCAGTTTAAAATAGAGAAATTGAATCAGGCAGCCTCTGAAGCCTGTGTTTACATCTGGACCAGTTATATGGAATATTCAGTGTAGGATGGGCAACTCTGACCACAGTTGTTTGTATTGTGGATAGTGGACTCTCATGAGATTGGAACAGTCCCTTCATTTCCCGTGTGCTCCCTATGGCAGCAATCAACAGACAGTAGTGCTTCATGAGAAGTGTGAAGCTCAGGGGAGTGTTGATGTCACCTGCCTGGATTCTGTGTACAGTGCATAAGATGTATCGGAAGCCCAAGGAGAACTTTCTGTGGCTGGCTTTGTAATACAGGTGTGTGGAGGGTCTTCTCACTTAGCAGTCTGAAGGTATAAGGCTCGGCCCACCACTCAGGAGAGCTAGAGGTGAGAACGCTCTCTATTCTGGGAACAACACCCTTTTTGGTTTTGAGCAGCACTTTAAACTGGCGCTAGCCAAAGATGATAGTTGCAAAGTTTTGGCATCAGAGCTGAGGGTAAAATCAGAGGATCTGAGAACACTGTCTCTTGGGGCCTTCAGGAGACTCTCCCACTTGGCTTGGAGTGCCCCAGTGTTCTTTTAGAATATTGGTTCTTATCTAAGAGCCCCTCGAAATTGTAGGCAGAAGGTTGTGTATGTGTGAATATATGCATTTTTCTTAGTGGTCTTTCATATGTTGTTTTCTTCGGATCCTTGAAGCTCCGAAAGGAGAAGACCAAAGGAGAATAGTGTTTTACTTTTTTAAAATTTCTGGCAGTGCTGCATGGCTTTCTGGATCTCAGTTCCCCACAGTGGAAGTGCAGAGTCCTGACCACTGGACCACCAGGGAAGTCCTGGAGAACAGTGTTTCTTAGGTGAAGCTTGTCTTAACAGCATCTTATTTCTCTTGAGGAAATTTATTCATAGCAAGAAATAGTGATGATAATAGCAACAGTGATATCAGTAATGGTTAACACTTACAGCATTCATTACATTCCAGACACTGTGCTGAGCACCCTATACATATGTTAGTTCATTTAATAAGATGTTTATAATTGTAAAAACAAAACAGGGTATTTGGCAATAATGAATAATTACAGGCATGTTGAATATAGTTCGAAGAATTGATGCTTTGAACTGTGGTGTTGGGGAAGACTCTTGAGAGTCCCTTGGACTGCAAGGAGATCCAACCAGTCCATCCTAAAGGAGATCAGTCCTGGATGTCCTTTGGAAGGACTGATGTTGAAGCTGAAACTCCAGTACTTTGGCCACCTGATGCAAAGAGCTGACTCATTTGAAAAGACCCTGATGCTGGGAAAGATTGAGGGCAGGAGGAGAAGGGGACAACAGAGGATGATATGGTTGGATGGCATCACCGACTCAATGGACATGAGTTTGGGTGGACTCTGGGAGTTGGTGATGGACAGGAAGGCCTAGCGTGCTGCGGCTCATGGGGTCACAAAGAGTTGGACACGACTGAGTGACTGAACTGAACTGAACTGAATATAGATATTCAAGGGCTTACCTGCTCTGGTCTTGAATGCCAATCCTTTTCAATATTTATTGAAGTCAATATATTAGTTTTCTTTGCTGGATAACAAATTACCATAAACTTAGTGGATTTAAAAACAAATGTCCACTTATTTCAGTTTCCATGGGCCAGGAGTCCAAGGAAAGCTTATTTAGATGATAAAGGCATCCTAGGCTGTAGTATAGATGTCTGTTCTGAGGCTTGACTGGGGAAAGATGTACTTACATGCTCCCTCTGATAGTTGGCATGAGTCATCTTCCCCTTTTCTTGTTGGCTGTTGGCTGGAAGTACTGTTCAGCTACTGCAGGCTGCCTACTATATGACCCTCTCATAATAAGGCAGTTTACTTCTTTAAAGCCAGCAAGGGAGCCCCTCTCTCTGCTGTCTGCTAAGATAAAGTCTGATATGTAATAGCATGGTCATGGGAAAAACAGCCTGTGACATATAATGTATCAAGACAATGACAGCCCATCACTTGTGACATAGTCTGTGGGTTAGAAGCAAGTCATAGGTTCCATCGAAATGCAAGGAGAGAGGACTATACATTGGGGTCTCTTTTATGTGTGTTGGCCACAGCCAACCCTGTGTGCTGGTACAGTTTAAGCTAGTTGTTTGAAATATATATATATTGGGGGGCATCATTTTCCATTTTAGCTTTTTGCTTCCAGTATACAGGGAGCAATGCTGCTTCCCAGATGTGCTTTGCACGCCAGGCCGCTGAGCCTTTGCTCTCAGCTGTGCTCCCAGCCGGCAGTGCCCTCCCATATCCTCTCCATCTGTTACTGCCATTGGCAGACTAAAAGGCTCAGCTCAAATACTGTGGCTTTCCTGAAACCTTCCCTGATCCTCCCACTCTGTGGGTGGCATGGGAACCTGTGGTGGCATCTTTCCTATAGCAAGCACCTAATTCTGGATTGTATCATAGTTACTTGTATAAATATCTGTCTACTTCAAAAATGGAATCAATTCTTACGTATTACACATTTAAAAATTTTTTGCCAGAGCGCATTATTTTCCGGGCTTCCCCAGTGACTTAGCTGGTAAGAACCTTCCTGCCAATGCAGGAGATGCAAGAGACACGGGTTTGATCCCTGGGTTGGGAAGTTCCACTGGAGAAGGAAATGGCAGCCCACTCCATATTCTTGCCTGGAAAATCTCATGGACAGAGGAAGCTGGTGGGCTATAGTCCATGGGGTCGCAAAGAGTTGGACATGACTGAGCGACAATACACACACTTTATTTTCACATGAGAAGTACTAAATAAATGTTTGTTGAATAAATTTCCCCTAAAGAACTGACCCAACTTTTAAAGTTCTCCCTTATTTATTTTTGACTGTGCTGCATCTTTGTTGCTGTGTGTGGGCTTTTTCTCTAGTTGTGGTGAGCCGGGGCTACTCTCCGGTTGCTGTGCATGGGCTTCTCATTGGCAGTGGCTTCTCTTGCTGCGGAGCACCAGCTCTAGGCATGCAGGCTTCAGTAGTTATAGTACATGGGCTCAGTAGTTGTGGCTTGGGGGCTCTAGAGCATAGGCTCAGTAGTTGTGGTGCACAAGCTTAGTAGCTCTGTGGCTTGTCTTCTTGGATCAGGGATTGAACCCGTGTCTCCTGCATTGGCAGGCAGATTCTTAACCACTGGACCATCAGGGAAGACCCTTAAGTTCTCCCTTGTTTAAGGAATGAAAAGAAGCAACAATCCATCCTTGGTATTGGTTTGGGTTTCTTCCCTTAAAATGGGAACAGGACACTTGCTTTAAATCCTTTCTTTTTTTTTCTACCCCAAATGAGCTACAGCACGTACCCCTGTAGGATCCACTCAGGGCCTAGTAAGCCCAGCTTGAAAAGATTCCCAAAGGCGAAAGCTACTGAACAAACCATTTTTAGCAGTGTTCTGCTTCTTAGCGAGGTATTATGCCCCACTTGCTCTGCATTTTCTTCCTGCCATTTTGATGCCTAAAGCAGGTGTTCCTGCTGACCAGTCACTCCAGGTTGGTGCCACCCAGAAAGCATCCAGACTGTGTTGCAGTCTGCCTCCCAGCCAGTGAAAGGGGTTTCTGATGGGGCCTGTCATCCCAGGAGCAGTTTAGGTGCTGTTGTTCAGAGGTGAAGCATCATATTTTATTCTCCCTAATTACTGGCTCAATGTTGGAATTTTTGCCCCTCCCCCTCATTTCTTTTCTTTCTCAGTGTATAGTGATAAAGAGCTTTCTCATACAACCAATTTAAATAACTACTGTCTATTTTTGGGGGTACTGTTAGCACAACATTAATAAAATATGATCCAAATGGTGTTTTCAGATGCAAACTTGCTTTACTGTCTCCTTATCCTGAGGCTGATTACCACCTGGAGTAAGATTAAAGAAAAAGATTTAAAAACAGAGGGAAGGGAAATTCAGGTAAAGCAGCAAGAAATATTCCTGACATTGGATTCTGTAAAGGCAAAAGGTCTAGCATTGATTTCTTATGTTTAATATGAAAGAGGAGAATGAAAAAGCTGTCCTAAAGCTCAACAGTCAAAAAACTAACATCATGGCATCTGGTCTCATCACTTCACAGTAAGTAGATGGGGAAAAAGTGGAAGTAGTGACAAATTTTATTTTCTTGGGCTCCAAAATTACTGTGGACAGTGACCGCAGCCACAAAATTAAAGACACTTGCTCCTTGGAAGAAAAGCTATGACAAACCTTGACAGCATATTAAAAAGCAGAGGCATCACTTTGCCAATAAAGGTCCATCTAGTCAAAGCTATGGGTTTTCCAGTAGTCATGTATGGATATGAGAGTTGTACCATAAAGAAAGTTGAGCACCAAAGAATTGATTCTTTCAAATTGTGGTTCTGGGAAGACTTTTAAGAGTCCCTTCACTCCAAGGAGATGAAACCAGTCAATCCTAAAGGAAATCAAGTCTGAATATTCATTGGAAGGACTGATGCTGAAGGTCCGATACCTTGGCCACCTGATATGAAGAGCCTACTCATGGAAAAGACCATGATGCTGGGAAAGATTGAGGGCAGGAGGAGAAGGGAGCAACAGAAGATAAGATGGTTGGATGGCATCACTAACTCAATGGACATGAGTTTGAGCAAACTCCCAGAAATAGTGAAGGACAGGGAAGCCTGGTGGGTTGCAGTTCTGGGGTCCCAGAGTCAGACATGACTGAGTGACTGAACAACAACAACAACGATAGTCAAGTGAGCCAGATATTGCAGAGCTGGAAAAGAAGCAATTCCATCTTAGCAGAATGAAAGTGAAAGTGTCAGTCACTCAGTCGTGTCTGACTCTTTGTGACCTCATGGACTGTCGCCCATCAGGTTCCTCTCTGCACGGAATTCTCCAGGCAAGAATACTGGAGTGGGTTGCCATTTCCTTCTCCAGGGGATCTTCCCAACCCAGGGATCTGAACACAGCTCTCACATTGCAGGCAGACTCTATACCCACTGAGCCACCAGGGAATACTGATACCATAAGTAACATGGATGTAGTAAGAGTCATCGTCTATTGTGGGAAGGGTTGCTGACTGTCTTTGGAGTTGCTTTGTCTCCCTGCCTCCCCCAATGCACCTATGCAATTCCTTTCTGAATCTTGTATAAATACAAGAAACATAACATCTTAACTATCATTTCTATGAGGGAGTATCAGCCAGACTTAGAATTTTCAATTTGTTTAGTAACCAGTGCTTTAATGAGGTGGCTCCATGGACATGGATCATGTTCCTAGAGAACCCAGGACAGAACTGGTACTAATATGATCATGGCCATTTGGCCATGCAAGAGGGTGGTGCCTGGTGGAAGTGATGGCTGCTTTGTCATTTAGGAAGCTTCCAGAGCAATTGAGAATGCAGCCAGGTTTCAAACTGGATCTGAGGTAAATCATTTGTTCAGTATTAAAAGAATGACAATGGAAAACCAAAGCAACACATAGCCTGAGAAACTGAGGACTGTTCAGTGCCAGGGAACACATAGGGATGGAGGTTTTCTCTAGACATCCTGCTTGTATTTCCCTGAGACACAGAATTTTTTAAAGCTGCTGGGGTTGTGGGCTTTCCTCATGGCACAGTGGTAAAGAACCCGTCTGCTAATGCAGGAGACACAGATTCAATCCCTGATCTGGTAAGATCCCCTGGAGAAGGAAATGGCAACATACTCCAGTATTCTTGCCTGGAAAATCCCATGGACAGAGGAGCCTGGTGGGCTACAGTCCATGGAGTCACAAAAGAGCTGGACACGACTTAGTGACTAAACAACAACAGTGGGGGTTGTATTCAGAGAAAACAGTAACCAAGAACTAGGTAGTTTTAGGGGGGAGATATCCCCAACTTTATGTAAGGAATTACTGTGAGTTTTAATAGTTAATTATTTAAACATTTTCCTGAAGTCTGTGTTTGTGTTTATTTCCATCAGCAGTGGCTGTGAACACCCAGTTAAAGGGGATGGGGTCTCAGAATTTGAATAGACAGAGACAGAGTGCTGCTTTCTAATGCTTTTATCTGTGGACATCACCACCCTCCAGTCAAACCTCCAGACATCTGTAGAACAGGTGGTACATACCAGGGCTGGGGTAGAACTCTTTTCCCAGGAGGCCCTCTACTCTCTTCATCTGTCTCTGAATAAAAGTTCACCCCATCTCCACCTTTGAAGTGTCAGCTATAGTAACTCATAGATGACAGCAAGGATGACCCAACACTCTCAAATTATGGCTCACAGTGGAGATACTAATAATTTGGGAGAGTAAATGCAGTGATAGCTATAAAGCCCTTGTGTGTTAGTTGCTCAGTTGTGTCTGACTCTTTGTGACACCATGGACTGTAAGCCTCCCAGGCTCCTCTGTCCATGGAATTCTCCAGGCAAGAATACTGGAGTGGGCAGCCGTTCCCTTTTCTAGTGGATCTTTCTAACTCAGGGATTGAACCTGGATCTCCCACGTTTCAGATGGATTCTTTACCCATCTGAGCCACTAGGAAAGCCCTTTGTTATTTTTATTTCTGTTAACTATTTTTTCAAATCATTTTTGTTGATGAACAAGCTCCCTTCATGGGTCTGACATTAACCTGTATCTTTCATACCTTCTCATTTGCTTCCTATACTGTGAGGCTACAATAATGAGTCATGGGATATTTTTTCTGTTTGATTAATTTTTTTAAAAAATAGAGTAACTTTTTCCCACTATACTGGGATATTGAAATAACTTAGCCCAAAAGTTGAGGCTGAATATGTATTTATGCCATATTAGTGAGAAGACAGTTGCTATTCTAGAAATAAATCAGTCTGGTAGTGCTAGGGCAGTGGTGATTTTGCCCCCCAGGAGACATTTGGCAATGTTTGGAGGCATTTTTGAATGTCATAACTGGGGGAGGGTCCTCTTGGCATGTAGGAGGTAGGGACCATGGATGCTGCTAAACATTCTACGTGCAAGACAGTCTCTGTGTGTGTGTGTGCATGCTAAGTCACTTCAGTCATGTCCGACTCTTTGCAACCCCTTTGGACTGTAGCCTTCCAGGCTTCTCTGTCCATGGGATTCTCCAGGAAAGAATACTAGAGTGGGTTGCCATTTCCTCCTCCAGAGGATCTTTCCCATCCAGAGATTGAGCCCACATTTCTTATGTCTCCTGCACTGGCAGGCAGGTTCTTTACCACTAGCACCACTGTATTAGTGATTTAATAAAAGGGCTGCTGCAACAATTGCTGACATAACAGATTATCATGAATTTAATGGCTAGCTTTATTATCACAACAGAGATTTAACTTATAGTTATATAGGTCAGAGGTCTTTCATATGGCTCCCAGGGTTAAAATCAAGGTGTCATCAGGATTCCGTTCCTTTCTGGATGCTCTTGGGGAGAATTCACTCTTTTGCCTTTATCAGCTTCTAGATGTCTGCATTTCTTGGCTTGTGGCCCCCTCCCCTGTATTCAAAGCCAACAGTGGCAGGTCAAGTCCCTTTCAAGTTTCAAATCTCTCCTGCCTCTTCCATCATCACATCTCTTTGTACCAACTCTTTTGCATCCGTCTTTCACTTTTAAGGGCTCCTATGATTACACTGGGGCTTCCCTGGTGGACCTATGCAGGTAATCTCCCTATTTTAAGTTCCACTGATTAGCAACCTCAATTTTATCTGTAAATTTAATTTCTGTTTGCCATATAATGTAACAATTCACAGATTCCAGGGATTAGGACATGAACATCTTTAAAAGGCCATTATTCTGCTTGTTACAGCTCCTACAACAAAAAATTATCTGACCCCACACATGAATAGCGCTGAGGTTGAGAAAATCTATTCTAAAGAAAGCTTCGTACTCCTGGAAGATGGTGCTTCATTCACTGTGGGTAAAAGAAAAAGATAAGCTACCTTTAAACCGACTCACCTGAAGTGTTCACATCACAGTACATTTAGCAGTTTGCACAATTTGCTTTAAAAGGCACTGCTGGGTAAGATTGCTAGTCCACCGCTGGCCAAGATACGATGATAACTTGGTCCACATGGCAAGGAAGTGAAAATCTTCCTATTAAATAAATGAAGCGGCAGCTTCTGGTAACAAACATATGAAACAGAATATTCATCTTTTCTTCAATGGGAATAACACATGACAAAAGTGAGGCTTTCTTCACATTGTTTGTTTATAGAAAATTCATCTCCACTGAGGCCTTATGTTAAATCTGCTCTCTGATGTTAGCATTTCCAGGATGCACAGGGCCACTGGAGTATGTTCTTATGATCTTACCATTTATTTACCTTGATACGAAACTCCAATTACTGTCAGAGATGCTTCTTGTTAAATATGGTAAGATCTCCAGCCTCTGAGTGTGTGAATATGTATTTGATTCTCTGGGGCCAGGCTCAGACAAGTTATCGAATCGGATTTCTGGGGGCCTGGGTGCAAATTAATTAAATATCTAAAGATAACAGTGGAGAAAATTTGGGCTTTAGAGAAAAGGCTGAAATTTAGGGAGAGAAGATTAAATGTTAAGAGATTGTGAAGCTGGTTTCTCTTACACTGAAGCTTTCTCTCCTGGCCTTGCATGGTGTGTGTATGTGTGTGTACACACACACTCATGCACATGTGCTTTCTCCTTCACCATGAGCATTACTGTGCTTTTGTGTTGCTTTCTAGTAGCTTTCGACACCAATAGCAACTCTTTCAGGTTATCTGAAATCAGGAATCTGAATCTAACACATAACTTCCAATGACATTGTGGGGGACTACACTCCAGATAAAATGTTAGAATTCTCCTGATTATTCTAACTGTCATATTTAGTTACCAGCTTTCTTTGGGTTATCCAACTCTATTTTATTCAAGGGCTATTCTAAAAATACAATCAAAGGACACCTACTGGCTGCAAGTGACTTTGCTCGTGTCTAATAGGGCTGTGAAGAATGGTTTGAATTTAGTACAGATGGGGGAAAATACGTGCTGTCATCAAGAGCCTATCACACTTTTAACTTATAAAATATCTTGACTGGAGTCTGGCCAGAGCAAGGCTGAGGTGGGTGCTTTAGTGAGGATGAATGTATTGGGTCAGATAAAGGAAGGACAGAAACAGACCTTAACTAGACTGTAAATTGAACAGAATGGGATACTGTTATTTTTGGCTTAGCTAATAGAAAAATGTTACTCTGCTCATCTCTTATTCCATTTTTTGAGTTGCATTTAGTCTCTGTTTTAGAGTTTTATATATATATTTATTTCTGGGACTCACAGAGCCCTGCTTTGGGGGAGCACTGAAGTTCTGTGGTTATGAATGTGAAACATAAACGTTTGCATCATTGTTGTTGCTGGGATGGGAAATTTTCCAGGGGAACATTTCATCCTTCACTGAAAGCTGCTCTGTGCTTAGGTCTAGGAGAATGATAATTTCCTCAGTATAAAGCACATGCCTGCAGCAGCTCAGTTATACTTTATGACCCTGGAGCATATCACCAGTTTGCTTTGGAAAGCCAGCTTAGTTCTTCTGCCTTCCATCTTATCATCTGTGGAAGTTGTTTTGCCATTCTTCTCTGATATGAAGAAGATGGAAGCAATGCAGTTTTAGTTGTGAGAGGTAAAATGTTTTCAGGCTTCTCTGAAGAAACTACCTTTTGAATGATAGTAATTAGCACAAAGGGATTGTGATATATCAAAACCCTAAAGACATTCCAAGACTCAAATGCAGATTGGGAGGAAAGACTTCCCAAGATAGAGGAAACAAGGTATGGTGTATTGTGGTGGCTCCAGACGCTGAGTGCCATTAGAGACCTCTACAGGACTTGCTGAAACACAGATCCCGGGACCCCACTCTCTGAGTTTCTGATCTAGTCTTTCTGGGGCAAGGCCCTAAAATTTGCATTTCTAACACATTTCCAGGGGCTGCTGCTGCTGCTGTTGGTCCCAGGTCACACTTTGAGAACCAGAGCATGGGGGTGCACACAGTGACTTGGAACCTGGTGTCCACCCTTCCCCAGTGCTGGGTCTTGGTCCTAGGACCAAGTTCCAAATCATAATTTGCATTTTAAGAGATCCTCGGATCATTTGTTTGCACATTAAATTTGAGAAGCACTGATCGAGTTTTACTGCCCCTTATTTTCCTCATCTGTAAAATGGGAATAATACTTATTTCCCAGGCTGTTATGAAGTGAAATGAATATCATGGGCTTAGCTGTCATGCCTGGCACACAGTGTGCCCTCAGCAAATGTTACCAGGTATAAGTATTAAGCCCATTTGGAATAAAATGAGTAATTTCTTTCCTTAAAGGTCAAAATCCTCTGTTTCTACTTACAATTTTTTGACTCTGTGCATTTCTCCTTTCCTTGGAAGTACAAACAAATGACAGTAGTAGGTTTGAGGACAAATGGGTTTCCTGTTTTAATTCATTCCCATCATATATGCCTTGACTAAAGTATCTTCACTTATTTTAATGGAGTGTGGGGGAAATCCTGACAGTAAAATTAGTATTAAATGAAAAGATGTGTATATTGAGCACTTTGTAAAGAGCTGTAGTAGAAGCACTTAAAGTCAGTCAGACTTCAGTAGGCTGTGGACATTGAAGAAAGTTGGAAATTGGCCTAAGACTTTGTCCCTTTCCTTCTCCTGTCTTTCTTTATACCAGTTCAATTCTGTAATTATTTTTAGAGTTATATGAAATTATTTTGCTGCGTATGACTCAGGACAGGTTGGTGTGCCTTTAGAAGGCTTCTTTGCAATGAAGCATTTCGGTATTTTGTGATTCCTGAGAACCTATTCCAGCTCTCAGGTGGGCCTCTGGATCCCACTTCCCCCACCCCATTTGCTCCTACGATCTGGCTAATAAGTAGCAGAAGCCCTGGGTAGTTTGGAGTTGTAACTGTCACCCCTGGATCTGTAATCTGTGGGCCTGGTAGCTGACCTGGGACCAGCATGATGTGCCTTGAACAGATTCCTCATCTATACTAAATCCCAGTTTCCTCATCTTTATAACTAGAAATCCTTACATTTTTCCTGTTTGTATCCCTGTGTTCTCATGAGGGGCCATTTAAGATGCCTTGAATAACAGCAGCACTGTTTATCAGTGTCACATGGGCAGATGCCTGGAAGGCAAGAGTGGAGCTGACTTCAGAGAACATTGGAGGGCCCTGGTGTCAGAAATCTGCTCCCCACACTCAGATTAGTGAGGTTTTATTAAAATTGGTCATAAAGCCATTGGTCAGTAAAGGCCAAGCATATACACACATGAAAAAGTCCTGTGCTTTGTTTCTAATTTATGTATTTGAGGGGCTGGCCACCTCCTTTCAGTGTCCAGCAGGTGAAATACTGCTGGGAGAAGCCCGAGGCAATGATAGCTGCCATTGACTTTGTAGTGAGTGGAAGCTGTGTACTTCACTGGATGAACAAGTGACTTTGTCCTCATCTCCGCTATGGAGGAACTTCTCTTACATGCCAAGCACTGGCTGCCTCTTGAGTACCCAGGTTTTCCCAGAGGGAGGGGAGATTGTGAAGGTCTAAAGAAGACTGATGACTTGCATTTAGCAAGTCTATAACTTGGATCTCAGGGAAGACCATTCCTTTCTGTTCAGTCTCTCCTACAGCCTTGACTCCTAAGGATCTTATCAGGAAGCTCTTAGATACTGGTTTAGCTATATAGGTAAACAAACAACAACAAAAAACCCATTCAACTGCAAATCCTGCTAGTAAGCTTTTCCTCTTAGGGAGAAATTCAAGTTGTTGACTGTAAAGAGTGTGGTCCTAGGCTTGACTCCTGGTAAGTTCCCATCTTTGAACTGTTTCCTCTTGGCCTAGTCTGCCTTTTTTGGATAGGAATTCAGATTTTTTTCCTTTCTTGCGTCCTGTTAAGTCACTGACTTAATTTCTCAGTATTAATTTCAATTTTTGCATCGTGACCTTAATGTCTATTCCTACCCTCTGTGCTGCAGATGCTAGAAAACAAACAACAACAAAAAAACTGCTTGAGAAAAGTTCCCCAGAGCTTGATTTCTGGGTCCTGTATTGGTTCTGCCCATGTGCAAGGCTAGCTTTCAGAGTTGAGTGAAACAGAGTGAGAGGCAGGGCATGGGACATTCACTTTGCTGCTGCACATAAGGCTGGAGACTGCTGTGTTCCTTGCTCACCAGCTTGTGATGGTGGCCCTTTTCACTGTGGCAGAGCCCTGGAGCTTACTCCATCAGGTTCTGCATAGGTGTTTTAAGCCTCCTAATGCCTGGTAATGAATCATTCTAGGCTGAAACCAGCTAGAGTGGTTTCTGTTGGCTGCAGCTGAATCCTAACTGATAGTGACTGGGCACCTGCCATTCTTTCTGATGTAACTCGGCAGCTTGCACACGTTGTTCTTGGCCAGCCTAACCATCTGCCCACCAGAGTGCCTGCACCTGTTATCCCAATCTGACAGGGGTCTTTTCCTCCCCTCACTCCTAGGCATGTCCCTTGGCATGAACTCTGCTGCAACCACAGCCAGTCAAGGTTTGTTCTGTGGCTTGAGCAACCAAAGAAAAAATTGCTTAAACATTGCACGTAGAAGGATGAGTTATGAGTTTGTGGGCCCCATGTTGTAATGGTTAGCACTCTGGACTTTGAATTTACATAGCTTCGTGGCCTAATCTTATGCTGATTTTTCAAATGTATTGTCTTACTGGAAGCTGATCAGAAATTCTCCATACCTTCTGTCCTATTGGGTATCCCAACTTTTCCAGACATCTGGAATTTTTCACTTATTCATCTACCATATTTAAGAGATGTACTTTTTAAAAAAGTGAATGAGAAAGGGCACTTTTCATTTCAAAATTTTCCATCTGTGCAGTTTTCCAGGTGTTATCAAATAGCTTTCTTCAGAGAATCATTTTAGGAGAATTGAACACATGTGCTGAAGATAAGAAACCTTTGAGAAAAAATACAGACATTTTAGAAATGAGTCATATCAAGGGACATCCAGAGTCAACTGAAGGCCCTGACTTAAACTTCAGAATTGTGGATTTTTCATGTGGGTTCCTTGACATTGTACCATTGGTCTTCCCTTAATGCATCTCAGAGGAAGCAGCTGAACTTATTTTTCATTCAATAAAATGGTCAGAAGTCAGGCAGTACTTGAAGTTACTGAGAATTACTGCTATCTTCAATGGGGAAATGTATCTAAGAGGCCAAATGGTTTTTATTCTTTTGATGTGTGATATACGTGTGAACAATCATATACAGCCTTCTCCTCTCTATCACTAAATCTGTATGCATGCTAGAAAGTGTTTTCAAAGGGATTTGTGTGTCTTTTCCAAGCCTGTGTGGTGGAAGAGAGTGCCTAGTGATATGTCTTGGGTAGACGAGGTGTCTTACATGTGACCAGCACACACACACACTCACACACTCACTCGTAGGAATTGTTCCTTTCAAAGCACAATTAGTCTCTGCCTTTGAGCACAATCCATTCCAGGAAACTATCATAAAGCAGTCACATTTTCCCATAAGAACAATATCATAATTGGGCATTGCATTACTGACCAAGGACCTGCCGTTAAATAAACCATAGATGTGACAAAAATATGTCATAAAAGCAAAGATGCAACAGCTATAAACCTCTGTAATAATTTTAAAGAATAAAATTATGTTCTGTCATATAAATGGGCTCAAATATACTGTACACATTGATTATATAAGAAATCTCAATGAACTGTAAAGTCCATATAATAACATAAAAAGTACAAATCTAGTGCATCATAAATTTGACCTAAAACTAATATTCTAACTATAATAAACATTAAACATTTAATTAAGAATCATTTTTCTTGCCTTTTAGAAGTTCAGTTCAGTTGCTCAGTTGTGTCTGACTCTTTGCGACCCCATGAATCGCAGCACGCTAGGCCTCCCTGTCCATCACCAACTCCCGGAGTTTACCCAAACTCATGTCCATTGAGTCAGTGATACCATCCAGCCGTCTCATCCTCTGTCGTCCCCTTCTCCTCCTGCCCCCAATCCTTCCCAGCATCAGCGTCTTTTCCAATGAGTCAACTCTTCACATGAGGTGGCCCAAATATTGGAGTTTTAGCTTCAACATCAGTCCTTCCAATGAACACCCAGGGCTGATCTCCTTTAGGATGGACTGGTTGGATCTCCTTGCAGTCCAAGGGACCCTCAAGAGTCTTCTCCAACACCACAGTTCAAAAGCATCAATTCTTCGGCACTCAACTTTCTTCACAGTCCAACTCTCTCATCCATACATGACCACTGGAAAAACCATAGCTTTGACTAGATGGACCTTTGTTGGCAAAGTAATGTCTCTGCTTTTTAATATGCTGTCTAGGTTGGTCATAACTTTCCTTCCAATCAGTAAGCGTCTTTTAATTTCATGGCTGCAGTCACCATCAGCAGTGATTTTGGAGCCCCCCAAAATAAAGTCTGACACTGTTTCCACTGTTTCCCCATCTATTTCCCATGAAGTGATGGGACCAGATGCCCTGATCTTAGTTTTCTGAATGTTGAACTTTAAGCCAACTTTTTCACTCTCCACTTTCACTTTCATCAAGAGGCTTTTTAGTTCTTCACTTTCTGCCATAAGGGTGGTGTCACCTGCATATCTGAGGTTATTGGTATTTCTCCCAGCAATCTTGATTCCAGCTTGTGCTTCCTCCAGCCCAGCGTTTCTCATGATGTACTCTGCATCTACAATATACAGCCTTGACGTACTCCTTTTCCTATTTGGAACCAGTCTGTTGTTCCATGTCCAGTTCTAACTGTTGCTTCCTGACCTGCATACAGGTTTCTCAAGAGGCAAGTCAGGTGGTCTGGTTTGAAAGTTAGGAGGACATTTTAGAATATGATTTGAATGGCCCAGTTTTCTCAAAAACAGCCAACCTTATGCCTTCTATTTTTTCATTGAAACTTTCCATTAATAAGTACAGGCATTTCAGAAAGCATCCCAATAACCTTGACACAATAGCCCATAGGAACACTATTGGCACTAGACACAACATTTCAAACCACTAATTAGGGGAATAGATATTATAAGGGATGATATAGATTTGTTCTGTGGAATGCTGAATGGGTGGATGGTTATATTAGAGAGGTGAGGACTGAGAGCTGTGTCCATATATCTAGTTCTGAGCCTTGCTGTAAACTCTGTTGTGTGTGCGTGCTCAGTTGTGTCCGACTCTTTGTGACCCCATTGATTGTAGCCTGCCAGGCTCCTCTGTCCATGTGTCGCCAGTTAATAACATATTCCACGTTTATCCAGTGCTCTAGTGCTTAGTAACTTAGAAAGAACACCTCTACTTCAGTAACTGTATGGCACTCTTTTGCTTCCATTTAGAAGACCAAGTTCAGGAGACTTTAGGGTTCTGCTACTGTTTTCTTAACAGAGAAACATTTTAAAAATCAGTAAAAATAACTTTTCAGCTTCTTTTAAATATAGCCTCTGAGTATATGGTATAGGAATGCTATACATTTTCATTCATTGCTTCCAGTGTCTGGAGAAATGCCTAGCACATGATTGGTGTTCCATAAATATTTGTGCAAAAGAAAGAAAGGAGAGAGAGAAGTGGCAGTGAGGAGAAAGCAGAAAGGGAAATGAGTTGCTCATATAAGAGCTTTAACCACCTCAGGGTTCCTAGGACAAACCTTATAGTTGCTTATAGAGAAGATGCCTTGAGGAGTTCAGGAAAATTTCCATCCAGCAAAAGAATGATTGGCCAGTTCAAATTCCGCAAGTTGAAGACACAGGTAATCAGATGAATGAAGTCTAGAGCAGGGCACTTTAAGAATCACTATGATTCAGGGGATCAGGCAAGATACTCGTCACCTACCTCATCTTTTCTTACTCATTCTCCACAGGTCCTCTCATCCACCCCACTTCATCTCATACATTTCAACTTCGGCCCGTAACTCAATAGCTTCTACACCTGTCTTTGCAGCTCAGTCTTTTATCTCAGATTCTGGTACTTATATCTGAATATCTACTGGACTTATCTGTTTGACTGTCCTCAATGTACCTCAAATTCACCTTAAAGTTATCCTTTCTCACCCCAAATTTTAGTATCTTTATATTTTTAGTTTCTATTTTTACCTTCTTCATTCATTGGACTTTCTTAAGCAAAAGAGAGGGAAGAGTATATTTGAACAAATTTGAATTCTTTCCATTGCTACATCCTGTCTTGTTTTCAGGCGAAAGAAATTCAGCACCCAGAGTCTTGGCTAGCAGGTCCTGTTGTGTTGGTCTGTAGGCTGGAAGCAATTTCTTAAGAGCTATGCATGTTGAAAATCATACATTTTTAGAAAAACCATTTACATTGTGTATCCTCAATGCTTTCAACACATTTCCAGAGTAGGCTTTATGGTGTCAAAATGGATTAGCTCTGGGGAGGGTGGCTGCAGGAAGGTTCAGGAAGAACCTAGGTCTGTGAAGTTTCCCAGGATACAGAACTTTTAGTACTGAACCAGGACAATTCCAGGTAAACGGGGGTATCTGATTACCTTGTAAAGGGATATATATTCTCAATACTGTGTAGTATCAGGAAGCAAGTCAATGAAAGTGATGAGTAGAAAATCTGTTGGTTAACATCAGATCTTCTTGGCCATATCAGCACAGAACAGTGACAGTATTATCTTCATATTAACTTGCTTAGACTCTGAGAAGCAGTGGATTTGTAATGCAGTAGTTTTCATTGATACAGGTTTGTGAAATATTTATTGTTGAATCCATGAGCTGGTATTCAGACATTTAATATAGACAAGTATTATAAATCTATGAACAATTGTTTGTGTTTATATGGTGATCTGGTGTCATCCATTAAAACCCATATATAGAGAGTAAAGTTTATTCAGCCAATGTGTAGCCATTGGTTTGACCAAATGTGAGAAGGCAAAGGGATATTTGAAATACTAATATTCCAAAGACATATTCAAGCAAATATTCCATTTGCTACAGTGGGCATTTTAATTACTTAAGAATAGTTGGCTTTTATGGTCAATTGGCTATAGCTTTGTTGCTGATAATAAGTCATAAATTTTAACACATTACCTTTTTAAGACTATCCAGGACAATATATTAAGGTGAAGAGAATATGTAAGAATTTATACAGCATGCCAATTTTGTTGTAATTGTTATTAATAAATTAGTAAAGAGGGAGTAACAAAAATGAATTGCTGGAATTCATTAAATTGAGGCTAACTTTTTGTGTATGAGCCAGTTATTTCTAAGAGTACACAGAGGAGGCAGTGCTAAGATATCATAAAAATGGGGAGAAGTGTCTAGTGGGACATCATAGCATTGGGCATTGTTTAGGTATTATAATTCTAGTTAAAGAGCAAATGAAAATGAATTTGACTCATTTCCCAGAAAGCTCACTTTGTATTTTAATGGGTACGTATGTAGACAGATTGCCTAGGTTTCATCCATTATGGGGCCTTATGCAAGTTAGCTACCCTCTTCAAGCCTTGATTTTTTCCACTGGTAAAACTGTAATGAAGGAGTTATCTCCTGGGTTGGTGAGTTGAGACTGTGAATATAAAACTGTTAATAGACTGCCTGAAAGAGTGTTACTTGATATTATTTCATGCATTGTATGTTATTATATATTAATATAATACATACTGTAACAATTACTACATAATACATTTGTATACTATCTTAGCTCAGCCTCCATACTTTGAGTGCCTTTATTTCTCACAGTTCTGGAGGCTGAAAAGTCCAAGGTCAAGATTTCCCAGATTCAATTCTAGGTCAAGATGTCCCAATTCAATTCAGGTATCCCAGGCTCTCTTCCTGACTTGCATACAGCTGCTGTCTTGCTGTTTCCTTATGTGATAGAAAGAGAAGGCTCTGGGGTCTCTTCCTCTTATAAGGGGATTTCATCATGGGTGCTCTATGCTCATGACCCCCTATGAACCTCCCAAAGGTCCAATTTCCAAATAGCATCACACATGTTAGGACTTCATTTTCAGGGGGATATAAACATTCAGTCCATTACATATATAATATACTAAAATTGTTTTATACTTATATATAAAGTATAAAAATAACAAAACAGCTAATATTTGTTAGTTATTATTAAATAAATTTTGGGATTATCAGTGTTGGAATCTGCAACTGAATGAAATGCCATCTGGGTGTTACACTGGAATAGTTGGCAATTTTTTGGTCATTATTTTGCCCTTACTGTGAACGTGCCTTGAATATGATAATTTGAAGGGTCACACATTACCAGAAATGGGTTAAATGTATATGAAATTATTAAAAAGAAAAACTGTGCAAACATCATTAGTTGGGAAAAAAACCTTTGTAGTAAATGCACTCATTGAGCTCCAAATGTAAGCTTCACCATGGATTGCTATTCATTAGCTTAGAGGATTCTGCATTTCTGAGAGCTATCAGATGGAAAACTCTGGGTTGGCTTAGTACTGTTTGAAAATACAAGATCTTTGCAATTCTCATACTCTTGGTAAAATATAAACAGTTCTTCAAAGGATGTAATGACAGGGACAAATTTAAAGAAACTTAATTTCAAATCAACAACTGATAATCATTAACACTGGAAGCCTAAACATGACCTAGGGTTGCTAATTTGCTAATAATTTCTTTATAAGCACATATAAATCATTAGGAGATAAAGAGTGGGCTGAAATAAGTGATAAATTGAATGAACTTGCAGTAAATACAGGAAATTCTGATGCTGGAGGAGCTCATATATGTGTCCAACAATAGGGATGAAGAACAAATAGATTTGATGAAGAAGGCTAATTCAAGTAAGTGGGATTATCTGTTTTAAGAATTGGAGATAGGAAGGGTTGTGTGTGTGTGTGGATGTTTATTGAATGAATGATGATGAAGGAATGTGGACTGGGATTAGCTCAGGGGGACACATAGATTTATGCTGATACTCTTTCTTATCTGCCACTTTTGGATGAGGGAAGGAACCTGAGTTGGGAGAGATCCCCAATCCTGAAAGGAGAGATGGGACCAAGTGGAGCATATGGAGCATACGAATCTCTCTATAGCATCTTCACAATTGTCAGTAATTACACGTTCCATCTCCTGATTGGTGGTTCCTGGGGGAGGGGGCATTGTTCCCTGCTGATGAAGTTTAATGTCAAGTGTAGACTGATTTGCTTTACCTTCAGGCCCTTTTTTCTCAATTTAGAGATGGCGGCTGTTTTTCTGTCAGACACAAGCTTCACTTAATGACTGTGTAGTTTATTACCCAGTAGGTCATATCCTGTATATTTTAAGAACAAACACCTCAGAGACTGTGCCTTGGTGGAAGGAGATGACATGTGTCACTGCTGTTATTTTCACTACAGCTTGGTGGAAAAACTAATTACCTTTTCATCTGGGCAAATTCAGAGGTCAGTTTACCACTAGTATATCACTACATGACAGGGAACACGGGTAATTAGGTGGGATGTGTAACCTGGATATTCCATGGATCTCATTACATCTTATTTAGAAAGGCTATAATTTGATTGGTGGAAAATTAAGGCATCTTCTCATGGGTCATTTTATCTTTCTGCAATAATAATTCTTGGCTTGATTAAAAATTGATCCGGTGTCTTCAAGTGAATTTATTATTGCTGCAATCTATCACCCCCAGACAGATAATCTGGTTCCAATCTTTATCTGATTTGAAAAATCTGTCACTTATTATGTGTTGTTTTTTTCAATCATTTAAATTGATAGCATTCTAGGAAAGCGTGTGCAACCCCAAGTTTCTTGGAGAAAAGCTTGCAGAGGGTGTGGGTGCATCCTCTTATGGTAAAGGATTGGATAATCGGTCAATTTTAATAAATCGATTTTGAGTCAGTCTATGGTAACATTTTCTCTATTAAAAATAATCAAGCCCCATTTTGAGGAATGAGAACAGTTGAAGGATAGTATGATGGCAGACTGTTTTTCCTCCTTCTCTCTCTCTCTTGCTCCAGCTTCTTTTGTTGAACCAGAGGGCTTTATTAGTTCCTTTAAAGATTCCAAGACTGCAAACTCAAATTCTAGTGAGTCAACCAGAACATGTTTAATGACCTTCACGAAGTTACAGAACATCAGTCCACATGCAGGGGAAACATTTTGAGTTAACTTAGGCATTCAAGGAAACATATTAAATTTAATTATTCACATTTTATAGTTCTCTTAGCTCGTGAGTCCAATAGAAGATATAAAACTTACAATCATCAAATGTATTTTTGACCTTTAGTTTAATAATAGTTGTTTAGTTGCTCAGTAGTGTCTGACTTTTTTGTGACCCCATGGACTGTAGGCTGCCAGGCTCCTCTGTCCATGGGATTTCCCAGGCAAGAATACTGGAGTGGGTTGCCATTTCCTCCTACAGGAGATCTTCCTGACCCCAGGATCAAACCCACATCTCTGCATCTCCTGCACTGCAGGCAGATTCTTTACTGCTGAGCTACTGGGGTGTGTGTGTGTGTGTGTGTGTGTGTGTGTGTGTGTGTGTGTGTGTGTGTGTTAATCACTCAGTTGTGTCCGACTCTTTGTGACTCCATGGATTGTAGCCCTCCAGGCTCCTCTGTCCGTGGGATTTTCCAGGCAAGAATACTGAGGTTTAGGTATAGAGAGGTTATTTAATATCCTGAAGTCACATAGTTGGTAAGGGGCCCCACCAGGATTCAAATCCTGATAGTCTGCCTCAAGAATAGGGTAATTATCACTACAGGTGTCCCCTCTCCCCTTCTTTTTGGAAGTTTGCCTTATGCCACTTTGCTTTTATAAAACACCTATGTTAGTACTATAATGAGACTGCTAGTCTTGAAATTAACTTTCTGAGGACAGATAGAAGGAAGCCTTTAGAGTAAGCTTAAAGCCAACAGTTTCAATAAAGCAATTAGTACATATTTATTAAAGGCTTCCCATAAATGAAGCAGCATTCTTAGGCAATTGGGAATACAAAAAATCATGACAAGATTTTCACTAATAATATATAAGCAGAAAAATAAATAATAATGATAAAATGTAACAGTGCAGTGTCATCATTCAAGAATTTATTCCAAACTGCTAACACAGGGTTGGGGCTATAGAAATTCAGAGGACAGCTAATAACTGTAGGTGCAGCAACCCTGGAATAATTCATGGGAGAGGAGGGTTTTGCATTGAGTCTTGAAGAACAATCTAGAATCTAGAGCGAGAGAGCAGAGATAGTTTTCTTAATAAAATAAAGTGAGAAAAGCACAGAAATGGGAAGGAATCAGATGATTTGGGGAACACATGCCTGGAAAAGAAGAGATGGGGTTGTGGGAGGACAGAGAAAATGCTGGTAGATCGTTTGGGGCCAGATGTGGAAACCTTGTGCACTAAGGTCTGGAGAGTGGAATTTGTTTAAGGGGCCAGAGAAAGCTGGATGCTTACATTGAAAGCTCTGGTGCAAAAGGGGATTGTGAGCAAAGCAGACCTTCGGTGGGTGTGTTGAATGTAGGAAAACTGTAAGTTAGAGAATAGGTGATGTCAGAGAGCTGCTTGCTGATCCACTACAAGAGGCAGACAGTTTTGGCCCTGGAGAAGGGTGGCATGAAGGTCTTCAAAAACATCTAACTGAAGCTGTTGTGATGTGGTCTCAGGACTAGAGCCTATGAAACCACTATTCCTCACCACCCCCCACCCCAACCCATCTCCCATGTTCTGCCTCAGCTCCCCATGTCCACTCAGTCTCATGTTCCCTGTGTTGAACAAATGCAGCCTGATTTCCTGTCCTGCTCTGATTGCTCCCTCAGCTCAGTTGTTCCTGGTTCTCCACTCTCCCAGCCTGATTTAGCCTCATGACTTGGCATTCCTCTTCTGGCCACTTCTGTGGCTGCTTCCCACTTATCTGCTTCTCTGGTTTATTGCAACTCATGACTCTGCCCTGGTGGCCTCCCCTGCCTTCCGTCCTCACCAGCTCAGCCTGAGCCACGGAGACCAGTTTAGGAGGGAATTGCCATAAAAATAGGTCATAGAGTGTCAGTAGCTGACAATAGGGGTTCACAATTGGGCTTTAGACGAAGAGACAGTTACAATAGTACATAAGAAGGTTTTTCTCTTTTTTTAGAAAGTTTTGCTTTAAATTAAGTCACTTTTAGGATCTTAGATCTTAGGATCTTTATTTTTTGGGGCTCTAAAATCACTGCAGATGGTGAATGCAGCCATGAAATTAAAAGACGCTCCTTGGAAGAAAAGTTATGACCAACCTAGACAGCATATTAAAAAGCAGAGACATTACTTTGCCAACATAGGTCTGTCTAGTCAAGGCTATGGTTTTTCCAGTAGTCATGTATGGATGTCAGAGTTGGACTATAAAGGAAGCTGAGCGCCGAAGAATTGATGCTTTTGAACTGTGGTGTTGGAGAAGCCTCTTGAGAGTCCCTTGTACTGCAAGGAGATCCAGCCAGTCAATCCTAAAGGAAATCAGTCCTGAACATTCAGTGGAAGGACTGATGTTGAAGCTGAAACTCCAGTCCTTTGGCCACCTGATGTGAAGAACTGACTCATTTGAAAAGACCCTGATACTGGGCAAGATTGAATGTGGAGGAGAAGGGGATGACAGAGGATGAGATGGTTTGATGGCATCACCGACTCAATGGACATGAGTTTGAGTAAATTCCGGGAGTTGGTGATGGACAAGGAGGCCTGGTGTGGTGCAGTCCATGGGGTCGCAAAGGGTCGGACACGACTGAGTGACTGAACTGAACTGAACTGAGGATCTTAGATTTCTAGAGATCTCTTTTAAGATTAATGTGTATTTTAATCTGATTTATAGCTTTTATTTATAGCAAGAAGTGGGAAGCAAGAGAGCCAGCAAGCAGGGAAATGAGTAAACTGTATTATTAAGTCTGAATAAAGACTACCTGGGCTTCCCTGGTGGCTCAAACAGTAAAGAATGTGCCTTCAATATGGGAGATGCGAGTTTGATCCCTGGGTCAGGAAGATCCCCTGGTGTAGGAAATGGCAACCCACTCCAGTATTCCTGCCTGGAGAATCTCATGGACAGAGGAGCCTGGCAGGCTACAGTCCATGGGGTCGCAAAGAGTCGGACATGACTGAGCAATTAACACACACACTATAGCTTTTATTTAAAAAATGTGAAATAGGTTTTATTCATTGATAATCATTTGACAAGTTTTTTTATTGAGAGCCTAGATTCCAATAGTGTAATTTCTACATCTTTTACTTCTGGACAACTGAAAAAAATAACAAAACAAACCATTAAGTTTTAAAGTATCTTATAGTTTACATGGTGTTTTCACTCAGCCTGAGGATAACTGTGTTGAAAGGTTCTGTTAATCTACTTTTTCAGGGGAAGATAATGAAGTTTGTAGAGGCACTCACCCACATTCCCACCAATTTGTAAATGGTGAGATTTGAAATTTGAACCCAGGCTTTCTGACTCTAAGAACAGAGTTTTTCCACACGAATACAGTTGCTTATAAAATGTTATTGTCCAGGAGAAGTGGCTGTGGGCTCTTCCAGGCCTAGACTGTGCTGGTGATGAGCCAAGGCCATCTTATTGGTGAGTTGAAGAGGGCAGGGGCAGTGAGCCTGGAAAAGGCAAGCTCCACCTTGTGGGCTAACAAGCTCAAGGCTGGCCTTAATAGGAATGTCCAGAGAATGTAGCAAACTTGATGTTGGTTGGGTTAGGCTCATAGTGTGGGTGGTTTCAGTAACAAACATGTGGAAGATAACTGTGTTGAGATTTGGAGAGGGCTGCTGTTGGGTGAGTATGTGGTTGTCTGGGAGTCCAGGATGGCCGAGCTAACTCCAGCCTCACCAACTAGTCAGGCAGGGCTCTGACATTGCTGTTGGACATGGGGACACTGGCTCAAGCACAGGGCAGAGGTGAAAGGGTAATTGAAAGGCTTCAGGGCTGGCCAGTGGGCAGGGCCAGGGGAGGCCAAGGGTCCTAGTTATTGGCTGAACCTTTTTTTTTTTTTTCTCTGTAGTGTTCATCAGTCAGGGTCCCGCATTTACCATGTTTGGGTTTTGAGATTATTCCTTGTCGTATACTGCAGTTACTGTTTTTGGTTCTATGGCCGTCCTGGCAAGTGGCTTAGCTGATGACCTGATATTTTTACTAGGCTCTGAGCTCTGCAGAGAGCCCTGAGTGTTATGGGTTGGGATGTTAAGAACTGGGTTCTGGAGCCTCCAAAGAGTCCCAGCAAGGACACTGCTACTGGATGTCTTCCCTTCCTATTCATTTTTTATCTGATCCTTTAGTGAGCCCAAAGTCACAGAGAAAATGTTGGCCTAATTGTGTGAGAGCCCCTTAATATGACCACAGTAATACCTTCCACATGTTTATTGCTTTGTATGTTTCAAATCACTTCCATACCAATTATTATTTGGAATGGTTTTAAAATCCCTGTTAGATAGATTGGAGAGAATTTTTGTTTTCATTTCATAATGGGGAAACTGAGGCTCAAAGACCATCAAACAGGAAGGTAGCAGACATAAGTCTCTCTGGAGACCTCCTGGCTTGTGGTCACGTGTCCTGTGTAACACATGTGCTCTTTTTTGGGTTCTCCGTTGGGTGAGCTGAGGTGGTGAGGGAGGCCTACTCATGTCATTTTATCTTAGTTTTTCAATAACGCTGAAGATGAGGGTGATGATGACAAATCACTTGTAAGATGTGCCCATTCAGAAGTCTCTCATGCAGTTTCTGGCATTTCAACAGAATTCATTAAAAACCAACCTGAACCCCAGGTGACCTAAGGTCTTCCAATACACTAGCCATTCATCTAAGGAAACAGAACTAAATTGCTTGTACCTGAAAGAAAGCCTTTTGCAAAACAAAGAATGTATACATACTCTCACCTGAACCCGGCAGTTACATTCAACAGTGGCGGTTATTATAAATGGCTATATCCCTACAGCAACCCTGGAGAAAGAATGAAAGAAAATTGTGCAACCAGTTTAATGAGGTGTGTGTGTAAGAGGGATGGTTAGCAATTTGTCTTTAACAATCTTGTTACATGGCATGAGGCTCTGAGGGGAAAGAGAGAGAAAGAAAGAGATCCGGAGTCACTGCTATATTTTCTAACAATCCTCAAGAGAAAGGAGATACAGACCAAGAGAATTCACTGAGCAAATGTTTTCTCTCTGGCAACAAATGCAGGCTCCGTGCTTGCAGACCCACCAGGCAATATGAACCGAGAAGGGTTATAAATCTGGATTTAACAAAGGTTTCACCCCAGTGGTAATAGAGTTAGAGGGTGAAAGGTTACATCTTGTTCAACCTTCTCAGGAATCATTTTCTATAATGCTGGAGAGTAATTTTGTGGCATTTCTGGAAGCTCAATTGAATGAAAAGAAATCTCATTTGGTACTTAAATCACTGTTACCAAAGTGGGTACTTAGAAAACCACCCAAGTATTCAGGAAAGTTCAAATGAAAGGGCAGAAAACCATTTTAATTGCAACATCTACTGCCTCCAGACATGTGGGTACTCATGTTCCCAGCAGTGTGACATTGTATGGAGGGGTGTTTAATTGGGCTCTTCTGAAAGGAGACCTCCCTTTAATAGGTCCACATCTTGAGCTTGTATTTAGAAGGACTTCTCTAGCCCAAGAGCTTCCCTGGTGCATTTTCCTATGCCTCTTCAGTTGCATTTCAGTTCAGTTCAGTTCAGTCACTCAGTCGTGTCCAACTCTTTGTGACCCCATGGACTGCAGCAAGCCAGGCTTCCCTGTCCATCACCAATTCCCGGAGCCTACTCAAACTCATGTCAATTGAGTCGGTGATGTCATCCAACCATCTCATCCTCTGTCATCCCCTTCTCCTTCCACCTTCAATCTTTCCCAATATCAGGGTCTTTCCCAATGAGTTGGTTCTTTGCATCAGGTGGCCAAAGTATTGGAGTTTCACCTTCAGCACCAGTCCTTCCAATGAATATTCAGGACTGATTTCCTTTAGGATGGACTGGTTGGATCTCCTTGCAGTCCAAGGGACTCTCAAAAGTCTTCTCCAATACCACAGTTCAAAAACATCAACTCTTTGGTGCTCAGCTTTCTTTGTAGTCCAACTCTCACATCCATACATGACTATTGGAAAAACTATGGCTTTGACTAGATGGACCTAAGTTGGCGAAGTAATGTCTCTTCTTTTTAATATGCTGTTCAAGTTGGTCATAGCTTTTCTTCCAAGGAGCAAGTTACTTTTAATTTCATGGCTGCAGTCACCATCTGCAGTGATTTTGGAGCCCCCCCAAAATAAAGTCTCTCACTGTTTCCATTGTTTCCCCATCTATTTGCCATGAAGTGATGGGACCGGATGCCATGATCTTAGTTTTCTGAATGTTGAGCTTTAAGCCAACTTTTTCACTTTCATCAAAAGGCTCTTTAGTTCTTCTCTTTCTGCCATAAGGTTGGTGCCATCTGTGTATTGAAGTTATTGATATTTCTCCTGGCAATCTTGATTCCAGCTTGTGCTTCATTCAGTCCAGTATTTCACATGATGTATTCTGCATATAAGTTAAATAAGCAGGGTGACAATATGCAGCCTTGACATACTCCTTTCCCGATTTGGAACCAGTCTGTTGTTCCATGTCCAGTTCTAACTGTTGCTTCTTGACCTGCATACAGATTTCTCAGGAGGCAGGTCAGGTGGTGTGGTATTCCCATCTCTTTCAGAATTTTCCACAATTTATTGTGATCCACGCAGTCAAAGGCAAAAGTAGATGTTTTTCTGGAACTCTCTTTTTTGATGATCCAGTGGATGTTGGCAATTTGATCTCTGGTTCCTCTGCCTTTTCTAAATTCAGCTTGAACATCTAGAAGTTCATGGTTCACGTACTGTTGAAGCCTGGCTTGGAGACTTTTGAGCATTACTTTGCTAGCATGTGAGATGAGTGCAGCTGTGCAGTAGTTTGAACGTTCTTTGGCATTGCCTTTCTTTGGGACTGGAATGAAAACTGATCTTTTCCAGTCCTGTGGCCACTGCTGAGTTTTCCAGATTTATTGGCATATTAAGTGCAGCATTTTCACAGCATCATCTTTTAGGATGTGAAATAGCTCAACTGGAATTTCATCACCTCCACTGGCTTTGTTCATAGTGATACTTCCCAAGGCACACTTGACTTCACATTTAAGAATGTCTGGCTGTAGGTGAGTGATCACACCATTGTGGTTATCTAGGTCATGAAGATCTTTTCTGTATAGTTCTTCTGTGTATTCTTGCCATCTCTTCTTAATATCTTCTGCTTCTGTTAGGTTCCTACCATTTCTGTCCTTTATTGTGCTCATGTTTGCATGAAATGTTCCCTTGGTATCTCTAATTTTCTTGAAAAGATTTCTAGTCTTTCCCATTCTGTTGTTTTCCTCTATTTCTTTGCATTGATCGCTGAGGAAGGCTTTCTTATCTCTCCTTGCTATTCTTTGGAACTCCGCATACAAATAGGTTTATCTTTCCTTTTCTCCTTTGCCTTTAGCTTCTCTTTTCTCAGCTATTTGTAGGGCTTCCTCAGACAACTATTTGACTTCAGTCAGTCATTAATTTAGTTAATTCAGAAACTAACTGATTATGTATTGAGCAACCACTATGTTCCTGGCCTTTATTCTAGACTCAGAAAGGTTTAGGAAGATGTTTACAACACAGTCTTCATTAGTCCAGACTCTGGTTTCCAGTGAGAGGAAGACATCCAGTGGAATCATCCAGGAGGTGATTCGGGGACTTCATAATCATCATCACTTTCACAAGGCAAATCTAATATTAATAATACAGCCGTAATTCATGAAAGTCAAGACACCATCTATTGTAAAAAGTAGTATCATTTTATGTACAACTTGCATAAAGAAAAAGTATCCAAGGTAGGAAGTTTAACAGGTGACCCCTACAAAAAGACAGGATAGCAAAGAGCTACTCACTCAGTGAAAGGGTAAATGAAAATTCTCTAGAAGGGTCACCCAGAAAACCTGAATGTTCAGCTTTGGGCCTCTGCAGAGGGAATAAAACCCAAATCTCTCTGAGAATTTGAGCTACAAGTACTGGTGGTGTAGCCCAAATTAGAGAAATTAATTCTCAGCTCAGATAGGGCTTCCCAGGTGATGCAGTGGTAAAGAATCTTCCTGCCAATGAAGGAGATGCAAGAGATGTGGGTTCTGTCCCTGGGTTGGGAAGATCACCTAGAGAAGGAAATGGCAACCCACACCAGTATTCTTGCCTGGAGAATCCCATGGACAGGGGAGCCTGGTGTGCTACAGTCCATGGGGTTGCAAACAGTCAGATTTGACTGAGTGACTGAGCCTGCCTGTCCGAAGGCTCAGATAACTCTCATTGACAGAAAGGAGCATGTATCTTCTGTGGAAGAATTCAGCTTTAATTGAAGCCCAGGGATTGTGTGACCCCTTTGATTATATGACACATTCTGATTTCAGGAATGTTACAATCTGAGAATAATGTGCATCTAAGAATTGCTGAAGAAAAGTAATACTTACGATTTTCACGACTAACGTATTTTATATTTTTTGGCTTTATTGTGAACAGTGGAATGTTTCTCAGTCTTTTTAAAGTGTGACTAAAACCATCTTAAAAATCTTCGTGTTTTTATTGAGCTGTAATAAACAAGATCGCTACGCATGTTCATGTCCCAGAAAGTTCCATAGTCTCTTTCCTTATCAAATTACCCGGAAAAGATTCTCCAGTAGAGAAATGAGAGGACCTTAAAGAAATTCAGTTCCCGTGGGCTTAAGGGAAACACATGGCTTGTGTACCCCTAGAGGGTCAGGGGTTAGGTCTAGCTAGATCCAGTGACTCAGATGTTCTCATCAGGACCTGGAGCTGCTCATCCCTTGGTTCTTCCTTCTCCATGCTGGATTCAGACTCCGGCTCCACATGGCGCTCCCAGCACGTTCAGGCTTACATCGTTTTCCTTGTTGGCAATCTCAGTGGCAATGCATCCTCTTCTTTCCACTGCCATCACAGATCTCAGAATTGAGCCCCATAGGTTGGTTGGATCGTGTATATATGTCCCTGGGGCAGGATAAAGGTTTTGGCCACCCCTAAGCCACAATGACAGAGTGGAGGAGAGAGGATTGTCAGCAATGCAGTTACCAGGTCAAGGGGACTTGGGGGCTAGTCAAGATGGAAGTCATCAGTTGTGGGCTGGAAAAACAGCTGTACACTCCATAACCTCCCTGTCCTGGAGGAAGCACAGTCTATTTGTGGGCATACCTATGATTATATAAGTGACAATTCAAGGTGTAAAGGAAAATTCAGGGCAGCTAAGTGAGAGACCTGACCAAATTACATGAGACAAGCACCAGAAGAGGTACAAGTTGTAAGAGCTTGAAGGAGGAAGAAATGATGGAATTAGAGTAACTGGGAACATTTTATAGAAGAATTTGGGAAGATGGTGAAAGATAAAGGAAGAGGGAAGCAGGTGGGAAAGAACAAAAACAATGGCTTGGGGAGGAGTAAAAGCAAGGAAATGGGTGTTATCCTAATTCTGGAAAATTGATCGACTTTCTATGTGCCTTGGATTCTACAGACTTGTCAGCTGGTGCTCAAAAACCACTATTTTTATTGAGGACATACTCTGTAATTAACATGAAAACTTCCTCAGGATGAAAACTACTGGGCTGAAACAATTCTTGCATCCAATTCTGATCCCACCACACCAGCCGTGTACTTGGTGAGGCATTTAACTTCTCCCGGCCTCGGCTGCCTCATCTGAACATGGCAATGATTGACCAGCCACATCTGTCTCACAGTACCGTGGTGAGGATCTAGAGGAGCTTTGTGAAGGCGTTTTGAATAAACACAAAAGTCTGATACAATGCAAAGTATTATCTATGGCATTCACTCTGCGGCTGGTCTCATTTAAATCTTGTGCCCTGCTCAGTTCACCTTTAACTTCTATTGGACCTGTTCTGTAGATTGTGAAAATAAACAGTGAATTTATGTGGGTTACTAGAAATATGAAAATGGGGAATGGAACCTCTGGTTCATGAATTAACCAGTCTGTCCCTGAGCCAGTGTGTCTAAGGTGGGAAGTGTATTTCTAGGTTGTAGAAAACTCCCTTCCTCTCACCTTTCCTCCTGTTCATTTATCCATTCATTTAATATTTGTTGCATTGGACACATTATTTAATAAGGAAAATGCAGCTAAA
The DNA here is from genome assembly GCA_024291935.2 of Okapia johnstoni. Lineage (NCBI taxonomy): Eukaryota > Metazoa > Chordata > Mammalia > Artiodactyla > Giraffidae > Okapia > Okapia johnstoni. Next base: position 75,359,608 of record CM044306.1, on the reverse strand, counting down.
GGAAATTGGCTTAGGAATGCATTGTATATTACTGTTAAATAATTTGTCTTTGAAGACTGAGAATACAACACAGAGCATTATCTTGTTGTTACAGTTGATTAAGAGTCTTGACGGACTTAGAGTACCATTATAAGCAGTCGTTATTGTATAGGATTGGCCAAAAAGTTTGTGTGGGTCCTTCCGTTACAGAAAACCCACACAAACTTTTTGGCCAACCCAGTACTACAGATATATGGATGTACTAGTTAACAGAATAGTGGTAAGTTTGAGGGCAAGAAAACTCGCTTTCATTGTTTTAAAAAAAAAAATGTCTTACCAGAAAAAATGGCTTCCCCGAATCTGAGAATTTTCATGTAGGGTCCCCATTGGATTTCAGGTATTTAACTTCTCTATAGTCTTCCTTAGATACAGTCTTTGGAGAAAGGATGAAGTTAAAAGATTAAAAAAAATTGCCTTGTTAAACTTTATTACCTACACATGGGATATTGATGGCCTAATAGCAAGAGGTCTTTTCTGTTTACCACAGCCTGTCATGATCAAGGAAATTCATTGGAAGACAAGTCTCCGTAGAAATTGTCAAAATATGGCAACTTCCAAATGAAATCTCTCCTTTTAGGGAAAAAGAGTGTTTAACTGGTCCCATATGTTTTCCAGGGGGACATCTTTTCCCCCTGTTACTTCCCCCAGCCAGTTCTTATATTTTGTGATGAAAAGGAAAAAAACATGATTTTAGGGAGGGCCTAAATATTAAACATTCCTTTCCCTGATCCATCTTAGTGCAGTTGCATGTTGATATTAGGGGCATTTTTTTTTTTTTTTGGTTATTTCTGTCACTTGGAATTTCTCCATTAATGGCGTCTCTGAAGACATTTTAGGAATGAATAGTATCTTTTATCTAGTTGGAATATGCATGGGATTCCCATCAAATCTGTCCTCATGTGACTCTGAGCAGACACCCAGTAAGAGTTCCCCTTTCAAGTCTCTGTTAGGAATAAATACTTAGTTCTTCAGCAGTGCCTAGATGAAAACCTGATAGAGGATGCTTTGCTCTGAAAGCAGACTGTGGCCCAGCTGTTCTGTGGTTTATGAATTTTTTAGCGAGGCTGGGGATGGTGGTTGAGCCAGCATTGGCTGAGTTTTGGCATACACTGGGGGTTTGATTATTTCAAGCAGGGGTTAGAAAAACCTGGCAGTGTTTTCTGGGCTTCCCCTCTGAGTTTTGGAGATTTGTTCAATTTTTGTTCAAAGCTAAGCTCAGAAAATGGAAAATGCGAGAAGCCAACTGAATCTAGAAACTTGCGAGCTGGGCGGTCCTGGGCAGTGTTTCTGTGAGCTGAGTGGAAACGGGGCCACATGGGGCCCAGTTCAGCACCCTCCAGGAGGACACAGCTCTCTCAAGAGGGATGCTGCCGAGTGTGGCTCTCTTACAGCCTTCTACCTGGTGGAAAACCAGTATTTGGGGTCCTACACCAAGTAAAGGCTGCCTTTCTCTGTCAGATCCCACTGTAGGTATGCTGAGGGGGAGGAGCAGGGAGAATCTGAATTTGAGCCACGGTGGGAGAGAGCCAGATCCCGGTAGTGAGAGAGAAGCACCTCAAAAACCTGAGGTTACCCAAAAAGTCTTTAGTGCGGCTTTTCCTTTTCTGTATTTTATCTCCACAGCAAGGCCTCTGAGGGCCAGAGGCCGTGTTTTTATGACTTGTCTAAGTTTATTCAGTCTGAGTGAGTTTTGACTTCGAGGGGAGGGAAAATACCTATTGGCTAGAGGTTCCCTGATCATGGGAAAGCCAAGCTAGGACCTGGGAATTCAGTTAAATCCTTTCCACCTGGAGGCTCTGACACTGGAGTCTCTGTAGAGCAAAATAAAGTGAATGTAACCTTTGCTTCAGTCCACTGAGGATTAGGGAAATAATTGATCTGTTTGACCAGGTAGATACTCATAATACATCATCCTCTATTAAGTGACTCCTCAGGCCTAAGTCCACTTAATCCTGGGTGTCAGAGAATTCCACTCTTGTCTGGGGGAGATTTAACACACGATGATGTCCAGAGCCCACACTGGACCAAGTGAATTTTGGATCTTGGGGGCTGGACATTGACTGCAGAATTCTCCAGGTGAATCTCATAAGCAGGGTTAATAAATAAGTCTTGGTCTATGCTATTTAGGTCAGCCAGATACTGCAGTAGCCAAGTCTTCATTTTGTTTTGAGAGGCCAGTGTGCAGCTTGTAGAGATGGGGTTGGCGTACTGTGCTAAGTCGCTTCAGTTGTGTCTGACTCTGTGCGACCCCATGGACTGTAGCCAACCAGGCTCCTCTGTCCATGGGATTTTCCAGGCAAGAATACTGGATTGGGTTGCTGTGCCCTGCCCCAGGGGATCTTCCCTACCTAGGAATCGAACCCATGTCTCTTACATCTCCTGTATTGACAGGTAGACTCTTTACCTCTAGCTTCACCTGGGAAGCCCTTTTATTAATGATACTCTTTTTCATTAATAATACTCTTTTATTAATACTTGGCTGGTCAGGAAAGGCCTTGATGATAAGCTGCTTCTTGAGCATGGACATGAAGTAAGTGGGGGTGAGGATATTCTAGGCTGCTTTGTACCCCACAAAGAAGGCTAGTTTCTAATGAAGACTGTGGGGGAGTGAGAGATGAGGGAAGGCATAATGTTGCTACTGGTTCAGGTAGAATTAGGCCGTTCCCTTTAATGCCTCATCAGTAAGGAAGGAACATACTAGTTAGAAATTACCCATTGGTTAAAAATAGCCTGACTATTATAGCATTTGTTAACTGAATTAATATGAAATTAGAATTAAAGTTTGGTATAAACATGGTGAAATTTCATAGGATCCAGCAGATAGAAATGTTTAAGAAGACAAGAAAAGAAATTGAGAGGGGAAAAAAAAATAAACAGGGTTGCTGGTAGAGAAAGGGCAGTGTGGTTCCTTGTTTGCTTGGCTTTGATCTGTATCTAATAGAAGCCCAGGGAAGGAGCCCGTAGGCAGGCCACAGCTATGCTTTTAAAGATGACCAGTGGCACTGATGTACCCCAAGTGTGACTGCTTCGTCGCCCCACGCCTAATTAGGTAAGCAAGGCGCTCATAGTGGAGATTATTTCATTTATTAGGTTCAAATGAAACCTGTGGGAATTGGTAAGACGTGATCTTAAATTAACATACTTCCTGCAGCACCTGCGATGCGGTATTATCAGAATTAATTAAACAGTCTGAAATCGCAGGCGAGGTGTCAGGCAGGGATAACCAGATGCCTGAGAGCCTGCATGCCCAGGCTGGGGTCTCCAAACGCTCCAGAGTGTCTTTCTCTCTCACTCTCCCCACATCCTGATGGGTCTTGTCGCGGAGCCTTTGAAGCTTCTGTAGATGTGGTGGGGGATTCTATGGGGATGCATATAAACAAGTAAACCAATGTTGCTCAGATTTTAATTCTTTTCTGAGTGTTGCCCGGGATGCGAATGATTTTCTGAAGGGGTAGACAGAAAGCCTCAGAGAGCTGGCTTTGTTTTTCTCTCCTCTGAGGCTTCGATCAGTTTTAAGTTGTTTGGTGGAACAATAGGAGTCCATCTTTTTAAGTATTTCTCCCCCATCTGCTTGCACAAGACAGTTACCCAGATGAAATACATGTGTGGCAACATAGAGTAAAATGCTGTGTGTGCCCACATGTGTGTGTGAACTTGGGTGTGGTACTTTTCTGGAGGCCATGCCAGTTAGTAACATGTAGGTTTCAACTGATCAATAAAATTTGTTATTAAGGTTCTTTTGATTTGTAAGCCCTGTTTTCACAACATGGGCAGTGGCCTGAGGGTTGCCTGGCTTTGTGGCTAAAATATAAATTTCATCATGTGTAGGCCTTTGTTATGAAAGCAATTTCTATACCTAGTGAGTCTGATGCATTTTAGCAAGCAAGGAAAGAGCTGGGCTAAAAGTTGAATCCCTTGAGACAAGGGGGTGGTGTGCAGGGAGGGATGGCTTTAGAAGCCCAGTTCAGTTTTTTTAGATACACCCAGGAGCAGAGGGAAGTTGCCCTCTGCCAATCAGTGGGCAGAAGCATTGTGGGCAGATAAGTGACATCTAGCAAACAAACAAAAATAACTACTTCTTGTACCATATTGACATATTTTCCCCTTAACATCTTTGAAAAGATATTCCTTCTTAAAGACTCAACTTTCTTCCTCTCTCTCCTTAAACCTCATCCATACTACTAAGGTGGCTGTTTTCTCTTTGTGTTGTACTTAGTTGTATATACCACTGTCTCCTTCATTGGGTTGTAATCTCCTTGGATATCATGTTTTATTCAGGCTTGAAATTCTTGCATTGAATTTGGGACAGTTTTTGGATTCATTGGTTTGATGAGGGCTAAGTTACGTTTTCCAAAAAGGAAAGTAGTTGAAGGAGGAAAAACAGGTCAGGAAGGAAAAAGGCAGTTTATTCAAGGTTGCTGCCTAGCTGGGAATGGAACAGAGGGGCACACCCAGGTCTTTTGGCTCTTTTCACTCTACCAGGCTGCAAAGAAATACCGAGAACCATAGCATACTGAGAACTTTTGGGGGAGTAGTGCAGTCTTCTTAATCGGTTGGCTCATAGAATATTTTAGGACAAGTCACTTTATCTGTGAAAAACCGAGAAAGATTTAATGATGAACATGGAGTTCATTTTTTTTTCTATGTAGTTTTGTCTGCCAAAGGGCACTGGAGGTGATATATTTGCCCATTGTATTTTCTTAAGCTATTCTTCATAGAGCCACTCCTCAAAACTCCCATCTACTTAGAGAGTGTCTCTAGGACAATGTCTGAAGTGAAGTGAAGTGCAAGTCACGCAGCTGTGTTTGATTCTTTGTGACCACATGGTCTATACAGTCCATGGAATTCTCTAGGCCAAAATACTGGAGTGGGTAGCCTTTCCCTTCTCCAGGGGATCTTCCGAATACAGGGAACAAACCCAGGTCTCCCACATTGCAGGCAGATTCTTTACCAGCTGAGCCACAAAGGAAGCCCAAGAATACTGGAATAGGTAGCCTATCCCTTCTCCAGCAGATCTTCCCGACCCAGGAATTGAACCGGGGTCTCCTGCATTGAAGGTGGATTCTTTACCAACTAAGCTATCAGGGGAAGCCCTGATAATGTCTACATATTATCTAATTCTTTCTTTTCTCTTCCTTCAAAAATGAGCTAGCCTGGAGCCCACTCCTTGAGGGTCCCACCTTCTGATGATGAATCTTCATGCCCTTCTTGTTCCACAGATGTGTTTATAAACAGTCAGTTCTCAGGATTGCTGGTCTCTGAGTGCTATGGGCTTGGATGGGGCCCCTCAGGCTCAGGCTCCAGAATTCTTCTGGAGTCTTCTGAGCACAATTTTTAGGCACATAAATTTCCATCAGAGAAACTCTGGACCATCAGTGTTTGTGGTCCAGTTATTTTGACAAACTAACCCAAAGGTGGGAGTCGTTCTGTGAGCTTATAATAGAATTGTAGAATTAGAAGGTGATTTATTAATAGAAATTGTCTGTTCAACCTTTCTTTTACAGATGTAGAAACTGAGCTCCAGAGATGAATGTCACATAGTATGGAGCAGGGCCAGGCCTGGAATTAGGCTTTCTGACTGTCAGTTCCTTGCTTTCTTTACTACACGTATCAAAGGCAACTTTTCATTCCTTTGTTTCTGTTTTCTGTCTTAGTTCATGATGGGGCCCCTGAACATCTCCCTTCTGTAAGGAAAAAAAATCACTCCCCCGACAAAAGACAACATATACATGTAAATATTCACTTTATAAATACACATCTCAATTAAATATACATTTATTTTAAATACGTGTATTAATTATACGTTACATCAGATCACAATTAAGTCAACGGAAAGTGATGATTTGCATATAATCAAGCTTGTGTATTAATCAGTTGTCAATCTTGAATGCCATTTTTCTTCAGGTGGCACCTTCCATGCAGCCATATCAGAGCCAGAGGTTTGAAGCAAGTGTTCAACTTGCACAGTTGAAAGTGTGTCTTGTCTTTGTGCTGCTCTGGGCTGATTTACTTTCTCTCTTCAGCCCCTTGGGGTCCCATCCTTAGTCCTTAAGGGAGTTCTGGATAATCCTACTTTTCTTTCATATGTGGCTTCTAGGAGGGAGACCTTCTCAAGGAGAGATGTTTCTCTTTTCTTGGAGGCTGATGTCTCTGAAGTTTCTCACTTGTTCTAACAAGTGTCTAGGCAGTGTAGGTTGTTTGCTAGGTTACAAATGCCCCAAAGGCGTTAGTTGTTATGGGGAGTACAGAAGAGATCCTGTTAATGTTTCAACTGGAGAGGACTATAATAAAATGATTTAACCCAAATCCCTCACTAAAGAAAACCAAGGCCTAGAAATGTTAAGTGTCTTCCATTGGAATCCTACCCAACCTTGGAGGGCTTTGAATTTCTAGCCTTCTCATGAAGTCTTGGGCATTATTCTGCCCCTGAACCTGCTCCTCCCTTACCTGCAGCACTTAAAGAGTATCACCTGAGTGGGAAGGTTTGTCTGAGTATTGTTCCCCTCAGTGGGTTGTTTTCTAATTCTTCTGGAACTGCCATAGTGCCTGGCATACAGTAGGCACTCAGTATATATAGATATGAAGAGGTTGTCAACTGGGAGGCTGGAATTAACTTTAAAAATATATGGAAATGTCTCTTTATGGATATCATGGTTTAAAGCACCTAAGTGCCTTTGTCTCTCAGAAAACCAGAGAATTGTTTCTTGCGGAGGGCAGAGGGGACAAAGAGTAGACCTGTAGCTGTATCACTAACCTATATTCCTTCTTCATGCTGGGCCTGGTTCCAAAGGTAATTAATCAACAAGGACATTTTCTTTGTTCCCTTGTCCTTTGGTCTATGGTATGAAAAATGTTTTTTCAGCTAGAGGAATTGTGTTCACTTAGCATTCTCTCAGCATTTGGTCCCTGATATTGTTGTAAGATAGCAACGTTTTTCATTTGATTTCTTGACTAATTAAAGTCAGACATGTCCCAATTTTATATTATTCTAGTGAAAATATCCCACTTCCGTGTGACTCTACTCTCGGGTGAAACCTTTTTCATTAAGGAACATTCATTTTTTTAAAGTATTGTTCAAAAACAACATCTTGTAAAACAACTCAGAAGATGATTTTAATCCTTTAAAGCAACACTTCATGTATCTGGACATCACTCCTTCTTGCCATATGGAAAACAACAGCAAAAATGTATTGACTCTTTGAAATATGGACCAATCACCATATGCAGGGTACTAAACTAGGCAATATGATAGATCAGACAGGGGTTCTACCCTCAAGATATTGTAGTCTACTGAGAAAACTGAAACTGAAAAATTTGTATTTATTCTTTTATTCAACACATCTTTATTGTCACCTACTATGAGGCATACAACAGTGAATCAGCCTGCACGGGGCCTGGCCCTCATGTTCCTAGTGAATTATAAATGTGAAGCTGGCACTGCAGGCTAGGATGGCAATGTAGGGTCATGCTGTAGCCCATCCTTATAATGATGATGTGTATACACTTAACCCTTATACATAAGCTATAAAAGACAAAACCAAAAAGACATAACTAATCTTAAAACAAGAAAACAATCTGTGGATCAATCGATAGAACAGATCCCTAAATTAGTGTGTAGAGTTGAATGAAACTCATGCCTGTTGGCCTCCAGGCTGAGAAGCAACTAGTGTTGGCTGGGAGTTTGACTTCAACCAGGACTAAAGTGCTCAGTGGAAGCGTGGGGGTGGGGAGGTGGATCCAGGCTTACTGCTGGAAACCAAAGGCAAGGGTGTGGTTCCCTTTACTCAAACACCCACTTGTGAAAGAAGGCTAAAAAAAACATGCTTCCAGCTGTCTTCAGGACTGCAGCGTAGGAAAGATAGAGGACCTAGAGCCTTGAGATCTTGAACTAAATCAGACTCCTTTTACAGTTCAGTTCAGTTGCTCAGTGGTGTCCAACTATTTGAGACTCCATGAACTGTAGCACGCCAGGCCTCCCTGTCCGTCACCAACTCCTGGAGTTTACTCAAACTCATGTCCATTGAGTCGGTGATGCCATCCAACCATCTCATCCTCTGTCGTCCCCTCTCCTCCCACCCTCAATCTTTCCTAGACTCCTTTTGGACTGATATTTTTTTGTCTTTAATGCCCCCAAATCACTTAGGGGTAGGAACCTCAAACTGATTTTGTCTTAAAAATCAGACTTTCTGAAATTGAAGGCTAGGGAAGAGAAAACAATCAGAAAAGAGACGCAGATGTATAGAACAGTCTTTTGGACTCTGTGGGAGAGGGTGAGGGTGGGATGATTTGGGAGAATGGCATTGAAACACGTATATTATCATATATGAAATGAATTGCCAGTCCAGGTTCAATGCATGAGATAGGGTGCTTGGGGCTGGTGCACTGGGATGACCCAGAGGGATGGGATGGGGAGGGAGGTGGGAGGGGGGTTCAGAATGGGGAACACATGTACACCCGTGGTGGATTCATGTCAATGTATGGCAAAACCAATATAATATTGTAAAGTAATTAGCCTCCAATTAAAATAAATAAATTTATATTAAAAAATAAAAATAATATTAAAAAAAAAGAGTAGGCAGAAAGAAAATAAGAAAGGTTAAGTGTGAGAAAGAATTGATTCCAAAATGAGAAGTGTAAGAGATAAACTCTACGTGAAACAGGTGATGGGAAAATTGTTATTATTGTTGTTGTTTAGATGTATTGTTGTTGTTATTATTGTGGTTGTTTAGTTGTTTAGTTGCTAAGTGATGCCCTACTCTTTTGCAACCCCGTGGACTGTTGCCTGACACTGCTATCCCATGTATTGTAGCCTGACAGGCTTCTCCATCCATGGGATTTCCCAGACAAGAATACTGGAGTGGGTTGCATTTCCTTCTCCATGGGATCTTCCTGACCCACCGGTCAAGCCTGCATCCCCCATATTGCAGGTGAATTCTTTACTGCTGAGCCACCAAGAAAGCCGACTATATTGGAGTTCAATAAAGGAGATGGTGATGGAATTCCAGTTGAGCTATTTCAAATACTAAAAGATGATGCTGTTAAAGTGCTGCACTCAATATGCCAGCAAATTTGGAAAACTCAGCAGTGGCCACAGGACTGGAAAGGGTAAGGTTTCATTCCAATCCCAAAGAAAGGCAATGCCAAAGAATGCTCAAACTATGACACAATTGCACTCATCTCACATGCTAGTAAAGTAATGTTCAAAATTCTCCAAGCCAGGCTTCAGCAATACGTGAACCGTGAACTTTCAGATGTCCAAGCTGGTTTTAGAAAAGGCAGAGGAACCAGAAATCAAATTGCCAACATCCACTGGATCATCAAAAAAGCAAAAGAGTTCCATAAAAAGTATCTATTTCTGCTTTATTGACTATGCCAAAGCCTTTGACTGTGTGGATCACAATAAACTGTGGAAAATTCTTCAAGATATGGAAATACCAGACCACCTGACCTGCCTCTTAAGAAACCTGTATGCAGGTGAGGAAGCAACAGTTAGAACTGGACATGGAACAACAGACTGGTTCCAAATAGAGAAAGGAGTACGTCAAGGCTGTATATTATCACCTTGCTTATTTAACTTTTATGCAGAGTACATCATGAGAAATGCTGGGCTGGATGAAGCACAAACTGGAAGCAAGATTTCTCAGAGAAATATCAATAACCTCAGATATACAGATGACACCACCCTTATGGCAGAAAGCAAAGAAGAACTAAAGAACCTCTTGATGAAAGTGAAAGAAGAGAGTGAAAAATTTGGCTTAAAGCTCAACATTCAGAAAACTAAGATCAAGGTATCCGGTCCCATCACTTCATGGAAAATAGATGGGGAAACAGTGGAAATGGTGGCAGACTTTATTTTTTTGGGCTCCAAAATCACAACAGATGGTGACTGCAGCCATGAAATTAAAAGATGCTTACTCCTTGGAAGAAAAGTTATGTGTGACCAACCTAGACAACATATTAAAAAGCAGAGACATTACTTTGCCAACAAAGGTCCATCTAGTCAAAGCTATGGTTTTTCCAGTAGTCATGTATGGATGTGAGAGTTGGACTGTGAAGAAAGCTGAGTGCTGAAGAATTGATGCTTTTGAACTGTGGTGTTGGAGAAGACTCTTGAGAGTCCCTTGGACTGCAAGGAGATCCAACCAGTCCGTCCTAAAGGAAATTAGTCCTGAGTGTTCATTGAAAGGACTGATGTTGAAGCTGAAACTCCAATCCTTTGGCCACCTGATGTGAAGAGCTGACTCATTGGAAAAGACCCTGATGCTGGGCAAAATCGAAGGCAGGAGGAGAAGTGGACAACAGAGGATAAGATGGTTGGATGGCATCACCGACTCAATGGACATGAGTTTGAGTAAACTCCAGGAGTTGGTGATGGACAGAGAGTCCTGGCGTGCTGCAATTCATGGGGTTGCAAACAGTTGGACACAATGGAGTGACTGAACTGAAGTGAACTGATCTGAAATGAGATGGTCACCCAGAGTGTAGGAAAGAGAAAAAAAAAAGAATATTAAAACAAAGCAGGGAAGAGACATGAAGAATGGATTGAGAAGCTTAACACACATCTAATCTGATTATTAGAAGAGGAAGGAAAGGTAGACAAGCAATATTTCATGAGATAATAGCTGATAATTTTCAGTACTGAATAAAGACCAGAGTACTCAGATCAAAGTATATTTCTAGGAATGGAGCTACATAAATAACATTAACCCACATCTAGGCACAGTCCTGTTAAGTCTACAGAACATCAAGAATTTAAATAAAATTTTAGAAACTACAGTGAAGAGAGGAAATATTAAATTTGAAGGAAGGATAATTAGACTAAAACAAACATTTCTTATCAGAAAAATTAAGCACCAGAGGACATTTGTTGTATTGAAAGTAATCAGGGAAAATATCTGTCCATCTATAATTTATATAAGCTAAAATATCATTCGAAGTGATAATAAAACAAGGACATTTTCAGATATACCAAGGCTAAGAAAATTTGATTCTCGTAGAACTTTTAAAGGCTATGTTTTAGTAAGATGTGCACACCCATGGTGGATTCATGTCAATGTATGGCAAAACCAATACAATATTGTAAAGTAAAAAAGTAGATAGATAAATAAATTAAAAAAAAACCTGAAAATGGAAATTAAAAAAAAAAAAGCAAAAAGTGCCCCAGAGGAAAGATATAGGATAGAAGAAACATTGATTAACACAGAAATTGACAAAATATATTGGTAAATTTACTTAACTGTTAAATAAAACAAAATTTTAATTTTGTGTAAGTGTATGTTTAAAATAAGTCAGAGTAGAACACTAGACAACAAATATGAGGGTTGTTTCAAATAGATAATTCAGCAAGCAAAGATGTATGTATTTGGGAAGGAGAAATTCATTAGAAAATTTCATAGTTATATGTGAGCTTGGTAAAAATCTAATGAAACAAAATTAATATCCAGTTGTGAGAAACCTAAAGTAAAGCTATACAAAATTGTCATAAATAGATGGGAAAAAGTATATATGCAAATACTAACAGAAGAAATACTGTCTAGAAATATTAATAAAAAGTAAAATTTGAGAAACACCAATAGGTGTAATCATAAACACTGCATGATAGTAATAGGAAAAATCCACCAAGAAGTCATAATGAATATGACCTTGTATTACCTAGCAGATAACATATGAAGCAAAATTTAACAGAATTATGAGATAAATTTGATAAAACTGCCATCTTGTAGGAAATGTTTACACATTTTATTATACATTTATCTGTTGAGTATATAATATTAACATGAATATAGAAAGGAATTTTGTTTATGTCCAACAGAGAACATGCATTATTATTTTCAAGTACATATCAAGCATGTACAAAAATTGATTTCTAAGTAAACCTTCAACAAATTTCAAGGAGTTAATATGATGTAAATCATGTTTTCTGACTTAAAATTATATTAGAAATTACATAAATATAGTAAATATAGCAACAAACTCCTTCTTAACATCTCCTGTTTCAGAGCAGCAATTATAATGCCAGCAATAATGTATATGAAGGACAAGGAAAGTACTATATGTGACACTTGTAGGCCATAGCAATATTTGCATATAGAGATACATTCAGAGCTTTCAATAGGTGAGCCATCAAGGAGTGCTGAAAATATGTAATATAAAGTGATCAACTCTAAAAGCTCAATAAAGAACAAGAGTAAACTTAAAAAGAACAAGAGTGAAGTTAAAGTGAAGTTAAAGTCAGTGATGTAATAAAGGTATGAGCAAGTTGATGAAATTAGAAATAAAAGAGATCATTACTCAGAGGGAAGACTCAAGCTCAGTGGTACTCACAAACCTTTGTTAAGCTTCTGGAAAAAAAAAGATAAAAAAAAATCATAAGATAATTAAAAGGTTATTACTGTAGATGTAGTAAAAATTTAAAGTAAGAGACTACTGTGAACAATTTATTATAGACTTAGAAAAATGAGTAATTTCTTAGAAAAATGTAAGTAAAAATAATAAACCACATAGATCACTATCACGAATATCTCTTCTTAACTGGTACAAGGCCCAGATAGTGTCAGAGGTGGGTTTTTGCATAACTCTAAAGACTGGATGATCTTTTTTATCTTATATGAATATTTCAGAGGAGAATAAAAGAGGAAATGCTACTGAATGCATTTGGAGCTCATTGTTAGCCAAAAAGGACAAAGACATAACAAGAAAAGAAAATTGTAGAACGTAGACTATTTTTAAAATAATATAGAAGCATTTTTTTTCAAAGTGAATTTAACAATCTTTAAAAATGATCGTACATTGTAACTAGTAAGGTTTATCTTTGGTTTGAAAATAATCATCAGAGAATCTATTAATGTAACATATTCTCTTATCAGATAAAAAGAGAAATGCCATCTAGTCTGTTCCATAGATACAGATGACAGAGGACGAGATGGTTGGATGGCATCATCAACTCAATCGACATGAGTCTGAGCAAGCTCCGGGAGATGGTGAAGGACAGGGAAGCCTGGTGTGCTGCAGTCCATGGGGTAGCAAAGAGTCAGACATGACTGAGTGACTGAGCAACAGTGATACAGAATTATTCAGTTAATTCAATATTCATTTATGATAATTCTAAGAAAATTAGGAAAAGAGAGAATCCTCCTTAACCTCATAAGGACTATCTTTAAAATCTCACAGTAAACTTAATGTCAATGGTAAAACATTAGAAATATCTCTATCAGAGTCAGGAGCAAGGCAGTGATGTCTGCTTTCTTTTCTGTTAACCTTGGAGTCATAGCCAATGCAATAAAACAAGTAAAAGAAAATAAAAACTGAAAAAGAAAAAACAAAATTGTAATTTACAGGCATGTAATTGCATAGATTGAAAATTGAAGACAATATACAGACAATCTTTAGAAATAATAAGAGTTAAAGTTGTTGAATCACAGACAATACACAAAATCAAACGTGTTCCCAAATTCCATCCTTTCTTGAGCTTTCATAGAGCAAAGATACATATTTTAAACAAATATGTTTAAAAGATTCTTTTAAGTATATTTTAGAAGCAAAGCAAGTGCTGTAAACTTGAAGACGTCTTTGAGTCAGTCCTGGAGTAAAGGGCAAAAGTCAAACTGTCAGAAGAAGTCTTTTATTACAGAAGTCGTCAAATAGTAGTACCAATTACAGAGTATAATAAGAAAAAGCTCCTAGTCACAAAAGCAACAACACCAGTGAATTAAGAATAAATGTAAGTATATACGAATAAACAAAAATAGTTTTTAAGAAGAACTTTATCAGACATTATTAAAAGACTTGAATAAATATAGAATTATACTATGTTCCAATGGGGGAAGGTTTAATAAAGATCTTAACTTATTCTGAATCTATAAATTGAAAGCTGTTATAATAAAAATTCTGTCAGGATTTTTGATGGAACTTGATAATGTGCTCCTACATCTGTTAAAGATGATTTAAAAAAGAGAATAATGTGAAGTGTTGATGGTAATGGTTTAGTCAGTAAGTCGTGTCTGACTCTTGTGATCCCATGGACTGTAGCCTGCCAGGCTGCTCTGTCCATGGGATTTCCCAGGCAAGAATACTGGAGTGGGTTGCCATTTCCTCCTCTGGGGAATCTTCCCAACCCAGGGATTGAATCTGCATCTCCTGCATTGTAGGTGGTCTCTTGCACTGCGGGAGGATGCTTTATCTCTGAGCCACCAGGGAAGCCCTCAAGTAGAGACACATGGCCTATCAAATATCATGAATTATTATAAGCTACAGTAATAAGTCAGTATGATACTTGTATTGGGACAAATAGATCAATAAAATAGAATAGAAAACTCAGAACAGATTGACACATAGATGACACTTGACATTTGACAGAAGTCATATTTCAAATCATTGAGGAAATAGTCAGATAATGATGCCTGGGGCAAGTGGTTTTCTGCATTGTAAAAAGTAAAATTAAATCTTTTATTCTGTGCACAAAAAAGTGAAAATTCTCAAAAATTTTGAAAGAATGTGTTTGACCATATCTTTGTGGCTTTGAGATTTAGAAGTGTCTCCTAAGGTGGACACAAAAAGCATGGTTTGACACATATATAACATGTATTATATGTGGACATATACACACGCATACATGTATATACCTGTGTGTGCATGTGTGTATACTTCTGAACAACAGTGAATGAATTGAAAAAATAAGCTTCAGACTGGAGGAAGGTATTTGCAATGCAGAAAGCTGATGAAGAATTTGAAGACTAGGACAGCCTGCAACAGATTCCTGGGCCTGAATCTTGGCTCCATCACTTACTAACTGTATATGACCTTATGCAAATTACTTAACCTCTTTTGACTTCAATTTTTTCATTCTTAAATATAACAGTCTTACCTACCTGACAGGTTGTGGGGTTATTGTGAAGATTTAATCAGATGATATGTGTAAACCCCTAAGACTAATGTCTTACATTTAGTAAGCACTCCCCAAATGTTACTTATTATTACTAATATTCAGGATAGATAAAATTAATCTAAATTAGTGACACTAACAGTCTAATAGAAAAGCCAGCAATGAATATGAAATAACAATAGAAGAATTCTGTATGGCAAATACACATTGTATGTATATAGGGCTTTTTATATAGCTATATAAAAAGCATATAAAAAGATGTAAAAGTTTATACCCATCAGATTTACAAAAATCCAGAAGTCTGACATTGCAGGTGTGTGAAACCGTGTGAACTCTCATACACTGTTGGTGTGAGTGTAATGTTCAAAACTGCTGTCACCCTTTGAGAGAACAATTTGATGATATTTAGTTAGTCTGAAAATACCCAGAGCTTCCATTGCATCGAATGCATTATAGGAAAGCCCTTGAAAATGTATACAAGGACATGTGGATAAGAACACTTACTGAAGTCTTGCTGGTAACAGTGAAGAATTGGAAGCAACTTAAGTATCCACTAAGATGGGAATAGATAAATACATTGTTGTGTATTCATATCAAAAATGAAATACAGAATGCTTCACTTAAGTATTGCTACATTTATCTCATGATAAATCTCAGTAATTAAAGATGGGTTTAATGGCTCATATGGTCAAGAATTCACCTACAATGCAGGGGACCTGGGTTTGATCCTTGGGTTGGGAAGATCCCCTGGAGAAGAAAATGGCAACCCACTCCAGTGTTCTCTTGAGAATTCCATGAACAGAGGGGCCTGGTGGACTACAGTCCATGGGGTTGCAAAGAGTCAGACACGACTGAGTGACTAACTTTTTTTTCTTCTTTCTTTAAAAAAAGCAAGTTAGAGATAACATACATTTTAGATACTATTTGTGTAAAAATTTTAAACATGCAAAATAATATTATACATTATTTATGGATATATTCATAAGCTGTAAGAGGAAAACAAGCTTATGAGAATGATAAACACCAAGTTCAAGAAATTGGCTTTCTCTGAGATGATCAAGAAAGGAATGGATTAGGATGTGAGTACACAGGCAATTTGAAGTGTATCTGTAGTTTATTATTTCTTTGAATTTATATGAAAAAGTCTGAAACAAATATGGCAAAGTGTAAGCATTTATTCTAGTTGAGGGATGAGAAATATGCTATTGTTCTCTGAGTTTTCCTGTGTGTTTAAAATATTTCATAAAGTGAAAAAAAAGAAAAAATTGAGATTCACACAAATATGTATTTATACATGCACATTTATTTTTGAAGATCCTCTATTTTAAAATTTATAGCATACTAAGTAATGTCTAAATGACACAAACAGGTATGTTAGAGTTTAGTTCTCCACACTAACAGTATGTTCAGCTCATATGTGACTTTACATGACACAGAATGAAGTTAACAACTAAGCTGTTAAAGCATTTTTCCTTACTTTGAGTCATTAATTTTTTAGGTACAATTAGTGAATCTTACTACTCATGTTGATCACAAACTGAAAGAAAATATATATGTTTCAATGAAACTAAGCCAGCCATATGTCCTTTTGTTGTCTCTCAAGGAGGTAACTTGAACAAAATATTATAAACTCGCATGCAGCATTTAGTATTTGCAACTTGATATATAGGAAAAGAATTATGAAGTAAGCTGGAGTAAGAGAGTAGAGGCTCAGGGAGCCCGAGAGTGAAAGGGTAATGGCACTGTGCAGTGACAGGAACACTCTGCTGGTGTCAGAAGTGCTGAGTCTGGTCCCATCTTGCTCTTCTCACTGTGTCCTACTAATGGAGGATTCACTGCGGTCTCCACAGTCCCTCGAAGCTGTTAACTTCTGTGATTTCACTAACACAGCACGTGCTCATTTTCTGTGCCATTTTCAAAAGGAGACACAGTTTGGTACAATTATGTGCTCACCTCTACAGGCTGATCTCTAGTACTATGTTGAATATTCAGTGTATTTACCTTTCTGCTCAAGCTTTTCCTCACTTCAGTCTGCTGTTCAATGTGTGCTTGATACAGGACATGTATGATCTTTAAAGTAAAGGCACATGTGTTTTGTCCTTTGGTGACCTTGGTGTTCTCATAATTCTCCATTTTCCTGTGGGGTGGATGAGCATTGATGTGACCTAAAAAAACGGCTGCCAAGTGCACCTGCGTTAGCTCTCTAACTAGTTCTTGGTGAGTGAGGATGTAAATTATGTGCATTTTTGAGAACTTAGTTTTATAAATAGACCCCAACCTATCTTACAACCAAAGGTATTTTAGGATAAATGAAATACATCTCTGAAATTGTTAAAGAGGCTCCCTTTCTATAATGAAACTAAAAATAAAACTCATCTAACCTCATATTAGGGTTACATTAGAAATGGGATGACATGTCTAAAATTATATGTATATATATATGTGTGTGTATATATATATAAAAAGAGAGATATATTGGTGATGGTGATGATGACCCTTTTGTTCTGAGCTATTAGAAATGAGTTAGAATATAATGTAATTAAAATAACTGAATTCTGGGAAAGGGTGGAATGAGAAATTAAAAGCTGTGATACGGTTTTATGTTCTTATGGAAATCCATTGATCATAATTAGCACATAAGCTAAATCAGAATGAACGGGTAGGTTCTAAAGTATAGACGTAATAATGGAGGTTATGGATAACGTCTTTTCTTTTCATTTAATGGATCTATGATTGGTTCTCAAATGCTGTTCAACTGGTAATGGAAATGGGTTTCTCTTAAAAGCCCTTCCTCTGGACTTGCATAACACCAGAGCATTTTGGTTTTCTTCAAGCACGATGTAGGCACAAAGTTTGTGCTGTCAGCTTCTAGCTGTGCTAGAAGAGACAGCTCTGAGGTGAAGGGCAGAGGTCAAACAATCAGAAGTGGCCACATATTGCCGAGATCATCAAACTGGCATGCCATCAATGGACTCAGAATGTTAGAAATTAATCAGCTTGACTCTCTGTGTTTAGCTAGGCTGATTGTATGGGTCCTGGAATGTGAACATGGGTTGACAGACCTGAGAAACTAAAGTAATAGGAGTCCAATCCCAGCAAAGGCCAGGGAGACAGATCAATTTGCAGTATTCTTTCCTGCACCCATGCAACAAAGCAGAAACATGAAAGCAGAACATTAAGGGATGTTCCCTATGAACTGGACAAATCAATAAACATCAGTGGTAAAGATAGAAAGTTGCTCATTCTCTTGAGTACCCCAAGGGCATTTCCATCTTGGGAAGTGATGAGTAGCGGTGGCCTCTGTCATGTTCCTTCACCTACATGGTATCATCTTCTGCCTGTTCAAGGTGAACATTGCTAAGCATCAGCTGAAAGAGGGTTCGGGGGAAAGCGTTTAAGGAAATGACTGCCTCTTGTTGGAGATGTGCTGTGCTAGCTGGAAGGCAGTTGGACGACTGAGTCTGTGGCGTCAGGGGGAACATTGAAGGCAGGGTCAAAACAGTAAGATGGTGGGTTCCCCTCTTCCTCAGACATTCTGAAAGTACCAAGTGAGTGTTTTCTGCTGTCAGAGTTGATGGACTACATAATGTCGAGGGTCCTCTTTATTTTCTTGGACTTGAGTCAGCAATGGAGAGCTGGAAAAATAGCAGACAAAGGATATGCATGAAGTGTTCTAGAGATAGAAGAATATACCTAAGTCTAACAAAGGCTATTAATGATGTGATACCAGTCTTGACTTCATATAATAGAAACCCAGATTTCAACATGAGCATGTGCAACTGTGTGCGTGCATGTGTGTGAGAGTGTGTATATGCATGTGTGTGTGTGGATGAGAAAAAATAGGACAAGCAAGAAAGGGACTGTCAGGGTAAGCACTTTCTGAAACTTATGAGACTGTCAGACCAATTCTTTTCTCTTCTAAATCATTTTCCGTAAAACAAGGAGATGATTATCTGACTGCTAGAGGAAAGCGGGAGTATTATATTTCATTTGGGGGGAAATGTAGATTTATGGCAGATGGAATTTTTTTTAAACCAACAACCCAACAATGGCAGAGTTCATAGAGTGAGTTAAAGCGCTTGCCTATATTTTGTGTTTTAAGCTGATGGGATTTACACACATTTGTAGTGGTTTCAGGGGCTGCGCCATTGGAGGGACCCTTGTTCAAGGAGTACAAGGAAGTAGAAAGAAACCATCTTGTACCTGTTTAACAAAGGCAGTGCTTTTGCAGCATTTGCCCAAGATATTCTGCAATTAGAGACATCTGCTCACTGGGAAAATGACTAAAGTGGATTTTGCAAAGAAAGAAGAGGTTCATTTATTGACTAGTAGTAACAGGGCATCTATTCAGTGTCAGACAGTGTGCCAAGTCGTTGGGATGAAACAGTGCAACCACAGGTCCTGCCTGCAGGAACCTCACAGTGAGTGGTGAATGTGGATAAGTCACTCCATTGTAAAGTGAAATGTATTTCCCAATGGAGGCCCATGCCAGATGCCATAGGATATGCCCAGGGAAGGAAGGGGTAAGCTCTCTCGGGCGATCAGAGGGAGTGAGCCATGAATGCGAAATCACCACAGCAGTGGGAAAGTTCTGGAAAATGGGAAGAGCAAGTAGGCCTGGAAAAATAATGTGCATTTGAGGATCTGTGAGCGGTTTGGATAGACCAGGTTGTGGGTGCACCTTGATGAGGTGTGGAGTGTAGAGAGTGCATGAGGCCTGTGGCAAGGGTGGGCAGAGTCCAGTATTAGGCAGTTTGAATTGTGATAGAGGTGGAAATGTGTCACAATTACTTTGGTTACTAGATGAAAAAAAAAAGTTCTGTTCAGTCACTCAGTCATGTCTGACTCTTTGTGACCCCTTGGAATGCAGCACGCCAGGCATCCCTGTCCATCACCAACTCTCAGAGCCTGCTCAAACTCGTGTCCATCGAGTTGGTGATGCCATCCAACCATCTCATCCTCTGTCGTCCCCTTCTCCTCCTGCCTTCAATTTTGTCCAGCATCAGGGTCTTTTTCAGTGAGTCAGTTCTTCACATCAGGTGTCCATAGTATTGGAGTTTCAGCTTTGACATCAGTCCTTCCAATGAATATTCAGGACTAATTTCCTTTAGGGTGGACTAGTTTGATCTCCTTGCAGTCCAAGGGTCTCTGAAGAGTCTTCTCCAACACCACAGTTTAAAACCATCAATTCTTCCATGTTCAGTTTTCTTTATGGTCCAACTCTCACATCCATACATAACTACTGGATAAACCATAGCTTTGACTAGATGGACCTTTGTTGGCAAAGTAATGTCTCTGCTTTTTAATATGCTGTCTAGGTTGGTCATAGCTTTTCTTCCAAGGAGCAAGTGTCTTTTAATTTCATGGCTGCAGTCACCATCTGCAGTGATTTTGGAGCCCAAGAAAATAAAGTCTGTCACTGTTTCCATTGTTTCCCCATCTATTTGCCATGAAGTGATGGGACAAGATTCCATGATCTTAGTTTTATGAATGTTGAATTTTAAGCCAGTTTTTTCACTCTCCTATTTCACTTTCATCAAGGGGCTCTTTAGTTCTTCTTTGCTTTCTGCCATAAGGGTGGTATCATCTGCATATCTGAGATTATTGATGCTTCTCCTGGCAATCTTGATTCCAGCTTATGCTTCATCCAGCCCAGCATTTCACATGATAAAAAGTACCATTCAATAAAACTTTCATCCACAAGATGAGAATCATACAAATGTGACATCTTTTCTGGGTTAGTATCCCCTGTTCCATAAATAGTCCCTTGTACTGAAATGGAAGTGTTTCAGACCTCTCATTGTCTTTGTCAGTTCTCTGTGGAGTTTAACCTGGTTTATCAGATATCTAGTCAAGGCTGACACAGAGAGCTGGAGCATTCTCAAAGTATGGTCTGATTGTCAGGGAATGTAAGGAACAGATTCTTCCCAAGTTGCTTTGTTAGCACGCTCTGAATTTCTTCTGTTAACAACCATATTACACTGTTTGCTGATCTAAAATCTTCAGGAAATGAAAGCTTCCAGGTCTTTTTTATGTCAGTGACAGGAAGTCACCTGTCTGGTTTTTTTTTTCTTTTTTAATAGAACTAATGTTTTGAGCTTCAATAAGAGCTTAATCCTTAATAAGCCTTAAAAAATGAATTTTTCTTTCCGAATCCTGATGTATCCAATGAAAATATGATAAGCCATAGGACATTTTTAAGGGTTTTATAATTAAAATTACTACGAACAAAGCATTCCTATGAACAAAGCATTACTATGAATGAAGCATTACTCTGAACAAACTAGTGGAGGTGATGGAATTTCAGCTGAGGTATTTCAAATCCTAAATGATGATGCTGTTAAAGTGCTACACTCAACATGCCAGCAAATTTGGAAAACTCAGCAGTGGTTACAGGACTGGAAAATATCAGTTTTTGTTCCAGTCCCAAAGAAGGGCAATGCCAAAGAATGCCAAACTACCACACAATTGCTCTCATTTCACGTGCTAGTGATGTAATGCTCAAAATCCTCCAAACAAGGCTTCAACAGTATGTGAACTGAGAACTTCCAGATGTACAAGATGGATTTAGAAAAGGCAGAGAAACCAGAGATCAATATGCCAACATCCATTGGATCACAGAAAAAGCAAGAGAATTCCAGAAAAACATATGCTTATGGACTGTGTGGATCACAACAAACTGTAGAAAATTCTTAAAGAGATGAGACTACCAGACCACCATACCTGCCTCCTGAGAAACTTGTATGCAGTTCAAAAAGCAACAGTTAGAACCAAACACGGAACAACGGACTGGTTCAAAATTGGTACCTCAAGGCTATATATTGTCACCCTACTTATTTAACTTTATATGCAGAGCTTGTATGTGCATGCTCATTTGCTTTTGTCATGTCTTACTCTTTGTGACCTTATGGACTGTAGCCTGCCAGGCTCCCCTGTCTAAGGGATCTTCCCACCCCAAAGATGGAACCCATGTCTCCACATTGCAGGCATATTCTTTTCTTCTGAGCCACTGGGGAAACAGAGTACATCATGCAAAATGCCAGGCTGGATTAATCACAAACTGGATTCAAGATTTCCAGGAGAAATATCAATAACCTCAGATATGCAGATGACACCACCCTTAATGCAGAATGCGAAGTGGAACTAAAGAACCACTTGATGAGAGTGAAAGAAGAGAGTGAAAAAGCTGGCTTAAAACTCAACATTTAGAAAACTAAGATCATGGCATCTGGTCTCATCACTTCATGGCAAGTAGATGGGGAAAAATGGAGACAGTGACAGACTTTATTTTCTTGGACTCCAAAATCACTGCAGATGTTGATGGTAGGCATGGAATTAAAAGATGTTTGCTCCTTGGAAGAAGAGCTATGACAAATCTAGACAACATATTAAAAAGCAGAGATATCACTTTGCTAACAAATGTCCGTATAGTCAAAGCTATCTATGATTTTTCCAGTAGTTTTGTATGGATATCAGAATTGGACCATAAAGAAGGAGGAGTGCTGAAGAATCTAAGCTTTCAAAGTGGGGTCCTGGAGAAGACTCTTGAGAGTCCCTTGGACAGCAAGGAGATCAAACCAATCAATCCTGAAGGAAATCAACATGAATATTCATTGGGAAGACTGATGCTGAAGCTCCAAAATTTTGGCCACCTATGTGAAGAGCTGACTCACTAGAAAAGACCCTGATGCTGGGAAAGATGGAGGGCAGGAGGAGAAGAGAGTGACAGAGGACGAGACGGTTGGATGGCATCATTGGCTCAATGGACATGAGTTTGAGCAAACTCTGGGAGATAGTGAAAGATAGGGAAGCCTGGCGTGCTGCAGTCCATGGGGTCACAGAGGCTGGATATGACGGAACGACTGAACAACTATCAACATAATTAAAGTACTTTTATTTTAACAAAATTGGAAATAAAAATTTCAAAAGTTAAAAAAAAACCCACATGATTTTCCTAACACACTAGCATAATGTTCTCCGTATTTTTTCTTATTTCATATGCAGGAAAAAACTCTACAACTTTGTGTCATACAATAGACAAGTACAGTGTTTGTGGTGTAGTGTGAGCATAGTTGCCTTCCATAAAACAAAATTTTGTAGACTGGTTTTAAAATAACACTTTTAAGTATTTTTTCAGATTGCTACAGTCCTCAAAATGAAAATGTGGAGCAGTTGCATAGTATTTTGTCTTGTGGTTATGCCATAATATACTATACATTATTCTATTGTTGGACAATCAGGCTTTCCTCTGTATTTAACCATTAATAAAAATACTGCAATAGTGATATTTTTGCATATTTTTTATAATTTCCTCTTTTGAATTATTTTCACAGGGTAAATTCCTAGTATAAATTGTAGGGGTCAAATTACTAGGTCGACGATAAGCAGCCTTTTTATGGCTGTTGAAATGCTGTTCTCTTTAAAACCCAGGGCCACTTCTACCAGAAATGTGACAGGTCATCTAGATCTTCAGCTTCATTTGTGATGGCAGAGCCAAGACGACTTACTGGTTCCCAAATCAACCATTATTGACTCAACTCAATGTAATGTCTCTCCGCCTTCATTTCCCCATGTAGGAGAGCACTTGTGGGCTATATAAAGGCAGGAATCTTGCCCAGTGCCTTATCATACTTCCAGCTTCTAATGCACACTGAAGGCTCAGTAAATGTGTTGAATGAATAAACTACCTTCTGGAGTCCGAAATGTTTTTCTGACATACCATTCATTAATCCCATTAAAAAATAAAGGATTGATGTGTAATGATTATTTGTTGCGAATCCTTTAGACCCCCAGCATTTATCGCTTTCTTTCTTAAGGACTCTCTTACAATTGTTTGGTAAATGGTTTTATTTTTTATTTGCAAAACATTATAAACAAAATTATTACAGACAAATTTTAAATTTGGGCTTCCCTTGTGGCTCAGCTGGTAAAGAGTCTGCACACAGTGCTGGAGACCTGGGTTCGATCCTTGGGTTGGGAAGATCCCTGGAGAGGGGAAACGCTACCCACTCCAGTATTCTGGCCTACAGAAATTCCATGGACTGTATAGTCCATGGGGTCGCAAAGAGTCGGACATGATTGAGCGACTTTCACTTTCACACTTCTTTAATTTGGAAGCCAGCAATTTCTAGTTTTTTATATTCTATTTTATATATAGATTGCAGTGTACACCCTCTTCCAACAACACAAGAGAAGACTCTACACATGTACATCACCAGATGGTAATACCGAAATCAGATTGACTATATTCTTTGCAGCCAAAGATGGAGAAGCTCTATACAGTCAGCAAAAAAAAAAAAGACCAGGAGCTGACTGTGGCTCAGATCATGAACTCCTTATTGCTAAATTCAGACTTAGATTGAAGAAAGTAGGGAAAACCACTAGACCATTCAGTTATTACCTAAATCAAATCCCTTATGATTATACAGTGGAAGTGAGAAATAGATTCAAGGGATTAGATCTGCTAGACAGAGTGCCTGAAGAACTATGGATGGAGGTTTGTGACATTGTACAGGAGACAGGGATCAAGACCATCCCCAAGGAAAAGAAATGCAAAAAAAGCAAAACGGCTGTCTGAGGAGGCCTTACAAATAGCTGAGAAGAGAAATGAAAAGTAAAGAAGAAAAGGAAAAAGATACCCATTTGAATGCAAAGTTCCAAAGAATAGCAAGGAGAGAAAAGAAGCCTTCCTCAGTGATCAGTGCAAAGAAATAGAGGAAAACAATAGAATGGGAAAGACTAGAGATCTCTTCAAGAAAATTAGAGTTACCAAGGGAACATTTCATGCAAAGATGGGCACAATAAAGGACAGAAATGGTATGGACCTAACAGAAGCAGAAGATATTAAGAAGAGGTGGCAAGAATACACAGAAGTACCGTACAAAAAAGATCTTCATGACCCAGATAATCACGATGGTGTGATCTGTCACCAAGAGCCATATATCCTGGAATGCGAAGTCAAGTGTGCCCTAGGAAGCATCACTATGAACAAAGCTAGTGGAGGTGATGGAATTCCAGTTGAGCTATTTCAAATCCTGAAAGATGATGCTATGAAAGTGCTGCACTCAATATGCCAGCAAATTTGGAAAACTCAGCAGTGGCCACAGGACTGGAAAAGTTCAGTTTTCATTCCAGTCCCAAAGAAAGGCAATGCCAAAGAATGCTCAAACTATGGCACAATTGCACTCATCTCACATGCTAGTAAAGTAATGCTCAAAATTCTCCAAGTCAGGCTTCAGCAGTACATGAACATGAACTTCTAGATGTTCAAGCTGGTTTTAGGAAAGGCAGAGGAACCAGAAATCAAATTGCCAACATCCATTGGATCATCAAAAAAGCAAGATAGTTCAAGAAAAAACATCTATTTCTGCTTTATTGACTATGCCAAAGCCTTTGACTGTGTGGATCACAATAAACTGTGGAAAATTCTGAAAAAGAAGGGAATACAAGACCACCTGACCTGCCTCTTAAGAAACCTGTACGCAGGTCAGGAAGCAACAGTTAGAACTGGACATGGAACAACAGACTGGTTCCAAAGGAGTACGTCAAGGCTGTATATTGCCACCCTGCTTATTTAACTTCTATGCAGAGTACATCATGAGAAACGCTGGGCTGGAAGAAGCACAAGCTGGAATCAAGATTGCTGGGAGAAATATCAATAACCTCAGATATGCAGATAACCCCACCCTTATGGCAGAAAGCGAAGAAGAACTAAAGAGCCTCTTGATGAAAGTGAAAGAAGAGAGTGAAAAAGGTGGCTTAAAGCTCAACATTCAGAAAACTAAGATCATAGCATCTGGTCCCATCACTTCAGGGCAAATAATTGGGGAAACAGTGGTAACAGTGGCAGATTTTATTTTTTGGAACTCCAAAATCACTGCAGGTGGTGACTGCAGCCATGAAATTAAAAGATGCTTACTCCTTAGAAGAAAAGTTATGACCAACTAGACAGCATATTAAAAAGCAGAAACACTACTTTCCCAGCAACGGTCCATCTAGTCAAGGCTATGGTTTTTCCAGTAGTCATGTATGGATGTGAGTTTGGATTAGAAAGAAAGCTGAGCGCCAAAGACTTGATGCTTTTGAACTGTGGTGTTGGAGAAGACTCTTGAGAGTCCCTTGGACTGCAAGAAGATCCAGCCAGTCCATCCTAAAGGAAATCAGTCCTGAATATTCATTGGAAGGACTGATGCTAAAGCTGAAACTCCAATACTTTGGCTACCTGATGTGAACAGCTGAGTCATTTGAAAAGACCCTGATGACGGGCAAGTTTGAAGGTGGGAGGAGAAGGGGTCGACATAGGATGACATGGTTGTATGGCATCACCAACTCAATGGACATGAGTTTGAGTAAACTCTGGGAGTTGGTGATGGACAGAGAGGCCTGGCGTGCTGCGGTCCATGGGGTCACAAAGAGTTAGACACGAGTGAGCGACTGAATTGGACTGAACTGAACTGCAGTATAACATTTTTGTAATGAACATATGATTTGTGTATTTTTAGTAGTTTTGCACAGTATTTTCCTACATGCATTATGCATGCCATTTATTTTTTCAATAAATGTTTATTGAAGAACTAGTGTGTACCAGGTACTTGGGCATTCTTTTTGGGCAGGACAAACACATTTTTTGCCCTCATGGAGTACATTTTCAGGTGGGGAAGGCACACATCAAAATGTAAAAACTGCTGAATTTTTTAAGTACGAGGGCCAGAGGAGGCCAATACAGGCTGATGTAACTCTCCTGGGGCAGCATGGAATGCTTTCTGAAGGACATAATATATATTGTGCCTTAAAGTATAAATAAGAGTTACCTAGTAGTGAGTAGTGTGTAGGAGAGGAGTGCAGTAAGAGGGGAGAATGCATGCTCACTGCTGGGCTCTGATGTTAGAAGAGCATAGTACAGTGAGCAACGGAAGAGCCATATGGAGTCAAGGGTGGGTTGTAAGGAGTCACACAGATTGAGACAGTGTGGGGGATTTTGGTTTCTACTGGGAGGGCAGTGGAAAGCATTGAGAGTTTTAAGCAGGGGGGTATGGCATGATCAATGGGCCACAAAAGAGAGCAGTCTTACTTGATTTGGTTTGCACTGAGCATTGTTGGCAGCACACATGTGTTTCCTTTTTGTATTGCAAAATGGACAGATGAGTTGAATCCTTTCTGAGTGTATTCTTGCCTCCTTGATATTTTTTTCCCCTTAAACTCGTCCAAATTTGTCACCAATATAAGGAGGCTCTAAATTTTGGGTTTTCATCTGTTGTTTCTGTATTTTCCATTCCAGAGAAAGGGTCTGGCTTTAAAGAGGGAATCTGTCCCCCTGTAATGTCAGCCTCTGGACAGCCTCTGTGGCCCCAGCTAATCCTGGCTGTGAACCTTGGTGAAACATCCAGCTCTGGTCTGGGGCCTGGGTTCCCCATGCTAACAACATTTAGGTAAACTTTGTTAGTTTGTAAATAAATAATTTCATTTACAATGTATTATGATTAAAAAATGAAATCTATAACTAAATGGTGTTAAGATGGCCATTCTTCTTTTGGGCCCTGGAAGTGTCCCCATGCTCTGATTCTCCAGTGACTTCTCTCACTTGCCCAGAATAGATTCGTATTTACCATTTTGCCAGGCAGCCTGGCTAGGGATCTAGAGGTCAAGTGCTTTGTTGAAATCTTTCTTCAAATCTTCTTCCTTTTTCTTTGAATGTACTTGTTCACATCATTGCTTTGAATGACTTGGCTGGCTGCTGCTAGACCTGAGAGTACCTTGGTAGTAGCAGAAGCCAAGTGCTTCACTGTGGATTAAAGTAACGACTAGTTGCAAATTACAGTACCTGCTTGGACCTGAGTATATACTTTTATGTTAACAATAACTAAACAGCTATCTCCCCCCCTCAACCCCCCCCACAGTATTCATTAAGTGTTTGATGTGCCAGACAGTGTGCTTGATGCCTTGCATATATTTCTCTAATCTTTACAAGAACTCTACAAGGTAGGTATTCACTTTGCTGTCATCTACTGTATCATAGACTCCCAGAAAGAAACAGATGGCTCAGTCAAATTAGGATAATTTGAGAGGAGTTTAATAAAGGGACTATTTACAAAAGTGTGGTTAGGGTGAGGGAAATCCCAAGCAGGGTGTGCCTGGGGCTAGTAATAGTAGAGTTCCTTTGTTACCAAGACAGAAGGAGGGGTTGAGGGTGTGGGTGTGAGTGTGAAGAAGGCTGTTTGAGGATACTGTTAACTGGAGTGGAGTCTTTCTGTTAACTGGATAAGGCTGGTCTACAGCAATCCTGAAAACAGTGAAGCAAAGGAGATAAATATTTCCAGGTCACTCTTCTCTTTTTCTCCAGTTTTCCATTTGGAAGCCAAAGGGCCAGGGAACCTGTTCATATGTCCACACAGTGCAGGGTGGAGATAAATAGTGAGGGTGAAATTGGAAACTATCTAGTCTATGTACCAAACTCTTTGATGCATTTAGTGTTCAGCTCCCTGCTGTTCTTTTCTTGCTAGTCCTTTCTCCGTTGTTGGTGATGGGGACTCTAGTATTCAGGTATTTGATTCATGAGTATTACAGCTTCTCAGTTGTTCTATCGCTTTACCGTTTACCTCTAGAATCTTTTCCTCCTCCCAACTCCTCTGCCCACTCCCTCTGATACACTCATGACCTTATCACTATATTAAGATTTCTGGCTAGGGTACTTCCCCCATTTTCTATCCTTTTTTGTCCTCAGCTCCACACTTTTCACTCTTCCCAGATAGAATCCCCTTGCTGGTTAGGATCATTCCTGCCTCCTGTGTCCCACTCTGGGTCTCCTGATAAGACCCAGTTCTGGTTAAACAATGTCCAACTCTCTTCCCATGTTTGTACTTGAGTAACTGGAACTTCTTGGAGAAAACGTACAATTGGGCCAGCTAATCTCATATTAAAATCTGGACTGCAAATCTCAAATGAAGTCTTATCTACATGGCATTACTATTGCATTTCCCTAGTAAGCAAGTACTTTCTCACCACATTCCTTAACACCTTCCTTCCTAAAATGTCTTACACTCTTGATTCACTCGCAGTTGAGCAGCTTTGTTTATGCATTATTAAGACAAGAAAATCAATTAGCTAAGAATTCTCCGTGCTTCCCACCACCCGAATCTGTACCTGTCCCTGCACTTTCCATCTTCCCTCTTGTTACAGTGCTCTGTCCTTATTTAAATGCAGCCCATCTGCTTGTGTTCTAGATCCTGTCCCATCCTTTCTCAAGAAGTTTGTGCTGCAGTTTTCTCCTGTTTCCTGTCTCACCATTCCTCGAGGATGGTTCCTCCCATGAACATCTACACATGTTCCAATATTTTCTATTTTTAAACACACACATTAGCTACTTGTACTACATTCATTTTTATGCCCCTAACCACAGCAGAACATCTTGATAATTGTCATTTATAGTTTCTCGCTCTACTTCCTTCACATTCTCCTCTGATCTACTCCCAATTCTGCCTTTTTACTGATACTGCTCTTTTAGGGTTACTGATGACCTTTATGTTTTTAAATTCTATGGTCAACATTGTTTTCAGCTTGCTGGTCCTCTCAATAGCTTTTGATACAACCTTCTCCCCCCACCATATTTGAAACAGTTGCAGGGCCCTCTGTGACCTTGCTGCTGGGTGCCTCTCTGATTTCATGTTGTTCCATCTGCTTCCTTGTTCAGAAAGCTCTGGTCACACTGACCCTTCTTCCTGTCCATGGACTCATCTGGCTTGTCTCTGCAGAGAGGCTTTTCCTCTGGCTGTTCCCTATGCCTGAAATGCTCTTCCTGCTTTTTCTTATGGCCAACTCCTTTTTTCTCATTCAGGTCTCAGCTCAGATGTTCCCTCTTCAGAGTTACCTTCTCCCAGCCATCCACCATAAAGAGGCCCCTAGTCACTCTCTATCCCAGCACCTGCCTTGTCTTTACCATTGCACTTAGAACTACCTGACATTTAGGTAGTGTATTTTATTGTCTTTCCTCTGCTCCCACAAAGGACCTTGCTTACCTTGTTTGATACTGTATTCTCACCACTAGGAGCAGTATCTGCCATTTGTTGTTTAGTCACTGAGTTGTGTCCAACTCTTTGTGACCCCATGGACTGTAGCTTTTCAGGCTCCTCTGCCCCTGGAATTTCTCAGGCAAGAATACTGGAGTGGGTTGCATTTTCTTTTCCAGGGGATCTTTCCAACCTAGGGATTGAACCCACATCTCCTGCTTTGCTGGAGAATTCTTTACCAGTGAGCCACCTGGGAAACCCTTCTACCATTTAGTACATGCCTGATATATATAGCTCAAAAAAATGAAGAAGTTTTTAGCTATGCTTACACAAGCTCAGACACAGTCTTGCCTCTTTAATTTATTCAAGGTTCATATGTGACTTGGTTAGCTTGTTGCCAAAATGAATTCCAGTGGCTAATATCATTATTAAAATTTTTAACCTTATAAAAGTAATGTTTTAATCTTTTCATTACAGAAAATTTAGAAAACACAGACAAGCAAAAAATAAATAATTAAAAAGTAACTGTAATATAGTATCCCTGAGCTAATCATCATCAATATTTTGGTGTTTTTCTTTCTTTCTTTCTAATTATACTCATATTAAGCAACAGTGGCATCATTTTTCCACGGTGAAATAATTACTTTTCATGTCACAATAGTCTTGTTCAATATGCGTCTTCTTAGAGGGCACTTCTGCCCAGCTTCAAGTTCAGTGGTGGTAGTTTCTTTGGAAAATTTCTTTGGATTTGCCAAGTGGCTATGGCCTCTGGTCACGGTATTGCACTTCTGCAGGCATTGGATCACGTCAGTTTTTCACTGCTGCTGTCCTGGGGTGATGTTGAAAGTCAGGTAATGCTGTTTTCTCTCTGTGGTTAATTTTGTTGTTGTTGTTGTTGTTCTTAAAGCTAAAAAGTGAGACATATTGCAGGATTCTGTGACCCAGCTAGTTCAGTGGTGACAGGCTAATGTCTCCCAGAGTGACTGTAGCAGCTTACAGATTAGCAGTAATGAAACCAACCTCCATTACATGTAATAAAAGTGGGAATCTTAATAAAAAGCCAAACAAGAGAGGAGCATAGTAAGAGCTGCATCTTTCTTGCCTTAGGTCCTGGCAAATTGTCATGTAGTTACCGAAGCCCCAAAAGATAGGACATTCAGTTGTGATTCAGTGACAATTTAGTTTTCAAATGCCTTGCATTAAGAAGGGGCAGATATAACTAATTTTTATAAGGCTGCATATCTTTCTGTCTTTCTCTCTATCCATCTTTCTGTCTACCTGGTACATGTCTAGAAGACCAGACAAAAGGACAAGTCCAACTTAATGCTCTGCAGGTAGAAAATTATTTTGGCTGTTTGATGGTGTATCTTAGTGGACTGCATGGAGTGATTGTTCCAAATACATATTTTGATTCGAAGTTTGGTTGAAGGATCACTGTTGTTCATTAATAAGTGGAAATTTGGGTGGATCAAGCTTCTCAGTTTTTGTTGTTATACTCAGAACCCACAGGCACCAGCCTGAGAACCCCCAGCCCTGCCCACCAGTGACTGTGCTCTAGCCTTGGGACTAGCCTGACCCAACAGTGTGTGGACATCAACCCCAAGACAACCACAACACCATAGCCTGTAGGCCCAATCCACTTACCTGCAGACCCAACCACTTACCCAGGCTGGAATTATTCCTGGGACTGACAGGGCCCTGGCCCTGCCGACTATCAAGCCAACAGAAGTTTTGGGACATCCCAGGCCCATAGCCAGATATATCAAAAACTGACCCCACTTACCAGCAATTCCACACCAGCTCTGGCACCCCTGGGCCCTGCAACCAGACTCTAGGACCCAGATTTGCCTGCTAGTGGACCTGTTCTAGCCCCAGGAACTGACTTAAACCACTGGTGAGAGGAAACCAGCCTTGGGATTATCTGGACCTTGACTATACCAACCAGTAAGTTAGCATTGCCCACGTCCAAGGAGCGGAGGCTGCATGGGCGCAGGAGGGCTAAGAGGAGCTACTCCACATTCAAGGTCAGGAGGGGCGACGGTGAGGAAATACCCCTTGTCCAAGGTAAGGAGCAGCGGCTGCGCTTTGCTGGAGCAGCCGTGAAGAGATACCCCACATCCAAGGTAAGAGAAACCCAAGTAAGACGGTAGGTATTGCGAGAGGGCATCAGAGGGCAGACACACTGAAACCATAATCACAGAAAACTAGCCAATCTGATCACACGGACCACAGCCTTGTCTAACTCAATGAAAACTAGCCAATCTGATCACACAGACCACAGCCTTGTCTAACTCAATGAAACTAAGCCATGCCGTGTGGGGCCACCCAAGGTGGATGGGTCATGGTGGAGAGGTCTGACAGAATGTGGTCCATTGGAGAAGGGAATGGCAAACCACTTCAGTATTCTTGCCTTGAGAACCCCATGAATAGTATGAAAAGGCAAAATGATAGGATACTGAAAGATGAACTCCCCAGGTCGGTAGGTGCCCAATATGCTACTGGAGATGAGTGGAGAAATAACTCCAGAAAGAATTATGGGATGGAGGTAAAGCAAAAACAATACCCTGGTGTGTATGTGACTAGTGATAGAAGCAAGGTCTGATGCTGTAAAGAGCAATATTGCATAGGAACCTGGAATGTTAGGTCCATGAATTAAGGCAAATTGGAAATGGCTGAACAGGAGATGGCAAGAGTGAACGTTGACATTCTAGGAATCAGCGAACTAAAATGGACTGGAATGGGTGAATTTAACTCAGATGACCATTATATCTGCTACTGTGGGCAAGAATCCCTTAGAAGAAATGGAATAGACATCATGGTAAACAAAAGAGTCTGAAATGCAGTACTTGGATGCAGTCTCAAAAATGACAGAATGATCTCTGTTTCCAAGGCAAACCATTCAATATCACGGTAATCCAAGCCTATACCCCAACCAGTAATGCCAAAGAAGCTGAAGTTGAACGGTTCTATGAAGACGTAAAAGACCTTTTAGAACTGACACCTAAAAAAGATGTTCTTTTCATTACAGGGGACTGGAATGCAAAAGTAGGAATTCAAGAAACACCTGGCGTAACAGGCAAATTTGGCCTTGGAGTACAGAATGAAGCAGGGCAAAGGCTAATAGAATTTTGCCAAGAGAATGCACTGGTCATAGCAAACAACCTCTCCCAACAACACAAGAGAAGACTCTACACATGGACATCACCAGATGGCCAACACTGATATCAGATTGATTATATTCTTTGCAGCCAAAGATGGAGAAGCTCTATACAGTCAGCAAAAACAAGACCGGGAGCTGACTATGGCTCAGATCATGAACTGCTTATTGCCAAATTCAGACTTAAATTGAAGAAAGTAGGGAAAATACTAGACCATTTAGGTATGACCTAAATCAAATCCCTTATGATTATACAGTGGAAGGGAGAAATAGATTTAAGGGACTAGATCTGATAGAGTGCCTGATGAACTATGGACGGAGGTTCATGACATTATAGAGGAGACAGGGATCAAGACCATCCCCATGGAAAAGAAATGAAAAAAAGCAAAATGGCTGTCTGAGGAGGCCCTACAAATAGCTGAGAAAAGAAGAGAAGCAAAAGGCAAAGGAGAAAAGGAAAGATATACCCATCTGAATGCAGAGTTCCAAAGAATAGCAAGGAGAGATAAGAAAGCCTTCCTCAGTGATCAATGCAAAGAAATAGAGGAAAACAATAGAATGGGAAAGACTAGAGATCTCTTTAAGAAAATTAGAGATACCAAGGGAACATTTCATGCAACAATGGGCTCGATAAAGGACAGAAATGGTAGGGACCTAACAGAAGCAGAAGATATTAAGAAGAGGTGGCGAGAATACACAGAAGAACTGTACAAAAAAGATCTTCACGACCCAGATAATCACGATGGTATGATCACTCACCTAGAGCCAGGCATCCTGGAATGTGAAGTCAAGTGGGCCTTAGAAGGCATCACTACGAACAAAGCTAGTGGAGGTGATGGAATTCCAGTTGAGCTATTTCAAATCCTGAAAGATGATGCTATGAAAGTGCTGCACTCAATATGCCAGCAAATTTTGAAAACTCAGCAGTGGCCACAGGACTGGAAAAGGTCAGTTTTCATCCCAATCATAAAGAAAGGCAATGCCAAAGAATGCTCAAACTACCGCAGAATTTCACTCATCTCACACACTAGTAAAGTAATGCTTAAAATTCTCTAAGCCAGGCTTCAGCAATATGTGAACCGTGAACTTCCAGATGTTCAAGCTGGTTTTATTTTTTTTATTTTTAGGGACCAGAGATCAAATTGCCGATATCCGCTGGATCATCGAAAAAGCGAGAGAGTTCCAGAAAAACATCTGTTTCTGCTTTATTAACTATGCCAAAGCCTTTGACTGTGTGGGTCACAATAAACTGTGGAAAATTCTGAAAGAGATGGAAATACCAGACCACCTGACCTGCCTCTTGAGAAACCTGTATGCAGGTCAGGAAGCAACAGTTAGAACTGAACATGGTACAACAGACTGGTTCCAAATCGGGAATGAAGTGTTGTCAAGGCTGTGTATTGTCACTCTGCTTATTTAACTTATATGCAGAGTACATCATGAGAAACGCTGGGCTGGAAGAAGCCCAAGCTGAAATCAAGATTGCCAGGAGAATATCAATAACCTCAGATATGCAGATGACACCACCCTTATGGCAGAAAGTGAAGAGGAACTAAAAAGGCTCTTGATGAAAGTGAAAGAAGAGATTGAAAAAGTTGGCTTAAAGCTCAACATTCAGAAAACTAAGGTCAATGCATCTGGTCCCATCACTTCATGGGAAATGGATGGGGAAACAGTGGAAACAGCGTAAGACTTTATTTTGGGGGGCTCCAAAATCACTGCTGATGGTGATTGCTGCCATGGAATTAAAAGACGCTTACTCCTTGGAAGGAAAGTTATGACCAACCTAGACAGCATATTAAAAAGCAGAGACATTACTTTGCCAACAAAGGTCCGTCCAGTCAAGGCTATAGTTTTTCCAGTAGTCATGTACGGATGTGAGAGTTGGACTATGGAGAAAGCTGAGCGCTGAAGAATTGATGATTTTGAACTGTGGTGTTGGAGAGGCCTCTTGAGAGTCCCTTGGACTGCAAGGAGATCCAACCAGTCCATCCTAAAGGAGATCAGCCCTGGGTGTTCATTGGAAGGACTGATGTTGAAGCTGAAACTCCAATACTTTGGCCACCTGATATGAAGAGGTGACTTATTGGAAAAGACCCTGATGCTGGGAAGGATTGTGGGCAGGAGGAGAAGGGGATGACAGAGGATGAGATGGCTGGATAGCATCACCGACTCAATGGACATGAGTTTGGGTAGACTCCGGGAGTTGGTGATGGACAGGGAGGCCTGGCGTGCTGCGATTCACTGGGTCGCAAACAGTCAGACACAACTGAGGGACTGAACTGAACTGAAGTTAACATTATTCTTCTCCTACTGCCAGATTCTGCAGGCAGTCATCGTTTGCACCCAGTGGCTGGGAGCCTTCACAGAAGCCAGCCTGGCAATCAACCAGACCAGGGATCAGTAACACATCCCAGACTACCCGTAGTAGTCAACCCACCACAAGAGAAGGACCCAAATAGCCACATAGGGATCATGCTTAGAGCATGTAGCTCTGATGATAAGGGCAGCGTGCTGCTGGAATAGTAGGACATCTCCTATAAAAGGCCACATCTCCAAGGTTGAGAGATATAACCAACCTATCCTTTACAGTGGAGAAGGAAATGACAGCACACTCCGTTATTCTTGCTGGAGAACTCCATGGATAGAGGAGCCTGGTGGGCTACAGTCCATGGGCTCTCAAAGAGTCAGACATGGCTGAGCAACTAACACATACTACTCTATACATAGACACAAAAACAGCAAGTTATACAAAACAAGGTGACAGAGGAATAAGTTCCAAATGAAGGAAGAAGATAAAACACCAGAAAAAGAACAAGTAAAGTGGATATAGGCAATCTACCTGAGAAAGAGTTCAAGTTAATTGTTGTAAGATGATCAGATAACTCAGCAGAAGAATGGATGAACAGAGTAAGAAGTTAAGAAGTTTAACAAAAACTTAGAAAATATAGAGAACAACCAGAGGTGAAGAATACAATAACTGAAATGAGAAACACACTAGAAGAAATCAGCAATAGGTTGACATAGGGAACAGATCAGCAAGCTGGAAGATAGAATAGTGGAAATCATGGACACTGAACAGAAAGAATAAAAAAAAATGGGGGCAGTTTGAGAGATGTATGGGGCAACATTAAGTGCACTAACATTTGCATTATATGGGTCCCAGATGAAGAATTGAGAAAGGAGCAAATAACATATTTGATGACATAATATTTGAATATCTCCCTAACCTGAGAGAGGAAACAGACATCCAAGTCCAGGAGTTACAGGGTCCCAAATAGGATAACGCCAAAGAGGACCACACCAAGACACATTGACATTAAAATGTCAGAAATTAAAGATAAAGAGAGACTATTAAAAGCAGCATGGGTGGAACTTCCCTGGTGGTTCAGTGGTTAAGACACTGTGCTTCCAATACAGGGGGTCTAGGTTTGATCACTGGTAGGGGAACTAGATCCTGAATGCCATGACTAATAGCCTGCATGCCGCAACTAAAGATCCTGCATGCCGCAACTAAAGCCCAGTGCAGCCAGGTAAATTAATTAGAAAATAAAAGTAGCAAGGAAAAAGCAGCAAGTCATATGCAAGGGAATTCCCATAAGACTATCAGAAAACTTTTCAGCAGAAGCTCTACAGGACAGAAGGGAGTATGTTTAAAGTGATGCAAAGGAAAAGCCTACAACCAAGAATACTTTGGGCTTCCCTGGTGTACATTATGCAAAATGCAGGGCTGGCTGAATCACAAACTGGAAACAAGATTGCTGGGGGAAAATGTCAACAACCTCAGATATGCAGATGATACCACTCTAATGGCAGAAAGTGAAGAGGAACTGAAGAACCTCTTGATGAGGGTGAAAAAGGATGGTGAAAAAGCTGGCTTGAAACTTAGCATTCAAAAAACTAAGATCATGGCATCTGGTCCCATTGTTTAATGGCAAATAGAAGGGGAAAAAGTAGAAGTAGTGACAGATTTTATTTTGGGTGCTCCAAAATCACTGCGAACAGTGACTGCATAAGTGAAATTAAAAGGTGCTTGCTCCTTGGAAGAAAAGCTATGATAAACCTGTAAGACATATTAAAAAGCAGGGACATTACTTTGCCGACAAAGATTCATCTAGTTAAAGCTATGGCATTACCAGTAGTCATGTACAGATATGAGAGTTGAACCATAAAGAAGGCTGAGAATTGATGCTTTCAAATTGTGGTGCTGAAGAAGACTCTTGAGAGTTCCTTGGACTCAAAAAGATCAAACAAGTCAATCCTAAAGGAAATCAACCCTGAATATTCATTGGAAGGACTGATGCTGAAGCTCTAATACTTTGGCCACTTGATGTGAAGAGCTGACTCATTGGAAAAGACCCTGATGCTGGGAAAGATTGAAGGCAAAAGGAAAAGGGGATGGCAGAGGATGAGATGGTTGGATAGCATCACTGATTTGATCAAACTCCAGGAGACAGTGGAGAACAGAGGAGCCTGGCATGCTCTAGTCCATGGGGTGTTGAAGAGTTGGATATTGCTTAGAGACTAAACAGTAACAAAGAATACTCTACCTGACAAGATTCTTTCTCGTTTAGATCTGATGGAGAGAGAAAAAGATTTACACATATGTAAAAACGGAAAGTGTTCAGTATCACCAAACCAGCGCTATAAAAAGTAAAGGGACTTCTCTAAGTGAAAAAGAAAAAGCAACAGCTGGAAATAAAATTATGAAAGGAAAAAGTTAATTGGTAAAGGCAAATATGCTGCAGAGGTATAAATGATTCATATGTAAAGCTGGTAGGAAGGTTAAAAGTAGTAAAATCATTCATAACCACAATAAGCAGTTAAGGGATACGTAAAACAATTAGATGTACAATGTAATGTCAAAAACAGTAATGGTGAGGGGAAGAGAGTACAAACGCAGGGTTGTTAAAATGTGCTTGACATTAAGAGATCAGCAACTTAAAACAGTCATGTATATATATAAATCTCATGGTAACCACAAACCAAAAATCTCTAATAAATACACAAAAAAGAGAAAGGAATTCAAACGTAACATTAAAGATAGTCATGTAATAACAAGGGAAAAGAACAAAAGAAAGGAAATAAATAACCACAAAGCAACCCCAAAACAATGAACAAAATGACAATAGTTACTTTAAATGGAATTAATACTCCAGTTAAAGATGTAGAGTGGCTGAATGGATACGAGACCCACATATATGCTGCATACAAAAGACTTACTTCAGATCTAAAGATACACAGAGACTGAAGGTGAGGGTATAGAAAAAGGTATCCTTGTAAATGAAAATCAAAGCCAGATAGCAGTAGTTACATTGAACAAAATAGACTTAAAACAAAGACTGTAAATAAGGACATTACATAATGATAAAGGAACCAATCTAAGAAGAAGATGTAACAATTATAAATGTATATTCACCCAACATTGGAGCATCTAAATACACAAAGCAAATATTAACAGACATAAAGGGAGAAATTGACAGTAACAAAATAGTAGTCGAGAACTTTAACACAACACTTACATCAGTGGGCAGATTGTCCAGACAGAAAATCAATAAGGAAATACTGACTTTAAATGATACCATCAGAAATGCTTCTGAACTCATTCTAGAGGGCCATCATCACTCTAATATAAAGACAAAGTTATCACACACACACACAAAATACAGGTCAATATCACTGATGAACACAGATGCAAAAATCCTCAACCAATATTAGCAAACCATATTCAACAATATATTAAAGGGATCATACACCACGATCAAGTTGTGTTTATCCCAGGGATGAAAGATGGTTCAGTATTTGCAAGTCAGTCAACATGATATACCACATTAACAGATTGAAGAATAAAAACCATATGATGATCTTAATAGATGCAGAAAAAGCTTTTGAGAAATTTAAACATTTACTTATGAAAAAAGCTGTGCAGAAAGTGTGTATAGGGGTATATACGTCAACATAATAAAGGTCATATGTATTAAACCCACAGCTAACATCATATTCAGTGGTGAAAAGCTGAAAGTATTTCCTCTAAGATCAGGAACAAGACAAGTATGCCCACTCTCACTGTTTCTATTCAACATATTATTGGAAGCCACATTGCAGACAAGGAAAAGAAATAAAAGGAATCCAAATTGGAAAGAAAGATTAAAACTGTCACTGAAGATGGCAATATACTCTTCAAAGAAAATCCTAAAGATGCCACCAAAAACTACTAGAGCTCGCCAATGAATTCAGTATAAAGTTGTAGGATACAAAATTAATATACAGAAATCTGTTGCTTTTATATACAATGAACTATCAGAAAGAGACATTAAAGCAATAATCTTATTTGAAATTGCATCAAAAGAAATAAAATCCCTAGGAGTAAACCTACTTAAAGAGGTAAAAAGGCTTCCCAGATGGCTCAAACTGTAAAGAATCCACCTGCAAGGCAAGCAACACAGGTTCAGTCCCTGGGTTGACAAGATCCCCTGGAGGGGGAAATGGCAACCAATCCAGTATTCTTACCAGGAGAGTCCCATGGACAGAGGAACCTGGCAGGCTACAGTCTTAGGGTCACAAAGAGTCAGACAAACTGAGCATGTGATGGATAGATGGAAAGAGGTAAAAAAAACAAAAACAAAAAACAAAAACTCATACTCAGAAAACTAGAAGACACTGATGAAAGCAATAGAAGGCAACACAAACAGATGGAAAGATACACTGTATAAATGAATTGCAAGAAATAATATTGTTAAATGACCATACCACCCAAGACAGTCTAGCAATACAATTTCTATCAAAATACCAATGGCATTTTCCACAGAACTGGAACAAATAATTTTAAAATTTGTATAGGAGAACAAAAGACCCCGACTAGCCAAAACAGCCTTGAGGAAGAAGAATAGAGCTGGAGGTATCATACTCTCTGACTTCAGAGTATACTGCAAAGCTACAGCAGTCAAAATAGTATGGTGCTAGCATAAAAACAGATACATAGATCAATGAAACAGAATAAAGAGCCCAGAAATAAATCCATGCACTTATGGATAGTTAATCTATGACAAAGGTGGCAAGAATATACAGTGGGGAAAGGACAGTCTCTTCAATAAGTAGTGCTGGGAACACTGGATGACTGTGAGTGAAATTAGACAATTTTCTCACACCATATGTAAAAATAAACTAAAAATGGCTTAAAGACCTAAATGTAAGACCAGAAATCATAAAAACTCCTAGAAGGAAACATAGGCAGAACATTCTTTGACATAACTCTTAGCAATATCTTCTTAGATCTGTCTTCTGCGGGAAAGAAAGATAGGGCTTCCCTGGTGGCTCTGGTAAAAAGAATTCACTTGCAATGCAGAAGATGCAGGTTCGATCCCTGGGTCAGGAAGATCCTCTGGAGAAGAAAATGGCAACCCACTCCAATATCATTGCCTGGGAAATACCATGGACAGAGGATCCTGACAGGCTACCGCTCATGAGGTCCCAAAAGAGTCGAAGATGACTTAGCGACTCAACAACAACAAAAGGCAAAGACCATAAAAGCAAAGATAAATTGAAACCTAGTTAAGCTTAAAAGCTTTTGCATTACAAAGGAAACCATCAACAAAATGAAAAGACAACCTACTGACTGGGAGAAAATATTTGTAAATGATATGACCAATAAGGAGTTAATATTCAAAATATATAAACAGGTCATACATCTCAATACCAAAAAGAACTCCCAAACAGCCTGATTAAAACTGGACAGAAGAAATGAATAGACATTTTTCCAAAGAAGTCATACAGACGGTTAATAGGCACATGAAAAGATGTTCATCACTAATCATCAGGGAAATGTAAGTCAAAACCACAATGAGATATCCACCATACATCAGTCAGAAGGGCTATCATAAAAAAGATTACAAATAACAATTGTTAATGAGGATGTGGAGAAAAGAGGACCTTGTACATTGTTGGTGTAACCACTATGAGAAGCAGTATGGAGTTTGCTCAAAAAACTAAGAACTAGCATATGGTCTGGAAATTCCACTCCTGGTTATATATCTGAAGAAATTGAAAAATACTAATTTGAAAAGATACATGCACCCTAGTGCTCATAGCAGCATTATGGAATAACCAGGATGTGGAAGCAACCTGTTTCCATCAATTGCTGAATGGATAAAGAAGATGAGTAAAAGTGAAGTGAAGTGAAGTAGCTCAGTCGTGTCCAACTCTTTGCGACCCCATGGACTGTAGCCTACCAGGCTCCTTGGTCCATGGGATTTTCCACGCAAGAGTACTGGAGTGGGTTGCCATTTACTTCTCCAGGGGATCTTCCAGACCTAGGGATCGAACCTGGATGTCCCGCATTGTAGGCAGATGCTTTACCATCTGAGCTACCAGGGAAGCCCGTGTATATGTATATACACACAAAAAAACATAATGGAATATTAATTAGTCATAAAAGGAATGGAATTTTACCATTTGCAACATCATAGATGGACTTGGAGAGTATTATGCTAAGTGAAATAAATCAGAGAAAAACAAATACTGTTTGTTATCACTTATATTGGGCTTCCCTGGTGGCTCAGACAGTAAAGAATCTGTGTGCAATATGGGAGACCCAGGTTCGATCCCTGGGTCAGGAAGATCTCCTGAAGAAGGAAACGGCCACCCATTCCAGTATTCTTGCCTGGAAAATCCCATGGACAGAGGAACCTCATGGGCTACAGTCCCTGGTATCACAATGAGTTGGACATGACTGAGTGACTAACACTTTCTCTCCATCACTTATATATGGAATGTAAAAAATTACAATACAACAAAAGAGAAAGCAACAAACGCATAACATGGACCAAACCAGTGGTTGCCAGTGGGCAGAGGGAAGGGAATTGGGTCTCAGATAGGGGTAGGGGATTAAGAAGTACAAGGTGATATGTATAAAATAAATAAGCTGCAAGGAAACTGACTCCAGTATTCTTGCCTGGGAAATCCCGTGGATAGAGGAACCTGGTCGGCTACAGTCCACGGGGTCACAAAAGAGTTAGATAAAACTTAGTGACTAAAGAGCAAAGTAAAGTGAAAGTCACTGTCGTGTCCAACTCTTTGCGACCCCATGGACAATACAGTCCATGGAATTCTCCAGGCCAGAATACTGGAGTGGGTAGCCTTTTCCTTCTCCAGGGGATCTTCCCAACCCAGGGGTTGAACCCAGGTCTCCCACATTGCAGGCAGATTCTTTACCAACTGAGCCACAAAAGAATCCCAAGAATACTGGAATAGGTAGCCTATCCCTTCTCCAGCAGATCTTCCTGACCCAGGAATTGAACTGGGGTCTGCTGCATTGCAGGTGGATTCTTTACCAACTGCGCTATCAGGAACATCCCAAAGAGCAAAAGCTACACCTAATATAGCTATCCACTACATTTAAAATTAATATAATGTAAGTCAGCTATGCTTCAGTTTTAAAAAACCACAATCGTATACCAGTACACACCAAAACCTGACAACACCGAATTGCTGATTAAGATGTGGGGCAACTGGGAACACACATCCATTCTGGCAGGTGTTCAAAAAAAGTTTGAAAATTTCTTGTAAAGTTAGACATATACTTACTAAAGACCTTGCAATCATGCTCCTGTATATTTTTCCTAGAGAAATGAAACTTGCGCTCACACAAAAACCTATATACAAATGTTTATATAAGCTCTAGCCTTAATGACCCCAAATGGGAACTAACCCAAGTGTCCAACACGTGGGTGCTATGCAGCATCTTAAAGACATTATGCTGCAGCCAGTCTCAAAGGTTAACTACTGTATGATTCCATGTATATGACATTCTTGAAAAGAGAATGGTTCGAGTGTGAGATCAATGGTTGCCAGGGGTTAGGTTTAGGGAGATGGTGTAAGGATAGAGGCATAGCAGAGGGGTTTCTTTTTGGAGTGATGGAAATATTCAGTTGTGGTAGTGGTTACATATTTTTATGTGTTTTAAAATTCATTGAGCTGTACAGTAAAAGTCAATTTTGCCTTAAGATAATTTTTTAAAAACGTTTTAAGTGTCTTTTAATCAGGTTTGGTAAGAATTGTACTTCATTTTGTGTGTTCTTATGTTGAAACAGTTTCAGACATAGAGGGAGTTGCAAGAAAAGTGCAGTGAACCCACATACCCATCACCTAAATTCACCAAATGTTAACTGA
Organism: Okapia johnstoni; assembly: GCA_024291935.2. NCBI lineage: Eukaryota > Metazoa > Chordata > Mammalia > Artiodactyla > Giraffidae > Okapia > Okapia johnstoni. The sequence goes on along the minus strand of CM044306.1, from coordinate 75,316,362 downwards.
TATTTGCCACATTCTCTCTTGCACACAAATGTTCACAGTATTTGTAATAGCACAAACCTGTAAACAACTCGATGTTTATCAACAAGTGAATGGATAAAAAATTTTGGTATATGTACAGTAGAATACTGCTTAGTAATAAAAACAAATGAGCTATTAAAAAGTATGAAAATTGCCCATTTTTTAAAAAAACTTAGAAATTAGGAAATTTCACTTATAAGGATAGAGCTATAGAATCCATGGTAACACCAAGAATATTCTCCTCTTAACTCTCCTATTATTTATTATTAACTTTACTCTCTTTTTCCCTTGCACCTTATCTCTTGTGTTCAGGGACAGAATACACAGTACCCACATTAAGGGGACCAGAGTCTCCTGGGAATAGTTGTGTGAACCTGAAGATGGCTCATGACTGAAGTGTTGAGGACTGTTTGGTGGGTTCGAACCAAGACCTGTTGTTTGTTATTAACAGCTCGGCTGCTGTATCCATCCTCGTCTTTCCATGGTACAACTCCTATCTGTGAACTCACAGAGGACACCCTTGGCAGCTGCAGGACATAATTACTGCATTCCAGAATATCTTTTAGGCATTTGTATGTATGGCTACCTCTTTGGATTGCTCCCCTGCTAACTAATATGTTACTGGCTTGACACAATTGACAGCCGGCTGTGCCGGTGGCTACAGGACTGCCTCTGGGGCTGTCTCAGAATGAGGTTAATGATGGGCCGAATGAGCTCTCTGGGTTACTTAGCCATCATCTACCTGGGAGCAGAATATATGTGGGGCTCTGGTGTAATGACAAGGGGGTCTCGCCACACAGTCAGATGTACCAAATGGGCCAATTACTCTTCTAGGTGGATCATGGGGATTGTTTTGCTAATTTTGAGTGTAATTAAAACAAAGCAAAGTAAAACAAAGCTAGACCACTGGCAACCACAGAAGGCCCAGGAGGGAAAGGATTCAGAAGAAATCAAAGCTGCATCTTCTCCTAGGGGTAGGGTTAGGGGAGGGGGCTTTCTTCAGCTTGCTCTCCTGTGTTCCCAAACATTATTAGGATAAGAAATAGGGTAATGGGGTCCAGGCTGAAGCTGCCATCTCAGCCTGAAAGGATGCTTAGTAGTTATTCACATCAACTCACACAATTTGCAGAAAGGGAAACAAAGGCTCTGATAGGGAAAATGCTTTCTCTGGGACTTAGAGTTTCTTGGTAGAAGAGTCAAAACTAGAATCTATTTCTTCAGAATTCTAGCTGGGGAGGGAGAAGTCTCGAGGAATTGACTCGTAGAGCTGACTACTTATTGAGTTCGAAGATTCCTACCTACATAGTGAGCATCTTGTGGGCAAGAATTATACTTGTTCATGTCTGCATCCCTGGCACCTGGTACTTAGACAATAGAAGGTGCTTAGTTACTGTTTGTTGAGTGAGTGAATACATAGATGATTAAATGAATGCTTCGTGAAAAATAGTTCAGGAAGCCAGGAAAGCTAAAAGTTTCAACACTCAGAAACCAGAATGGATTTTTAAACATGGGACTGATTCTCTCTTTATTGCCTTGTTTGTTTTTTCTTAACCTTGCAATTCATCTGTCTTGCAATTATATTTAAGACAACTCATAGAGCACAAATGTCTGAAAGTCTGATTATCTCTGTTTGTTATTGTTTAGTCGCTAAGTTGTGTCTGATTCTTTTTGTGACACCATGGACTGTTGCCTACCAGCCTCCTCTGTCCATTGGATTTCCCAGGCAAGAATACTGGAGTGGTTAGTCATTTCCTTCTCGATAGAGAGTTTTCCTAACCCAAGGATTGAGCCCGAGTCTCCTGCATTGCAGGTGGATTCTTTACAACTGAGCCACCAGGGAAGCCCTTGATTATCCCTGTAGAGGTGCACTATCCATTATAGTAGCCAGGAGCTTCATGTGGCTGTTAAGCACTTGAAATGTGACTAGTTTGAATTGACATGGGCTGTGAGAGTGGAATACATACCCAATTTCCAGGACAGTACAAAAGGAGTGTAAAATATCTCATTAATACTTTTAAAAACATTGATTATATGTTAAGATTATAATGATTTGGATATGTTGGTTAAATATATTATTAAATTAATTTCTCTGTGTTTAAAAACCTTTTTTCTAATATGACTCCTAGAAAATTTAAAATTATACAGGTGGCTCATACTTGTGGCTTACATTACAATTTTATTGAAAAGCACTACTATAGACCATTCATATTTGTGTTGCTGGGCAAATGGACTCTAACAGTGGATTAAGCTGAAGTTGTTTGTTAGATAAAGTGTCAATCAGTTAATGAGTTTTAAGTAAATATCCAAAGGACTACTACTTAGTGCAGCATTTAGTGAAGATGTGGTTTCTTAATCAGTCCTGTTCGCAGATCTCACCTTGTGTCAGCTGGAGCCTGAGTGCACCAGGGTTAGCAACCAGGATTGTGGGACTCCAGACTTTCAAACATGGTGTTCCAAGATGATGGTGTGATATGCTCAGGACTGAGATATGCCACAAACTGTATATTACCCATGCTGTTGAAAGTCTCAATGTTTGTGGTGGCTTTTTTTTTTTTTTACAAATTAAAGCAGATTCAAGGCCATCTCTGTGTCATCTTTCTTCTTAACTGCATTCTGACATATTTCCCTCAGAAGAGGGAGCAGGCAGAGATTTGGGCACACCTGTAATGGAGTAATGGGCATTGTCTCCTTCTGCACCATTCTCCCCTTGGTTACTATGCACCAGGCAAATGGTGCTTTTAATCCCTGCACTCACCAAGTTCTTTCCAACCTCGGGGTCTTTACGCTTGCTCCTCCTCCCCTAGAATGTAATTAGAAGGCAATGCCCAGAATTAGCCTGGATTTATTTCCTTCTCATTCTTTTAGTCAGTCTTTGCTTAAATGCTACCTCCTTAAATGTAGTTCAAGACTACTTGAACTGTCAGTCTGTTAGTCTCTTGGATCTTGTTTATCTTTTCATTGTCACTTACTCTAATCTGCAGTTATTTTCAGTTCAGATCAGTTCAGTTGCTCAGTCGTGTCTGACTCTTTGCAGCCCCGTGGACTGCAGCACGCCAGGCTTCCCTGTCCATCATCAACTCCCGGAGCTTGCTCAAACTCATGTCCACTGAGTCGGTGATGCCATCCAACCATCTCATTCTCTGTCGTCCCCTTCTCCTGCGCCCAATCCTTCCCAGCATCAGGGGCTTTTCCAATGAGTCAACTCTTCGTATGAGGTGGCCAAAGTATTGGAGTTTCAGCTTCAACATCAGTCCTTCGAATGAACACCCAGGACTGATCTCCTTTAGGATGGACTGTTTGGATGTCCTTTCAGTCCAACGGACTCTTTAAGAGTCTTCTCCAACACCACAGTTCAAAAGCATTAATTCTTCGGCACTCAGCTTTCTTTATGGTTCAACTCTCACATCCATACATGACTACTGGAAAAACTATAGGTTTGACTAGATGGACCTTTGTTGGCAAAGTAATGTCTCTGCTTTTTAATATGCTGTCTAGGTTGGTGATAGCTTTTCTTCTAAGGAGCAAACATCTTTTAATTTCATTCTGGTCACATGTTAATAATATCAGCTTCATGGGAGAAGGATAGGTTATTCTTTTTCATTTCTGTATCCCAGTCACCTAACATTGGATCTGGTAGAGAATAGAGGCTCCATTCTTACTTGTTGAATGATGAATGAATGAGTGAGTAAATGAATAAAAAGATTGACATGTCTATGAACGCAGTACCTTAAATTATATTTCATCTGCATAAATGGCCATTGTTTCATACAGTGAGAGCAAATCTATGTCTATGATTGTATTTCATGTGAAGCTAGTTTGGGGAAAGGAAAACAGAAGGCAGTGGTGCAGATCATCACCAATCTGAGGTCATATCTGTGAAGGAGTGGCTGGATGGGAAAACATAGTTTGCGCCAGAGTTCACCTCTATGCACAAAGCAAAAGAGCTGCTTAAAAACCCCTGGATTCAGTACTTTTTTAAAGTTAAAAGGTCTGCAGTGAATCAGATGACTTGAATATTTTTGTCCTGCATGTAATACATTTAATAGTATCATTATCTTGAGGGATACAAGAGTTTTAGTAGTCCTTTACTTAACTTTAATTCACTCTTTATTTACTCTGAAATGTAGTGCTAAGCACTTTCAAAAATGAAAGAGAATGGAATGAGTTTTGTCTTGAGAATTGAATCTGAGAATTTCTCAGCATACTTGGAGATAAGGGGAGCCACCTGCAGTTTTGCACAATCAGGATTGGAAGACAACAGAATCAGGAGCAGAAGGTTTCTAGATAATCTAGAGGTGGTGCAGGACGCTCCATGTGGGCTTTTTAAAAAAACAAACAAACAGGTGATGGCTTCTCAGAGAAAACAGATAGACCCTTCGGCTGACCCAGATAGTTCCTGCCTGGGTTCAGGGAAATTCCAGGTGTGATTTGCTAACTGCAGGCGACAGAGCAGACTCCTCGGGTTCAGCTCCAGGTTGGTTGGTGGGCTGGTGTGTGTTTTTGCTTCCCATTGACATTACATACAGACCCTGCTGCTCCTGGCTGGAAGGGATGCTAAGAGCAGCTGCTTCCAGGGGTGGCAGCTGTGGAGCCAAGCTTTTGTCACTACCCTGATTTCTTTGTGAGGAAGATTATTAAAGTCAAACGAGAGGTGAGACAGACAGCCTCTGGGTTTCTTCTCAGGGAGCGGCCAGCTCAGTATTTTTTTTTTCAAAAGCAAAACATATTTTTCAGTTTATTAATGTTTTAAATTGGAGAATAATTGTTTTACAGTGTTGCATTGGTTTCTGCCATACATCAACATGGATCAGCCATCGGTATACATATGTCTCCTCCCTTTTGAACCTCCCACCCACTCCTCACCCCATCCCATCTCTCTCAGTTGTCACAGACACTGGATTCATCTTCCTGTGTCCGCAAATTCCCCCTGGCTATCTATTTTACATATGGTAATGTGTATCTTTCAGTGCTATTCTCTCAATTTGTCCCACCTTCTCCTTCTCAGCCACTGTGTCAACAGTCTATTTTCTATGTCTGCATCTCTATTGCTGCCCTGCAAATAGGTTCATCAGTACCATTTTTCTAGATTTCATATATATGCATTAATATACAATATTTGTCTTTCTCTTTTTGACTTAGGGGCCAGCTCATTTTAATCCATATTGGTCAAAAATTAATATCTTATTATTCTAGCTTGCACGATTAGCCAGTGCTAGGTCAATGTGAACCCTTAGGTATATCACTTATATGTTGCTTCCAATAAAGATGCTGTGGGTTTTGCATATGTGTGTTCAGGAAAAATAAAAGATGAAGAGATGAAGCTGCAGATCCCTGGGCTAGTTGTCAAAGAGAAAAAGCCTTGATGCCCGCGACAAGAGCTAAACCCAGCCTTTTCTATTCTTTTAAAGTGACGGTGGGTTTGAGCAGAGAAAATCCTACTGTGCTGAATGATTCCGTCGGGAGAGAGGTGGAGACTTTGGAATATAAATGAAGGCTAGCGAGTTGGAGAATTAAGATTCTCCTTCATTGTGTATTATGGGCTTCACGTGTGATGAGCATGCGTGTTTCCAGATTAACCCCAGCCTGCCAGGGCCTGTTTAATGGTATTATTATTAATAGTGTCTTTGATCCCAGCATGTGTTTATTATACCTGTCTGGGGGGAACATCTATTCTAATTGGTGGTGGGGCCCTGTTGGAAAATCTTGGCCAGGAAGCAGTGGACTTTCAATCTAGAGACTAGAGAAGCTCCTGTTGTGGGGGATGGGACACATATGGGGGAACACTGGGTTTAAAGGAGGAAAAGTGCAGAGAAGTGGATGATTCCGAAGATTATTCTGGGTCTGGGCTCATGTTCAGTTTTGACAAGAGCTGTGTCCCCCGCCCCCTGCTTGGTTTCCCAGCGGCTCAAGCAAGAGAAAGGTGGGTGAGAATAGGAAAAAATTCAAAGGCTCCAGGATCTTTCTCTCGTTTTCTCCATCCTCTCCTTTCTGTCGTTTTAAGCTTCCTTTGTTTCTTCTTCTTTCCTTTACTTTTGAGTTCACACATTTCGGTGAAGCTTAGCTCCAGTGTCAGAACTGCCTGTTTGACTTCGGGCATGTCTCTCCACATCCTGCTTCTGCAGTCCTCCGTCTGCACAGGGGACCAAGTCCCCTGTGCCCTGGAACACTCTGTCCTTCAGGCTGTGCGCACCAGGGTAAGGGAACTGCGAGTTCACATTCTTTGTGTTGCTAAACACTGTGCATTTGTGAGTAATGTTTGAAAAACAGAACTACAGGAAATTGAATGTATTTCAAAGTATGTAATAAAATAGCAAAAGTTTAATGATGTTAGTAGTTCTCTTTTCTTCCTGATCACTTCATTGCTCAGCTAACATCTTGGAAGCAGAGTAGTCTGGATGAGCAGGGAAAAGTGTGAAGTTCAATCCCTTTCCTGAGATGCAGGGCTCAGGGAGGTGGTTCTTCTGAGAACAGAGGCCAAATGTATTTTTATTCTGAGTACCGTAGACAAAACCATTGCAAGTTATTATTCCACATTGCTCTCCTTAAGAAATAACATGCCCTAACCTACTATCCTTTGAAGAATCATCTTTCCTTTTTGCTTTTTCCCACTGAGGGGCTTGGCATCTGGTTAAAAGGGGGTATAAAGAGGGTAAGTTAAATTAACCAACCAATCAACCAAAATAAAGGAATATAGAGATACTGAGTACATTTTGAAATGCATCTAGTGTTATGTTCCATTAATAGAGTCTCACTCTTTTCCTTGTGGGGAGTGGTGCCCCACCATCTATCCAGGTGCTGCAAAAGTTCCAGGTGGTGGAGAGGCTGACAGGATCTCACCATGCACTTAGACAAGGGCAGGGTGTCCCTTTGCTCACTGGAGCATATGGCTCTGTACAAGCTCTTCAGAACAGCCCATGCCCTGGGTTCCAGCTCAGATCACTGAACTGGAAATGTGCCTGTCCACAGAGACTTTCACCTTAGATGGCAGTCAGCTACCTTCTTGTCTTTTACATCTCTCCTCTTCTCTGATACTTTGCCCTTGAAAGCAGGCTTCTGAGTGGCTCTGTAGTTGAAGCTGATGGACTGGTGGGTGCCTGGATGCTCCAAGCAGTAGGCTTTCTGTTTTTTTTTTTGCATGTATAAATATCTTTACATGTAAAGTGACTGTAAGCATGTACCTTGGCTGTTTGCATGACAATGTGAAGTAAAAGATAGAAGAGACTGTGAGAATGCCTGCCTGGCATCGCACTGCTGTGGCCTGGGCTGAGAAGAGGTACCATCTCTCAGACGTTCCATCATTTCAGGCTGTGGGAACCATAGTTACAAGCACCTTTTCACAAATAAGGAGACTTTTTCTGTGAGGAGGAGGTCAGTGAGCAAGAAGCTGTGCTCATTTTGAGCACAAAGGTGTTTCCCTGACATGAAAAAACTGTCTGGATTTTTGCTTTTTCTCCTCCTGCCCTCCCTCCTTCCCACCTGCAGGTCCTGACGGCAAATCCCCTTATAATTATCCCCATCACCGAAGCCTGGAAGGCTCACCTTCCACAACAGGGGATATTAGAGGGGCTAAATGTCTCCCGCCGCACAGGGAGAAGTATGCCTTTGTTTGAAGAGGAAGTTTGCTCATCCAAAGATTATGTTCTCCTGTGACTGTGCCATGATCGGAAGGGAGGGAGATTTTCACGTTCCCTGTGACTGACTGTTGTGGAAAACACTGTAATATCAGGGTTTAGGTTGGCGAGGTAGGAGAAGATTTTGAGGTGGTCTCTGTTGGAAGGTAATATAACCATTTTCCGGGATTAGAGAGGATGGGGAAGGAGCCTGAGCTGCACGGGGTGTGCTGTCGAGTTATGTGTGATTCCTCTGGTCTTTGGAAGTCCTCCCCAGGCTTGGTGGGACTTGTGAAATAGGTACCAGTCTGTCCCTAAGGAGAGAAATGGCACTGGTAATCCCAGTTCAGTATCCCATGTAGACACTGATGACCTAAAGTGATGTCTACCCATTAGGGGCCTCTGTGTTAGAAGGAAACACATGTTGGTGCTGCTTGCCCGGGTATTTGTGCGCGCATGCTCAGTCTCTTCAGTCACGTCTGACTCTTTGCTACCCTGTGAGCTGTAGCCTGCCAGGTTCCTCTGTCCGTAGGATTCTTCAGACAATAATACAGGAGTGGGTTGCCATGCCCTCCTCCAGGGCATCTTCCTGACCCAGGGACTGAACCCATGTCTCCTGTGTTTCCTGCATTGCAGGCAAATTCTTTACTGCTGAACTACTGGGGAAACACATTTGTGCTTATATAACCTGAAGGATGTACTTGTATCCTGAGGCTCTTAAAATACAACAAAGTTATTAGTGGAAAATGACTAAATGTTCACCTTGATGTAAATTTAACAGTTTATACACAAGTAATTTAATAATAAATTACAAAAAAAGGTTACAACTGCCATGTAATTTTGTTGTCAACTACTAAGCCCACCTTGCTGAAGCCTTGGTAAGATGTTTAACAGGAGTGGTCTAGGGCTGAATCTACCTAGTAGGCAGTTCAACATCCATGGATTTGCTCTGAGTCCTATGAAGGTCTCAGGTCTGATGATGAGGCCCCAGGATGCTAACTTTTTCCTCAACCAGGGTCAGCAAAACTCATTGATTTTGACCGGCATTTAACCAAATATGGTCTCAGGTTATATCTATTTCTTAGTCCAGGATCCAGAGGTTTGTTCCAGGGTTTATAATGGCCTCAGGGGTGATGAATACTTAGCAAGTGTGTCTATTCTACCTGTCCCCAGCCATGACATACATAGCTTATTGATTATGGCCTTCTTGGCCTTGAGCCCAGATACTGCCACACCATTCTCAGTCATCCTCAAGAGATGCAGCCCATTGGTAATCCCTCATCCACCACGCCGTGATGCTTGATGTCTGCATTTCAGTGCTTTTTAGAAATATGATTTTCAATGACTTGAAGTTTAGTTCTTAAAGCAGAGGCTCTTTCCAGCCCACACAGGGTTAGTGCAATTTCTGTTCCTTGTTGCTGCTCAACAAATCCACATGATATAAAAGTGAAGGGCATCATGATGGAATAGAAAGAGAATGGTGCTGTTTGTTCTGACCTTTAACCCTGGCTATTCTGCTTACTAGTGGTGTGACCTTTGTGTGTGAAATGGAGATGACAGGATTTGACTTACAAGATTATCATGAGGTTAAGTGGTAATATAAATAATGGCCTAGCATGCTTTCTGGTTTTTGTTAAACTTTTTATTTTGTATTGGGGTATAGCCAATTAACAACTTTGTAATAGTCTCAGGTGCTGCACATATACATGCATTCATTCTACCCCAATCTCTCCTCCCATTCAGGCTGCCGCATAACATTGAGCAGAGTTCCATGTGCTACACAGTAGGTTGTCACCCAGTAGATATTTGTGGCAATACTAAATATGTTTTCTTTATTTTTCTTAATAAAATAATAATCTGCAAGAGACATGTGGTGCAGCTCTCTTCTACAGTGTCCCTTCAGGGCTTGTAGAATGCTGGGTGAGCGTGCTGTCTGCTTGGTGGTGTAGGGAGAGGAGGGGAGGGGTTAGCAGGCTTATGGGGTTTCATATTAGGTGTAAGAGTCTCCTTATGGTTGGAGGCTGCCTGGAAACCTCTCTCCTACTTCTCAATGGAGCTGTTGGTTGGTCTCACTTCCACCGCTGGAAGTGAGACCGCTTAGTTCTGACCACTAAGGAGCTGTCTGATCCATGGCTGGATGTGGCAGGGCTGTGCTTTTCAAGTATTTTAGACAGACACTATAATGCTGTCTTATCCAAGAACGTGGTCATGTGTGGCCATTCACCAACTGGAATGAAGCTCATCTAAGTTGGATATGCTGAAAGTATGAAATACACCCAAGAGTTTGAAGACTTCATGCAAAAAAGTAATGTGAAATATTTTCTTAACAATTTTTTAATATTGACTACTTGTTGAAAAGATAGTTGTATTGGGTTAAGTGATATCTATCATTAAAACTAGTTTTACCTTTTCTTCTTACTTTTAAAAACACCACTGTTAGAAAATGTAAAAAGACATATGTGGCTTACATTTGTGCTTGCAGTGTTTTTACCTTGACCAGTTCTGCTAGAAGGCAGTATCCTTGTGGCACCAGGCAGAGGAAAGAACAGTGGACCGGGTGTCCAGAGAGCTGGTCTCGGTCCTGCTTCTGCACTAATTCCATGTGACCTTGAATAAGCCATCTGACCATTCTGTACCTTAGATCTTTATGGAAGAGGCTGCTCAGAGGCTTTGTTAGTTAAGCAAGGAAAAAAAAAAAAAAAACAAAAAACAGAAAACTGTACAGTTACCAGATGCTGATGGTCTCATTTTCATGCGTAAAGTGCCAGACTTTGGGGCTTGTCTAGGGTGCAGGCAGCCACTCCCTCCTGATACTTAGGAGAATACATTGAAGGTGCTTTGCATCTGTGCCAGGCTCACTTTTGATGGAAGAATACAGAACAAGCAAGGCAGGAAGTTCTGCCTTTTGTGGCAAACGATGATAATTAAGCCTTTCTAGTCAAGCTTAAATGTCCTAAGAAAATGCAATTCTTGTGAAACATATTTCAAACTGTAAAATTCTCCCTCTTAATGCTTCCACCCCACCTAATGACGTCAATGTTGTTTTCGGTCATGCTGGACTCAGAGAACACCACAGTCAGTATTTGGAGCCAGAGGATGCACAATATAATTTAACAGAATGACCTGGGAAACTCAGACCTTTCTGTGTGGTAGAAACTCTGGGAAACTTTCTTTCCTACAGTCCCTGCTGGGAAGGAATCAGAACTCTGATGATGTTGTTTATCTAATTTAGACTGTGTCTATTTAATTTAGATTGTGTCTGTCTAATTTATATTATGAGCCCTCTCGATTGAAATTGAGTCTCCCTTAATGTTCTGTATGGTGTCTAGTGTGTTTTCTTTGCTCAGATAATATGAACAATAAGAAACATCTTAAGAGCCTTGATTTTTTTTTTTTTTTTTTTGGTCAATGTCAGAGTTCTTTTTGGGGGCAAATCTTAAGATGTTTAGGACGTTTAAGTCTGTATGTCTCCCAAACATTTTAGGAAAAAATGAAAAATTCAGGGAACTGGTATTTATAAATATCTTGATCATTAGTGGAATATTTTTATCGAGGAAAATTGAGCTATGTGACATTGTGTAGACATAGATTTATGCTATGCTATTTCTTTCACCTATCTGTGCTATATAATTACAAAGTTGCTGCATTGAGCATATCTGTCTTCTGGTGGATAAAGTTTAGGTCCCTCCATTTGGCAGGTATTTCCATTCCTGTGGGTATACAGAAAGACCTTCAGGTTACATTTGGATGAATTGTTTAATTCCTCATTTTTTGTTCCTCCAGTGGGATGTGTAAGAACAGGCATGGGCTCTGGAATCTTCCAGTATTAGAGTATGTGCTTTACTGAGTAACTTGGTGCATTTGGGCAAATTATTTCATCTTATTGGGCCTCAGTTTTCTTACCTTACTTTAGAATAAATTATATTCAGTTCACTTTGTTGTTTGGGGATCAAAATGGATCACTTCCATAGAATGCTTTTAACTCAGAGATGGGCTTTTGTATAAAAAGCCAAGTTAAAAGGGTGCATTGACTTCTTATAAATTCACAGATTATGCTAGATTGAATCGACTCAACTTTTTTCCTCCCAAGGATAAATGTTTTTCAGTTAATTTTTAATATCTCTACAAAATATTTACTTATGCATCTCTGATTTTCCATGCCTCCTTTGCAGATGAGAGGAACTGAGTCACTTGAAGATTATCAGAGAGCCCAAGGGAGCTCTGTTTAGGCTGACATGTACTTTTGTCAGGATAACTAAAGTAGGGAAATTTATAATTTCTTACCAGTGAAGAGTCTACTCAATACTATTTACAATAATATCCTCCAATAGAAACAGGAGGCCCAATGCCAAGATCAACCTTCAACAATTAATGAGCACCAATGTGTACCAGGCATGGAGAAGGTTTAAAGACAGTATTCCCGTCCTCAAAGAATTTGGTATCGAATGGGTAAATCACATAAATACTCAGGAAAACATCAAGGCTAAGGCAAAGCAACAAGTGTTTGTTGGATCCCCACTGTGTGCAAAGGCATATATTAAAACCTTGTGGTTGGCAGGAGGATTCAGAGAAGAGAGGGTTTGCTGAGTGCTGAAGGAGTCAGGAAAGCTGTTTTTTGGATAGTTTGATGAACTCTCATTGGGTCCCACCTCTTCAGACTCTGATTCTGCAGGTCTGGGGTGGGCCATGAGATTCTGCATTTCTAACAAGCTCACAGGTGATGCTGATGCAGCTGGTCTTTGGGCCGCACTTGAATTGCAAGGCTAAGGGATGAGCTGCATCTAGCTCTGGGAGGAGAACCGAGCAGGGCACGCCAAGGAGGAGGTGCCCAGTTTTGCTTGTGTGTTTCTGGCCTTTGCCTTTGTCATACCCCTTACCTGTTGTGCCCCCTTACTGCGGCTGGCCGCTGTTACATTTGGCCTTGCCAAATGGGGAAGCAGTATAGGTTGCATCTGCTCTTTATTCAGAAAGGAAACTCTCACCTTTGCTTTAACGGCCTTGTAACCCTGCTTTCTCTTTCTCAAAATATTTGCATTTGAATGCTAACTCTGCCTCACCCCTCTCATCCTGTGCCTCTCTCCTCCCCCTGCAACTCTTACTTTGTAAGCAGTGAAATTGCTGGGCTTCCTATTGGAAATAACTTTAAAAAGGCTTAAAGACAAATAATCCCACAAATTACAATTACTGGTATTTACTCAAGTAAAACCCAGTATCCTGTTGCTTTGTTGACAGCAGAGCCCAGCCAACTGTTGGGTTACCAGGGGCTGGTAGAGTTAAAAAGGGGACCTGGTTGAGTTGCCTCACCATGGGAGGAGAGAGGCATGCACAATCAGATATTTAACACTCCTCAGCAATTATGGAAGGTTTTATTCTCTCCCTGACAGGGAACATCGCCCTTTACTGCAGTGTTTCAAGTTTGCCTCCAATGCTATCTGATAGAAGTGCTTTTATCCCCTGAAGATACAGTATAAAATACAAATCATCATTGGTTTTTATCTCAGCTGGAGCTGCTGCTTCTCCAAATACGTTTACTCGGTGCAGCTGCCCATCAGACCCATTTTTCATCCTTCATCCCGCTCCTTTACGATGGCTGGGTTTAAGGCCTTTCTTCTGTTCTTTGTTCCTTTAGCTCAGTGAAGTAAACAGCAGGATTGATCTTACACTGCATTTTGGTATTGTTCCAAGTGCTCATCAATAGACACGGCTGGGAATGCACTGACTGGAAAGGAAGGGCAGATGGAAATGCACTTCTTGTTCTTTGTGCCTTTTAGTGTGCAGCGGAATGTCCCTAATCTGAGGGCTGCTACACTGGCTGCCGATCGACATGCAAATTCATCATCAAATGATGAGTTCCACTTTTGTTCTAAGGGAAGTCTTTAAAGATATCAGGGAGGAAAAGAGAAAGAGAGAAAAGAAAAGATGATAGAAAGGAGATTTTCTTCACTACGTCTTGTACCCAGGTCATTGCAGTGTCTTGGGAAGGAAGAAGGGGATAAGTAAGCTGTTACATTGTTATTGTTTGAATTGCGTCTCTTCCCAGGTACACCAAGTGAAATGCTTTGTGAGGCAATTTAAGTGGATGAAGACTTAAAATCAGTGATGGTGGCCTAAATATGAGGAAAAAAAGTATTACGAAGAATGGTAGGCTTTTCATGGTTATTTTTATTATTTTTTCTTAAATTATTTGGGGGAAAAATCCTAACGGGCTATTTTCTGTATTTTTTTTTTTTTTCTTGAAAGGGAACCAACAATATTTTGACTTATAACTTTTTCTTGAAAGATGTGTGACTAAGTTGAATTGCAGGCTGAAAGATGCTGCTTTTATGGGCCACACACCATTCTGTTATATAGGAAGAAGATAAAAGTTAGTTGCCCAAGTAGACCTTTGCATTTGTTTTTTTGAAGACCCTTTTCCTATTATAATGCCTTTAGGTATTGTTGACAGAAAAGTGGTTGGAGGGGAGGTTTATGGAAATAATTATTATCTTGCTTGGAATACGCCTTAACAGCAGGACATATCCCATTGCTTCTCAGCAGTGGCACAGAGAATGTCTGCCCTTACACTGACTATATGAATGCTGACTCTTCTCTGTAAGAAGTCCTCAATTTCTAGGGCAGTTCAGTTCATTTCAGTTGCTCAGTCGTGTCCGACTCTTTGCGACCCCATGAACCGCAGCACACCAGGCCTCCCTGTCCATCACCAACTCCCGGAGTTTACCCAAACTCATGTCCATTGAGTCGGTGATGCCATCTAACCATCTCATCCTCTGTCATCCCCTTCTCCTCCTGCCTTCAATCTTTCCCAACATCAGGGTCTTTTCAAATGAGTCAGCTCTCCGCATCAGGTGGCCAAAATATTGGCGTTTCAGCTTCAACATCAGTCCTTCCAATGAACATCCAGGACTGATTTCTTTTAGGATGGACTGGTTGGATCTCCTTGTAGTTCAAGGGACTCTCAAGAGTCTTCTCCAACACCACACTTCAAAAGCATCAATTCTGCTGCACTCAGCTTTCTTTATAGTCCAACTCTCACATCCATTCATGACCACTGGAAAAACCATAGCCTTGACTAGATGGACCTTTGTTGGCAAAGTAACGTCTCTGCTTTTTAATATGCTGTCTAGGTTGGTCATAGCTTTCCTTCCAAGGAGTAAGCGTCTTTTAATTTCATGGCTGCAATCACCGTCTGCAGTGATTTTGGAGCCCCCAAAAATAAAGTCTGACACTGTTTCCACTGTTTCCCCATCTATTTTCCATGAAGTGATGGGACCAGATGCCATGATCTTAGTTTTCTGAATGTTGAGCTTTAAGCCAACTTTTTCACTCTCCTCTTTCACCTTCATCAAGAGGCTCTTTAGTTCTTCTTTGCTTTCTGCCATAAGGGTGGTGTCATCTGCATATCTGAGGTTATTGATATTTCTCCTGGCCATCTTGATTCCAGCTTGTGCTTCCTCCAGCCCAGCATTTCTCATGATGTACTCTGTATATAAGTTAAATAAGCAAGGTGACAATATACAGCCTTGATGTACTCCTTTTCCTATTTGGAACCAGTCTGTTGTTCCATGTCCAGTTCTAACTGTTGCTTCCAATTAGGCCATCGTGCATCCTCTCTGTGTTAGTTTTGAGAAAACAAAGTTTTCTTTTATTTCCATTAATAGTTATATTATGAGAACTTCTTTCTCTGTGCAGCTTTTCCTCAACACCTACCTATGTACCCCTCCCCAGCAGGGTCTCACCTAATCCCACCTTCCCTGTGACACTATCCATGCCCTCCTTTGACCTGGAAGAGGACCAAGTTCATGTTTTGTCATATAACTGTTGTCTATTTTTGGTTATCCATGTTTTCATCACCCACTTTGTATACTGTTTTTTTTAACACATTTGTAAAAATATAAGATTACAAAGAATCTGTAGATTTCTCTTGTTTGAAACTATATATGTACTAAGTTGTTTACTGTAACATAACAATATCCCATAAAATGTATAATGTACATCACTAGCAGCCACTTGTGCAAATTGTAATAGTACAGTGTTAGTGAACAGTTATATGGTTAAATAAAAAGTTAACCAGTCACTTCAGACATTGGGAAGGGGAAAAACCCATGCAGTATGTAATGTATCACAAAAACTTAAGAATATGGAACGATATATAAAAGGGTAAAATATAAAACCAAAACCAAACCAATTAAATTATGCATCAAGGAAATGTAAGTGGTTTAAGGTTTTTTTTTTTAAAGATGAATTAATTTTTTATATCCTTAGTGAATCCATGAGACTGACTTAAAAAATGGGAATGACCTGTTATAACAACCTTGGTAAGGCAATGCTGGTTTAGATCCACTGACAATAAGCAAAAAGAATGTACCTAGATTAATCTGTGTCAGACAAGGAAAATGTTTCTTTGATGCTCTTGGAACAGAAGGTATCCTTGATTCATCTTCTACTGATTAAACAATATTAAACAGCAGTAGGAGATGTAAAACTGGCATTTGAGACCCTTAGCAACAGTGGCAGAGTGGGTAGATGGCAGATTCCTACCTGCAGTAAGGAGGGTCTTGCTAGCACAAGGAGGATCATCCTGGCACGCTCTGATCTAGTGTCAGCTGACCTCTTCAAGAAATATGGATGGTTTTTGTGCAAATATGTTTACTTATGTAAATGAATTCACATTTAGTTTAAACATCAGTTTACATTAAAACCATTCCAAACCATATATCAACCAGTTATTTTTAAATTCATGTTTTGAGTTATATGTGACCTTCCTCAGATACTGCAGCTCTCTGGGAAGTAACTGTTTATGTGTTTGCCTGTGAGCTTCTGAACGAATGAGATCCTTTTTTTTTCTTTTTTTTTTAATTCAATTTTGTTTTCCTAGTCCATAGCACAGAGCAAGTGCTCATAAATGTTTATTGAATGAATGTTTGAATGAATAAATAAATAGATGAATTAAGATCTCTTAGCTTAGATGACCTTGGCCAAAAGTATTTATCACAGAGCTAGAAAGCATCAAGAATTCAGCCCTCTCCCTCAACGTAGCCTGAAAATTCCAGGTTTCTGTATTGTCCCCCAACCACTGGGGTAGTGGGGTGGTTTTGAGGTTCTTGATTCACCCTTAGTCCACTTTCTCTGGGAACTGCCTGTGCTCTTAGTCTTTGTTGAAAGGAACCAGGAATTTGGATATTCAGAGCCCAACCTGGTGGGTAGCAGGACAAAACACAGTGGATTCCTGGGGGAGGAGCTGATTCAGGTAAATCCGAAGAGTAAAATTAAGACCCAGGGGTATCTCCTGATAGATCCCAGTAACTACTCTGAGTCTGCAACCACACACTGTGTCCATCCCACTTCTACTCTGTTTACTGCCCTTGGATTTCAGGAGATCTTTATATTTATAGTATTTACCTTTTTGTGCTCTTTCTCCCCATCCCCAGCCCTATATCTTTAATTGAACTGATGTAAATATTTATTGAAATAAAACTTTAATTAGAGTTTTAAATTAAGCATCTGCTCAACCTCAACAATCGAATATGAGACTCCTTTATTTCTTAGGTTCCCCCATAGAGGGGCTGTATTCAGGGGAAAGAAATCCCTGTTCCCTGGAGTTGCTTTCTCTCACATTGCTTGTTATCAAAGGGGAAATGTTTTTTGTGAAGCTACAGCTTAGAAAATAACTTCAGTTTCTATTAGGAAATAAGATGGGAGGGACATATCAGCCAAGAAACTCAAGAAGCATGAAATTTTAGATCTGAAAAGCAGCAGAGGCTCACACTTTTTTTAGAATTTCTAAAAATGCTTTTCCTGATTCCTGGAATAACGTTGCTCTTCACACTCAGTGTTGCTGAATGACTTGGTTCCTCTGGTCCAGAAAACATTTTTGTCAGTGACCACGTAGCATGAACGAACATTAAGTCATGTGTGGAGACTGTGAGTATGTGACCATGTCCAAGGGAGAAAATAGCCAGGTAATTAATGCAAAGTCCTGACTTGGGCAGACTCTTTCTTCCATTGATAGCACTCCTTTCACAAACCCGGCCATGGTCATGTTCACTTTGCGCTAGTTAATTTTGGTGAGTTTAGCCCTCATATTGCTATCTCTCCTGTATGGCTTAGGGTCAGAGTAAGCTGCTGTACTAGAAACTCAAGTATAGAGGATTAACCATGATAGAAATTTATTTCTCTCTAACACAGAAGTCAGAGATCCAGAACCTGGTAGGGTATCTTTACCATCGTTGATGTGATTTTTGTCTCTGGGTCCATTTCTAACCAATGGGAAGGGAAGAGGGAGGAAAGGCACGAAGATTGCATGTCTGTTTTTCTTAAGGGCACACCATGTTAGCAGAACATGGTCACATTCAATTGCAAGAATGTTTGGGAAATTTGCTGCTTTGCTGGATATCCATGGACCCAGCTAAAACTCCACAGAGTTTTCTTTTACTAAATTTAAAAGGATATTGACAGTTAACTAGAAGTATCTGTCACATTCCTCAAACCTACTCTTCCACTATAGCCTATATACTACAAATCCATTCAGCTGAGCTGGAGATTTGGCTAGTCAGTAGAAATCTATAGGAATTCATAGAAAGAAAGACAATTCAGAGTGTGGTTCTTCTTGTTGTGAGTGGTGTCTCTAACTTCTTTGTATATCAGTCAGCCAATCATAGAACTGGGTGAACAACCAATGCTACTATCAGCGTCTCTAAGAACATTCTCTGACCCCACCTCTGCTTGAATCCCTAATCTAAGAGTTTATTCTGTGCTTCCAAGTGTACCGATGTATGTTGTAAGAATAATCTTGAAAATGGGTAGAAAAATCATATTTTACTTAATTATCTGCCACTCTCATCGCACTCAGTAAATAAGATGAAAGAAAACAAGAAAGTAAAAAAAATTTAAAATTTTCTTTATATGTCATAAGATATAGTCATAAAATATAGATTGTTGGTTTACACTTTAAATTATCATGTATAGCATATGTTGAATGTAAAGGATCTGGAAATTTAGGGTGGGAAAGTCCTTCCACTTTTGATAAAATTACTTTAGATTCTTCAGAAAATTGTTTATTTAAGATGTATAATTGTAAAAGGATCTGTTGATTTCTTATGGTATGGTTTCTCACTCCTCAAAATCTCCCTGGTATCCTATCTACATGGCACACAGTATCTTCTATCTTAATGTCAACAGGTATCCCCTACTTTTTGAAAGTTTGCTTTATGCCACTTCACTTTTACAAAAGATTCACTTTAGTACCTGATTTTGTTAACTGAAAGAAATCTGAAGAGGAATTTTGCTTTTATGAGAAGAGGCATAAAGGGAGAACAGCATTCAATATTGGTTTTGCTGGAGCTGTTGTAGAGGCAACACACCCCAAGCTCCTTCCCCGGGAACCACGCTCAGCATCTCAGCATCCAGCCGTCATAGCTTTGAGCTGTGTCTGTGAGCATATGCACTTTGTCTCCATTTATTTTGTGCATTCATTAGCAAGATGTGCCCTAAGGTAATTGTTTCTTCTCTTTACACCCTTTCAACTTACGAAAGGTTTCATAGGAATACTCTACTTTCAAGTAGCAGGGGAAACCTATAGTTTGTCTTTTTAAAAATGTAATGGGGTGTGACCAGAATAAATAAATAATGCTTCTCAAAACAACAACAACAAGAACAACAACAACAATGGTAACTGGTTCAGTAAATACATGTTGAAAAAAATTAATGAGTGATTATAATGACATAAGGACAATTTCAGTCACCAGAATTACTTTGGATGTTTTTATACACATATTTTTTAAAAAAGACTTTGATTAACCACATGGAGTGGGGACTTGAGACACCAAAGAATCTTCTCATATCATTGAACTGCCTTCTGAAGGGTGGTTCTGTTGTTCAAGGCTCAGTATTTGCTAAAAACCAAATGAGTTGATAAGTTCAGAGGTATTAACTGGGGTGTAGTTGAATTTTTCTGCTTAGTAAGGAGCCTGGAGCTCTTGAAAGGAATCTGGAAGGAGAACAGATTAACTGGGGAGGCTGGCCACTGGGTCACCAAAGAGGGGAAAGAGAGAAGCCCTGTTATGACTGAGGAGGAATTTGTGGAAAATGAAACATTTAGAATTCTGTGTGAAACCTTATTTAGCATTCCTATGAAGTCTTTCTGATCTTCAGAACAAAACAAAAAAACCCAAACTACAAATATCCCTAATGCTGGGAATTACTTTATTTTTATTGGAAACTAGAAAGTGGGCTGAGTCTAACTTCTGAACATGTATGAATTTGAGGACATTAGTACCCCTGGCTAAGGGAATGGGGAGATGTCTGACAGTTGTCTCGGTTATATGGAACATAACCTAAGGGGAGACAGTCCATCATGTGAGTGTCCTTCTTCCTCCATTATACTGTGAGTTACTTAGGATCAGAACCTCTGTCTCCAGCTTTCTTTGAAGGTCACACCAGGGAGTAAGTATAGTGGTCTATGAATAATGATCACCTAGTGATGCCACCTGTATTAGTATAACAACCAACCACCCAATCTCAGTGGCTTTCGCAGTAAGCATTGATCTCTCACATAGCTGCAGATTGACTTGAGAGGCCCTGATCTAGGCTGAGCCTGAATGGGTAACTGCTTCCACTTGTAGATCCAGCTGCACTTGGCTCCACACTGTGGCATGGCCTCTGGTCTGTTTATGTAGACTTATTTTGGGGTTCAGGCTAAGGAGATAGGATCTACCTGAAGAGAAGCTCTTTTTATTGTGATGGCAGAGTCACAAGAAAACAGACAGGACATAGGATGCCTGTTAATGATTAAACAAATCCAATTTTGTCCATATTCCATGGGCTAAAATCTCACAAGCTGAGCCCCAGGTTGAGGAGTGGCCTCTGCTTTGTGGGGATGAACATCAAAGATTGTGGATGCAGGGGGAAGGAAGAGTCAGGATCAACAACTCAGTTTACCATGTTTATTGACTTACTGACCAGTCCTCAGCCAGTGGTGCTGAGTGGCTGAGTGGCTGAGCCAGACAGTGAATCCCTTCCAAGCAGGCTGGTGTGATTGTGATTTGAGGGCCTTTGAGGGAGTTCTTTTATTTTTCTTCTTTGCAAAAGCAGCTATTAAAGTTAAAAACCTCATTTTTGTAATAGAATGCACACAACAGTACACATATTGACTTATGTTTTCAGTCAATATCAAGATTTATTGTCCCCAGAGTTAAATAAATCGTGGTATTGACCCCATCATAAGCCAATATACAATGCATTTTTTTAAAGTATTTTGTATTCATTATATTAATAGGACACAAGCAATCACTCACAGTGTTACTTTGTTTTCCCTTTCTTACTCTTTCTCCTTTTGTTATTTTTCCATTTGTCCATCATGATGATTAGCTTAGAGTTGAGATGAGAGTTACTGAAACGGTGCATGCTATGTAGGAAAGATGGCCAGCAGTGAACACTGCCCCACTGTAGAAAGAGGGGGTTTGTTTCCATAGAGAACTGTGCCTTCTCTGATTCCGGATGGTAGACATGAGTTCTGTTTTCTTTAGCAGTTGTTTTCCCTGGGCTCCTCTCCTCTGTGATATTCTAATATACAATGCTTTTGGATCAGTGGGGGAGACGGGGGTGAGAGGATGAGGCAGAAGAGGACAATAAGTCAAGAGTTCTTCAATTGTCCTTGAATTGGTTTTTCTGGTTTTCTTTCTTTGCTGCTTTATTCTTGATTTCTTTGTCTTTTTCTTTCTTATTTTGTAGCTGGCATTTACATTTTCTGGAAGAGTGGAAAAAATATATTTCTTTAATACTGAATTCCATTTATCTTCATAAATTGGTTAGGGTATATGATCTAAAGGACTCAGCTGTTTTTAAAGTAGGTTTATTCCTTTCCTTGAAGATTATTTCCACACAGTATAGACGAGTTAGGAGGGAGACTCATTTTGTAGACCTCAGTGAGAGCTCCACATTTGCAGGGCATCATTTCAGATGTGGAGTTTGAACAAAGAAATTAAATTTATATGTATCACCTAAATTATTTTGAATTCATGGTTCAGCCAAGAGTTCAGATTGTAATCAGATATGTAGTTTGCATGGGAGCTGCCACCCTTCTCAATAATAACACGGCAATTCTGTTTCCAGTGTTGACTAGGTGGAGGATGGGGGAAGAGACTGCTACTGTGGGAGTTTACTCTGGTTGTTTGCAGTTGGGGCCACAGTAAATGTAAAAATTTTCCAGAGAGGTCATTGAGAGAAGACCTTTTTCAACAGTGTTGTCCCTTACAGACAACAGAAGGAACCCCCCTGCCCAACACACATACACCCTACAAAGAATCTTTATAAGAAATTGAACTCTGCAGTCCCTCTTTTGTCTTTTCATCCATCAGGCCATGCATGCGTGCCTGCATCCATCCATGTACTGCCTTTGTACGCAGTCCCGTGGTACCTCCCTCCTCCGTGTACCTTTCCCAGCTCTGCATGCTCTGTTGCTCCCTCCTCGTTCTGACTCCTACAAAGCGTATGTCCTGTGTCACCTAGTCAGTGCTGTTTTGGATGTCCACTTTATCCCCACCAGAGACTGTGTACTAGGGAGACCAAAGACAGAAGTTTTCATTTCTTGACAAAAGGAAGCTAGAACAAGGATGATAATAATTGCTCACCATGTACTAGTGACTTTTCTAAGTCCTTTAAGTAGATTGACTCAGTTGGTCCTTACAACAACCCTAGCAGCTAAATGCGGTTATCTTCCTGATCTTACATAGGAAATTAGGCAGTGAGAAGTTAAGCAATTCTCTAAGGTGAGGGGTGGGCCAGGGTTCAAAACCAGGTTATCAAACTCTGAAGTTCATGCTTTTAATGGCAGTGTCTTTGATGATCATTAGACAGGGCCATGGGTTTCTTGCTTGAAAACAGAGGAGACTGAAATGGAGTGTGTACTTCTTGTCCATTTGAGGGATGGCATGGGATACAGGATAAAGATGGGCTGGCAGAAAAGAGCAAGACCCAAGGGTCTTTTCTAAGATTTCATTTAGTGTAATCCTCACCTGAGTTACTCCTCTTCTCTCAGAGCCAATGGCTCAGGAATTACAGAAGCTATAAACCAGGGGAGATAGGACCAGGCTTTTGCCCCAGAGCTGCTACAAATGAACCCCTCTGCAGGAATGCTGCATTCTGATTCCTGCTATAGCACTTCTAGCTCACAGGGCAGAATCCTTTGCCAAAGAGGACATAGCCTTTCCCAGCCTGGTCACTGCCCATGTGGCATCAGCTCTGTATCTGGACTGGTGGACGATAGATCCTAATCTTTCTTATCTTAAATCCTGTTGGGCTGGGAGTAGCCACTCTCCTTATAGAAGAATGGGTGCTCTGGGTACCACTTAGTGCACACAAGATAACTTTCAACCTGTATTGCATTTCCACATTAGATTTATGCCACAACTACGTCATGTTTTTTTCCTTTCACAAAATTAAGAAAAAATCTTTTGGTCATGCATATTGTTCTCATTAGGGCTGAACACATCTCTTATTTGTTATTCCAGTAGCTAAAAACCTATAAGATATCAGTGTCATTGGTTAGCACATAAGGATAAGGGGTGGGATGGGGCAAGAAAGAAAAGAGGAAGAAGCATATGTGGGCCACAGTGAGCCCTTACATGAACTTTCCTGGCTTCAGGTTCTAACCAGCCCCCTCCCCCCTTCTCCTCCCTGCTCCAGTTGTCCTGTGCACCAGGTGGACAGAAGTTGGGTGTCTCATGTCTGTAGATGAATCAGCTGGTTCAAGTTCAGAGCTGACAGGCATTCCTCTGTCTGTTTGCTCTGTAACGAGTAGGCTAGAGAGATTGGCTTGGAATGTGCTCAGCATCCCCCACCTCGAACGGCAAATTATTCCTAGTTCAAAACACACCAGATCTGGACAGTCATCTTCATCTTCTGTTATTCTGGGCTGTAAAATATTCGAGTGGATGGTGGGAGATTTGGGAATGTGCTCTGTTGTTCAGCTGTTGCTCTTTGGTTTCAGTTTAACTTCTGGTGAAATTGGAACCTCTTGATTCTGGCGTATTTTTTTGTTTGTTTGCTTCATTTTGTTTCTTTGCTGGGTGAGAAGGGGCTGGGCAAAGACATTGCCTCGGGCAATGTTTTAAAACGGAACAACTTCTTACTCAGTTGTCTGAATGGCTTCAACTGCTTTTCTATTCACATTTAGTTAAATTTCTAGGGTTTTGGTTGGGGTTTCTGAGTATCCTCCCACCACCACCCATCAGCTTCATCAGGAATGCAATCTCTTTCTGGTCGCTCATTTCTTGTGGTCTCATTTCACCTCCTAAAGAATGATAAATGTTATTAATTGAGATATACGTTGAGTCTAGAATTTAATTGTTAAGGTTAACCCCAGCACTGGATTCAGTCCTCCTGAGCGCTCCTCTGAAGCTTTTTAACCATCCAATGGCTTTGACATTGATTTTCAAGATAGGAAAAGTAGGTTGCCTGGAAATAGGAGGGAAGAGCTATAACTGAGTACCTTCCAGAAGTGTCCCAAAGCTCCCTGCAATTACCTGGGCAGGGCACACAGGGAAGGTTCACTATTTTGCTAAGTGAGCCTTGGGGATGAAAGCAAATCAGTAGCCTGAGACACTTCAGATGAAACTTGTGTGACTGAGAACAACACAGCAGAGATGGCTGGGTTGACTCTTGCTTGAAATACTGCTATTTGTCACTCCTTTCAGAGGTTGTTTCTGTGTACAACTAAGAATAAATGAAATGCGAGCTTACTGTGCTCTGCTGCGTGTGATAAGCATTGTGCTGGGTCAGCCAGGAGGCACAGAACAGTACTAGAATGAACTTCTTGAAATTGCTACTGTTGGACTGCTTTCACCTACAAAAATGTCAGTCTCAGACCTGATGCAGCCAAATAAAAATAAATAGATAAATATTAAAATAACCTCTACTTATACCACAAATGTGTATTCAGTAAAATAAGGCATGCCAATTCCCCAACACATTGCCTGCTATATAGTAATTACTCAATATGTTGCTGCCATGAGGAGCATAAATGTGACACTTTGATACTTCTTCTCTTTGGACTGACAGATCCAGTGGTCTAAGAACTCATTTTTATCCACCATCCTGCTCCAGATCATTTAGTTACTTGTAGGAGGGAACTGAATTCCCAGACTGGCTTGGCAGTGTGAATCTGCTTTACCACATTTCAGTAGAACAGGCAGTAATGTGTCTGTTATCTGGGATAAACGTCAGTGTTTTTCAGGTCTGCTTGAAATCCAACCTTTTGAAGACTATTAACTTTGTCCCTAATTTATGAAATCTTCACTTTACTCTTGAGTTTTAATCCATAAATGTTTTCGTATAAAGTTCAACAGAGAATTATAAACCAAATTTGATGGAGATGACAAATTGAAGTTTTGGATGATTATATCTGATATAACAGCTGGAAAAAGAAATCCAGAAACATGGGAGAGGCCAATGAAAAGCTTTCTTTGGCATGAAGAAGCATATTGTCGTAATGTTTTCTCCCAGATTGAGTTGCTTTTTTTTAAAAAAGAACCATAGACATATTTGAAGAAACATAAATATTTTTTAAAAAGTTAAAACAAGCCCTTTTGGGTGAGGGAATGTTTTCAGTACTGTCAGTTTCCAGCCTTCAGAGTTTCTCAGACAGTAAAGTTCACTCACTGAGGGGGCAAATAATTCTTCAGAGTTCTAAGAAGCAGCTTCCGAAACCACTCTGTAGACTTTTCACTCTCTCCATAGGCATGTTTATTGTTCAGAATCAAACTTAAAATCAGGGAGATTTATGAACTACCTGATAGAAGTGATACATCATAGCACTCAAACTCATTCTCCTCTTCCCCATGTTTTTAAACCCCCAGCAAAAACAATAAGAGGTCCTCAGGGAGCACACTTCTGAACTCATGCAAGTGATTATAATGGTGGTGATAAAACCAGTATTCTTACATGCTTCACCCATCAGTGTGGTCATGATGGTGACCTTTGAGCAGAGCCTGGATGAAGAGTCTCTGAACCTGAGAAAGAAATGAGCTGTGTTATGTTTGGGGGACAGATAAGGCCACAGGGCTGGAGCTTAGGGAGTAAATAGGGAAGGTGGGTGTTAGGAGGTGAAGTGGTGAAGTAGATGGCACCAGTTCAGTTCAGTTCAGTCTCTCAGTTGTGTCTGACTCTTTGTGACCCCATGGACTGCAGCATGCCAGGCCTCCCTGTCCATCACCAACTCCAGGAGCTTGCTCAAACTCATGTCCATTGAGTCGGTGATGCCATCCAACCATCTCATCCTCTGTTGTCGCCTTCTCTTCCCACCTTCAATCTTTCCCAGTATCAGGGTCTTTTCAAATGAGTCAGTTCTTCGCATCAGGTGGCCAAAGGATTGGAGTTTCAGCTTCAGTATCAATCCTTTCAATGAATATTCAGAACTGATTTCCTTTAGGATTGACTGGTTGGATCTCCTTGCAGTTCAAGGGACTCTCAATGGTCTTCTGCATCACCACAGTTCAAAAGCATCAATTCTTTGGTGCTCAGCTTTCTTTATAGTCCAACTCTCACGCCCACACATGACTACTGGAAAAACCATAGCTTTGACTCGATGGACCTTTGTTGGCACCAGGATCATCCTTATAGAGCCTCTTAGGGAGGGAAAGGATTTGTGCCTTCTCCTGGCTCCTGCACCACTAACTGTATGACCTTTATGCCTAAGAAAGGAGAAATAGAATGCTACCAATCTTGCATAGCTGTATTTTATTTTTTTCCAGCTTTATTGAGATGTGATTGACAAATAAAAATTGTATATATTTAGATTATACAACGTGATGTGTTTTTCAAGGTATACAACATGATGATTTAATATACATACACATTGTGAAATGATTACCACAGTCAAGCTAATCAACGCATCCATCACCTCACCTAGTTACCATTTTGTGTATGTGTGTGGAGAACACTGAAGATCTACTTTTAAAGCTGATTTCAGGCACACAATACAATGATATTAACTATAATAAACATGATCTACATCAAGTCCCCAGAACTTACCCATCTTCTTACTGGAAGTTTGTATGCTTTGACCAGCCTCTTCCCATTTCCCCCACCCCCACCCTTGGCAACTACCAGTCTACATTCTGGTTCTATGAGTTCAACTTTTTTGTGTTCCACATGTAAATGTGATAATACAGTATTTGTCTTTCTGGGTCTGACTTATTTCACATAGCATAATGCCCTCCAGCTTCATCCATGTTGTGGCAAATGACAGGATTTCCTTGCTTCTCATGGCTGAATACTGTTCTGTTATACAGACATACCAGAGAAGGCAGTGGCACCCTACTCCAGTACTCTTGCCTGGAAAATCCCATGGATGGAGGAGCCTGGTAGGCTGCAGTCCATGGGGTCACGAAGAGTTGGACACGACTGATGCAACTTAGCAGCAGCAGCAGCAGCATACAGACACACACACACACACACACACACACACACACACACACACATGGACTTGTCTGATGGCTCAGTGGTAAGGAGCTAGAGATGCAAGAGATGTGGGTTTGATCCCTGGGTTGGGAAGATCCCCTGGAGAAGGAAATGGCAACCCACTCCAGTATTCCTGCCTGGGAAATCCCATGGACAGAGGAGCTTGGTGGGCTACATTCCACAGGGACACAAGAGTTGAACATAACCTAGTGACTAAACCACATACCACATTTTCTTTATCTCTTCATCTATCAGCAGACACTGAAAAGTTATTGTAGGTTAAATAATGTAATATGCCCCAAAGTACTTAGACCTGTGTCCTTTTTATATAGTAAATGCTCAGTAAATTAATGATATTATTATTGCTATTATAAATATTATTGCAAGGTAGAAGAGTATTTCAACAGGAGAGTGATATGATCTGATCTGCACTTCAGAAAATGTCACCCGATTGCCATGTGGAGGCTGGAGAGAGATGAGTGGGGAGACAGGAGACAGGAGGCTGCTGTAGTATCCAGCAGAGAGGTGGTAATGATGTGGACAGGAAAGTGGGAGCAAGGGATAGATCGTCAGATTTGAGGTATATATGGGATATAACCAACTGATCTTGCTGGTGGATAGGATGTAGAGTGTGAGGGAAACAAGATCAATATAGTACTTTGCTTTTGGTCTGAACATATGGGTCATTATTGGTTGGATTGAATAGCCAGGGAATGCTTTGAGCAAGAAATTATCTTGTTAAATACCAAAATAACTGCCTGGTTTTGCTTAACACAGTCAGTTCAGTAAAAAATGAGCAAATGTATCTGGGGCCTCTGCTGTGATTCTGATGTTTTGGAGGTACTCTGAACTGGGAATCTCATTCACTTCTTGAAGGAGTCACCGTGTTGTTACTGTCCCCATTTGTTCCCGAGAGGAAATTGAGTCCAAGAGAAAGTAATTGACTGGCCTAGGTCACCTAGAAAATAAGTGTCAGAACCAAAAGAACCCACAATCCATCTACCATGTCACAAACTTTTCAAATCAAATTATCCAGCATTGTGTAAGATGTGGTGGGTAAGGCGGAAGTGGGCAGGGGATGTGCCTATAGCAGCAAATAAATAAACCATTGTATAATTTCTCACTATCTTAGCCACAGTTATAACCTTAGTTACATGCTTATTTAATGATTTTGGGTGCTTTTTGACTTTCTCTTAAGGCTTTCTGTTTAGTATTTCATAGGATTGCATTGGTATCTTTGAGCATTTTTTTTTTAATGATATGAAATGATCTGAACACTCACTCTTTCAGAGAGTCTGGCAGTTTCTTTTTTGAAGAAAGTGTTAGGGAGCTCTGTTTTGGGGGTGATCTAAGGGCAGAAAGATTTAAGGGTCATGTAGAGGTAGAGAGATGCTGATGATGGCCTCTCATGAGCGTTTCCTCTTAGTTCTGATGCATATGACAAAAGCATTCTGAACGTAAAAAAGTGAATCTTGTGTACTCCAGTTTGGGGCTCACTCATATTGAACTCAAAGCACAGAGTTACAGCAGAGAGTCCTCATTCAAGCTGATTATGCCAATGGGTTTCAATTAGAGATCATGAAGAGTCTAGATCTATCCTGGTCCAATAAATTTGGTCTCTAGTCTTGCAGAAACACTCCGCCTGAGTCACATTGTAATGTTATACTCTTAGCATATAGCAATGGTATATGCTCTGAACTGCTTACGTGGTAAATGTGTAGAGTTAGTTAGTTAGTTACTTCAGTCACTCAGTCGTGTCCCACTCTTTGTGACCCCATGAACCGCAGCACGCCAGGCCTCCCTGTCCATCACCAATTCCCTGAGTCCAACCAAACCCATGTCCATTGAGTTGGTGATGCCATCCAGCCATCTCATCCTCTGTTGTCCCCTTCTCCTCCTACCCTCAATCTTTCCCAACACCAGGGTCTTTTCCAGTGGGTCAGCTCTTCGCATCAGGTGGCTTAAGTATTGGAATTTCAGCTTCAACATCAGTCCTTCCAATGAACACCCAGGACTGATCTCCTTTAGGATGGACTGGTTGGATCTCCTTGCAGTCCAAGGGACTCTCAAGAGCCTTCTCCAACACCACAGTTCAAAAGCATCAACTCTTCAGCACTCAGCTTTCTTCACAGTCCACCTCTCACATCCATACATGACCACTGGAAAAACCATAGCCTTGACTAGACAGACCTTTGTTGGCAAAGTAATGTCTCTGCTTTTTAATATGCTGTCTAGGTTGGTCATAACTTTCCTTCCAAGAAGTAAGTGTCTTTTAATTTCATGGCTGCAGTCACCATCTGCAGTGATTTTGGAGCCCATAAAAATAAAGTCAGCCACTGTTTCCACTGTTTCCCCTTCTATGTGCCATGAAGTGATGGGACCGGATGCCATGATCTTAGTTTTCTGAATGTTGAGCTTTAAGCCAACTTTTTCACTCTCCTCTTTCACTTTCATCAAGAGGCTCTTTAGTTCTTCTTCACTTTCTGCCATAAGGGTGGTGTCATCTGCATATCTAAGGTTATTGATATTTCTCCTGGCAATCTTGATTCCAGCTTGTGTTTCCTCCAGCCCAGCATTTCTCATGATGTACTATGCATATAAGTTAAATAAGCAGGGTGACAATATACAGCCTTGACGTACTCCTTTTCCTATTTGGAACCAGTCTGTTGTTCCATGTCCAGTTCTAACTGTTGCTTCCCAACCTGCATACAGGTTTCTCAAGAGGCAGGTTAGGTGGTCTGGTATTCCCATCTCTTTCAGATGTTTCCACAGTTTATCGTGATCCACACAGTCAAAGGCTTTGGCATAGTCAATAAAGCAGAAATAGATGTTTTTATGGAACTCTCTTGGTTTTTCGATGATCCAGCAGATGTTGGCAATTTGATCTCTGGTTCCTCTGCCTTTTCTAAAACCAGCTTGAACATCTGGAAGTTCATGGTTCATGTATTGCTGAAGCCTGGCTTGGAGAATTTTAAGCATTACTTTACTAGCGTGTGAGATGAGTGCAATTGTGCGGTAGTTTGAGCATTCTTTGGCATTGCCTTTGTTTGGGATTGGAATGAAAACTGATCTTTTCCAGTCCTGTGGCCACTGCTGAGTTTTCCATATTTTCTGGTATATTGAGTGCAACACTTTCACAGCGTCATCTTTCAGGATTTGAAATAGCTCAACGGGAATTTCATCACCTCCACTAGCTTTGTTCGTAGTGATGCTTCCTGAGGCCCACTTGACTTCACATTCCAGGATGTCTGGCTCTAGGTGAGTGATCACACCATTGTGATTGTATGGGTCATGAAAATCTTTTTTGTACAATTCCTCTGTGTATTCTTGCCACCTCTTCTTAATATCTTCTGCTTCTGTTAGGTCCATACCATTTCTGCCCTTTATCGAGCCCATCTTTGCATGAAATGTTCCCTTGGTATCTCTAATTTTTTTTGAAGAGATCTCTAGTCCTTCCCATTCTGTTGTTTTCCTCTGTTTCTTTGCATTGATCACTGAGGAAGGCTTTCTTATCTCTCTTTGCTATTTTTTGGAACTCTGCATTCGAATGGGAATATCTTTCCTTTTCTCCTTTGCTTTTCACTTCTCTTCTTTTCCCAGCTATTTGTAAGTCCTCCTCAGACAGCCATTTTGCTTTTTTGCATTTCTTTTCCATGGGGATGGTCTTGATCCCTGTCTCCTATACAATGTCACGAACCTCCGTCCATAGTTCATCAGGCACTCTGTCTATCAGATCTAGCCCCTTAAATCTATTTCTCACTTCCACTGTATAATCATAAGGGATTTGATTTAGGTCATACCTGAATGGTCTAGTGGTTTTCCCTACTTTCTTCCATTTAAGTCTGAATTTGGCAATAAGGAGTTCATGATCTGAGCCATAGTCTGCTCCCGGTCTTGTTTTTGCTGACTGTATAGAGCTTCTCCATCTTTGGCTGCAAAGAATATAATCAATCTGACTTTGGTGTTGGCCATCTGGTGATGTCCATGTGTAGAGTCTTCTCTTGTGTTGTTGGAAGAGTGTTCTCTTGTGTTGCTATGACCAGTGCGTTGTCTTGGCAGAACTCTATTAACCTTTGCCCTGCTTCATTTTGTACTCCAAGGCAAAATTTGCCTGTTATTCCAGGTTTTTCTTGACTTCCTACTTTTGCATTCCAGTCCTCTATAATGAAAAGGACATCTTTTTTGAGTGTTAGTTCTAGAAGGTCTTGTATGTAGGTCTTCATAGAACTGTTCAACTTCAGCTTCTTCGATGTTACTGGTTGGGGCATAGACTTGAATTACTGTGATATTGAATGGTTTGCCTTGGAAATGAACAGAGATGATTCTGTCATTTTTGAGACTGCTTCCAAGTACTGCATTTCGGACTCTTTTGTTGACTATGATGGCTGCTCCATTTCTTCTAAGTGATTCCTGCCCACAGTAGTAGATATAATGGTCATCTGAGTTAAATTCACCCATTCCAGTCCATTTTAGTTCACTGATTCCTATAGTACAACTCAAACTAGTTTGAGGACAAAGGTAACTTAACTGACTCAGGTGACTGAAAAGTCCAAAGACATCTCTTTCAGGTGTGGCTGAACCCAGGTGCTCAACAACATAATCAGGAATTTGTCCTTTTCCATCTGTCTTCCTTTTAGTGGACTTCAGTCTCAAGAATGCATCCCTCAGTGCAGTGGCAAAGACCACCAGCAGGCTTTCATTCCTAGAGTTACTAGTTTCATTTTCATTCCTGTCAATTTGGTAACTTTGTTGAAAAGAGAAAGCCTCTTTCTTCAGATTTCCCAGTATCAGCCTAGAAGGGGCACTTTTTTCTAACTTCACTATTAGAGGGGGCGGGGGGTGGAGGGGGCTTTTTCTAACTCTTGTGAAGGTGTATCTGCCCTGAAAAGATTGAAAAGAGTAAGAATGAAAGTGGTCAGATCATTTAAGAGGCTCTTGCTGTCACTCAGCTAAGACAGAATTAGACAGAGATGGAGAGAAATAGATAGATTTAGGACATGTCAGGTGAATTAAGAATGTCTTAATTCAGCAAAAACAATGACAGCACACACTGAGCCAGTCCTATAGGCTAAACAGGAGACACGGGTGAATTAGATATGCTTCCACTCTACAATTGCTCATAGTCTATGCGTAAACCACTAAGTCTCAAACAATAAGGTAAGTGCTTTAATAGAGATTTGAACAAAGTGCTGTGAGACTGCAGAGCAAATAGTGATTGTTTCCCAGGAAGAGTCAGGAGACTTAAGGCAGTGATGATATTTGAGTTGGGCCTTGAAGTATAAGTAGGAGTAAGTACAAGTAGGTGAGGAAAAATATAGAAGGAACTTTAATGGAAACAACCTGTGCTAAAGCATGGAGGCATGATATTTGGTGAGGCAAGTGGAGTAGGTGGAGTCTGATTGGGAAGGACCATAAATGCCTCCTTATGGAGCAGGTTTCAAGGTAGAAATATTAAATCTGTGAACATTAATACATGGATACAAATATGTCAAATAGAATATGTTTATGTGTTTCTTCCTGTAGTTGAGTTTCAAACTTGATGTAACGATTACTGTATAGCATCTTTAGGGAATTTTCCGTAGTGAATTTCGCAATGTGTGGGTTTTTTATTTTACATCATGATTTTAGATTCTAAACTCATGCAACTTCATTGTATTGAGTGGATGCTATATGATTTTGTGCCAGAGGTTGCCTAGTACATTCTCAAAGAGCTCTAACAAACTCTGCGTGCCAGTTAGCAGAATAAAACTCAGAAGCAAAATGGAACTCAACTCAAGTTGGCCTGAACAGGGAAGGGGATGAATTGCTGCACATTACTGAAAAGGCCAGTGTGTGGTCAAGCTCATTCAGGGCTCTAACTCTCCTTCTCTCAGATTTTCTCAGCTTTCTCCTTTGTGTGCGGGTTGAACTTCACTCTCAGTTCATTGTCGGGATAATGCCTCTCTTAACTGCAGGAGAGCAGATAGCCATGACCAGAGCTGTTTGCTTCCTAATTTGTATCTACGGATAGAGGGAATATCTTCTCCCAGAAGTACCAAATAAGAATCCTGCTCTTCTCCCTGATTGGACCATCCCTGAGCCTTGAACTGTCTGGTTTAGAGAGATGGGATCACTGTGATGGGTTAAAATGATCCTGGAGCCGGGGTCTGGGCAGTCCTCATTGGAAGACTCATGTCTCATGCCTCATTGGGGGCATAAAATAGACATTATGGAGATAATCACAGAGTCCACCATTGTCACATAAAAAACCCCAGAGCAACAGAAACCCCAAACCTGGAATTGTTTGTGTAATTAGGGAAAACATTATGTAAGGAAGGCAGGTTAAAATTTTGATCAACAGTTGTGTTCGTGGGATGGTGTCAAGGGAACATGTTCACTAAGCACTTCTGTGTGAATTGTACAGGGGTTGGGCTGAAGATAGCTTTTAAACTAGTTACGAGGAAAAAGTTTCCCAGAAATTAAAGAAACAATCTCATTTATCATCACATCAAAAATAGTAAAATACCTAGGAATAAACCTACCTATGGAGGCAAAGGACTTGTACTCTAAAAACTATAAGACATTGGTGAAAGAAATTGAAGGCAACATAAACAGATGAAAAGATACATCATGTTCTTGGATTAGAAGAATCAATATTGTTAAAATGACCATATTACCCAAGAGAGCCAGAGGAATCACCCTTCCTGACTTCATACTATACACAAAGCTACAATAATCAAAACAGTATTGTACTGACACACAAAAACAGACATATAGGTGAGCGTAACAGGATAGAAAGCCTAGAAATAAACCCATACACTTATGGCCAACTAATCTATGGCAAAGAGGTAAAAATATGCAGTGGAGGAAAGACAGTTTCTTCAACAAGTGGTGCTGGCAAAACTGGACAACTCCATGTAAAAGGATAAAATTAGAACACCATATATAATAAACTCAAACACCATATGCAGTAATAAACACAATATACAATAATAAACTCAAAATGGATTAAAGATCTACTATAAGACTGGATACTATGGAAATCCTAGAGGAAAACATAGGCAGAACATTCTTTGACGTAAATCACAGCAGCATTTTTTTGGATCCATCTCCTAAAGTAATGGAAATAAAAACAAAAATCAACAAATGGGACTTAATTACTTAAAAGCTTTTGCACAGCAAAGGAAATCATAAACAAAATGAAAAGACAACCTACAGACTGGGAGAAAATAATTGCAAACAGTGTGACTGACAAGGAATTAATTTCCCAAATATACAAGAGGTTCATGCAGCTTAATATAAAAAAAATCCTAACAACCCAGTTAAAAATGGGAAGAAGTCCTAAACAGACATTTTTCCAAGGAAGACATACAGATGGCCAACAGGCATATGAAAAGATGCTCAGTATTGCTAATTATTAGAAATGCGAATCAAAACTACAGTGAGGTATCACCTCATATTTGTCAGGATGGTCATCAATAAAACGTCTACAAATAATGCTGGAGATGATGTGGAGAAAAAAGAAGACTCTTACACTGTTGGTGAGAATGTAAATTGGTGCAGCTGTTATGGAGAATAGTATGGTGATTCCGTAAAAACTAAAAATAGACATACCATGTGATCCTGCAATCCCACTCCTGGGCATATGTCTGGAGAAAACTTTAATTCAAAAGTGTAGTTGCATCCCAATGTTTATAACAGTGCTGTTTATAACAGCCAAGACTTGGAAATAATCTAAGTGTCCATCTACCCATGAATGAGTAAAGAAGATGTGATCCATATGTACAATGGAATAGTACTTAGCCATAAAAATAATGAAATAATGCAATTTATAGCAGCATGGATAGACCTAGAGATTACCATAGTAAGTGAAGAAAATCAGAGAAAGACAAATACATAATATCATTTGTATGTGGAATCTAAAAACTGATATAAATGAAATTATTTATAAGAGAAAAGTAGATTCACAGGTGTAGAAAACAATTATGGTTACCGAGGGCGATAGCAAGGGCAGGGAAGGAGAGAGAGAAATTAAGAATTAGGGATTAACATGTGTACACTATTATATATAAAACAGGTAAACAACAGGGACCTATTGTATAGCACAGGGAACTATACTCAGTATCTTTTAATAACCTATAATCAAAAAAGCAAGAGAGTTCCAGAAAAAAATCTATTTCTGCTTTATTGATTATGCCAAAGCCTTTGACTGTGTACATCACCACAAACTGTGGAAATTCTTCAAGAGATGGAAATACCAGATCACCCGACCTGCCTGTTGAGAAATCTGTATGCAAGTCAGGAAGCAACAATTATAACTGGACATGGAACAACAGACTGGTTCCAAATAGGGAAAGAAAGGAGTAAGTCAAGGATGTATATTGTCACCCTGCTTATTTAACTTATGTGCATAGTACATCATGAAAAACGCTGGGCTGGATGAAGCACAAGCTGGAATCAAGATTGCCAGGAGAAATATCAATAACCTCAGATATGCAGATGGCACCACCCTTATGGCAGAAAGCAAAGAAGAACTAAAGAGCTTCTTGATGAAAGTGAAAGAGGAGGCTTAACACTCAACATTCAGAAAACTAAGATCATGGCATCCGGTCCCATCACTTCATGGCAGATAGATGGGGAAACAGTGGAAACAGTGAGAGACTTTATTTTTTGGGGGCTCCAAAATCACTGCAGATGGTGATTGCAGCCATGAAATTAAAAGATGCTTACTCCTTGGAAGAAAAGCTGTCACCAACTTGAACAGCATATTAGAAAGCAGAGACATTACTTCGCCAACAAAGGTCCGTCTAGTCAAAGCTATGGTTTTTCCAGTGGTCATGTATGGATGTGAGAGTTGGACTATAAAGAAAGCTGAGTGCTGAAGAATTGATGCTTTTGAACTGTGGTGTTGGAGAAGACTCTTGAGAGTCCCTTGGACTACAAGGAGATCCAACCAGTCAATCCTAAAGGAAATCAGTTCTATTGGAAGGATTGATATTGAAGCTGAGACTCCAATCCTTTGGCCACCTGATGCAAAGAACTGACTCATTTGAAAAGACCCTGATACTGGGAAAGATTGAAGGTGGGAGGAGAAGGGGATGACAGAGGATGAGATGGTTGGATGGCATCACCGACTCAATGGACATGAGTTTGAGCAAGCTCCAGGAGTTGGTGATGGACAGGGAGGCCTGGCATGCTGCAGTCCGTGAGGTTGCAAAGAATTGGACACGAGTGAGTGACTGAACCGAATGGAAAAGAATCTGAAAAAATCCGTATATATCAATAATATAACTGAATCACTTTGCTGTACACTTGAAACTAATCAAACATTGTAAATTAAGTATAAGTGAAAGTCGCTCAGTTGTGTCTGACTCTTTGCAACCTCATGGAATGGTCCATGGAATTCTCCAGGCCAGAATACTGGAGTGGGTAGCCTTTCCCTTCTCCAGGGGATCTTCCCAACCCAGGGATTGAACTCAGATCTCCCACATTGCAGGATTCTTTACCAGCTGAGCCACAAGGGAAGCCTGTAAATTAAGTGTACTTCAATAAAAAAGTTTCCTAAACAGATTAATAAATAACATTGTAGAAAAGATTGAGTTTGTGGGAGCGAATTCTTTGCAAATGGCCTTGAAAAATGTATTTATATATAAGTGACATGTGTTGTACACAAACCATTATTAACTGTGCATCAAGATGTGGTATTGTAGTTCTACTTGATACATGGTTAATGGAGTCCCAAGTGCTGTATTAGCCAAAAAATATTAATTGTACTTCTCTTCACATTCTGTTAAGCAGCCTTTTGATCCATTCAGAGGTCCTGTCTTCAGTGACTGATCAGTAAACTTTCTATGTAAAACTTGGCTACAGCCCACTCCTTACTCACCAGATGCTGAGGAATGACCTGTAGTGATTCTGTAGACATCCAGACTTTGGTTCAGGTTCCTACTCTGCCACAGGCCAGCACTGTGACCCAGGGCGGTTCATTTGGCTCTGCTGAAGTTCATCATCCTTATTTGGAAGTGATGGTAACGATCAGCTGCAATGGCGGTGGTCATAAAGATGAAATGTGGCGATGTTTGTAGAGTTCCTGGCACAAAGAGGTGCTCAATGAATGTTAGCTAATGTTAATATTGAAAGCTCATTTTATGAGCCATCCTCAGGTCAGATTCCTTCCCTTGATTGTTCCAAGCACAATTTACCTGTTGTGCATTCTGCTAGAAGCCATGAAATTAACAAAGAGCTCACTCCTAGTTTTGCTGCTCTGTAGCTGGATTTTGGGTCAAAAGATAGGTGTTGTAAATAAAATGGTGTTTGGGTAGAGTGGTGGTGGAGTTCCCATCTATGAATTCAGGTGTCCTAGATTCTCTGTCTAGCAGTGGAGAATGAACATGCTCAAGATTGTAGCAAACAGATGCATGCTTTGTCTCCTCTTTCCCAAATGCTATTTGTGCTCCCTTTGGCAACCAAAGGAAATCTGAGACCTTTTGAGCTGTTTTTAAGTCCAGTGCCCAGATGCTCAGACCTTGGGTTTCCCAGCCTGATGGTAAAGGCAGAGTTCCCCTATTTGAGCCCTACCCCTCCAGGTCAAAGCCTGCCTAAAACCAAAAGTGGTGGGTGGTCTTACTGTTCTCCCAGTGTTTTAGAAACTACCCTGCCTAGGCACCTGGAGGGAGGCAGAAACACTGTTAAACTTTCTTCTTTCTGGGATGTATGTGCCTCAGCTGTTGCCAGAAACTTTATGTTGTTTTAATGCATTTTTGTGCGTGTGTGAGAATCCCTTTTCCAGCCCCGCTGATGGAAGGCACTCATCTCCCCTTTTTATGACTGAAAGCCAGCTGAAGATTCAAAGTTCATTCTGGAAAGCACAGTGATGGTTTCTCCTCCTCTTGTCCTCCTGCACTTGGGCATCAGCCCTTTAATCTTTCGCCTGGGGGGAAAAAAAAAAACTAATATACTGTAACTAGGATGTTTTTCAAAATGAGGAACACTTCAAAACAAGTTTAAATATAAATGAAATCGGTTTCCAAATGTCTTGCTTTTAAAAAAACGCAGATGTTTTATATTTATTATATCATTTTTGTTTTATCACCTTGCAAAATTTTACAGCATGGAATTTTATTTAATGCAGTGGCATTTGAACAGCAATATTAGACAGCTGTATTTGTTTCATATTTAGGGCCTCTTTCTCTCTTTGGCAGGATATTAAAACTGAAACTAATGTAACCTGGTGTTTTGGGAAATGTGGACGAGGCATTTTGCTTATTGGTAATTGAAAACAACAACCCTCTCTTCTCCAAATGCACCCCTCAAAAAATAAACTTTATTGCTTAGATAAGTGATTATACATTTTGAAAGTGCCAGGAAGTTCAAATGAAGCCACTTTAAGGAAGACTTGGCTCCTCAAGCGCAGGGCCCATGTCTCTTGACTTTTGCTGTGTGGTGCCAGGTGAGGTCTAATAAATTGTACTGTTGATGAGTTGCTTTTGCTGATTTCAGATTTTTAAGAACGTGTGGTAGAGATAAAGATTGCAGTTCAGCTAAGGAACAGACTTATTTTCAGGGAATGCATAAGCCAGATACCATTTCCCCACTCTCTTGTACCTCTCGGTTCCTCCTCCGTGTCCTTTTAGTTTGCTTTTCTAAGATATTCCACTGGTGTCTTTAATGAGGTTATCGGCTGAATGTTCATAGCTGAAAAAAAATGCCAGCTTTCTTTCTTTCTTTTTTGTTAAATTTTCCTTCTACAGGCACAGACAGGTTTCTAGTTTTCTCCTAACCAAACCACAGACTCTCCGCTGATTCTCACACCCTCCGGGTCACAACGAAATCCCCTATTAATTAAACTGAAATTATATCTGAAATAAATCACTTGGTGAAAGAAACCCACTGTGGCATTTTTCTAAAGATGTTGGCAGCCATTAATGAAACATTTGGTGACTGGTGACAGTTCGGATAACTCTTAAAGTGCTAGAAGATGTTGATATGTCAGTAATTTCTGTGGACCCTAGGTAGGTAGACGTCAGAAGATCTAGCAGTGCTGAGTAATAATTTTTGGCTTTTCTAAAGATCCTGTTTTTTTTGTGGGGGATGTGGAGAGTGTACTGGTGAAAGATATTCCTTGAAGGGAAATTTATGGTGGTCAGAGGCTGGCAAACAGTGGCTCACTAAGTCTAGTCTGAAGCCTGTTTTTATAAATAAAGTTTTATTGGAACACAGCCACACCCACTATGTATGTTTTGTCTATGGCCCCTTTTATGCTACACTGGCAAAATTGAGTGGTTTCCACAGAGACTGTTATATATCTAAATACTAAATAATATAAATACTAAAATATTTACTAGCTGACTCTTTACATATTATTTACCATCCCTTGATATAAGTAATTATTTTACAGGAGTTTGATTAGATGGCAATCATTTTGTATTAGAAAACCAGGCCTATTCACAGTGGAATGATGAGATTCTATATAATCTCACTGCTCCTGAGTATAATAATGTCATGTGCCTCACTGCTCCTATTCTTCAACTCACTGCAGACATTACAAAATTACAACTCAACCAATCAATTACATTCTCCCACTTAATCCAGATTTGGTCTCAGGAACTTTCTTAGAACAGTTTCTAGGCAGCCACTGCCCATGGATCACAGGTATCGTGGCAGATAAAGCCATCTCCCCACCCCTGTGGTACAGTCTTTCTGCTGCCTGAGGCATCTTCATCCAACATTATAACCTTAGTTACTCATAGTTTAGGCACTGTTTCTAAGCCTGGTGGGAGGTTGTATGATGTTATAGAGTTATCCTGAGGGTTCATGAATCTACAAGGGCACCAAGCATTGCAAAAATACAGAGGAATGTCATTTCCATGTGTTCCTTAAGGGCTTCCCTGATAGCTCAGTTGGTAAAGAATCCGCCTGCAATGCAAGAGACCCCGGTTTGATTCCTGGGTTGGAAAGATCCACTGGAGAAGGGTTAGGCTACCCACTCCAGTATTCTTGGGCTTCCCTAGTGGCTCAGCTGGTAAAGAATTCACCTGCAATGCGGAAGACCTGGATTCGATCCCAGGTTTGGGAAGATCCCCTGGAGAAGGGAAAAGCTACCCACTCCAGTAATGTGGACTGGATAGTCCATGGGGTCAGAAAGAGTTGGACACCACTGAGTGACTTTAACTTTCACTTTTCATGTGTTCCTTCATTAAAAAATATCTCTTGACACTCTGCATACTTTGGCCAGACTCTGTCCTAGGCACTGGGGCTTCAGTGGGGGAATAAAGCATGCTAACTAAGTCTTTGCTCTTCAAGAAGAAAGCAACCTTGTCCAGGGGACAGCAGTAGAAATAAAAATAGAATATAAAGGCAGGTAGTGCTGACAGCCACAAAAAACATCTCAGCAGGGTGAAGGGATAAAGTGTACAAGAATGTTATTTTAAGTAGGAAGGTCAGGGAAGACTTTGCTAGGGAGATCATGTTTGAGCCGGAGGCGGGGAGGGGGGGTTGGGGGGAGGTGGCATTTCCAGCAGAGGTAACAGAGACCAAAAATGGGCAAGTGCTGGGTGTTTTCAGGTGCAGGGGGAAAGCAAGGGAGATGGAAGATTTCGACTGTCATGGCCATGGGGTATAGCATGGCAGCTGAAACTCCTTTCCCATGTCTTGCTCCTCTGATCCCTCAGCAACCCTCTGGAGAAGGCATGGCCACCCTGCCTGTCTCACAGAGGGTAGGCT
This sequence comes from Okapia johnstoni, assembly GCA_024291935.2. Taxonomy (NCBI): domain Eukaryota; kingdom Metazoa; phylum Chordata; class Mammalia; order Artiodactyla; family Giraffidae; genus Okapia; species Okapia johnstoni. The sequence continues at coordinate 75,275,578 of CM044306.1, read as the reverse complement.
GTGCAAGCCGTTCTGAGCAGCAGTAGTGCATCACATGTCACACAGCTGAGACTAGAGCCTGAGGAGGTCCCGGCTTTCAGATTATGGTTTTTTTTTTTTTTTTAAGTTGATTTCTATTTCTTATTGAGAAGTCTGTCTTAGGGCAGCACATGATAAGATGCTTCACTCCCCCTTGAATGTGGGCTAGCCTTAGTGTCTTGCTTCAGAAGAATAGACTCCAGAAAGGGGAAAGGAGTCAGTCTGTGGTGGAGGAGCCAGCCCTGCTCACATTAACCAGGCGATCAGGACGAACATGTCCGGGGACATGTGGATGTGTAATTATCACATGCCTCCTGGTAGAATGTGATGAGAAGGTACTTCACCTCTGTGTTATTGTTCCCTCAAACCTAGGACCTCAGTCGAACTATGAGAAACCCTGACAAACCTAAATTGAGGGACGTTCCACAAAATACCTGACCATCCTCAGAAGTGTCAGGGTCATGAAAAACCTGCAAAGACTGAGAAACTGACATAGATGAGGGGAGACTAAGTTGACGAAATGCAGTGAGTTATTTGGAATTTGATCTTGGAACAGAAAAAAGACATTAATAAAGAACTAGTAAAATCTAAATAAAGTTTGACTTTTAGTTAATAGTGTAAAAAAAATATCTCTAGAGGATCTGCCTGACCCAGAGATCAAGCCTGTGTCTCCCACTTTGTGGCCAGATTCTTTACCGTCTAAACCACCAAGGAAGCCCATAAAAAACCAAAAGAAAGCAAAAACACATAATCATATATTATTTAATAAATTTTGTTTTTTTTGCTCAATAGTTGATATATATATATATAAAGCTCCACCAGCTGTGGGTGCTTTGGAGATGACTCTAGAACCACAGTATCCTTGTAGTGTCCTTGGGCGGCGGCTGCAAACTCACATCTATCTCTGTCACTGTGGTTTGGTCCCTGGGAGAGTGGCCCTTATGAGTGAACGAGATGCCCAGCCACCTTGAAGGCACTTTCCAAACCCTTGATGGATGGGTTTTAACGTCTACAGTGTGACATGCTGTAGGACTTCTCTTCTCCCCCAGCAGCCTTCTGCTTCCAGAAAAGTCTGAAAGAGCAGGTAAAAAGGATTTAATTAATGCCTGGGGCCTGTGGGAGTTAAATATTCTTAAGACTTTTCAGCACAAATGGTTGACAAAAGCAGCCCTTAATTACTCCATCCAGCTGACTGGTCTGCAGTGGCTCAGACAGTGGGCCCTTGTTTCTGAGGGCCTGGTGGGGATGTGAGGGGCCAGGAGGCACTGGGTGGGAAGGGGCTGCCCAAGTGTGGGTTCCAGTGACCAGGTTTTGGAAGCTGACCTTCTCCACCATACTGTACCATGAAATCCAGTGCTTGTCATCAATCTGTGGATACCTCAGGTGGCAGTGTAAAGCAGGCTTTTGGGGGGGTCTTGGAATGAGGAGTTGTTATCTTTTAAAACCACCATCATCTCATTTGTGGTTCTGCTGAATAAATGGCTTACTTTTAAAAAAAATTGGAAGCAGTTAGCTGATAGAGAGGTGGTCTGTCAAAGGGAAAGTCAAGGGCTGCTGCTGCTAAGTCGCTTCAGTCGTGCCCGACTCTGTGCGATCCCATAGACAGCAGCCCACCAGGCTCCGCCGTCCCTGGGATTCTCCAGGAAAGAACACTGGAGTGGGTTTCCATTTCCTTCTCCAATGCACAAAAGGGAAAAGTGAAAGTGAAGTCGCTCAGTCTTGTCCGACTCTTAGCGACCCCATGGACTGCAGCCCAGTCAAGAGCAGGGGACCATTCCCAATCATTTGTTCTCCCATCCATCTCCATTTCCTGAAAGAAAGGACCTAATGGGTCCTTGGAGCTGGACCACCTCCCCAGGTGGCCTACAGTTTCTACCCATGCACCTCTGCAGTCCCAGTTCTCAGCTTTCTCAGGAGCCACTCTGGGGAGTAGTAGTTGTGCCCTCCCCAGAAGCTCCCTGGAGCCAGGCAGTGTCATGAAGACGTGAGGTCCTGTTGGTTTACCTTACTGTCTCCATTCCATGGGGGTGGGCAGTTCCAGAGAACAGGGATGGAGAGGCTGTGCTGCTGCTGCTGCTAAGTCGCTTCAGTCGTGTCCGACTCTGTGCGACCCCATAGACGGCAGCCCACCAGGCTCCCCCGTCCCTGGGATTTTCCAGGCAAGAACACTAGAGTGGGTTGCCATTTTCTTCTCCAATACGTGAAAGTGAAAAGTGAAAGTGAAGTTGCTCAGTTTTGTCTGACTCTTCACAACCCCATAGACTGCAGCCTACCAGGTTCCTCCGTCCATGGGATTTTCCAGGCAAGAGTACTGGAGTGGGGTGCCATCGCCTTCTCCGGGAGAGGCTGTGAGCATGTATTAACTGAGCATCTGGCTTGGGGCATCAACAGTGAGGTGGTCTCAGGTCAGTCTGCCTAGGGCTTTAGTACAGTTTGCCCTTCTTCGGCTTTCCTGACACAGAACAGCAGGCTATTTATTCTCTGTTCATTCATTCATTCAAGGAGGGACAGTGAGGCTTTGGATCTAGAGACTTGAGATCCATTTCTGGACTTTCTATTGCCTTATTAGGTGACTTTGGAGAAGTTACTTAACGTCTTTGAGCTTTAACTGTAAAAATAAGGATGAGAAAATCTATTTTCTAGAATTTCTGTGAAATATTCAGTGGTGTAAAGAAGGGTGTCTTGGCACTGTTGACTTTTTGGGTTGATTACAACATTGTTGTAGGGGTCATCCTGTGCATTGTAGCATGCTTAGCCAGCATCCCTGGCTCCTACTAGCTGGATGCCAGTAGCTCCCCTGTCCTCACTTGTGACAGTCAAAAATGTTTCCACATATGGCCAAATGTCCCTGGAATGGGGACGAGGACAAATTTTCCTTTAATGAGAGTCACTGGCCTAAAAAACAGAGTGCAGATTGCACGGTTTGTGGCACTGAGAGGCTGGCTGACAGTAGCTCTTACTTTCTCCTAGATGCCATGGGCCTTGGCAAGGAGTTGTAAAGCAGAATTCCTGCCTTCCAGACACTTTCGAGCAAAGTGGAAAGAAAGGACGAAGTCAGATAAAAAGATGCTTAACAGTGCAGATTGTGGTTGGGTTGTTGGTCCCTTGAAATCATGGCACTGATTGCCAAGAGGGAGGAGTGAAAGTTAAGAAAGATCCCAGTGGTGGGAGAGACTCTTTGCATTCTGCTGTAGTGATGACCTGGCTCTCCATGAACTCTGGACAATGCTGATCTCCTGAGTCTTAAGCACAATCTTAGCTACTCATTCAAGGGCAGGCATAGACCTGACAACTTCTAACTAGATAATTTACAATCATGAAGAAAAGACTACTTTTCATCAGATCAAAACACTTCCTGATAAAGGAGTGAAATAGTCAAAAACAGTATTCAGTCTTGGGGTTTGCAAAGTTTTGTGGGTTCTTTGCCTATAAATTTGACAGTGAAGTTACTTTTATCTAACTGTTCTTAACTCTATCCTCTTTTCTTTATACAACTGGTAGGGAGGAAAATAATTGCCTGTAGTGAATCTGATATTTCCATAAGTACCAAAGTAGACTTGAAGAATGAGGCAAGGGAAAAATCGTGTAGAATTGTGGACTTCAGAATTGCATGGCCTTGGTGATCTTCCTTAACTCCCTGGTTTTAATAACAAGAAAACCAAGGCCCCAAGAGGTGCAGTAACTTGCCTTAAGTCACTCAGCCCACTAGGGTCAGAGACAGCCTAGGGACTCCTGACTAAGTCAGTCAATCTCTCATGCCTTAAATCTTCCTTTTCTGATCTCCTTCTGTTATTTCAAGGGATAGTTTGCGTTTATTTTGATTTTGCCTTTTAAAAAAATTCACTGAAGCAAAAACTCCATGAAACCCTAAATAATTACACAAAGTGGGGAGTTTGATGTCTCTAATTGGGAGGAAATTGAACCCTCCCATCCTTTCTGGCTCCCTTTGAGGACAGGAGGGTTGTGCCAACCTGTACTCCTTGGGATGAACTGATCCCCTTTCAGGTTTCCAGCAACCACCACAGTCTAAGTTAATCCCTTCCTGCCGGAAGAAAAACACGAGTTGAAATGAATGATGAGTTTAGATGCTGCTTATTGTTCTTAATTTCTTTTTTTAAATTGTGGTTTCTCTATCATTTCACCCTAGGTCTTGGAGGTCTTTCTGTGGCGGAAGTGTCTTAAATATTAAAAATGAATAAATAGAGGATTGTCTTTTGAGCATCTGACAGGTTTATTTTGGTTTTAGGAGTCTAAGTAGTTGAAAGTTTCAGTTTTCCTAGATCCTGCAAATGCAAATGTCGAACAGCTGCCAAAGTCATCAAGATAGCTAAGGATTTAACTGGTTAGGTTTGTCACATTAATTCAGAGTTAGCCCAAATCTAAAGTTTGTACATTCTGACAGGTTCGTCTTCCTTCACTCCTTGAGATCTGGGTGGTAGTCATTTCCTCTCCTGGGGCCTTAATATGCTCTCTCTCAGCAGTTTCTGCTTGGACTGCCCTTGCTAAACAGGGGAAGACAGTCCTTTCTCTAGTGCCCATAAGTGACCTTTGCCCTTGTGGAACATACATGTCCTGACCCCAGACAGAGGAGTGTGCAAGTCCCAGTTGTATCTTATGGGAACATTTGGCTGCAGGCATTATATTCTGTATGTTGTAAATGGATCATTCTGCCAGCTGGAGAAGCCACCAGGCACATTCCTTCAGCCAAGGCTGTGACTGCTTCTTCGTGGGTCATAAGTGCTCCAAACTATCACATCTCAAAGTGGAACTCCAAGATTCCCATTGCTCTCTGGGAGGCTGAGATGAGGGCTTTGCCACTTTCCAAGATGCAGACCTTTTAGTTGGCAACATCATGTTCTAAATAGTATGCATGGGCCTGATGACTCCATATCATTGGATTTCAGTTCTGGTTTCACACTGGAGTCATGCAAAGAGCTTTAAAGAATACCACTGAAGCTTCTGATCTAATTGGTCTGGGGTGGGGGAATTCAGAGCAGGTGATCTCCATATATTACCAGGTTTGAAAACCACTGTTTGAAATCTTTGAACCAACTTTCAGTACAAGCTATGCTTGCCTCTTGTCGGTGGTGATGATTATAATGATGCCAGTGATGGTGTTGATCAGAGCTAACTGTACTGAAAGGCTAATTGTATTGAAACTTACTATGTGCCCGATTGTATTATGAGCACTTTTACATGCCTCACCTGAGGTTACCTTTGCATCAACACTGTGAAGCAGATGCTATTGTTGCTCTTATTTGGGCATATGAAAGTTGAGACACAGAGGAGTCAAATCAATCCCCTAAGCATCCCCCACACCCCGCAGCTAGTATGCAGCAGGCCCCAGGAAGATCTCATGCTGTATGGGTGTGGACATTGCCGGACTTGGAGAGTGGGAATATCAGAATGTGGGACACAGCCCGTGACAAAGGTCTAGAGCTCAATGGGGCCTCTCCCATGTCCAAGAGAGTAGTACTGTCAGATGGAAACACCTGCAGTGACTTATGTCCTTAAATGAGATGCCCTTAGGAGGAAACATTAAGGAGGGATTGAAGGCAAGGACAATAATGCAGAGGTGTTCTCCTGACACTGCACTGATAGGAGAACATGTAAATCCAGACAGTTCCCTTTAACTCCTTCTTGGCTCTCCTCTAAGGCTGCTTAGAGGCTGCTTCTGAGGGTATCAGGCTGAGCCTTGCAAACCAGTTGTCTTTGGGGGTCTCTATACATTTCAAGCTGTTTCACAAGCTACTGGACTGTCCAGAATGCCAAACATTTTTCTTACAGAAATGAGCTCTGTGTGGTTTTGATTAATGTCTTCTTCTCCTGCTGTCTTCCTGGACAGCTTTCGTTTCCTGATGCTTCCTGTATCTTTTTTTCCTTGGTCCAGATCCACCTCCTCTTGTCCACCTAGCACTCTTCTCTGAGCAGCCACATCTTCCTGCTCTGCCCCATGACTCTCCTAGTCCTCCTGGCTCTCATCATCCAATTCTTCCTCTGAGTCCATTCTCCCTGTAATGTTCATGTGAAATACAATGCTATTTGCCATTACTTCCCTCCAAACCTTAGCAGTACCAGAAGGAACAAAGATGCATTATAGTCAATTCTTCAACATCGTCATGCTGATTGTCATCTGGTATTTTATTCCATGGTGGTTTTTCATATATTACTTTATTCAGTCATTAATTTATTAGGAGTCTGAACTTGGGAGGGAAGAACATGTCTCCTGCTACTGCCTCAGGAACTGTGCCCTTGCCAGCTCAACACTAATTATTAGTAGTGTGAAGCCAAGTTTCTTTAAGTTGGGATCTTTAAATTCATGCTACAGAAATTGCTTGTTAAAGTTTAAAAAATGAGCAGTCTTTTATTGTAACCCACTCTTCATCTTGTGCCCTGTGGATTTTTCCAAGCCATTCTCTCCTTCTATCAATTTCATTTATCAAACTGTTCGGTGCTCATAAGGCAGATGATTGGGGAAAGCACAGACCAGATTAATGAAGTCAGCTGTTTGGCACTGATTCCTCTGCAAGGAGACTTCAGGCAGAAGTTCAGTTCTAGGCACACTTGGGTCTTGAGGTCAGATGGGGATCTCATTTATCTGTGCCCATTCCATTGCCCTCTGCCCTTCCTCCAGGGCTCTTTGACCTCACCCAGTTGCCTAATTTGTGTATGAAAAAGAGCAACGGTTGTACCAGCACCCTCAGTTTAGAGTTAAACCTGCCTGGCCTGGAGAGAGGACAAGTTCGGTGGGCCGCGGGGACCCAGCAGGAGAGTCGGGGGATCTCCCCTGGCTAAAGGTATTTCTCAGGAGGTCAGGAGCTAGGATCTTGGCGAGAGAGCAACGCAGGAAAGGGTGAAAGGAAACAGGCAGGAGAAAGGAGGCCTTCACAAAGGAAAGTTGCTGATTCTGTCAGTGATCAATCACGCTTGACAAAGATGCTTGTGACACGGCCTTTTTCGTCCCAGAACATCACCAGCCTGCCTTCCAAAGCCTATCAGAAGACGCTGATATTAATTTAAAAGAATGTCCCTGTTCGTGTTGGCAGCTTTTCCCAACATGGGTGGAGTTGATGGACTGATGGTTGTGATTCCCCCCCCCCAAATTTCCTTGATGTGGTCTCGGGCGGTAGGAACCACCTTCACAAGAGGCCACACATTTTCCTAGATGTGTCCCAAAAAATGTCAACCTCAACTGTAAAGCTGAAAAAGACATTTCACATACATAAAATATGTAATTAAAATGATGAATTATTGTAAGATAGAATATTAGCCTTGTGACATTTTAATCTGAACGCGAGAGAGGGAGAAAGAGAGCTCAATCTGAAGCGCTCAATTAAATTTAGAATTTCCCCCTTCCATTGTTGTGAATAAATAGAAAGGATTCTGTAGCAGTCGGTGGAATTATTAATTGCAACTAGTGTAGAAGGTGCATGCACCATATCACGAAATGGAATATCATTGTTAGTGACTATATTTCTTGGTAATTAAGGCCCAGACTAATGATGCAAGTTTTCTCCAGCATGATTTTCATCTGATTATGAGGCTGCTTCATTAAGAGCACTCAGCCTAACGAGCTGTAGCTGTAATAAAGTAATTTTCTGTCTTGTGCTCTGATTGATAAAGAGTTTCTATAGCTAAAAGGAATTGAAAATATAATTATAATTAGAAATGGTTGAATAAAGTTATTACAGGATTGCTGAAGGGTAGTGCAATTGACACCATAATGTTTTTTTGGAAGTGAGCATCTTAAAATTAGACTTTATAAAGCAACAAAACTCCTTTGCTAATAACTGGGCCGAATGTTGCTGCTTCCATAAAATGAACATTTAGATTAAAGGAAAATGAGACTTTCCCACATTGTTCTCGACAAGAAAAACATATGCAAGAAGAATGCTGTCGCCTGTTCTTCCCAGCATTCTTCTCTTGTGAAGTAAAGCTTATGAACATACTTTTTTACTCCATTTATAATAATTTTCCTTCTGCCATATGTTGGAAAAAGATCTTTTTGATTAAACTGATGTCTTTTTAAGCATACAGTATAATTTTGGAGTTTCCCCTTGCCAGTGTGCAAAGAGTTATGCTGTCTTTTTTATATATTTATGAAGCAGCAAGTTTCATACAATTTTTCAAATTGTGTAGAAGGGTTTTTTCCCTCCTGTCTTTGTCATGCATTGGTTGATATCAAAATATAACTGGGGTGGATACAAGATTCAACCCCCCTCCCATGGGAAATGCTAATCAACTTTTTATCCTGGAAACCTTATTTCTTTTTATGATGTTCACATTTATAAACCATGAAAACCCCGTTAGAGTGGTCCTTGGTGTGTATGTCATTGGATATGTCTGCAATATTGACATATAAATCTATGGCAGTGGTTTTATTTAGAATTAGCTGATATACTTTGTGCTCCATATTAGTTTCCCATATTTAATTTAGTCTCTTTTGTCCCATTTTAGCTCCCTGCACTGCATGAAAAACATGCACATACTTTAAAGCTATATGGTTATGTAAATCTATTTTATGCAAACTTACCTAGATAGTATTGGGTCTGGACTGAACTTGGGAGTGGATCTTCCTAGACCCACACTTTCGACTATTTCAGATCTACCATTTTACACTGATACTGACAGTTGGAAAGACTTAGAATTTTTGAGGATCATTTCTAACATATTATAAGGTAATAAAAACATGTTATTGGAATACCATTAGTAACACTAGAGAGGGAAAAAAGGAGCAGAATTTTATTGGTTGTTCATTGAAAATGTTAGCTGTGATTAGTTACATAATCCTACATTAACCTGTAAATTAAAATTCCTTGGTGCAATTTGATGGCTGATTTAATTTTGTCTTTCTTTGTTTGCCGCAGGCTAATTCCATTATGAATTCTTTATACAGCCTTTTCCCTCAATGATTAGCAGCTTCTACTCAAGTTCTGATTACTATTGTACACTTAGCACTACATAAAGCCGGGGATTAATATTCCCCTGAAGAATTGTTGCTATGGATCTGCTCTATTCCTTCTAAGAGATGTTTCTGCAGCTTCAATTGTCCATAAATTATGATCTCTAGTGAATTATCAGTGGGAGTGAGCTGAGCTTAACAAGCTGAAGAGTGCACTCTAGTTCGGAGAAAGAAAAGGCAAGGGAGAAAGAGAAAGAGATTCTCAATTATTAATTGTGAGGTTGGATCATTCAGAAGAAGTGATATTTTCCCCAGCTCTATCCTTGTAGACATGTGCAAATCAGAATGAGGTTGTGGGTTAAAACAGAAGCTTTAAAAATCTTTCAATATTTAGTGATTGTAACACACCAGAGGGCCTAAATTACCTGTAAACAGGGAAAGAAAATGCTGGCTGTGCCACTCAGTAACAAAGCAGAGCTATAGGGATTGTTTTATTTTTAGAAGTGGCAGTGTCTTAATTCATGGACTGTGGTTTCCCTTCTATCAGTTTAGGAATATGTATTTGGGTACTATTGTTTTAAAATGTCACTGGGAATAACAGAAGAGTTGAATGGAATAGACCTAAGGATTTTTCAAAATGAGCAAGGCTTTTCTCAAGAAGTTGGTTTTTCCAGGAAAAGTTGATGTACAGCTTGGGAAGGGTTCCTTAGTTTTATTTTGCTAGGACTCAAGATCAGGGATGGATAATATTGGGGGTTGTTTTTCCTTGGAATTGGCATAACAGGAGACTGTGTTCAGGGTTAATTTGGAGTGTTAGTCTAAATAATCCCAGGTACCCATTCCTTCCACTATAAAACAGTCTGCTGGATGGATTCTGGCTCTTCTGAAGGACACCGTGGTCCTGTGATATGTGGCAGAAGTGCTTACTGGCTCAGATGCTGAGAGCGAGTTTAACTGGAGAAACCCGTTGGAATCAGGCTGAGACCACCAGGCTTGATGAATTGCTGGCTTTTACCAACACATGTTACAGTCCAAGGAAATACACATCTGAATAATGCATCATGTAAGATGATTCTCTCTTCTTTCTTTCCTCTTAATTTCCTTCTTCCTTTTTACTTCCCTTCTCTACTTTATTCTTCAACCTTTCTTTTTTGGATTTTTCTTTTTCTTTTCTCATTCCTCCTGCAGCCACTTATCCCCAAAGGGGTAAAATATGCTGGCATTTTAAAGTTGAAGCAGAATGGTGAATTTTATTGCTACTTGGAAGGCAGCTAAGGGCAGAGTCCTGAGGGAAGTGAGATAAAATAATGGAGGTAGAGCAATGTATTTAACAGAACAGACACAGTGGAAAGAATCTTTTCCAGGAGTTATCACTTCCTGGTTTTCAAATTGCAAAGCAACAAATTATATACCAAGTCCAGGTAATTCTGTTATTGAGGAAGTGGTTCCTGCCTGTGAATCGTTCTTAAGTTGAAGTCTCAAATTGGATGGAGCAGTTCCTGGAAGTGGAGGTAGTGTCTGTGTATCAGAACCTAGTCTCTGTAACGTGTTTTTGGGCAGTCAGTCTGAGGCCATATGCACACATGCATGTACATACATGCAAAAGTCCAGCAACTCTCCTTTGGGGTTCATTGCAGGACATGAGCTTAGGGAGGTGACAGTATTGGAGTATTATTTATTCTCCAAACTTCAACACTTCTGAAAATGAAAAGGCTATTATTAATAATGGAGCCATTATTCATGACAGATGTAAGGGAGATGGTCCTGGCACCGAGGATGTGTGGTCACCTTAGTCTTGGGTGAAGACTGCAGTCAAGTCCCAAAGGTAAAGTCTCCTCCCTGAGCCCCTATTCGCAGGCAAGCGATGCACTGGCTACAGGGGGATTTTATGTCACATGACTCTGGGGGCCCTGGTTTATAGGATGCTTACCTACAGTTGGGCTTCCCTTGTGGCTCAGCTGGTAAAGAATCTGCCTGCAGCGTGGGAGACCTGAGTTCGATCCCTGGGTTGGGAAGATCCCCTGGAGAAGGGAAAGGCTAGCCACTCCAACATTCTGGCCTGGAGAATTCCATGGACTGTATAGTCCATGGGGTTGCAAAGAGTCAGACACGACTGAGCCAGTTTCACTACCTATAGTCAGGCATAGGTTCCCCCAAGGCATGTGGGGAATATGAGTAGAATGAGAGAATATTAGAGGTGAAAATAAGTGGTTTAGCTTCTTTTCCTACATAAAGAAAGGAAGGCAAGGGTATTGAAATGACTTTTACCACATCATCATCTGAATTCTAGCAACTTACATATCCTATGTGTCAGGTCTTGTTCTAACCTTAACCATTCTGAACAATAGCTCATTTGAGCCTCATGACAGTTCTGTTAGGTATGTGTCATCATCATCACTATTTACAGATGAGAAGACAGAGGCATGAAGAGGTTAAAAAATTGACCTTTATGAATCATGTAAATGACAGATGGCAGAGCCAGAGTTAGAAATCCAGACATTCAGCTTGAGGGTCTGGGTGCTCCTCAGCCATTGTGCTCTGTACCTCTGGAGTGCAGCAGCATTGAACCTGAGTTTGTTTGCTCTTGGGTATAGTGGACTCTCCCCACCACTGTCTCTCTCTTTCTTTCCTTCTCCATCACTTACCTGTCTGTCTGCAGTTGAGGCTCCTCTCCACTGAGGCTGCTCCTCTGTGATTGCTGTCCCAGCCTCATTCCGATCCTCAGTCTGACATTTTCATGCCCACTGCCTCCTGGTTTTTACTGCCGCCTTTCTTGCCAAATACAAATAATGACTGCTCTTTTGCTGTTGCTTGTTTCTGGTGCAGTGGGACAATGAGGGGAGCACAGAGCATATCTGCCACTGTGAGGGAATGAATGAAAACCTCCAGGAAAAGGACCTCACATTGCCTCTCTTGCTTTTTTATTTCCTCTCCATTCTAGCCCAGCTCACATTGTGTGAGATGCTAGAGTAATTTGACTTATAGCCTTTGCTGAGAAAGAAAAAGAATTTCTTCCTGCTTGTGGGATTCCCCCTGGTTTGCACACCCAGGGAATATAATGAAATTAGAGATTTGGTTTTGACAGATATACACTATAGTATATAAAATAGGTAAACAGTAAGGTCCTACTGTATATATAGAACAGGAAACTACATTCAATATCTAATAATAACATATAATAGAAAAGAATATGAAAAAGAATATATATATGTACTGTATATATATGTGTGTATGCACAAATATATATATAGTGAAAGAAAGTGTTAGTTAGTTAGTCCCTCAGTCATGTCTGACTGTTTGCAACCCCATGGACTGTAGCCTGCCAGGCTCCTCTGTCCATGGCATTCTTTAAGCAAGAATACTAGGGTGGGTTGTCATTTCCTTCTCTGATATATATCTAGAGAGAATATATATATATACACACATATATATGTATATGTACATATGTATGTATATATATACATATATGTATGGACTTCCCTGGTGGCTCAGATGATAAAGTGTCTGTCTACAGTGTGGGAGACCCAGGTTCAATCCCTGGGTCGGGAAGATCTCCTGGAGAAGGAAATGGAAACCCACTCCAGTATTCTTGCCTGGAAAATCCCATGGATGGAGGAGCCTGGTAGGCTACAGTCCATGGGGTCACAAAGAATCAGACACGACTGAGTGACTTCACTTTAGCTCTTTCGCTTTATATATATGTGTGTGTGTCTATGTATATACACATAGACACACACACATATGTGTGTGTTTATGTATAACTGAATCACTTTGTACGTGAAACACTGTGAATCAACCATACTTCAATTACAAAAAGAGCTCTTGGTTAATTACAACTTTTCTTCTTTTTATGTCAGTTCATCTTATCATGCTTATGGTGATAAGAACTTTTGTCCATTTATATTAAAAATACTATGAAATATAAGGTACAAAAAGTAAAAAATGGACCCTGCCTTCTAGGATCTTACACCAAGACACATTTTAAAATGCATTTTGATGTCATTGGAAATTTGGAATGAATTCCATATAAATAAGATTCTAACACATTGCAACTATGTAACATTTTATCATTTATAAAATAGTATTATAATCCTAGGCAAGACAATGAAAGCCTCTTTAACTACCTATGCAATTTAAACAATGCAGTTGAAAATTTTAAACACCCTTTTTCAACCAGAACCCCCACCCTTGGGATCCTGAGTGTCTCCCTTGCCCGCTTGGCTCTGACATGGGGTTACAGGGTGTCAGGAATGACCCTGAGTTGTGAGAAGTACTAGTGGTCCTCACTTGTGTACACCCCTCACTTTTGCATGGTCTTTGATACTCCACACTATCTTTTATGGAAAGATTTAAGCTTTATTACGGTAGCTGATAGGATATTTCAAAGTTTTGATGTTGCCTGCCAGCTTCTAAAGGTTTGTGCAGTGATTCAGTCTTTAGTTGTGCAATATATTTTTATATGAAGTTATTTAAATCTTTTATCTAATTTTCCCTGATGATTGAAAAAAAAATCCAAAACAAGAGAATGATAATGTTGATATGGTGATTAAAAGTATAGGTTCCATCAAATGAATGTACATGAAAAAGGTTGAATCATGTTAGGTATGTTGTATGTGTTTTGGGATATGTTCTAGCCTTGAGGTGTGTATGTGTTTTAGCATCTGGGTTATGTATGTGTTCTAGCATTGGGGTATGTATGTGTTCTAGCTTTGGCATATATATGTGTTCTTCTGTTGGGGTATGTGTGTGTTCTAGCATTGGGATATGTATGTGTTCTAGTGTTGGGGTATATATGTGTTTTGGGGGTATGTTCTAGCGTTTTTCAGCCTATTAAGTCAGGCAAATGAGTAAGAAAAGAGAAAATGATAGGATGCACAATATGAGAGAAATAGATTATTAAATACTATGTATAAAAACAATTCTGTAAGATTATTTTCTTTTTTATTCACATATAGTTGATGTACAATATTATGTAAGTTATGTGCATGCATGCTGCACGCTAAGTCACTTCAGTCTTGTTTGACTCTTTGTGACCCTATGGACTATAGCCTGCCAGGTTTCTTTGTCTATGAGATTCTCCAGGCAAGAATACTGGAGTGGGTTGCCATTTCCTCCTCCAGGGTATCTTCCCGATCCAGGGATTGAACCTGTGTCTCAACTGAACCTTGAACCTTGATTGAACCTTACATTTCCTGCATTGGCAGGCAGGTTCTTTACCACTAGCGCCACCTGTAAGTTACAAATATACAATATGTGTGTGCTGTGTCCAGCTGTTTGTGACCCCACAGACTGTAGCCTGTCAAGCTCCTCTGTCTATGGGATTTCCCGGGCAAGAATATTGGAGTAGCTTGCCATTTCTTCCTCTAGGGAATCTTCCTGACCCAGGGATTGAACCCACGTTTCCTGTGGCTCCTGCATTGCAGGCAGATTCTCTTTTTGTTGTTGTTTTCCAAGGTTTATTGAAAATATATCTCATTGTGTTTTTTTAAAATTAATTAATTTATTTTAATTGGAGGCTAATTACTTTACAGTATTATGGTGGTTTTTGCCCTACATCGACATAAATCAGCCATGGGTGTACATGTGTCCCACCATCCTGAATCCCCCTCCCACCTCCCTCCCTACTCCATCCCTCTGGGTTGTCCCAGAGCACCAGCTTTGAGTGCCCTGCTTCATGCATGGAACTTGCGCTGGTCATCTATTTTACATATAGTGATATACATGTCTCAATGCTATTCTCTCATATCGTCCCACCCTCACCTTCTCCCACATAGTCCAAAAGTCTGTTCTTTACATCTGTGTCTCTTTTGCTGTCTTGCATATAGGACTGTTGTTACCATTTTTCTAAATTCCATATATATGCATTAATATACTATATTGGTGTTTCTCTTTCTGGCTTACTTCACTCTGTATAGTAGGCTCTAGTTTCATCCACCTCATTAGAACTGACTCAAACATGTTCTTTTTTATAGCTGAGTAGTATCCCATTGTGTATATGTACCACTATTTCCTTATCCATTCATTTGCCTGGATCTCGGTTGCTTCCATGTCCTAGCTGCTGTAAACAGTGCTGCGATGAACATTGGGGTACATGTGTCTCTCTCCATTCTGGTTTCTTTGGTGCGTAGGTATGCTCAGCAGTGGGATTGCTGGGTCATATGGCAGTTCTATCTCCAGTTTCTTAAGGAATCTCCACACTGTTCTCCATAGTGGCTGTACTCATTTGCATTCGCACCAACAGTGTAAGAGGGTTCCCTTTTCTCCACACCCTCTCCAGCATTTTTTGTTTGTAGACTTTTTGATGGGAGCCATTCTGACCGGCGTGAGATGGTACCTCATTGTGGTTTTGATTTGCATTTCTCTGATAATGAGTGATGTTGAGCATCTTTTCATGTGTTTGTTAGCCATCTGTATGTCTTCTTTGGAGAAAAGTCTGTTTAGTTCTTTCGCCCATTTTTTGATTGGGTCGTTTTTTACCACCGAGCTACCAGAGAAGCCCTGTGTTCCATTTATAGTTATAAAATACTAGCTATATTCCCTATATTGTGCAATATATCCTTGTGGCTTATTTTATATCTAACAGTTTGTCCCTCTTAATCTCCTACCCTTATCTTGCTCCTTTCTCTCCTTCCCTCTCCCCACTGGTAACCACTAGTTTGTTCTCTTTATTGGTGAGTCTGCTTCTTTTTAGTTAGATTCACTAGTTTGTTGTATGTTTTAGATTCCACATATAAGTGATATCATACAGTATTTGTCT
This sequence comes from Okapia johnstoni, assembly GCA_024291935.2. Lineage (NCBI taxonomy): Eukaryota > Metazoa > Chordata > Mammalia > Artiodactyla > Giraffidae > Okapia > Okapia johnstoni. The sequence continues at coordinate 75,259,901 of CM044306.1, read as the reverse complement.
TTGTCTGTCATGTAAGATTATTTTTAGCTCTTTTAGAACAGAACCTCTATGTAAGTTTATGGTTTAGCTCACATATCTTTGACTTTCAGTCATATTTCAGTGTTAGTATAGATGGAAGTGGAGAAGGCAATGACAACCCACTCCAGTACTCTTGCCTGGAAAATCCCATGGGCGGAGGAGCCTGGTAGGCTGCAGTCCAGGGGGTCGCTGGGAGTCGGACACGACTGAGCGACTTTACTTTCACGCATTGGGGCAGGAAATGGCAACCCACTCTAGTGTTCTTGCCTGGAGAATCTCAGGTGGGGGAGCCTTGTGGGCTGCTGTCTGTGGGGCCACACAGAGTCGGACACGACTGAAGCGACTTAGCAGCAGCAGCAGCATAGATGGAAGTAGGAGACGCAGAGACTGCATGGAGTGGAAGGGACTTAATGCTTTTATTGAAAGGGGTGGATGGTGGCAGTGATGGCTGGAGACTTGGCTCCAGAGAACCAGCTGAGCAAGATGAGGGGAGAAGAAGGAGCATAAGTCAGCAGCAGTGATGTAGAGTGGACAGTCCTAGAAGGCGTGAGAGCTAGACAGGAAGGGGGAGGTGAGCCTCCCACTGAGGGGGACGCATCTATGAGCAGGAACCATCAGGAAGTCATACAGAAAGCTATAAATCCCAAGAGCAGGGGGAGGACAGAGCACTCTGCTTGCTCAGGAAGAGATGAACTCATATTTGGTGGTGAATCAGGGAAGGGTTCAGGATGTGTATGACATTTGAGCTGAGCCTAGAAGAATGCAATAGATTTTCTTTCCAGCTAGAATTTTGGGGAAACGATATGATGAGAGCCTGGGCTTCTTAGTGAGAAGATCCAGAAGACAAAAGTTGACATCATCAGAGCAGGGTCTCCTGGGGTTCAGTAGACAGTGATGAACAGAATGAGGATAGTTTGGTATAAATAGGAGGTGTAGACTTGAATATACTGTTCAGTAGGTGTGTTGGGAGAGAGGCTGGAGATGGAAATTGCAGAGCCAGGGCTCTATTGCCATCTTACATGGAGATATTAGGGGTGTGAAAAGGGGTGGACTAAGAGAGGTTATCATGGGAAATGAAGATCCAATGAAAGGACGGTGGATAAATTGGCTTGGTTCAGACTGGTCCCAGGTGGAGCTTTCCCTCCTCATTGCCTCCAAGCCATTACAAATATGACAGTGCTTCATCTTCTCCACTGTTGTCCTCATGTCTGCTGAGGTCATTACCTAAGGGTGCATGGTTTCTTTAAGAACTGGAATTGAGCTTGTTCAATATTTCAGGAGCAATTCAAATGGATTGTTTTGAATCCGGAAACATTTATTTATAATGAGAAATGTGAAGGTTAGCCTTTACTCCTCTCAAACAGAGGGGATAGGTTTTGAGTTTTGTTGAAAACTGACTAAATTTTCTCCTTTTTCACTTAATGTTACACTAGTTAGTTAGAAGGTGATTGTTGGCACAGTGGGTTCAAATATAACTGTCTTTCATTATTATTTCTACTATTGCTTTCCAGGTTCCCTGACTAAAATTGATTTGCTCTCTAAGCTGGACTTATTTAATTATGAACTTTTAAAATGGCTGATGGGACATTATGAAGACTTTTAATGGGCCTTGGCACTATGAATTGGATTATTCTGTACATGAATATGAAATAGTTGACATCAGCAGGTGGTGAGCAGGCTTCTGACTGTTATGTGTTCTAGTTTCCAGAGGGCTGTTTCGGTGAGACTGACATCTTTAGGCACTGCTTGAGGCCAGCTTCTGTCAAATACTGTGAGAAAGAGTTCACCTGTTATTCGAATTGAGCGACATCAGAGTTAGGCCTCCTTCATTCTTAGTGCATTTTTCCTTATGCAACAGACTTATAAACAGAGTGGGTTCTACCTAGTTTTTTTCACCCTTTCTCCTTCTAGGGAGAAATTTCTTTGATTTTTATAGCTTTTGAACTTAGAACTTCCCGAGACACTAAAATTCATTTATTTTAGGATTTATTCAGATGAACTTTTCATCATGTTTCCTTGTTACATCAAATGTCCTGTATACAATAACCAGAGGGATTGTTCTTATCTTTAAGTAGTTGTCCACTTTTTTTTGTTTTGTTTATCTCCCAGGTTAGCTGGGAGGTAGATGTTCCACTGAGAAGAGTCATTTGCCTCTGTCTTCATCAGCTAGGTGGAATGGGGTGCAAAGAGCCTTTCATCTATTCAAGAAATACTCATTGAGTGTCCACTTTAGATCAGGTACTGTTCTGAGGCCTGGACTCATAGTGGGCAACAGGATAGAAGTCCCCATCCATGGGTACTGTTGTGAGAGACAGATGATAATAAACTACCGACTAACTATATACATGATAATGTCAGGGAGTAGTAAGCAGTATAAAGGAAAGCAGGGAAAGAGGGGATGGAGGGGGAGGAAAGGGATCATTTTCACAGTGTGGGCAGGGAAGACCTCTCTGTGGAGAGGACACTTACAGTGAGGAAGTCTGGCATTGGATGCTTTGCATTTGCTTTTTAATGCACAGAGTGCTTTAACAGTCATTCAGTTCTCACACCACAGTCCTGGGAAGAAGTTACTATCCTCACTTACAGATGAAGAAACTGCATGGAGGTGATTAAATGACTAGAATGTATCCACAGAGCTTGGTCTGAACTCAGACTGCCTTAGTCCAAGTGGAGTCTTTCACTCCCACAGCACACATCAGACCTTCCAGTAAATAGGCATGAACACACCCAAGAGAGATGCTGCCCAGGATGTAAATTCAACCAGCAAAGCTGCTAAATGCTGAGGGGGATGCCGGAGAGGATGGGTCATCAGAGCTGTCCACCTGGGGAAAAGGAGAATGCAGTTGGACGTTCTGGTCCATGGCCACCCTGGCCCTGTCAACTCAGAATAAGAACTAAGGTCAGACCTGACACTAGCATTGTCCCCAGTAACCTTTATCTGAAGGCATTTTAAAATATATGAAAGCCATCCTCATTTAAAATATCTACCAGTCCACCCCTCTTTTCCAAATCATGCCTCAGATGTTTAAGAAAAGCTGTGAAATAACTGACAGTAGGCAAAAGGCACACCGTGCTTTTTTGTTCTTTCCTCTTCATTTCAGAGAACTCAAACTTTCTGCAGCTCCCTCCGGTAACAAAACATCTGAACATGTTCAAAACGCCGTTGTTGTCTTTTCACTTTACCTTTGAGCAATGCAAAGAAAATACTGTGAACTGGCAGATACCACTTTGCTAACGCTCTCTCAGACATCCTAGCTGTGTTTCTGCTAGGAAGCCTCCTTCCTCTCTGCAAGGATGTTTTCTTTGTATTGGGGGTATGTTTCCAGGAAGCACAGGGTTTGACTTCCTTTTTAGATGTCATCCTGGTCCTAGCAATTGCATCTTTAAATAAGCACTGTTTAGCAACTGCGTCACCAAGGCTAGTTTCTGGCTTCACAGAAGGGATTTCACTTAAGGCAAAGGGGCTGGAGCCCTGAGCTTTGTTTCTGGTTTTGTAGAGGATTGAAGCTGCATAGGCAAATATGTGGCCCATGTGTCATCACTGCCCCACCCTTAACCCATGGCAGACATCAATAATTGAACCTGTTGTTGTTGTTGTTACATCTGGATATGGCCTCGGGACTCTTCTGAATTCATGGCACCCATTGCCGACTGCTAGAGTTGACCCATGGATACAACTTGCTTGTCACCTCCAATGATAAGAATAATTTTCTGCTGACAGCTGCCTTTACTGTGCCCACTGTAAATTTTACTCTTAGTATTAGTGTGGCAAATAAAACAGAAATGAAACAGAACAGCTATGATGTTTATCGTAAGAAGAGGGTTATTGGAGTCTCTGGAAGGGAGTGTAAACATGTACACTTAAAAAAAAAGTTCCCTGGGTTTTGCTCACATTTCTACCTCTGGTTTGAGAGATATTAGAGCACACATTTCCAGTTTCTGGTCTGGTGTTCACCTGCCCTCATGATGGGGTGGACACCTTGTGGGAAGGAGAGATCTAGAAAGAATCTTTGGTTGGTGAAAAGCTCTAAGAGGGCTAACCTGGCTTGGTGTGACCACCCATCTTCATTCCAGAGAACCTGAGCAGCAGCTGAGATTCCTGAAAACAGTGGGTGTGAGTCTCCCTCTGTCCAAGCAAAGGGCTTTCTAGCTGTCTTTGCCCTTCCAGGGACTCATTTCAGTACGAGAAAAAAGATGATTCCCCTTGGTGGAAGGACCTGTTGGCACGGAGCTGGCCAACTGGGCACACATGGTCTGGGCAGGAGGCAGATTCTTTCACAAAGATCCCATTTGTAGCTTCCAAGAAGGAATTTCTCAGAATGTTCAAGAGCAAGTTGTAAAAATATTTTTTTGGAGGCACCCATTAGTCCCGACAATAAATGCTTACCTTTGGAAGTATTAAGTTGGCAATTATAAGTCAGACTCCAAGTGGGAACAGGGCAGCTAGTGCTTGAGAAACAGAGTTGCCTCCCATCCAGCTGACTTGTACTTTGAACTTTCCTAGGGTTTATTTCCTGTGGTCCCAAGGACCTTTGGGAGCTGAGCAAATAGCAGCTCATTAGTTACGACTGTGTTTAGTCTGTGCCAGAGGACTCCCAAATATTTTAGAGGTGGCCTGTACATCTGTTTGGCCAGGTTATCTCAGAGGGCCTTTCATCTCTAATGCTTAGTCGTGCTTACTATTGTTGGTCCTATGGGGCAAGGTGAGTAGAGAACATTATGACTCTTGGTCTGTACAAGAGACGCAATGCCCTGGGAGTCTGCCCAGCATGTGTTATTATAGCATTCGTGCCAGTCTGCTGTTCCCTGGTATAATTCATTCACTTATTTATTCAGTTATTCAGTGGCAATTAATGATTGCCTAGTATATGCTGAGCCCTAGGCTTTGTGATAGGAAATAAAAATAAGTAAAATATTGTCCTTCCCTTAGAGTACATCATGAGAAACGCTGGGCTAGAAGAAACACAAGCTGGAATCAAGATTGCTGGGAGAAATATCAATAACCTCAGATATGCGGATGATACCACCCTTATGGCAGAAAGTGAAGAAGAACTAAAGAGCCTCTTGATGAAGGTGAAAGAGGAGAGTGAAAAAGTTGGCTTAAAGCTCAACGTTCAGAAAACTAAGATCATGGCATCTGGTCCCATCACTTCATGGGAAATAGATGGGGAAACAGTGGAAACAGTGTCAGACTTTATTTTTTTGGGCTCCAAAATCACTGCTGATGGTGATTGCAGCCATGAAATTAAAAGACGCTTACTCCTTGGAAGGAAGGTTATGGCCAACCTAGATAGCATATTTAAAAGCAGAGACATTACTTTGCCAACAAAAGTCCGTCTAGTCAAGGCTATGGTTTTTCCAGTGGTCATGTATGGACGTGAGAGTTGGATGGTGAATAAAGCTGAGCACCGAAGAATTGATGCTTTTAAACTGTGGTGTTGGAGAAGACTCTTGAGAGTCCCTTGGACTGCAAGGAGATCCAATCAATCCATCCTAAAGGAGATCAAATCTGGGTGTTCACTGGAAGGACTGATGTTGAAGCTGAAACTGCAATACTTTGGCCACCTCATGCGAAGGGTTGACTCATTGGAAAAGACCCTAATGCTGGGTAGGACTGGGGGCGGGAGGAGAAGGGGATGACGGAGGATGAGATGGTTGGATGTAATCACCGACTCAATCGACATGGGTTTGGGTAGACTCCGGGAGTTGGTGATGGACAGAGAGGCCTGGCGCACTGCAATTCATGGGGTCGCAAAGAGTCGGACATGACTGAGCGACTGAACTGAACTGAACTAAACATATGACCCAAAGTCTAGTGGGGAAGATAGACCCACACATATGTACTTTACTCCATTGCTCTTTATTTTTATTTATGTATTAAAATTTTTTCTTCCAATTTTATTGAGATATAATCCTCATATGGTAATGTGAGTTTAAGGTGTGCAGCGTAATGATTTAATTTACATACATCATAAAATGATCATCACAGTGAGTTTAGTGAACACCCATTATCTCATATAGGTACAAAATAATCGAAATAGGAACACAATTTTTTCTTGTGATGATCATATCATAGATGTTTTGAAGCCGTGAGGCAAGACACCATAGACGTAAGTGCCCCAGGCTTTCTGAGGCTTGACCAAAGTTCTCTAATCCTGATAAGGGAGTAGAGAGAGGAGTTGGGAGGAAGCTTCCTTGAGAGTATGACAAGCAACCTGTGTCTTAATAGGTACGTAAGAGGATGCCATTTGCTTTTATTCCTATTACCTCCCTTCCTGGGTGGGGACCAAGATATTTCAAAGTTAGACAAACAGCAGCAGCCATTGGAGATGGCTTATCTCAAGGCAGAACGAGGAGCAGAGATTCTCTTGTGCATAAAAATGCACAGGCAGGGTGCTGAGAGGTGGTCAGTCATGGCGAGGTGGAGAGCTCATGGCTTGTTCTTCTCTTGGGCAAGGATGGGTTGCCTCCTTTCTTTCTTCTGCTATACAATAATTAATTGTCTCCTTTGAAAGCTATATATAAAACCTGTCATTCTGTGAGCAGCACCTCCTAACCTCTCAGCTTTTCATTTTCATCTAGACCTTTGATTGATTTGTTCCTGTACCTAACTCTTACACTTTCTACCCTCTCACCTTATCTTAACTACTTCCTTTCCCAGCACAGCATGGTCCAACACTAAAAGCACTCTGTTGTAAAGACCTCTGGTCTCTTTTTCACTCCATGACACTCATCTGGTAAAACCCCAGCCATTCTTAACACCATCTATCTGTCTCCTCCATACCTGCATATGCAAGCAGGACATGCAGGTATGGAGAATAACGCATGGCCATGCCTTAGATTCATGAAGACACATCACAAGCAGATACACAACACTGCCTGCTCCCTGCCACACTTCCATAGCAGCCTGAGTTCCAGATGTTAGTTTGGCACCTGGCAGGCCAGGAGATAGTCAGGAGGTCTGTTTGAGTGAATTTGCCTTCTTTAGACAAAAGTGTTGGTTGGGAAAGGCCAGAAGCAGGGATCTTGGAGAAAGGAGAGCAGTAGGAAAAGATGAAAGGAAATAGGCAGAAGAAAGAAGGCTTTCACAAAGGAAAGCTACTGATGGTGTCTGTGATCAATCACACTGACAAAGAGGCCCATGACACTGGCCTTGTTCCTCCCAGAGCATCGCCGTTCTACCAGCTGAGCCCCATCGGGACACACCAGTGTGATTTATAGGAAGCTCTCCTGCCCTCTTCGGCAGTTTACTCCCCTGTGTGTGGAGTTCTTTGTCGGTTCCCTTTCTCTTTGTGTGCAAGCAATGGCTGCATCTTAATGCAAAGAAACCTTTGGAAAATAAGCACTTTTTCATCTTTCACTCAAAAGTAAAAGAGTATCCCAATAAATTTAGCCTTGCCTGAGATTTGAGAGGTATACAGACATTCAACGACCAGCCTCATGTGGTTAAATCTCAGTTCTCAAGGAGATCATGTGAGTGTCTTTCACTGAGATCTTTCTTAAAACAGCTCAGTTTCCATTGCTTTTATTATGGTTTTTTTTTTGTTTGTTTGTTTTACTTTATTCGACTGAAAGCTTATTATCAATATAATACATGTTTCCTTTATTTTCGGAGTCTTATTCTTTTTTAAAAAATTAATTAATTTATTTTAATTGGAGGGTAATTACAATATTGTGATGGTTTTTGCCATACATCAACATGAATTGGCCAAATGTATCATTTGATCAGTACTTGCTGACTGATTAGTTGCCTGGCCTTTCACTGTTACCAGCAGGGGCAGCCAGGACTGTGGTCTTTGGGCTAGTTCCATAGGATGTTAATTAGGGAAAAGCTAAAAATGTGGTCAAAAAGGTTGGCAACACTTTGGATAAAACAATATTAATCAGGTATTTTTTTCTTTTACTGATGACTTTCTGAGCAGTTTTTCTATGCTAAGAAACATTGAGAATTTCCAAGTGAGAGATTAAGTGTATAGACTATGTTTACCTCTATTTAAACATAGGGTCTTTTTTGTTGCTGTTGTTAGAGAATCTTCTGGGACTGATATTCTATAGAGCACACTTTGGAATGTATAGCATTAAAATTTCTAATCAAGAATAGTGAGGCAGAAAAGGAATAAAACTCAAAATAGTAAACTTCATACTCAAAAAGCCAAAATGCCAAATTCTTTGTTAGTTCTACTTTGGTAATTGTTACATCATTTCTATGCTCCATCTGTGTGCTGTCCTTGCTATCAGGTTAATATTCCTAAAATATAACTTTGTTGGATTTTTCTTCTATTCAAAGGACTTTGTGTTATCCAAAGGTGAGGCAGATGGTATTTTCCAAAGATTAATCTCCTATCTATCTATCTACCTACCTACTTACCTATGTGTCTATCCTCTTCTTACAAGTGACTGGTAACTCCTTTCATATGTTCTTATAATATGGCAACACTCCTGTAACCAAGTGGTGAGGTCTCTCCTTGAAAATAGGAAGGGGCTTGTTACTCCTTCAGTCAGGAGTATGCAAAAGTGATACGATTGTCTTCCAGTGTTAGGTCATGAAAAGGATACGATTTTCTCCTCTCTTTCAGCACTTTCCCTTGAAACTCAGCCCCTGGGCTCTGAAAAAGTCTGAGCCAGCCCATGTGGAAAGGCCCTTGTGAAGAGGAACTGAGACCCTCCAGTCACCTCTTAGCATCAACTTCCAGACTGTAAGTGAATGAGACTTTAGTTAGTGGGTTCCATATTTCAGCTTTTTAAAAATGTAATTTTATTTATTTATTTTTGGCTGTGCTGGGTCTTTGTTGCTGTGCAAGGGCTTTCTCTAGTTGTGGCGAGTAGGGGCTACTCTCTAGTTGCAGGGTGTGGGCTTGTTATTGAAGTGGCTTCTCTTGTTGCTGAGCACGGGCTCTAGATAGGGCACAGTCTCAATAGCTGTGGCACACAGGCTTAGTTGCTCCTTGGCATGTGGGATGTTCTGGGTCAGGATGGAACCCATGTCTTCTTCACTGGAGACAAGAAGGGTTTACTCCAGTTTAACAGGGACTGGTCAAGACCAACCCTCTTCCAAAAACACATGAGAAGACTCTACACATGCACATCACCACTCAATTGTCAACACCGAAATCAGATTGATTATATTCTTTGCATCCAAAGATGGAGAAGCTCTATACAGTCAGCAAAAACAAGACCAGGAGCAGACTATGGCTCAGATCATGAACTCCTTATGCCAAATTCAGACTTAAATTGAAGAAAGTAGGGAAAACCACTAGATCATTCAGGTATGACCTAAATCAAATCCCTTATGATTATACAGTGGAAGTGAGAAATAGATTTAAGGGACTAGATCTGATAGACAGAGTGCCTGATGAACTATGGACAGAGGTTCGTGACATTGTACAGGAGACAGGGATCAAGACCATCCCCATGGAAAAGAAATGCAAAAAAGCAAAATGGCTGTCTGAGGAGGCCTTACAAATAGCTGTGAAAAGAAGAGAAGTGAAAAACAACGGAGAAAAGGAAAGATATTCCCATTTGAATGCAGAGTTCAAAAGAATAGCAAGGAGAGATAAGAAAGCCTTCCTGAGCGATCAGTGCAAAGAAATAGAGGAAAACAACAGAATGGGAAAGACTAGAGATCTCTTCAAGAAAATTAGAGATACCAAGGGAATATTTCATGCAACGATGGGCTTGATAAAGGACAGAAATGGTATGGACCTAACAGAAGCAGAAGATGTTAAGAAGAGGTTGCAAGAATACACAGAAGAACTGTACAAAAAAGATCTTCATGACCCAGATAATCACGATGGTGTGATCACTCACCTAGAGCCAGACATCCTGGAATGTGAAGTCAAGTGGGCCTTAGGAAGCATCACTACGAACAAAGCTAGTGGAGGTGATGGAATTCCAGTTGAGCTTTTCAAATCCTGAAAGATGATGCTGTGAAAGTGCTGCACTCGATACGCCAGCAAATTTGGAAAACTCAGCAGTGGCCACAGGACTGGAAAAGGTCAGTTTTCATTTCAATCCCAAAGAAAGGCAATGCCAAAGAACACTCAAATGACCACACAATTGCACTCATCTCCACATGCTAGTAAAGTAATGCTCAAAATTCTCCAAGCCAGGCTTCAGCAATACGTGAACCGTGAACTTCCAGATGTTCAAGCTGGTTTTAGAAAAGGCAGAGGAACCAGAGATCAAATTGCCAACATCTGCTGGATCATCGAAAAAGCAAGAGAGTTCCATAAAAACATCTATTTCTGCTTTACTGACTATGCCAAAGCCTTTGACTGTGTGGATCACAATAACTGTGGAAACATCTGAAAGAGATGGGAATACCAGACCATCTGACCTGCCTCTTGATAAACCTGCATGCAGGTCAGGAAGCAACAGTTAGAACTGGACATGGAACAACAGACTGGTTCCAGATAGGAAAAGGTGTACGTCAAGGCTGTATATTGTCACCCTGCTTATTTAACTTCTATGTAGAGTACATCATGCGAAATGCTGGGCTGGAAGAAACACAAGCTGGAATCAAGATGACTGGGAGAAATATCAATAACCTCAGATGTGACACCACCCTTATGGCAGAAAGTGAAGAAGAACTAAAGAGCCTCTTGATGAAAGTGAAAGAGGAGAGTGAAAAAGTTGGCTTAAAGCTCAATGTTCAGAAAACTAAGATCGTGGCATCTGGTCCCATCACTTCGTGGCAGATAGATGGAGAAACAGTGGAAATAGTGCCAGACTTTATTTTTATGGGCTCCAGAATCACTGAAGATGGTGATTTGCAGCCATGAAATTAAAAGATGCTTACTCCTTGGAAGGAAGGTTATGACCAACCTAGACAGCATATTTAAAAGCAGAGACATTACTTTGCCAACAAACGTCCGTCTAGTCAAGGCTATGGTTTTTCCAGTGGTCATGTGTGGATGTGAGAGTTGGACGGTGAATAAAGCTGAGCACCGAAGAATTGATGCTTTTGAACTGTGGTGTTGGGAAGACTCTTGAGAGTCCCTTGGGCTGCAAGGAGATCCAACCAGTCCATCCTAAAAGAGATCAGTCCTGGGTGTTCATTGGAAAGACTGATGTTGAAGCTGAAACTCCAATCCTTTGGCCACCTCATGCAAAGAGTTGACTCATTGGAAAAGACCCTGATGCTGGGAAGGATTGGGGGCAGGAGGAGAAGGGGACGACAGAGGATGAGATGGCTGGATGGCATCACTGACTCAATGGACATGGGTTTGGGTAGACTCTGGGAGTTGGTGATGGACAGGGAGGCCTGGCGCGCTGCAATTCATGGGGTTGCAAAGAGTGGGACATGACTGAGCGACTGAATTGAACTGAATAAATATGTGAAAAGTAAATCAGGAAATAAGTGAATGACATCATTTTCCTAGACAGACATACCTTTCCTACACGGTCCCACATATTCAAGTTCTGTTCTACTTAAAAAGTGAAAGTGAAAGTGAAGGTTACTCAGTTGTGTCCAACTCTTTGCAACCCCATGGACAGTCCATGGAATTCTCCATACTGGAGTGGGTAGCCTTTCCCTTCTCCAGGGTACCTTCCCAACCCAGGAATTGAACCCTGGGTCTCCCACGTTGCATGTAGATTTTTTACCAGCTGAGCCACAAAACTAAGTTCAAATGCTGCTGCTGCTGCTGCTTAGTCGCTTCAGTCATGTCTGACTCTGTGTGACCGTATAGACTATAGCCTGCCAGGCTCCTCTGTCCATGGGATTCTCCAGGCAAGAGTACTGGAATGGGTTGCCATGCCCTCCTCCTCCCTGATTGCTGACTCAGGGATCGAACCTTTGTCTTCTGCATTGTAGGCGGATTCTTTACCACTGAGCCACCAGGGAAGCCCAGGTTCAAATGCTGTTCCTTGCCAAAGTTTTCTCAAGTTATCTCCAGACTAAGGAATCCATACCTACCTTGAATGCCAGTAATACCTTGCATTATAGCCTTCAGTATTTATCAGCTGCAGTGATTTCTCATCACACCATGGGCTTATATAGAATTCCTCCAGTTAGTTCTTAAGGTACTTTAGGATGGAGTCGCCCTAGTCTCTTTTCCTTCTTGTTTTCCTTTTTCTTCTCTTTCTCCTTTAATTCTCCTTAAGACCTATGGTATACAGTATATTTTCAGAATCTCTTCTTTGATTATTATGAGTCAAGGATAGAACAATAACTTCCAGAACAAACAAAAAAAATGACAAAACCCAGTTCAAATTGAGGCTACATTATAGTTGTAGTCTGTTCAAATCCAGAGAGATCCCCCTGAACTTTCTGTACCATTCCAACCACATTGTGAGCATCATGCAGTATTTTAGGAGGATTTATTGAGAAGAAATTAACACACTGGGAGAGGGGGTTCACAGGCTTCTCTGACAGCTCAGTGGTAAAGAATCCGCCTGCCAATGCAGGAGAAATGTGTTTGAACCATGGGTGGGGAAGATCTCCTGGAGAAGGAAAGGGCAACCCACTCCACTGTTCTTGCCTGGGAAATCCCATGGACAGAGGAACATGGTGGGCTACAGTTTATGGGGTCACAAAGAGTAAGACACGATTGAGCAACTAAACAACAACAACAGTAGCTAGGGTTCACAGACCCCCAGCCAAGCAGAATAGAACAGAGAATGTAAAGGCAGGTGTGGGGCTGAAAAGTAGGTTAGTAATTGGCATCTGGGCCCACAGACCACACTGGCACAAGCATCCGTGTCTCACTTGAACCCCCCAGTCTCCTTAAGTGTCCTCTGGTCTTCCTGCTATTTACTGTCTAGGCTATAGCCAGAAGTGTGTCTTTAAAAGAAAAATCTAGTTGTGTCTCTGCTTTCTTAAACCTTTCCCATAAATTCCCATTTACATTAGGATACAGACCCTTTGTCCTTTGCATACCTGATCTGTAAGGCCCTTTGTGGTCTGCCCCTTGTTCCTCTTTATAGGTTTCTGTTACACCAGCTTCTTGATCTTTGCAATGCAGCTGTAATGGTCTTGTTTCAGTTTTTTAAATATGCTCTTCTCTTTTTCTGCCCCAGGACCTTTGTACATAGGCTTTCCCTTTATCTTATGTTACCCCCACTCCCCAGCCCCCACATAATCCAGAAATTCTCTCCTCAGAACTCAGTTCAATCAGCATACCTTCCTGGAAGATTTCTCTGTCCTCCCTGACTGGATCAATTGTAGCAATTTAATATACCTGTCTCTAGCTATCAGAGACAAACTTACTTCTATGTTTTTATTCTTTCTCTCTTTCTCCCTATCCCCTATATCCATTTAATTTCTATCTCCCCCTCTAGACTATAAACTCTAAGAACATAGGAATCATGTCTTTTTCTATGTTCAACAATGCCCACTTAACACTTAGCATTATTCCTGGTATGTAAAAGATGCCTAATAAGTGAATAAATATATAAACATAAGGGTATATGATTTGCTAATTCATTTTTACTGAGTTGAAGTTAAAAGCTTCTTGGGAACCAGTGCCAGTTGTCTGTTTTTTTTTTTTTTATTGTGTTCTTGAAATACTGAATTCACTACTGGGCTTATCATGGGCATCTTTTAAATATTAGAAAAATGAAAATCATTTTTTCTGACTGTTCTGTTTGAGAGGACTCTAAGGGCTCTCTCTCTATAAAAATATAACATCCCTCTGAAGTTATTTGCCTTATCCTTGCACTCCCTGAGACCCCCAGCTCTCCCCAGTAGCTCCACTAATCATGAACTCTCCCATGAGAGAAGCCCTCTAAAAATGCTGTCTTTGTTTACTGGATGATTTTGAAGCCTAGTCTCTTCTGGGAATAAAAACCCAAACTGGAACGGTTGGAGTTTGCCCACTGGGAACTTAAACCACTTGACTCTAAGGCTATGGTGACAGGAACACAGGGAAAGATAGATGAGATTCTGAGTTGCAAGGATTCCCCAGGACTCACTGGAAAGCTACCTAAGGACAGAGGGAAAAAAAGTGCAACCATAATAATTTTCTCCAAAGGGCCATACTGGGGGCAGTGTCCTGCTCACTCAGTTCTTTGGTTATAGTTTTTCCACCTCTAGCTGCTGCTGCTGCTGCTAAGTCGCTTCAGTCGTGTCCGACTCTGTGCGACCCCATAGACTGCAACCCATCAGGCTCCGCCGTCCCTGGGATTCTCCAGGCAAGAATACTGGAGTGGGTTGCCATTTCCTTCTCCAATGCATGAAAGGGAAAAGTGAAAGTGAAGTCTCTCAGTCATGTCTGACTCTTAGCGACCCCATGGACTGTAGCCTACCAGGCTCCTCCGTCCATGGGATTTTCCAGGCAAGAGTACTGGAGTGGGGTGCCATTGCCTTTTCCGTCCACCTCTAGCAGTTTCCCCTGAATATGGCGAAGAATCGTGGCACTATCAGTCCCCAAGTCAGTTTGTGGGGGGTTGTATTTGGTAGTGCCAGTGCTACATGGATTTTTAATTTTCCATAAAACACTGTCTCCTAGGCTTGAGGTTTTTAGAGGATGATGAGATGGGCAATGAAAGAAAGATATGATGTTGCTCAGGATTGTTGTCATTATTTATTCCCTGTCCTTTAACCCATAGGTGAAGTGTCCTAGTCAAGGACTTTAGCTGACTAGGGGACTCCCCGTCTTTGCCAGATGGAGGATATAGAAACCTAAAGGGATGTATTTTTTCAGTGTTTACAGTGCATGGAAGTTTCCTTAAATATATAATCAGAGGTAATCAGACTCTGTGGTGTAAGAAGGGTTGTAAACACTATTGACATGCTGGTCTCGGAATAGGCACATCTGACTTGATTGGCTTTTGACAGTTCCTGATTTTCAATATTTTTGATATTTTGGGAAGCAGATGTGATGAGGGTGAAAAAGTTTAAGCTTGAGAATAGCATCTCTTGGTTCCAAAATAATACTGCTTGTTTGCAATCTTTCAAGTTTTTAACCTATAGAGAGACATGGGCTCGTGGAAAGATGTTGTCTGTCTGGGGCCTAGTGAATCAGGTAATCAAGGTGGCAAGGTTCTATCTGCCCCCAGACTAATAAGCTTGCTATAAAGCTACTGATATTCTCTGCCACAGGAGTTGACATCTTTACTCTGGGATAAATATTTTTTTATTCACCCCTTTCAGTCTTGAGACAGATTTGATGTCATAGTATTTTGTTGTGCTTGTCAGCAAACTGTTAAGTCATTCTCTTAGTCTTGTGTGACAGTATAAAACATAATAACCATATAAGATCAGTATGATTTTTAATAATTCCAAATGGAAACAAATGGCGTTTCCTCTCTTTGATGCATTTGATGTGTTTCAGATATGTTTCCCATTGTTTGCATACCATGCCAGCCTGGAGATAGGATCTGGGTATTAAACTGCATTTATTTCAAGGCTTGATGACTTGCCATAGACCCCAATATAAATGCTTCCAGACCTCACTGCTTATGCTGATATATAACAGATATCAGCATAAGCAGAGCTTAGTGACTAAACACAACAAATATCTATTACTTCAGAAGATATAGTTTCTGTGGGTTAGGAATTTGAGAGTGGCTTAGCTTGGTGACCTGGGTATCTTATGAGATCATAACCAAGTATCACTTGGGGTTGTAGTCATCTGAGAGCTTGACCGAGGCTGGAGAATCAGCTTCCACTGTTACTCATGTACATGGCCATTGGCAGGAGGCCTCAGTTTCTTAGCACATAGGCCTCTTTGTATGACTGCCTGAGTGTCCTTATGATGGGGCAACTGGGTTTCCTTAAAGTGGGAGATGGAGAGAGAGCAAAGAGGGAGCCACTTCACCTTTATGTCCTCGTCCTAGGAGTCATGCTGTGTCACCTCTACCATATTCTGTTCCTATATCAGTAAGTTCAGTTTAGACATAGAATAAGTGAACAGGAATTATCTTCAGAGTGTGAAGATAAGAGTATCAAGGAATTGGTTGGTATACCTCAAAGCTACCCTGTTGCTGACTATAACCTCCTCTACATTGAGATGTTTATTTCTTGTGTGTGCTATGAGGTTTCATTACTTTACACTGGTCCTGAGGATGGCACTGTGATACCTCCATCTAGGAGCAGCAGCTAGTTTATAACTCTTTCCTGAGGAGAAGCCAGGCTCACCTTGCAGGGAACCTATTTGGGGTAAACCTCAGTCTTTTAAGAGGCTTTGTGAGCAGTCTAGTTTGTAGGATTGGAAGATGTCAACTAACTTTCTGATGAACTTTCTTTGTTTTGGGAAAAAATCTTCAGAATTAAATTTAGTTATTCAGAAATTTAGCAGATCCCCTCTCCTGCACTGTGCTGGGAGGAGGTGAAAAATCATTTCCAAGGACTTTATGATCCATTCCTCCCAGGTGGTTTTTGTCAGGACTCTATGCTTCCATTAAAATTTGTGCCCTAATAGGAATGAGTTAGAGGGTCTTGGAGGGGAGGAGGTGGCTCAGAGATCTAGATGCCTGATCGACTTAGCACACCAGGACCCAAGTTGTCCTTAGAAAGGGCTGACTCTAGACATAACCTGTGGCCAAGCTTTGGACCCCTCCTGACTCTGACATCTTTGTAAGATCAGCCAAATCCATTCCTCCTTAGGACCTTCGCACTTGCTGTTCCAGGCATGAGCCTCCAATGTTCATGGTCCACTTAACTGCTTGGCTGATTTCTTTCTGTCATCTAGGATCTTAGCTCAAACCCTACCTCTTCAGTGGGATCTTTTTGGCAGACCATTCAATCTAATCTTCCCACCAGCAGATCCTCTTTAAAAGTCCATTCTACTTAATTTCCTTCAATGATGTGTTAATCTTTGATTGTATCTTGTTCATTTTCTGCTTATTTGGTCTACCTTAAAATAAAATGTTTGAACTAGGAGAGTAAGGGATCTTGTATTAATTTTTCTTTGCTGCCACCTTACCTGTCTCCTGAGAAACCTATATGCAGGTCAAGAAGATTCAGTTAGAACTGGACATGGAACAACTACTGGTTCAAAATTGGGAAAGGAGTACATTAAGGCTGTGTATTGTCATCCTGCTTATTTAACTTATAAGCAGAGTACATCATGTGAAATGCCAGACTGGATGAATCACAAGCTGGAATCAAGATTGCAGGGAGAATATCAACAACCTCAGATATGCAGGTGATACCACTCTAATGGTAGAACGCAGAGAGGAACTAAAAAGCCTTTTGGTGAGCGTGAAAGAGGGGAGTGAACAAGCTGGCTTAAAATTCAACATTCCAAAAATCAAGATCATGGTATCCAGTCCCATCACTTCATGGCAAATAGAAAGGGAAAAAGTGGAAGAAGTGACAGATTTTATTTTTCTGGGCTCCAAAATCACTGTGAATGGTGACTGTGGCCATGATGTTAAAAGACATCATGCTCCTTGGAAGGAAAGCTGTGACAAACCTAGACAGCAGATTAAAAAGTAGAGACATCACTTTGCTGACCAAGGTCCATCTAGTCAAAGCTATGGCTTTTCCAGCAGTCATGTACAATTGTGAGAGTTGGACCATAAAGAAGACTGAGAACTGAAGAACTGATGCTTTCTAATTATGGTGCTAGAGAAGACTCTTGAGAGTCCCTTGGACTATAAGATCAAACCAGTCAATCCTAAAGGAAATCAGCCCTGAATGTTCACTGGAAAGACCAATACTGAAGCTCCCATACTTTGGCCACCTGATGGGAAGAGCTGACTAATTGGGAAAGATTGAGGGCAGGAGAAGAAGTGGACAGCAGAAGATGAGATGGTTAGATAGCATCACTCACTCAACGGACATTAGTTTGAACAAACTCCAGGAGATTGTGAAGGACAGGGAAGCCTGGTGTGCTGAAGTCCATGGGATCACAAAGAGTCGGATATACCTTGGTGATTAAACAACAACAAAAAGGAGAGTAAGGGATCTTGTTTTCATTTTTCTCTGCTGCATCCTCAGTGTTTATAGCAGTGCCTGACTCATGTTGAAGTTGAAGCTCCAATACTTTGGCTACCTTTTGAGAAGAACTGACTCATTAGAAAAGACCCTGATGCTGGGAAAAATTAAAGGCGAGAGGAGAAGGGGATGACACAGGATGAGATGGTTGGATGGCATCACCGACTCAATGGACATGAGTTTGAGCAAGCTCCGAGAGTTGGTGATGGACAGGGAAACCTGGCAGGGGTCGCAAAGAGTCGGATACAACTGAGCGACTGAACTGAACTGAACTGATGTATAGGAGGTGCTTAGCAAATATTTATTGGATAAATGAAATGAGTGAGTAGTGATGGAATGAACACAAATTCTACTGTGAAATGAAAAAAACAAGACCGACATTATGAACTGAGCAGCCTGTGTGTTCTTGGGCTTCTCTGGCAAAGAGAAGCACTGTTAACCCAGGCAGGTAATCCTTGGAGTCATTAGAACTTGAGTATCAAAGAAATGTGATTTTTTGGTGTCTGAATTATTAAAGCAGGACTTAACTTTTACACATGTTTTCTGGGAACCCCAGTCCTACCACTTGGCCAGCTCATTGACACATATCTTCTCGTGTCTCACTGACATCAAAGGTGAGAACTTGATGACTCTATATCCAACATGAGGCTTCATCTTACCTCTGTCTTCTCTCCCTTGATCTTCCCGTTTTTTCCTTTCTTGGCCATCTTTCTCTTAGCTCAGTTGCCAAGTTCAGCTCATGAAACCTACTTCTCTCTCTTTTAACTGCCTTACATAAAAATGCCTTCCATTTTGGAGTTTTTCTTACACATAATTAGAAGTTGAAAGGTGATGAAGAAAAGACAGTACAAGCCCCAGTGAATCTCTGAGAGCCAGAAGTCTTACAGATATGCAGTTACTGGCATTTTCCCCCTTTTGTGTTCCAGTGGTCTTTTCATTGTTCTTCTACCACACTCTCCCTATTGTCTCTAGGGAGAAGCATTTGCTGGTGGCTTTTTAAAAGGGTTTCACAAATGAAGGGAATCTAAAGGACAGACTTAAAAGAGGGAAAACTATTATTTGAAGGTGAGACCGCTTAGGGAAACTTGGTATGGTCCTTTCCAAGAGCATCCAGTTGTGGAAACATACTGCATACGGAGGCCCCTGCACTCTGCTTTCCTAAGCTGTTTGGCAGATAATGCCCCTTTTTTTGAGAGGTGGTTGCATCTTCTCAGGGTATGGCTTGACCCTTATGAAAGAGTTTACAAAATGCAAAGTTATTTATCTGCACTGGATTCAGAAAAATCCTGCAACTGAGCAGTGAATAGATTAGCATTATTATTAAATAGGTGCAATAGCAATGAAAATTCAAGATGAGGCCAGCAGCACAATAGTATGGATAGGATTGTCCCTCCAGATCCATTCTCCACCCCTTTCCTTACTCTGTTCTGGGCCTCCAGAAGGTTGACCCATGTGGGGTGTAGCTGTGGGCTCCTCCGTGCTCTGGTTTCTAATTGGATTTGGCCAATGGGAGGCATCAGCAGAGAATCAGAGAGCAAGAGAAGATTAATGTCAGGATATTGACTCCTCTGGCTTGTGTCCAGTACATGATCTACAGGTGGCCATCTAGATGTACCCATCTCTCAGTTTTTAGTAACTTCTCCTTCCTGTTTGTCTCATCACTGTAGGGGCGTCTTCATAAGAGCTTTTATAACAGCTCTTTGCAATCCCTGGGCCTGAGGTGCTGTACTGATCCTTGCTGATTTCTCTAAATTTTGTCCATACCTTGGGAATCAGTCCCTGTATTAAATCCTTCTCAGATTGATGATGCCATTTGTTTTCTCCCAGGACTTATATGCCTTTGAAAGTCAATCTTAATCTTCCCCTTTAAGCCTGAAGGTAGAACAGTCTCTCAGAACTTGGGGACATACCTCTTAATAACTTGTTCTTCAGTATTCTGAGTAAAAAAAATGAGCACACCTTCTTGTAAATTATTTACATATATATATGTGTGTGTATACACACACACACACACACACACACACACATGCACATGAATTAAGAAATATTTTGGTCTTTTCTAAGTGATGCCTGATGCCTTTGATTGATCAGCAAAAGGAGGAAGTCCATCCTAGGAACCGTGGCCTAGCTAAATCCCTCTGGGAACCCCAGCAACTAAGGCCATCCCTCACAATTTAATGGTGGCAGGTTTTCCTTTTGACCTGCAGGGCCTTTCAGGAGCTAATGCCTGCCCTGCCCTTTTCATATTCCATGTGGTCTGATGGATCCTCTTCTTTGGAAAGCTGGAAATTAGGAAGAAGTATTCTACTTGTTGTTATAGTGACAGAACCACCAGAATAGTGAACTTCGCTAAGCAATCACTTCTTTAAAAAATAAGCCTTTTATTTGAGGATGATTTTAGATTTATAGAAAAGTTGCAAACAGAGTACAGAGAGTTCCTACGTACCCTTCACCCAGGTTCCTCTAATGTTAATATCCTGTATAATGATGCCATTTTGTCAAAACTAAGAAATTAGTGTTGACATAGTCCTATTAACTAAACTCTGGACTTCATTTACATCTCACCAGTTTCCCACTAATATACTTTTTTGGGTGTAGGATTCAATGCAGAAAACCATGTTGCTCTAATCTGTGATAATTTCTCAAATTTTCCTTATCCTTAATAACCTTGACAGTTTGCTCTTAAAATTAGCTGAAAACTTATGAATGTAATTAGGATATCAAGTATGATCTTATATCCCTATCCAGGAGAGGTAAGAATTATCTTCAAGCTGTTGTCATCTTGTGAGTCCCCATTAGAGGACAGGTCAGGGCCTCCACCAACATTTATCTTTACTTTGCGTCTAGTCATGGCTATGGTTTTTCCAGTGGTCATGTATAGATGTGAGGGTTGGATTATAAAGAAAGCTGAGCGCAGAAGAATTGATGCTTTTGAACTGTGGTGTTGGAGAAGACTCTTGAGAGTCCCTTGGACTGCAAGGAGATCCAACCAGTCCATCCTAAAGGAAATCAGTCCTGAATATTCATTGGAAGGACTGATGCTGAAGCTGAAACTCCAATACTTTGGCCACCTGATGCGAAGAGATGACTCATTTGAAAAGATCCTGATGCTGGGAAGGATTGGAGGCAGGAGGAAGAAGGGGACAACAGAGGATGAGATGGTTAGATGACATCACCAACTCAATGGAAATGTGTTTGGGTGAACTCTGGGAGTTGGTGATGGACAGGGAGGCCTGGCATGCTGCAGTTCATGGGGTTGCAAAGAGTCGGACATGACTGAGCGACTGAACTGAACTGCACATCTCTATTAATGATAATGTTGAGTGTGTTTTGATTCATAGTGAAAATGGAATGATTTTGAGGACATGCATCCTGCCGTGTGATCAGTGTCTGCTTTTCATTGGCTTTTATTAGCTCTCTGTCTGGAGAAATGAAAATATCACTTTTAGGAAACAGAGTCCATTCATTTTTCCCAGTGGCTTCCCCTTTGAAGCCAATCTATAAACTCCCTTAGGCAGCAGTCACTTGTAATAATTTTGAATAACATCCTGAACCTAAGCTCCCATAAAAGCCTGGCCTGTTGGGTGTTCATTCTTGTGCTTTCATTGTTGTATGTTATCACTTTAAGGGTAATATTCTTTCTTGCAAAGCTTTTAAGTATTACTTTGTGAAAGGTGTTGGAAAGGTGAAAATGATAATTAAATCTTATCTCGAGTGTAATTTTATGATTGCATAGCACTATTCCCTGGAACTATGCTTTCGAAATTGTTGTGGGCCCACAAATGCCTCTTGTGTATCACCGTAGAGAAAGTGCTAAAACAGGGCTTTGTTGTCTAATTATTTTTATATCGGCATCTGAATGGATTCTCAATCTAGGCAGCTACTCGCTTGGGTTAATCCTTCCCAGCCATGAGACTAAATGAAAGAGGCATGGCTCCAACAGTGTTGTATTGAATGATGATAAAGCTGGAGCACTAGAGCTCAGACATTGGGACTAAAGGAATAAACATCCTGATGATTCTAACCTTCTGTGAACTGATACATCTTAATCTTCAGGGACTTCAGAACAGTTAAGCAGCCTCAATTTTGAATACTTCAGCTATATGGTGTGAGGATACCTTCAGTTACCCTCATTTATTCAAGCACTTATAGAGCATTGATAATGTGCTCGACGTTGTATCAGGAGGTCAGGGATATCATCCTAGGATATCAAGATGACTGAGAATTGATTCCCATAATCTAAGAGGGAGGCGGGCAACAGATAGTTGCTGCTCAGTGTGGGAGGTGCTGTGAGGGTGAAGGAGGAAACAGACAGAACAAGCTCCAACTTGAAAGCAGAACTGTATCTTGGGCCAGACTGTGGACTTTGAGCTATGTGCCCAGTTATCTATGGAAATGACATACCAACTGGAAAACCAGACCCCCAGGATGGAAGAGCTCCAGGGCTCGTACCTAGACTCTCCACCTAAAAGAATACCCTAATTATGTGTGTAACCGAATAGAATCATAAATTCTGTTATGCTATTGGGGTATGACCACAGGCCTATTGATAATTGTCCACTGTTAACTGCCTAGGCTTAAGGCATACGAATCACAGGTTAACTTTGACTATATCGTTCTTTTCCTTTGTCCAGACTAGTTTCGGAGAATTTGGGCAGATGGGATTGAGCATGTACACTTAGGGTATATAAGGTTTTCACAAAAACTGGTCAGGGTCCTTGGCTAAGAGGAGACTCTGCCTTGGGTCCGCCGGTGTAATAAACTGCACTCCACTATCTGCAGTGTTCTTCTGAGTGAGTTTGTTTCCCAGAACACGTGGCTACAACAAGGGAAGGAAGCCAAAGGGGCCCTGGGAGCACAGGGGAATGGGGAGTGACTGGGAGGATGAGGGACACCAGTGGTCTTGGCCCTGAGGACAGTCCTCTTCACAGCTTGAAACTTCTAAAGTGAATACCACTTTAAATAAAACTCCAGGGGAAATTCAATTATGTGTAGTCACAATAGAGAGTAGAAGGGGACAAGATAGAAAGTGGGAAAATCTGTGAGGAGGCAGTTGCAATAGTCCAAACACACAAATACAATTTTTCACCTTCTTTCTTGTTCTATTGTGAAAGGAAATCATAGTCTATAGAAAAAAATGTAAGAAATTCTAGGTCTATCACTTGCTGATGTGTGATCTTGAGTAAGTAGCAGAGTTCTCCAAGTCTCCATTTTCTTTTCCACAGAGTGAGATAAAATGTGGAATCAACCGCCTGATTGCTCTCAGGTCCTTTCTCTGCCTTGCCTTGGTCTTCTCTGTAACACAGGAAGCTACAGTTCTTTTCCTGACTTCCCTGCCCTTTGGCTCCCAGATTGATTTGTCCATTGAGAGTCAGTGACAGAATTTTAGAGAGCCTGAGTGGAGGGAGTCCAGGGCATTTCTCCCCTTGGCTTCCTGTGGCATCCTTGACTCATCCTTTCCCTCATGACTGGGGAGCCACTGGATGGCCCCAAGTTCGGGGCTGTTTCAGCACTTCCTCCTATTTTCCCTCCAGACACAGGGGTGACAGTGGCTTCCTACCATTAGTTATGCAAGGGTTCCTTCAATGACCCTGATTGTATTCCTCACTTTTCCCTTACCAAAATGTAATCAGTTTCTTTGTATTAGCTCTCCTCTGTAGGAGAAAGAGCAATTTTCCATTTTTCTGATTAGATCATGACTAGCATGTAATATGAAAGTGTTTTTTAAACTGTGATGCAAATGTGGACCATTTGCATTATTAGGTTACATTATTGTTAAGTTGTGTTATTATTATTTAGGACTTTTATATCTAAAGAGAATCTTGAAATGCAAAATTCTCTGGTGATTTGAGCTTGGTCTAGTTTGTGCTAGTCAATGGACCTGTAGGTGTAGTAAGTAGGTAATCTCTTCAGTTTTGGGCCCCATGCCTGTGTATCCATACCAGAAACCAGAAATTGGTTGTGTATTGGAGGCTTCTCTGTGTCTACAGCCTGTGTTGAGCAGAGACACAGATACATAAAACATATCCTTGCCCTGAAAGAATTTATAATCTAGAAAGAATTAGCAGGAAATGTCTAATATAGTAGTAACATCCTTTGGGATCTATACTTAAAAGTAAAGTAAAAATCAAAGCAATTATATTAAAAAGCTTCTCTTGATGAATCAACCAATTATCAACAAATAATCTAGTGTGTACTATATTGTTCTAGGCATTGTTTTAGACAATGTAGAGTATACAGAAGAAGGTTAAGACATGATTTTATTCTCATCAAACTTGTTTGCGATCTTTTAAATAAGATAAAAATAGAATTACATGAAATTAATAACAGAAGAGTATATTACAATTGTTAAAAGATATTAAAATTTAAACTTCAGTATCCTTGATCAATAAGCAAGTACAAAATTCTCCTACTCCTGACTTCACACATTACCTTTGAATATTTTGCATATGTGTGTGTGTGTGTATGTGTGTATGTGTGTAGTGCTTTTTGGGCAGAAAACCATGCTCTTCATTTCCAGGCACTGTGTAAACATTTTGAAATTATATAATGTCATTTAGTGTTAGTGTACATACATAATAGTGTACATGCTTGAGATGCTGTCATGTGGGGTAAATATACTGGATAGATCAAAGGGCTTTCCAAATATATTAGTTAAGAGTCCAGCAGAGCTGGATTGAAAATCTGATCCCACTACTTTCTAGCCATGTGACTGTAGAAAAATTGTTTCCTTAAGTCCCATTTTCCTCATCTGTAAAATGGAGTATTAAACAGGACATATTAATTATATGGTACATAGGTTATTATGAAGATTCAATGAGGTGATTAACATAAAATTTTTTAGCCTAATGCTCGGAAACTAGTAGACACTCAAAAGAAGTTGGTCATCATTATATCTACATTTCTCCCAAGCTAGAATCTGAGAGCAAAATAATAAGAATAAAAGTGTATAGCAGACTTCCACTTCAGGCCATGATGGAACCAGAAGAATAAACTACCCCTTTGCTAAGCACAATGAAAGACTTGACAAAACATGTGAAACAATTGCCCTTATATTTTGGACAATGGGCAGGGGAGGATTTCTGAAAGAAGTGATTTCTTAAAGAAGTAAACAAGTGAGGTGAGCCCTGTGATGGCCCCAGCTTTCTTCCTGGAAAGACATTCTGAACCATGGAACAGGGTGTAAGAACAGTAAGTAAAGCATGTCAATTCTATGGAGTTGAGACAGAGATCTTAGTTCAGGGAAGCTGAAGTGTCTGTAACATGTGTGTGTTAGTCGCTCAGTTTGTCTGACTCTTTGCAAGTCTATGGACTGTAGCCCATCAGGCTTCTCTGTCCATGGAATTCTCCAGGCAAGAATACTGGAGTGGGTTGCCATGCCCTTCTCCAGGGGGTATTCTGTACCCAGGGATTGAACCCAAGTCTCCTGCATTGCAGGCAGATTCTTTATGGTTTGAGCTACCTGGGTATGTTAACTGTAACATAAAAGTTAGCATTATGGAGAGGAAGGTGCTGCCCAGAAAAATATCTCCAGGAATATGTGTGAAGGTCTATTTGACTCTTTGCTGAAAAGTGTAATTGACATGCATAGGGTGAAATGCTGCCGAGAGATGCAAATAAACTGAGAGCTGAATGTTTCCCAGGGATAACTCAGGACTAGGACTTGCAGGCTCTGAGAGAGAGTCAAAAGTCTTTGTTGACCATGCAGGGCATTCAGTGGGAACTACATATTGGTCACGCCATTGTAGTAGAATTAAAATATACTCTAGAATAAAGGGCTCTCTAGACATATAGTAAGTCCCCTACATATGAACAAGTTCTATTCTGAGAGTGCATTCCTAAGTCCAATTTTTTTGTAAGCCTGACATAGTTAGTCTAGGTACCCAACTAACACAGTTGGTTATATAGTACTGAACTGTAATACTTTTCACACAAATAGTACATAAAAAAGCAAACAAAAATAAATGTTTTTAATCTTACAGAACAGAAACTTGAAAAGTACAATAGTATAGTACAGCAGCTGGAATACAGGAGCTAGTATTGAGTGAACAGACAAGAAGAGGTTCTGACCGGAGGAAGGGAGAGGAGGTGGGCAATGGTAGAGCTGAAGGATTGTCAGCAACAGGAGATGGAAGGCAAACTGCAGCTTCATTTACACCTGACGTTGGTGATACAGGTTCTGGTTCCTGGTTCCTTGCTGGATTCAAGTCTAGTTACCTTCATTAAAGAAAAAAAATCCTGTGATGTCTGGGTAGTAGCTCTATTTTTCTCATCACAGATGACATGATAGCACTGGATTTCATTCTAAACAGCTAACCTTCATGTACTGTTCTACATTCAGGTCCTGGGCCTCAAATATTGACAGTGCCTCCTCAAATAAAGAAAATCCCCTTGCCATTTCCTGTATTGTGAATCTTTTTGGTTTTTCAGTTACTTCTTCCTCTTGTCTCACTTTGTCCTTTCTCTGGGCACATTTGCATCTTTGAAGGCTCACAACTTGATTGTTCGTGTGTAAGGGGCTTACTGTACTCTAAAAAGTCTTAAAAAACACCCCAGTGGAAGAAGAGGGTGGAATGAGAGAATAGCATTGAAACAGATACATTAGCATATGTAAAACAGCTAACCAGTGCAAGTCTGATGTATGAAGCAAGGCATCCAAAGCTAGTGCTCTATGACAACCTGGAGGGATAGGGTGGGGAGGGAAGTGGAAGGGATTTCATGTTGGAGACAACATATGTATACCTATGACCAATTCATACTGATGCATGGCAAAAACCATCACAATATTGTAAAGTAATTATCCTCCAGTTAAATAAATTTTTAAAAACTACTGTCTTATTAAGATGGGAAAAAAAAGTCTTAAAAAAATCACACCAAACTTAACAAGTAATTTAGGTGCCTTCCAAAGTAAATCCCACAGATATTTAAAGCAAGACAGTCAGATACTCAAAAATATAAAATATACAGTATTTAGCATTCAATAAAAATTGCTCAACATGTGAAGAAGGGGAATTGTGACTTATATTGTAACTAGAGTAAAACTCAGTCAATGAAGCAGAAGTTATTGAATCAGCAGACAAGAATACTAAATTATTATTATTACTGTGTCCAAGTATTTGAAAAAAACATGAACATGAAGAGAAAAATCGAAGATATTTAAAAGAAACAGATGGAACTTTTAGAGATAAGAATAGAAGTAATTTTCCTGAGTGATATTAAATAGCAGATTGTGTATGCATAACAAAAGATTAGTAATTCTGAAGACATAGTAATAGACATGATCCAAAATGAAACATAGAAGTAGAATGAAAGATGTATGAATAGAACTTCAGTGGCTTATAGTATAATATCAACTGTTCTTATCATATGTATAATTGGACTCCCAGGAAGGGCAGGTGGCAGAGGAGGATGCATAAGAAATTATTTGGAGAAACAATGGCAATAAATTTTCTTTTTTTTTTTTTAATAAATTTATTTATTTTAGTTGGGGGCTAATTACTTTACAATATTGTAGTGGTTTTTGCCATACATTGACATGAATCAGCCATGGGTTTACATGTGTTCCCCATCCTGAACCCCCCTCCCACCTCCCTCCCCATCCCATCCCTCTGAGTCATCCCATTGCCCCAGCCCTGAGCATTTGTCTCATGCATCGAACCTGGAATGGTGTGCTGTTTCACATATGATAATATACATGTTTCAATTCTATTCTCTCAGAACGTCCCACCCTCACCTTCTCCCTCAGAGTCCATAAGACTGTTCTGTGCATCTGTGTCTTTTATTCTGTCTCGCATATAGGGTTATTGTTACCATCTTTCAAATTCCATATATATGCATTAGTATACTGTATTGGTGTTTTTCTTTCTGGCTTACTTCACTCTGTATAATGGGCTCCAGTTTCATCCATCTCAATAGAACTGATTCAAATGTATTCTTTTTAATGGCTGAGTAATATTCCACTGTATATATGTACCACGGCTTCCTTATCCATTCGTCTGCTGATGGACATCTAGGTTGCTTCCATGTCCTGGCTATTGTAAACAGTGCTGCGATGAACACTGGGGTACACGTGTCTCTTTCAATTCTGGTTTCCTCAGTGTGTATGCCCAGCAGTGGGATTGCTGGGTCGTATGGCAGTTCTATTCCCAGTTTTTTAAGGAATCTCCACACTGTTCTCCGTAGTGGCTGTACTAGTTTGCATTCCCACCAACAGTGGAAGAGGGTTCCCTTTGCTCCACACCCTCTCCAGCATTGATTGCTTATAGACTTTTGGATAGCAGCCATTCTGACTGGCGTGAAATGATATTTCATTGTGGTTTTGATTTGCATTTCTCTAATAATGAGTGATGTTGAGCATCTTTTCATGTGTTTGTTAGCCATCTGTATGTCTTCTTTGGAGAAACGTCTGTTTAGTTCTTTGGCCCATTTTTTGATTGGGTCGTTTATTTTTCTGGAATTCAGCTGCAGGAGTTGCTTGTATATTTTTGAGATTAATTGTTTGTCTGTTGCTTCGTTTGCTATTATTTTCTCCCATTCTGAAGGCTGTCTTTTCACCTTGCTTATAGTTTCCTTTGTTGTGCAAAAGCTTTTAATTTTAATTAGGTCCCATTTGTTTATTTTTGCTTTTATTTCCAATATTATGGGAGGTGAGTCATGGAGGATCCTGCTGTGATTTATGTCGGAGAGTGTTTTGCCTATGTTTTCCTCTAGGAGTTTTATAGTTTCTGGTCTTACGTTTAGATCTTTAATCCATTTTGAGTTTATTTTTGTGTATGGTGTTAGGAAGTGTTCTAGTTTCATTCTTTTACAAGTGGTTGACCAGTTTTCCCAGCACCACTTGTTAAAGAGATTGTCTTTTCTCCATTGTATATTCTTGCCTCCTTTGTCAAAGATAAGGTGTCCATAGGTGCATGGATTTATCTCTGGGCTTTCTATTTTGTTCCATTGATCTATATTTCTATCTTTGTGTCAGTACCACACTGTCTTGATGACTGTGGCTTTGTAGTAGAGCCTGAAGTCAGGCAGGTTGATTCCTCCACTTCCATTCTTCTTTCTCAAGATTGCTTTGGCTATTCGAGGTTTCTTATATTTCCATACAAATTGTGAAATGATTTGTTCTAGTTCTGTGAAAAATACCGTTGGTAGCCTGATAGGGATTGCACTGAATCTATAGATTGCTTTGGGTAGTATACTCATTTTCACTATATTAATTCTTCCAATCCATGAACACGGTATATTTCTCCATCTGTTTGTGTCCTCTTTTATTTCTTTCATCAGTGTTTTATAGTTTTCTATATATAAGTCTTTTGTTTCTTTAGGTAGAAATATTCCTAAGTATTTTATTCTTTTTGTTGCAATGGTGAATGGTATTGTTTCCTTAATTTCTCTTTCTGTTTTCTCATTATTGGTGTATAGGAATGCAAGGGATTTCTGTGTGTTAATTTTATATCCTGCAACTTTACTATATTCATTGATTAGCTCTAGTAATTTTCTGGTAGAATCTTTAGGGTTTTCTATGTAGAGGATCATGTCATCTGCAAACAGTGCGAGTTTTACTTCTTCTTTTCCAATCTGTATTCCTCTTATTTCTTTTTCAGCTCTGATTGCTGTGGCCAAAACTTCCAAAACTATGTTGAATAGTAGTGGTGAAAGTGGGCACCCTTGCCTTGTTCCTGACTTTAGGGGAAATGCTTTCAGTTTTTCACCATTGAGGATAATGTTTGCTGTGGGTTTGTCATATATAGCTTTTATTATGTTGAGGTATGTTCCTTCTATTCCTGCTTTCTGCAGGGTATTTATCATAAATGGATGTTGAATTTTGTCAAAGGCTTTTTCTGCATCTATTGAGATAATCATATGGTTTTTATCTTTCAATTTGTTAATGTGGTGTATTACATTGATTGATTTGCAGATGTTAAAGAAACCTTGCATTCCTGGGATAAAGCCCACTTGGTCATGATGTATGATCTTTTTAATATGATGTTGGATTCTGTTTGCTAGAATTTTATTAAGGATTTTTGCATCTATGTTCATCAGTGATATTGGCCTGTAGTTTTCTTTTTTTGTGGCATCTTTGTCTGGTTTTAGAATTAGGGTGAGGGTGGCCTCATAGAACGAATTTGGAAGTTTACCATCTTCTGCAATTTTCTGGAAGAGTTTGAGTAGGATAGGTGTTAGCTCTTCTCTAAATTTTTGGTAGCATTCCACTGTGAAGCTGTCTGGTCCTGGGCTTTTGTTTCCTGGAAGATTTCTGATTACAGTTTCAATTTCTGTGCTTGTGATGGGTCTGTTAAGATCTTCTATTTCTTCCTGGTTCAGTTTTGGAAAGTTATACTTTTCCAAGAATTTGTCCATTTCTTCCAAGTTGTCCATTTTATTGGCATATAGCTGTTGGTAGTATTTGTATTTCTGTGTAGTCTGTTGTGATCTCTCCATTTTCATTTCTAATTTTGTTGATCTGATTCTTCTCCCTTTGTTTCTTGAGTCTGGCTAATGGTTTGAATAAACTTTCAAACTTGAGGAAAACTATAAATCCACATTTCCAAGATGTTTATTAAATCTCAAATCTAATTAGCATGAAGAAAACCACACCACATTTTAATTAAACTGAAGAAAATAAGTAATAAAGAGTGTATCTTATAAGCAGTCAGAGAAACAGATCACACAGAGGAAACAAATCATATACATATACACAGGACAATGTAGCAACATATTTAAAGTTTTAAAAGAAAAAAAATACAAAACCTGTCAACCTAGATTTCTTTACCCAGCAAAAATATTCTTCAAAGCTGAAGGCAAAATAAAGATGTTTCCAGACTAAGAAAAGCCAAGGAAATATGTTGCCTACAGACTTGCATGATAAGAAATGTAAGAGAAATTCATTCACATGGAAGGAAAATGATGCTAGATGGAAATATATCTATTAATCCACAAAGAAATAAAATGCACTGAAAATGATGCATATATGGGGAATATGAAACACGTCTTTCTCATATTTAAGTTTCTTCAAAATGTTTGAAATTTTAAAAGCAGTGATAGCAATGTGGAGTTTTGAGGCTTATAACATACATAGAAGTAAAATGTGGGAAAAAACTGTATGGTATAAGATTTATCCCAACGAACGAACAAATAGTTTAACATTAGAAAATCTGTTATAGTCCTCAGGACACTACTAGTAAAAAGGGACTTCCTAAATAGACAATTAATAAGGAAACACAAGTCTTAAATGATGCATTAGATGAGATGGATCTCACTGATATCTTCAGGACATTCCATCCAAATGCAGAAGAATACACCTTCTTCCCAAGTGCACATGGAACATTCTCCAGGATAGACCCACAACTTGGGTGACAAATCAAACCTCAGTAAATTTAAGAAAATTAAAATTGTATCAGGCAGCTTCTCTGACCACAACACTATGAGACTCGATATCAATCACAAGAAAAAAACTGTAAGAAACGCAAACACATGGAGATTAAACAACATGTTTCTAAATAACCAACAGGTTACTGAAGAAATCAAAAGGGAAATCAAAAAATTGCTAGAAACAAATGACAATGAAAACATGACAACTCAAAACCTATGGGATGTAGTAAAAGCATTTCTAATAGGGAAATTTATAGCAATACAATCCTACCTCAAGAAACAAGAAAAACAGTGAATAGACAGCCTAACTCTACACCTAGAGCAACTGGAAAAAGAAGAAGAAAAAAACCCCCAAAATCATAGAAGGAAAGAAATCATAAATATCTGAGCAGAAATAAATGAAAAAGAAATGAAAGAAACAATAGTAAAGATTAATAAAACTAAAAGCTGATTCTTTGAGGAGATAAACAAAATCGACAAACCCTTAGCCAGACTCATCAAGAAAAAAAGAGAAGAATCAAATCAACAAAATTAGAAATGAAAAAGGAGAGGTTACAACAGACAATGCAGAAATACAACGGATTATAAGAGACTATTATGAACAACTATATGGCAATAAAATAGATAACCTGGAAGAAATGGACAGATTCTTAGAAAAGTTCAATCTTCCAAGACTGAACCAGGAAGAAATATAAATTATGAACAACCCAATTACAAGCCCTGAAATTGAAGCTGTGATCAAAAATCTCCCCCAAAACAAAGTCCAGGACCAGATGGTTTCACAGGAGAATTCTATCAAACATTTAGAGAAGAGCGAATGCCTATCATTCTAAAACTCTTTCAAAAAATTGCAGAGGAAGGAACACTTTCGAATTCAATCTACAAGGCCACCATCACGTGGATACCAAAACCAGACAAAGACAACACACAAAAAGAAAGTTACAGGCCAATATCACTGATGAACGTAGTTGCAAAAATCCTCAACAAAGTTTTAGCAAACAGAATTCAGCAACACATCAAAAAGCTCATACATCATGATCAAGTTGGGTTTATTCCAGGGATGCAAGGATTCTTCAATATATGCAAATCAATAATTGT
The DNA here is from genome assembly GCA_024291935.2 of Okapia johnstoni. NCBI lineage: Eukaryota > Metazoa > Chordata > Mammalia > Artiodactyla > Giraffidae > Okapia > Okapia johnstoni. The sequence goes on along the minus strand of CM044306.1, from coordinate 75,227,536 downwards.
GATATACCATATTAACAAATTGAAAGATATAAACTATATGATCATCTCAATAGATGCATAAAAAGCCTTTGACAAAATTCAGCACCTATTTATGATTAAAACTCTTCAAAAAATGGGCATAGAAGGAACCTACCTCAACATAGTAAAGGCAATATATGATAAGCCTACAGCAAACATTCTCAATGGTGAAAAACTGAAAGCATCCCCCTAAGATCAGGAACAAGACAAGGGTGTTCACTCATCACTATTATTCAACATAGTTCTGGAAGTCCTAGCTACAGCAATCAGAGAAGAAAAAGAAATAAAAGGAACCCAGATCAGAAAAGAAGAAGTAAAGTGCTCACTGTTTGCAGATGCCATGATACTGTACATAGAAAACCCTAAAGATAGTATCAGAAAATTACTAGAGCTAATCAGTGAGTTTAGCAAAGTTGCAGGATACAAAATCAATACACAGAAATCACTTGCATTTCTATGTACTAACAATGAAGAATCAGAAAGAACAATTAAGGAATCAGTCCCATTCACCATTGCAACAAAAAGAATTAAATATCTTGGAATAAACTTACCTAAGGAGATGAAAGAACTGTACACAGAAAATTATAAGACACTAATGAAAGAAATCAAAGATGACATAAACAGATGGAGAGATATTCCATCCATGTTTCTGGGTAGGAAGAATCAATATTGTAAAAATGACTATACTATCAAATGCAATCTACAGATTTAATGCAATCCCTATCAAATTACCAATGGCACTTTTCACAGAACTAGAACAAAAAAATTTCACAGTTCATATGGAAACACAAATGACCCTGAATAGCCATAGCAGTCTTGAGAAAGAAGAATGGAGCTAGAGGAAGCAAACTTCCTGACTTCAGGTTATAGTACAAAGCTACACTCATCAAGACAGTATGGTACTGGCACAAAAACAGAAATATAGACCAATGGAACAAGATAGAAAGCCCAGAAATAAACCCATGCACCTGTGGGTACCTTATTCTTGACAAAGAAGGCAAGAATATACAATGAGGCAAAGACAACCTCTTCAGTAAATGGTGCTGGGAAAACTGGACAGCTGCATGTAAAAGAATGAAATTAGAACACTTCCTAACACCATACACAAAGATAAACTCAAAATTGATTAAAGACCTAAATGTAAGACCAAAAACTATGAAACTCTTGGAGGAAAACATAGGCAGAACACTCGATGACATAAATCAAAGCAAGATCCTTTCTGACCCACCTCCTAGAGTAATGGAAATAAAACAAAAGTAGACAAGTGGGACCTGATTAAAGTTAAAAGCTTTTGTACAGCAAAGGAAACTATCAGCAAGGTGAGAAGACAACCCTCAGGATGGGAGAAAATAACAGCAAATGAAACAACTGTCAAAGAATTAATCTCCAAAATGTACAAGCAGCCCATATGACTCAATACCAGAAAAACAAACAACCCAATCAAAAAGTGGGAAAAAGACCTAAACAGACATTTCTTCAAAGAAGACATTGAGAAGTCAGATATGACTGAGCAACTGAAAGTACTATATTTAATGGTGAGAGACTGGAGACTTTCTCTCTAAAATCAGGAATAAGGAAGGATATCTGCTTTCCTCAGTTCTATTCATCATTGTACTGGACATTCTAAGCAGTATAATGAGGGAAATGTTGCTGCAAGAAATTAAAGGAGAGTGAAATAACACCAAGAGAACTACTTTATCTAACAGACCCAATATTGTTAAGATGTTGATTTCCCTAAATTAATCTATAGATTCAATGCAATCTCAATTAAGTCCCAGTATGTTTTTTTAAAAAATAGAAAATAGGAAGCTGATTCTAAGATTTATATGGAAATGGAGAAATACCTAATAAACCTAAAGTAACTTAAAACACAGGAATAACTTTTTGACTTCAAGACTGAGCATAAGGATATGATAATCAAGACAATGTGATATTGGCATATAGACAGACATATGGGCATTTTCAGACAGTGGAACACAACAGTGATTCTAAAAATAGATCACCACATATATGGTCAATTGATTTTTGATAAAAGTGCCAAGAAATTTTAATGGGGGAAAGGAGAAATAGTTTTTAAAAAATTATGATTGTATAAATATATTTCCATATGGAAAGATGGATATTGATCATTGCCTCATATCATACATAAAATTAACTCCACATAGATCATGGGAATTTTAAAAAGCTAAATCATAAAACTTCTAGAAGAAAATAAGAGAAAATCTTTTTTATCTAAGAGTAAGCAAATATTTCTCATATAGAGGAGAAAAAAATCTATGAACAGTAAAAGAGATGTACTTTACATCAAAATTATTTTTGTTTTTCACAGTAAGTAGAATTTGAGATTTTAAAAATTGAGGCATATTTTATTTACAGTGTAAGTTCCAGGTGTACAACATGGTTAATCACAGTTTTTAAATGTTATATTCCATTTATAGCTATCATAAAGTATTATCTGTATTCCGTATGCTATATATTATATCTTGGTACCTTATTTATTTTATGCTTAATCATTTGTCTCTATTAATCTACAATCCTTATGTTGTTCCGTTCTCCTTTCTCTCCCATCGGTAACCATTAGTCCTCTATATCTGTGGGTCTGTTTCTCTTTTGTTATATTCACTAGTTCGTTTTATTTTTTGGTTTCCACATGTAAGTGATATCATACAGTATTTGTCTTTGTCTGACTTATTTTGCGTGGCATAATATCCTTCACGTTCATCCATGTTGTTGCAAATGGCAAAATTTCATTTTTTATGGCTAACGTTCCATTGTTTATATGTATATATATGTGCCACATCTTCTTTACCCATTTGTCTGTTTATGGACTTTTAGGTTGCATCCATATCTTGGCTATTATAAATAACGTTGCTTTGAACATTGGGGTGCATGTATCTTTTTTAGTTAATATCTTCATTTCCTTTAGAGATATACCCAGGAGTAAGCATGTTGGATCAGGTGATAGTTCTGTTTATATACCGTGGCTGTACCAATTGACATTCTCATTAACAGCGTACGAGGGTTCCCTCTTCCCCACATCCTCACCAGCACTTGTTATTTGTGGTCTTTTTGATGAAAGCCATTCTGACAGTGTGACGTGATATCTCACTGTGGTTTTATATGCATTTCTCTGATGATTAGCAGTTTTGAGCATTTTTTCATGTGATTGTTCACCATCTGTTTGTTTTCTTTGGAAAGATGTCTGTTTAAATCTGATCATTTTTTTAATGGAGTCATTTTGCATTTTTTCTTTTTTGACATTGAGTTTTATGAGCTATGTATGTATTTTGCATATTAGCCCCTTGTCAGTCACATTGTTTGCAAATATTTTCTCCTATTCAGGAGTTTGTCATTTCATTTTGTTGATGGTTTCTTTTGCTGTGCAAAAACATCTCTAAGTTTTATTAGGTCTTATTTGTTTATCTTTACTTTTGTTTCCTTTGCCTGAAGAATAAGATCTAAAAACTATCATTGCGATTTATGTCGAAGAGTGTTCTACCTGTGTTTTCTTTTAGAGGTTTTGTAGTTTCTGGCCTTACATTTTGAGTTTGTTTTTACATATGGTGGGAGAAAATGTTCTGATTTATTCTTTTACATGTTGTTGTCCAATTTACCCAAGCACTGCATATTGAAGAGACTGTCTTTTCTCCATTGTATATTCTTGCCTCCTTCATCATAGATTATTTTACCATAAGTGTGTGAGAGTTTATTTCTGGGCTCTCTGTTCTGTTTCATTAATCTACCTGTCAGTTTTTGTGCCAGTACCATACTATTTTTATTATCATAGCTTTGTAATCGGAGAAGGCAGTGGCAACCCACTCCAGTACTCTTGCCTGGAAAATCCCATGGATGGAGGAACCTGGTGGGCTGCAGTCCATGGGGTCTTGAAGAGTCAGACATGACAGAGCAGCTTCACTGTCACTTCTCACTTTCATGCATTGGAGAAGGAAATGGCAACCCACTCCAGTGTTCTTGCCTGGAGAGTCCCAGGGACGGCGGAGCCTGGTGGGCTGCCATCTGTGGGGTCGCACAGAGTCGGACACGACTAAAGCGACTTAGCAGCAGCAGCAGCAGCAGCAGCAGCTTTGTAATATAGTCTGAAGTATATATTGTTGTTGTGTTCTTGTTAGTCACTCAGTCATGTCCAGCTCTTTGTGACCCCTTGTATTGTAGCCTGCCAGGCTATATATAAAAATGGCAAGCCAATTTTATTTTATGTGCCTTTGCTCTCAGGGTCTGCTTAGGTCAATACATGATAAAACTCCTAAGAGGCAATAAGAGTTTCTCTCTGGATTTCTGAATGATAATATGTAAAACTTAGGAATGATAGGCAGCTGTATCCCACCTTCATACAGGGAAGCATAGGAAGCTAGTTTATTGTGAGAAAGGAGAATAAAACAGACACACAGAAGAAAGTACTTGAGAAACAGAGAGGGAAGTTTCTGATATTCCTTGAAAGCCATTAGAACCATTACATACTATTCTGTGTGTATGTTGTGTGGCTTGTGTGTGTGTATTTGTATGTATAAATTTTTCTGTTTCTCTTAAGTTTCTGACAACTGCAACCAGAAAAGTTTAACTAATGTATATAAAGAAACATTTTCAACTGGAAATTTTAAAAAGTGGTTTGAAATGATGAAATTATTGCTATATTGCTGGCTTGTGTTGGGCTGTGTGCCAAAAGTGACTGATTTTGAATCAAAGATCCATGGTTTTATATACATAAAAGTAAATTTAGAAAATATACACTTTTAATTTTATCAAACAATTGAGGATATAGTGTATATTGGGTATGCATTAGAGTAAGGGTTAGATTACTGCCACAGAAGCACAACTTAACAATGGATTATATAAGATGTAAATGTATTTCCTTTTACTTAACCATCTGAAAGCAGAGAACTGGCAGGGCTGAAAGAGTGTCTCTGCTGTCCTCCATGTATGACTTACATTTCTGTGTTTAAAGTGGCTGTTTCTGATCCTGCTGTCACATCTTCATCCTAGTCAGTGTGAAGAACAGAAGAATTCCAGTGCACATTACTTCACTTTGAGGGTATGACCTAGAGGTTACACATAATACGAGAGATGATTACACTGACACAAACAGGGTTTGTTGGGATTACACTGACAAAAAATGGGAATGATTCTTGGGAAAGACACTGACTTTGATAGGCTTTTTTTGTGTGTGTGTGTGTGGTTGTTGTTCTTTATCATGGTTTAGGCGTAGGACAAAAACAGGTTGGTACTTGGTTCATCCTTGAATCACTGTGCTGAATTTGGATTCTCCCAGTTTCTCTTTGATTTTTTCCTACCTGAACACACTTATAACCAAAGTGGAAGCCAGAAACCTGGGAGAGTTTTGAAATGAGAGGCAGAATGAGATTCACATAGTATGCTCATGACTGGGGACACACTCTTCACTCTTCATTTTGTTATTTTTAGAAAATATACAGAATGGATTAGCCTGACTACTGACAGGAAATGTACATTGGCTGTGTTGCTACCCAGTTTTTGCTCGTTTCTCATTAAGCTGTGAAACCAGAGGTTTTTAATGATAGGTGTTCCTCTTAGAAATTTCTTTCTTTTTTGTTGGAGATTTTTTCTTCCTTGGACTTACCTTTCATATCAGTTAAAGCAGACTATATATCAATATAATTTTTCCCTAGTAATATCCAAGTAACAACAATCTCAGAATAAGCTGTTGTTTTCAAAAATTATTTGGATAATTCTTCTAAATCCTTTGTGTTTCTAACTGTTGAAAGAAGTGTGAAAAATTGCATTCAGTTTAACAAGCAGATATTTTCAAAAACTGAATGAGAAACTGGATGAACTCAGTTTGCTTAGTAAAGAAACAAGTCGTTTGCTTAAATATAGTCTGGACTTATGTTTTTCACCTCTAAATTGGTTTGCAAGTGATGTGAAGACTAAGAACTCAATTTTCAGAGGAATGGCTGCCCAGGGAACTCCTGTGTGAGTATTTTTTGCAGAAAAGGAGTAAATGAAATTGTTTAGGGAGATTTCCTTCCTTCTCTCTGCTATTCACAAATTATTAGGACATTTTGTTCTTCGTGGAGGCTCACCACTTGGGGTTTGCTTGACATTCCTTTGTCCAGTTTCTAAACAATCCATTTAAAAATAAAGTGAATAAATACTTGCTACCCTAGAGAGGAAGATGTATTGTTTTCTATTATGAAATATTTTCCTTTGTTGCAAAGGACTTTCTTTTCCACCTCCCTTTTTATTCTACATTTCTTTGAATGGTAGATAGAGGAAGATTCTTAACAAAGAACTTTGGTAGTGAGTTGATCCTATTTGAGTCAAGAGATCGACTTTTCGTATGAAAATCCTGTCCAAGAAGATTACACCTTACAAGTAGAGACCGGTGGTTCTTCTGATTGAAAAAAAAACACAAAACAAAACATTACTGCCTCTGTAACGTAGGCAGAGATGAAAAGGCTGTTATATAAAGGCATAACTGTCTTTACAAATTCAGTGGCTATTTCCTGCTTAATTTCTTTTTCCTTTTCAAAGTAGTCATAGGTATCAGACAACATTTTGGGCTAATGGCCCGGAAAAATTCATTATATCATTATAAAATCATTTTGAATTACTCAGGGAAAATGCAGAGCCTGAAAATCATAGCTTTCTGGTTTCCCCCTTGAATTTGTATGATTTTTGTTCACAGTGGACATTTCTCAGGTTTGGAGCAGTAAGAAAAGGCTTTGAACTTGCTTCTCTTTTCCTCAGTGGATATCTGAGCCATTGATTTTGGGTCAATTGGTTTCCCATCTCCAATAAAAGGAGAAGCAATAAGAATTGGGCAGATTCCCTTTCAACAGTGGTAGTTTGGCTGTAAGGAAATTTCAGGTGGTAGCTTAAAAAATTTTAATGGTAATGTGGGTGTACTTAAATATAGTAGAAATATATCTGGATATAGAATTTAGTTCTTAAAAGAGTGTATTTTTTGGCTCCCCTTTTATATATCAGGAAATTAATATGGCATATCATTTTACAAGTATTATACATTTCAGAAGAGCAATATTTAACTTAAAACATGAGGTTTCTTTGGAGTGAATGTATGTAGGTATATGTGTGCCTATGAGCACACAGTAATGTAAAAAAAAAAATCTCTGATCTGAGTGGATGTTGATTATTCAATTTCTGAGCATTTTATAAGGTTAGAAGAGTGATCTGATTGGTAACACCAAATAAGGAGGAAAAGTAGCCCACCAGTGGCCATCTAGAGGTCACCAGCTCATCTGTGACATCAAGTTAGGTCTGCTGAGAGCTAACAATGTGAAGCCCAGCTTATTCTGTCAGCTGCATGTGGATGTGGGTATTTTTCATTGCCGGCCAATTCCAATAAGGTTTTGTAGCAGGCAGTGCCAGTGTTTGCACACAGGGACTAGCACACTGTTTGGGGGATTGGGAGAGCAGTGTCTGTGGAGAGTTCACCTGGACTAGTGTGAGCCATGTATTCTTTTATAAATATAAAGAAATGCACCTGGGCATATGTTTGTAAATGTATGTAACTATTCAGAAATGACTTGCTCTAAAGTGTTATTATATGGAGACATGTGCTTTCCAAAAGATTCATGTTTGTATACAGGTCTCCTTTGTATGGAGTCAGTAATGTGCTACATCTGGCTCCTACTTACCATGAAAGCTTTTTTTCAGAAAATTTCCAAGCTGTTGTTAAACACAGACATTAGTAAAAAATAAATTGTATAAACTTAGAATGTTAAAAACAAATAAGTAGTAAGTGCTTCATGCTCTTTCCTTGCTAATTAATTTATTACAATTTTACTGTTACTTGTGTTCTTGAGGATTTGAAATAGCACAACTGAAATTCCATCACCTAAGGCCCACTTCCTAGGCCCACTTGACTTCACATTCCAGAATGTCTGGCTCTAGGTGAGTGATCACACCATCGTGATTATCTGGGTCGTGAAGATCTTTTTTGTATAGTTCTTCTGTTTGTGTTCTTGCCACCTCTTCCTAATATCTTCTGCTTCTGTTAGGTCCATACCATTTCTGACCTTTATTGTGCCCATCTTTGCATAACTTGGTAACTCTTATTTTCTTGAAGAGATCTCTAGTCTTTCCCATTCTATTGTTTTCCTCTATTTCTTTGCATTGATCCCTGAGGAAGGCTTTCTTATCTCTCTTTGCTCATCTTTGGAACTCTGCATTCAAAAGGATATATCTTTCCTTTTCTCCTTTGCTTTTGGCTTCTCTTCTTTTCACAGTTATTTGTAAGGCTTCCTCAGACAGCCATTTTGCTTTTTTGCATTTCTTTTCCTTGGGGATGGTCTTGCTCCCTGTACAATGTCATGAACCTCCGTCCATAGTTCTTCAGGCACTCTGTCTATCAGATCTAGTCCTATATTAAAAAGCAGAGACATTACTTTGCCAACAAAGGTCTGTCTAGCAAGGCTGTGGTTTTTCCAGTGGTCATGTATGGATATGAGAGTTGGACTATAAAGAAAGCTGAGCACTGAAGAACTGATGCTTTTGAACTGTGGTGTTGGAGAAGACTATTGAGAGTCCCTTGGACTGCAAGGAGATCCAACCAGTCCATCCTAAAGGAAATCAGTCCTGAATGTTCATTGGAAGGACTGATGTTGAAGCTGAAACTCCAATACTTTGGCCACCTGATGCGAAGAGCTGAGTCATTTGAAAAGACCCTGATGCTGGGAAAAATTGAAGGCAGGAGGAGAAGGGGATGACAGAGGATGAGATGGTTGGATGGCATCCCAACTCAATGGACATGAATTTGAGTAAACTCTGGAAGTTGTTGATGGACAGGGAAGCCTGGCGTGCTGCAGTCCATGGGGTTGCAAAGAGTCGGACATGACTGAGCGACTGAACTGAACTGAACTGTGCTCTCGAGGGGGCTTCCCTGGTAGATCAGCTGGTAAAAAAATCCACCTACAATGTGGGAGACCTGGGTTTGATCCCTGGGTTGGGAAGATCCCCTGGAGGAGGGCATGGCAACCCACTCTAGTATTCTTTCTTGGAGAATACCCAAGAACAGAGGAGCTTGGTGAGCTATAGTCCCTGGAGTCACAAAGAGTTCAACATGCCTGAGCAACTAAGCACAGCACAGCACATGCTCTTGAGGATGCTTGGCACTGTCCTGTCTGTGGTGGAAACATTGGTAGTATTCTGTCATGCATCCTTCTGTAGCTCTGTGTTCCCTACTGCTGCTGCTGCTGCTGCTGCTAAGTCGCGTCAGTTGTGTCTGACTCTGTGCGACCCCATAGATGGCAGCCCACCAGGCTCCTCCATCCCTGGGATTCTCCAGGCAAGAATACTGGAGTGGGTTGCCATTTCCTCCTCCAGTGCATGAAAGTGAAAAGTGAAAGTAAAGTCGCTCAGTCGTGTCCGACTCTTTGCGACCCCATGGACTACAGCCTACCAGTCTCTTCTGTCCATGGGGTTTCCCAGGCAAAAGTACTGGAGTGGGGTGCCATTGCCTTCTCCGCTGTGTTCCCTGGCATCCATTAATAATGTGAAATCAGGTGAACCAGAAAGCCAGGAGTTTCTCCCCCCCAACCTTTTTTTGAGGCTTTTGATGTACAAAAAAGATAAAAAGGCCAGAATAGGTTAAAAAATCATGATACATTTTAAATATTCACATGGAACAAATCTGCATTTTAATATATAAAACAGTGTATTATGATTCTGTCATAATGTATAATGATTCCACTTCCCTGGTGGCTCAGACGGTAAAGCCTCTGCCTACAGTGTGGGAGACCTGGGTTCAATCCCTGGGTCGGGAAGATCTCCTGGAGAAGGAAATGGCAACCCACTCCAGTATTTTTGCCTGGAAAATATCATGGATGGAGAGCCTGGTAGACTACAGTCCATGGGGTCACAAAGAGTTGGACATGACTGAGTGACTTGACTTTACTTTATAAGATAATTTTAAATCTTAGTAAAAAATGTTAATTCATAGCACATTAAAAGATGTGTCCTCCTGGACTTTAACCAGAGAAAAAGGTTAAGTTTTTCTCTTTCAGTGATCTTGGCTTCTTTTCTGTCTGTTGATGATATCTCCTCATTTGGAGTTAAAAATAAAAGTCTTAAATTCAAGTCTTTTGTGAATGCAAGGCTGGTTCACTTGGTACCTGCTCACTACCTTGGGAGGCCTGGCCTCATGAGATACGATTCTTCATCTCTAAAATGACCATAATAGTAATAATATTCATTGTATAAAACTGTAGTGAATATTCAGTAAGATCATGTATAGAAATCACAGTGACTATTCAGTTCAGTTCAGTTCAGTCACTCAGTTGTGTCTGACTCTTTGCGACCCCATGAACCGCAGCACGCCAGGCCTCCCTGTCCATTACCGACTCCCGGAGTCTACCCAAACTCATGTCCATCGAGTCGGTGATGCCATCCAGCCATCTCATCCTCTGTCATCCCCTTCTCCTCCTGCCCCCAATCCTTCCCAGCATCAGGGTCTTTTCCAATGAGTCAGCTTTTCGCATCAGGTGGCGAAAGTATTGGAGTTTCAGCTTCAACATCAGTCCTCTCAATGAACACCCAGGACTGATTTCCTTTAGGATGGACTGTTTGTATCTCCTTGCAGTCCAAGGGACTCTCAAGAGTCTTTTTCAACACCACAGTTCAAAAGCATCAATTCTTCGGCACTCAGCTTTCTTTATAGTCCAACTTTCACATCCATACATGACCACTGGAAAAACCGTAGCCTTGACTAGATGGACCTTTGTTGGCAAAGTAATGTCTCTGCTTTGTAATATGCTATCTAGGTTGGTCATAACTTTCCTTCCAAGGAGTAGCGTCTTTTAATTTCATGGCTGCAATCACCATCTGCAGTGATTTTGGAGCCCAGAAAAACAAAGTCAGCCACTGTTTCCACTGTTTACCCATCTATCTGCCATGAAGTGATGCGACCAGATGCCGTGATCTTAGTTTTCTGAATGTTGAGCTTTAAGCCAACTTTTTCACTCTCTTCTTTCACTTTCATCAAGAGGCTCTTTAGTTCTTCACTTTGTGCCATAAGGGTGATGTCATCTGCATATCTGAGGTTATTGATATTTCTCCCAGCAATCTTGATTCCAGCCTGTGCTTCCTCCAGCCCAGCATTTCTCATGTTGTACTCTGCATATAACTTAAATAAGCAGGGTGACAATATACAGCCTTGACGTACTCCTTTTCCTATTTGGAACCAGTCTGTTGTTCCATGTCCAGTTCTAACTGTTGCTTCCTGACCTGCATACAGGTTTCTCAAGAGGCAGGTCAGGTGGTCTTGTGTTTCCATCTCTTTCAGAATTTTTCCACAGTTTATTGTGATCCACACAGTCAAAGGCTTTGGCATAGTCAATAAAGCAGAAATAGATGTTTTTCTGGTACTCTTTTGCTTTTTTGATGATCCAGCGGATGTTGGCAATTTGATCTCTGGTTCTTCTGCCTTTTCTAAAACCAGCTTGAACATCTGGAAGTTCATGGTTCACGTATTGCTGAAGCCTGGCTTGGAGAATTTTGACCATTACTTTACTAGCGTGTGGGAAGAATGCAACGGTGCAGTCGTTTGAGCATTCTTTGGCATTGCCTTTCTTTGGGTTTGGAATGAAAACTGACCTTTTCCAGTCCTATGGCCACTGCTGAGTTTTCCATATTTGCTGGCATATTGAGTGCAGCACTTTCACAGCATCATCTTTTAGGATTTGAAATAGCTCAACTGGAACTCCATCACCTCCACTAGCTTTGTTCGTAGTGATGCTTTCTAAGGCCCACTTGACTTCACATCCCAGGATGTCTGGCTCTAGGTGAGTGATCACACCATCGTGATTATCTGGGTCGTGAAGATCTTTTTTGTAGAATTCTTCCGTGTATTCTTGCCACCTCTTCTTAATATCTTCTGCTTCTGTTAGGTCCATAATATTTCTGTCCTTTATTGAGCCCATCTTTGCATGAAATGTTCCCTTGGTATCTCTAATTTTCTTGAAAAGATCTCTACTCTTTCCCATTCTATTGTTTTCCTCTATTTCTTTGCATTGATCGCTGAGGAAAGCTTTCTTATCTCTCCTTGCTATTCTTTGGAACTCTGCATTCAAATGGGTATATCTTTCCTTTTCTCCTTTGCGTTTTGATTCCCATCTTTTCACAGATATTTGTACAGCCTTCTCAGACAGCTATTTTGCTTTTTTGCATTTCTTTTTCATGGGGGATGGTCTTGATTTCTGTCTCCTGTACAATGTCACAATCCTTCATCCGTAGTTCATCGGGTATTTTGTCTATCAGATCTAGTCCTTTAAATCTATTTCTCACTTCTACTGTATAATCATAAGCGATTTGAATTAGGTCATACCTGAATTGTCTAGTGGTTTTCTCCACTTTCTTCAAGTCATTTGTAAATTGTAGTTTTTAGAAATCATCCTTGTCATTATTGTCATAGCTTTATTGAATGCTTACCATGTGTCAGGACCTGTTTTAAGAACTTTGCATGTATTATCTCATTTAAACCTCAAACAACCCCCTAAAACCAGAACACTACTTCCTTCCACTTAGCAGATAATGAAACAGAATGAAGGCTTATATGTAAGGAGTGAGAATCTGAACTCCAGTTTGACTCCTAAAGTCCAAGCTCAAATATAACAACACTTTCTATTTATTCCTTCATTATCCCTCACAAGGCATATAGTAGGTGTTTAATAAGAAATGTTTTGATAACTTTTTGTTAATAGTGCTTTTTTTCTAAGATGATCAGCCTCATTTCTTAGCTCCAGATCACCAAGGGCTCAAAGAGAATAATACCTGCTTAGAGGAAGAAATCTTAGACTGCCCTGCAAGAAGTTTACTAAAAAAAATACACATACATTTATGTATGTATATGTACTTTTTAAGGGCATTTTTTCCTGATCTGTGTATGTTATGCTATTAAGAGCAGTTTGGTTTTAGTGCCTTGTATATCTGTGTTTATGACCTTCTCCCAATGAGACGTTATAATCTACCACATGGAGACTGTACCCTTCTAATAGGATTTACGTTTACAAGTATCTGAAAATTTTTCCAGAAGAAGATTAAATTGTTTAGCTCAATATTTAATCTGTTACTTCCTTTCTAAAGACACCCCATGGACTTTGTCATGCATTTGGCTGATACACGAGGGGTATTGATCAGTCATGAAGCAAACAAAACCAAACCAAACCAGGAGAATGGCCAGCCCAGCCTCTCCCATTCCCACCTTCTAATTAAATTTTGATTTGAGCTGCTTTTGATTAATCTTCTTGTCTGTGAATGTGTGAATTTGAGAGGACTGCTAAGTTTCTCAAGTTGTTGGCCTCAGTCGCTGGTGGATGGCTCAGCTAAAGAACAGTAAGATTGTGTTTTTATGGTTTTCAGATATTTAATAGCTTCTTCCTGTCATTTTCTGAATGGCTGAGTATGGTTCATCCCTCTGGGAGCAGTGCTGCACCCGAGAGCTGGGAAGATGACAGAGGTCTGTGTACTTGACTGATTGCCTGAGTCTTAATTGTTCTCTTAATTAGCTGCAGTAGCAACTGCATCTGGGGAGAGATCATGGTATTGGTAAACAGCTCCACCTTGGAGTTCACAGTAATGCCATTTGGAGTCCTGACAGTGAGGAGCACGTGGGCTGGGCTGGTCTCTCCTGGAAGTCGGGCAGTCTCTGAGGCTGATGCGCCCCTTGTGTGATCCGTCACCTGGGCCCCTGGGTAGCAGGCCTCCAACTGTTTGTTCTTAAACAAATTAAGTTTTAATATGCAAAAAACTGGCTTTATTGGGCTGAATGGACTAACAGGAAAACAAAAGGATGAGAGGCCCGGAGAAGGAGAAGGCACCTGGCTGGGAAGGCTCTCTTGGGAGCCGGAGGCCCAGCCAAGGACTGCTGTCAGGAGGGCAGCTCCTCCTACCAATTTGTTTTCTTAGGAAGGAGTCATGGAGAGGTTCAGCTCAGCTTGTCTCGAGGTGTGGCTTGGACCCCGAAACCTGGCCTCGCCTTATTCTTATTACCTGATAGGGATTTCTTTTTTGTATTTCTTCCCTGAGGTGTTGCCCTGAGACACAAGACTTAACCCCTAACCCTCCTTTTCTCCCTAAATAAGAGAGAGTTATCTAATTTGAGGGGTTTGGGACCTGAAGAGTGAAAAGCCCAGGAGGTGACTCAGCTTGTTCTTTTTATGAGTGACAGCACATGATTGTCATGGTGACCCAACTGCTATATTTTAGAGCTGGTAGAACCAGTTCAGGCTCACATTCATGTACAGAATGGAAAGGAAAAGCAGGTGCTTAGGTGACAAACTGCAAGGTCAGCACCTAAAACATTTCAAAGGTTTACATAAAATGGTAAAAAAAAAAATGTCCTGGAGATGTAATGTGATCTTAAAAATGAGGTGAACCAGTTTTCTGTCTTCTGCAAGTGACTAACTGAGAATCCACCAATGTAGGACTCAGGGACACAGGATGAATCTGTGAGCTCTCAGGCAAAACATTTTCCTTTTGTACATAAAATTCCTCTTTGACATGCATGGATAGATGCTATCTACTCCAAATACTTGCCACTAAGCTTAAATCAGATGGTAGCAAAGCTTTCAAAGTAAAAGGCATTATTTAAAATAGGCTTTAGATAATTGTGTTTACCTACATTTTGTGGTCAAATTGCAGAACTTGCATGGCCACAGGTATGTTTTTAAACAAGAGCTGGCTTCAGATGTTATGGCATTTCACGAGCAAGTGTCATGATTGGCTATCTCTTGCCTTGTTTTTGTTGTTTTAGTCGCCAAGTCGTGTCCAACTCTTTTGTGACCACATGGACTGTAGCCTGCCAGCTTCCTCTGTCCATGGGATTGCCCAGGCTCTGTGACAACTTAGAGGGATGAGTTGGGGAGAGAGGTGGGAAAGAAGTTCAAGAGAGAGGGGACACATGTATACCTATGGCCGATTCATGTTGATGTATAGCAAAACCCCCACAATACTGTAAAGTAATTGCCCTCCAATTAAAAATATATATAATAAAAAATATTAAAAGAAAAAAACAAAAGGAATACTGGAGTGAGCTGCATT
This sequence comes from Okapia johnstoni, assembly GCA_024291935.2. Classification (NCBI taxonomy): domain Eukaryota; kingdom Metazoa; phylum Chordata; class Mammalia; order Artiodactyla; family Giraffidae; genus Okapia; species Okapia johnstoni. The sequence continues at coordinate 75,212,464 of CM044306.1, read as the reverse complement.
TTCTTCTCCAGGGATCTTCCCCACCCAGGGACTGAACTTGCATCTTCTGCATTGGCTGGCAGATTCTTTACCACTGAGCCACTAGGGAAGCCCCCATCTCTTACCTTGCTCTTAATTTAACATGTCTTTTTTACCCTCAACTGAGCAAACCTCACTTAAAAAAAAACAAAACTATAAGTTCACCCCTCTGCCTGCTTTTGTCAATAAAGTTTTATTGAGATACATGCTCATTTGTTTACGTGTTACCCATGACTTCTTTGTCCTACAACAGCAGAGTTGAGCAGTTGCAACACAAATTGTGAAAGAAACCATACGATCTGCAAAGCCTAAATGACCTGTCCAAATACGTTTAAATTCCGCAGTAAGCTCTGTTATTCCCTCTAGCAGAGTGCTGTGCTTTAACCCTTTAAGGCCTGAGTGTTACACCAAGGAGAGTCTGCCAGCGTATACATAGGTATTGGGCTTTTGGTTTTCACCACAGACAAGGACACAGCCTCCCTGGAGGGCTGGTGTATGCAGGGCATGCTTATCTTCAGAGATAGGACTGGCAGGCCTGTCCTTAGCCAGTCTTCTCTCCAATATCCAGTTCCTATAAAGTGGGATCTAACTGGACTGTTGTGTTTGATTCTTCTCTAAGCTGATGCCAGCACTGTTCTCAGTCACTCAGTTGTGTCCAACTCTTTGTGACCCCATAGATTGTAGGCCGCCAGGCTCCTCTGTTTTTGGGATGCTGCAGACAAGAATACTGGAGTGGGTTGCCATTTCCATCTCCAAGGGATCTTCCCAACTCAGGGATCAAACCCGGGTCTCCTGCATTGCAGGCCGATTCTTTACCACCGAGCCACCAAGGAAGCATGATGCCAGCACTACTCGCTTGGAAAAACATATGCTCATGCTAGGGGAAGAGATTCTGAAAACCTTCAGTCATGGGCAGAGCTGCAAGGTGGCTTCTGCGAGGGCACCGTCGGAATCCCCTGGCTGTCAGGTGTTTCCTTACCCTTGAGTGCGATTCTTTTTGGCATCTTCGAAAAGAAAGGGAGAAACTATCTCAGTACAACTGAAAAATCCAAAAATTGTGTATTCATGAACACAGATAAGAACACTGTGAGTACAGTTCTCACCAGTTTTCCCTAGGCTGTCATCTCTTACCATCCCACACCCTAGATCTTCATCTGTTTTTAGTGTTGGAGAAAAATACTCGTTCTCACTTTACTTTTACTTCAGTGCAGGTAATAATTGACACATTGCTCTCTTTTTCTCTCTCTCCACTCCTCCAAATAGACCTTTGTGTTCTTCTTTTGATAAAAGAAATGAAAAAGGCAAGAGTACGTCATAGGTTTTGATATTAAGTCCCTACCTTATTTTGTTCTTTTCTATCTCTTCTCTTACAAATGGGAAGGCAGAAATCCAATAAAAGTAAAAAAAAAAAATGTAGAAGAGGAGAAAGGACAACTGTGGTAATACAAAGATGAATTGAAGCCAGGTAGTGTTGGGACTTAATCTATTTAGAGTTTCAGTCTATTAGTGGTTTTGGTTTTTGCTTTAGAGGGGCAAAAGAGAAATCCTAAGCTCCCATCTGGAAAATGAAACTTCTGCCTGTCAAGATAAAACTCGCAGGGGAATTCAGCAAGCCTCCACACTCTGGAAGATGCTTAGCCAAGTAAGCCTTTGCTAGTTCCTGGCTTCCACAAAGAAAAGAATTAAATGATGTAAAAGTTGGCCTGTGGCTTTGAATATAAACTTGGGGGGAATTAGTTTGCTGAATTCAGGACCGTGGATTCAAGTTCAGTGCTCTCTTCTTCATGCCCAGTTCAGTTCAGTTCAGTTGCTCAGTTGTGTCCTACTCTTTGCGACCCCATGGACTGCAGCACCCTAGGCCTTCCTATCCATCACCAACTCCCAGAGCCTGCTCAGACTCATGCCCATCGAATTGGTGATGCCATCCAACCATCTAATCCTCTGTTCTAATGAGTCAGTTCTTCGCATCAGGTAGCCAAAGTATTGGAGCTTCAGCTTCAGCATCAGTTCTTACAATGAATATTTGGGATTGATTTCCTTTAGGATTGACTGGTTGGATCTCTTTGCAATCCAAGGGACTCTCAAGAGTCTTCTCCAATACCACAGTTCAAAGGCATCAGTTCTTCGGCCCTCAGCTTTCTTTATGGTTCAACTCTCACATCCATACATGATTACTGGAAAAACCATAGCTTTGACTAGACGGACCTTTGTCAGCAAAGTAACGTCTCTGCTTTTTAATATGCTGTCTAGGTTGGCCATAGCTTTTCTTCCAAGGAGTAAGTGTCTTTTAATTTCATGGCTGCAGTCACCATCTGCAGTGATTTTGGAGCCCAAGAAAATAAAGTCGTCACTGTTTCCATTGTTTCCCCATCTATTTGCCATCAAGTGATGGGACAAGATTCCGTGATCTTAGTTTTTTGAATGTTGAGTTTTAAGTCAGCTTTTTCACTCTCCTCTTTCACTTTCATCAAGAGGCTCTTTAGTTCCTCTTTACTTTCTGCCATAAGGGTGGTGTCATCTGCATATCTGAGGTTATTGATATTTCTCCTGGCAATCTTGATTCCAGTTTGTGCTTCATCCAGCCCAACATTTCTCAATGCCCACTGATATGTTAATATACTGATTGTAGAAACTCAAGCCTTGGGAAATGAGCTAGACATTGAATTTACAATATACATTATGTAGAGGAAAGATGAGACTGAGACATTTCCAGTAACTCAGGCCTGTGACAGGAGCAGGAAGATTGGGGAAACCTGTGAAAGGTTCAAGGCAAAGGTGCTTTGTAGTTTACCTGGCAAGTGGGTTGAGTTGTCTGCCTAAAAGAAAGTTCTTTTTCATTGCAACGTGGAAATCACTCTGTCTTGATACAACATTTCTACTGTGTATCATGTCTACTCCCCTACTCTCCAAATATGTACACCTTTTTATGTGGTGGAAATGGCAGGCATGATCACCCACACTTTACAAACAAGAGAAGAGCGACCTTGAGAGGGGAAGGGAACAGGTAGGGAGAGCAGGTAGTTAGCTTTCTAATTTCAACCCTCCCTATCTTTCTGCTACATAACCTCTGATGAAGGATGAACTGAAAGTAATTGGTTTTGACTCTGAGATCTTAACCTGCGAAGATAGGCTCCCACTTGAGTCCTAGTTGAAGTTCAGCCTATGAAATGTAAAGAAATAGTTTGTTAGCCTACAGCCTATAAGTTCTTGGAGCTCTGCAGGAGAAGGGTGTGCGGAAGACCAGGACACTTAGGTTAAACCATTGCAGTTCCTTGGCTCAGCCACAGAATGTCACCTTTACATCATGTACCTCTCCATATAACAACATTTCCTAGGGGGTGGAAAAAGAGGGATTTTTTTTTAAAGAAGCTACCTTTAAAAGCACAGAATTGTCTCAGTCAGTGCTTCAGTTAAAGCAGTTCCAAGTTATAGAAATCACTGTTATTAAAAAATATATATATCCTTTCTACTCTTCTGCCAGTTTTTCCAGATTATTGTTATTGTTTGCGTGTTTACTGCTTTTCTCTGTTTCTTCTTTAGTGTACCCCATACAGTTTTATAAATTGCATCCTTTTCTTTAAAAAATCTGAAACTTTCAATTTTATTTCACCAGCTTAAAGTTTCAAGTTTAGAAATTCTTTTTTGTTGAATGATTCTTTAAATTCTTTGTACTGTTTTAGTCTTTAAAATCTTCACACACCTGACTTCATATAATCCCATAATAACCCCCCTTTTCCTTCTCCCCCTATGTTGCCCCTCCCCTTCTGCCTCCCCACTGGTTACCACTAGTTTGTTCTCTGTATCTGTGAATCTGCTTCTTTTTTGTTTTATTTACTAGTGTTTTTGTATTTTTAAAATTCCACATATAAGCAATACCTTATGATATTTGTCTTTCTCTGACTTATTTCACACGGCATAATGCCTTCCAAGTCAATTAGTGTTAATGCAAATAACATTATTTACTTCTTTTTAATGGCTAAGTAGTATTCCATTGTGTATGTATATATACCACATCTTCTTCATCCATCCATCTCTTGTTGGACATTTGGGTTGTTACCATACCTTCCTTAAGTTACCTAGTACTGAAGATCTCATATTCATAGAAGGCTCTTCATAAAAGAAAGTAAAAACTTAGCTATATTAATGGTTTGGGTATAATAACTTTCTAAAGACTGAACATTGAAGACATGCTTTGTGGGGAAGAGATTGTGGAGAGAAGCTGGCTGTTGTTGAAGAGTCACTGTACATGGAAAAGACAGCAACAGGAGGAACCCTGATGGGGACAATGGGGATAAATACACAGGTTAACCCCCAGATATCAGTGCAATGGTCAACCACCCAGCTATTTACACAACAGGTATTTCTGAGGTTCTTTGTGTATGAACAGTCCTGTCATTATCATTTTCCTGAACACATGTTACTGCCTTTGGAAGGAGGAATCAACAAGCCATCAAGTCATAGGGATTTGTGGACCTCAGAAGTGCTGCGGGGCTCTGGGATTTCTGGAAGCATCCTGGGCATTTGACACCCAGGATAAGATGGCTGTAACCTGCCCCTTGTCTTCTGTTTTTATTTTAATCTCTGCTATTGGTTGGGAGGAAAAGGAACCCAGTGGCAAATTTTGCACTTCTAGGAAGGGCAAACCATGGTGAGGGAGTCATTTCCTGGCAGATATTCACATTTACTCTTTCTTCATTCATTCTGTTTGAAACGCACTTCACCTAGTAGCTGCTCAGATGAAGAAAATCCCCCAGGGTCCTTGGTACCCATGGGTTTTCATTGCTCCTGGAACTCATGCTTCTTTTTGGATGTGCTTTGTTCATTTTGTAATTGGACTCTTAATTCAGCAGTGGCTCTGCCCAGTAGCTATTAATTATCACTTTGCTCTCTTCCCATAGCAATTATTAATTAAACTACTCAGAGAGTCATAATGAGAAATTCAAGGCTGTGATAATATTTAGGAAGCAATGCCCCTTGGTCTTGCAGGTCTGCGTTCTGTTCCAAAGGCGTTCTGTTCATTGTTTAATTCACAAACATTTACGGAGCCCCCTATAGATAGAAGGCCCCATGCCAAGAAGCTTATGCTCTAGGGAAGAATTGAAGATCATCATGTTTTTTTGATCCAGCTCTTAATTCCTATTGCTTTTCCTTTTTCCACCCTGTGCCATTCCATGGAGGATCAAGCCCAGCTTTCCTTCTACCTTCATTGCCTACTGTTCCCACCCACAACCTTAAGAGCACTTGGGTTAATTGCTCCTCTTCAGAGTTCCTATGGTAACCTTGTATAAGCCTCTGTCATAGAACTAATATTTTATCATCATTAAGAAAAAAAAACGCCTCAACTGCTTCACCCACCCTCAGCAAATTTTTCCAAGGTTGAAAATAACATCTTTTCATCTGTGTATCACCAACATATAGCCCAAGGCTGAGCTAATGCTTGGTGTTTGGTAAATATTGAGGATTTTCAGTTGTTTGTGAAGATCAACCACTATGTGCAGACTCAGTTCTCGGGGAAACATTAGAATGGGGATAGGGAGGAAAAATCTAGACCCAAGGAAAGAGCTGAGCAAGGCCCTGGGGCGTAGCCTTCGATGGAAGCCAAGTTTTATTTATCTAGGCCCTTATGTGAAGAGCCAGCCCACCTTACGGCCAGCCAAACACAGCACAAGCGTTTCTGCTCAAACTGCCCACCATCCCCAACATCAGCCCATGCTCAGCCCCTCTCACTGTTCCTTGCTCTTGCCTTCTATGGCTCTCTAATCCCTGGCGTCCGAGCTCCAGCAGTAAATGCTCACCTCAGAGCTTTCTTCCTCTGTGAACTGTTTGGACATGATTTTCCTTAGCAGTTTGACCCCTAGCACTCTCCCTTGGATGTGCTTTGGCACTTAACCTCTCTTCTGGGGTCCTATGAATTGGACCCGATATGGCTGGCTGCCCCTATGGTATGATTTAAGGGGCCTGAGAAAACCTTGAGGAGTCAGTCACTCCTCCACACTCTCCACATTTCCTCCCTTAACATTCAGCCTTCACAGTGGCCTCCAGAAAGACTCACTGCATTGATTTAAAATGCTAAGGCATGGAAGGGGTAATTTAAATGTCTAGCATGTGTAATATGTACGAATAATTTGAGAGAAACTTTTGGTTGGGAGGAAGAATAGACAGCTGGTGGGTGTAAGAGTGTAGTTTTGTTGACCAACTCTTTTGTGATATGGAGAAGAGCTAGAAAGATGAGGGTCACCCATGCTGTAAAAGCGGAAGACGCTAGTGGACATCTGTTTTTTATTTTGCCACTCAGTATCTATTCACCTTTCTTCTGGTAAAGAACTATGATTATCCTCTTGGGAACTTAGCCAACATGTATCCTTTTTGTTTAACTCAGTTTCAGCTGTCATTTTTTTCTGTCACTTCCAATCAAGGTGTCCTGATTAACCTAATAACTAGAGAAGACATCCCTGAGTAGTGGCAGAGTAGGCAACATCCACTCCCCACCATGGTCCTTCCTATAAGTGGGGCCATACTCAGGCTTCGCCACCAGGTCAGTGTAGATGATATTAATGATGTTATACTGCATAATCTCAGGTAAAAGGCAGAGGTGTTCTCTGGGGGAACACCTCTTTGCAGTGTGAGCATGTGGCATGGGCAGGCCATTCCCACAGCAACAGACATCTAGGAAGATCTCTTGTGTGCTGACAACTGATACACAAAGATGATGGAAATATGTCCTGTACCTTTGAGGAACTCGAATCTCACAAAGCCTTGCTTCTTAGGTGCCTTGAAATTAGTCCTCAGCACAGAGTGTATCCTTGGGAAACATTAAATAAGAGGAGAAAAGATTCCGGTATTGACAGCATCATTTGTAATTAATTGGTGGTTCAGCGGTAAAGAATCTGCCTGCCAATGCACGAGACGTGGGTTCTATCCCTGGGTTGGGAAGATCCCCTGGAGTAGGAAATGGCAACTGACTCCAGTATTCTTGCCTGGAAGATTCTGTGAACAGAGGAGCCCGGTGGGCTACAGTCTGTGGGGTCACAAACAGTTGAAAAAGACTAAGCAACTGAGCACACACACGTGCATTTGTATGTGGGTGTGGGTTTTATGTTCTGGAGGATTTTCTTGGGGAAAGGAGATCCTAACTTTTCTTTTCTAAATTCAAGTCAGAGGCTTCTCAGACCCCGTAGGCTCCTCTCTCCTGATTTTTCCAGCCTCTCTCATGATAGCCTATTGCCAAAGTTCTAGGACTTAATCTTGCCCAAGCCTTTTTACAATCACAGATTGGTAACTCCTGTAAGTGTGTCATGTGTGTGTGTGTTTGCACATGTGCATGTACATATGGTCCTGTGTGAAGATGAGGTACTGAGAGAGGTATGCAAACCAGGTCAGGCAGAAAAGAGAGTAGGATGCTGTGAAACTGTTGGCCCTTCTTTTCCTGACTCACCATCAGCAACGCCTATTTAACTAACTTTGTGCTAGTCTACTAGGGCCTTTGCATGTTCAGGATCCTCAAGGCCTTTTTATTCAGTAAGTTCTGAGAGCGTCCAGGGGGCACAGCCAGGAATGGAAGGTACTTCTTCCGCAACCCTGTTCCCCTCCTGATCTGTCTGCCTTTGATGACAAGCATTTAGAGTCTTCTTTGTGGGGTGCCCTTTCATTAAAGGAGTTGATGCAGTTTTCTCTACAGCGAATTTGGGGATGGGGTGAATCATCCTCCAGTGCCTAGTTTAGTGCCCCGGGCTTAGGAGATTCTCACAAGCCTGTTGCTCGTCACTGCTGCTTGTCTTCCCTGTGCAACAGCTTCGCAGCTTGGCCTCATGCTCAGTGAATTCTTAGTGTTTCTCCCAAATGCACTCAATTGTTCCACAGTCCCACAAAGGTCGAATGGTCCGTGCACCAGGCATGTAATTTGCTGATCCCATGATTAGACATGCACACAACCTCAGTGCTATTAAAATGAACTCTGCAGTTGGCTTTTGGATTGCTTTCCCCTAAACAAACCTCCTAGGCACATGTGCATGGAATTAGTCCTCAGATCACTCTGGCCTGCAGCACACTGGCGTGGAATACTTTTGCTGTGTGGTGCTCCCATCGTTGGGAGCAGCTCAGGTTTCTGTGATCAAGTATATCTTGGTCCTGAGTGCCTTCCTTGCACCCACGGTCCCAAAGTGAGAGGTACCTCATGCTTAGTCTCTCGTGGTTTGGTGTCGAACTTGGGGGAAGATTTCCTGGTTATTTCTTTCTTTGATACTGTTCTTTTGTTGTCTTGGCAACTAGAATAATAATCTTAAATGTCTGTGTTTGTATATTCTTTGGAGAATATTTTGTCACAGATATTTTCCAAGAATGCCTGTCTCATGATGTGTTGATTACTCCTCTGTGTCTTCCTTTTGTGTGTGTTTGTGAGTGTGTGTAAGTGTGCACTTGTTTTCTGCATTTGGGAGAAAGAAATGTAAGCATGATATGACCAGCTCTGGGTTGAGGATCAAGAGTCCTCTGTTAATATGATTATCTCAATAGATGCAGAAAAAGCCTTTGACAAAATTCAACATCCATTTATGATAAAAACTCTCCAGAAAGCAGGAATAGAAGGAACATACCTCAACATAATAAAAGCTATATATGACAAACCCACAGCAAACATTATCCTCAATGGTGAAAAACTGAAAGCATTTCCCCTAAAGTCAGGAACAAGGCAAGGATGCCCACTTTCACCACTACTATTCAACATAGTTTTGGAAGTTTTGGCCACAGCAATCAGAGCGGAAAAAGAAATAAAAGGAATACAGATAGGAAAAGAAGAAGTAAAACTCTCACTGTTTGCAGATGACATGATCCTCTACATAGAAAACCCTAAAGATTCTACCAGAAAACTACTAGAGCTAATCAATGAATATAGTAAAGTTGCAGGATACAAAAATTAACACACAGAAATCCCTTGCATTCCTATACACCAATAATGAGAAAACAGAAAGAGAAATTAAGGAAACAATACCATTCACCATTGCAACAAAAAGAATAAAATACTTAGGAATATTTCTAACTAAAGAAACAAAAGACTTATATATAGAAAACTATAAAACACTGATGAAAGAAATCAAAGAGGACACAAACAGATGGAGAAATATACCGTGTTCATGGATTGGAAGAACTAATATAGTGAAAATGAGTATACTACCCAAAGCAATCTATAGATTCAATGCAATCCCTATCAAGCTACCAATGGTATTTTTCACAGAACTAGAACAAATCATTTCACAATTTGTATGGAAGTATAAGAAAACCTCGAATAGCCAAAGCAATCTTGAGAAAGAAGAATGGAACTGGAGGAATCAACCTGCCTGACTTCAAGCTCTACTACAAAGCCACAGTCATCAAGACAGTGTGGTACTGGCACAAGGATAGAAATATAGATCAATGGAACAAAATAGAAAGCCCAGAGATAAAACCCACGCACCTATGGGCACCTTATCTTCGACAAAGGAGGCAAGAGTATACAATGGAGAAAAGACAGTCTCTCTTTAACAAGTGGTGCTGGGAAAACTGGTCAACCACTTGTAAAAGAATGAAACTAGAACACTTCCTAACACCATACACAAAAATAAACTCAAAATGGATTAAAGATCTAAACGTAAGACCAGAAACTATAAAACTCCTAGAGGAAAACATAGGCAAAAACACTCTCCGACATAAATCACAGCAGGATCCTCCATGACCCACCCCCCAGAATATTGGAAATAAAAGCAAAAAATAAACAAATGGGACCTAATTAAAAATTAAAAGCTTTTGCACAACAAAGGAAACTATAAGCAAGGTGAAAAAGACAGCCTTCAGAATGGGGAGAAAATAATAGCAAACGAAGCAACAGACAAACAATTAATCTCAAAAATATACAAGCAACTCCTGCAGCTGAATTCCAGAAAAATAAACGACCCAATCAAAAAATGGGCCAAAGAAACTAAACAGACATTTCTCCAAAGAAGACATACAGATGGCTAACAAACACATGAAAAGATGCTCAACATCACTCATTATTAGAGAAATGCAAATCAAAACCACAATGAGGTACCATTGCACACCAGTCAGAATGGCTGCTATCCAAAAGTCTACAAGCAATAAATGCTGGAGAGGGTGTGGAGAAAAGGGAACCCTCTTTACACTGTTGGTGGGAATGCAAACTAGTACAGCCACTATGGAGAACAATGTGGAGATTCCTTAAAAAACTGGGAATAGAACTGCCATATGACCCAGCAATCCCACTGCTAGGCATATATACACCGAGGAAACCAGAATTGAAAGAGATGCGTGTACCCCAATGTTCATCGCAGCACTGTTTACAATAGCCAGGACATGGAAGCAACCTAGATGTCCATCGGCAGACGAATGGATAAGGAAGCTGTGGTACATATACACACAATGGAATATTACTCAGCCATTAAAAAGAATACATTTGAATCGGTTCTATTGAGATGGATGAAACTGGAGCCCATTATACAGAGTGAAGTGAGCCAGAAAGAAAAGCACCAATACAGTATACTAATACATGTATATGGGAATTTGAAAGATGGTAATGGTAACCCTATATGTGAGACAGAATAAGAGAGACACAGATGCATAGAACAGTCCTGTGGACTCTGAGGGAGGGAGAAGGTGAGGGTTGGACGTTCTGGGACAATAACATTGAAACATGTGTATTGTCATGTGTGAGGCAGAGCACCATTCCATGTTCTGTGCATGGGATGGATGCTCGGGGATGGAGCGTTGGGATGACACAGAGGGATGGGGGGGGGAGGTGGGAGGGGGGTTTGGGAGGGGGAGCACGTGTGAATCCATGGCTGGTTCGTGTCGATGTATGGCAGGAACTACTACAGTATTGTAAAGTAGTTGGCCCCCAACTAAAATAAAAAAAAATAATAAAATAAAAAAATAATAAAATAAATAAATAAATAAATAAATAAATAAAAAAAAAGAGTCCTCTGTTAGTACAGGGCACTTCTCCTCTCTGGCCTTCAATTTCCCAGATCAAATGGACTGGATGATTTCTATAAGCTGTGAACTGCCACGACCCTAAGCCAGAATTAGGTAGAAATGTGCAATTGCTTGCCATGATTCTTATGAGAATCTTCTCCATTATGCATGGGAATTTTCTGATTCTTTACTCTTTCCTTGACCGGAATAGTGTTCATTTGCTGAAATACAGTTGCTTCATTTACCTCAATCATTTGCTTTGGGGGAGGAGGTGAATGTTACCAAGTAAACATGAACCTGGCAGAAAGCTGAGGCTGTCTTAAGCCTTTGTTTTACCATGGTTAGAACGAATATCATGGCCATTCCTTTCTCTGGTTTTTAATAGAGCTCTTGTACTTGTTCCCTCTCTCTTGCACCTGGCTGCCCTCGCCCTCTTTTTGTCCCTTATCAACTTAGGGAAACTTCAGATATCCTTGAGGAAGTGAATCCTCATGGGACAGCAGGCCTCTGGGAGGAAGGAGATTTCAAACACTGGCTTGAAACCGCCGCCATATGACACAGAGGTGCTTCCTTCAGTCTTGACTTTGGACTCGTTTGATTCTGCTCTGGGCCCATGGATGGTGGCTGTGGGGAATCTTTGATGCCTGTGACATGTTGGCTCCTCTTTGCCATAATGTGTTCATCCGAGAACTGGAACTGGAATATCACCCAGGGTAAGTTTTCCTTGCATCACTGGACTGTCAAAGCAACATACAGAAGAGAGCTTTCTTCCTTTCTTGTAGCATTTAGATAGGAAACAGAACTACCAAAGGTATATGCTGCTGCTGCTGCCGCTGCTGCTAAGTCGCTTCAGTCGTGTCCGACTCTGCGACCCCATAGACGGCAGCCCACCAGGCTCCCCCGTCCCTGGGATTCTCCAGGCATGAATACTGGAGTGGGCTGCCATTTCCTTCTCCAATGCATGAAAGGGAAGAGTTAAAGTGAAGTTGCTCAGTCATGTCCGACTCCTAGCGACCCCACGGACTGCAGCCTACCAGGCTCCTCCGTCCGTGGGAGTTTCCAGGCAAGAGTACTGGAGTGGGCTGCCATTGCCTTCTCCCAAAGTGTATGATAGGAACTTAAATGATAAGTGTGCATTATTTAAAATAAATGATATTTTAAATGATAACATTGTACCATTTGTTTAAAAAAATGTCAGAATACTTTCTTACTGGGGAGTAAATGGCTGCTACCTTGAGTTTTCTGTGTGGCCATGCTGCCATGGCCTTCCTGGTCATTACGCCTCATGACCCTGGCATAGTAGGTGGCCTCTAGCACCTTGATACAGCTCCTAAGACTGCTGTTCCTTCCTGCAGGTGGACTCATGAACTACGCCGCTCGTTAAATCTCTCAAATGTAAATGATAGTGACAGTGATGGTTTCCTGAGGTCACACTATGTGCCTGGGACTGACTTTAAACTTTGGAGGCAGTGGCTGTGTCTGCATCTTTAGCATCCGGCACACACAACACTCCATAGATGTTTTCTCAGTAGTAAACGATCTCCTCTGATCCCATCAGTGATATGCCAAGACATGTGTTTTTAACCCCATTTTATAATTGCTAGACAGGAGTCCTAAAGAGTCCAAATAACATTCCCTGGGTCCACCGAAGGGGTGATGAAGTGAGGAGTTTAACCCAGGAGTGTCTAGCTCTCCTAGAGTGCTATGAGATGTTCTAAAACTTTTCTGTCCCTGCCAACTTGAATGCTGCCTATATTTGAGGTAATTTGGTTTGAAGTTCCCTGTGTGTGTGAAATGGTGCAAGAGGGAGGGGTTGTGAATCCAGGAGAAGGGGCCCTAAGATCATCATGAGAGGTTAAAATACACGCCCCTCCCCCACGTTGTAAGATACTTCCCTGCAAGAAGTGGAGAAAAAGAAAAAGGTCTGTATGAGAAGAGATTAGAAATCAGCCACCCTACCACATACCTGTTCTCCCATTAACCCATGTGGATATAAAAAAGGGAGCATCTATTTTCCAGATGTACTGTGTGCATGCTAATTTGCTTTAGTCATGTCTGACTCTTTGTGAACCTATGGACTATAGCCCACCAGGCTCCTCTTGTCCATGGGATTCTCCAGGCAAGAATACTGGTGTGTGTTGCCATGCCCTCCTCCAGGGGATCTTCCCTGACCCCAGGTATCGAACCTGCATCTCTTAAATTTCCTGCATTGGCAGGTGGGTTCTTTACCGCTAGAACCAGCTGGGGAAGCCCACCAGATGTACTAATAGTTTCTAATTAAGGCAGGAACATATCAGTGTGATTAAATATTTGGACACCTGTTTTACTGTGTTAAATGAGGCCAGAGCAACTGGAGGAAGTTGCTCAGAACAGGAAGCCTGGGTTTCTAAGGACAAACATCTCTAGTTTCAGAGTTTGTGTATATGCCTCTTGGTAGCTTGCCCTGGCTTACTTACATCATCAGAGTTGCATAGAGATAGGGTGCAAAAGTCTAGGGCTGTGCCTTAGTAATTACAGTTGATACAATTCATTAAAAGGCATTAAAATAATGTCTGTCTCATTTTGGAACTTTTGTGTAGATGGGCATAGCTTTCAAAACACTATTAACCCATGATAATAGCTGTCATTATTCAGCTCCTCCTCTGTCCTAGGCTTTACATGTTTTTTACCTCATTTAGTGTTTTCAACACCTTTATGTGATAGTTATTTCAGTTGTGAGAGATTGGACCTCAATTCTTCACTGTCTCTGTGGTTTACAAAGACTTCATGGGAAGGAGTACATTTCTACCTACTTGACTTTACATTATGCAACTGCTTTGGCCAATGAGATCTTAGCAGACATGACTTGACCAGGGACTTCAGATGTGCTTGCAGTTTGCCTGTCTCTTGTGCTCCTGTGACTTGCTGTGAGAGGAACATTCCATGGGTTGTCACTGGTTCAAGGAGAAAATGTAAACACGTGAACCTGACCTAAAACCTAGAGCTGAGCCCTGCTAACCCAGGCCAATCCCAGTAGACCTACAACTACTGGCAGACCTGTGAGTAAGGGAGTCAGTGTTTCTTACAGACAGTGAGATTTTTGAGATATCTGTTATGTAGCAAAAGCTAATATATAATCTTAGTTTCTAAGAGTAGATGCTGAGGTTCAAAGAAGTTAAGAAGCTTGGCCAGAATCACCAAAGTAGCACAGTACAGAGAGGCTGGATTCAAATCATGGTCCACCTCATCTCAAAGTTATACTCTTGTTTGGAAGAAGTGTCCGTATTGGAACAATCTTAAGGTTAAATAACATAATGGATGTATTAGAAGTGCCTCTTAAGCCTTATACCTAGTAGAGAGGAGGGTCAGTGAGTTAGAGGATGGTTGTCAGAGAGAAGCTGATATGACCTCTGTCACCTCTCTTCTTTGAGAATGTGGTTCTTTAACACAGGAGTGAGATTGCTGCTGAAGACATTTCAAGTTGCTGTGGCAACTGGCAGCCCTAAACGTCACCTAGTGTCATTTACCTCTCAGTCCCATTAACTGTGGTGCCCCTCCTGGGTCATAACAGGCTGAGCCTTCAACAGATCTCTTTCCTGAATGTTTAATATACTTGAGGCTTATTGAGATTCTACATAGGGTGTCTCATTTTTCTTTTATTAATTGTAATGAGAGTTATTTTTGTTGTCCTAAATATAAAACCTCCCTCTCGGGAGTTCTGGGGACCATTATAGACATGAAGAACTCAACACTCCTCTGTTCTTATAACAAGCCTAGGAGGGAGGCGAAGCAAGAGCCACTTAATCAGAATTGTAATGTGAGATGAAACTCCTGAAAGCTTTAAAATGGAAAACTCCAAGTGAAACAAATTAAGAAGCTAAAGCTTGGTTGCTGTTGTTAAATCAGCCCCATAGGGAAGGGTTCAGGACACACAAAGGAGAGAGGAGGAGGAAGAAAGGGAACTAGAATGAGACAGAAGATGCAAGTGGGGAGGAGGGCCAGAAGGATAAAGGCAGGTTCTGAAACCCAAAGACAACCTCTGCTGGGTGGGCAGTTCCTGTCGCAGTCTGCCAGCAAGCTGCCCTGTTGAGTTGGGGCCACAAATATATATCTTCATAGCTGTGGACATATCCCCAGGACTGACCCCAATTTAAAAGGATGATGATGAGAGCTGATGCTACCTCCCTGTTGAGTAGCAGCCAGCCTTGCATTTATGTCCTCATACCAAGGGCAAAATCACTTTGGAAAGTTCTTCCCCAACTGCTGTCTTTATCAAACTCTTTTATGTAAAGCATTTAAAATTAACTCTTTTCAGTCTGAGTGCAATGACTCTGCATGCCCTGATTTAATTTTGACTGACTTTCCCTTTACGACTGTCTTCTTCTAAGGACATGCAGGGAAGGTCCCTGGTAGGGTGTGTTTGTCTGTCTTCCTTTCTCCCTGAATTGCCTAGTCTTTCTTTAGATGGTCTGCCCTTCAAGAGGCCGACCTCAGAGGTACTCCCTTTCTATGGTGAAAGAGATGAACCCCACCCCACCTTTAAAGCTAAGTGAAAACTGGAGTGAGATTGAGGGGAAAGAAGGCTACTTCAGCCTTTCTAGTCTGGCCAAGAGGAGTCCTAACAGGCAGCAGAGCTCAGCAGGGCTCAAGATCCATCTTGGGATTTGGGGCCAAAGCTCCAGCTCTAATAAAGGGCAATAGTTCTCATTGTTGTCCTCTGCCTCTGTAGGTTTTTGGACCACTCCTGGGATGATATGTCTGAAACTGGGGTTCTGGGATTCCTGGGCCTCCCTGGACAAGTGCCTTAATTTTTGAAGCTCAGTTGATTATGAGACTTGCTTATCTGTAGCTTCCTATGCTCATCGGAAATAGATAGACATAAGAAATCCAGCACACATTCACAACTACCTCATGCTAAGATCTGAAGGACTGATAGACCACCCTGCAAGCAGTATTTTTTAAATGGTCAAGAATTAAACCTAAATTTTGTTTCATTTATTTGAGTCACAGTGCACAAAGAAGAGAATAATTTGGGGAATAGTTTGAATTTAGGCAACGATAACCTATGTTAACATAAATTAAACCATATGTCTATTTGTGGTATAAGGCTTGCCCTTCATGTTTGATCATCCTGAGTCAGGACTCATGAAACCCTGGGTAGTGATCATTTTTTAAATAAAATTGTGCCTTTTGGCTGTCTCACACACAGCATGATTTCATGAGGGAATCCTCATATAAGTGTGGGAGGATTGGGATGGGCGTTGAAAGATTCTTTTTCCTATCTTTATTTCTGAGAGAAAGAACCTTTGGAATAAAGGCAGTTTGTTCACGTAAATCTTAAGTCCTTAATTTCAAGGAGATTTCCATATTCCTAGAATATCTAATTTTGGAAGGCAAGCTGAGGTCTTTCCATTTGGGGGATACTCCAACAAATGATGCTGACTGTTTTTAAATTTTTGTAATTCTTATTGAATAATTTTGAGTGGGTGAACTGTTTGACCTTGTTACTATTGTATAGTCCTAAGCACTTCTCTTAAACCATTGTAAGTCTTTTTCTTTGGTCTAACCCAGTGTTTCTCAACATCTCCACTGTTGACATTTAGAGTCAAGCAGTTCTTCGTTGTGGGGGCTGTGCTGTGCATTGTAGGAAGTTTAGTAAAATCACTGGCCTCTATTAGCTTCCAGCAGTATACTCCTTCTCTTCCTCCACCCCCAGCCCAACCAAAAACATTTATCAAATTTTGCCAAATTTTGACATGGCCAAATGGCCCCAAGCAAGAACCACTTGTTTATCAATTCCCTCTGGGGATTGACATAGGGAAGCTGCTGGCATACTCCTCATCAACTGTACAATGAGCTCCCTGCTTTCTTGGATGCTGTTTGAAAAAGGCATGTATGCCAAACATGCACACAGCAGAGGATTCGGGGAGCTTATTTCTTTAGGTTTATTCATACCTGGCGCAGTATCATGGCAAAATTATTTAAGCATCTTAAGGAATAAGGTAATAGTTATTCCCCAGCAGCAATGCAGAGGGTGATACAGTTGAACACATGTCATATAATCAGATTTTTAAAACTCCAGCTCATCAATTGATGATGATAATATGCTTGGGCATTGCCCATGTTGTTAACCTCAGCAATCAAAATAAAGTAATTATACTAATTACACACCTCTCAAAATCCAGCTTGGTGTCCTTGTGCATGAGAGGAAAACTGTGCCACTGTCAGTTCATGCAGTTCTGATATCCCACAGAGGTTTTAGTAACTCATCATGGGGCTGGAGTTGTCAGGGAAAGGAGAATTAGAGGTGAATCCATGGGGAGACGGATGGCCTTTTCATTCAGGAATGGCCTTACACGCTGGAAATAGTTGCAAGTAACCGGCTGGGCCTGATGTTCTGGAACCAGAGATTTAAGGCACCTCAGGCCAGTGAGCTGTGACTGTCTGAAGTGTTCTGGCTTACAGAGTCAGTCATCCACTTGAGCCGTGTAATGATGAGAGGGCATTAAAGGAAGTGCCAGTAAATGCACAGCTATCAGAGACCTCTGGTTGGGAATTAAGGTGGCAATGTGCAGACCTGCAAGGTAGCCACATTTTGTTACCAAATATCTTGAGCTGATAGCCAGACTAAGTGAGAAATATGTGGTAGATCTGAAACTAGACGTGGTAAAGAGAAGCCTAGTTATTGACTCAGAAATGGATATGCCATCAGATATGAGTCCTCAGATCTGGGATCAATGAATTGAAATTTGAATAAGGGTAGAGAGTATTGTAGCTTGAAAAAGGATACTAGACCTATAGTTCTAGTATCAGAACTATATTGAGTTCTGATAGTTTTCAGTTCAGTTGCTCAGTCATGTCCCACTCTTTGCTGCAGTCCATGGGGTCGCAAAGAGTCGGACACGACTGAGTGACTGACCTGAACTGATAGTTTTTGAAAACCATGTACTCAAGCATTGTTTGCAAGAATTATGTTCATTCTGGCTTTGAATTTCCTTCAAATTCTGACCTGAAGAATGACATCACACTTCCCAAATTTCCTACTTTACATAATTAGGTGATTTTGTATTACCTTGCTTCCAGATGGCTTAGTGGTAGAATCTGACTGCCAATGCAGGAGACACTGGAGACTTGGGTTCGATCCCTGGGTTGGTAAGATACCCTGGAGGAGGAAATGGCAACCTACTCCAGTATTCTTGCCTGGGAAATCCCAGGACAGAGGAGCCTGGCAGGCTACAGTAGATGGGGTCATGAAGAGTTGCACATGACTGAGTGACTGAGCTACATACACATGCATTCATTACCTCAATAGCCAAATGACACATGAGACCTAAAATAATATGCATAGAAACATTTACTATGAGACCGTTACAACAGTAGGAAAAAATGACTTGAATTAATCCACGTCATAGCAGGAAAGGGGTCAATGGGGGAAATGTAGTAAAACAAAGGGACAGAAATTTGGCAAAGCTACCAAAAACCTGGGAAGACTTCTATGGTATAAAAATAACAATAGATCTGACAGACTAAACAATAAAATTGCTCAGCTAATTAGTATCTTACATTGAGTGACTTAAGTGAAGATAAGTTGATGGGAATAATTGACAAATGCACACAAAAATTAACTCAGTACTCAAAACATTACAGAAATAGAAGGAAATTCAGGATTTGAAAAATTAAGTAATTCCAGGAAAACCAAATAAAATGTTCTTGGGCTTGACAATAGCACCAATTAGCTCTCACTGAGTGTGTTCCTCAAAGATGATGAGTGATTGAATTGTTGGCAAATGTTTTCAAAGTTCCTGATACTGAATGGGCTGCAGCTTTGTGGTTGTGAGAGAACCAAACGGGACATCTGAACCATGGAATTGTCAACCTATTGTCATATCTGAACAGGAGGTTACTGAAGCGATCCAAATAACAATTCACTAGAAAGCAGCAAGTTCTGACTTGCAAAAAATCGAGTCCAAGAAACTCCCCCAAACACATGACAGTATTGCAAGATGTTTCCTGCGAACACCACGTCAGTGAGGCATAAAGGTTGATTCATGACATCTGGAAACAGCTGCCTTTTACTGAAAGACAATGAAATTTCAAATTACGTTAAATATAGCCTGCTAACATGCTTACCTGCCATCCACAAATCATTGGCAGACATTTGGGGCTGAGAAGATTTCCTCACATTGTCAGGAAAATCAAGTCATGACTAATAAACAGAAAGTGTCCTATGATTTGGACAAGGAGGAAACAGCCATATCCTCAGAAGGGTCAAGGACAGTGAAGCCCATCAGAGTGAACCATCCAGCACTGTGATTGTGGGTACTCAGAAATGATGGCATCTGGGTTTCCACATGAATGGACTGGCCTATAATGCTGTCCTTTAGCAGCTATCTCTTTGAGGAGAGACCTGTATAGCCTGGGACCAGATCGACATCAATAGATTCACCCAGAAATCTGCTATTAACCTGGTGTATTTCTGCCTCACCTAAGCCCCGCATGCATGCATGCTAAGTCACTTCAGTCGTGTCTGACTCTTTGGGATCCTATGGACTGTAGCTCACCAGGCCTCTCTGTCCATATAATTCTCCAGGCAAGAATACTGGAGTGGGTTGCTATGCCCTCCCCCAGGGGATCTTCCTAACCCAGGAATCCAACCCACATCTCTTATGTCTCCTGCATTAGCAGGCAGGGTTCTTTACCACGAGTGCCATCTGGTAAGCTTACATCTAAACCATGATCAGTGCTCTTTTCTAGAGCTTAAACTTAAGGGACAGGAATAACTGGGTTCAAACAGAAGCCCTTCAGTGTGATTTTCCTAAAATACCATGCTTACTAAGTCTATTTTTTCTTTCTTCTATAGTTATGGGGATGACACCGGTACCAGCATCTTTGGATTATTATAAAGTTTGTTTCAGGTTACATACAGAATTCTTTTTAGCAGCTAAAATTAAAAATCTGGCTGGGTGGGGAATTTTGTAAGGCATAAAAAATATATTTTCCTAAAGCATGCATGCCTTCTTCTGTCTGTAGATAAAGGTCTGAGGGGCTGGTATTGAGGCTCAGTCTGGTGACTCAGACCAGAAATTAGCTGATTTGTTGCTGTCAGTGGCCAGAAACCTCAGTCTAAGGTTTGAGTACCAATCATTAGGACAACAGTTAGAGAGGAAAAGATCAGGGTCAAATCCAAGGAGAGACTTAGGGGTCACACCATGGACAGGGATGAAGCAAGAAGCAGAGAGTTGGGCAATCAAGATGGAAATGGGTGCAAGGTGGGATGAAGCCCAGGAGTCTAGGAAGAAATCCAGGGTGCCAAGATCTCATGCATCCTCAGTGCAAGTGATGTGGCCTGTGCCACCTCTGTAGGTGGATTATGGGCTCAAAGGGTATAATTGTGGTAGACAATGCAAGTCTCAAGGTTTGCCTTTAACATGTCTCTATAACATTTGATAGGTTGTCTAATAACAGCGTGCATTGCATAGAGAAAATTTTTGGAAAATTCTCACACAGTTTATTCCTGAGGCATCTCCATCCAAATGGAACTTCTGACAATGATCTGAAACCTAATCAACTGGCCTTTTGTTTTCCTTAGACTGCTATTGTAGCCAAGCCTGTCAGATGCTCACCGAGTCCATTTCTTCTTTTTCCTGAGCATATGGCTCAAATACATTTTCCAGCCTTCCTATTGTGCCCAGATAACTCTGTTCTGGCTGGAGAAATGTGAGGAGAAGTGACATGTACCACTTGCAGGCCTGGCCCCTAAAATCCTCCTACTGTATCTTCTAAGCACGCTTCTCCTCTGACTTGCTGGAATGACATTGACCTTTTTGGTGGCTTTGGAAACTGCATGTTGAAGATAATAGAACCTGAGCATGAAAGGAGGCAGGCTTTGATTCACTCCTTGGAAGATAGCTGCTCAGTTGCTAAATTTAACTGTTAAATGAGTTTGTTGTTCCAAGTCTGTGAAATGTTGGGGTTAGTTTGTTTTATCAACTAATGTTACCACAAGTCCTATGGCTATGTAATGAAGCTGTTGGGATTTGAAAGGAGCCCATAAATAACACTCCTCTCTTCCTTGCCTGAAATCAAAGCCAACTGAAGATCAACACAGGAGCCAGTCAGATGGAAATCAAATGGTTAACTTTAGCCATTATATAAATATGCAACCAGATGGGCTTATTAATATGCTCTGCTGCCCTTCTCTCCAGTCTAGACCCTAAGATTGCCCACTTGAAGGAAAATTAACATTTTCACAGCATATATACTCATCTAGGATTGCAGCAATATTCTGGTCCAAGAAAGAGGAGAGGAAAGAGACCGAATTTTAGGGTTCATTGTTTTCTCCTAACTTAGCAGTGTGAACTGATAATTTTCACCCTCCATCCATGAACTATTTGTAAGGGGTGGCCCATGACCATGAGACCAGAGGATTACTCTAGTGGACATCTCTTTATGTGTCAACACAAGGATTGTAGTTCCTGTCTCCATACCACACATGATCTAATGGGCACAAAATGCATTTACCACCAGGACCTTTCCATGAATACTTTTAAATCAACCAGAAACACCCCGGGTTTTTGTCTCCTGTCAATCTCTGTTTGGGAAAGTCATTTGCTTTATTGACCAAGCTGCTATGTGAGGAATGTTTGTAGACCAGAGAGGAAGGGCACAAACCTCTAGTTTGTCAGACAGGTCAATCTTTAGAAATTAGGAGGTGGCATGTTCAGGTGGGTGACCTTCACAGCTTGCCATATGTGTGCATTCTGGGTACTGATGAATTTTGTAATTGTCCTGTGGAGCATTTTCCATTGTGGTTATGATTGATTTGGGTCATCATGCCAATGCTTGTGTGCAAATTGGCTATTAATAAGGCCCCAGAGTCAGAATAGGTGATGGGATGTGGTACCTAGTCACATAAAAGGATGCAAATTTGATCTCTCACTCATACTTATTAGAGGATCTGTCAGTTTATAAATCCTACAGTTCTTTGTTTTGTTGCCAGATGGAATTGAGCATTATTACAACTTTCAGCTGGGGAAAATACCTCCAAATTAAAGGCTAACTCCTAAAGCAGGGACTGTTTCAGGGAGACTTGCCTGGTCTACTGTAATTGTGGACTGAATCCATAAATGATAAAACTAAATAGCACTGACTTTGGGGTTTAAGATCAGACATCAGGGTCAGTATCACTTCATAAGCCATTTGCTGTGCATGGCTATCTTTGAGCTTTCTGCCAATTCAAAAGAACAATGATGTAGCTATTAAACAGAATAAGAAACTTAGAGATGATCCACAGTTACAGTGGGGTATCAGTGAATGCAAGTCAATCCAAATGATAAAGAGAGATTCTATTCTGATGGCTTGGTCATGGTCAGGAAATTGAAATCTTTTGAGCTTAGAGAACGAATGGGAAACTCACTCGGGGATGTGTCAGTATTTCAGAAGAGCTGATCACCCGGGAACAGAGGAAAAACTGAATAAAGCATTTATTTACTATTACTATTATTAATGGACTTAAATTTTCAAGGCTCCCCCTCCCCACTTTTAAGAAAAGATACCTTCAATTCTATAAAGCCCTGCATGCGTGCATGCTAAGTCACTTCAGTCATGTCTGACTCTTTGGGACCCCATGGACCATAGCTCGCCAGGCTCCTCTGTCCATGGAATTCACCAGGCAAGAATTCTGGAGTGGGTTGCTATTGCCTTCTCCAGGGGATCTTCCTGACCCAGGGATTGAACCTGGGTCTCTTACATTGCAGGCAGATTCTTTACCATCTGAACCATCAGGGAAGCCCTATAAAGTTCTGTATGTTAGTTATTATTCTGTTACTTCACTTGAGTCTTAGAATAATCCAAAGAGGTGGAGAAAAGGAGGAATATTCTCAACATATACAAGGAATAAGACTTGGGCCATTGGTATGTGATGATACTCATTGGGGAGTACAGCAGAGACTACAGGACCCAATCTAGACCTTGAGGTCCCTAGCAATGCTAGAGAACCCTGTGAAAATGATCTCAATTGACTCTGTGAGTAGCAGTGAGAAGGATCCTTATGTCCTGCAAGCAGGAGAGTCAGTGAAATCTGTAATTCATTTTCTGCACAGATTGCAAAATTGAATGCTGATTAAACTCAGCCATTTAGAAATTGACCAGTACACACGACCACAAAACTGTGGTTTGGGCCCGGAAATACAAAAGCAGCACTGACCACTTCCCCACAATTTTATAGCTGAGTCAGATTTAGAAATAGAAGGTACTCAAGTATTTTCAATTAGCTAACTAAATGTTGGTTAAGATGAGCTAAATGACAGGTCACGATGAAGTGTTAGTTAGAGGGACTCGGAATAGGATGGTGTGGAAAACATTGGGTTGATATAATTGGATGCAGGAATACAGTAGCTAATGTGAATTATGCTTGAAATTAGAGGAGTGCATTGGTTTTCTTTTATTGTTAAACAGCTTACTGTTAAAATAAAAGCTATACAGGATAGACTATAACTGGGTCAGCATGTGGATAACTGGGTCAGCATGTGGGTAACTGGGCATTAGAGTTTAAAAAAAGTATTTACAATAGCACAAGGGCATGGGGAAACTGTACATTGAAACGATATTCATCTATTTGGACCAACAGAACATAGGATCTCTTGTCTATTTATTTTAAACGTAATTAAAGTGGTGAGTATTACCGCTGTTTGCTAAACAGAAATGTCCCAAGAACATACATAAAAGGATAAGAGATGGGTCAAACTGAGAGAAATTTGAAGATTACAGCTCATGGGAGTAAGGCAACTCATTAATCTAGCTCCCAGACTGACCTCTGGTGAACCTCTGGTGGACACTGATTAGAAAACCATGAAACGCTGTCTTTTAACCAGACAAGAGTCAGTCTCCATATCATAAAGCACGCTTCACACACTGTTTCAGAGGGCTATAATTCTAGACATCTGACACAATTGGGAGATTAGAAAGCTCAAAAACAGTTCAATATAGTTCAAGTCCAGTTTGTTATAAAGTGATTCACGAGACCAGATCCATCTGAGATAGAAATATTAAATAATAGAACCTAGAATTTATGGGACACTTTCCCTCCCCCAAATATAAAATGTTTCCACGTATACTCTATTTGGTTTAGGTTAATATCATCTTGGAGGTAATGTGAGGAAGTGAAATCATTCCCATTTAAGAGAGAGAAGAACCAAGGCATAGAAAGGTGAGGTGATTTACCCGTGGGCCTGGGTATCAGAAGTGTAACTAGATATTTTGACTCGTCAGCCACTCCCTTACTAATGCTGATGGTCTAGGCTCTAGTGGGTTATCCTAGGGGGACCAAAAACACTGCAGGCCGAGTTCTTGTCTGCTTCCTCATGCTCTTGTAATCTCTTTGCCAGTTATATATCATTTGATGGGAAGATTCTCATACTGCTGGGAGAGAAAAAGGACATTGAAGAGTTTCTCTGGAACTCAAAGAAATCATGGCTGTTTTGTGAAAGGGAAGAGAACTTGGCTAATTGCCTCTCTGCACTTCAGAAATGTTGAGAAATCAGTAAGTAGCAAAGACTTAGTTAAAGCTTAAAAGAAAGAAATGCAGGGCAATAAGCCACCTGCTATGACTGAGGAAGGGGGTTGCGTGGGGGTGCAAGGCAGTAAATCCAGGAGGTGGTTTTCATGTACAGTGTATAATGTGGGCCCTGACAGAGCTCAGATGAGGAATAGGCCTATATAACTATTGATCCACAGGGCTATCAGGGACATCATTTAACTTGATGGCTTGTGTTGGTCCCTTAGGATGTGGAGTCAGCTTTAACCTGAAAGGAAAGAAATTAAAGGTAAATGAAAGGAGTAGAAGAGAAAAACCACAGAGAATCTCTCATAACCCCCCCTTACAACATGAAACATTTCCATGTGGCTCCAGTTTTCAGTGGTCCCGGTAAGTGTTGGTTTATTGCATTCATTTACTTATGTAATTATGTGGAGACATGCCTATTTCTTGACATTCTATTACACATTTACAAATAGATCATACACACCTAGTCTTTAACAGTGATCACAGCCTAGGAGACAAAGGGAAAGCACTGCCCTTGGCCAGAGGCAGACACACTCCAGGCCAGTGAGAGATTCTACAGCAGAAAAATGGGACGCGGCCCCCGGGAGGGTGGAGTTGGGTGGCAGCCAAAACGCAGCATGATCTTCTCTCATGAAGACTTTGCTATACCTGGAACTGCAGAAGCAGGTAGTTTTAGCCCCTTGATTCAATCCTGCCACTCCTTGAGGCCATCAGGCATATTCCTGAGCCATGAGGCAGCTTCCACGTCTGACGCATCTCTGACACTTGTGCCTTTTTCCTGTCCCTTTTCTCTGGCCCTCGTTGTATTCTGTCTTTGATCTGTTGATGGCCTGGCTTCATCCTGTTGACCTGATTGTCTGACACCCCTTCTCTAGTTTTCACCTTTTCCCACTTTCTTTGATCGCAGTTCATACTGGCCTTCCAGTTGTATTGCTTTCAGCTGTCTTTAGTAAACACTCTATTTGGACCAAGCCGTGTTCTGGAAACTTAAACTTCAGTGTGTGCTTTCTAGGGGGTAATGTTCCCTCTGACTTCACCTCATGCTAAGGGATAGTGATGGTTTAGTCACTAAGTTCTGTTTGACTCTCGTGACCCTGTGGACTGTTGCCTGCCAGGCTCCTCTGTCTGTAGGATTTCCCAGGCAAGAATATTGGAGTGGGTTGCCATTTCCTTCTCCAGGAGATCTTCCTGACCAGCTAATTGAACCTGCTTCTCCTGCATTTCAGGCAGATTCTTTACTGCTGAGCCACCAAGGAAGCCCATGCTAGGGGATAGACCCACATATACAAAAGATCAAAATTCTAATGCAGATTCATCACTAGTCTTCTGTTCATTTCTACCATTAACTAAAGAGTTTGTCTGTAATCAACCCATAGGTATTATTCACTGTTGTGAGAAATAAGATGCTTTTATGTTATATTTGCTAAGGTGCATACCTCTCCAGGATGCAAGGTCTTCAAAGGTGAGGACAATCACTTGTAAAATTTGCTATTTCTTCAACATGCACCCTCAATGAATATTTTGGATTGTTTCATTGATGTAATTTGTGAGTTAAAGAAAAAACATTTTATGTCTTGTATCTTCTAAAAAGGAAATTTTCTGCTTCTTTAGGTGCCCTGGCTCTGTGCTCTTTCAGATCCTCATCTCCTTCCCTTCCCTTCCTCCTTGTCCTTCTCACCTTTCCTCAGACCTGGTAGTCTTGGTATGCTTCCAGGTTTGGTCTAGGCAGCTTTCTCAGCTCACACAATTTCTTTGATGACTCCCTAATCTGTAGGTTGAGCCCATGCCTTCTTTTCTACCCAGATGTCTAGTGGGTATCTCTACTTGATTGTCATAAATTCCCACAAAAAAAATGCCCAAACCCATACTCATATATTCTCCTTTCCAAACCTGATCATCTGCCTGCATCCTCATTCTCAAATTATTTCCATCTCCCCCTTACTACCTTCACCTGAGGTGACCTCTAATCCAGGCTTATTGGCTTCAATTTTGTTCCCCCATCTCACTATACACAGTCAACAATATGCTGAATCAAAGAATGAATAAGTCGATATATTAATGGTAAGTAAAGAACAAAGCCTTATTAGGGGAGAATATAAGCAAAATGTGAGCACTTAAATTTAAACCAGGTATGGCAAGCACATTTCTACTCCCTTGTCAGTGATGATCTAATGGTAGTGGTTGTCTGGAGCACTGTGTTTTAGGAATGTCGACTAAGGTAGAATTCAACAGATGAGAGTCCCTTGGGCAAATAGGAGGACTTGGGAAAATATTGCCTTCTTCCTTCCAGGAATTTGCACTTCTACTCTCTAGGCAATAGAATTTCCTCCAAATTATAGAGTAGTATGAAGAACATGGTGTTGAGAAGTATCATGGATAAACAGTGGTGTACAGAATGGGTTGTGTTGGAGAAAGAGCAGAGTCCTGTGTATGTGCTCGCATTTGTATGTGTTCAGGGGGACCAATGAAAAGACTGTCTCCATCTTGATTCCTCTAACACATACTTTTTGCGTGCCTGTATCTGGATTTTCTCTATTGTTCATAGATTCCTGGAGGTCCAGCATCTTGTTTCTGAACAGTGTTGAGTAAAAACTTTCTTGCTTTGTTTATCACGGAACGTTAGTGGGTGACTTTAGGCTCAAGGTCTCAGGTGAACTACCCTAGAATGGATTCTCCCGGGATACTTCCTAATCTGGGAACCCCCTTCCGTGATGCTTATATCCTCCTCATGACTTGTAGAAAGTGGGTTTTTATTGACAAGTGTAAACAGAAGTTATGGGTGTGTTATCAGAGGTTACTTGGTTATCAGAGGTTACTCGGGCTGCATCCCTGAAGCCAGAAGCTAGGCTATAGTAGAATGAGTTCAGGTGGTCTGCTGTGGCAAGAAATGTGTACTTCTACACACCATTACCACATGCAGAAAGGTACAGCATATTCCACCAGCAGGGTTGTCTTGCCAAAGTGGTTTGGGCTGCGTAGTTATGTTAGTCGCTCAGTCATGTCAACTCTACGACCCCATGGGCTGTAGCCCACCAGACTCCTCTGTTCATGGGATTTTCCAGGCAAGAATACTGGAGTAGATAGCCATTCCTGTCTGCAGGGGATCTTCCCAACCCAGGGATCGAACATGGGTCTCCTGCATTGTGGGCAGATTCTTTACTGTCTGAGCCACCAGATAGGCACAGTCAAAAATGTTGCTGAAACACAAGAGAAATCAACAGCTCAGCTTGATTTCCTCCTCCTCCTTGCACCTTTAATTTAAGAAAATTTCTCCCCTTTGTACACAAATTGCCACCAATTGCATGGTACCATGAAACTTACCTCATTAATATTGGAGAGAATAAAGGGGCCCGTGTAGTTGAACATAGAGAATAGAACAAGGCTGCTATTCCTAGGTGCTCTGGTAGCTGTTTCTCATCTCTAAGATTTATAGGACTTTACGCATTCAACATTTACACTGGAAAATTGACTGAGGATCAAAAGAAGCTTCATGTTACAGGACTGGGGTGTACTGTTGGTTGAAGGGAAAATAGGGTAAAACTAAGAACAGTTATCTGAGATTGACAAGGGAGTATACCAGTGTCCCAAGGACACATGACTACAGAATATGCGTATCAAATTTGAGATGGTTGTTGAGTTTATGCCTGTGCTATCTTACTACATAGACACTGAAGGCTAGATATTGACCGCTTTCTATTTGAAGCTGCCCATTGAGAAGGAACACAATTCTATATACTTCAGCATAATTCTAGGTTAACCGTAACTGGAGCAGAAGTTAGGAGATACAAATTCTAGCTCAGCCGCTACTCCACCATTAATTTGTTTAGGAAGAGTCTCTTCATTTCTTAATGCCTCTGTTTTCATCTGTAAGATGGGAAGAAAGCTAAACATGGAGGCATTGCTTATCGTTCTGAGTTTTCAGGAGAAGAAAAGAGAACTTGTGCAGCCCCAGGGAGGGGAAGAAACAACAAGAATAAAAACTTCGGGGCACATACTGGAATTGAGTCTTGGGTCTCCTGGTTGAAGCAAAAGCAGCTACTCAGAGACAGGCAATATAGTGTGGGAACCCCAATTACGAATTCAGTGAAAGGATGCTTTTTTTGGGATAGTGTATTTCTGCAGGCAGGGAGTTCAGTGTGAAGTTCAGAGCCACACAGGAATTGAATGTGGTGTGGAGGCTCTACCGGGAGAAAAGAACTACTGGAAAAAAGTGGTGGGCTTTAATCGAGCAGGTCAGGGTCAGAGGCTCCATTCATTTTATTCATGAATGAAAGGGCAAGTATAGGAAACACTGGGACTTTGTTTAGGAGGGATTTTGCTTGTGGTAAGAGTTCCAGTAAATCAGCTTGGTTTGAGGTTTCAACTTGGCAATAGGAGTGGGAAGTTGGGCTGTAGCTGGTTGGAGGATGGTTTCTAATACCATAGATGGTTTCTAATACCATATTGCCTTCTAATAGAAGGGATATTTTAAGGATGGAGAAGGGAACCATAGCCTAAACAAGGATGATCCACTAGGTAAAAATGTGACCTAAGAAATCATTTGTGCATGGCAATGTGCTATTAAGTCAAATGTTTTGTTGTGAAAATCAAGGATACCAGAGTACTGAATTTATATAAACATTTGAGAAAGAGACCCTATAAAAATTTGTTAAACACGAATTTTTAGTTAAATTTTAAAAATGAAATGAAGCACTCTTAGATTTCAGTTCAAATAAAAATATAAAATATAATTCTAGACTATTTAGGCATGAAATGAGAATACCACACACAAGAACTGATAGAATGTAGTGAAAGCTATAATCAAGGAAAATTTATAATTTTAAATGTTTTAATTAATAAGTAGAAAAGACTACAATAAGTAAACTTTCAGCACAAGAAGTAAAAATGTAGCCTTAAAAAGCATAAAAGAGAAATAAGTAAATATAAAGAAAGATTTTAATGAAAAAGAAAAGAGAACTCAGAAGAGGAAATTAAGTAGGATGAATTACTACCCTCACTTCTGTAGCTGGTGTCAAGATTACAGCTGGTACTCACTGCCTTTCTCCTCTACCATTCATCCTAGTATCACCTTGCGCCTGTCCAGCACCTCTGCAGGTCTAGGTGTTTGCCTGGTGGGATGACTGAGACCCACATGCTTGAGTAACTGGAATCCATAGTTGTCATGCCCTTCTCGGGCATGCTGTACACTTGCCCATTTACTGTCAAAGTTGGATAAAGTTCTACCAAGAGATGCCAAGCAGATCAGTTGGTTTCCAAAAACATCCTTCCTTAGTCCAGTGTATATCAGCAGCCCTCTTTCTCCTTCATGGTTAGGTGGTTACCCTAGTGATTCATTGTCTGCTGGTCTTTTAACACAAAGATCCCAAAGTGACCAGGTGGAATCATAGCTTAGAGTTTAATGTGATTCTTGCTGTGTCAACTGGTGGGAGCTTTCCTTCTCTGAGACCCAGGATCTCTAAATCTACAGAGTTTAAGAATAGGAATTACTAGTTTCCTCACTGTGAGTGATGGTGAGTGGTGCCACTCCCTTTTTTCCTCTGAAACTGTATATCCTGTCTGTGGAGATTCAGCACCATATAGCACATATAGTGTGCATTGACTTAGCATGTATATTATGTTCTGGAGTGGGTGCCACATCCTCACAGAGTATCATCTCCGAGTTGACACCTCAGTTGCACCTTTGAAAGGCCATCCCATTGCTTTATCCAGCTGACAGCTTCTGGTGATGCGATATGCGATGGGACTAGTGCATCCAATGACCATATGCCGATTATTGTGCTTCCCTTGCTATAAAGTGGGTGCCTTGGTCCAGTATGATATTTGTCAGGTCTGGGTCAGCAGCTCAAATATTCAGTCCTAAACTAGTGATGCTGGCTGAGGCCTGCGGACAAGAAAGGCAAACCCATGAATAGAATGTGTTTCAAATCCAATCAAGATAAATCATTCCTAGGACATAGCATAGATTGCAGTGTAACCATTGCTTGTCTTTTTGAGCAATGGTCCCTGTTCAGAAACTCAGCATTGCTCTCTATCCCTGGTAGGTAAGACATTTTGTGCCAACAGTAGCTCCATCAGTCTTGGTGCCTGGAAGCTGACTCTGTTAGGCCCAGCCACAGCCCTCATCCCTGTTTCTTTGGCCACTCAGTTCCTACAAACATTCTGCTAGCACTGAGTAGGGGGTTGATGCAGAGGCAAGCTAACATCAATTGAACAGGTCATCCTCTTGCCTGTTTACTTAGTCCTTCTATGGTAGACACTCTCCAGTGGATTAGTTAACACTGGAGATAAAGATCTTCACATTTTGTGTCTACTTCTGAAGATTTGTCCTCATGCTTCTTCCCCAACTCTTCTTGTTCGTGAACTTTCAAGCTCTCTCTTTTGGGCTCCTAAACACACTAGAGGAGCCATTCCCCATTGGCCTTAAGCCAGTGTTCTTACCTCTAACGTAAGAACATGTGTTCTTACCTTGAGCCGCTTCTCATTCCATGCAGAGTGCAATGCCAGCTGCAACTTCTGAAGCTCTGCCCTTTGGGAGGATTTTCTGAATCAATGCCTTTCTAGGCCACCTCTGAGGAAGGCTGTAGTATAGTAGCTGTCCATTTTCACCCCACACCCATATCTTGCACAGACACATCTGTGACCCAAGCTCAGCCTTTTTTCGCTTGTCATTTGGTCTCACAGATTTGAGCTGAGGGCGAAGCACTGGTGTAGTTGAAGCAAGTGAACTGTGGGTCTTGGAAACCTGCTTGTGCTGCTTGCTTGTGCTCACTGGCCCTGCTTGTTGGACAGCATCCATCTATGAGGAATTGTTGCTGGGCCTGACCTTGTTACTTGTTAGGTTTGACAGAACCTAGTTCATGGTGAACGGTTCTGGTCACACGGTCACTTAATGTCTTGCAATCAGGCATACATCTCTACCAGGAACCAGTAGCATAAAGGGACCATTTTTTCACCTCTACAGGTAGCATGACCTTACTCTAGAACCCCAGGAGGCTATGCTGTGATTCTTCCTTTGGGGCTTCCCATAAACTCCACAGAACATGTTTTCCCCATAACAACACCTTTAATTAATAGAGTCTGCCAGGTAATATTGACCATGGGGCAGGCCTGCTTTCATCACTGCCTTCTCAAGCCCTTTTCTGCTCTGGGATCTACCCCAGACTGCTGGCCTATCATGTAAGTCAATAGAGGAATCAAAGGAATATTTTCAAGAATGGAAAATGCATCCTCCAGAAGCTAGATTACCAGTCATTGTACTACCTCCTTATTGATAGGAGGTTTGAGATGCAGAATTTTGTCCTTTTACTTTCAGAAGTAATGAATCAACATCTCTAGGTCTCTAAAAAATTCACCAATCCAAAAAGTCCCTGAATCTTCATAGAATTTATCTCCCATCTTCTGGAGGTGTGTGTTACTGAGTTCTCCAAACTACTCATTACTTCTTCTTCATCCCGCCCAATATAATGGATCGTTGTGACATTCTGCAATAGGTCCAGTAGATTTCAGCCTCTGAAGGTTACAGTATGACAGAAGTTGGGGAAGTTAACAGCCACAGGGAAAGATGGTTAATGTACTCGCTTGCCTGTTCCAAATGAAGGAGAGCTATTTCTGACCTTTCTTTCTAATGGGGATGGATCAATGGCTGCATACCATATGTTTAAGGCCATGTTGACCTGCCCTAGAAAAGGTACCATATCTGGCACAGCAGCTGTAATTGGAGCTACTACTAGGTTGAGTTTGATGTCATCCACTGTCATCCCTTAGGATCAGTCTGGTTTTGTAATAAACAGACTGGAAAGTGGATATTACGGGGACTACCAGCCCTGCATCCTAGGTCATGATGACGTCTTTAGGGTGCTACTAATTTATGCTATTCTCCCTGAGATGTGAAAGAGTGTTTTATTTATAATTTTTGCTTGGGAAGGGGAAGTTACAGAGGCTTCCTCTTGACCTTCCTCACTACAACACCTCTTACCCCAAAGGTCAGGAACCTGTGTAAAGATTCTGTTATCTACCAAGTGTGCCCTTTCCATTTATACATTTGGAATCCAAGGACATTTTCAAGTCCCAGGGGTGGATTTGTGGGCCCACTGGGCCTACAAGAAGATGGGCCCAGGACTCCACTTATTACTTGGCGCCCATAAGCTCCCACTCTAACAGTGGGGTGTTCATTCAAGGATACAAGCTCCATTGCAGGCCAGAGACCTCTGTATCATCTTTAAGCAAGGGGAGCTCTATACTAATAGGAGCAGTGAGTCACCTGTGTAGGTCCAGAGAGGTCAGGGGATCTGGAGTGTAAAGGTTTTTGAGTGTATTGACCACAATGAGTCATCTCAAATCTCACAGTTTCACATCTTCCCCAGTCAGGGCCACAACCTTGGCAAAGTGCTCTTCAGTTCAGTTCAGCTGCTCAGTCATGTCTGACTCTTTGCAACCCCATGGACTGCAGCACACCAGGCTTCCCTGTCCATCACCAACTCCTGGAGCTTGCTCAAACTCATGTCCATCGAGTCAGTGATGCCATCCAACCATCTCATCCTCTGTCATCCCCTTCTCCTCCTGCCTTCAGTCTTTCCCAGCGTCAAGGTCTTTTCTAGTGAGGCAGTTCTTCACATCAAGTGGCCAAAGTATTGAAGCTTCAGGTAAAGTGCTCTTACCCAGGCTGAAAATCCAACTTTCTCTGGAGCTTTGTTATTCTTATAATTAAGTTTTGGGCTTGATCCTTAACCTCCTCCTCCCACAAGAGATCAGAAATCAGAGCATCTTTACCTGCTGCCAACGAGATCCTCCAATTTTCACTTAGCCTTCAATTAGTGATTAATTACCCTCAGTCTTTTCTTGTCTTTCCTCAACACATCAGTGCCACTCAGCAAGCCATTGTCCTTATAATTACTACTTCCTCAGAACCTCTCAAACTTAAGCTTCTGCACCTGCCAGTGAATTTTCTTCCAAGGGTATCCTATCCCAGGTTGTCACTGGTGTAAAATTTTAGCCTTGCACTGCTTCAGCAAGCCTAAAGTTTTCTACCAGCTTCTAGGACGAGGTCCTCATTGCCAACTGATTAGCAAGTGATCCAGTTCCAAACTGGACTATTAGTTCAGCCTTCTTTCTTAGATCACTACTAACAACTGTCTTAATAATGGTTTCCAGAGGGAAAAAACTCTGAATTGGAGGCTCCCATGCAGGAAGCTCATTGGTAAATGCTGTTAGAGCCAGTACCTTAGGGGAAGTGGCGGAAGTGTTAGACTGTGATGAAATTGCCCCAGGAACCATATCCACTTCATGGGGAGCCCTGGAGCTGGGATGGTTCTTGAGAATCTCCCTGCTTTGAAGCAAGAAGTCTGGAGCTTGATAATCCCTAACCTACCAATCAGAGGACATGGGCTGTCTGGTGGGGAAGTATAACTTTAGGCAAGGCAACTGTCTCCTGCTCAGGGTGAGTGAAGAGAGGGACTCAGGTTAAAACTGCCATCCCTCAAAACCCAGGAGCTAGGGAAATGTGTGTACAAGCCAAGATGGAGGGTCTAAACTATGCATCATAACAGCCATTGCTGTCCTGTATAGGAGTGATAACTCCTAAAATAGGATGAGAAAGACAATTTGACTAATACTAACAACCAGAAATAGAAAATGTCTTTATACAAACTTAATAAGAAATGTTGAAGAATTATTTGAAAAAAACCCACATTTCTATTGAGAAACAATCTATTAATATATGAAAGTTCTTCATTTCTGAATAAGAAAACTTAAAAGCCAATTCTTTTCAAATTAACAGAATAGAATATCCAAAAACAGACTCAAGGATATATAATAATTTGTATGTGAAAAGTATAGTACTTAAAATTAGTGGGGAAGGAAAGATTATTCAATAAAAGGTCTTGAAACATATGGCAAACCACTGGGGGCAAAAATTAAGATCTTCTACCTCACACGATATAAAAAATTAAGTTCTATATGAATTCAATATTTAAGTAGATTATAAAAACCTATAAAATGCCAGGAGTAAATACGAATGCTTTACAAAATCATCTTTTTGTGGGGTAGATATTTAAGGCTTTATACAGAAGATAGATAATATTTAAGAAAAAGATAATTTACTAAATAAGACTAGTTCTCCATAAAAATAATGAAAATTTAAAAATAAGTAAAACTAGAGATAAGGTAAGGATAGGTCTGCATACATCCTAAGTCACTTGAGTCATGTCCTGATTCTGTGACAGTAAGGACCATAGTCCACCAGGCTCCTCTGTCCATAGGATTCTCCAGGCAAGAATACTGGAGTGGGTTGCCATGCCTTCCTTCAGGGAATCTTCCTGATCCAGGGATCGAACCCATGACTCTTACATCTCCTACATTGACAGGAGGATTCTTTACCACTTGTGCCACTTGGGAAGCCTAAGGATAGGTCTACTAATATCCTATAAAGAACTTGTATAAATCTTAAGAAAAATACAAGTCCTCTAGTAAGTAAATGTATAAAGGATATGAACAAATACTTACAAAAGCAGAAAAATAAAGTTGATAAGCATATGAAAAATGTGATTATATACTAGTGATTAAATACATGCAATTGAAAGCAACAAATAATATCATTTACCATCTATAAAACTGGATAAGGGTCTTTTAAAATTGTAGTTCTCATTCTTGTTTTGGATGTAGAGTATACACCTGCCCATCCCCAGAAAATAGAAACTTAAAGCATTATTTATTTATTTGGCTGCATTGGGTCTTAGTCGTCATGGCACATGGAATCTTTGTTGTGTGATGTGAGATCTTTTGTTGCAGTGCACAGATTCTTTAGTTGTGGCTCAGTATTTGCTGCACACAGGCTTAGTTGCTTCACAGCATGTGGGATTTTAGTTCCATGGCTGGGGCTTGAACATTTGTTCCCTGAATTTCAAGGTAGATTCATAACCACTGGACCACCAGGGAAGTTCCCAAATTGTTATACATTTACAGAGAATGAAAAGCCCATATAGAAGTTGATCTTGATCTATATTCCCCCAGATTTGATTCATACCCCTTGATGTAGCAGTTCTATTTCCAGGAATGAATCCCCCCCAGAACAATCATTGATAAGCACAAAGCTTGCTCTATGATGATGTTCAGTACACAATTGTTTCTAATCCCCATTGTTGGAAATAGCCTATGCCTCTTAATAGGCATTTGTTGATAATACTTTATCTATATTATACTGTATATGCTGTCTAGTCTTTAAAAATGATATTGTAGAACAATATTCAGTGATTCAGAAAAATGTGTACAGTAGAACATTAAGTGAATTTAGACAGCACTAAAATGGGAGGAACAGTTGATTCCTTTTTTTTTTTTTTTTTTTTTTGCTGATGCATTGGCGGGGGGGGAACCTGCAAGTGTATATACTTCAAAATGTTAATTATGATTATTCCTAGTTGGCCAGATTTTGAATGCATTCAGTCCTTTTCTTTTTGATTTTCTTATTTTCTACAAAGTTCTATGAATTAAGGTTGCAGTGAGTACCTAAAAGTAAATGAAAAAAATAGTTCTTTGTTCAGTCCTGATTCTATTCCAATTCATCCTGATACTAGTCTCATGATTTTAGAGGAGTGGATTTAAGTGAGAAAGAAAAAGAAAAGAAATATGTAGAATCCAGGTTGGCTCCGTAGGTCCTTTTCTGATGAGCTCAGGTTTTTAAAGATGGACAGAATTTAAAAGAATAAACTCTGAACCAAGGATGAGTAAAAGATGATGTCTAGCATAAACAAAAAATAGTAAAAGAGAAAAAATGAAAAGCAAATTTTAAAGTGAAAGAAAGCTAAAACTCAAAGTGTGAACCAGGGCCTTAAAAAATGCTTAGCATAGGAAAAAGGATTTAAAGCTAAGCACGGAATAAGAAGAAAAGAAACCCTTTTGGCTGGTGCTTGGCAGCACCAAGGTACTGTTGATGAATGATCAGAACAGTGCAAACTCCATCAGTCCTATTTTACATTCATCTCTTCTGCCAAAAGGAATGGTGCTGGGGCTGTAAAAGGAAGAACAAATCTCAGTAGGAAGGAACTGAGGCCCATATGAATGAACAGATCCAGGGACCTCCACGCTCTGAGTGAATTCTAATTTCCTGGCTGGGGCTGACGCCCTTCTGTGTTCTTGCACTCAAGAGCTCAGATCACTGCCAGTGTTCATGGACCAAGCTGTTGGGGGGCAGGTGATGAGAGAGATTCCCAGATGGGATGTGGGCCAACAGAGTTCCCTGTTTCAGAAAGGAAAGAAAGGTGAGTCCCTTAAACTTCATCTAGTGGGCAGTATTGTCAAATCATTATGGGAATGGTTTAGAGGAAGCCCATAATAGGAAGCAAATGTTCTCTATAAAATAAAGGTGAACCAAGTGGGGGAAAATAGTATAAATCAGAGAACAAACATGATGCATCTCTGTTGATATTGTGCAGGTGATGAGGGATGAGAGAATGTCAAGAAATAATAACAGTGCTGCCCACTTACAGCTTGCAGGTGGAGTTAGAGCTGCATAGCTAGGAGTTGGCATATAAGAAAAATAGAATAAAACGGGGGTTCTTTAGGTAATTGTTTTCAGGAAGAGTGCAGGGGAAGCGACAAGTCTGTGGACTAATTCTGGCATTTCAGTCAAAGTTGCAGAAGGTGGCAATTCAGTGCAGACACCTGAGCTTAAGAAGTGAGTTGGAGTCTGGGAAGTGCACACCCGTGACAGAGGGTCTCACTGCCATGCTGGGTTCTCTGCCAAGTCTGATGATTGTGTGATCTATTTTTTGGCAACTGTTTTCAATGGCTACTAGGAAAATGGTGATGAAAGAACAAACATAATACAAGGAGAAGATGTAGCAACTGTTACAGAAAGGAAAGATGAAAGCCATTATGACCTCCCAAGCTTTTAACCTCTTTTCCTTCCTTCTTTCTTTTTTGCATCCCTCCTTCAAGTATTAATTAAGCTGCTACTATAAACAAAGTATTGCGCTAAGCACGGAGACCATCCACTTCTCAAATATTTATTAAGTGCTTAATCTAGACACTGAGAATTCATCAGTGACTAATTCAGCAGAGTCCCTGTTCTCATGAACATCTAATGTGGTGGGTGGGGAAGCTGGGGAAGGACAGAGACAGGCAGAGACAACAATAAGCACAGAAGTTATAATCCAGGAAGTTGTGATGGGAGGTATGAAGAGACACAATTCACAGCCAGAGGATGGAGCATGAGAGTAGGTGAGGTGTTGGTGAGGGAGGGCTTCCTGAAGAGGTGACATCT
This sequence comes from Okapia johnstoni, assembly GCA_024291935.2. NCBI lineage: Eukaryota > Metazoa > Chordata > Mammalia > Artiodactyla > Giraffidae > Okapia > Okapia johnstoni. Next base: position 75,174,692 of record CM044306.1, on the reverse strand, counting down.
GAGCTGGCAACCGCAAGAGTAAGCCTGAGCTCTGCAGACATCTGGGGGAAAGCCTTCTACAGTTGCTACCTGAACAGTGAAGAGGAGTTTGCCAGTTATCCAAATGAAATGGACCAGGAAAATCTTGCAGCGAGAGCAGATAGCTTGCACAGTCTGGAAGGTGGGAAAGAACAAAACTCATCCAAGTAACTGAAGGAAGTTTGGTTTGAAATGTGATGTGGGAGCAGCCCAAGATGAGCTTGGACACAAGCAAGGGTCAAAACATAGATAGCCATAACCCTTGTCAGAAACTGGATTTTCTCTTAATGACGGTGGAAACTCATTGATGGTTTTAATCAGCAAAGTGACATGACCAAATTTTTATTTTGGAGAATTCCTTCTGGCTGATGCAAGGAGATGTGATTACAATCAGACATGGATGAGAATGGTAGCAGAGACCACTTAGGATGCCGTTGTGATAATTCAAGTAAGAGCTATAGGGCAATAGGGTGGCCTGAACTAGGCTAGTGAGAGAGAGGCCTGAGAGAAGAGAGCAGAAGAGATGAGCTAGAGATGGGAGGACGATGGAGGGGAGGAATCAGAATAACCCCCAAATCAAGGATGACCTGTAGTAGATGGTGGTATATTCACCAAGGAGGAGTAGCAGGTTTGGGGGTAAGAAGAGGAGTTTTGAAGAGCAAAGAGCTGAGTAATGGAGTTTGACCAAGTTCAAAATACATTTGGGCCACTGGGTGACAACCTCAAATAATTGATGAGGGTAAAACTCAGATGGGCAATGTGACTGGGCCAGGTATCAAAGTGTTGCAAAGACCAAAGCTGATAAGACCTCGGTTCACATCCCCATTTGCTCATCTATTTTTGTTTTAAGTTTTTTTGTTTGCTTGTTTTTTAATTTGGATCATTGCTTCTGTTTCATGTTTTTGTTTTTTGGCTCAAGGGCATGTGGGATCTTAGCTCCCTGATCAGGGATCGAACCCGCATCCCCTGCATTGGAATACAAAGTCTTAACCACTGGACCACCAGAGAAGTCCTTACTTCATCTGTAAATGAGACAGTTGGGTTAGATTTTGAGAGTTCTCTTTCAATGTTAAAATTCTGTGGCAGGGTGAAGAGTAAAGGCTGAGTTTGTAAGAAGAAAACTTTTGGAAGAATTCTCTCTCTTATATAAATAATTTCCATTTTTGAAATTGATGGTATGAGACTAACATCAATTTATTTTTGTGTCAGCAGAAATAGAACCAGGGTGAGGAAGGGCAAGTAAATACTCTGTATGTAAATTACAAGGAAAACAATTGTTAAGAACCAAATGATATGGCCGAGAGAAAGGGGTTGTGAGAGGGAAACAAAACAAAACCTGTTGTGAAAAATGTGGGCATGATTAGATCCAGGGATATGGGTATAGAAAAGAAGAGAAAATGAGGGAGACATCAGCTTATCAATAAAGATCCTCAGAAGCAGTGAAAACACCTGTGTGTATAACAGCAGTAATAAAGGCTATAAAAGAGGCAGAACTAACCAGGAGGGGAAGTAAGCTTTAGGGAGGAAGAAGGGGCAGGACAGTGGATGGAGAGGAAGATTGTTTGAGGCTATGGTAACTGGTAGGTGAGGTTTACAGAGATATTCCTGGTTTGCTTGGTGGTATTAAGACAGCTGTAAACACACATCTCACTTGTGGGCTTTAATGCCTGTGAGGGTCAAAAGTGATGACAGTTGAGAGCACTTAGAATGGTATAAAATTCTATACACATGTAGGAAATTCTTAAGCTTTTTCAGTTAAAGAAGAAAAATATTCTTTCCAACGAGTATGTTACTTGTTCTTCCCCACTGAAAACCACAGAGGAGTAGATCAGACAAGTGAAAGTGTGTTTGCTTCTCACACAATCTCCAGAGAAGGAGACGTGTTCATATGCCTTAAGTGGGAGAATTTGGGCAATTTATTCCTGATTATTTAGGACAATGATATTCAGGTTCCTCTGTGTGTCATAGCTGTTCTACAGGGAACCACTGCATCTGTCAATTCTGCTAAAGTCTCAGTTTGAAGATTGTTTCATTCCTGTAACTTCCTTTGATAAATCAAATAATGTCTTAATACTCTGTAGACATGATCAAATGTAACTTGAAGGGGAATAACACTGGGATGTAGGGTTTGGCAAAGGTATTATCCTCCTTTAGGACTTGCCCAGCAGACATTGATTCAGGCCAAGTAGTTGAGAGAGAGAGAGAGAGAGAGAGAGAGAGCGAGAGACAGAGATATGATTATATTCACTGGAAAGCAAGTACATATTAATGAATGTTTTTTTGTTTTTTTTCTGTAAGCTAGTTAATGTGGCTAAAAGATTCTTGACTTTTCTCCTTGGCAGAACATGAACTTCTTAAAGTTCACCTGAATGACTATCAGCTTTGGTTCTAGGCTTCCCAGGTGGTACTAGTGGTAAACAACCTGCCTGCCCGTGCAGGAGACATGAGACCCAGGTTCAATCCTTGGGTCGAGAAGATCCCCTGGGGGAAGGCATGTCAACCCACTCCAGTATTCTTGCCTGGAGAATTGCATAGACAGAGGAGCCTGGCAGGCTATAGTCCATAGGATCACACAGAGTTAGACATGGCTCAAGTGACTTGGCATGCATGCATGCACACGTAGCACCATCCCTTGGCTCCTAAGCCAGTTTCCCTAAACTGGGCCATGGCTGCTGTGTGGCATTATTCATGGGAATGAGAAAAGTTTACTTTCTGCCCCCAGGTTTTCCACATAGTTTCTCTTAGCTTCTTCTTGCTTTCACATTGATGTCTTTGATGTCTTTTCACCTGTACTTTTTAATATAAGTGATGTCGGTATAGTACTTGAAGGATTTTCTGAGAAGTGCCACTTCTAGAGAATGTGGTCCCCTTGGGCCTCTGGCTGTGCTTCCAGAAGAGAGCATCCTTACCCTCTTCTCTCCTTTCCTTTCTTTATTGTCTGCGTTCTTTTCTTCTTTTTTCTTCCCCATGCATAGTTGGATAGTCAGGCCTGGAGCGATCAGAGTTGTATCAGTACCTGCCCTGAATTCTTTCCTAATCCAAGTCCTTCCCCTACTTGGATCCCCAAGTCAGATGTCTGGACTGTGAGAATTTCTCTGGAGGAGTTGTTGCTCCCTCCAAGCTGGCTGAGCAAAGTAACATTGTACATGTGGCGGGCACATGGCTGCATGCTCTGCCTTTGCCTGGGATTGGATGTTGATTGACAGGGCACCAATAGCAACTTTATTTTATGTACCCAGAGCCCAGCTAAACTGTATGCGTTACCAGGTGGCAAAGGCTTGTCTGAAAGTCTGGAGAAACTGTGAGTGTCTGAGTGAGTTTTGATAGTTAATTTTGCTCTGATCCATTTGAGAGGCAGAAAGGGAAGACCGTGGGTGGTACAGAGCCTCTAGGGGTGTAAGTGACACTCTGAAAGCATTCCTTCCTTTCTTAGTTGCTGTTTCTTGATCTAATGGAAACAGAAGGCCACATAGAAAATTCTTAAGCTTTAGCATTTAACTAATGTGTTTGGGGAATTGAGGGAGGGGAGCACTTTTCCAAACTGGTAGAAAGACCTCCAACATGGAAACAAGAAAAAACTCTTTAAAATAGCTGAAGACATGTTAAAATAAATAGGGCCACCTTGCCTTTTCCCTTTCAGACAAGACTTTTCAAGTAGCCGCACAAACAAAATCACTGTGTCTGGGAGTCTTGGGGACTCCACAAACACTTGATGGATTCAAGACAGAGGTGTGGAGGGCTGCACTGACTGTGGTTGAACCGAAGAGAAGATGTGGCAAACGATTCTGGTATATTCCTGTGTATTAAATTTTCCCTTCCAATTTAGTATGTTTCATCACATTTGCCATCAAATTTAATAGATACCATTATTTTATGTTCCATAAAGAAAGGAAAAACAAGTTGTCTAAAGTATGAAATGCCATTGATTTTAAGATGAATCTTGATTTTAGAGTGGTTATTTTGTGAACAGCCTTAGAAAGGTGAAATACAGTAATAGAAGATCTACAGACCCTAGAAGGGAAGAGAGATGACCTGCCCTTCATGCAGTTCCCTTTGCTGAAACGCTGAGCTGAATGCCTAAACTTCTTTAGGGTTTCTTCCTTTAGTAGCTGAATAGAACTTAATAGGTTTTCCTCTACTAGTTGGTAAGTAGGAGTGCCTTTGACCTCCTGCCTATTTTCCGTGTACTTTGGAAATACACAGTTATCCCCTAGGCTCAGGGATGGTCAGATTTGTGAAACAGATGGTGTATGCTTTTCAGAGATCTCCATCTTGCTAAATCCCATTCATTCTGTGACACTCCATTCATTATTCTCCCCAGTATTGCATGCTCTCATGTTCCCTAGTGATTGCCCAGGCTGCACTGGGGAACCCTGTCAGTGTGTGTTTTGAGAAAGTACCTCAAATTCTTTTCTTTTCCATCCTCCATGTCAAAATCTAGCTGTTCTGGATACTATTCCCTTAGGTCCTTGCTAGGTGACGGAGGAGCCTGGTAGGCTGCAGTCCATGGGGTCGCGAAGAGTCAGACATGACTGAGCGACTTCACTTTCACTTTTCACTTTCATGCATTGGAGAAGGAAATGGCAACCCACTCCAGTGTTCTTGCCTGGAGAATCCCAGGGACGGGGGAGCCTGGCGGGCTGCTGTCTATGGGATCGCACAGAGTCGGACACGACTGAAGTGACTTAGCAGCAGCAGCAGCAGGTGACTAGCTAGTTACTCTGAGATTAAGTTGTGATAAACTGGTACTAGCTTAGGTCATTCCTTCCAAGATACACATTTTAAGGTGAATTTGGACCTTGTTGAAGATTTTTAATCCTAAAAGTGATGATTGAAAGGTCAAAATAATTGAGAAAATATTTGACCTGAAGGGCTTTAGACTGTCAGAAGGAGCTGGGGCAAGTCTAGCCCATATCACAAACTGTTCCCCACTCCTGAGCCCTTGGCGCACTCTATGATTTAATCACAGTTCACTTCTTATTGAGACATGCACTCAGAATCCTCCTTAACAAAACTCTTACATCAAGTGATTGGAGTTGACACGTGAAATGAAGCCTGCTTTCTAGCTCTGATATAAGTCCTCGTGGGCAAGGATATTTATCAGCTCGCATACCTTTTCTCATTTATGAGCACAGTCACCTTCTTTCCATCCAGAGTCTCTTAATCCATCAGGGTAAGTGAAGGAAATAGTAAGAAAATATATAGAATCTTGTTTTCAGAAGTATTTCAGTCTCATGAACCAGGACATTTGTCAGAACTGAAAACTGGAGAAGACATTTTTGGAAAATAGTGTGTACTTGTCCTATTTGGAGCTCTCCCGGGCAACATGGACAACAGAGAATTGGGGCAGGCTCTGGGCCAAGCAAGGGAGATGATTAAAAGGCTGGGGCTGGAGCATCTGTGTGTGGCAGTGTTAAAGAATGAACTAGCCTGGAAAGGAAGAGCCTGCTGAATAACCTGAGGATGGTCATGACATGCTAGGAGTGTGACTGTAGTGTTCACCAGTTATTTTCTGTCTCCCAGAAGATGATGGACCTCTGGCCAGAAGGAAATGTTATTTTGCTTAAAACAGGAGCTGCCAGAAAAGCCTGCACATGTTGAGTGTTTAGCATTTATTATATGCTGTTGTAGTGGGTGCCCATCTGTGATGGAGGTGAGGGGCTACAGATTTCCTGCTCTTGAGCAGCTGATGGTGACTAGGGAAGGAGGAGACATCATCTTAATAGTGAACAGTTACTTAGGGCCCATATGGAGCTCGTAGGCACTCTTCTCCATGCTTTCCGTACACTAACTTATTGTCCCCATTTTATAGATGAGGAACTGAGGCCTGGAGAAGTTCTGTAAACTTCCCAGGATCATACTGCTGGCAGTTATTTGAGTTACTTAGAGTCAGAATTCACACCAGTCAGGTGGGCTCCAGAATCCACACCTGAATCATAATCCCGTGCTCTCTCTCCAGCCACTCTCCTCCTGGGCAGAATGAGTTACTCTAGAAAAAGAGAAGTGAGAGAATGTTCCCAGATTGCTCAGCCTGAGCTCACTGGGATGTCCCTGTGGCCACTGAGAATCTCTCACTGATGAACTCTGTGATTCTCTTGTAAAATTGGAGAATAGCGCCAAAGCGTCAACCTATTTGCAACCCCAGTGAGAAGCACAATCGTTGAAGGAAGAATGTTGGATGGATGGGTGGGTGAGTGGATGGATGTTTACACTGGACATCAGCCTAGTTTTGAAATACACACTTGGAGAGAAAACTAGCCTCTCCAGAAAAGGAGGGACAATTTATGTCCCGTGGTCTCCGACTGTCTAGGTTAAACAATAACCAAAATTCAAGACTCTGTTCCTTCCCATGAATGGGAAGGAACAAAGATTAAGACCTTACCTAAAACTTACTTTCCCCACATATCTCCACAAAGAGTGCCAGACTTACTCCTTCCCATGCCAAATGTCTATTTGTTTGTGCTCTGTCTCAGTCTATCTGCCTGCATTGTGCATGTCTCTGCTATGGAATGACTCCTGTTTCTAGTGAATTCTAGTATAGAATGAGTTCTGTGAGGTGAAACACCAACTCTTCACGAGAGGTCATAGCCGATGTCTCAAATCTTTCATTTCTGGCTTGTTGTTTTGGCTTGGTTCTGAATGAGTATTTGAGAAATACTAATAAATCTGAGTATTTCCACTCAAGACCTAGCAGGTGAACCAATACAAGGCCCATGAAGCACTACACCAGGGTTATTGTAATGCCTGCTGCTTATTTTTATTATTTAGAAAAGAGAAATTTTGATTTTGTTGCTGCTGTGCTGATTACCCCCTGTAATAACTACTACATGTATTCATTCATTTTACTATGGGAGAAATGAAGCCATCCAACTTTGGTACAGGGCCAGAGTCTGAGGCTATAATCTGCTACAGGACTGAGACTATAATCCACACCTCCTGGTTCTTAGTCCCTTGCTTGTTCCTCTAAACCCATATTTTATTAGAAACCAGTCTAAGGAGTCCTAGTAAATGAGAGCAATCACAAGTAAGCTTATTGATCACCAAGAAGTTAGAGCCATCAGAGGAAACGGTCCAGGGCAGTGGCTCTGAAAACGGGACTGTAGGTCATGTGCCATTAGGATCAGCTTTAGTTCTTTTTATAAATGCATATCCCTGGCCTTCTACTCAGAACTATTGGATCAGAATATCTGCAGGCTAGCTCAGGACTCTGCATGTTCCGCACATTCCCCAGGTGATACTCACAGCCAGGAATTTAATGGACCAGCTGGTCAAGCGATTTCCTACAGTAGAAACCACTTATTGAATAGGCTTTGTGCATAAAAACAGTCTTAGGAGATGATTTACTTCCATTACCTTGGTTACTTTCTTGGGGTGGGGGGTCTTTATTTCTGTTTGTCACTTTTCATCTTTCAGGACATTTAAAATTACATTTAAAAGGAATGAAAGAGAAGAATAGTGTACATAAAATATGGGTTTCTTGAGCTTGCAATTTGGACTGGGTCATATATAATATATGTGCATAAAATTTGTTCTTATACACATGTAAATAGAATTTGTTTTCAAGCTGTTAGCCACATACAGCTGTGATGGACAAAGTATGTATGTGTAAAGGGGTCCCATCTGGAAGCTGGTTCACCTAAAATGGGTAGTCCTGTGTAGAAATAGTTTGGAAAAGAATGAGGTTTGGAAGAAACTTTCTGCTTCACCTTGTTTATATTTGAATGATGTTTTAATGCTCTTTCCCACAGCCTCCTTTTCTCCCTATGATTTTTCTCAGCCCTTGGAAAGGTTCTTAGTGGCTTTTCCACTCAGGCTCTGTTGCCCATGACTCTTTCCCCTTCCTCATTTTCAGGCCTTGCCTTGTCTTTAGGTCCATGATGAGATGCTCAAGACATCTCTCCAGGTCTGTATTTTTCCATCTGTAAAACAGCTAAATTTATATTCCATCAAAGGATCATCAAAGGTATAGCAAAGTTATTTTTTAAAGGTATACTTGCAATATGTGATAAGCAGGAGTTCGCTTGGATCAAAAGGTTTAAATTTCTGCCAGGAAGTTACTAATCAAGACTGGCCTGCTGCCTGGTTGAAGCTCAGTTTTTCTCTTAGAGATAGTTTTCAAATGAGACTAATATTGGAATCTCAAAACTCAAGGCTCTTTTGGCTTAAAGTAGACACTAGAATCTGAAGGCCTAGAGGGTACCCTGAAGCCCAGAGAGATAAAAATGATTTTCCAAAGTCACATACCATAGTGGCAGAGCTGTGGATGAAGTCTTGGACTCCTGGTCCAATATTTAACTTAAAATAGCACCAAGGTGCCCAACTCTTCAATTGCAAGCCTTTTTTTCTTTCACACTCAGTAGCATGGCTGCAAAGTTGAAGAGGCCACAGCTGGACTCCCAGGCATCAGTGATTTGGATCAAGAGGATGACATCCCTCAGGCAAAAGTGCACCTGGAATATTTTTTCTTAAAGCAAAAGTTGGTCATGATAAAAATCATACTGGCCAGTGTCCTTGCATGTTTTATTATTGCTAAAACATTAAAACATAGAAGTAGTTTGTTTTTACTTATATTGCTGTGCTTCTCTACTTGGAAAGTGGCAGTCAGCCCTTAGAATATTAGCTGTGCGGTATTGGTACAGCTGCGTGCAGTCTCTGTGTTGCTTTTTTTTCATCTTTAAATGGGACTGACAGGATCTGTCCTGCCTACCTTCCAACATAGTTGTGTAGAAGGAATGACATGTGTTATAATAATATTTCAAAAATTAGAAGAGCTATAGGAGAACTCTAGTCAAAGTTGTGGTTTTTCCAGTGGTCATGTATGGATGTGATAAAGAAAGCTGAGCACCAAAGAATTGATGCTTTCAAACTGTGCTGCTGGAAAAGACTCTTGAGAGTCCCTTGGACTGCAAGGAGATCCAACCAGTCAATCCTAAAGAAAATCAGTCCTGAATATTCATTGGAAGGACTGATGCTGAAGCTGAAACTCCAATACTTTGGCCACCTGATGTGAAGAACTGACTCATTGGAAAAGACCCTGATGCTGGGTAAGATTGAAGGCAGGAGGAGAAGGGGACGACGGAGGATGAGATGGTTGTATGACATCACCAACGCAATGGGCATGAGTTTGAGTAGGCTCTGGGAGTTGGTGATGGACAGGGGGGCCTGGTGTGCTGCAGTCCACGGGGTCGCAAAGCGTCGGACACGACTGAGCAACTGAACTGAACTGATAAGAGAACTACTGAGATCTGATGCAACTGTGATACATTTCAAGAATGCAAAAGCCCTTGAAAGAAAAATGAGGAAATCAAAAAACTATAAGAGTAAGAGGGATGGGACTACCATTCATCTTCCCCTTACAGCTTTAACAGACTGGCTGGCCACTATGAGATCTGCATTTTAGATGAACAGGCGAGTTAGACATCCATCTATCATTCTTAGTCATTTCTTGACCCCCCATTTGGTCAAAATTCTAAGTACAGTATCTCTCTAAGACGTTTTGTTTCCCACATCCCTTGTCTTGAATGGAAAGCTCCAGAAAGGTGCAATGGTTACCCAATGACGTAAACCTTTCCAAAGATTCAAAGAACCAACGTCAGCCCAGTGAGAAAACAAATAAAGAAAATGCTAAAATAACATTGAGGACATAGGCCGCCATAGAACCTGCCAAGAAGATATGAAGTTTGATTAGAATAATTATTTTAATTGAATTATCTTTTTAAATCAGTTACAGGAAAGGATTTCAATGGAAAGATGCCAATCTGTACGCATGGGATCCATTTGTTGGGCAGAATGTTGGGAACCTAAGTAACTGTGGGGTACACTCATGCCTTCTTTAATAAACACTCACACACACTCACAAAACCTCTGCCAATTGATCTTCACACCCAGAGCTGCAGACCTTGGCTCTGCTGGACCCTGTAATGGGATAACTCAGGGTGATTATGTGGTTTAGTAAATATCCATAAATTAAGGATAGTGTTCGAAGGCTGCCACCAACAACCTCAGTTTCCCGGTATCCCCCAGAAGAGAAAATTAATTCTTCCTAAGAGTTTGGGGTAAAAAGCAAGCCAGGACAGAGATTACCTCCTTCTATTTCTCCCCTCCCATAATTGGTTACCCTCCTGGTCCTTCCCAGGACACTGGAAGCAGTTCACGCAATCTCTGGGTCTCAACAGTAACATACTTCGGAGAGGAGGCTGATTATATTGACTGAAATCCATCCTGGCAAAAAGCTTTTGCTGCAGCTGGTTCCATTTACATTTTGTATTTTTGTAGCTTGTGCCTGTTCCAGGGAGGGATGGGATAATTGATTTAAATCAAATTATGAAACGTGATACTCTGAATTCCTAAAAACATATTTCCTGGCACTGCATTCAGCGATGGAGCTCTCACAGGTACGGTGGAATGGGATGGGCAAGGCCGAGACTCCTTGAACTGTGTGTGTGTGTGTGTGTGCGCACACACGCGTGTCTATGTATATGTGTGTGTGACTCCACATTCCTTGTTTAGAGCTTGGACTGGGGTCTCTGCCTAAAATCTTTAAGGGAGTCTGGTCTCCCCTTGTCGTAGGTGAGAAGCAGCCATCATGTCGCCACTGTTCCTTTCTCCTAGTACAGCCATTGATTTTAATAGTGAGCTTCTCCAGTTTCATGTCTTTGATCATGGAGCTGAAATTAAAGACTGTACATCATGTAAATGACAAAGGAAATAGATGGGGGCTCAGCAAAACATGCTAATAACTTGAAGACTTCACTGCATCACACATTCATTTCCATTTGGAAAGACAATTTGCCTCCTAGATTTTAAAAGCTATTTTAGAAAGATTTCAAAATCAAGATCCTTAATGTCGCTTTGCTCCCATCTGTAGCCTAAATTATTTGTAATTAAGTTAAATAGCTTCATATAAATAGTAGACCTATGCAGTCTGGGGAACGATTGTTTCACATACACCCATGCTTTGTGGAATTACGAACAGCAACAGCATCTTTTAAAAGCAGCCCCCACTCTGTGTGGTGCAGAACTTTGACATGGAATTTTGGAAAATGATTTTTTTCCTTCAGATATTACAAGTGATTCACATTAGATCCTGGGTCCAGTGAGGTAGCCAAATTTGAATTACACCTCAATTAGTAACCTGCTAGTTACTAATTCTGCAACCTTGGGCAAAATATTTAACCTCTCTGTGTCTCAGTATTCTTACTTGTAAAACAATCATGATAATAGCAACATTAGATTATACAAAAAGCCTAGCACATAGCAGGACTGTTTCTTTTTTTCAGTCATTATTGAAGAAATACTAACACCTGTCCTGACAATCTGTATAATTCCTGGAGTGTTTTCAGCCATTTATTTGGATGGATTGTTAAACCTTGTTATTTCCATTCACATGGGTAAGCATTCTTCTCTTCTAGAGACTTAACCCAGCCCAGGGAGTAGCTTGGGAACGTCTTGCAACCTTGAGCCATTTGGACTGAAAGGGACTCTAACCTTACCTTGACTGTCCTTATATTTACTTATGGATAAACTTATGAACCAGCTTCCCTGGTGGCTCAGATGGTAATGAATCTACCTGCAATGTGGGAGACCCAGGTTTGATCCCTGGGTCGGGAAGATCTCCTGAAGAAGGGAATGGCAACTCACTCCAGTATTCTTGCCTGGAGAATCCCATGAACAGAGGAGCCTGGTGGGCTAGTCCATGGGGTCACACAGAGTCAGACATGATTGAGTGCCTAACACAAACTTATGAACAAAGATGGAACTCTCAGACCAGGAGTTAATTTCCGAAGACCAGTGCTTGCTGTGTTGCCAGGCTTTATAATCTGCCCAGAAAAGTCTGTGCTTTCTTCAGCTTCTCCCCAGCAGCATCCCAGGTTTGCTTCTGTGAGTGGTTTTTCAAATGAGTTGGACTTGATGGCACTGTTGCCCGTTCCCCCAGGGGAGCACAGACACCTTTGCTCGGGCTTGATATTCAGGCCATCTGGGCCTTGGCAAACCAGGCAAGTCCAGGAGAGCACTCAACAAGGGCAGGTAGAAGATTGACACAACTTCGCCTTCTATGGTGCGAATTCAGAGAAATGGAGAGAAACCCAACCTCATGCTCAACTCTTTTAAGATAGAAATGTCAGATAATGTCAAATAGTGCTTCGAGTCATTATCAAAATTCATTTTGATCTAAGTAATTCATGCACACAATTTAACAGTACTGGGAAACACAGAGAGAGCAGTCCCTTGGTCCCATTCTCATGTACTTCATTACCAGAGAAGTAGATTTCAGTAGTCTAAACTGTTTCTTTCTGATGTGTATATCCATATTGCTAAAAGAATACCACTCTTAACTACTGTTGTTTAATTTAGACCTTATCTATTGGCTCCTTTTTTGTGATAAATAACGATTTAGCTCTTAAAACACCAAAACCCTTAACTTCTTCTTCTCCTCACCTCTCAATATAGTTATATCAAAATTTTATTAAATTAATAGAATTTCCATTATCACAATTATACAAATATTGTCACTGTAGAATTAGTAGTATACTATGATTCTAATGATTGCCCTGATTTAACACATGTGGATTTCCATGTACTTTTCAGGTTGGGCAAGGTTTCATTCATTCAGTCAGTTCAGTCACTCAGTCGTGTCTGACTCTTTGTGACCCCATGGACTGCAGCACACCAGGCTTCCCAGTCCATCACCAACTCCTGGATCTTGCTCAAACTCATGTCCATCGCGTCGGTGAGGCCATCTAACCATCTCATCCTCTGTCGTCCCCCTTCTCCTCCTGCCTTCAATCTTTCCCAGCATCAGGGTCTCTCCAAATGAGTCAGCTCTGCGCATCAGGTGGCCAAAGTATTGGAGTTTCAGCTTCAACATCAGTTCTTTCAATGAACACCCAGGACTGATCTCCTTTAGGATGGACTGTTGGATCTCAAGAGTCTTCTCCAACACCACAGTTCAAAAGCATCAATTCTTCGGTGCTCAGCTTTCTTTATAGTCCAACTCTCACATCCATACATGACTACTGGAAAAACCATAGCTTTGACTAAACAGACCTTTGTTGGTAAAGTAATGTTTCTGCTTTTTAGCATGCTGTCCAGGTTGGTCATAGCCTTTCTTCCAAGGAGCAAGCATCTTTTAATTTCATGGCTGCAGTCACCATCTGCAGTGATTTTGGAGCCCAAAAAGATAAAGTCTGTCACTTCTTCCATCGTTTCCCCATCTATTTGCCAGGGGTGGTGTCATCTGCATATCTGAGGTTATTAATATTTCTCCCGGCCATATTGATTCCAGCTTGTGCTTCCTACAGCCAGGCATTTCTCATGATGTACTCTGCATAGAAGTTAAATAAGCAGGGTGACAATTTACAGCCTTGACCTACTCCTTTCCCAATTTGGAACCAGTCTGTTATTCCATGTCCAGTTCTAACTGTTCCTTCTTGACCTGCATACAGATTTCTCAGGAGGCAGGTCAGGTGGTCTGGTATTCCCATCTCTTGAAGAATTTCCCACAGTTTGTTGTGATACACACAGTCAAAGGTGTTGGCAGAGTCAATAAAGCAGAAATAGATGTTTTTTTGGAACTCTCTTGCTTTTTCTATGATCCAGTGACTATTGACAATTTGATCTCTGTTTCATTCAGTAATAACCCCATTTTAGTGTCTCAGAACAACAGAGGTTTCTTTCTTGTTCATGTTGTGTGTTCATGATGGGTGATTTAGGGGATGTGAGAGGGACTCTACTAATTATAGTCACCAAGGGTCCTAGGCCCTTGGGGCAACAACTATCTTTTTAAAAAATGATTTAGTGAAGTTGTTTACAATGTTGTGTTACACTTGTGTCTTTTTGTTTGGCTTTTATGGCTGAGCCAGGTGGCATGTGGGATCTTAGTTTTCCAACCAGGGATCGAACCCATGCTTCCTGCATTGGAAGCACAGAGGCTTAACCCTGGCCTACCAGGGAAACAAATATCTTGAACCTAGCCTATCTCCACACCAGGAAGAAAAGTGCTCTGGAGGGAAACAAACCATTTCAATTGCTCTGGCCCAGATATGATGCACGTCCCATTTGTTTACAATTCCTTGGCCGGAACTAGTCACATGGCTTCACAAACTGCAAGATGCCTTTGAAGAGCAATCCTACCTTGTGTCTGAAAGGTGGAGAGGTAGATATATCTGGTGAAAAGCATTTAAGTTGGCCACCAAATTTTTTCTTAATTTTTCACAATTGGTTTGTCAGATCTATTAATATAATATATCTCTTGGTTATATGTTTTACCCATGTGTTTAAATTTGTCATTTAATCAGTTCCTTAAACAAAACTAGTTCACAGCTACCATAATGGAGACTTCCTTTTGTCTTTCTTTTGCATTGGATTCCTTACTTTGAGATCTCCTTACTATTTCTGCATCTAAGTTTACTCCTTTTCATCAGGGAGGTTACTCTTTCAGGCACTTCCTAAGCAAGGGTACAGGGGAGCTAGAAGATGTAGGGAAGTTATAACTGAGTCTTCAGAGCAGTCTTCCCTTCTCTTACCTCTAACTACTTTTTAGTTTGGCTGTGTAAAGAATTCTGATTTGGCAATCACTTCTCACTAAGAATTTTCGAGGCATTATTCCATTGTTATCCAGCTCTTTATTATTGTTGAGAAATCCTTTCATTTTGATTCTTAAACCTTTGCTTGCAACCTGGAGTTTTTGAGTGGAATCTTTTAAAATTTTCTCTTTACTCTTACTTTGAAACTTCACGGTGATGTGCCATGGTATGAGTCTTTTGCAAATGATTTTTTGCTGGATGTTCCATGCTCACCTGGGGTTCTAAGAGTGTGGACCATTAAAAGATTGATAATTTTGGCTTAGAGAAATTTTTTGGTATATTGGATAATTTCCATCTCACCAGTTTTTTGTTGACTTTTGTTGGAACTTGTATCTTCACCTTTTGTGTAGCTCTGTTTTTCTCTTATCTGCCATCACTTAATCATCTTTTATTTTCTTTTAGGATTGCATGATTTTTTCTTCCAACTCTTCTACTGATTTTTGAAAGATTTTTAAAGAAAGCTTTATCTATCATAACTTTAGTTTCTAAAAGCTCTTCTATTTCTTTGATTGTTCCTCCTTTATAGCGTCTAATTTTTGTTTTATAGATGTAATATCTTTTTATATCTCTGAAGATATTAGTTATAGTTTATGAAACTTTGTTTTGTTCCTACATTATCTGTGCTTCGTCTTGGTTCCTTTTTCTCTGTTATTTTGTTCTTGTCTCTTTCATTCTGGAGACTTTTCTCAAGTCTGGCGATCTTTGAATAGCTGCTCTTAGTTGAGAGTGGTGTTGATTGAAAGCTTTGTGGGCCTATTAACTGGTGTAACATCATTGCACAGAGAGTAGCATTTCTATTGGAGAATGTTCCATATGTCAGCGTATAGACGTCTAGGACTGCTTTCCATCTCCAGCAAAGAATCTGACAATGGAAACTCTGAGGGTGTGGCATACACTTTGCTGTAGTTCTTCAGATAGGATGAGTAAAGGAGGCTAGTTGACAGCCCACAAAACTCCCTTAATCTTCCAGTTTCTTACTTATTTATCCTACCCCATCACCTTTGCTATATCTGGAGTCTCTTTAGTTTATTCCTTTTAGAAGAATACACAGTTACAGTCTTCTGCCTGGAGACTGTGTGGTATGAGGAAAGGAGTTTAGACAGGCAACCACTTTCTATGCAGGCTTAACCACCAACTCCCGAAATCTGTATTTGGACTTGAGCCTGACTGCTGCCTTCTCCAGCACTGTTGGCGCCTGGTCCTCTTAGGGACTCTGTAGGGGATCATCCCTCCCTTCTCATTGTGATGTCTCCCTTTCTGGTTCTAGCTTTTCTTGCTTAGCTAGACTGGTCACCTGTCTTTGATATAGTTTCCTTCTGAAAATGTATTAAATTTCTCTTCTACTGATGTCTCCTCTCCTGCTTCCCTGTCCTTCAGAACTTATATCCTTTTTATTCCTTTATAATCATATTAGTGAGGACTCAGAGGGATGAAAGGTTGCATGTCTGTGGTCAGGCTGCTGTATTTAACTGGAAGTCTCTTAATGAAAGAATTACCTCATAGTGTTGGTGACAGATTCCTCTTTCTCCTAAGTCATTTACAGCAGTTCTTTTTCTCTAGGCAGCCTCAGTCCCAGACAAAAAGGTCAGTCCTTTTTGTTGTTGTTTGGGTTTTTTTTGTTTTTCTTGTTTTTTGGCCATTCATTATGTGGAATCTTAGTTTCCCAACCAGGGATTGAACCTGTGCCCCTTGTATTGGAAGCCTGGAATCTTAACTACTGGACCGCCAGGGAAGTTCTGGTCAGGAGCCCTACAGATTCTAGGCTTGAAATTATGGCAAACTTCAGTGTCTTGGCTTAGAAGTGGTAATTGCTTAGTGGTTTTAAAGCATGCACTCTGGAGAAACTTGAGTTTTTGCTCCATTGTTTCCCAGCTGTGTAACCCTGGGTAAATTTCTTATTCTAAGTCTGTTTTCTCAGCTATGAAGTATAGATAAACATAGTATCTGCTTCCCAGGATTGATGAAAGAATAAAAGAAGATTATACATCACCTGTAAAGTGCACAGCATGGTGCCTAGCACGTGAAAAGTGAGCAATGATAGTGGATGTTATTATCGTTAGTTTAAACATTTGGAGATTCCTGGTGGTGTTCTGGCTAAAATAAGTTTTATTTTACTTCCAATTCACCAGAAATTGCAAGGTGAACAAGTGACTGGATCACCTCCAACAAGCACTGCTGTTGAACCTAAGTTCACTTCAATTTCTAGAACCCATATTCTGTCCTATTTAGGGAGTGAGTTTATTCTCAGTGGCACATTTAAGTTAAATCTTAGCAACATTTTGAGCTCAGAAAGGCTGAGCCATACCCCAGAAGGCTGAAGATAGGGTCAACCCATAGTCTGGAGCAGATGTTGGCAAACTTTGCTTGTAAAGAGCCAAATAATAAATATTTGAGGCTTTGTGGTCCAAACGGTCTCTTTCTCAGCTCTTCAATTTTGCCATCAGAGTGTGAAAGCTACCATAGACAACACATAAACAAATGCACCTGGCTGTGTTCCAATGAAACTTTATTTGCAAAAAATGGTGTCAGTTGGGTTGCTAATGTCTGGCTAAAGACATAGGAACAAGAGGAGGGAAAAGAGGATGAGAACAAGAAAAGTAAACCGAAATGTACTTACGAGAGGGGAAGCCATGCCTCTCAAAAGCAATCTGGTGATTTAAAGTAGGCTTAAGGATGTTGACTACCATGAAATCTCTCTTACTTCTCTATCTAGTTGCCCTGTAAAGGATGACCCTGGGGAAACGTAGGATGAGGGAAAAATTTTTGAGCTGCAATTTGAGGATCTTCATGCTCTACCCTCTTTGCTTCACATTCTTCTTTGACTCCCCTGCCCTTGGTTAGACAGAGACTTGAAACTTCTTCCCCTGTTTCTTTCAGAGCCCAGTAGCACAAAAGGGTAAATTACTAGTGATAGGTTGATTTATTATTTCTCTTAGGGGAATTTGCACTTTGCAAAGGAAGTAAAATGAAAGAACGTATTTTGTCCTAAGAAATAGTTTTTTCCTTGTTTTTGTTTGTCATGTATACTGTGGACACACCTCATTTCTGAGCCTGACCCCACCTCACCCCACCCCTAATCCTTTCTAGAGTGTGGTTTAGAAAGTGGGTGGTGATCCATGGTTACTCTTGCACATATTACTTGGCAATTTGAGTTGTTTTGAAATGGTTATGTTAAAATGTGCTGTTTTATCAAAAACATTAGCTTAACTTTTTAACAGGGTGACTTTATTGGATAACCCCAGTGGAATATATTCTCGGAGAAAAAGAACTATAAAAATGTCTTAAATGTTTGGGGAATCATATTGATTATAGCACTGGCATTGCCATCCTGAAGTTGTTGTGTGTGTGTATGGGATAATTCAAATGGATATTTATTTTGGTTTGTTTAAAATTGAGATTTTCAGAGTGGTTTAAGGAAATAAAGATGTAGGACCAATGAGATAAAGTGAAAATCACATACTCCAGAATTTCAATCAAAAGGATCAGTGTAAATTCATAATATTATTTCTTTAAAAAAAGACATATTTTCAAGCTCCAATCTAAAAAAATTTAGAAATAATAACCACTCCAGTATCAATGTGTACCCCATGCATATGGATGCTGTTTACTTGATACCCTTTCTCACCAAAGGATCACATCTCTTTGGAGAAATGGGTAATTCCATGTATGGAAAAGGAAATGTACAAGATTAGTCGGGAACACTTTGTTAGACCAGGTAGTAACAAGGGTCTCAATAATATGGGGCTTATTTTTGAAGGAGTTACCTGTAGATTAAAAATGACTTCAGAAACATGTCAGAAAATTTCAATGGATACATGTGATTGTTTCCTGGCAAGCAACCTCAACATCAGTAGTCAGCAATAATTCCCATCTCTATACAGTCATGTCCTCCTTTCAAGAGACGGGATCTGTTTTCCTGTCCTTTTGAATGTGGATTGACCCTAGCTTACTTCGACCAATAGCATATGATGGAAATGACACTGTTCTGGGCCTGAGCCTGAGGCCCCTGGCATCACCTGCTTTGGCCATCTTGGAACGCTTGTGTGTGCTGTCACTTCAGTCATGTTTGACTCTTTGTGATCCCGTTGGCTGTAACCCACCAGGCACCTCTGTCCATGGAGTTGTCTAGGCAAGAATACTGGAGTGGGTTGCCATGCCCCCTTCCAGGGGATCTTCCCAACCCAGGAATCAAACCCATGTCTCTCAGCCATGATATAAAGATGTATCTCTTGGGGAGAAACACATGGATTAAGTGGGAAGGAGAGAATCCTGGCCCTCTAGCCACTTTCAGTGCAAATAAAGCATGAATTGCTATGCAAACCTTCTCACACCAGCAACTGCTCGCCACTGCGCACCTTCACCTGCATGCCTTCACCTGCTGGCCGGAACACTCACTCTTCACCCTGGCAGGTTCTTCACCAGACCTGTCATGAATCAGTGTAAACAAGGACACAAAACAGGATTGGAGCCTGAATGATAAAGGAAGAGGAAGATTGGTATAAGATCAAGATGTATCCTGTATCGGCCTGCAGTTTAATCTCAGTAGTTCTGGAATTAAGTTCTGGAGTGTACTATGCTCATACCTACACATCGGCTTCCCTGGTGACTCAGTGGTAAAGAACCCACCTGCCTGTGGAGGAGATGTGGGTTTGATCCCTGGATCAGGAAGATCCCCTGGAGAAGGAAATGGCAACCCACTCTAGTATTCTTGCCTGGAGAATCTCATGGACAGAGGAGCCTGGTAGGTTATAGTCCATGGGGTTGCAAAGAGTCAGGCATGACTGAGCGACTGAACAATGAACAACTAGCGTGGAGAGTGGGGGCTACCCTCTAGTTGCGGTTTGCGGTCTTCTCATTGTGATGGCTTCTCTTGTTAGGCACAGGCTGTAGGCACACAGGCTTCGGTAGTTGTGACTCAGGGGCTCTAGTGTGCAGGCTCAGTAGTTGTGGTACATGTTGCTTAGCTGCTCTGTGGCATGTGCAATCTTCCCGGACCAGGAATCAAACCCATGTCCCCTCCATTGGCAGGTGGATTCTTACCCACTGTACCACCAGAGAAGCCCAATTAATCATTGTTTTAAGCCACCAAGACTTGACATGGTTTGTTATGCAGCAATAGATAACTGATACATTAGAACTTATTAATACTTAGAAACAATTCAAACATTATAAAAAAATTATGAAATAATGAGAGAAATATGAACACTGAATGAATATTTGATGTAATTGTGGTTCATGGGGTCTCAAAGAGTCAGACACGACTGAGCGACTGAACTGAACTGAAGAATTATTATTAGAAATCTGAGGATGTTTCGTACCTTTGCATGGTGACAGATGGTAGTTACTTATTGTGGTGATCACTTCGCAGTGTATAGCAAATATCAAATCAATATTGCATACCTGAGACTAAAACAATGTTATATGTCAATATGCTTCACTTCAAAAAAGATAAAACTTTAAAAGCTTCACATTTAATTTATATAAAATTATCATTAGTTTGTTTTTTTTTAATCATTAGTTTTTTAAGGTGTGATAATGGTATTGTGGTTATATCTTAAAAAGATACACATTGAAATATTTACAATATCTGGGAGTTGCTTCAGAATTATCTGTGAAGGAAAGAGTTGATGAGATAGAGATGAAATAAGGTTAATATTGATCATTTTTGAGACTAGATGATGAGTACATCAGTTCAATTCAGTTCAGTTTCTCAGATGTGTCCAACTCTTTGAGACCACATGGACTGCAGCATTCCAGGCCTCCCTGTCCATCACCAACTCCCAGAGCCTGCTCAAACTCATGTCCATCGAGTCGGTGATGTCATCCAACCATCTCATCCTCTGTCATTCCCTTCTCCTCCTGCCTTCAATCTTTCCCAGCATCAGGGTCTTTTCCACTGAGTCATTTCTTTACATCAGGTGGCCAAAGTATTGGAGCTTCAGCTTCAGCATCAGTCCTTCCAATGAATATTCAGGACTGATTTCCTTTAGGAAATCATACATGAATATATATCATGAGTATATAGTGGTTCATTATTCATATTCATTAATCTCTCTACTGTTGTATTTCTTTGAGAATTTCCATCATTGAAACTAATAAAATTAAACAAAACAAAATCTTGGTTTACAGAACTTGTATCTAAAGGGTAAAATTCCAGACATTCTGTAGCAAGTAGGGGAGTGAAATTTTTGAGCAGCAGAACCTTCCTGGCCATCTTGAAAATACCATGAAGATAAACACCTACTCAGCAAGACCAGTCCTAAATGATCACCTTTAGTGTTAGTCTTTGCTGATTGATTATATCTAGAAAGTTAACGTTAAAATTCATTTTTTAACACCTGAAGTTAACATGTTAGCTTGTTTTTACTCTTTATATAAGATGCAGCATCTGAAGTCAGAAGAGCCTTTCCTCTTGTGACTGACTGACAAGATTTTAGTCAGATCTCCTAGCCATTCTGAATCTCAACTTCCTCATGAGGATCAAATGGGGATTTACATGCCTTACTTTGGCCATGACATCAGGCCCTGAGACAATCTCGTGATTTCCATAGGAAGTAGTCAGGGGACAGGCTGTAGGAATGCAGTGATCTCTAGCCATGCTCTTGTAGAACTAGAAAATATTAGGACATCCTCTTATGACTCTCTTCCCATAGAGATGGAAATGGATATCAGAGAATTTTAGTGAATTGAATACTATTATTGGTTGACTTGTGTACTCCGCCCCCCTCCCCCCAATTCATATGTTGAAGTCTTAATCTCTAGTCTCAGAATGTGGCTATACTTGGAGATAAGGCGAGAGGTAATCCAAGATGACTGACGTCTTTTTAAGAAGAGGAGATTAGGATATAGACATATATAGAGGGAAGACCATGTGAAGACACAGAGAAGATGGCTATCTTCTCTCAAGGAGGGAAGAAATCAATCGTGTTAACACCTTGATCTTGGACCTGTAGCTTACAGCGTTGTGAGAAAGTAAATCTCTGGTTGAAGCTATCCACTCTGGTTCTTTGTTTGATAGCCATAGAAAAAGAATACAAAGCTTCCAATCTCAAACATTAAGATTCTTAATGAGATCATGGCCCTGATGGAATAGGATGTAAGCTCTGTTCTGGGAGGAGCTAGAAGGAAGTGGGGTAGGAAAGAAAAGCAAAACAAACAAAAAGGAGCATGGTAGAATGGAACCTTGGTGCTCACTAGACCCTGTGAGAAAGGGACTGAAAGGGAATGCAAAATGTGCAAATGTCACATTTGTAGATCAGCGAGGTTTGAAGGCTTGGACTGCACACTGATGCTGTGTGTGTGGGGTGTGAATGGCTGGGCACAACCACATGAGGTAGGATTATTTTCAGTAGTCCAGCCAGCTAATAGACATCTGCAGTATCTTACTTCTAGAACAATATTTCAGAGAGAAAATTGCATCAATACACTTAAACATTTTTTTAAAAAACCTCTTTAAAATAAAAACAAATATGTTTATAGGCACTCCTTTAATTTGGAGCTTTAAAAAGGGTATGAGCAGCGTAGGAAGAAATGTGTGATAGCTAGGTAAATTTGGTACTAGTTTTCACTATTTGTACTTACCTCATGCTTCTTAGATTACTCTGGAATTAACCTTCATAACTGGAAAATTTTCTCAAACTTTCAGGTCAAGCTTACAGTCTCTTTTCCCCAGTAGCATTCTTAAAAGCACCCTAAAACTCCCTAACTAAATTAAATATATCTCAAAGTCTTCATACCTTTATATTTTATCTTCTAGTTAGTTGTTATTTATTTGTTTATTTTGTGCTTGAGGATTGAAAACACTTCGAGGTCAAAACTGTCTTGATTTTTGTATCTCCACATTGCCTAGCAGAGGATGTTGTATGTTGACCTTCAATAAATATTTATTAAGTTACATTTTGTCTTCACTTGCAGAGCCTCCAGTAGTTGAGAAACAGCCACAGTCTGGTTCTTACATGATATGAAAAGCCCTCGAAAGGCTTTTTACTCTATTTTCTCAGAGTGAAGCACTGACGCCCTCATATTACTCTTTCTGCAAACTAGCAAAAAGTTATTGAGGGTCTGCTCCGCATCTTGGGTGCTGCTTCTCTTTCTTTTGCTACCCATCTTATCTCTGAGGATTTGGCTCACTGCCACCTCTTGCTTATATGGTCGTGTCAAAAAAACCCTACCAAACTGGTCAAACAAAAAGCTGCTTTTCTTTTCTTTTTTTTCACACTCTGTGATTGTCGCCTTTCTACTAATTTATTGCAACTAAACTAGGAGCTGTGGAGTTCTCTCCTACACTTTTCATTTTTGTTCCTTTTCTTTTATTAAAAAATAGGTGATTGTCATTGCATAGCTTTTCCCCCCTTGTATTCCTAAGGTTTTTTTTGCATTTCACCACTTGCTGCAGATTTCAGTATAAAAAGGTTCAACTTTGTTTTCTGAGCTTTCTGAAATGTTTCTGATTGTAGTATAATAGAGCGGTAATTAAACACTGATTTAGGGAGTAATTTTCTTGTGTCCCATTTCATCATCAAGGGAAGAAAACAGTTATAGTCATCAATCTTGGAGCCTTATGGTGCTAATGTAAGGTTTTGATTAGAAACTTTTCATTCCCCATTCTCCAACCATTTTATCAGCCCTTGGAATTTTCTCTAGCTTTGCCAAGGTTTCCCAGGGGAATCCCTGCAATGTCTTAATGGCTTGGAGACAGACAGGATAATGCTCCACACCTCAGGGTTTCTTTACATCGTCACATGTGCACTCGCTATAGCCTCTGGGTCCAGGTAAAATGCTGGTACAGTTGCTGATTTGAAACGTGAGCCTACCACACATCTGCTGAGGACACTGACTATGGCAGAGAAAGTGACCCTCTCCAAGTTTTATTTGGGTCATAAAAATTCATGCTGTACACCACCTCTTTAAGAATCTGTGCCATTAAATGTGGCTAGATCCAGAGTACACTCTGGAGGAAGCCAGAAAGGACATTAAAATGCTTAGTCTATGACACACTTCCTTATTTTTGTCATTTTGACATTTATGTGTTGTTTCATTAGGGATTTTTAAGAGAAGACCCTTTTTCAGCAAGAAATTTTCCCCAGATCTTAGTAAGAATCAACAGTTTATAATCAAACAGCTGTCTGGTTTTCATTTGGACTGAGCTGGCCCACCTGCCGGCTGTTAACCTCTGGAAGGTTATTATGATACAATTGTTGTTGTTGTTTGTTTAAAAAGTTTCAGAGCTCAAGGAAAATATTAGTAATGAGTTACTTAACCTGCAGTGTTTACTGTTCCCACTCAACTTGCAGATGGTGTCCCAGTGGCCAGCGAGAGGGAGGGCTCATCTGAGGCCAACGCTATTTTGCACTTGTTTTGGAGACGAACCATAAAAATAGGCTTGGCAGTGAGGACGACTGCCCTTGTGGGAGGAGGAGTGGGCAGCGTTACAAAAGCCTTTCAAAAGGAAACACAGCCCTTTCTGATGAGTGAGGTTGAGAGGCACCATCTCAACATAACTGTTCATTCAGCACACAGTAAACTTGAAACTGAGGTCAGGAGATCAGTGGATCTTTTGAGCACATCTTTTGAGCACACCTCAGCATTTTGAGGCTTGCTCACCATCTGATTTTTTCACTTAAATGCACACCCCTCTAACTAATAGAAGTGGTGGCTACAAATTCTCTCAGGGGACCACCTGGGTACAATTTTCTAGGACTAATAAAAGTCCAGTCCCTGGACATCTTTGTGTGAGTTCTGATTACACGCTGACCTGCCTCTTCTCTGGACCTGGGGCCTGAGAGCATCATTTGTGGAGATGGGAATGTCTCCATTTGAATGGAAGATTTCCCTTCAGGGACCGCGGAGGACAGGGACTTTCTGGAATAGATGATCCAGGAGGATCAAGATTTCATCTGTTTCATTCCCTTCTTTATCCTTAATGGCTTAAAATGGGGACCAACAGCACATGGTAAAAACTCACTAAATAGTGAAAGACAGAACAAATGAATGAATATCTCTTCTCCCTGTTTCCTGTTCATTTATCCCCCAAATAATAATGAATAGTATGAATAATCAATAATTATGGTGACTCTCACCATTCACATCACAAAACTTCCAAAATTCTTTCTGTCTTTCAGAGTTTGGGAACATTTAAGATGAAAATTAGGCAAAGTAGCATTCAGGGGCTACTTTGGGATGATTTGTGAGGCGAGGCAGAAGAGATTGGGAAAAGAATTCAGATTTTGGCTGTAGATAGACTTGAGTTTGGAGTTGGAATGTGTCTCTTTCTTGCTCTGTGACCTTGGGAAAGTTAATTAGTCCCTCTGATTCTCAGTTTTGTTCTTTTAAAATGGGAATAATGCTAGGTATCCTGTAAGTTTTTGTATTAGACTGTATAGGTAAAGCCTGGCAGAGGACAGAGGAGCTGTAAACACTAATATAGGGATCATATAGTAATAATCGTTACTTGTACTATCAATACTATTATAGTACTTACTATCATTAATTCTTTCTCACACTACCAAAAGAATTAATTCTTTGTGGACTGAAACATTTTGTGACACAAATTGCTGAGGATTTGGAGGATTCTAGTAGCTAGCTGTATTGTTATCATTTAGTTGCTAAGTCATGAGATCAAGTCCTCAAATGTTAAGTGCTCTTCATCTGTTCTTCTGCTCCTGATTTTACAATTATTATTGTGTATTTTAATTGCCAATTTGACTGTTAAATACAGTAATATCCTTGAAGGTAGGGGTTATTGCTTATTTATCTTTGTCTCCTTATTACCTAGAAGAGCACTTGCTACATGGCAGACACCCAGTAAATATTTACAGAACTAATACTGAATAAACAAGATCATGTAGCTCAATGTTAAAGAATTGCAACTTGAAAGACAGCAACAGGAAGACCTATGGGAAGGGCATACCTTGGAAGGAATTGAGTTTAGGGAGTTAACTCATGGGATAATGTCTCAGGAGAGGACAGAAATTCGGTGAGGTGGATTGGTAGAAATTTTTGAGAAATTTTAGTGAGTTATAGGGAGAAGGCAATGGCAACCTACTCCAGTCTTCTTGCCTGGAGACAGGGACGGGAAGCCTGGTGGGCTGCTGTCTATGGGGTCGCGCAGAGTCGGACACGACTGAAGCGACTTAGCAGCAGCAGCAGCAGCAGTGAGTTATAGGATTAGATATTCTGGATTTCATTGGGCAGAACTTAACAATCATTTCAGTGAACTAACAACAGATGGTTGACTGGATTGATGAGATGTCTAGTTAATTGGTCAGTTCAATGAAATAGTACAATTAACTGTAAACCTTAGATGGTAATACTCAGTAATGGTCTAGTAAATGCCCCTCAATATTCTTAAAATAAGGAACAGTCACTGAACTGAAGAAGAGTATTACATCTCATTCACTACCAAGTCATTCTTTTTGGAAAATTCTCATTTATTGCCTCTACGAATGTACCATCTATACCATTTCCTCCCCCCCCCCCTTTTTTTTTCTTAAACAGAGATGATAGAGCCAGGATATGCAAACTTTTCTGTAGAGTTAGTAAATATAAATCAGCTATGTGGGCCATTCTGTTCTTGTTGAAACTTCAATTCTATTGTAGAAACTACTCAATTCTGTTGTAGCCTGAAAGCCTAAACAATAGGTAAATAGACACATATAGCTGTATTAGAGTAAAGCTTTATTTATGGATCCTGAATTGAATTTTCACACAGTTTTCATGAATCACAAAATATTAGTTTTCTTTTGATTTTTTATAATCATTAAGAACTGTAAAAATCATTTTTGACTCATAGCCAGAAGACTGGATTTGGCCTGTGGGTCATAGTTTGCTGACTCCGGGGTTAGAGCATATCAGTCTAGAATCTGTATCTCATAGCTGTTCTTTCTGGTCGCTTTGGTTTCTTTGTGCTTTGTTCTAGATAAATTCCTTTATAATATCTTCTAATTCCAGAATTCTGATCTTGATTGGGTCCAGTCTAGATTTTAACATGTCTATATGTGTTTCTTCAATAATATTAATGATTTATATATTTTACTTCTGGATTTCTAATTGGTTCTTTTTCAGATTCACATGTTCTTATATTATTTCTGCCTGTTCTGTTTCACATTTTTGTTCTCTTTTAAACAAATACTCTTATTTAATTTTTAATTAAATTTCTTCACCCTACTTATTTAAAGTCTTTGTCATGCTCTTCTATATAATCAGTTTTATCTGGCATGAATTCATATTTCTAGTGCTAATCTTTTCAGATGTATTTCTTAACCATAGATTATCCTATATATTTGGAATTTTATTATATAAGCTTATTTTGACTGGGTCATATTTTCTGTCCCTCAGTGATCACCTCTCCTTGTCTAGTGGCTTTGTAGTTGCCTCTGCCTCACCTTTTGTTCCCTCCTCCCCAAGTTCAGATCAGATCTCACAGTAATAACATTTTATACTTCTCCTTAAGACGATGTCCCTGCAGAAGGAAAAGGCAACCTACTCCAGTATTCTTGTCTGGAGAATTCCATGTACAAAGGAGCCTGGCAGGCTCTAGTCCATGGGGTCACAAAGAGTCAGACACGACTGAGTGACTAACACTTAGGATGATGTAGGAATGTGGCACATCTAGGCATTGAGTCAGAGGGTGGCTTAGCTCAGTCCTTATTAGTGAAACTAAATATGTCTTTATCCTATTTCTTATATACACAGCCACACAACCAGGAAAAATAAAGCAATAGTCTCCGTTTCATTTCATCAACAGGGGACCTTTAGCTTAGTCCCTAATTTCAGCTTCTCATTTTATATGGAGCTGAATTCCTAGCTCCAGTATTTGCTTCCAGACCTGGAACCCAGCTGACCAGTTGCTCCAGTCATCTTCCTCTCTCTGCATTTAACTTTTGAGTTCAGTTATTGCTCTGTATTATTTCAGCAGATTTGGAAAGAGGAATTCCATTAAAAGATTGTTACTCTTCACTATCTTGACTATAAATAAATTTACTTATATACCCTTTGGTTAACTGCTAGAATGTAAGCAGCTTGAGAATAGGGCCCCTATCTATCCTGTTGACCATTTTATTGCTAGTGCTAAGCACAGAGTAGTTGCTAAATTAATGTTTATGGAAAGAATAGTGATATAGATAACAACATATGAACAATCTATCTATACATATATATAAAATCAAATTTTATTCTTTGTGCAAGTCGCAATTTTATTTGATGACAAGTATAATTAGTACCATATCCACCTATCCATTTATTCTATGTATTCAGTGCTTGCAGGAGATATTTTTGGAAGTGAGGTATGGCATGTATTCATAAGTTATTCTTCTGCCTCCTATTAGCATTAGTCTTTGCACCTGTGAGTAAAAATAAATAGAACTTTATAAATACCAAATATTATCATCTCTTTTATTACAACATTATTGTGCTACCAGTGATATCAGCTGTAAGGTAAAAATAAAGAGACTTGAATCAATGACAGAAGCTTTTATTGATGCCTTGTTGGGCTGCTCTTGCCATATGGGAGGCTTATACCAGTATACCACTGAAGTCCCAGCAACTCTGTGGCATTGTGAAGTTGCTTTCTGCTTTAGTTCAGAAGTATTTGTGGAGCATACATAGCTAAGTCCTGACCTTCTAGTCTCCTATTAAGGTAGGATAGTAAGTAGGGTCTAACAGTCCTTACTGTCCATTTGGATAAATGATCTCTAGTCATCTCCATGGGATTGTCAGCTCTGTGGGCTTCTAGGAACTAGAAGGCTAGTAGACTGGCCAGGAAAGACTGTACATTAATAAGTGTAAGACTCTTAGATCCCTTCTGTGTCTAATTTGATAAGGATCTGAAGACCACAGCTCTCTTTGAATCCCAGAGAATAAGGACTTGCCACTTCTGCTGAGATCTTCCCAGCAAGTTGAGAGCCAGCTGCGTTCTTGGGTAAGGGATACAATCTGTCTAATGCTGTGTCTCTGTTGGAAGTGTGTGGGGCTTGTTGAGTCTGTCATAGGGAGATTTATCTAACAGAGCAGCAGTGAATATGTGGTTGGTATCATTATTAAGAGTTAGTTTGCTCCCATCCTAAGCCATGCTAAGTGCTGGAGAACAATTTGTATTGCCAGCTAGAATAGTAATATCACAAGCTTATTGGGATGACAGAGTAATTTTGTTAGCTAGACTACTTTTCTATATTGAAAACATAAAGTATTCTGCATCAAATCATATAATCTACATTTTCCCTTTCTCTCTTTAATTTGATTATGAACTATTACTGTGCTTTGCCATAAAATATGAAAGTTTTACATTTTGATAGTTTTTCAAATGCTGATTTTACTTTCTGTGCAAATACTTCATATCTTTCTAGCATAATTATTTAGCAGCCTTTTCGGGTTAATTATTGTCATTAACAATATGAGTCCTATGAGGGAATATCAATTAAAATATGCACAGCTGAACTTTCAAATGAGTAAATAATTTAGTTTTGGAGAATGACTGGAAACAGCAGGGTAACAGTCAAAAGGGGAACAATTATTTTAATGCTTATTTGACAAATGAGTCATTTTTACAGCAAATTAGATTCTTATCATAGCACCCCTACTGGTTGCCACAGGAAAGCTGTTAACATGAGTTTTTAAAATAAAAGCTGCTAAGTTATGCATGCAAAGTTAAGGAAATCATTTGTATGAAGAAAAGGTGATTAGGCTATGCATTGTTAGCTGATGGAATACTGCCACTGGGATCTAATTAGGGCCATAAATCACACAAAATGATGTGTGTATATAGGGCTTGAAGCATCCGAGTGATACATGCCATTGACAGTGAGATGGATGATTCGCCCACCCTGACTTTGATCGCTGTCCTTGTCTTTGTGCCAACCAGACCCTAAAGTCCTACTTAATGCAGAGTGGAGCTGGGGCCTGAGCCACAGGAGCTTACCATTGTAAAGGATGTCGGGAAAATTCCAAGATGGACCTCCACTTTTATCATTAGGAAAAAGCTCAGGAGAAACAGGATGGTGGCCTTTATGGTAAATAGCCTTGAGATGAGTTCTAGTCTGTGTTTTGTCAATTTCATTTAGTTTAAAAAAAAGTTTAAACTTAGTGATTCCAGAAGAAAAGAAGGGAGGGAGGGAGAAAGAGGGGAAGGAAGGAAGGAAAAAAAGAAGGGAAGGGGGAGGACACATTTATAAAAACCACATATTATTTCTAAGATACATATAAAGTCTACTCCAAGCCCCATAGGGCTCAGCCGAGGGTTGAGGCAAAGCCTGATTGTAGACTTCTGGAGTTCTGAAACCAGATAAACACACTCATCACTTCCCTAATTCTCTGGCTTGCAGTTTTTGAACTGAATTGCTTTCCTGATTCTGCTTATACCATCATTCCACGGACCTCTTTGTACTGGCCTCAGAATTGATACCACATTCCTCAGCCTGTGTGGGACATTGCCCCCTCTCTGTCCCAGATGAAGTAAACTGGACCAAGGCAGCCTACCAGTCACAAAAATCAGACCCCAAGAAATGGTCTAGGGAAACAGATTCTAAGATATGATCTAGGCTATTTCCAGGTCTGCTGTATCAGCATCACTGGGAAATGTCTAGAATTGCAAATTCTTAGACTGTACCCCAGATCTACTGAGTCAGAATCTCTGGGGTTTGGGCCCAGCAATCTGTGTTCTCACGAGTTCTTTGGGTGACTCTGATACATGCTTAATTTTGAGAAGCACTGAGCTAGGCTAGAGCCTGGAAGAACTAATCTGATACCTGGTTCTTTAAGGTGATTCTGAGCATGATTTCAAGAAGTCTCCAGGGAGTTAAGAGCCCTTGTAAGACACTAACGCTAGTACCTTCCACTCCCTGCTGCCATTCATTGTTAACTACAGGTGTGACCTTGTACTTTCAACTTGATATTTTCAGGGTCTTAGTTTTTCATGGGTAAGTGAGAATGAAACATTGCCTAAGGGAAGCAGGAATTTAGACAGATTAACTTGTAAATTAACTGCCAGTTCTTGATCTCTAATTTTTAAAGACTTGTTTAAAGATTAAAACAAGAAAGAATATATATCAAGATATGCTTTCATTACAGGTTTCTGGAATTCTTTCAAAATTGTCACTTCTGGACTGTCTCCCTTTGCACAACTTTTGTAGAGAGATTGAAATCTCAGGCTCTGAACTCTGGTGAGCATCTATCTCCTCAGTATCTGCACTTCAGGTCTGAAGAATCCTCTTTCAGCTTTTCAAGAGCTTTTAGCCTCAGAAAAAGTGTCCCTGTTTCTCTGTATTACCACACCCAGTGGGATTCTAACTTCATCCCTTTCTCATCATTGAGAAATACAATGTTTGTGTCTGTCTTGAAATTCTGTCCAAATCACATTCTTTTAAGTGTCTTTACGTCCCACCTAATGCTGAGTGTTTTCCTTGAACCTCATTGATGGAATGAACTTCTGCACTCAAAAACTTCACCAAACCAGTTCTGCAGAAGTTTGTGGCTTCTTGGTATGGAAGTGGGTGGCAGGAGGGGAGATTGGGGGTCAGGTAGGGGTATATCACAATTTTAGCAACTACTTATTATGGGCGTGCTCCGGAAGGTCAGTTGGAGATTCACATCTGAGAAATGCCATGTTTACGTGCTTCTCCCATTGGGAAAAGTTTAGCAGTGTCTAGCTCCAGTCTGAGCTTCCCAAGTGGCTCAGTAGTAAAGAATCCACCTATGAATGCAGGAGACGCGGATTTGATATCTAGGTCAGGAAGATCCCCTGGAGAAGGAAATGGAAACCCATTCTAGTATTCTTGCCTGGGAAATACTCTGGACAGAGGAGCCTGGCAGGCTACAGTCCATGGGGGTCACAAAAGAGTTAGACATGACTTAGCGACTAAACAACAACGGCAAAGCTCCTGTCCAGTTGAGTCTTGAATAAGGTCATCAAGATCATCTTTACTGAGACTTCCAGGAAGTACTGCTCCCCTCACATGACTGCTCTATGATGATCACGGTCTATGGGGTTGTGAAGCGTTGGACACTACTCTCATGTGATTTAGCACACATGAGGAACGAAGGTTTTTTTATATATTAATATATCATTTAATTTTTTTAATTTTTATTTTATATTAGAGTTGATTAACAATGTTGTGTTAGTTTCAGGTGTACAGCAAAGTGATTCAGTTATACATATACAAGCATATCAGTTCAGTTCAGTCGCTCAGTCATGTCCAGAGCTTTGCAACCCCATGGACTGCAGCACTCCAGGCTTCCTTGTCCATCACTAACTCCCAGACTTTACTCAAACTCATGTTCATTGAGTTGGTGGTGATCCCATCCACCCATCTCAACTTCTGTCGTTCCCTTCTCCTCCCGCCTTCACTCTTTCCCAGCATCAGGGTCTTTTCAGATGAGTCAGTTCTTCACATAAGGTGGCCAAAGTATTGGAGTTTTAGCTTCAGCATCAGTCCTTCCAATGAATATTCATGACTCATTTCCTTTAAGATGGACTGGTTGGATCTCCTTGCTGTCCAAGGGACTCTCAAAAGTCTTCTCCAATACCACAGTTCAAAAGCATCAATTCTTGGGCACTCAGCTTTCTTTATAGTCCAACTCTCACATCCATACGTGACTACTGGAAAAACAATAGCCTTGACTAGACGGAGCTTTGTTGGCAAAGTAATGTCTCTGCTTTTTAATAAGCTGTCTAGGTTGGTCATAACTTTTCTTCCAAAGAGCAAGCGTCTTTTAATTTCATGGCTGCAGCCACCATCTGCAGTGATTTTGGAACCCAAAAAAATAAAGTCTCTCCTGTTTCCATTGTTCCCCCATCTATTTGTCATGAAGTGGTGGGACCAGATGCCATGATCTTAGTTTTCTGAATGCTGAGCTTTAAGCCAAATTTTCGCTCTCCTCTTTCACTTTCAAGAGGCTCTTTAGTTCTTCTTCACTTTCTGCCAAAGGGTGGTGTCATCTGCATATCTGAGGTTATTGATATTTCTCCCGGCAATCTTGATTCCAGCTTGTGCTTCCTCCAGCCCAGCATTTCTCATGATGTACTCTGCATAGAAGTTAAATAAGCAGGATAACAATTAACAGCCTTGACTCACTCCTTTCCTGATTTGGAACCCGTCTGTTATTCCATGTCTAGCTCTAACTGTTGCTTCTTGACCTGCATACAGATTTCTCAGGAGGCAGGTCAGGTGGTTTGGTATTCCCATCTCTTGAAGAATTTTCCACAGTTTGTTGTGATCCACACAGTCAAAGGCTTTGGCAGAGTCAATAAAGCAGAAATAGATGTTTTTCTGGAACTCTCTTGCTTTTTCGATATCCAAGGGATGTTGGCAATTTGATCTCCGGTTCCTCTGCCTTTTCTAAATCCAGCTTGAACATCTGGAAGTTCACAGTTCATGTACTGTTGAAGCCTGGCTTGGAGAATTTTGAGCATTACTTTGCTAGCATGTGAGATGAGTGCAATTGTGCGGTAGTTTGGGCATTCTTTGGCATTGCCTTTCTTAGGGATTGGAATGAAAACTGACCTTTTCCAGTCCTGTGGCCACATACAAGTATCTATTCTTTTTCAAGTTCTTTTCCAATTTAAGTTATTACAGCATACTGAGCAGAGTTCCCTGAGCTATACAGGAGGTCCTTGTTGGTTATCTGTTTTAATTGCAAGAGGGTCCACTTACACTGAGCAACTTCCCAGGTGGCACTAATGGTACAGAACCCACTTGCCAATGCAGGGGATGTAAGAGATATGGGTTCGAGCCCTGGGTCTGGAAGCTCCCCTGGAGAAGGGAATGGAAGCCCACTCCAGTGTTCTTGCCTGGAGAATCCCATGGACAGAGGAGCCTGATGGGCTACAGTCTGTGGGGTTGCAAAGAGTTGGACAGGACTAAAGCGACTTAGCACGCCTGCACCACTTACACTGAGAATGTCCTAGGAGTCCAGAGGACTGCATGTAGTTTGGAGTAAAGGAAAGCAGGTCCACTGGTTGACCCTCATTTCAGATGAGCCAGATTTATGAGTTAAGCCCATTGTTTCTAAATAAGAATCAGACTTTATTCCTATTTGGAAGTTTACACTGGCTGGTCCCTTTAGATCCTGGGAACTAGATTCACAGTTTTCTAGAACACTGCTTTCATAATCCAAAACACAGCACATCATGTCCCCCATACTTTGTGGAAAGATGACACTCAGAGTCAGTTGAATGCCCCTCCAGCTCTTAAGTCACTTTCTTTCATCACCTTCTTCTCCCTTCCTCTAGCTCTTTCTTGTTCTCAGCCTTTTCAGAGCCTTGCCAGCCAGAACCTTCACTGGTATGCCATAATTAGCCCTACTCCCCTTAACCAGTATCTCCTCATCAGTCAAAACTTACCTGTCTTGCACTTCTTTTCCTCAAAGTCCTGAAGGGTAACTGAAACCAACATGACAAATCAGTCACCAAGAGATGTCAGTGCCTGATTGCTGTTTGTTAACAACCCACTATATTAAAGGGACTGTTGCAACAGACTCCCTGACAATCCAGGAGAGAGGAGATTTTCATCATGCAGAGACTTTCCTACAATGTCAGAATTATAAGATTCACCATCTGGGCTGCCATATTATTCTAATTGATAGACTGTTCTATGCTGGTTTTGTTACTTGGTGGATTGTTGTTCTTCAGTTGCTCAGTCGTGTCTGACTCTTTGCAACCCTGTGGACTGCAGCACACCAGGCTTCCCTGTCCATCACCAACTCCTGGTCAAGAGGCTTTTTAGTTCCTCTTCGTTTTCTGCCATAAGGGTGGTGTCATCTGAGTTTCTGAGGTTATTGATATTTCTCCTGGGAATCTTGATTCCAGCTTGTGCTCCTCCAGCCTGGCATTTTGCATGATGTACTCTTCATATCAGTTAAATAACTTGCAGGATGGCACCTGTTTTAATGTAAGATCATTGTATTAAATGTGGTCATGACATTGAAGGATGTCAGAGCACCTTCTGAGGTAGCTCTGTGGCCATTGGAGGTTCACGCTGACAGTGCCTCTGGACATGGCTTCTGATTTTCCATGTATGTGACATTTGGGGGAGTGGAGGGGAGTTCTTGATTTGGTACTCTGTGAAAAGTGAGAGGTCTTCCATCTTTGTAAATGTATAGCATCTCTCACTGATTTTTCAAATATCATTCGTATGTATGGAACAAGTGGATTCATTAGACATTTCAGAATTTGTAGCAAATAACTGTGAGAATGGACTAGGAATAGAAGATGAATGAAAAATAATTATAGGCCATTGAAGGGGCCATTTTTTTACCCTTTTCAATTGATTATCAATCAATCATTCAAATAGTTCTTTCTTCTTGATTGAATACTCATTTCACAATACTCAAAGTGATGAGGTAAGCCTTGGTAAAAACTAGAACGAAGTGTCAGACACTGTCCTGGCCCCTACAGATCTCACAGGATGATCAGTGCAAGGATTCCCAGAGTGTCGTATAAGCTGGAGCATAAAAGGGGTGGGCACTCACCAGAGGCATCTGGAATGCTTTTTCAAAGTACAGTTGCCTGGGCATCACCCTTAAAGTAAACAAGAGCAAAGCCACCTTGACATCTTCACTTTGAAAGCACCTCCCCAGGTAATTTTGATGCACACCTTTGTTTAAGGACCCTTGGGTTAATGAGTCATATGAAAGCATAAATTTAAGCATGGATCATAGGAAAGACTATCAAGTGCCAAGTGAGGGTGAGTGGAGGGCAGATGAGAGCACCACAGTTGGAATGGTCTGAGGACCTCACCTCAGAGATGAAGAATCTGAGTTAGGCTTTGAAGGACAGGTAGGTTTTGCACAGAAGCAAATAGGAGAAGAGTGTTTCTTTCCTTATTTATTAGTTATCATATTTCTCAAATTTGTTGAATCATTAAGGTCACATTTTATGATTGTGAAAAGGCAAATCCACAAACCCAGTGCTAAAGGATCAAGTTTCCTTGGAGTGATCCTGGGAAATTGTATTTAAACAATTGCCCAGGTAATTCCAATAGTTAAACAATTTTGTCAAATACTGTACTGTATCTTGACTTCAGGAATCTTGTTAGGCTTTTCAAATGGTGTTTCTGAAGCAGGATGTAAAATAGTATGGTACCAGTGCTTCACTTGAGAGTGGTGAGGGATAATGATGAGAAGATTGTTAAAGTTCACAATATGGTGAGCCTTCCATGCCAGTTCATACATTTTTTATTTAATAACTATGAGAGTGCCTTTCAACTTCATTGAGTAGGGGAAACCCAAGCTAATATATTATTTGCAATGAAAGTTGAGTTACTATCTAGCCTGATAAAGATCCCAAGAGAAGTGGAGAGGGGGAGAAAGAAGCCTCAATCAATGCAGGAAACATTTAGTTTTATGCATCTGTGTATCTGTGTATCTACCTATCTATTTTTGAGGATTCCACTGCTTTTATTAATTTTTAAGTTAATTTTTGTTGGAGTAGAGTTGTTTTCAATGTTGTGTTAGTTTCTGCTGCAGAGTAAAATAAATCAGCTCTACATATACATATATCCTCTCCCTTTCGGATTTCCTTCCCATTCAGATCACCACAGAGTATTAAGCAGAGTTCCCTGTGCTATACAGTATGTTCTTCTTAGTTATCCATTTTATGCATAGTATCAATATGTATATGTCTCAGCTTCAGTCTCCCAATTCATCTCATTTCCCCTTTCCCCCAGTATCCATACATTTGCTTTCTACATCTGTGCCTCTGTTTCTGCTTTGCAAATAAGATTATACCATTTTTCTAGATTCCACATATATGCGTTAATATATGGTCTTTGTCTTTCTCTTTCTGACTTACTTCACTCTGTAACATTCTCTAGGGTCATTCACATCTCTGCTAATGACCTAATTCCATTTCTTTTTATGGCTAAGTAATATTCCACTGTATAAATGTACCACAGCTCCTTTACCCATTCATCTGTTGATGGACATTTATGTTGTTCCATGTCCTGGCTATTGTAAATCGTGTTGCTGTGAACATTGGGGTGCATGTATCTTTTTGAATTATGGTTTTCTCTGGGTATATGCCCAGTAGTGAGATTGCTGGGTCACATGGTATCTGTATTTTTATTCTATACTGCTTTTCATAGTGACTGTATCAGTTTACACTCCCACCAACAGTGCATGAAGGGGAACCTTTTGTTTTAGTGTGATTATCCCAGGAAAGTTGTGCAATGCAAGTTGAGACTTCCACACAGAGAGTCCTCAGTGGGATAGAATAAGCACAGTTGCTTTCATTTGCCATCTCATGGAGAGGCCTTTGGGGGTCTGGGCATAGTAGAAAACTGTGTGAGTTGTGCTCCAGGAAAGAAATCCTGCTCTTCTGTTTCTACCCCTTTTATAGATACTTTGGGAGTGGGGAGCCTTTGACCAAGCATATGAAAATGGGAGCAGTCATGAGGGTGTCCTGCAAGAGAGGAGAGACGCCATACAGCCTGTGCCAGCTGCTCAGAGGACTGGCACACCTGAGCCAGGAACTCTGTAAATAAACCTGTAGTTGCATTTACATAAAAGTGTTTAGTATGTTAGCATCTCTTCTGAAGATTGGGGCAAAAGAAAATAGACAGGATGTCTTTCTGTCAGTTAGGATTGTATTCATCTGCATGCTACAGAAAGCTAGGTTTTGGTAGCTTAAACAGACAAGGAGTTTGTTTTTCTCTCATAACAAGAAAGTCAGAGGTAGGTAATTGCAGAAGCTGATTGAGAGACTCAACAATGTCAAGGCTGACACTTCTGGGGTCCTCTTGGTTGGCCTTTCTCTTGTGGTTCATGGCAGTTCAGTCACATGAGTGTTCAAGACAGAAAGAGGGTATAGCCAGAAAAGGTGCATGAGACACAGCTGTCTCTTTATCAGGACAATAAAAGCATTAAAGAAACCCCTTGCTCTGACCCAGCATACCTCTGACTGTTGACCTACACGTGGGCACATGGTCACCCCTGAACTTTAATGGAAGTTGAGAAAATGAGTCATTTCTCCTTCCAGCCTTTGCAGAGAAGATTGGCAGGAGAGAAGGGGATTGGAAATGACTTTGGGGTTGTCAAGTGTCTATGTCTGCCTTACTACCACTCAGGCTCGTTAAATTAGAGCCTCGCATTAGGATCAGTCAAGGGAGCTTTAAAGATCCAGATACTCAGACCACACCCCAGACCGATTCCATCCAGGTCTGTGGGAGTGAGACCCAGTGGGACCCAAGCAGCAGTATTTTTGCAGATCAGTTCAGAATGCAGTCAAAGTTGAGAACAGCTGATGTAGCTGACTCGCCAGGACCTTTTGGAATAACTTCTTCAGGTAATATTTATTTATTTATCCAGAAGTCTCTACTGAGTGTCCCCTATGTTTATGAATACAGGAGAAAAGTGGGAATGGATTTATGCTTTATGCTTTTTGGTTACTTCCAGTACCTCTGATAGTATGGTGCTTTACAATGAAAAGAAAGCACTTTCTCTTTTAAACTCTACAGCACAGGCACTTCCCTCACAGTCTAGTGGTTAAGACTTCACCTTCCAATGCAGGGGGTATGGGTTGGATCCCTGGCCTGGGAGCTGAGATCCCACATGCCTTGTGGCCAGAAAACCAAAACATAAAAAAAAACAGTATTGTAACAGATTCAATAAAGACTTTTTAAATGGTCCACATTTTTTTAAAAACAAATCTTAAAAAAAATAAATTTTAGAACAAGGCTATGGGACAGTATTATTTCAGTTTAAAATCTAAAGAAGCTTGATAGTCGAGAAGGTGAAACGAGTTGCTGCAGGTCTCTCAGCCTTGAGCTGGTGTGTGGTGGATGGCTGAGGTGTCAGTGGAAAAGAGGTTTTCAGTCTCTGCATTCAGTGCTCTGTCCACTGGAGGAAAAACCCACATATATTCTATAGCTTAGTCATCATGTAAACTGAAACACCTTTTGCAAATGTGCCCAAAGTGAGGGGTACAGGAATACGGCATACATTGATTGACAGATTACTATCTAAAAACTGATTTCTCGGAGCTGTATTACATGCAGTCACCCATTAGATCTTTCTGACAAGACTCTTCACCAGGTACTGTTATCCCTACATTACTTTCAGGGAAACTAGAGGCTTAGTTACGTGTCTAAAGTCATAAGGTTAGTAGGAAGAGGAGATAAGATTCCAATCCTTGCATCTGGTTCCAAACCTATGCTTTTTAACTCAGAGCTGCCTTGTGTAGTTGAGCAGGTTTTTCACTGCATAAAGGGGCCCAGCTGGGAGGGCGAGTGGGAGCTGAAATTCAGTTCAAGCTTAGTTCACCAAGCCTCCACCCTAGCATGGGGCTGTGAGCTCTCACAGGGATTACCTGTTTCTGTAACTCCTGTGCAGGTAACCTGTAGACTATATGTGTTCCAGTCTTAATCACTACTTACTACCTTTTCTCAACACAACTTCGTTTCATTTATTTGTCTGACTTGAGTCAGTGGTTCAGTGGTAGAATTCTCGCCTGCCATTTATTTGTCTGGTCACTCATTCACAAATATCTATAGAAGGTCTTCAGTACTGGGCAATCTCTAGGAGACACTGACCAGTACACACTTCAGACCTTCCCTGCCCATATGCGTACATATTCCTCATTAGAATTTATTCACACCAAGGGTGTGATTGGAGGAATTTAAAAATTATTTTTCTTTTTAACTGAAGCAATTATCTAGGAATCAGATAGTTCAAAAAGATTATGAAATGCTCTAATCTGCCACCCTGCCCACCCCTACCCTACCAGCTCTATCAGAGGTTCCTTTATGGTTTTATTCTCACTGATTCACCAAATATCCTGTGCCTTGAAAATGCTATCAAGCTGTCCGCCGTGGTCCTCTTTGGCCAAGGGAGACCAATGAGATTGAATTAGAATGCATAGTTCTGGCTTCTCTCATGTAGGTAAGGCCTCAGAAACTTTAGCATACCGAGTTATACTGCAACATTCTCTCTATCCTTTTCTTGGCCTCATCTTTTCCTGTGTCTTTTTCTCTATTACTGCTATGCCCTTTGTACCTGACATGATGTCTGAAACACAGTAGGCATTTAATAAATATTTTTGAATGAACGAAGGAAGGGGTATCAGTTATGGCTACTATTTACATGTTGTTGTTGTTCAGTCGCTCAGTCGTGTCCAATTCTTGTGACCCCATGGACTGCAGCACTCCAGGCCGCCCTGTCTCTCCTCATCTCCTGGAGTTTGCCCAAGTTCATTTTCATTGCATCAGTGATGCCATCCAGCCATCTCATTCTCTGACACCCTCTTCTCCTTCTGCCCTTGATCTTTCCCCGCATCAGGGACTTTTCCAATGAATTGTCTGTTCGCATCAGATGACCAAAATACTGGAGCTTCGGCCTCAGCATCAGTCCTTCCAGTGCATATTCAGGGTTGATCTCCCTTAAGATTGACTAGTTTGATCTCCTTGCTGTCCAAGGGACTTTCAGGAGTCTTCTCTAGCACCACAGTTCGAAGGCATCGATTGTTTGGCGTTCTGACCTGACAATTTTCAAAGTGCTTTCCACTTAATGTCATCCAGTCTTAATAACAAACTGTGGAATTAATATTGTTAATATTGAATCATATATATATATACATACATATAGATATATATGAATCATACACACACACACACACACACACACACACGCACAGACACATATGGAAAGTGAAAGCATTAGTCGCTCAGTCGTGTCTGATTCTTTGTGACCCTGTGAAGTGTAGCCCACCAGGCTTCTCTGTCCATGGGATTCTCCAGGCAAGAATACCGGAATGGGTTGCCATTCCCT
This sequence comes from Okapia johnstoni, assembly GCA_024291935.2. Taxonomy (NCBI): domain Eukaryota; kingdom Metazoa; phylum Chordata; class Mammalia; order Artiodactyla; family Giraffidae; genus Okapia; species Okapia johnstoni. The sequence goes on along the minus strand of CM044306.1, from coordinate 75,134,337 downwards.
TCTCCAGGGGATTTTCCCAATCCAGGGTTCAAACCCAGGTCTCCTGCAATGCAGGCAGATTCTTTACTGTCTGAACCACCAGGGAATTGTGTTTAAATGACATAAAATAACCTACTCAGATGGTGGACAAGTACATGAAGCCACCCTTCTCTGAAAACAACTAAATATACTGAATAAAATTTTAAGATAGATTTTTATGGTTTTTCCACACTTTTGCAAGAAAGCAAGGAATACTCTAGCCTAGAACTAGATGAAGGTAGGAGCCCAGTTACTTCCCTGAGGACATTTTCTTGGTCAAACTGAGCATCATTTTTTAAGGTTTCCTGGGGTTTGAAGTTTGGAAGACAAAGTTCAGGTAGAGAATATAATAGAAGACCTTCAAGAAAGCTGGGACTCTGTGGGGCTATACCCATAGTGCAAGGGTGAATTAAAAATAAAACTAAGAGGCCCTCACTTCACTCAGGGACCTCAAGGAAAATTGTGTAAACCTTGGCAATGAACTAAAGGGTGAAAATATTCCTTAAAAATTTATAATAATAAGCCATCACCTAGGTGGGTAGCCTAAAATATCTCAAGCTGATAAATTTCTTGAATGTTTTCCAGAATTGGTAATGTCTCCATTCACTGACAGAAGCAAACACAAAATATCTTTTTGAGGAACACCACATCCATCCTAGGCCTTAAAGATTTTTCACAGGCAAAATTCTAAGGGAAATTAGCTTTTGATAATAAAAAGAATCCTTAAACACACAAAGAAATGAGACACCATTTGCAACAGCCAGCGGAAACAACAGATAACAAAATAAGACCTTGAAAACCTTAGGTTTACAGAGTATAGACTAGTATGTTTTATAAAGTGGAGTAAAATGTGAGTAAAGAGCACTCAGATTAGTAGAAAGAATTCCTAGAAATAAAGAATATGATAATATCCTAATGACTATTTAATTTTATAATTTAATGTTATAACATTGATGTGTTTTATGACATTTCTGTTTTAAAAGTCTTAATCTGTGTAAACAACTCTGTTGATATATTTGCATAAGGCAGTTCTATTTCTCTTTTCTTAGCAGTTCTATGTGAATATCAATTTATACACAGCCATGGTACTCTCAGTTTTAGGGACCAGTCACAGTGAGAACTGATGCATATTTCTGTTTAATGACTTGATATTATTATCTAAAGTGATTCAGCATGTGAATGTTTATTCACTGCTAGGTGGTGATAATAATACCACCTTTGTAGAGTTGTTCTGAATATAGTGATTAGCAGGTTGCCTACTGGAGTCTCAGACTGACTGTATCAACTACGTATAAACAGTGTGACTTTGAACAATTTTTTCATTCTCTCTGAGCCTTGATTTCCTTATTTGCAAAAAGAGGTTACTTATAGTACATATGTCATAATGTTGTCGAGGGAGAAAATGAGATAATGCAAGTGCTTTGCACTTAGTTGGCCCAAATTGATGTTGCTAGTTACTGTGAGTATATAGTGTATATAGTCTGGTACGTAGGAGGAAATCCATAAATAATGTTCTATTAAGTATTATTATTCTTAACCAGAAGTTATTTGAATTTATTTTGTTAAGGATGGCGTCTGTTCATTTTAAGCTGAAAAGGACCCTACAGTTTAACTATTCTGTCCCCTCACTTTACAGGCAAAAAAATTCCAGAAAGCTGGAGTTTGTATCAGAGGTAGTCTCCCTGGCCTCTGGGTTTGTGCAGATGGTAATGAAGGAGAGAAAAATAATGAGCACTTTAAGCATTGGTGGGTGAATCAGTCCTTTATTCTTCTGTAACAAAAAGACGTATTAGTGTTTCAACGGACTTTTTTTTTTTTTTTTTTCTCACAAAGCAGGACCATCAGTGGGTCTGGCCAGAATTGCTGGAAACAGGAAGAGTTTGGAGGGGATGCTGAAGGTGGAAGCAGTCCTCTCCTGGGACTAAGACTGGAAACAGACTGGGTGTGAAGCCAGTCAGCAGAAGTACTGGCAAAGCCAGCAGTGAGAAAAGGTTAAACTGAGAAAGGAGAAGTTTATGAGAGACTGAGAAAAGGGAGGCGGAAGTGAAAGGGAGAGGGGCCGGAGGGAGAGAAAAAGTAGAGGAAAAGGAGAGGTTTAGATGTTTTGTATTAGAAGCATAGAATATTGGTGGCTGATTTATTAATGTTACTTTTGAGATCATCTCACTTTCACTCTTTTCTAGAGTTGTGTACGTAGTTGTTTTGAGTTTGAATGGATGATGAAATATGTCCCCAAAGCAGTATGGACTATTCCCCCAATCAAGAAACCAATTTAAGTCTTTAAAAAATTGCATACCTCTTTGGTGAAAAAGATGTCTGTTCTGTGTAAGGGATATTGGTGCCTTCAGAAGACAGTTTCTGATGCTTTCTCTTTTTAAGTGTCATTGAGACAGTTTACAAGGCTGAAAGCTCTGAGTGTATTGCTAAGGTAGTTGAGAACTTGGTGTAACTAATTAAGTCCCCTAGAAATTAGTTCTGCCAGATGCTCTTATTGGCAATAACTGCTTGGGAAATTAGGAAAGTTGAGACAAACATGAATAAAGAGGAAACTTAGCTATTTGTAGAGAAATAGAAAAGAAGGATTATGTGTTCTCGGTGTCACATGAAAAGAAAGGAAGACTAGGCTTTGAGCACTGAATTCATTGCAAGAGCCTGTATGAAGTGCCTAGAATATCTGTTAGTGATACAGAAAGAGAATGTATGGATGTTAGCAAAGCCCAGAGGGCTGTTTGGATCTGAGAAAACTCAGAAATTTTTAACAAATTGCTGAGAGGAAGTTTTGATACCAAGCTTAACAATTCAGATAAGGTGATTTAAAAGGCTAAGAATTAGTGGAAAAGGTACTTAGTTGTGACTTAGATGTTCATTTCTTGAAAAGTTGCTCTAAAATGTAATCCTTGAGGTTACCAACTTAAACATAGCTATTGGTGGCCGTGGAAGACAATTCTGTTTCTATTTAGAATTTTCATTCTGAAGAATTTTATGCTAGAAGATGAGGAAATATATTATTAGGAGGCCACAAGGTTAGCTGTTTTTGATGTATCAATGGTGGGAAAATAAGCTGGTAAAGAGACCTAATGAAGTCAATAAAGAGAAAGATGTTAGTAGAGACCTACTTCTGAATGGCAGGTAAAGCCACAGGTTTTTGTTTTTGAATCAGGTGGCTGTAGCAGGACCGCCACTTGGTGGCAGCATACTTAAAATGTGCCTACTAGATTTTGAGTTGGGGTGATGAATAAAGTTCTTTTACAAGTTGAAACTATGAAATAAAGCTTATGAAGTGACAAGAAAGTTATAGCAATAGTGCTTGAATGGCTTAAACCCAGCCAAGAAAATATAAAGTATCGCTTATGCTACTAAGAATGAACAGAGAGTGGAAGAGATTTTTTTTTTTTTCCTTCTAAATTCTGTCTAATTCGTTAAATTGTGTCTATTTCTTTTGGGTTTCTGCCTCAGATTTTTCATTATGTACATCTGTAGCCCCCGTATTTGAGTTATTTTTAAAGTTGTCACTTGCCTTCCCTTTTGGGGGAGTAGAGAAAAAAATAAAACTTGAGTTATGATTAATTAACCTTTTGTAGACCAGGGAAATTATTCTCTTGTTTGGCTCTTTGATCACTGGATCACAGAACTTAAGTGAGGGGAAAATACGGTTATTTACTTAGCTGTACTCTAGACAGGAAGAAAATTTCAGTGTCAGAGGTGTTTTTTGTTTGGTAGGTTGTTTTTGTTTCTTCTTAACATGAAAATTTGTGAGTTAAACTAAATGAACTACTGGCTTGTTTTGGGCTTAGCTTAATGGAGATTTTGTTGTTTTGGATTTGTCCAGTTCAGTGATATGAGAAAATATGTAAGGTCAATACTGACTGAACCAAGGTACAGCACTGGGTCTAAACTTTGGGCAAGAAATATATTTCAGTTGATGAAATCACTGAAAATGTTGGCATTTGTGTTTGCTCATTTTACACCAGTTTTCTATGCCTAGTTTGGTAGATTTGAGTTCTTCATAGAAATAACAAGAGTGTTGATAATATGAATATAGATATATAGACATCTTTAATTTATGATATCTTGAAGTAAAGATTTTAATTTTTGCTTGTATTTATTGGAACATACTTAGCACTTCTCAGTCTTTTTCTGCACTTCATAACACGATGATTTGTAATCCTAGTGTTAATGAGCTCTTCTGGTCCCTCCTGTCTCTTCCACATGAAAACCTGAGGACACAGTGTCCATGCCTGGCGCATTAGCGGCCACTTTCTTTCTTCAGGTTGCAACAGGGTCAGACAGATGAATTCTGTCCACAAATCAAGCATGGAATTATTATCTAGAGCTAATAGTTAACCATTTGTCATGTTATCAGAACCTAGAGTAGCTTCTAAATGAGTATCACACAATGAAGCAAAAACCTGAAGAGTCCCTTTCTGGTCATCTTCTGAGTTTAATAAGCCGTTGTGCCTTAGGGATCAGTGTCCTATAAAATAGAAGGGGAAATTGTTTAAAGCCAGTGCTGGCACTAGCCTCTTCTGCATTTTGAGAAGGGAGGCATATTTCCAATCAGTGGGGTCAGGAGTTCCGAGACTGTGTCTCCCCACAGCCAGTCCTAACGGGAGCTGGAAGGCATGAGGCCTGGAGCAGATGCTGCAGGGGATGCAGATGCTTTGGGTGTTGCCAGAGTCCAGCCCCAGGGGTGGAGACAGTAAGAGAGGGAAATGTTCTGCAAAAATGAAAGACTTTCTTTTTTCTAAGCAACAAGAGACCAGGGAGACTGGGAGGAGAGAGGAGAGTCATGCAGCCTTTCATGAGATTTATTGACAGAGTGACCAAAAAACCCTCTAAGAGAAATAGGGGTCTAATATTAAAATATACGGTATTTGCAATGCTGTCCTCTAAGCATCCTGCATCACTGCAGATCTTCAGTAAAATCCCCAACTAGTACATATTCTTTGAGGGAAGGTTTTCTTTTTTTTCCTTAGTTTTGTGGCAGTCAGCCACAGTGCTGAGTTTGCTACCAGGGTTGATACAAAGCATGGAGAAAGGATAGCTGTGGAGGCAGGGCTGCTGTTTAGGATGATTGTTTCGTAGGAGCTGGCACTCAGATCAAAAGTGGCAGTGTAAACCCCAGGGAATGTGCAGGCATCTGGGGAAGGATGAGAAATAGAAATCCTGAGCCTCCAGTTAAGACAGAGAGAGAGAGAGTTTCTACCAGTATGTGCCTGTTAGGTGAGGGCCCTCCCTGTCCTTGCTCCCATGTTGGGTACCATAGACCAAGAGAAAAAGAGTAACACTTGGGCTTTTCCCTGAAAAAAACATGAACCAAATTGGGAGAATCAATTTGACACATGCAATGTGGTAACAGTATTTCTTCATATTTTCTGACATGGTAAAAATAGAAAGTGCTGCAGCAGAAACAACTTGGGGAAAAAACTCAAGTTGGTATCAATATCTTTGTAGCCTTCTTCTAAATAGAATTAGAGTCAGCCAAATGATGGAAAACTTTGTTCAGCACTACAAGTGAAGTTTTACGTCTCTGTAGGACATGGCTTTTTCCCCATGCTTCCTTAACAATCTAGAAAAGAACATGTGGAATTATCAATAGCTTCCCACTGAGGGTTGATGACTCAGAGCAACTGCCATCTGATACCAACCCAATGATGATACAAAAAGTTAACATTTGTTTGAAGCTTGATTATCTGAGCATGTTGCAATTACTAATGTATTTAATTTCCACAAAAATACCTGTGAAGTAGGCACCACTGTTTCCCCATTTGGCAGATGAGGAAACTCAAAGAGGTTAAGCAGACTGTCCGAGGTCACATAGTCAGTTGACAACTAGTTGGTCAGTGTCGCTGTTTCTTAATGGAGGTGGCACAGCCCTCCAAAGGACATTTGGAGTTTTGTGGGAGCACCCTGTGGTTGTCACAATGATCAGTGGGCAGGAGCAGCAATGCTAGGACAGTCTTATGCTGTAGAGAACTGTTCCATATCCTGTGTGCCTTATAAATATCCCATGGATGTTCATGTGGGTAAAACACATGCACAGGACTAACCAACAAACTGTATTTCTCTACATTAGGAGCTTTTGTGTTCTCAGCCATTAGCTCAAAAGAGGCAAGCATCTGACAGTGTCCTCATGCCTTCCAAGGCAGTTATGTCCTAGCAGTTACACACAGAAATACATATTTATTTTTGTATAAAGTACCCATCTTTTGGGCTTCCCTGATAGCTCAGTTGGTAAAGAATCCTCCTGCAGTGCAGGAGACCCTGGTTCAATTCCTGGGTCGGGAAGATCCGCTAGAGAAGGGATAGGTTACTCACTCCAGTATTCTTGGGGTTCCCTTGTGGCTCAGCTGGTAAAGAATCCACCTGCAGTGCAGGAGAACTGGGTTCAGTCCCTGGGTTGGGAAGATCCCTTGGAGAAGGAAAGGCTACCCATTCCAGTATTCTGGCCTGGAGAATTCCATGGACTATATATAGTCCATGGGGTCACAAAGAGTCGGATGGGACTTTCACTTTTACTTTTCATTTTCACCCATCTTTTACTTCTCTTTTACATTATAACTAGGACATTATATTTAAATTTTTGAATTAAGTTTATAGGTAGATTATTTATCATAAATTATACTTTAGGGGAAGAAAGTTGTTTCAAAATTTTCTTTATAAGAAAAGGGTCATGTGGATGTGAGAGATCAAACTAATTGTGGCCATTGAGGTTACCACTCTCAAATAAGAAGTTGTAAACTGATGGCTCACAAGCCAAATTTAGCCTACAGACATGTTGGGCGTGATCCACAGAATATGGAGAAAGGGGTTCAGATGTGTCACCAGCATTTAGAACTAGATGTTTCAGAAACCTCCATTTTTGACTTCTACTGGAAATTCTGATAGTCTAGCAAAACAAGGACCTGTTTGGTCAATGCGGACCCAACCCCCTTGAGATGGACATCATCTCTCCCAATCGGCAGGGTCCTGACTCAGCACACTTGACTCCTTAAGCTTCTTTGTGGCGTATTGTGATTCTTGGCCACAGGGTGACTCATTTGGTAAAAGTGACCATGCTGTGTGTTCCCCTCTTTGTTCTCTGTGTTGTAAAGTGAAAGTGTTAGTCTCTCAGTCATGTCTGACTCTTTACAACTCCTTGGCCTGTAGCCCATCAGGCTCCTATGCCCATGGAATTCTCTTAGGCAGGAATACTGGCGTGGGTTGCCATTCCCTTCTCCAGGGGATCTTCCTGACCCCAGGATCGAACCCAGGTCTCCCTCACTGTGGGCAGACTATTTACCATCTAAGCCAAGTTGTACTGAAAACCTAGACCCCACCTTCCTTCATCTGCAGTGCCAGTGTTCCATCACAAGGCTCCACAGCACTTAATCACTCAACTCCACACGGGTGTATGTGCACAGGTGTTACTGCCCACTGTGATCGGGCCTCAGACTTGTGTTTTAGGAGAAAAAGGCCAAACTGCCCATGCTTCCTGACTCACCCTCCTCCCAGAGCCCCATAGTTAGTACATTTTATAACCACCTGTTCCTCTTGCTTGTCATTTTAATTTGGTGTTTGGATCTTGAAGTGAATGTTAACAGAGAGAGCAGCCTCATAGCTGAGAACCTTTTTTTGAACACCGGGCAAACACTGCAGAGAAAGGGAACACAAGACACCCCTAAAATCACCTGCCACAGTTTCCTCCTGCACAGGCTTCAGTTACTGTATTTTCTACCTCTAGAGAATGAAGAAATAATCTAAAATAATCTAGAAGAAATTAGGAATGCCACATGACTGCAATGAAACTAAATGGATTTTGAAATCAAATTCATGGAGTATAATAAGAGGCTCTGAATGTCTGTGAAGTGAATGGTGAGGCACATTATTATCGTGTTCTATTTTTGAACCCCCAAACTGGTCTTTGGCATCTCTGTGATGTTGTATTCTCTCAGCGGGAGGCCTAGTTGGGGTCAGTCTCTCCACCTGTTGGAATCCTGCCCAAATCATCGAACAGGCTTGGGTAGATGTTCCCCTCCCGGCTAAGGAGAGGCCTGCTTGGTGTTGTAATCAGCATCCCCTGCTTCACTAATAATAGTCCAGTGTCTTAGTCACCCTGCGAGTACACACTGCACCCTGCTTGAAAATGCAGGAGTGGGGGAAGCATAGAATTAAGGTAAAGGTAAAAACCGACTTCAGTAAATGCTTTTTCAGCTCTTCATTGTCCATGGGGCAGTCCTCACTGACCTAGCCAGTCAAATAAATTGTCAGTAGTAGCAAACAAACTATGTCTTCTCATCACGTGGACCAACTCAGGGCTTTTAGAAAATAGACACGTTGTGTGAAAGGAGTAAATGAGTACTTGAATTTTGGGGTCTAATCTACTCGCTGTAAAAATACATCCTCATTTACTTCATTTACACCTTCATTTACTCATTCATTCACCCATCCAACAAATATATGCCAGGCATCCACTGCATGCCAGGCATGTTCTAGTTGCTGGAGATCGAGTGGTGGATAAGGCAGGGTTCATGCCTTCACAGAGCAGCAGTTTAGGGGGACAGACAATAGACCAGGAAGCAGATATGCAAGACAAATGCAGATAGGGAGAGATAGTTCAAGGAAAATTTTTTAAAAAAAAGGGCTGATGGGAGTGAGTGAGTGGGGCTGAGGCTAACTCAGATTGGGTGGTCAGGGAAGGCTGCACAGATAAGATCTGATAAGATTTGAACAAAAAGGAGGAGCCAGGGGCACAAATATCTGGGGACGCAGTGGTCCAAGGAGGGGCAACAGCAAGAGTCTTAAGGTAGAAGAGAGTTTGATGTGTTCAAGGAACCTAAAGAAAACCTGTGGATCAGGAAGAGTGGGATAAAATGCGATGTGAGAGGCAAAGGGAGCCCTGGAAAGAGTCAGTCATATAAATGCTGTCAGAAGCCAGAGGAAGGCTCCAAGCAGGGAATATTATGATGAAACTACCCTTTCCTAAGATGAGCTCAGATGTAAATAGGTAAGTAAAGTTTTTATAAAGCATTTAAAAAATATTTTTTATAAAGTGTTTTTAAAATATTTATTTATTTGACTGTGCTGAGTCTTAGTTCTGGCACACGAGATCTTCAATCTTCATTGCAGCATGTGGGAATCTAGTTGCAGCATGAGAGATCTAGTTCCCTCACCAGGGATCGAACCCAGGCTTTGTTTTCATGCAGTGGAATATACTACCCTAGAGAAAACAAACTTTAGATCCCTACTTTAATGATATGGATGAATCTCAAAAACGTAATGATGGGTGAAAGAAGTAAGTCACAGAAGAACATGCATTATTCTATTTATGTCAAGCCCAGAAGCAGACAAAACTAACCATAAACTTGGGGGAGCACTTTGAGTTCTCTAAAACAAAAAAATATATATCTTCTTTTAGTACATCCATGTGTGTGTGTGTTAGTCACTCAGTCGTGTCTGACTCTTGGCGACTCCCTGAACTGTAGCCCATCAGGTTCCTTTGTCCATGGAATTCTCCAGGCACGAATACTGGAGTGGGTTGCCATTTCCTTCTCCAACATCCATGTACACAAATGCAAAGAAAACAGATTGAACTGATAAAAACTGAAACTTATGACAGGGGGCACCCCATATGAGAGAACTAGAATGAGATGGGAGGAGAGGAGATGGCCTAGGGGTATCTAAAACTATAATTTTTGAGTTTTTTTTTAATAAACTTTTATTGGAGTACAGTTGATTTACAATTTTGTGTTTCTACTGTACAGCAAAGTGTATCAGTTATACACATTACATGTTCCCACTCTTTTTTAGATTCTTTTCCCATATAGGTCATTACATAGTGTTGAGTAGAATTATCTGTGCTATACAGTATGTTCTTTATAATTTTTGAGTTTTGCATCAACAGTGCAGGTATTAGTTTCCTGTTACTGTTGTAACGAATTACTACAAACTTAGTGGCTTAGAATAACACATATTTTTTCTTGCAAGGTTCTGGGGACCAGACGCCTGAAATCAGTTTCATTGGGCTGAGAGCAAGGTGTGGGCAGAGCTGTGTCTCTAAGGAGAATCTGTCCTTTGTGTTCTCCAGCGCCTTGTGGTCACCAGCATTCCTTGGCGTATGTGTGCGTCCTTCCAGTCTCTGCCTCCACAGTCTAGTTGCCTTTCCCATTTCTGTGTGCATCTAATCTCCCTCTGCTCTTCTCTTATCAGGACAGTTGGGATGGTATTTAAATCATTCAGCCTCATCTCCTCATCTCAAGATTCTTAGTCACATCTGTGAGGACCATTTCTCTAAATAAGGTCACATTTACAACCCCAGGGTTAAGAGGGGATATCTTTGGGAATCATATTAAGCCTTCCATAGTGCATTCACATACCTGTTGTATAATTAAAAAAAAAAAAACTCTTTGAAGGGTGTAGAAAACAATGTCTTTGGTTGCTGTGTGAAGACCAAGTAGGAGGTAATTAGATTCATGCAGGTGAGAGTGAGTGTAACCTGGACTGGGGAGGTGGTGATGAGATGAGTGGAAGGAATTGAGATGCAACCTGGAGATAGATTTTAAGAGTGACTGGTGGGTCAGATGCAGAAGAAGGCAGACAAAGGAAAAAATAAGGGTGACATATGTCTATGTCTTGAGAAGCTGAGATGGGGAACAGGTGTCAGGGGAGCAGGATTAGAAGGACATTGGGAAACTTGGGCTATAGCATAATTGTACTACAATGAATATATTTTCCACCCTTTGTGAAATGATTAAAATTATTCAGGTGAGAGTGTTTAGTGTTTTACTAAATTGGTTTCTCACTGTGGGTTATCACGGTCTGGGAAAGAAATGTGGGTAGATCACAAGGAAGGCAAAATGTTTAGTACATGGTTTATGGAGCTTCTGGCTCCTTCATCAAATTGAGTGACACAAGGAAGAATCATGGACAATGAGAGCAGAGGGAAACAGGCTGGCTTTAGATTCTGAAGTCTGTGGGTGGAGCTCCCTGCACCTGACCTCTGATACCTGGTCTCCACAGTGACTGGAGCTACTGTGTTAGAGCTTCCACCTGTGGCTGTGATGCTAGAACAAACAGATATTCTACTTGCATCTTCTCACCTTCCTTCCAGGTGGAGGCACACTGTATGTAGAAAACATGTTTTATTTTGCAAATTCTTTACTGCTCTCTAGCCTGACGGGGGCTTTGGTGTCAATCAGACACAGGTCAGGCTGGTGGTCATCTCTGTCACTTCCCCTGTAACCGTGGGCTGGTTGACCCAATCTCTCCAGGATTGCTTTTCCCTGCAGGATTGTTATGAAGGTCAGACTGTGTGCTGAGTGTAAATGTCTGGTATTACTGTTAAAGGCTCAGCTTCATAGCCTTCAGACCTCTCCCTGTAGTTTTTATTTGAAATTGCTGAAATACAGTATTTTCAACTTTGCTGGTGGCTCAGATGGCAAGGAGTCGGCCTGCAATGCAGGAGACCCAGGTTTGTTCCCTGGGTTGGGAAGATACCCTGGAGGAGGGCATGGCAACCCACTCCAGTATTCTTGCCTGGAGAATTCTGTGAACAGAGGAGCCTGAATACTTTCTGCATGATGAAAACAACCCCCAAACAATTCAGGTACCTTTTTTTCTTCCCCCAAGGCAAAGCCTACCTTTGAAGATTGCTTATAAATGAACAATTGTAATTTTCCCTCTTTCAATATTTTCTGTTCTAATGGTTTTCTTTTTTAAACTCTGTTCAGATATACTCAGCTGCAGTTATCTTGGAAATTACTGCAAAACAACCCGAGTTCTGTAGATCCCTGAGGCAAAAACAGGGATAATTACTGAGGAGGATTATCAGGGAACCGTGATATCACCTGATCGTTCCCTAGGATTCCTTAACACAGACTCTGCAAACAAGTCACCAGAGAGCCTGTGAAATTCATCTGGTTTGAGCTCTCTGTTTCTAAAGCTAAATAATGTCCTGATCATCCCTTTGCCCTGCATCCTCTTCCCCCAAACTTTATTTAAAGAAAGCAAACTCTAGTTCTTGCACAGATTCAGGTAAATTTAATCAAACTTCATGTGTTTTCTCACCTCCTCCCAGGTCTACTTTTAGAGCTGTATGTTTTGGGCACAGGGAGTCAAATACCAGGCAAAGTGTTTGATGTTGGCAGGTCCCTAAGACTGGCAGCAATGCCTCTCCTGGGGTCCAACTTCTCAACAAGACAAACATCTGGAAGCTTTATTGATGTATCTTCAGCCAGGGCGAGTGGGTGGTAGAGGGGAAAGTAACCATCCTTTTTCTGTTTGAAAATATTTAGCTCGAGTGATGTGAAGATTTCAGTAGATCTGTGACAAGATCAAAGGCCATAAATTATTTAACAGTGGTTCTACTTTTGTGGAATTATTTAAAGTATCATAATTGCAGTTCAGCTTCCCAGCCTTCATTTTCGAGTCTGGAATTCTGTTGGGAGCTATCATAATCACTGAAGAGGATAATATTACAGGCTGGGTATAAAAATATCTTTTTAATGACTAGCAAATTAGTGAAATGTCTTGACCTGAGTGGAGACCAAATAGAAGACGATGTTTTTATGAAGGGGAGAAAAGACTAAATTGTAGCCACATTGTTATTCTTGTTGAATTCTCTGATCCTTAAAATGTCAGTTGATTAGATAAAATTTCTAACACGGTGCATCAGTATAAGTGAGGAAGGGTCGTGTGGCATACAGAGGTGCTTTGGAGCTTATATAGTTTGGGTTTTAATTTTAGTATCACAGTCTGAAAGTCAGCCTAGGCAACTCATTACATTGATCCCGTCTGAACAGCTTTGAGGAGTCTTCTCACTTGACCAGGACGGTAGGACCAGGGCTCATAAATAAACAAAAGCTTTCTAGGGCACTGGGCAGATGGGTACCTTTACAATTTTTTCCTCAGTAAATCAAATAATGACTTGCTACATGTATTTTCTGGCTTCCCTGGTAGCTCAGTGGTAAAGAATCTGCCTGCAATGCAGGAGACGCAGGTTTGATTCCTGGGTTGGAAAGATCTTCTGGAGGAGGGCTTGGCAACCCACTCCAGTATTCTTGCTTGGGAAATCCCATGCACAGAGGAGCCTGGTGGGCTACAGTCCATCGGGTCGCAAAGAGTTGAACAAAACTGAACGCCTAACACACATGTATTTTCCAGTTGTTATAACTTCTCTAACATTTTTAACCTAAGGAGTTATAAATTGAACTAAGGAACTATAAATTGATTTATTTTTCAAAATAACAGGTATTCCATTCACAGCAAAGGCCAAATTTATAACCTTACAGGTTTAGAGTTTTGAACCAAAAATATGAAATTCTTGTGGTGTCAAAACTATTTGCAAAAGTAGCTGAGATTCTAAACGAGATGGCTCTTGATATCGATTAACTCTTTCTGAACCAGGGTCTTAGTAAATTAATTTTTAACTAATCAACCACAGATGTACCATAGTTCCCTTGGATTACACATGCATTCAGAATGAAGGGTCAAAAACACCTAATTAACTCACACATTTGAAGTTATATTGACTCTGTACTCAGTTTTTTTTTAATTAGAAATAATTAATATATACAAAATGTGTCTCATGTTCATTGGGCCAAGGACAACAAAGTAAGAATCTATTGCACAGTATAGAAAATGCTGTCCATATCATCTTTTATCCCACTGTGCATATGCTTTGTGCAAATTTATTCAAGGAAGATACTCTGTTCTAAAAGCTGAAACATTTTGTTAAATTTGCCCCAAATGGTCTGACACTGTTGTACAAACAGGAAGTGTTCATCGCAGAGGCCTTCACTTAGAGCTGCCTGGCCTGCAGGCGCCCTGGCTGAGGATGAAGAACTATCCTTGCCTGCCTTCTCTCTTTCCCTGTCACTCTCTTCCTTGCTTAGCAGCAACTCCTCCGTTAGCAACAGAGGACCCCAGGAATCCCTGAGCAGGTGGGTCTTATTGATCCCACAAGCAGGTTTCAGCCACTCCCTGAACGGAAGGCCCTCCCAGAGGCTCCCAATCCTGAAATGTGAACTCTATTCCAGAACTCACCCCACAGCTTGGGTTGCCGTTCCAGGCCCAGGCCAACTCCCACCACCTCTGGGACTTCTCCGTGTGCTCTCTCAGCAGTGGTCACTGTGCTCTGGCCCTCTTGGGGTGGGGGTTGGGGGGTAGGGTAGGATGTGGAACTCAGAGGTATTTCTAAAAGCTTTGGCATATTTAGCAACTATTATCTCCAAAGAAACTCAGCACCCAATAGTGACGGGACAAAGGCCACAGCTGCCTAAGGGTTGGAAAGGCTGGGGTCCACCTCCGGCGTGTGTCCTCCTCCTGTGGACCACGGTCCTCGCCAGCGGGACTCCCACTCGCTTTATCATGCACGGCCGCAGAAATGCACAGCATAGAGATGACAGAGGCAGACATGTGCCCAGGGATTCCTCGGAGGGTAGCCTGCAGCTGTGAGCATGGCTTAAGCCTGTTGTCAGGACACATGGCGCAGAGAGGAAAGTGGCCACATTGACTCAGTCCTGAGAGGAGGTCAGGGAACACACTCTAGCCTCATTGTCATAGAACCTGCAACTTTTGAGCACTGACTGCATGCCATGCCTTTTACATATTTCAGTTAATGTTTTTGCCTGTTCTGTGGAAGTTGGAATTGAGAAGTTTTCCCTCCTATGCACTTTTGGTAAGGTTATATTTCCCCTGCATAAAATAAAGAAGACGCGGGAGCTGAACCCAGTTTTGGTGCCAAAGCCTATGTTCTGAACCACTTTAGCCTTCCACCTGATCTAACATGCAGCTCCACACTGGAGCACCACTATGTAGAACAGGTGTCTTTGTAGCTCTCCTATTCTCCCATGTCTTTCTTCTGAAAAAAACTTACATTGGACCACGTGGCCAGAGTGGTACAAACTTCGATACGTGGTAGAAAGGATTTGTCCTGTCTTATGTTCTCTCTGGGTCCACTTCCAACAGTTCCCTGTAGAAACTCTCATTATGCAGATAGGAAACAAAGTCAATGTATTCCTCCCATCCAGTACCCCCAAATTCCCAAAGATTAACATGTAAGGGTGAGAGCGGGAACACAGCACATCTGTTTCTTTGGATTACAAGTACAAAATGAACTTGAAATTCCAAGGGGAAACTGAGTGAATTCCAACGCCAGGTTTAACATAAAGGATGTCTAGATTGGGTTGTGCTATTCTCGCCAATCAGAAACTGGATTTCAACTCTCTTCTCATAGGCTAGCCATTTTGCCATCATAGTGACGGCATTACTGTCTATGTCTCAAAACTCTGGAAAAAATTAGAAAGCACTCAATCTTGATTTCTTTGAGAAAGAAAACTGATTAGAGTTGATCTGACTAGCAAATGGTCATTCAGCCAGAAAATCATGTCAGATTGAAGCCACGATCTCTTTTGCAGTTGGTTTAGCTTTCAGCTAGTGTAAATGTTAGGAACAGTTTGTTCAGGAAATTTCGTTTCTATCAGGAAAATACAAGAGCACAAGAATTCTGAAAATGTCTAGAGATGACCTGAGATTCCTTCTCAAGGGTCAGATGGCAAAGTTGGGAATTAGGGACAGTGGGGGTCTTCAGAGTCAGCCATGGCTCCAGAGCTTAGTTTTGTTACTTGCTACCTGTAGGACATGTCTCTTGAGAAACCTGTGTGCAGGTCAGGAAGCAACAGTTAGAACTGGACATGGAACAACAGATTGGTTCCAAATAGGAAAAGGAGTATGTCAAGGCTGTGTATTGTCACCCTGCCTTTATTTAACTTCTATGCAGAGTACATCATGAGAAATGCTGGGCTAGAAGAAACACAAGCTGGAAACAAGATTGCTGGGAGAAATATCAATAAACTCAGATATGCAGATGACACCATTCTTATGGCAAAAAGTGAAGAAGAACTAAAGAGCCTCTTGATGAAAGTGAAAGAGGAGAGTGAAAAAGTTGGCTTAAGGCTCAACATTCAGAAAACTAAGATCATAGCATCTGGTCCCATCACTTCATGGCAAATAGATGGGGAAACAGTGGAAACAGTGTCAGACTTTGTTTTTTTGGGTTCCAAAATCACTGCAGATGGTGACTGCAGCCATGAAATTAAAAGACGCTTCTCCTTGGAAGGAAGGTTATTGCCAACCTAGATAGCATATTTAAAAGCAGAGACATTACTTTGCCAACAAAGGTCTGTCTAGTCAAGGCTATGGTTTTTCCAGTGGTCATGTATGGATGTGAGAGTTGGACAGTGAAGAAAGCTGAGCGCCACAAAATTGATGCTTTTGAACTGTGGTGTTGGAGAAGACTCTTGAGAGTCCCTTGGACTGCGAGGAGATCCAACCAGTCCATCCTAAAGGAGATCAGTCCTGGGTGTTCATTGGAAGGACTGATGTTGAAGCTGAAACTCCAATATTTTGGCCACCTCATGTGAAGAGTTGACTCATTGGAAAAGACCCTGATGCTGGGAAGGATTGGGGGCAGGAGGAGAAGGGGACGACAGAGGATGAGATGGCTGGATGGCATCACCGACTCGATGGACATGGGTTTGGGTAAACTCTGGGAGTTGGTGATGGATAGGGAGGCCTGGCGTGCTGCGATTGATGGGGTGGCAAAGAGTCGGACACGACTGAGCGACTGAACTGAACTGAACTGAACCTGTAGAATATTAGGTAAGTTACTGAAATTCATTTCAGTTTCTTAATCTGCAAAATGGGAGGTGATAACTACTCTGTAGGGTTATGACGAGGATTAAATGACATAACAACGTGAAACTCCTGAAATAAAGTATACAGTCAAGTAATGTTAGTTCTTTCTTCCCATTCCTTTTCCATCTCTCTCTGTTAGAGGACAGCCCTTCCAGAATGTATCAATTTACTAGGGCAGTTTTAAAATGTTCTGGAGGCTAGAAGTCTGAAATTGAGGTGTTGATAGGGTTGGTTTCTTCTAGGCTATGAGGAAGGTCCACACATCTCCCCTAGTTTTCTGACAATCCTTGGCATTCCTTGGCTTGAGGAAGCATCACCCCAATTCTGCCTTCAGCTTCACATGGCATTCTCCCTGTGTATCTACCTCCAAATTGTCCCTTTGAATTAGGGCCCACCCAGATGACCTCATTTTAACTAGATAACCTCTGTAAAGACTCTTCCCCTAAATAAGGTAACATTCTGAGGTCCTGGGAGTTAGAAAACTCAGCATGTTGGGGAAAATACTGCGGTAACAGCAGGAAGTAAGTTTCTAGTGAGCTTAAAGGGACAAGTCTCATCCCTACAGCATTAAGGCTGACTTTACACACACTTTGAGATGGGGCAGCCAGAATGAATATCGCTTGTACAGCTTTAAAAAAATGCTTGAATAGGAAGTTTTAACTCTAGCTAGCAAAGATGTTAAAAAAAATTGGTTTTGATGTCAATTTGTGATTGATATCATATAGCCTCTTCAGATTGTCATAAAATTATGGGATTTTTAAAAATGTTAACTTAAAAAATTTTGAATTTATAATTATTTATTTATTTATGGCTGTGCTGGATCTTTGTTACTGCGTGGACTTCCCTCTAGTTGTGGCAGCAAGGACTACTCTCTGGTTGCAGTGTGTGGGCTCCTCATTGCAGTGGCTTCTCTTGTTGCGGAGCATGGGCTCTACAGCACGCGGGCTTCAGTAGTTGTGGCTCCTGGGCGTTAGAGCACAGGCTTAGTAGTTGTGGCACACAGACTTAGTTGCTCCATGGCTTGTGGGACCTTCCCAAATGAGGGATTGAACCCATGTCTCCTGCATTGGCAGGCAGATTCTTTACCCCTGAACCACCAGAGAAGCCCCGTGGCATTTTTATAGTTGATATTTTTAAATTTCTCACCATGCAACAGGAACATTTTTGTTATCATTTTTTATTACCAAAATAACTTGTAAGAGAACATTTATGAGTAAGGAAACTGAGACACAAACAGGTTAATGTGGGTTGTGGGTCCTCTGACTTCAAATGCGATTTCTCATATTACAGTTACCCACACTGAGAGGCTTTCCTTGGGTGAGAGTGGTCATACACAGTAGCACTGTTTAGCAGGCACCTCTTTTGACAAAAAGCCTAAGGCCTTTTGCATGTGGCAGTATGTGCTCAGTTGCTCCGTCGTGTCCAATTCTTTAAGACCCTTTGGACTGTAGCCCTCCATGCTCCTCTCTCCATGGGATTTTTCAGGCAAGAATGCTGAAGTGGGTTGCACTTTCCTCCTTCAGGGGTTCTTCCCCATTCAGGCATCAAACCTGCATTTTGTGAGTCTCCTGCATTGCAGGCAGATTATTTACCACTGAGCCATTGAGGAAGCCCCTCTGTGGCAATATAGACTATTCCAATTGCAACCAAGCCAATCGTATTCATGGTTTGTCTACACAGTAGCTCAATTGGCAGAAACACAAGAGTGTTGGTTACTCTAATTACAGTGACTTTCAAGACCATGACTGATCCGTTTAGACCAAAATTCCAGCCAACAGTAGTTCTGGAAACTTGTACCACCATGGCAAATGTAAAAGTAGTCACAGTCCAAAACTGCATCCATTGCACGTACGTTTTGTTTAATACTGGAACCTGCATGGACTGGTGGTTTTGACTTTCCATAGCTACTATTATACCTAAGGCAAGAGTTCTAGGCTTATGTGGAGGGAAACCATTCCTTGAGGGCCTTCAAATCGTGGCTTACTCTCTGAATAAGATTATCAGTGGCAGGTTTGGTAGGAACCCTTTAGATTTCTAACTGATGTGGTGGAAAAAGAGACCTCTCATGTTCTAACTAATTGGTGGGCAGTGTTGCTGGGGAGCATTCTTCTGTAGTTACATTCTAGAGCTTTCTGTATTTCTCCATTGTTTTTAGGCTTAAACAGGAAATTTTCTTGAGAAAGCTTTATCCTTGAAGGAGAATGCTAAAGTAATTGTCAACTAAAGTTTGAGAAACTGTATCATTTAGGACCGCCATGTTCAATCTAGTTCACCTTGTCAGTATCCTTTGATGGAAAGAGAAGAAGTATCAGACATAATCAAATAGACCCAAAGTCATGTTTCCCTTTCTTAGATTTTAAGTTTCAATGGGAACAAATGGCCTTAAAATTGGCTAGAGCCACAAAACTTTTTGTTGTTTACTTCTCAAACATGGCAGTTTGGCGTCTTGTGACAGTTATGGCTTTGGAGCAAATCCTCAGAGATTTGACAAAGGTACCAGGTGTAGAGGGCATCATGGAAAGTGTCGTAGGTACCACACAAACTCCTGCTATTTCTCCTTTCCTTAACTCAGTCTCAGACTTAAGCGACATTCATGGCCACACGGGGTCTATGTGGCAGCTGCAAAGTCGAGATGTCCAGCTGTATCCTGTACGTCTTTGCATGGAGTTGTTGCTCCTTATCTTCCTTTGAGGTGGTCGTGAGTGAGTATGTTAGGTCTTTCCAATCTGTTTCTTTCACATCCAGAAAGATACAATAGAGAAAAATAAAATGAATTATTGTTCAAACCATGAACATTGTCTATTGAAATCATGGTCAGTGGTGAAAAGCAGTAACTTTCCCCAAATTATCGAGTGTGTGAATGAGAAAAACAGCAATTAAATGATCGGGAGAACTGAAATGTAACTAATAAACATGATGTGAGCCATAAAGGAAAATATGGGTAGTAAATATGAATATTTTGGGTAGATTAGTGATTTTAAAACTTTCTTTATGAACTAAGTTTAAGGCTTGAACTTCAGTCCATGTAAAGGAGAGCCACGGCCTTAGAAATCAGAGTCTTCAAAAGGGTGAAAATGTTTTCAATATTGAGGATCTAAGGGCACCTATTCACTTCACCAGATTTCACTGCCATCGTAATTTGGATTTTATATGCAGCTAATAAGAGGCTTTGGGTTTGGGTAGACTCCGGGAATTGGTGATGGACAGAGAGGCCTGGCGTGCTGCAATTCATGGGGTCGCAAAGAGTCGGACACAACTGAGCGACTGAACTGAACTGAATAAGAGGGTATTTTCCATGTGTTGATTATTTATACAGCACTTAACATAGATGCCTTTTTATAAAATATTTTTGAAATCTTTATTGTCTGTCCATATCCCTATCATCTACATTAAAATCTTTTATGTTTGAACAAAGTATCATTAGTAACAACAAAAAAGCCAGAACATAGGTTATGACTTACAGCTGCACTGTATAATATGATAGCTACTGTAAGTAAAGTGACTATTTAAATTAAAATTCAATAAAATTAAAATTTTAGTTCAAGTGTATTAGCATAGATGTAGAACCTTTCTATTATTGCAGAAAATTCTGTGGGCTCTAGAAAGTTTCTTTTGGATCTGCCTTTCTGCTCTTTTGGATCTACCTTTTTTTTGGTAGCTAGCATTTTTAAAAGCTTGCTTCTCAGTCCAAACGATAGTAGAAAAAAATCTTTATTTGTCAACAGGAAAATACCAGATAGCTTTTGTGTGTGGGGAAATGATTCTGCATTGTGACTCAATGTTTAAATGGTATGGGAGCAACTGATTTGTAGCAGTCTCTACTGATATTGAGAATTAGCATCTATGAATCTAATATATGGTCCCCGTTACCTTAAAGTGAGCTTCCCAGGTGGCGCTAGTGGTGAAGAACCTGACTGCCAATGCGGGAGACCTAAGAGATGTGAGTTCAATCCCTGGGTCAGGAAGATCCCCTGGAGGAGAGCAAGGCAATTCACTCCAGTGTTCTTGCCTAGAGAATCCCATAGACAGAGGAGCCTGATGGGCTACTGTCCCTAGGCTAGCAAAGAGTCTGAAGTTACTTAGCATGCACACATGCACCTTAAGGCAGAAGTTAGGGAGCTTTTCCCTAAAGGAAATAGTAAGGTTTTATGGGGCTATACTATCCCTATTGCAACTACTTAGTCCAGCCATTGGTGTGGAAAGCAACTATTAAATAATAAACAGAGCTGCTTTTGACAAATACAAGCATGGGGATAGTTTGTCCACACCTGTCTTAGAATACACTTAATATTTTCTCATGTCTCAAAAGATGATCAAAAATGCAATTAATTTATTGTCTTGAGAATAACCAATTTTTTTGTGTGTACTAATTCTGACTATAGTGCTGAGATTAAAATGTAGATCTGTTTTAAACTTTGAAATGTAGAGCTTCCTTTGGGATCTGCCAAGATAAATACATACTGTTAGCCTCCCTACACTGTTTGTCTTTGACATTAGATAAATTGTGTGATTTTAGTTGTGTGTGTGTCTTAGAATGCCAACCTCTGGGAAGCAAGACTTGAAAAAAATTGGCCTTGGAGAATATGCATGGGTATTTTGCTAAATTTTTTTTGTTTAGTTGGTTTTTGTTTTTATTTTTATAGTTATATCAAGGCCTACATGACATGAAGATGGTACTTAGGGTGGTAAGACAAATCATACTCTGAGATGCTTTTGAAAGAGATGGATTACTAACCTAGAATAGCCATGTCTAACCATCATTAGATGGTTCTGGAAGTTATTCCAGGAGGCCCAGCCTAGAACCTGCTCCTTCAGCCCATCCAGTGATTTGGAAAGCACTTGATTCTCTGTATTAAATAAGTCTTTTCCTGCTTAAATTATCTGAAGTTTCTGTTTTCTACACTGAGTCCTGACCGATACAGTGGTGTATATATAATTTTTATAAATTCTGAAATGTGTCTAAATTAGCAATCTTTTTTGAAAGATTGTATCACTACATGAGCTCCAACTCCATTTATCTGAATCCTAGGTTTACCTTCTCCTCATCCTCTTGGAAGTGTCTTAAATGGTAATCGTCCACTTCCTAGATGGGGATGTCTTCACTGAAGGATGGGAGCCTGAATGCCAGTCCACCCTTGAGGGAGTTGGGAACCATTACACGCTTTGCATTCCAGCCTTGGACTAGATACAAATGATGAAATTAAATACTGAAGTCATGTGCTACAAGGCTGCCGTTAAAACTGGAGGAAACCACAATTTGTTTGAAGCAAGCACCTATCAATCTTCAGTAACATGTATCCAGTACAGTCCCATGGCATAATTATGCGGTAAGCTTCAAAACCTTTGCTATGTTTGCAAAATGCATTAAAGAGACAACTCATCACCTGACTTTCATGTTTTCAAATTAGATTGTTTCTCTACACTGGGATCCAGCCAGCTCATATAGGTCTTTCCTTTGATCTGCTTAACATTTCTTGAAATGCCATCTTGACCCTCTTATTTAGATCCCTGAAAGAGGGGATGTTTGCAATGTACTCCTTGTGGTTTGTCCAGAAAGGATTCCCAGCCTGAGCATTTATGTGATATTCATAATGCATCCCTGATAGCTTTTAGTTTTTAATTGTGATTCAGTGGAATGCCAACCAGAAGTTTTTAAAAAAAAAATACAAAGCATAGAGCTTTATGATTAATTACCTTGAGTTCAGATATAATTTAAACATATTGACTTGTCTGAAATAAGTGCCAGACAGTGGAGCTGGGGAGACAGGAAGTGCCTGGGTGAGACTGCTGAAACAGACTGGAAGAGGAGTCAAAGGGGGGTAAGGACATCATCATTTAACTGTTCTCTGTAGCCGGACAGAAACTAGCCACAACTGCTGACGGTCAGTGGAATCAAAGGAATAAATTATGGCTGAGCCTTGCCTTTAAAATTAACAGAAAGTTAGTCGATACTTCAACTTTGCACAATCCTAAAGAAACGGTTCTGAGACAATCCATTAAAAATGATTTTTTTTCCCCTTCGTACACATGATCCATGCAGAGATTTCTCTGAGGGGCTAGAGCTGCTTTGCTAACTCCCAGCCTCCTTGTTCTGAACTGGTGGGGTTTCAGAGTCCCTGCTTGGCTGAGGCCCCAGGCTGGAGGCAGACAGGCGTTGGCAGTGGGGATGGGCAGCACATTTCTCAGCATGAATGAAGCCTTAAGACCAGCACGACTTTCCTTTATCTGGGGGAGCCAGGCTGCCCCAGTGCTTTCTGTAGCCAAGCTGTGAGAAAGAATGAAACTGATTTCTTTGCAGCAAACTGGGACCAGATGCGTTTCTCTGTGTAGAAAGTTTAGAAATCCAACCAGCTGCTTTCAGTTTTTGATAATGGATTATGGTGTCAAGGAGCCTGCGCTAACTTTGATACCCGTGCATTCGAAAGCAGAATGTGAGCATTTGGCCTAACCTCACTGGTGGATTCTTAGCACACCCAGGACACACACTGCGTTCCTTCGAAACTGAGCGTAACTGTTCAGTGCCATCTGGGTCACAGGGATGTCATCCAAGGAGGCCTGCTCACAGGCTCTCATTCATCCTCTTGCCTGGCTCTGTGGTCCTCATGGAGGGTCTTCAATTCAGTACTGAGAACTGAATTCTGATTCATGACCCTGGAGTTTCTAGAGAGCTTGGGATCCAGCCTGCCACTCCTCTCCCTCACACAGGGGCTCCCTGGAAGCCTGCTGCTGCTGTGTGAAAATTTCACACAGATGGTGAGAGTAGCAGCATTGGCCTCCTGGATGTCTTTTCAGATAAACTCACTATCCTGTCTCTGATGCAAAAACCTAAGCTCCAGGCTGTTGGGGAAAATGCATGTTTATAGGTGAATTCACCCACCCCGAGTGAAGTGGAAAAGAGAAGGAAGAAGGGGTCCAGTCAGCTCCTTGAAATCTGTGGCCAAAGCTGAGTGTAAAGGTGGCTTCCGCATGCATCCCTTGAGTCAAGACAGCTCAGAAAGCCATACAGAACTCAGAGAAGACTCCAGAAGGATTTCAGGAACTGATTACATAATATAAAATAGAATTTGGCCATCTTATTGAGTAAAATCTGGGGTAAAAGCCCTGTATTTCTGTGTATGTGTATTTAACCAGAGATTTATTAAGAGTTTTAAGAAATTGGTTCACATGATATGGAGGCTGGTACATCAACGTTTTTCAGGGTAGACCAGTAGGCTAGAGACCCAGGGACGAGAAGATATAGCCCTAGTTTGAAGGCAGTCTGCTGGCAAAATGCCCTCATCCTCAGCAGACTTGTTTCTTTTAAGATCTTCAGCTGACTGGACAAGGCCTGCCCACATTATATAGGGCAGAGGTCCTCACCTTTTGGCACCAGCGACTGGTTTCAGGGAAGACAATTTTTCCATGGACCAGAGTGGTTAAAGGGGAGGAAAAGTTCAGGCATTAATGTGAGTGATGGGGAGCAATGGGGAGTGGCAAGTGAAACTTTGATCCCTGGCCTGCCACTCACCTCCTGCTGTGTGACTGGGTTCCTAACAGGCTGCGGACCCATAGCAGTCTGCTGCCTGGGGGTTGTGTGGATGCTCAGTCATGTCCGACTCTTTGCAACCACATGTACTATAGCCCACCAGCCTCCTCTGTTCATGGAATTCTCTAGGCAAGAATGCTGGAGTCAGTTGCTGTTTCCTCCTCCAGGGTATCTTCCTGACCCAGGGATCAAACCAGTGTCTCCTGTGTCTCCTGCATTGGCAGGCAGGATTCTGTTACCACTGAGCCACCTGGGAAGTCCCACATTGGGGTTGGGGACCCGTTGATACAGAGTAATATTCTGTACTGAATATCTACTAACTTAAATGTTTATCTCATCTAAAAAATACCTTCACAGTGACCTACGACTGGTTTTTGGCCAAATATTTAGGTGCTGTGGACTAGCCAAGTTGACACATAAAATTAACCATCAGAAGACCCAAGTGTGAGAAAATTTACATTTTTGTCTCCCTAAATACCAAAAGAGCTGGGGTGCAAAGGAATAAGTTTCAATACCACACAAAATGATAGACCCACATGTATTCCTCACATACCCATCTGTGCACACACACACACACGCACACACATAAACATGCACACAAAGTCCTGTGATCCCCAAGCACATCCACATAAAAGCACAAATGAGCTTCAGGGCAAAAGTGATCAGTAACGAAAGGAAATTAAAGATACACAGCTTCTTGTGTCCTGTAGGTTTCCTCTTTCTGAATAAGAAATGCAAAAAATTGGCCCTGGAAATTCTCCACAACCTTCACTCTTTCCTGTTGGAATATCCTAAGGAGAAAGCCTGATTTTTTTAAAAAAATTGTTGCAGCTCAGATATCACTTTGTTCAGAAAAGAAACCTTTGCACAGTGATACTTCCTTTTGTTTATGAAAGTCCTTGAGGATGATGGATCACCATAATGAGAATTCTTTTCAAAGAACTCCAACTTAATTTTAAAGTGCAACAGTGACCCTCATTCCAGTGGGGAGAAAACCTTGGTCTAAGAATCGAAAGGATTGTGTTTTTGAAGACACAGACATTTCTGTGGAATTAGATATACTTTTATAATAAAACTTAATCATGAACAAAGTGGTTTTTTTTCCTTCTTCAAAGCCTCTAGAACGAAGCATAGAAAACATTAGGTGATGTTGAAAATGAAAAATTATAGTTTTCTTCCTCTGACCATTAGCCAGAATTTGGCTTGGTATTCTGCAGAGCCAGCCTCTGGATAGTTCTTCCTTGTCCAGAAGCAAGATGCAAGTCTGGGTGCCTATGTCCAACCCTCTGTGCAGTGGTATTTTTCAATCTGGTTATAATGAAGCCACGGCTTAAGCTGTTTCTGTAACACTGCTACAGAAGGTGGGACTAGATAGCTTGTCCAGTCCCCTCCCAGGCCCAAAGCCATTGATTCTGTTCTCAAACAGCTGAACTTCAGCTTTTCTGCATTTCTAATGGTTGCAGTGTCCTCTAGACTTTATAATCCAAAACAGGCCACTGAGAGGAGCGTCTAAACATGGGAGATGCTGACTAGTTCCTTTTCTTCACATTAGGGAAAAAAGAAAATCTGCAAGTTGCCACCAAGCCACTGGCTAGTTGTCCCTTGAGTAGGGTTGCAGATTTAACAGATAAAAGCCCATAATTTCCAGTTATATTTGAATTCCAGATAAATACCAAATAATTTTTTATTATAAGTGTGCCCTGTGCAATAGTTGGGACATATTTATGCTTAAAAAAAAAGTGTTGTTTATCTGAAATTCAGATTTATCAGGAAATTCTGTATTTTATCTCGCAGTCTTATCCTTGAAGAGTTCTGTTTCGAGTGCCCTCCAGGGAGGCATGGATCTCATTTTATTGCCTGTGGGTCTGTCTCCCAAGTCATTTTCCCATGACAACATTTTGCTTCCTGCTATTCCACAGAGATGCCTGTAGTCTCTACTGTTTTCCTGTTTGGGCATGTGCATTTTTCCTTTACAGTCATCACCCAGAGTTTATCTCCACCTGGCATATTTACATCACCAAACTTCATTCCTTCTTAGTTTTTCCTGAAATGCCAGTAGCCCTTCAGAGCAGCAGTGATTCTGTGTTGTGAGAGAGGGACAATAAATGCAAGTGTGTTTAGGAGCCATTAGGCAATATGAATGTCCAAAGGATGATGGTGGAGTCCGTGCCCGATAGCAGAAAGCAGGCCTTTCATAAAGATGTTTCCCAAAGCTTTATCAATTACTATGTTGGCCAAACCTGGCATGTCGACAGCTCAGCTAATGTGCTGTCATCTTGCATCTCCCAGTTTAAGGCAAAGTATTTCCCAGTCTTTTCCTTGGAACACCTGTTGTTGTTGAACACTTAGGTCTTGCAAAATATTTAAATAAGTTTGAGAAACATTGTGCATCCCCTCTTGAGTATTGATGCAAAGATTGCTAACTCGACCTAAGTTCCAAGAAGGCAGGAATGACATCTATTTTGTTATTTGCTTTAACTCCAGAGCTTAGCATATAGAAGCCTCTCAAAAATATTTGTTGAATGAATAAGTGAAGAATGAAGTAGAGAAAAGTTTTAATTGTTTTCTATCCTCCCCTGTCTTATTCATCACGAGTAGCCAATATTTTAAATATAAACTTTGGATGAAAACCAAGCTATACAAGATTGTTAAAGATTCTTGTGGTTGAGAAATTAATTAAATTTAACATATGATACCTAAACTTTGAAACTGGGTCTTTCTAGCTGAATCTGGCCCAGGGAAGTATTTTATTTGGCCAGTGAAACATTTTAGAAAAATGTGAACTTTCCTGCTTCAAGACAGACGTAAGCCGATGGCTCACCAGTGTCTTCACTGCTCCCTGTCGTCCCATTAGCTCTCTCCCCTTACATCACTTACCTGGTCTCGGGAGGCATTTGAGTTTCAGCATCTGCTAGGGAATGATTCATC
The DNA here is from genome assembly GCA_024291935.2 of Okapia johnstoni. NCBI lineage: Eukaryota > Metazoa > Chordata > Mammalia > Artiodactyla > Giraffidae > Okapia > Okapia johnstoni. The sequence continues at coordinate 75,107,192 of CM044306.1, read as the reverse complement.
AACTTTAAGAACACAGATTTGATGTAAGAGCTTTAGATTGAGTCCCAGATCTTCTATTCAGTAACTATATGACTTTGGACAAGTTACTTACCTAATCTCCAGATTTGTCATTTGAAAATAAAATGCTGATGATAATAGTACTTACTTCATAGAGCTGTTAAGAATTTCAAATGTATCAAATGATATAATAAGCTTAGCTTATTATTATTATTATTATTATATAAAATTGCTTAGCACACATCTGGCACATAGTAAATGTCCTACAAATGTTATTTATATAATAATAATAATTGTTGTTAGTGCTGTTTTGGTTTCACATGTATGAAGGCCACGTTCTAGAATTAGCAGAATGACTTTCAAATCCAGAAATCAGATGTCACTATCTCCTTTTAAAAATCTAGAGAGAAGACAGATGGTGAATGAATACATTTGCTTATTGTTTAGTTTTGTTCACTGATATATTCCAGGCACCTAGAAATGTGCCTTGCATGTGATAAATGCTCAATAAGTATTTAGAAATGAACAAATGAACTGTTGATTTCTAGGATCTCATTAGGATCACAAAACCTCGTGAATTTAAGTGGCTTGGCCTCTTCTAGCTAATCCATAGGCTTTATCTTAGTTTCTGGGGTGGCTTGCTCTGGGGGAAGGCAGCTACCCTGTGTGAGGATATCCGTGCAGCAATGTGGAGAAGCCCGTGGGGAGAGGAATAGAGGAGGCCTTCTTAATCAGCATCACTCGCCAGCCATGTAAGTGCATTACTTGGAATAAAATCCTCCAGCCCCAGTTAAGCTTTCAGATGACAGCAGCCAAGGCTGATGCAACCTCTAGAGGGACCCTGAGCCAGAACTGCTCAACCCAGCCACACCTACCTTCTTGACACACAGGAGCTGAGGGATGCCCAGAAAAATAATTATTGCTGTTTTAAGCCACTAAATTTTAGGATAACTTGTTATGCAGCAATAGATAACTAATACAAGAGTGATTTGACTCTGATCAGTGTTTCACGTGTTCCAGATAGATTATCATTGAAGTACAAAGAACGCTGACATAAAATAGTTTTATGTCCATTATTGACAAGTATTTCATAGACCTTGACACATTTATCACTGCCCCAAAGAGGTCCCAAGATGCAGGTGGCTTGTAAGGAACCGCTTTACCATGCAGATCTCAACTCTTGAAGCCAGTTTTTCTGGAAAACAGCATATAAAGGGCCCCAAGGAGTGATAAGAAAAGAATATCACTGAACAAATGAGTCGGGGGATCAAGAAACACCACTGAACACCTTCTATTTGCAAGGCATTGGGGATAAAAAGGGCAATGAATCATGCTTACTGTGCTTTCAGAATCTGGTGAGGGGCCAGAATACATCCACGTGGACTTAATTAGCAGTTCACGGTATTCCATGTGGGGCTTACTTACATCTGCAGTACTATGGTCCATTCTTCCAGTGACGTATTCAGAGGGTCACTGACTTGTGAGTGGACATCTAGAGGATGCGCTGTCTGAGAAAAATGTAGTTGTTGAACAGGGAGGAGGAAAGCCCACGTGAACTGAAGGTGGTGTTGCCTGGAAGTTCCTGAGTCTATCACAAGGAATATAGATGACTGGTACTGACTTGTTCTTAAGCACAGAACAAAGACCAGCTAAGTGAACGTATAAGAGGTTAGATCCCTGCTCAACAATGAACTTCTGGGACTTCCCTGGAGGTCCGCTGGTTGAGAATCCACCTTGCAATGCAGGGGACGTGAGTTCGATCCCTGGTCAGGGAGCTAGGATCCCACATGCCTCAGAGCAACTAAGCCCACATGCCACAACCAGAGAGTCCCTGTACCACAATGAAAGACCACACAAGACACAGTGAAGATCCAGGGGATCTTCCCAACCCAGGGATCGAACCTGGATCTCCTGCATGGCAGGTGGATCCTTTGTTAGCTGAGCTATTCAGGAAGCCCCAAAAGGTATGGTGTTGGTTTAGTCACTAAGTCAAGTCCGACTCTTGCGACCCAAGGGACTATAGCCTGCCAGGCTTCTCTTTCCATGGGATTCTCCAGGAAAAAGTATCGGAATGGGTTGTCAAGTCCTCCTCCTGGGGGATCTTCCTGACCCAGGGATTGAACCACATCGCTTACGTCTCCTGCTTTGGCAGGCAGGTTCTTTACCACTAGCGCCACCTGGGAAGCCCATAAAAGTCATATGTACAGTTTAAAGTTTGATAAAATTAGCAGGAGTTGTTATGGGCTGAATTGTAACCCCCCCATAAATTTATATGTTGAAACCCTGAACCCCAGTACCTCAGAATGTAACTGTATTTGGAGATAGGGCCTTTAAAATGATTAAGTTAAAATGAGGCCTTTAGGGAAGGCCCTAATCCAGCCTGTGTCCTTATAAGAAGAAATTTGGATACATCAATAAAACCAGAAACACAGAGGAAAGATCACATGAGGACATAGCAAGACTGCTATCTACAAGTCAGGGAGAGTGGCCCCAGGAGCCCAGGAGAAACAGACCTGCCAACACCTCTATCGTGTGTATCCAGCCTCTACAACTGTGAGAAAATACATTTTAGTTGCTGAAGCCTCACAGTCTGTGGAATTTTGTTACAGTGGCTGGAATAAACTGATATGGGAGTGGATGCTCCCTCTGTTCTGTTTCACCTCCAGCTAACAGGAGCCGGCTTGCTATAGGTGTTCCAGGCAGCAGGGCATGGAGAACAGAAACTTGACTGGAACAGAATAAAAACAAGCCAAGTACTAATAAGAAGCTGGACAAGATGTGCCTAGGCAATCTATCCCTGGATGACAAGGACAGTACAGAGGTATTGGAGATCTTGATGATGAATGGTCTTAATAGATACTTTTTTTTCTTGAGTTGTACTGCTCCTATATGGACTAGTTGCCTCTAGGTCTAGTGTTTAGCTATTTCCCCGGGATTCTGTCTTTAAAATCCTTCTGAACTTTCTTGTTGGAAGCTTGTAGGATCTACTTTCTATCTCAGGTATTCTGAAATTTTCTAGTAATGTATTTTCACCCTACGTACTAGGTACCTAGGGAACCTTTTAGCCTAACAACTTACATCCTATAATAATAGACTTTACTTTTCATTTTTTACAATGTCTTTCTTCATCATGTAGACTTAAAGTTTTATTATACCCATTAATTCTTTTTTATCAAGATATTGTTGATGTGTAATATTATGTAAGTTTCAGGTATGTCAGTGATTCACCATTTTTAAAGGTTGTACTCCACTTACTGGCTTCCCTGATGGCTCAGATGGTTAAGAATCTGCCTGCAATGCAAGAGACCTGGATTCAGTCCCTGGGTTGGGAAGATCCCCTGGAGAAGGAAATGGCAATCCACTCCAGTATTCTTGCCTGGAGAATTCCATGGACAGAGGATCCTGACTGGCTACAGTCCCTGGGATCGCAAAGAGTCAGACATGACTGAGTGACTAAGCACACACACACACATACTTCACTTATCGTTATTATAAACTACTGGCTTGTCTTATTTTGTTCCTATTTGATTTCTTCTCTCTTTCTGAAACTCTTATTATTGACATGAGCAATTCCCTGATTTGGCTGGTGATTGTCTTTCCGTTTGTTTCCCAACTTTTTTTTTTTTCCTTGCTCTATTTTCTGAAAGGTTTCTTCAACTTTATACCCCAGCCTTTATTTTGAGTTTCAAAATTTTGTGCTTATGCATTTTTAATTTTCAAAAGCTTTTTTTCATTTCTAAATGCTCCCTTTTTATAGCTTTCTCATTTTTGATCACGGATGTGCTGTCTTATCTCTGAGGATATAATTGTTGTTGTTGTTTTTAAGTTTCTCCAGTGTGTGTGTACGTGTGTTGGTGTCCCTCTTTCATATTGGAAGCTTTCCTTAGATATCTGGTCATTCTTGCCTGTATACTCATGCCTAAGACTGAAGATAATAAAACTAATAATAAAAATAGATATAGATAGAGATAATATAGATAATATATCTATAATAGATATAGATAATAAAAATTCTGGGTGTGTGGGTGTGACTTGCCCACTTTGAGCTTCACAGTGAAGTAATTTTGCCTGTTTCTTGGGAAAGACCTAAAGTCAGTATCTGTACACCTTTCTTTTTGAGCTGATATGATTCCCTGGAGATTTTTTTCATCTCCTCCATGGAAGATGAGAGTTTGGCTGCTGATGTTCTGGGATCCAGTGGGAGATTAAGGCTGGGGGTCAGAGCATCAGTGTGCATATGGCTCTTTTGGCCCAGTTCCCATAGCCTCAGCTATAATCGCATCGCCTAATACAGAGACCTCCTGTTACACCTTCTTCAGAGAACATTCCTCCAGTCTTCTCACTCGATTAGGGAGGGAGAGGCTTATGGCATCTTGGAATGTGGGGGAAATTAGGAATTATAATACAAGTTAAAATACAAAAACGAAAGTACCCATCACATAGCTTTTCCTGTTCTTTTTTTCCCTTTAATCCCCACTTCATCCCAGGTGATGCCCTTTGCTGAATCTTTTGAGGATTCTGCTCTATAAGTAAGGTTAGGTCTCAACTTCTCACTGCCAGGTTGAGGTTTGTTCAACTACTTACCTGCTTTACAGCTGTCAAAGGTTAGTTGTCATTGTCTCCTCTCTCTTGATGTCATTTGCAAAAGAAATCCCTTTACTATGGTTTTAGGGTTTTCTGGAGTGTTTAAAATCAGATGTATTTTCAATCTACCATGTTAACCCAGTAGTTTCCCTGTTGACTGGCTATGTTCTCTCCTCATCTGGATTACTTTCTTCTATTTTGGCTATTAAAATTTCAGCTTCTGTGAAGGTTGAGCTCAATGCTGCTTTCATAAAAGTGTCCCAATATGGAAAACCTTGCTGTTTTTCTTTCCACATAGCACATACCTTACTCTGATACCTGCCCCTCATACACCAGCACACACACTCTACAGGGTGACAGGTAAATAATAAGTAGTTTCTTAATATTATGGTAAGATATATAATAAGATCATATTATCTGTGTTTTCAGATTTTATGGTCACTCTCTGGATCATAACTTCTGGGTATCATGGGCAGAGCCTGAGATTTGGGTCTGGGTGCCAGCTCTAGCAGTTTCTCTTTGTGAGTTCTTGGACATGTTATTTAATCTCTCTGTGTTTGTTTCCTCATCCAAAAATAGAACCTACAAAATCAGGAGATGAAAACAGACCTACAGTATTAGGCAAAATCAAATTCAAAAATACATGAAAGGCATACCCTCAATATAGATATAGATATATTACCTGCTATTGTTGTTATTATCCCCTTTCTCCTTCACAGTGGAATTTGAAGCTCAAAAGATTTTATTGAATGTGGCAGGTACCCTGGTAATGTAATGGGCTGTGAGATATCAGTTGAGTATTTCCTATGACTCCTCTGGGTGCTCCCTGAAGAGCCCAGCAGAGTGCCCTTCAGGAGTAGGTATCCAAGAAATATTTGTTGAATAAAACATCTCAATATTTAGGGAGCTATTATATATGAAAGGCACAAGTATGCAGTCATATGTGTGAGTATTGGTCCTTGGAGAGGTTGGTATGCTTCATCTGTTCCAGAGTCTTGAAAAAAATCCAATTCTTCTGGCAGTGTGGCCTGTTTTTCCTTCTGAAGACCCTACAGTGGAATGCATTTGGCTTAAACGCGACAGTCCCCTCGAGCTAAAGCAAGGCAAAAGTAGGGTTTGGTATAATCATGACCAAAACTAGAATATGTCCTCTCATTGTTTTAGAGGCTGTACAGGCCTTGAAGCATTAAAGACAGCTTTCAGGTTTGGAAAACTGCCCCGTTGAGTCATGATGATCTCAGACTCTGTCTCACCCACGCTCTGTCTCTGTATGTGCTTATATATAATGCTTAGTGCGTATGTTTGTCTGTTGACTAGGGTTGTTTACAGGAACATGAGAACTTTGCTACTTATGAACACATCGGCTCTTATTCACCTGTGGTCCTCTTTCTGAGTTTATGGAATCAGTTGCCTTGGAGACAATCATGATGTCACAAGCTGAGCACCATAACTTCATGTGGGAATCAATTGAAGGAACAGATAGACTTCTAAGGGAAAAAGACACTATCATCATGTAAATGTTCTTAGTAACTGATACCGCAGAAGGAGAGAGAATGTAAAGATGTACATCAGCCTCCCCTGGGTTGCTTGCCATGACTCCTCTCAAAGCTTTCCATGAAGGATTCGTGTCTTTTTAACACAGGGGATAAAATGTGGAAGAGGAAACCACAACAAAATGATCTTCCTTTGTTGAATAGTGAATTTATGGAATACTAAGCCTCTTGAATTGTTAAATTTTAACATTTGGTTTTGTTTGCCCACCTTTTCTTCTTAAATTGCAGTCTCTCAAATTTAAATGTATGTATGGAGCTGGCATTATTAAACTATGGATCCTGAGGCAGCAGTTGTGGGAAGGAAGGATCCTGCATTTCTAACAAGATCCCAGGTGATGCTGATGCTCCTGGTCCCCAGACCACAGGGAGGGATGAGGTCTTTAAACTCAGAGTCAAAAATAAGGACCTTATGGTTGAAAAGCTTCCAGGTACACTTTCCTCTGGTTACCAACAATATTACTGTTTCCCAAATTCTGAGCCATGTGTTTCTTCACATTTTAACTTTTCTGAAATTGATGTGTAGCAGTCGAAAAAATTTACATTACTGAGCAGATGAGTAAATTGTGACATATGGCTTGTTGTCTGAATATGTGTGAAATTTGTGGTTGGTAGAACTTGCTTACCCATTTGTCACCTCCATTATCTGCATTGGTAGCACCACATGGGGATCAAATTTTAACTTACATTTGTTCACTAATACTTTCATAAAAGACTTGGTAGCACATTGAATTCATCTGGAAAACTAAAATGTATCGATGCCTGGGCCCCAGATCCAGAGATTCTGAGGCAGTTTTTCTCCCCAGATGATTCTAACATGCAGCAAACTTTGAGCTTACTGTGTTAAAATGTCTTCACAATGAACCTGCAGTTACAGAACACAAAAGCAATATGTTATAGGGTGCATGTCAGGCCATGTAGAGCAGGAGAAATCACCCCCATCTCTTAGAAGAGATCAGAGACTTCTAAGCTCAGAGAGGCTGGTTGTAAATTGAGTGGGACTTTCAGCCAGTGCTGGTCATCTCTCAAAGAAAGCTTCCTGATCTTGTTCCAGAGATGGTGTCTCATATCTAGTGGCATGTCAAACCTGTCACCTTACCCAATTGAAAATGCAGTTGAATTCTTGGCTTCATTCTGTATGCCTAAAAATCATGCTGACCCTGAAAAGGCAAAGGTCAAAGTCATGAGCACAGGTTATAAAAGCCACATGTCCATGTGATACTACGCATGGCTGCAAATGGCCAAGCATGCGTCCAAACATTTCTTTCATCCCTAGTGTGAAGATAGGTTGGACTTAAATTTAGATCGTGATGCTGAATGAGAAATGGCCTTTGGTATAAGATGGATGCTTTGCAGGTGAGATGAAGACAAGGTTTCAGCTGCTGCTTGATGGGCTAGCTGAATCCCCCAAAGCCTCTGCCTTTCTGTCTGACAATCTGGCCTCCATCCTCCAGAGAATAGTCAAGGCCAGGGCATCATAGGCTAGTACTCCTACGGTGTAGCATTCAAAACTGGAGGCCCTGACCTTACAGTCACGACTGGTTTCTTTAGGTGGGTCAGGTTGTTACAGAATAGGGAAGTCAGATACTTAAATGCCTCCTGGCTACTAATCTCGGGGGTCAGCCCAAGCCTGTGCTACAGGTGCCCTGCCAGTCATGAGAATTGTCGTGTACACTAGGAGGAAGCAAACTGATTGGATTTAGCATCTCATTCTTCACACACACACACATCCTTGAAAGGGAACATAGCTCTGGAGAGGAGGGGCTGGAATGCATTTGTTTGCAAGGTAGGCCCTGGGGGGAATGTAAGCAGCTTACAGGAAATGGGGGTGCTAGGGAGATTCCCCAAAGAAGGGCAGAGTACTTGGTTTGGTAGGTTTGGTCTAATTGAGACCCACTGTCTGCTACTCCATCCTGAATATGACCCAGGGCTGAGCTGGACCTCAGAGAGGAACCAGTGCCTGGAAAGACACAAGCAAGACTGACCCTAGGCAGTGTTTCCTGGCCTCGGCAAACACCTGTGTGATGCTGTGGATGCGCTGTCTCAGGTTCCCCCAGCCTTGTTGGGTTTCACCTATAGCTACAGTGGCCAGTTCACAGAAACACTGACAGCTTCCCTCTCACGTGTCTGACCTCACCCAAGGCCAGCTTCTCCTGTGCTCCAATTATCACTCACCTTCGCAGAGACTCAGTTCTGTGGTCAGAACCACTCTCCCAAAACATTAGTTTTTGTGTGTCAGATTTTTCCTGGTGGTGGTGGTTTAGTTAATAAGTCATGTCTGATTTCTGTGACCCCATGGACTGTAGCCCACCAGGCTCATCTGTCCATGGGATTTTCCAGGCAAGAATACTGAAGTTGGTTGCCATTTCCTTTTCTAAGATTTTTCCTATTAACATATTAAAAACCTTGATATTATTTATTTAAAAAACAACAGTAAGACTCCTTTTCACTTCAAAGCTTCCTAAGCATGCTTTCTAAAATTATTTTTTTCACTTCTCATTCTTTCTTAAGCATTCATCCACAACCCTGAAATGGCTGTTATTTGGGGTCAATGATGACTTACTTTTTTGTTTGTCATCAATGGTCTAGCCTCATTTTATTTTAACAGTTTTTTTGACATGGTAGGCCACACCCTCTTTCTTGAAATCTTCTCTTTTGTAGAATACTCTGGTTCTCTGATCCCACATTCGCCTGGTATTCCTTCTGTCTCACTGGCCTATTCTCATCATTCCTCCCAAATTCCAGACTTCTAAGTTCAAGTGCCTGAGAGCTTTGTCTTTACCCTTTTCTCTTTTCACTGTCTCTTTGGTGATCTTGTCAAATCCTTGGAGTATAAATCCAAACCATTTCAAACTGAAACCTCATATCTAATACCTCCATTTGGTTATCTGTGAAGCATTTCAAAATTAATATGGCCAAGAAAGAGCTCTTGTTTCCTCTCAGTTCTAAAGCTACTGTCTCTCCCACATCTGTAGCCTTTTCCATGTTTCCTTATTAGACAACCAGAGTCCCAGTTGCCTAGGTCTAAAATCTCCATTAATTCCTTTTCTCTCTCATACCTTCCATCATTGAGTCTCATCAGCTCCACCCCAAAACAGCTTCCACATCATTTGTGATTCATGTGTGTTGGTACATGTATTGATAGTTTTTTTTTTTTGCTGAAAAGAATAGTAGTTGATTGTAGATACTACTGTTGTTTGCCCACTTACCAGCTGATGGACATTTACGTTGTTTCCAGTTTTGGATGATAATGAGAAAAACTGATATGAATATTTGCATACAGATTTATATATATACCTTTTTATTGAAGTATAGTCAATGTATTATATAAGTTATAAGTGTAAAATACCGTGATTCACAAGTTTTAAATGTTATACTCCATTTATGTCTATTGTTGTTCAGTCGCTAAGTCATGTTCAACTCTTTGCAACCCCATGGACTGTAGCATCCCAGGCTCCTCTGTCCTCCACATTTCCCTGAAGTTTGCATAAATTCATGTCCATTGAGTTGGTGATGCTATCTAAACATCTCATCCTCTGCAGCTTCTCCTTTTGCCTTCAGTCTTTCCCAGCATCAGGTTCTATTCCAATGAGTCAACTCTTCACATCAGGTGCCCAAAGTATTGGAGCTTCAGCTTCAGCATCAGTCCTTCCAATGAATATTTAGGGTTGATTTCCTTTAGGACTGACTGGTTTGATCTCCTTACAGTACAATGGACTCTCAGGAGCCTTTTCCAGCAGCACAATTCAAAAACATCAGTTCTTTGACTTCTTTGTGATCCACCTCTCACATCCATACATGATTACTGTAAAAAACATAGCTTTGACTAGATGGACCTTTGTTGACAAAGTGATGTCTCTGCTTTTTAAATTCTGTCTAGGTTTGTTATTGCTTTTCTTCCAAGAAGCAAGCATCATTTAATTTCATTGCTGTAGTCACTGTCCACAGTGATTTTGGAGCCCAAGAAAAGAAAATCTGTCACTGCTTCTACATTTTCCCCTTCTGTTTGCCATGAAGTGATGGGATCAGATGCCATGATCTTAGTTTTTTGAATGTTGAATTTCAAGCCAACTTTTTCACTCTCCTCTTTCATCCTCATTGGGAGGCTAGCTCCATTTATATGTATACATATGTTTTTATTTCTCTTGGTTAAGTACCTAGGAGTAAGATTTCTGGGTTGTGTAGTAAATAGGTGTTTAAGATTGCAATGAGTTTCTAAACTGTTTTCCAATATGGCTGTATTGCTTTGTATTTCTACTCTCAGTGACTAAGAGGTTCCAAAGCTCTGCATCCTTGTCAGAACTTAGTATTTTCAAGGCTTAATTTTTTTAGTCGTCCTAATAGATAAGTAGTATATTTCATTACAGTTTCAATTTGCATACCCCTGATGGTTAGTCAAGACTCTTGAGGGTCCCTTGGCCTGCAAGGAGATCAAACCAGTCAATGCTAAAGGAAATGAGTCCTGAATATTCATTGGAAGGACTGATGCTGAAGCTGAAGCTCCAACACTTTGGCCATCTGATGCGAAGAACTGACTCATTGGAAAAGACCCTGATGCTAAGAAAGATTGAAGGCGGGAGGAGAAGGGGATGACAGAGGATGAGAAGGCTGGATGGCATCACCAACTCGATGGACATGAGTTTGAGCAAGCTTCAGGAGAGGGTGAAGGACAGGGAAGCCTGGTGTGCTGCAGTCCATGGAGTTGCAAGGAGTCGGACACAACTGAGGAATGGAACAACAGCATATACTGCTAGTGGGAATGTAAAATGGTGTAGCCACTTTGGAAGATAGGCAATTCCACAAATGATTAAACAGAATTACCATGTGACTCAGCAATTCCACTCCTATTTTATATCCAAGAGAAATGAAAAGCTTGTTCAGTTCAGTTCAGTTCAGTCACTCAGTCGTGTCCGACTCTTTGTGACCCCATGAATCACAGCAAGCCAGGCCTCCCTGTCCATCACCAACGCCCGGAGTTTACCCAAACTCATGTCCATCGAGTCGGTGATGCCATCCAGCCATCTCATCCTCTGTCCTCCCCTTCTCCTCCTGCCCCCAATCCTTCCCAGCATCAGGGTCTTTTCCAATGAGTCAGCTCTGTGCATCAGGTGGCCAAAGGATTGGAGTTTCAGCTTCAACATCAGTCCTTCCAATGAACACCCAGGACTGATCTCCTTCAGGATGGACTGGTTGGATCTCCTTGCAGTCCAAGGGACTCTCAAGAGTCTTCTCCAACACCACAGTTCAAAAGCATCAATTCTTCGGCACTCAGCTTTCTTCACAGTCCAACTCTTACATCCATACATGACTACTGGAAAAACCATAGCCTTGACAAGACGGACCTTTGTTGACAAAGTAATGTCTCTGCTTTTTAATATGCTCTCTAGGTTGGTCATAACTTTCCTTCCAAGGAGCAAGTGTCTTTTAATTTCATGGCTGTAATCACCATCTGCAGTGATTTTGGAGCCCCAAGAAATAAAGTCAGCCACCATTTCCACTGTTTCCCCATCTATTTGCCATGAAGTGATGGGACCAGATGCCATGATCTTGGTTTTCTGAATGTTGAGCTTTAAGCCAACTTTTTCACTCTCCTCTTTCACTTTCATCAAGAGGCTTTTTAGTTCCTCTTCACTTTCTGCCATAAGGGTGGTGTCATCTCCATATCTGAGGTTACTGATATTTCTCCTGGCAGTCTTGGTTCCAGCTTGTGCTTCTTCCAGCCCAGCGTTTCTCATGATGTACTCTGCATATAAGTTAAATAAGCAGGGTGACAATATACACCCTTGACGTACTCCTTTTCCTATTTGGAACCAGTCTGTTGTTCCATGTCCAGTTCTAACTGTTGCTTCCTGACCTGCATACAGGTTTCTCAAGAGGCAGGTCAGGTGGTCTGGTATTCCCATCTCTTTAAGAATTTCCCACAGTTTATTGTGATCCACACAGTCAAAGGCTTTGGCATATTCAATAAAGCAGAAATAGATGTTTTTCTGGAACTCTCCTGCTTTTTCGATGATCCAACAGATTTGGCAATTTGATCTCTTGTTCCTCTCCCTTTTCTAAATCCAGCTTGAATATCTGGAAGTTCACGGTTCATGTATTGCTGAAGCCTGGCTTGGAGAATTTTGAGAATTACTTTACCAGCGTGTGAGATGAGTGCAACTGTGAGGTAGTTTGAGCATTCTTTGGCATTGCCTTTCTTTGGGATTGGAACGAAAACTGACCTTTTCCAGTCCTATGGCCACTGTTGAGTTTTCCAAATTTGCTGACATATTGAGTGCAGCACTTTCACAGCATCATCTTTCAGGATTTGAAATCGCTCAACTGGAATTCCATCACCTCCACTAGCTTTGTTTATAGTGATGCTTCCTAAGGCCCACTTGACTTCACATTCCAGGATGTCTGGCTCTAGGTGAGTGTGAGTGATCATACCATCATGATTATCTGGGTCATGAAGATCTTTTTTGTACAGTTCTTCTGTGTATTTTTGCCACCTCTTCTTAATATATTTTGCTTCTGTTAGGTCCATACCATTTCTGTCCTTTATCGAGCCCATCTTTGCATGAAATGTTCCCTTGGTATCTCTAATTTTCTTGAAGAGATCTATAGTCTTTCCTATTCTATTGTTTTCCTCTATTTCTTTGCATTGAGCTGAGGAAGGCTTTCTTATCTCTCCTTGCTATTCTTTGAAATTCTGCATTCAAATGGGTGTATCTTCCCTTTTCTCTCTTGCTTTTCACTTCTCTGCTTCTCTTTTCACACCTATTTGTAAGGCCTCCTCAGACAGCCATTTTGACTTTTTGCATTTCTTTTTCTTGAGGATGGTGTTGATTCCTGTCTCCTGTACAATGTCACGAAACTCTGTCCATAGTTCATCAGGCACTAAGTTTATCCAAATTGGCTAGTTGAAATGCTTGTTCTCTGTTCATGTTTTTCAGTTTCATTTTAAAACTTATTTAAACATTTTATGTAAATTATTTTATGTTCTACATCTAGGAATTTCATCATCTGAAGTTCCTGGAAGTCTCATTGTTCTTCCTACCAGGCTCTTCTGTCCATGGGATTTCCCAGGCAAGAATACTGGAGTGGGAGCCATCCCTTCTCCAGGGGATCTTCCCGACCCAGGGATCAAACCTGGGTCTCCTGCATTGCAGGCATATTCTTTACTGACTGAGCCACCTTGGAAGACCCTTTGTGTATCTGGTGGCTCTTAGAGTAGCTTGACTCCTTACAAATTTAGTAATTTTCCATGAAAAATTTTGCTTTCATTGAAGTAGGATCACGAAGTACTTGAAGAGCAGGTACTTTCCTCTAAGACAATTTCTATTTTCTTTTACTGAGATCCAAGCACCATTTTAATTTCTCATTGAGGTTTCCTTACCATCCAAGATAGAATAAATTTGAACCCCAGACTATTCTTTTCTCCAGATGAAATTGCAGTTGAGAGATACAGGCTTCTACTATGGCTGCTTTTTCTAGTCTATTTCCCCCTAGACTTTCACTGAGAAGTAGGATCCTCATCACCATCTCTCCATCCTGTGCTTGCCCAGTGATCATTAATCCTCAAAGCTCTAGGCTCCAAATAACATTGCCCTAGGGCAGATGCTGCTTCCCGATTAACTCACTGCTCTGGTTTCAGTTCACAAAGCAGCTTTTTGCCCATGTGGGTCTACCTTACCTTCTCATAGTTTCAGCTATGCATTAAAAAGTATATTGTAATTGATTCTGTACTATAGGTTCTGCAACAAGAGGATTTTCAGAGGAGTTAATCTGTCACACTGCTGGAAGCAAAATTCCCTGCCCAACTCTGTGACCTCATCTCCCTCTCACCTCCTTTGCTCTTCTCCAGGCACATTGGTCTTCTTTCTGTAACTCATCATATAAAACTCACAGCTGTCTCAGAGTCTTTTTACCCTGTATTTGTTTTCCTTAAAAGGCTCTTCCCTCTGATTCTTCATGTGGTTGCACTTTATCACCATTCAGTCTCAGCTCAAATGTCACAGCCTCAGATTCTTCCCTGATCACTTTTAGTTCCTTTCTCTCACTTTAGCCTAATATGTCTTCTACAGAGAACTTTCCAGAATTTAAAATTAGCTTATTGATTGATTGATTTGTGTTTCATTCTCTAGAATATAAACTGCTGAAGGGCAGGGAAGCCTTATCTGGAAAAGTGGAAACACATGGACATGCTAAAAATAAATATTTGTTGACGGGTTTGGTGATATCCCTGTTCTTTATCTTCTGCTGAGATACCCGTCCGCAATCTTTTAGGTTGGAAACTAGGGCTATTCTCAGAGTTAAAATAGCCAGCTTACTATAGGAGGATCACCATGGAAGTGCCATGCTGTGTATTCCAACAGGCACATAACCTGTGTGTGTATGTGTGTTTGTATTTGTATAAATGTGTTGTAAATGTAGAAAACGTGTTTTCAGGGATATGGTGGAATGATCTCTTCTTTAATTCATAGCTTGGTCCCATCATTTTTTGAGAGTTCTGTAGCTGGTTCTATGAGAGAATCTTCAAATGTCTCCCAATGCTTAAAACACTGGAAAGGGTCTTTCTGGTGGCAGGCAAGTGATTAACTCACTTATGAAGGTTTCTTTGAAATTCACAAGTTTTATTTTTGACTCTGAATGAATAAATGATAATCCTTTCACTGAAAGTGCTAAATATTGTTGTAGATAGAATATGTCACCAGGAATGTTGACTAGAGACGTAGTCAACTGACTACGACCCAGGAATTTTGAGCCAGGTTGGATGTGTGAGTTATGTGTTACACAGAGGTAATATTAAAAATATTTACCAACCACCACTGCATGGATGCTGGCCATAGCACTAAAGCAGGAAGTCCCCTACTGTGCCAGGTTAAGTTGTGAGGAGGCATCAATAGGTTTTCATATTTATTCTCAAACCATTAATAATAAACCATAATTTATTTGCCAGCTCCTCTTAAACTTTTTCAAACAATGCCTCTTAGTCTCTCTCCCATGTGTTAGTATTGGTTTCATCAGTGTATGATACTAGTTTTAGAGAACTTAGTTATTTACAACTCTTTCTCAGAAGAGTTGCTTTCAAAAATCTTTTTGAAATGACTGACTTTACAGAGAAGCACCCATCTGTTAAGTGAGCAACTATCATCTCCTTTCTATTTCTTCATTATGGGTGAGCAACATAAGCATAGTTAATCTGGAAACTTTTGGTTTAGTCATAACGCTTAGTTTAGGCTTCTGCTTCCTCAAGTCTTTTACCAGAACTGCACATAAATTCATGTGAGGGTACTTGTCTTCCTTTCTTCTGATCACCTGCGATGGGGGTTGTTGTGATACAATGGAAAGAGCCTGGCTTTTAGAGCCCGAAGACTTTTCGAGAAGACCAAAGAGCCAGTTCCTAACAAGCGCCCGTAACATAGAGTGGTTCCTCAAAAATGTTTGTTGAACCTGAGGTATATGTGTGAAGGGAATCCAGATGCTCTTAATAATTTACAACCTGGATAATTAGACTCCGTATTCAGTGTCTACAAATTCACTCAGTCTTCTGATGGAACCCAAGGATGTAGTAGGCTTGCTGTTGACTGTTGCATAGCCAATCTATTGATAGATACAAGGTCCCAACACCTTTCTTGGGGTCTTCCCAAAACACTTTTGGGATTCCAATTATAGTTTTTTTTTTTCAAAATTTGACCAACATAGGGGAATAGTTTAACAATTGTATCAAGGGAAAATAGAAATATCTTTCTTATAATTTAACTGGACCTCAGTTTAAAAAAAGTAACTTTTAAATTTTGTTAAATGTAGACTGTGCCATATAAAAACGAGATGGGGATAAGTTTGACATTGTACAGCAGAAAAGAAACAATTAACAGAAATATTGCATTTGTGGCGAGAGGAAGAGCAGTTGAAGTTTGGGAGGGGGTGTGCTAAGAGAAGGGCAGGAAAAAAAACAAACTGTTTTACAAATGAGATTTCTTTAGCTTCCAGAAATAGAGAAAGTAGTTTACATACTCCTGCACATCTGTGTAGACTTGCAAAATGTGCTTTGCCTAATTCTTAGGTTGTACTGTTTATGCTATTGGTATGCAGAAGACCAGTGCCATTTTAATATTTATGATGTTAACAACCCACCCCATCCCAGCCTCTGCTTATAATGATGCATCAGGGCTAGCAGCAGAATTTCAAAGATCATGGAATTTAGAGTCAGAAGGGACACTGGATAGCAACTCTTATTCTTCAGGAGAAAAAAAGATCTCTTTTCTAGCTTCAGTCAAAAATGCTTTTATTTTCTAGGCAAAGTCAGTAGGATGATTACAAACCATATTAAGGGGAAAAAAAATGCCCTGTTGGAAACTACAGAACTCTGTCTTGGCTGCTGGGCTTAGATGTGTGCGTGCCTATGTGCTCAGTCGCTTCAGTCACGTCCGACTCTTTGCGACCCCACGGACTGCAGCCCGCCAGGCTCCTGTGTCCATGGGATTCTCCAGGCAAGAATACTGAGTGGGTTGCCATTCCCTTCTGCAGAGGATCTTCCAGACCCAGGGATTGCATCCTGCATTTCAGGCAGATTCTTTACCTCTGAGCCATCAGCAAAGCCCTGCTGGGCTTAGATATTCAGATCAAAGTATGCAGTCCAGTTAGCATAAGTATATTCTGCAGAAGAAAAGAAGCTCCTCCCAGATGGATTGTCCCTTCTAGATGTTTTTTCCCTGTTATGGTTCTGTTTGTTATTGTTAAGTTTTTCCAGAGGCTCCAGATACTGCAACAATTTCAAGTTCTAATCAATTCTCCACACCCCCTCCCCCAGTGTAAGATGTGTTAATTGCATTCCCATTTCAATTAGTTGTACACATTCATCTGTTCTCAGCTCCTGCCTAGTGCATGGCTCTTCACGCTGCACCTTTCCTGGCAGATCCTAACAATCCTTTCCCTTGTCCCACAGTTCCTGTGATGGCCCAGCCTGATCACTCGGCCCCTGCTGCTCTATATCCCATAGCCCTTTCTGGGGATGAGGACTCGATCTGTGATCCCTCCTGGCTGTCCATCTCCGTGACTGTCCCACCATATGAACAGCGAGCCACCTCTCTAAACGTGGGATGAAGAATCAGAAAGGCTGACCCTCTCTTCAGAAAAAGGGCTTTGCTCATTCTTTGAGTTTTTCTGTGGTTTCTTAGGTATAACTAGAGCTCTCATTTCTTTTGAAAATAACTTTTCTTTAAAAACAAATATACCAAAGTACTTAATGCATTTACCAGTTCATTTCACTTTTGATCCAACAATTATCTATAACAATATAATGAGTCCATATTGCCTATTCATAAAGAAGCACATTTGCAGTGTAAAGCTGTCTTTGGGAGTAAATAAAAGCTAAAGATCCTGAGCTCTGTGACCCCACAGACTCCGCTCACCACTCCCCAGCTCCAGTCTGCAGACCAGGCCAGGGGGACCACCTGCGCTGACTCCCACTTGGCTAAAATTCTAGTTTTCACATGTCTGAGGGGTACACGTCTTTGCAGAGTGCCTCTCCAATTCCCTTTTCCTCTCTGGTTCCGCTGTTAGTACTTGATCTGGGAATAATTTTAAAATGAATGAGAAAAGCAGCAAAGCAAGCAGGTGTTTCTTTTTCCTTTTCTTCTTTCCACTTCTCTTTCTTGTTTTCTATTCCCTTTGTCTTCACCTTTTTTTATGTCTCAACTTCCCCTTCTGTTCAAAACTGAACACTGTGGTCCAGTTAAAGCCCCTCCCAGGGGGGCTGAGAGGGAGGCAGGGCATCAAGATCGTGTGGTGACCTCACATCCCTGTAGGGCTCAAACTCAGATGTTATCTCCAAACAAGCAGAGAGACACTCATAGGTTGAAAGAAGTCACGACTGAACCATCCTGCCCAGGGTTTGCTATAGCTTTTTTTTTTTAATCCTTAATTATCTTACAAAGAGCACAATTTAATTTGTTAAATACAAACATATAAAATACATGAAATTTTTGTAAATGTATTGTTTTATTTAAAGTATTTAAAGTATCTCCTTCCCCTGAAAAAAGAAAGGAAGGGAGAAGAAAGGAAGGAGAGGAGTGGGCATGGCATGGATGAGCCCTTTCTCACTCTGAGAGTCTGTGGCTGTGGAAAGAAAGGGTGGGGTGACCCAGTGGTCCTCCTGGCTCCATCACTGACCGAGAAAACCTCCTTCTCTGAGCCTTGCCATCTTTAGATATGAATTGAGGTGATAGATCACAAGTCTTTTATGGTTTCCCCCAGAGGTGGCAACTATCCATGATTCTGATGGCCCTTTTGTAGAAGTGATGGGTTTAAAGTTAGTGCTTCATGTTCCAGATTTTCATGGAGAAGGAAAAAAAGACCTGATTATTTTTCCTTGTCTTGTTCCGGAGATGCTTAGAAAGCAAGCATTTGTCAAACATCACTTGGAGCAGCCAGGTTTAGCAGCATGGCTGAATCAGGCTACCAGGAGCAAAGCCAAGCACAGGATGTAGGACTTAGCTAAATTCTCCGGCAGAGGCCTGGGAGACAAGGTCTTTTGAGAAGCATTGACTGTATCAGGAATTGAAATGAGCTGGAGAGGCTGGTGAAAGCAGGATTTCTCATGACAAATGCAGATGTGACCAGCAGGGGTTTTGCCTACAGGAAGAATACAGAGGAGGTCCTTGGAGACGCATCTATCATACCCACAAATACTTCCTTAAAAGCTACCTTTAAATAATGGAAAATGCATGTTAATGCATATGGACAATGGAAGCCTGAGGTAGCCTCCTATTGTATGGTATGTAGAATAATAGCTGAGCCTCGGTGTCTGCTGAGAGGCCAGATGTCTGCAGGGACAGAACCTGACTGAAATCCCAGCTTGCTTCTCACTTTGTCCATCACAGCTATTCTGACAGTGAATAATTTCTCATTCCTCCTTCAGGGTTTTCCAATTCTACACCCTTCATACAGTCAACCAGTAGTTTTCAAAACCCTAATGTGCCCTTGCCATCAATGTGAGTTAGCCAGTGCACCCCAGGATCCAGGCTGTGAGAGGGGAGCAGATTCAGGGATGAGATGTGGCAGCAGCTTGGTTAGCATCACTTGAAATGCAAACATATTCCAGTAGAGTTTATACTGATGTTCTCCGAAGTTAGAGGTCCATACAGAAAACTCAAAGTTGGGAAAAATGTTGATACAATGAGAAAACTAACACACATGAATGACTGATGTAGCCTTTGTATCATTGTGATCACACCTTTCTGCCTGCTAGAAAGCAGGGGCTGAACCAGAAGATGTCCTGTGTTCTCTTTAAGGATGATGAGTTCAGCATTAAGCTCTCTTCATTAGGCCAGCAGTTGCAGACAGAAGGAAAGATGATACTTACGTGTTTTGTTTATTAAGAGCTTTACCAGGCACGTTACCCCCATTTATCCTCTATATCCCCCAGAATAACTCTGTAAGGTATGTATACAGTTACTCTCTCCATTTGGCAGATCAGAATACTGAAGATTGCTCCCGCAGCACTGGGAAAGACCATGATGCTGGGAAAGAGTGAAGGCAGAAGTAGGGACAGAGGATGAGATGGTTGCATGGCATCACCAAATCAATGGATATGAGTTTGAGTAAACTCTGCAAGATAGTGAAGGACAGGGAAGCCTGGCCTGTTGCAATCCATAGAATCACAAAGAGTCGGACACGACTGATCAACCGAGCAACGATTAAGGAGCAGGACTCAGGTTCTGGCCTAACTGTAGAATACTTGCCCCAACTATCATATCCAACTATCATAATCATATCATATTCAATGCAGTGTCCAACCTTGATTTCTGGCATTCGTTAGAGAAAGAAGGATGGAAAAGCCGGGGATGAGATCACCAGAGCTCAGGATTGTCGTTGAGGACCCACCTGAAATTCCATCTCTTTTGTCTCCCACATTGTCAGGTGGGTTCTTTACCACCAGTTTATAGATTCCTATAAGGTTTTAAGGTTAAAAGGGCCTTTATGTCATTTAATTCAGGGGTCCCTAACCTCTGGGATCCAATACCTGATGATCTGAAATGGAGCTGATGTAGTAACAATAGAAATAAAGCGCACAATAAAAGTAATGTGCTTGAATCATCTCAAAACCACCCCCCCGACCAACTCAGATCCGTGGAAAAATTGTCTCCCACAAAACTGGTCCCTGGTGCCCAAGTGATTGGGGACCATTGATTGAATTGGAACCCCAGAGTTTTACTGAGGAGAAAAGCAAGCCCCAGAGAGGCTGCCTTGCCTCAGTTTACAACCTCATCGAGGGGGAAGCTACATTTTTCCATCCTCACCAGCTCTTTCCTCTAGACAACGGGAATGAAAGCAGAGGCCCACAGGCTAACGTAGCATCCTTAACAACCCTAGTTATTGCCTTGATTGAGCTTCTCTAATCAAAGCACAGCCCTCATAGAAGGGAATTTCCAAAAAGCTGCCTGAGGCTGCTGATCAACAATTCATTTTTAGCATTTCTTTTTAAATCATTCTAAGTCGTTGCACCTGGGTCACAGTGACAGATGAATAAGGGGGTTGAACGGCGACGTTCCGGGCACCAGGTTGGTGAGCCCCCTCTGCCATGTATATGCATGAGCTCGCCATTTGCATAAAGTGAAAAAGCATCGCTCCCATTAATCAGCGCATTCATCTTAATAATTAGTGGCAATAATGTTGAAAAGCGGTGGTCTCCACATCGATCTCTGAGGCACCATGGGCCATTTCTGTTGCAGATGAATGATCATCAAGAGTGACAAGTTGATGTCTTTAGATCGACCACCCCAGTTCCTTGTGCTTTACAGCCTGGCAGCTGGTCAGGAAGCTGGGGTGATTGGTGGGGCTAATGCTGTCCTTCCAGCAAGACCAGTAAAAAGGAATGATGTGACACCTGGGATGGGGGCTTAAGAAATAGCCCCTGACCACTTTACGGGGCCCTTTCTCAGCCATGTGCATAGTAAACTAGCCGTAACTGCAAAGCAAGAGGCTATTTGTCATAAAGATTATGACTCTCTGGTTAAGCGCTTGAAAGGCCACCACTTGCACTCAGACCTTCTCCATAAAAGATTGGCTTGGGGTCTGTAATTTGCCAATACTTCTGGGTCAAGAGAAAACCGTTTCATATCAGAAATGTAATAGAATGTTTTAAGGCCCGTGGTACAGTGCCAGAAAGGATAGAAGTATTAATAATTTTCATTGTTTTTTTTTTTTTTTTTTTTAAAGGCCCTATCAGGTTTAAAAAAAAAAAAAATGAAGTCACAAAGGAGTCCACTTGAGGATTTGAAGAGAAACTACAAAGGACTTCATTAATACAAAAGGGGAAGATTAGTCAGAGAACAAAAGAATAAGGAAGGAGGCAGTGATGGAGATAGGAAAAAAATTGTAATAATGTGAGGTGAGAGACTGGCAAGGCAAAACGCGGCAGGAATTAAAAGATAGACTCCTCAACTTTCTAGATCCATGAGATCATCCTGGATATTTCCCGTCTGTGATGAGACGGAGACAAAGTGTGAGTGACAGGGAAATTCAGGTTTTAAATGGAAAAGTTTTCAAAGTGGAACAACCATCAGCTTTCCCCTGGGGTCCTGGTTAGCAGAGGGCCATCAGCACAGCATTAGGGTTGATTTGGGAAATTTGATGATACTTATTCCTTTACTTTCTGAGCTTACATTCACCATTAAAGGTTTGAACTTATCTGTGAACATGCATTTTGCCTTCATTAGAAGGTGAGGTTTGTATTATCCATGGAAAATTGATAAAAAGCTCCTAAAGAGAGTGGGGGTGTTTCCAATGTCTGTTTGTTTTCTTAGAGATTTTTCGAATACCACTGTCTTCCTCCCTTTCCCCAATGACATGAAGCAAGTTGTCCAAATCCCCTCCACTGCTTGTTAGGTGTCTCCACTGGCACGTTCGTTGTGAAAGGGAGTGAGCATTGAATCTGGTCAGCGTCTGCAAGCAAATCACTCTGGAGAAAGAAAGGGTTTAATTTATTCAAGCAACTGGCTGTTTTGTACACAACTCGGTGACCTCAGTAATTTTTTTTCCAAGGTATGTGGAGAGGGTGTGTGTGTGCGTGTGTGGTGTTACAAACAGTTTTGAATGAAACACAACTGATTCAGTTTTCAGGACCAGATAACACAACTCTGAAAACTGAGCACTTTGAGAATTTTTGTTCATTGCTGTACATTCTTTCCTCCTTTTTGCAGCATTGTCTGGTTTTTGTATCTAGAGAGAGGCATTGTTATAGCTCTGTGCTAGGTTTTGAAGGGAAAGAAAGGGTCCAGTTGTAGAACATCTGACACATATGTGAATAAATATCAAGGCTGACACATGTCCTCCTAAATGAAGTTCATAAAGATCAGGTCTTGCACAATCCTTTGAATCCATTCCTGTTCCTCCCTGGAGAAGTGTGTTAGTCGCTCAGTCGTGTTCGACTCTTTGCTGTCCCATGGACTGTAGCCCACCAGACTCCTCTGTCCATGGAATTCTCCTGGCAAGAACGCTATAGTGGGTAGCCATTCCCTTCTCCAGGGGATCTTCCCAACCCAGCAATTGAACCCAGGTCTCCCGCAATGCAGGCAGATTCTTTACCATCTGAGCCACCAAGGAAGTCCCACCCCCATCCCCACCCCACTGCTGCCAGAGAAAGAGGATGCTATAAAGAAAAAGTTTCTTTTATACAGGTCTGAAACTGAAGAAGAGTGCTGGTCTGTGAAAATAGCATTCCTCAAGAACCCTTACTATGTGGTAGCACAAGGTGAAAGAAGGAGTGCTAATAAGGGAAGGTAGGATTTAGGATCTTTGGTCCCAAGAATTATAGCATTTGGGCCAACAAAGGAGGAACAGTGAGGGTCATTGTCCATTCTGACCTTAGAAGTAGGTTGGCCCTCCTCAACAAAATGGCCACCTTCTTAGGATGTGCTTATCTTGATCTTAAGCTCTGGACGTTTGGCAAGGCTAGCTTGTCCCTGAGTACCCTTCTGCCCAATGTGTCTTGCTGTTGCTGGTCCCTTCGGCCTACTGCTCCGTGTCTAGAGTGTGCATGGGTGTTTTTAATTGGATTCTCTGAAATGCACTTCTGACACTGATTTGATTACATTATATTCTATCCTGTTATCAAACAAATTTGCTGTCAAACAAAAGATCAATGTTATTGTAATGTCCTATTTGATGGATTAAATAGAGTATTATTCAACTCTTATTAAACAATCAAGAAAAACACACTGGGACACGCTTGCATTCGCAGCTGCTAACAAATACAGTGTATGTGATCTGTGATTAAGAAACAAAGAAGGAGCAGTTATTTTCAGATTAATTAAACAAACAAGTAGGATTTAGGGACCAGGACTTTTAAAACCCAGTACAGTTCTTTGAAACATGTTTGGAAAAGGACATAATTTACTCTAACTACATGAGTGAACACTTAAGAATATAAAATCTTTTCAGTGACGCAATTCTGGATTAATTGCTCGGAACTATCGCAGCGCCATAAACAAAACCGTTCCAAGGATGGACCTTTCAGAATTTTTTTTTTCCTTGTGAGTAAATGTCCATTTAGAGAGCTCTTCTAAATTTAGAAGCAGTGTTCATCAATCATTTATAATAAGCGCCGAGTAACTCCACTCTGCTGCCTGCCGGAGATCACCCCTCTTGTGGCAAGCGCTCCCCTCAGAGTGCTTGCATCGTGGACTGCCATGCACTCCATTACCAGGGCCTGACCTTTGTGTTTCTCAGACTCTGCTCTCAAGATGCTCAGAGAAAGCAAATATTAAATCAGTAGAAATCTCTGCTTATCTCAGCCTGCCTGGCTCTATATTATCTTTAAATTCCACACCCCCCCCCCCCACCACCACCCCCTATCTCCAGCTTTACATCCAGTTGGCTACATTCTGGCTCCTTCTGTCTGATGCTGTTTCCGCTAATGGCTGAAGAAATGGAACATTACACCATTTAACGTGTGTGGGTCACATTAATCACAGAAAATTCTTTTAATGTCTCAGAAGTAACAGTCAAACTGGACATACTGAATCTATTTAAACTAAAGCATGCCATTTTTTATCTACAGTGATCTTTAATTCCCATAAAAGGGTCAAGAAAATGTGATTAAGTGACAGTTTTAAAATGTACTATAATATTAAATAGCTTGATTAAGTGACAACTATAAAATGTAATACAATATTAAGTATCTGGCTATGTCCCAAAAGAACTTTAAAGTATTTTTGAACGGTTTGGGAATTCACTAACCCATAATGGGTTACTAAGGAAATTTTTTTTTTGGTAGAGACATAAAAATAGTCAAACTTAAATCACACTAAAAACGAAACAAAAACAACAACCAAAGCTCACAGCATTTACAGATAACGTAGAATTGCAGGGTTTCTCTTTGGGGCACCAAAACTGAGTTTTTGGCAATATGGAGTGACCATTTTAGTATCCTCACTTTACCAGTGTTTGACTGGAATTGTATTGCCCATAACCCAAAGAATAGGATCAAAAGCACTCGTGGCAGAAAGATCTCATGGCTGGAAGGAAAGGCCACAGGCTGGTCAGTGACCTCTCAGGTCACCATTAAGGAGCTGATCATCAACTCCCCTGTTTCCTAGCTCCTATGGTGGACTCAGGAGGAAACACTCATTGAGCTGAACTCAAGTCTTCCAACTCACCCGCTCTCTCCAGGAGAGTAAGCCTGAAATATAAGATGGGGCCCATACATGGGTCCTTGCTGGGTCTGGACTCTCTGTCAGGGGGCTGAGGTTGGAAGGACACAGTTTTGTGCAGTGTGCTAGGGGATAAATGAACCAGGTGTTCAGGCTGAATGATTAAAAAAGTTTATGCTATTATTCAGATATAGTAACTTTAGCAACTCCTGTGCCCTGATGGTGTGGTCACACCTTAGCCTGGTTTCCCCACGCCCCCTACTCCCGCCAGAAAGCAGAACTTGAGGCAAAGGTTTCTGTGCTGTTATCCTATTGGGGACATTACCTCAGTGAGCAGGAGTAAGGGGACAGGAGAGTAACATAGGGAGAAGCAGGAAGAGGACGAAGATGATTTATTCTATCAGCTGCTGCTGCATCCTACTAATTGCTTGATCTTGCCGGACTGGCCCTCTGAAAACTACCTAAAGTGCATAATTGTACAGTCCATCAAGGAGGAGAAAGGAGAGAGTCTTTACCTGCCAGTGCCCATCTGTCACAGGTCAAATGTTTTCCCCACTGTACATCCACTCATCATTCCCAGTTGTATTTCGGTGGGTACATGGTGGGTTCTTGAGGCATCTCTGTGGCAACAGGGACTCCCCAGGGCACGAGGTGGGCAATCAGGTGGAACCTGTGTGCTGTCCACCAGAGCTCATGCACAGCTGGTTCCTACAGTGGTATGAGGAACAAAGAGAGTGTGGCGGGATCTTTAGAGGCACATAGGAGGGTCCCGATCTGGGTCAGATAGGGGTACTCTGCAGGTAGATTCACTAGAACGTTTCCATCTGCCCCTGCTGAGAGGACCTCAATTGAATTTTGAAGTGTTTTCCTGAATTGTGTCTCAAGCATAAGCTTTCCTCTCCCTGGAGAGATATGGGCCTGGGCACCATGGATAAATACACTGTGCTCCTCTAATAATGATAAAGTAGACAGTAAGTCTTGGTGATGCTTAGCAAGTGGCTATGCCTAGACTTGTGAACATAGATCGCATGCCCCTTATGAACCTCCCAGTGTCCCAGAGAGGAAAAGATGGATTCTGACTTTTAAGGACACTCTTCAAGAGGAGGATAAAGCACCCTGCTGGATATCACTCTGGGACCTTCAGTGACAGAGACAAATAGCCATGACACATTTATGTAGGCTCACTCACTCTTTCTCAGGGTGATGATGAGGTTTCACTTGGAAGATCTGCTTGTCTGTCTAATAAATCAGCAAGGAAAGTTTCCCTGATATTTACTCGGGACTTTCTTTCCCGTCTTCATTCCATTCCATTCCTCCAGTTGCTCCCCCTCATACCAGGCTCCATAAATCTCTTCTCTTCCTCCTGCCCCTTTGTCACCCATTAGCCTGCTCCCCCTCTGTCATTGTTTCCCCAGACCATAGATGTAACTCTTCTAATCTTCCCAGATAAATCAGGCTCTCGAATCACTCCTTGTTGCTCTCTCTAGCTCCCTGGAGCTGGGACAGAGGGCTCGGAGCGCCTGGTGCGGACGTTTCTTTTATAATAGGCCCCGAAAGGTTGTCAGCTGCAGATAATTAGGATCTCACTTCCCGCCATCGAGCTGCATATTTCTTCTGTGCGAAGAACCCCCATCACCTTCAAAAGAATTAACACATGCAGAGGAGATATATGAGGGGGCTGGGTGATGGAGGATGGGCCAGCTCTTCTGGAAGCCAAAACGGCTTCATGTTTCCAGTGAGAGAGAAGCACTTTCTCTCAGGAGCAGAACCTGACACTCCTCGCGTGGTTTTATGACTTTATGGTCAAAATCTCATGCCATGAGTCTGGCTTGTGCCACATAGAGTGGTGAGAAGAATATCTTTTAAAGTAAATTATTTTATAATAGCGCTCTACCTTTACGCTCCACCCTATTCTCTCTCTCTCCCCAGTGTGCTAAAATTTAGTCTCGCAGTAGAAATTCGAGTATATTTTGTCTGTGGTTTTAATGTTCTGACTCTGATCACTGGCCCATATCCCTATTAGACAGACCCTTCAGTTTTCTGTAACGATTCCTGAGAAATATCAGAGATGTGACTTCAGGAAAACTGGGTGGGCTGTCAAATGGATGTGACCTCAGAACAGTGTTGACCTCCAATGCAGCCTGGCACAGAGTAAATTCTTGGGTGAATGATCCATATGATGTCAGTTCAGTTCAGTTCAGTTGCTCAGTCGTGTCCAGCTCTTTGCGACCCCATAGGCTGCAGCACACCAGGCTTCCCTGTCTATCACCAGCTCCTATGTCCATCAAGTCGGTGGTGCCATCCAACCACCTCATCCTCTGTTGTCCCTTTCTCCTACTGCCCTCAATCTTTCTCAGCATCAGGGACTTTTCTATGGAGTCAATTCTTTGCATCAGGTGGCCAAAGTATTGGAGCTTCAGCATCAGTCCTTCCAATGAATATTCAGGACTGATTTATTTTACGATTGACTGGTTTGATCTCCTTGCAGTCTAGGGGACTCTCAAGAGTCTTATCCAACACCACAGTTCTAAAGCATCAATTCTTCGGTGCTCAACTTTCTTTATGGTCCAACTCTCACATCCAACATGAATACTAGAAAACACATAGCTTTCACTAGATGGACCTTTGTTGTCAAAGTAATGTCTCTGATTTTTAATATGCTGTCTAGGTTGGTCATAGCTTTTCTTCCAAGGAGCAAGCATCTTTTAATTTCATGGCTGCAGTCACCATCTTCAGTGATTTTGGAAGCCAAAAAATAAAGTCTTTCACTGTTTCCACTGTTTCCCTATCTATTTGCCATGAAATGATGGGACCGGATGCCATGATCTTACTTTTCTGAATGTTGAGCTTTAAGCCAACTTTTTCACTCTCCTCTTTCACTTTCATCAAGAGGCTCTTTAGTTCTTCTTCACTTTCTGCCCTAAGGGTGGTGTCATCTGCATATCTGAGGTTATTGATATTTCTCCTGGTAACCTTGATTCCAGCTTGTGCTTCATCCAGCCCAGCATTTCGCATGATGTACTCTGCATATAAGTTAAATAAGCAGGGTAACAATATATAGCCCTGGCGTACTCCGTTCTCAATTTGGAATCAGTCCGCAGTTCCATGTCCAGTTCTAACTGTTGCTTCTTGACCTGCATAGAGATTTCTCAGGAGGCAGGTTAGATGGTCTGGTATTCCCATCTCCTGAAGAATTTTCCACAGTTTATTGTGATCCACACAGTCAAAGGCTTTGGCAGAGTCAATAAAGCAGAAGATGTTTTTCTGGAACTCGCTTGCTTTTTTGATGATCCAATGGATGTTGGCAATTTGATCTCTGGTTCCTCTGCCTTTTCTAAGTCCAGCTTGAACATCTGGAAGTTCTCAGCTCACATAATGTTGAAGCCTGGCTTGAAGAATTTTGAGCATTACTTTACCAGCATGTGAGATGAGTGCATTTGAGCGGTAGTTTGAGCATTCTTTGGCATTGCCTTTCTTTGGGATTGGAATGAAAACTGACCTTTTCCAGTCCTGTGGCCACTGCTGAGTTTTCCAAATTTGCTAGCATATCGAGTGCAGCACTTTCACAGCATCATCTTTTAGGATTTTAAATAGCTCAGCTGGTATTCCATCACTCCCACTAGCTTTGTTCATATATGACCTCAAGGTCTATCAAATTTGGTGGCTGGGATAATAGAGTAGGGGAAGCCTAGTGAGACAGTTCTGGGATCCTCCCCATACTTCTATCAGAGCAGATTTATTTTTAATCATGCTTTGTATTCATATTCCATGTATGGTTTTATATTTTAAAAGAGGGGGAATAAGTTAGAAAACTTCTGATTCCATCATCTTGTACATGACTGAAGGAGCCCAGAGGTATGAAAGTAACATGGCTTGTTGGTACTGAGCCAAAGTTAGAATTGTTGTTTTTCAGTCATTAAGGCATGTCCAACTCTTTGCGACCCCTTGGAGTGCAACATGCCAGGCTTCCCTGTCCTTCACTATCTCCTGGAGTTTACTCAAATCCATGTGCATTGAGTCAGTGATGCTATCTAACCATCTCATTCTCTGCCACCCTCCTCTTCTTTTTTTGCCTTCTGTTTTTCCCAGCATCAGGGTCTTTTCCAGTGAGTCAGCTCTTCGAATCAGGTGGCCAAAGTATCAGAGCTTCAGCATCAGTCCTTCCTTCCAGTGAATATTCAGGGTTGATTTCCTTTAGGATTGACCTGTTCATCTTGGGTGGCCCTGCACGCCATGACTCAGCTTCGCTGAGTTATGCAAACTCCTTCGCTATTCCAAGGCTGTGATCCATGAAGGAGGAAAAATTTAGAATACAGGACCCCAAATCCCTGTTTTCTTTGTCTTTTTTCTACCACTGTGTTGCATCATTACCTT
The DNA here is from genome assembly GCA_024291935.2 of Okapia johnstoni. Classification (NCBI taxonomy): domain Eukaryota; kingdom Metazoa; phylum Chordata; class Mammalia; order Artiodactyla; family Giraffidae; genus Okapia; species Okapia johnstoni. Next base: position 75,078,049 of record CM044306.1, on the reverse strand, counting down.
CATGATGTTCTTGAGTACTGTATTGGAGTCATTAAGAAACAGGTCTGTATATTCCCTATATTCCCAGGCAATAATGCAGATAATGAAGTACTGTCTGTGGTCTGAGGTGCTCCTGCTGACCTGTGCACTTAAAGTGACTTTTCTGGTGGTGGGGACAGCTGTACACTGAGTTGTCGTCATGATCACCATCATCTGAGAGATGATTGGTGAGTCTCAGGGGTGTGACCTTGGACCATGAACCTCAGCAAAGGGGACTGATGTCTTGAGGAAGAAAGCAGTTTGGCATCAGCCCCAGCAGAGTCACTGCTGGAGCTAAGCAAAGATTTCAGAGCTAGATTGGAACTTGGCCATGTTCCCCTCAACCTGCACTGCCCCCACCCCAGCCCAACCTGCTCCTTTTAAAGCTGAGGATATTGAGGCCCAAAAAGTCAAGTGGCTTTCCCATACAGAGGAAGAGGAATTTCAGGGCTGATGGGTGACAAGCATTGATGTTTGTTTCTTGGCTGGGTGGAGCTCAGTTTGTCCATTTTCCTTCTTCTCTTTCCATCAGGACCAGTCCAAGACAGTGATGTTGGTAGAGACACCTGCTTTGCAGACTAGAACTCCCCATGGGCCAGCTGTTCCAAGGCCTAGATGGGAGAGAAAAGGAGGCTTGCAGGAAGTTATCAGGTCTGCTTTATTCTCACCCCAATCAGTGTCTTGCCCCTGGGTCTTATCTGAAATAGAGATGGTGGTTTGGCCTCATTATGCTAACTCACTTTTGTTATTTCCTTTAATTCAAGTACGTGGGTGAGGAGGAAGTGTTAGTCACTCAGTCGTGTCTGACTCTTTGCAACCTCATGGACTGTAGCCTGGCAGGCTCCTCTGTCCATGGGATTCTCCTGGCAAGAATGCTGGAGTGGGTAGCCCTTCCTTTCTCTAGGAGATCTTCCTGACCCAGGGATCAAACCCAGGTCTTCTACATTGCAGGCAGATTCTTTACTGTCTGAGTCACTGGAAGAAGGAGTGTTATTTATTGGGTGCCCTCACACCCCAAGGCCCAACATTCTACTTAAACTTATATCACCAGCAGTACTGACTGGCACCTCTTTGAATCTAAACGAGCTTCCCTGTGGGGTATGGAGCCAGCTGGAATCGTTCTTAATAAGAAGCCCAGTGGTTGGCATCCTTCGTTGAAATGGGTGAAGACCAAAGTCATAGTAGGTTTTGACAGAGATTCTTTCTCTAAGCAGGGTTTTTGAAAACATCTCTAAGAGTAAAACTTGAAACAAATGGGAGACCTTGTTCCCACCAGGACTTAAAATACCAACATATGTATCAAAGAATCTATTCAATTTGATAAGCCAGTTCAAAGTGACCAGGAAATAGCAAGAAGAAGCTGGGCCTGGAAACCAGTACTTGGTGTGTGGAGAATGTTAAATACCATCTGCACGTGGGTTGTTCTCCAAAAGCCTAAAGTCCTGAAATATCCCCTGCCCCCTGCCCCCCACCTTCTGGTTTTTCTTTCTTGTCAGACATTTATTTCTTTTTAGAGATTCACAGGGCTTTCTCTGATTAGGACAAGGTGTCACGTGAAAAATGCGAAAACAGAGTCCACCTACCAACAATGCACTCTGGCCACAGAGATGATGGACCCAGCAGGGCCGCTCTGAGGGCAGGAGCAGAGGGGGCAGCTCATTAGGGCAGAGAGGTCTCTGCCAAAAACACGCTGCTGCAGAAAGAAAGCCACTTCTTATTCTTGGGAAAGGCAATGATTTTGAAGGCGTTTCCTCTTCTGGAAGGATACTAATAACACCTACCTCACTGGGTTGATGTCAGGGTAACGTGAGGGAATTATAGTCAACGCTTAGTGAACAGAAAAATGCTGTGAAAATATAACATAGGCTGAAAAGAGGTGGTTCAAAACCCCGAAAACACCACAGCACCCTGGAAAAGTGGGTCGTGCATGTTGGTGTGTTGTATGGTATTCTGTGAACTGATGTGTCCGAGGCCTCTGGGTTTGCCTTCGTCTTTGTACCTCCATAGAAAGTACAAAGGGAGGATACCGCTCCTTCTGAGGGTAGACACCAGCTCTGAATGTCTCTGGCATCTAAAAAAGTAAACTTACTAAGATCCAACAACGTACCGGTCACTCACTGCATAGCACCCAGCCTTCTACCATTCTCAGAGGAGCACCTCCTGAAGCCCCCTGAAGATGGGAAGGGTACCCCGTAAGTGTGGGTGGCTGTAAGGGGCCAGTTCCCCTGCCCCAGCTCTGAGGTTTCTGCCCAGCCATGGAAAAACTAGAGAAGCATCTGACTTATGGCGGGATGAGTGAGGAGGATCTCACTCCACTTGATACGCACATCAGATCACAGCAAGGGGCACTTTAGTCTTTTGCCTAGAGACTAGCTTGGGTGTTGATTAAAATTGAATTAAAATATTAGTAACATTGAATAAAGATAGGGCATCTCCCAGAATTCAGATGTTTATTCATTCAACAGATATTTATTGAGCATCTAGTTTGTATTGATTTCTAGATGGGAGTTGGGAAGACACAGCTGTGAAGGGGCACAGGAGCCCCCGTGGGCAGCATTTCTAGTGGGATGACAAGAATGCAGGTGCCCTCTCACACCAGGGCATGACTTGTCTCTCCCACAATCCCTTCAGGGTGCTGGTCTGTGCTTCTCCTTAAGTAGCAGAATCTGGATGGCTTGATTCTGACATCTAAGGCGTAAGATGTTTTATCTTCTTGACTGTCATCCCATGTGTTCCTCTTGCCTTTTTTTTTTAAATCAAAGAAAATTATTTACTTTCCAGTGCCATTTTAACTTGTTACTAGCGAGCATCTGGCCTGGGTGTTTTCCATTAGCATGAAAATTCAGGAGGCTACAGAAGGAAATACCTACAACTGAGCAGCGGCGAGAGAGCCACTCCATTCCCTCGCCAGACAATGTGTCTTGCATTTCTCTGGTGTAAATAAAATGATGATTCAAAGAATGTTCCCCATTAATGAGTATCTGATTTAGAATAAAATAAAATCCATGCTGGGAAGTTGATGAGCTTGATTTTGCTGAATTGCTTCTAGCAGGCAACTTATATTTATGGATCCTTTCCCTTTGACAATTGTCACCAATCGTCTGCAGTTCTTTCCGCCGAGTGGAAAGGGAGAGGCTTGCAGGTTGATTGTAGTTCCCTGTAACTAGAGGCGACGTTTGAAAGCTCCAAGCTATTGAAAAGGTAGGTGATTATTAAAATGTAATGTGTTTCTGTTTTCCTGATTATGACCTCCTGGTCTTGCAATTTGCTCCCAAGCACGTGCCAAAAGCTGGAACACAGGTGGTGATGCGTCTTCCCAGCTCGGGGAGGGTTTTAGACCATATTAACCACCTACTTGTTCACCTTTCCTTATTGTTTTCTGCAGTAGACACACTGAAACATTAAGATACAGGGAGAGAGAGCTGGAAGGTTATCTGGTTCCTTTAATGAAGGAGGAAGGAATACTGTGAGAGAAAGACAGAGAGAGGAAGGATTGGAGGGAAAGAGAAAATCGCACACAATTAATCAGAGATAACACTTAAAACAATTGCTGTGGAAGGGTATTTCCCAGAAAAGCAATAGAGTCCATTCTGAGCACATACTCCACTTACATTAAGCACGCATTAAAATTAGTGGCAATTTGCTTCTGCACACTCTCTGTTTGGTTCCTAGTCTGGCTCCAGCTTGCACTCCAGCGAGCTTGTTCAGATGGAAATGACTGCATCTATTATGGAGAGTAGGAATCATGGTCAAGTGAGAAAACAGTTTTCCTGGAGATAAATGATGGGTGCCCTGCACAAATGACTGGGACCCACCGTCAGCAGGACACCCACACAGTGCTTTCTCAAAGAGCTGATGGAAACAATCAGCTAATTTTCCTGTCTAGGCTGTTGGAATCAGGCAAACGGGGGCAGTTTAAAGAGCAAGGAGCTCTGTAGCTTGATCACTATGTGAAGTTTCTTTTCTTGTGGACACTCTATTTCTCCATCTATACAGTGGAACTAATACCTGTGTCAAAGGAATAAATAAAATAATGTTCCTAAGCATGCCCAATGATTCCTGGCAACCTACACGTGCCAGGTATAGAGAATTGGTACTGTTAGTTATGAGGTTCACTCCAAGGGATAGTTTTAAAACTCTGCCCTTTGATATTTCATTAACAGTTCAGAAATTTAAACTAGGGAAGACTCTGAGAGAGAACATATTCTACTCCATGTAGGCTGTGTCTAGAGAAACAAAATAAAAGAATTTGTGGCCTAAGCCTCCTGCTTCGATGGCTGTTTCCTATTCGTATGCTTACAGGCCATTTATTTGATGATTGATGTATGTTCATAAATCCCAGCCCCAGCACTCCTTCTAGCCCTCCTGCAAAGCAGTATCAAATTAAAAGTTACCACGTCGTTCTCCCTTCTTCTGAACTGGGCAAGGTATACACAGAGTTAGACCTTTCATTTAAATGCAGGTAGACACTACAACTGAATGACTACAGACTTAAAGAATCCACATTGCTCCCTCTGGTTTCAGGTCCGATGTCCTCATATACCAAGGACAGGGTCTGGTCCCATAGGAGACTCTTCTGCAGATCTGGGTGGGAGTCATGAGGTCGTCTCAAGTTTCACGTGCGTCCCACTCGACAGCTCAGCCCTGCCCGACTATACATTGTGACTGCCACGGGGAGGTCGGAAATCCTGCCAAAGAGCATCAACACAGGCTCGGAGAGAGAAGGCACATACAACAAAAGCCACCGCTGCCATGAAATTGGATCCGTCTCTGCCCCTGTGGGGCTAAGTGGCAGTTGAGTGTGCTTATAAATGGCATAAATCACTTGCAGAACCTCAAGGAACAATTAACTCAGATTGAAAATAGCTGCTGAGATTTCACCTCCTTGTGCATTTGTGCCCCTTCGCTTCAGTTTTTAGTTTTGAAAAAGGTAGGGTTAACATTGTTTTGAGGGCCAACTTGCCAGCAGAGTCTTTAGCTGTGGCATCTGTTTCACATCCCATGCGATTTGAATATTCACAGGTTTGCCTTTTAAAAATAATTGTATAGTTATTAAAAGGACAAATGAAATAGAAGCTAACTGATTCTTTTGAGACATCAACCTGGTAACGTAGAGTCATTCAGATGGTTTCAGTGCAGAGGAGGGAATAGATAGATAGATAATGGACAATAGATAGATGATAGATAGATGGGTAGATAGGTAGGTAGGCAGATAGATGGATAGCTGAAAGCCTCAGAAGAATCTTGCCAGCCTAGAAAGAAAACAGGCTGGCAACAAAGAAGACTTTCCATGTCTCTTTAGATCCACCTGCAGTCCTGTGGCTCCTTCACTTTACATTGGATGAGGCATCAATTGCTCAGCCATTGGAAAGCACAGGAGGAGCCTATGAAAAATGATGAGAAGTAGAGAGTTCATAAAGAACTATGCCAAGAGCTGTTACCTTTCTTTCTTTCTTTCTTTCTTTTCTGAAAGAGTAATTTAAGCTTTTTTAAAAAAATATAAAAAACAATTTAAGTTTATGGAAGGAAATGTGGAAAATACAAGAAATATCTTAAAACATTAAGATGATCTCTAGCTTTTCTTCCCTGCATTTTGATGCCTTTCTTTCCAACTGGAAAGACCTCATACACAACTGCGCAGGGAGTGAGCAGGAAGCGGGTCAGAACGTTCATAGGAGTGGGTGAGGTTCAGGATCTGCAGGCTTCTCAAGGCTGGAGCCCCAGGGGCTCTCTGCTCTGTCCACGTCTCCTCCAAAGGAGGATACTTAGAGACCACGTTCCTCCCATAGTCCTACTCCTTAAGTTCTGAAAGTCTCTATAAGCAGATGTAGTTGCTCCAGAGGTAGGGGGAGGCAAATCTAGTATCTACTCTGTTTTGTTTCTCTGTTTTCTTCTTTAGAGCCCTGTGAGATCCTCTCTTTGTACACTCTTTACTCTCCGTGTGGCATCCCCCAAAAGCCCCTCTCTCACAATGGGAGAAATGCTCTGTTAGAAAAAGCACAGAACTGGCGAGTGCTCAGCTTGCCTCATACTTAGCTGTGTGATCGTGGGCAGTTTTCCTCATCTCTCCAGGGGGTGGGGGTCAATGGCTCTTATGTGTGGACAGGAGGACAGAAGCATGTCATAATCACCTAGGGAGCTTTTTCAAATTAATAAGAAAACAAGATCTGTAACCATTCACCCAAGTCAAGCCCTTGGTGATTCACCGGGAGTGTGGTGGGAGTGGACAGCAGGGCCGGGGCAGCAACAGGTAGGGACATGGCCACAGCAGCTGGGAGTCCAAAAACTTGAGGGGAGGATGCTCATCCTCACTTCTGCTTCTGTTAAGCAACATGTCACTAGACAACCCCCAGCACCAGCCATCCGAGAGATTCCTGGGAGGAGAAAAGTGCTGCTGTGAATTGAGGGAGTAAACAGCCCGCTCAGATCCCACTTTCTGTTGCTGTGCAATGTCTCACCTAGAGACACTGACCACAAGGGAAGGAACAAGCCCTTTCTTATGTCCTCTGGCTTTGTATTCATTAAGAAAACTATTTTTTTACTCCAGTTTTGAACTTTCTAGCCAGAAAGGGTATACCTTAGTATTGTGCTTTTTCCCCTGTGCTAAGTTTTTTAAGCTATCCATCTCCTTTCCCTATTCAGTGGGGTTGATGAGAGCTAAACTGTAGAGATCCTCCATATCAAGCCAGATAAATGCCTGTGTGATGCTACTAAGTGGATAGCATTAGTGATGAACAAAGGCCAGGAACCACATGCACCTTTTCCCACATTATTTTGGGTCCCTTATAAAATTCTCATGCCAGCATGAATGTAACAGTTTTTCATTTAAATGGAAATGCCCTCTGTACTCAGATGACCTAACTTTGTTACTTTCACTAAACAAAGTCTACGTTGAATAACTTTATCATTTAGGTTGGTGACAAGGAGAAAAACTTTCAGAACCAATCAGAATTTATTGGGTCAGATGTAGGAAAGAGCAGAGAAATGGTGCTTAGGGTAACTCTTTGTTCATTGTTGTTATTCAGTGGCTCAGTTGTGTCTGACTCTTTGTGACTTCAGGGACTGCAGCACGCCAGGCTTCCTTGTCCTTCATCATCTCCCAGTGCTTGCTCAAACTCATGTCCATTGAGTTGGTGATGCCATCCAACCATTTCCTCCTCTGTCATCCCCTTCTTCTCTTGCCTTCAATCTTTACCAGCATCAGGGTCCTTTCCAATGAGTCGGCCCTTCGCATTAGGTGGCCAAACTATCGGAGCTTCTGCTTCAGCATCAGTCCTTCCAGTGAATATTCAGGATTGATTTCCTTTAGGATTGACTGCTTTGATCTCCTTGCAGTCCAAGGGACTTTCAAGACTTCTCCAACACCATGGTTCAAAAGCATCAATTCTTAGGCACTCAGGTTTCTTTATGGTCCAGCTCTCACATCCATCCGTACATGACTACTGGGAAAACCATAGCTTCATTCACAGGCATTTGTATTTTTTCTTCTAAACAAGAAGAGTTCTTTTTCTTTGCTTGGCCTCAGTAATAAGCAGTTGAGTACTGAGTGGCTGCTTGTTGGTATTTATGTCCTAAAGCTTTATATTTAAATAAGAGATCTTTGATGTACTTACTCACTGACACAGCATGTAATTGAAAACCCCCAATCAGCAATGGGAAGCAACAGTGTTAGATGTGTGCACATCAATTGTTATGGGAGCCTCTGCTTACTTCACACTCTCCCTGAGCCAGGGTTCTAAGACAACATGAAAGGTCCAGTGAGCAAATGAATGAATGAATGTCCTGAAAAACAGTATTGGCAAATCCTTAATCATGTTATAGCACCAATAGTTCAAAGGGGAAAGGGAGGTATGTCTTAGTCTGCTCAAGCTACTGTAACAAAGAACCATTGACTTCATAATGAATTTTGAGTAGACATGAGCATTCAGCCCATAAAGGGTATATGAATCAAAGGACTGTTAATAGAGCATTGAGGCTCAACTCCCCTGTCTGTGAGTGGGTTGCCTAACTTCCTTAAGATTTTTCTGTTCATCTATAATACCTACCTTAAGTATTGTTCTGAAGGTGAAGTGGCGTGACTGGTGTTCCACAGTTGGCATAAGGATTAGTCAATAAATGCTCCATCAGGATGACTAACATTACCTCTGCTGCTATTCCTAATCCCATGCTCCTGTCGTTCCTCATTCTTAGAGGAAGGTAAGTACTGATGATCATAGATTTACCTCAGAGAACCTCGAGAGCCTCAAGGCTTTCTTAGACTGATAGTTTCCATCTTGTGTTTTCATGTACAAATTGCAGGCACTCTACAGACTGCTACAAACCAAATGCTAGGAAGTTCCAGATGCTGTTATTGCTATAAGGAGAGCACTCCTGGAATGCCAAGTGAATATTGACTTCTGAGTCTGTGCTAGTGCGTTATAGTAAGCTTGAATGCTTCTTTCTTATCACTTTACAGGGTGAGAGTTGAACGTAGGCTCCAAGTTGGAAGATAGCACTGAAGCCTGGTTGCTTACTACTCAGAATGCCATTTAGGGGAGCTATGTAAAAGCAATAAAGAAGCCCTTTCTGCCCTTGCAGGAATCTGTGTCTTACAAATGTCTCTAATGATGTTTTTATGAGCTAACCTCTGTGGTAGGTTTTTGGTTTTATTTGTTTTATTTCATTTTGTTTTGGTGTTTTTGCCCAAAGAGGCAAAGAGAGAGAGAAAGCTTGCCTTTTAAATTATTATCACCATGTACTGGATGTTTGAGGGTCTCTTGATCATAAATAAACCTTACCTTAGTTACATCTTTCCTTAACTGGAATTGACACAGTGACTAATCCTAAGATTTGAGAGAAATGACTAGGAAATCTACTTCAAGTATCCATATAGAATTTTCAAGCTATACTAGGGAAAATCTTTACTGTGGTAGAGCTCCTTACAAAATGGCTTAAGGAACTCCTACTTCTATCATATTGAAATGCAAAAAAGACTTTTGTTCATAATGCGTTTGCATGTATGTCATTGTGCTGAGGGATTTTGGGGTAGATAGGAACCTTACCTAAGTTGTCATCACCATAAGTCATCACCCTCAAGAAGATGTCCAGTTTGAAGGGGAAAAAGAAAAGGTGTTTCAACAGTTAATTCTTGAAGTAGAGAAAAACTGACCAAAACTTTTTCCTAGTTTCTTGTCACCCAGCATGCACCTTTGGTGTCCATGAAAAGAAAGAGTTGTATAGAATTAACACTGAGGGCATATATTATATCTTCCCTTAACTATTTCTCTTCAGGTAAGATGAGGATTTGCATAACCAGGAGAAACATTTTCAGGATACTCTTTTGACTTTGGGTGGACGTGTGTGCATTTTTTTAAAACCACTAATCTGTCAGAGCAAGTTGAGCTCTGCCACTGGCAACAAGAGACTGGCTGTGAGCCATCTCATCTCCCAGGCTAGGAGAGCAGGTTGGGTGGTGAGGTGTAGTGTATTCCTATCGATCACTGATAAATATATTCCTCCTGAGGTGATGGGGTACCACGCAGCAGTTAGATCTGGTCCCATCACTTCATGGGAAATAGATGGGGAAACAGTGGAAACAGTGTCAGACTTGATTTTTTTGGGCTCCAGAATCACTGCTGATGGTGATTGCAGCCATGAAATTAAAAGACGCTTACTCCTTGGAAGGAAGGTTATGACCAACTTAGACAGCATATTTAAAAGCAGAGACATTACTTTATCAACAAAGGTCCGTCTAGTCAAAGCTATGGTTTTTCCAGTAGTCATGTATGGATGTGAGAGTTGGACTGTAAAGAAAGCTGAGCACTGAAGAATTGATGCTTTTGTACTGTGGTGTTGGAGAAGACTCTTGAGAGTCCCTTGGACTGCTAGGAGATCCAACCAATCCATCCTAAAGGAGATCAGTCCTGGGTGTTCATTGGAAGGACTGATGTTGAAGCTAAAACTCTACTACTTTGGCCACCACATGCGAAGAGTTGACTCATTGGATAAGACCCTAATGCTGGGAAGGATTGGGGGCAGGAGGAGAAGGGGACGACAGAGGATGAGATGGCTGGATGGCATCACCGACTCGATGGACATGGGTTTGGGTAGACTCTGGGAGTTGGTGATGGGCAGGGAGGCCTGGCGTGCTGCGCTTCATGGGGTTGTGAAGAGTCGGACACAACTGAGCGACTGAACTGAACTGAACTGAGCTACAGCCAACTGGCATTGGTTATGCAGCTGTACCTTCTGCTGAGTCTCCAGGGTCACAAAGAAGGGGAGAAAGGAGTTCTGATCTGACTCCGCAAATGCTGAAATGCCATCACTTGCTATTTTGATACCAATTCATCAAGTTGTTCTTGACTTTCAAGTGCATCAGAATCACCTGGATGACATGTTAAAAAAGAAGATTTTGCTTCCATACAAGAGGTTTTGATTTAGCAAGTCTGAGGAAGAGCCTGGAAATTTGCAATTAAAAAAAGAAACTCTTGGCTAGGAAGATGGGTTTACTCTAAGAAAAGAAAAAATAATAAAATCAACGGACTCTTACTGAGTATCTATAGGAGAATGTGCCTGGCACAGTGAGATGATACATATTTTATATTGGTAATTTTTAATTTTATTTATGTTTTCTTACAGATGAGAAATCCAAAGGTTGGGTCAGTTATTACCTTGCTAAAAGGTCACATAGCTAAAATATTAAAAAAATTTTTTTTCCTTAGACTTCTGGATTTATACATGCAACTATTTGGATTAGGCTTTGCCCAATGAGGAGGCTGGTTTTTGCTACTACCTGACTCAACCCAGACTTATCCAGCCTGATCCTGTGGAAGAAAGTGGGACTCATGCTTCCTAGGTCCTGTGATCACAGAACATCATTCCTGGAAGGCTGGCTGGATCTCATTGCTTACATTTACCAGTTCAGGGGCCATGAATCTCCCCTATCATATAGTCACTATACAGTTAGAAAATGAACCATAAAGCATTGATTTCATTAGTTTATTCATTTATGAATTCATTAGTTCACTTAAATATTTACCAAGAATGACTCTGTTTGCTCAGCATTATGCAAAACACTAATACAGTAGAAAGTTGTAGAAGTGGCTTCACTAAATCAAAGTTTGTGTGCTTCCCTCTATGCTTGATAAGCATCATGTTTCTAGATAAGTCCCCTCTGGTCTCAGGTTCTCCCTGTTGGCAAATTCAGAGAGTGAAACTAGATGCTCCTGAATGTAAAACTTGATCCTTGAGCTGTAGGATGTATGTGTTCAGGGAACACAGTAGGTATGGAATGAAGCAGACGAAGAAGGAAGAGACGCAATCAAAATGTGTGCACATGACATCATTGGAGAGAAATTACAATTTGGTGTCTGACCCTAGTGGAAGTCAAATAGTACAGCTTCCTATGGGAGAGATAGTCAAGTATGGTGGCATATGAACTAGGGAGTGAGGAGTGGAGAAGGTTGGATTAGCGGAAAGGAAATGCGAACAGATTCAGCAAGTGTGTAAACTCAGAGGCATGAACTTTGCTGATTTCACACCTCCTACCACAGCCCAGGGTCCTCTTTGCCATGCTGGTCACAGCACAAAACACCTCTGGGGCTGGATGAGCCATCTGTAGGCAGTTGCCAGGCTTAGCAAATAAAAGTATAGAATGCCCAGTGAAATTTGAATTTTACATCAACAATGCAGTTTTTATAAAGAATAAGTATGTCCCAAATATTTCATGGAACATATACATACTTAAAAATTATGCCATGTTCATCTGAAATGCACATTTTAACTGGATATTCTGTATTTCATCTGGTAGCTCTTTGCTGTGGGCAGTCTCTCAGAATCTGGGCATGCCCATGTATGGTGAGGGGATAGCAGCCCTTGCGCACTTTAGCTGTTTCTAGCTCCTTGCTCGTGGCTCAATCAGAACACCTCCCTGAAGTTCTCTCTGGCCAGAGAGCAGAGAGAACCAAGCTACCCTTTTTTCTGCCACCCACACTCTGCAGGTGAGAACAGAGCAGCCCTTGGAATCCTTGTCTCACGAGCCTGCTTATCACCAGGATTAGCATTTAGTGTCCTGGAAGCATTAGATTCCTTTATGTCTCCCTTTCCCATGGCCTTGGAGGCTCCTGGACACATTGGAGAATTGTTCTGCTTGCATTCTCTTGTCTCTCTCTCATTCCCACCATTCTGCCGCTGGACAGTAAGAGCGAGAGCAGCTGAAGGAGTAGATTTCTGTTACCAGTGGTAAGAGTTGTTATTTTTTCTTGTTAATTGCTTTCTTTTAAGAAAAAGAGCCCCTGTCTTCTCTGTCTCTCTAACCCTGCTCATGAGGTCATCAGGTTGGGGTGAATTTTGTCTTTATTTCTTCATCTCCCTGTGTACTTATTTTATCCTCACCTTTGGGTCCTTGAGTCCACTGCCTGGTAGGTGGGCTGTCCTCAAGAACACTTGCAGTCTGAGATTGATTGAGCAGCTTGAGCAGCGCAATTCCTATCCATATCCCAGCACCCTGTTCCATGTAAGGCAAATTAAAGGAATTCTTTGGGACACAAGGTAATATCCGAGTTTTCTTCCTTGAACAATCATGAGTCTCTCATGAGCAGACAAGCTCTATTCAGTAATCTGTTTCTCCAACATCTCTTTGGTGCCATAGCAAATGTCTTCAAAATGAAGCTCTGCCTGTGGTTGCTCAGGAGGTGCATGCTTCAAACCTCCAATCTACTGTCCTGTCTTATGGTATGATGGGGTGGTTTTTGATCTACTGCAATCGAGGCAGCTGGGAAGAGGTCAGGACTTAACTTTGACCTGCCTACTGAAATGGACCAAGCGCTAGGAGCTCCAGGCTGGGGGTAATACATGGTATCAGAGGCACCAGCAGGTCATGATCCATATGACAAGGTGTCAAGTGGAGAAGGCCCCATAATCCAGGGAAGTCTTTTAGCAACTAGGGCCCTAGCTGTAGATGCAGATTCAAGAGTAAGATCTCCACTGAAAGGAAGAAGAGAGCCCGGCACAGGGTGGGCAGGGCTTTAAAGGCCTGGGAACAACTTAAGGCAAGGGCCCACTCACCTGATGTAGCACACAGAGTGGCCTGGGTCTCAGAAACAAAAATACCCTGCCTTGTCAGCACAGGGACACACATTGGGAGCCACAGTGGTAGCAGGTGATTAGTGGTCATCAGAGACTGAGTTAGAACTGCTTAAATTCAAATTTTCCAAGATCAGAGTTGTTCCTTTGGGTGCCATGGAAATGAGGCTGCAGGTGTGGGTTAGGTGGCCTAAGGAGATAACAGGTAGGTTAGGTGGGAACTGGGCAGGGCCTGTCATTACTATCAGCCCCTCATGGGTTTTCATGAGCACAGAAATTTAAAGAGTGTTTCAGGCACTGAAAATGATTTCCAGGGACTTCCCTGGTGGTCTATTGGTTAAGAAGCTGCCTGCCAATGCAGGAAACGCAGGTTTGATCCCAGGTTTGATCCCTGGGAAGATTCCACATGCTGTGGGGCAGCTAAACCTATGGGCCACAACTACTGACCCCATGCGCTGCAACTACTGAAGCTTGTGCACTCTAGAGCTGATGCTATGCAACAAGAGAAACCACCACAATGAGAAGCCCACATACCACAACTAGAGAAAGACTGTGCACAGCAACAAAGACACAGTGCAACCCCCCCAAAAACAAGTAAATAAAAGACATATTTTAAAAAAGAAAACTAATTCCATTGGGTGAATCATTCTAATCAGACTGGATTCCTGGATAATCTACAAGGCAGCAAGTTTAAAACTCCATTCAGATTGAAGAAGCAGACAGATGGTTACTGTTTACAGAGGCTCTAGCTTCCTCTGTAAACAAGGATTTTAGCATGGCCCCTGGGGGTCAAGGAAGGAAACTAGGAAATGACCCTAGGGGGGCCACTGAAGCCTGGTGCAAGCTGAGTTATGATACAGAAAGGTGTTTGCCAAGATGTAGTGAGACCTGCTCTTCCCAGAATGCGATGGTCTTTGCACAGTCAGGGGCTGGCTGGAGAAACCACCGCGGCTGCCAGCCCCACAGGGGAGGACGGGAGATGTTCCAGTCACAGCCCTGTGGGCCACGCAGGCAAGACCCTCAAGCTGCGTTTGCTTTCTCCTGCCTGAGCTCCTGGAGTCAGCATGCGAAGCAGCCGGCTGTGTCTCTGGTGACAAGTGACTGTTCTCAAGCTCTTCGGAGCGTGGAGTCATCCACGCAGAAAGCTCAGACCACGGTTGAGTGCAGGTAAAGTGAAATGCCGGGTGCCCAGCAATAGCTCGAAGGGCCAGATGAAGGACGCAAAGGAAGGACCACAGAATCTGCAGTTTCCCCGGAGAGAGGAGGAGGCCAGCGTGCCGGAGGAAGCTTCACAACTCCAGAAGCTGTCGACGGCAACACAACTTGTTATCATCCTTCCAGACACTTGTGGCAGCAACTTTTCTCCTGGGCCTTGCTCTTCCTACTCTCCTAGAAAAGTAAGTCACACAGCCAGCCCTGCATCGGAAGAGGATCTCAGCTAAAATACTCTCTCAGGACTGGAATCCATAGTTGTTGTTGTTTTTTATTTTAAGTCCCTAAATAGGTATTTACAAGTGAGGCTTCCCTTTGGGGCTGTTATTGCAACTTAACTGGTTTATAAAGATTCTAAGAAACACATCTTTAGAGTTTCATACATTTATCTATTTTTGTTGTTGTTCAGTCGCTAAGTTGCATCTGACTCTTTGTGACCCCATGGACTGCAGCACGCCAGGCTTCCTTATCCCTCACCATCTCCCAGAGCTTGCTCAAACTCATGTCCATTGAATCGATGATGCCATCCAACCATCTCATCCTCTGATGCTCTCTTTTCCTCTTGCCTTCAATCTTTCCCAGCATCAGGGTCTTTTCTGATGAATCAGTTCTTTGCATCGGTGGCCAGAGTATTGGAGCTTCAGCTTCAGCATCAGCCCTTCCAGTGAATATTCAGGATTATTCTAGGCCAAACAGCTGTACCAGGTAAACACTTTGGTCTGGTCCAGTCCAGGCTGATGGCTGGGTTCTTCAGTTCTGGGATTGGGTGGTAACAGACTTCCTAGTGTGAAATTCTGCAATTCCTGGTCCACCATTATTCTTCTTCTCATACTGGACTGTCTCAGTGGAAGGAGACCTAAAAGAGTCAATGCAGTGTCCATAGAGCTTAGACTGGAAGAAGACAGTATGATAATAACCCTGAACACTTGTCTAAGACCTTTGCCTCTTCAAATATATAACATCATCTAATACCTCTACTAGATTCTTAACAGTTCCATGGAAAAAGTCAAATCATTGTTAGTACCTCAGTTGTTTGAGGGCTAAGTGGCTTGCCTGAGGTCACACAGCTGAGACTCAGGTGGGCCGACACAGATCCATGCTCTCAGCACACCATGAAGTCTCTTACAAGTGAGGGCCTGTTCCAAACTCCAGGTGGGCTGCTTGTTCAAATTGTTCTTCACATTCTCCCTCCCAGTCATTTAGAATATGTGAGCAGGGTCATTGGCCTCGTGTTCTAGATAGAAACTTCCAGTGCTGTTTCTCCCCAAGGATTTTATTTCTTGAATCTCTTCTCCACTCTTCATTCTACTCATAGCTGCTGGGCAAGAACCTTAATTTTTATTTAAGCTCTTACTCTGTGTAGGACACTATTGTTAGTTTTAAACTAATTCTAACTACTTATTCCTCATAATAACCGTATGAAGGAAAATACAGTTTCATCTCCATTTTTCAGATTTAATCCAAGGCAAGGGACAGTAGGTGGATTTCATAGCCAAGAAGTGGCAGAGATGCCATTCAGTTTAAGCTGGCAGGTCTCAGGTCTTCATCACTATGTCGCCTGTTTTAATGTAGACCAATGATTCTCAAACATTATACATTAGGGTCTCTGAATCTCTCTCAGATTTGCATTCAGCAGATTTGGGGTAGAAGACGTGAGTATTTCCATTTCTGGCAAATAATGATGCAGATGCTGCTGGTGGGGCCCACACTTTGAGAACCCTTGATTGAAGGATGCCCAGTATAGCTACCTGAGAATTCACTGGGTGAGTTTTTGAAAAATGTTGACTCCCAGGCTCCATTCCTAGATATTTTGATTTAATTGGTTTTGAAAAAGGGCTAGGAATATGTAGCTTTACAAAGCTCCACTAGAGATTTTTAATTTTTATTGCTTTATTCTTTTTTATTGAATGAAAGGTTCTTCAAATTTATACTGCTTTATAATTTTCAAGTTTTACACATTTGATTTCATATAATCTCATAATAACTCTTTTCCCCCCACTTCTATATTGCTTCTTCCCCCTTTCCTCTCCCCTCTGATAACCACTAGCTTTATCCTCTATATCTGTGAGTCAGCTTCTTTTTTTAATTTTATTCACTAGTTTGTTGTATTTTTAAGATTCCATATATAAGTGATGTCATACAATATTTGTCTTTTTTTTTTTTTGGTCTCACTACTTCACTTAGCATAAGGCCCTCAAAGTCCATGTGTGATAGCAAAAATTTCATTATTTTTTATGGCCTAGTAGTATTCCATTGTATATATTTACCACATCTTCTTTATCCATTTATCTGTGGGTAGATTCTTGGGCTGTTTCCATACTTCGACAATTATAAGTGATGCTACTATAAACATTGGGGTACATTTTTCTTTTCAAATTAGTGATTTGGGGTTTGGTGGGAGGGTATATTCCCAAGAGTGGGATCACTGGGTCATATGGCAGTTCTAGTTTTAGGTTTTTGAGAAACCTCCATGTTTTCCACAGTGGCCGTACCATTCTGTGCTCTCACCAACAGTGTACGAGGGTTCCCTTTTCTCTGCATCCTCGCCAGCATTGCTTATTTGTATTCTTTTTGATGATAGTCATTCTGACAGTGTGAGATGATTATCTCATTTTGGTTTTGATTTGCATTTCTCTGATGATTAGCCACACTGAGCATCTTTTCATATGCCTGTTGGCCATCTGCATTTCCTGCTTGGAAAAAATGTCTGTTTAATTCTTTTGCCCATTTTTTAATTGGGTTGTTTTTTCTTTTGATGTTGAATAGTAGGAGCTGTTTGTATTTAATAGTTTGGATAATAACACCTTATCAGTCATATAACTTGCAAATATCTTCGAAGAAAGGAAAAATCACTTTAAAAACAAATCCAAAACAGTTAGCAGAATGGCAATAAAGATATATAGATAATTACCTTATGTGTAAGTGGACTAAATGCTACAATCAACAGACATAGTAAGTTGAATAGATATAAAAACAAGACCCATACATATGCTGCCTACAAAAGATTCAATTTAAATATAGAAACACACACAGACTGAAAGTGGGGGTATTCCCACTTTCAGGAAAAAGGTATTCCATGCAAATGGAATCAAAAGCTGGAATAGCAATAATTATGACAGACAAAATAGACTTTAAAATAAAGACTGTTAGCAAGAGATAAAGAAGGACACTACGTAATCATCAAGGGATCAATCCAAGAAAAAGATACAACAATTATAAACATACATGTACCCAAAATAGGTGCACCTAAATATATTAGGCAGCTATTAATGGACATAAAAGGAGAAATCAACAGTAATGCAATAATCATATGGGAGTTTGATACCCCACTTAGAGAAATGAACAGATCATCCATACAGAAAATCAGTAGCAAAACACTGACCTTAAGTGACATGTTATTATCTAATGAGCTTAGTTTATAATACATAGGGCATTATATCCCAAAACAATAGAATACACATTCTTTCCAAGTACACATGGAACATTCTCCAGGATAGATCACGTGCTGGGCCACTGGAGATTCTGATATCCAAATATATGTCTTTGAGATTGCCATATATGTACTACTATGTATAAGATAGATAACTAATGAGAACCGACTATATAGCACAGGGAACACTACGAATGCTCTGTGGTGACCTAAATGGAAAGGAAATTTTAAATAAGGGGGTTGGGGGTTATGTATATGTATAGCTGATTCACCTTGTTATACAGCAGAAACTAACACAATATTGAAAAGCAACTATACTCCAAAAAATATTTTTAAAAAATAGGTTTATCTCCTGGTGACTCAGTTTTCCAACTAGAAAATTAGCGTAAGAAATAGTCCATTTATGCAGTATTGTTGACTAGCTCAAATAAGGAAACCAATATGAAAGTGTTTGCAAGATAAAAGTTATGATCAGAAGCAGTTTGTTGAGATTTTGTGGTTGGACAGCCTACTTTTCACTCATTTCATTTTAGAAATTAGAACTTGAAAAATTTTAAGGAGATCAGAGTTTAAATAAGGAAACTGAGGCCCAGAGAGCTTCTGGAAGTTCACATGTACAGCAGTGGTAGAAGAGAACTAGGAGCCAGGTTTTCTGACTCTGTATTCACCCACATTCAGACTATTTCTAAAGTGTGACTTGTAGGTAATTACCATGTTGTTGATTCAATATATGATTAATTTTGTTAATGGTCAGTAATGGTCCTTGCTTGCTGAATCCTCATTATCTCAATCAGCCAGTACTTCATAGATCCTTCTACTTTGTAAATACATTTAAAATTTCTAGAGTCACTTCTCTAGGAGAAACCCCATTCCAGGCCCTTCCAGGTCATGCCAGTCTGCATCTACTCACCTGGAGAGTGAAGATGTGGGAAGGACCATCTCATTATTCTACACGGTGTACAGAATGATGGTAGAGGATGAACTTCCTCTCCTCCCCACGTCACAGGTAGGAGGCCAACCATTAGGTTAGTTCCACTTGCCTATGCTTAGTAGAAACACAAGTATTAGTTATCTTTGGGCTTCCCTGGTGGTTCAGCAGTAAAGAATACACCTGCAATGCAGAAACCTCAGGAGAACAAGAGTTCTATTCCTGGATTAGGGAGATACCCTGGAGGAGGGCATGGAAACCTACTCCAGTATTCTTGCCTGGAGAATCCCATGGACAGAGGAGCCTAGAGGGCTACAGTCCATGGGGTCACAAGAATCAGACATGACTTAGTGACTAAACCACCACCAATGCATCTAGCCTGTTGTGTACAAGATACCTTTCTATGCACTTTACGTGTATTAATTTATCTACATGTACTAATTTAGCTAATGCTCACCCTATCCCTAATATGAATACATTACCCCCATTCTGCAGATGAGGAAACAAATGTAGAGAGGATAAGGTGCCTAAGGACAGAGCAAGCATGGAGAGAAATTCAGGTTTAAACCATGGCCATAAGGCTCTGCAGCCCATTACCTGACTTCTTGAGGCTCCATTGCCTGTCAGTCTTATGAAATAGGTGTTATTATTAACATTTTACAGGTGCAAAAGCTGAGGTACACTCTGATAAGTTTACTGACAGCAGTCACAAGGTGGAAAGTGACTGGGGATAAGTAGACCCAATATCTCCATACTTTAGATTCAGTAGTCTTTTGTATATACCCCACTGCTGGCCAGAGTTTCCCTCTATTACTTATTTCTCTATCCATTCATCCATACTGTCCATTATTCAATGCATTCTCCATTCATCCAGCTGCATCATTCCTGTGAAAGTACTTTGGTCTTTTCTATTTGTGGAAGAATATGGAGACTGTGGTTCCAGGGCCTATTCCTATAATGTGCTTGAGGCCCACACCTCATTTCCTTTGGGGTCCTGAGAGGTGTAGCATGGCCCATAAAAAACACTTTCTCTTCTCCTATCTCGTGATTTTTGCAAATTAATGATCTAAGTAAAATGGACCATTGCCTTTAAAAGTGTGCAATAAAAAATGATAATAAATGCTAGGCTGAAGATCATAATGGAAAAACAACTATTTGGGGTATTTTGCTATGGTACAGTTCCCCAGCCTGAGTGCTTTAAGTGGAACTGGCTGGGGTTTTTTGGGTTCCATGTTCAGTGCCTCGAGTCTTCACACATGACTGGGTGCAGAATAAGAACTGCCTGTGAAGTCAGAAGAGGCTTAAATCTGAGGCTTGCCAATAGGCGTATCAATTAGACAGTGACCCAGAAATTCTTGGAAGAGTGATTTTGAGCTCCCTTTTATCTCCTCGTGGCTCCTTTCCTGCCTTCCTGCCTTCCATAGCTTCTTGGTAGAAAACTGGAAGAGCTGGGATTTTTGCCCAAGAAGGCTCAGGAAAACAAAAGTTAACTGCTGTAGCTTTGAGAAATAAATTGCTCTGTGAGGCAAAGGAAAAATCAAAGATCTGGGGA
Source organism: Okapia johnstoni (assembly GCA_024291935.2). Classification (NCBI taxonomy): domain Eukaryota; kingdom Metazoa; phylum Chordata; class Mammalia; order Artiodactyla; family Giraffidae; genus Okapia; species Okapia johnstoni. The sequence goes on along the minus strand of CM044306.1, from coordinate 75,057,847 downwards.
GGAAAATGAAGGCACAGTTTCAATTATAACTGTTACCAGGTTTAGATCCAACTATGGGCCAAAGTGTCACCCAGACAGATGTTCTTGCAATTTGGTTTCCAGAATAAACATTGTACTTGTGAAAATATTTTAATGACATCTCAGCACTTTACTAGGCCTCAAATTCTCGAAGATTTTCCAGGTCAGGCAAGGACCATTTGCACCATCTCACCCAGCGACCTCTTTCCTTTTGCTGGGGCTTATGAAGAACATTAAACTTGCAGATGTAATTATTGCATAATAAAGTATTGATTTCCTAAGAAACCCTATAGCATTTTCATCTTAATAATTAGCATTTATAAGGAATATATCCAAGAACTTTTATAGGGGATTAACCACCTATTGCCACTTGAATGAGAGATGGAGTATTTCAGTTAAAAGACAAACATTAGAAAATAGCTTCAGGTCACAGAACTGCAGATCAGCTGCACATCGTTTATATGAGTACCCACAGTGTCCTAGTTCAGATTTAAAAATAATTTGGATATGTCATATAAGCCATTATGAAAATGACATTTTCAGGTAAATTGAATTATCTTCTCACATCTGATACAGACTTTAGTTTTGCTTGGCAGTAAGATTACTAACTTGCTGAACTACCTCCTGTGGACAGTTTTTATCTGTTAAAGCATCAATAAGAACAATGCACAATTGTAAAGTGAAATTCTCACTAAAGTCAAAGAAATTTTCAAGTACAATTTAAAGATAATTTCTGATGACTGAGGTTATGTAATACTCCAAGTGATCAAAGGCCATGATGACTGGATGTATTGGTGGGAAGAAAGAGAAAATTTATAAATAAGTCATCTGAACATAATGTTTTCCCACATGTTTTGGGTTTGCTCCTGTTGGAATTAGGGAAGAGCTTTCATGTCCTTCATGTGTTCTATTGGAATTGCCTCCTGAGTGCGTTGAGGTTCACTTTGTGGGGACTTCAGACACCAGGGCTGCTGGATCTTGAGAAATAGTGTGTTAACATCAGTATAGCACCAGCCAACCTGTATTCCATTTCCAGTTACACCACTAATGAGCTCTGCCACTTAAAAATATTGCCTGTCGTTGGCTGTGTGCTTCAGCCCTGCTGTCTGAAAGCAACTTATCATTGGCCTTGAAATCAGGGAGACTGTGGTACCGTTTATTCCTTCTGTATCTCCCAGAAGAGGGAGTAAGGCATTCATCCAATCAAATGAAAGATTTTGTTGAGCTCCTCCTATGTCCTCAGCCTTGAGTTGAATAGGGTGTTGGGATAAGGTTGGAAAGGAGGCATAGCTCTTGTCCTCAGGTCACTGACAATCTCAACATGTCAAATGCATGTGCACAGATGACTGAGCACGTTTAACTGTCTAAGTAGAGCTTTTGCTCATGCTGTTCCCTTTACATGAAAGTATTGTCTTTGTTTCTTCAACCAGCTAACTTGAATCATCTTTTAATAAATAGTTCAAATCCTCTTTCTTCCAGGAAGCTTTCTCCAAACCTAATCATAGTTTCTTTCTCCAAACCACATCATATTTTCCAGATTATGTGAAAGTTATCTTTCCACATGTCTGGCTCATGTTATTAGAATCCCATTCCCCCCAAACAAAGATTGCTTGTGTTTCTTTCTGTATCCTAGGGCTTAGCACCTATCTTTTTAATGGTATTGGATAAATACCTGGCAGGGGGTTAATGCCCCTCTTCTCTGTCTGTCTCTAGCACACAATGTTCCTAGTGATAAGGTGCATATAACTATCTTGAACTATAGTTACTTGGTTATATGTCACCTCTTCTAAAAGACTGAAGAGTTAGTAGTGCTTTGCTTCAAAACGGCACATATTTGAACCCTTCACTACTGCTCACTGGCCTAAGGACTTGGACATTTTGTTGGAATAACAATATTTGCTTCATAGAATTGTTATGAAATCGAGAGGACATGGAAAGTTCCTAACAGCGTTTGATACACAATATATATTCCATAAATGTTTTTCTCTATGCCCATGCTCTTATTGATGGAAGGTAAAATGTCTTGAATTATGTACTGTACCCATAGTAGATATTAAAAAATGGGTGAAAATATATGAAACCAAATTAATTACATAGACAATTAATAGGGTAGAAATTCAGAGAAAGGCAGTCATTGTGGGAACTACAGTGCTCAGCAGATGCTTCATACATGAAGGGAGAACTGAGTGAACACTAACAGCCGCATGGGATTTCCAGTGATCACAAGCTAAGAGCTTTTACCACTTGTTGAGCACTTGCTTTGTGTCAGGCACTACGCAGTCCATTTTTTGTCACTTCAGTCTTCATAGGAACCCTATCAAATAAGTATTATGATAATGACTATGATTTTACAGAGGTGACATAGCAAATATTTGTTCTGACTTTCAGAGTGTCATTTGCACCCACGATCTCTGCTAGCCTATATGATCCATCTATGCAGATTAGGAAAAGGTCATCTATATCAGTCAGTCCAGCCAGAAAGAGAAGACAGAGGCAAAGGATTTAATTGGACAGAATTGAAAATAAGGACCGTTTACAGAGGTGTGGCCAGGGAAATGGGAAAAGGGTTGATGAGGCATCTGGGGAGTAGCAACATGGAAGCCTTTATTACCCCCAGGCCTGAAAGAATGAGGGAGGGACTAGCATTATTAGAGGCCAGTGAGAGCTAGAGCTGTGGGAGAGGGGCCACCCAGCAGGACCACAGATGCTGTCAGAACCATGGGGGTCAGGGAGGCATGGTGCAAGAGAGGGTGGCGATAGAGAAAATATTAAGAAGTAACCTGGCCTCTCTTTTTTCTCACCTAACTCATTTCCTACTGTTGATTGCAGTTGGCCAAACCACACTGGAAGCCAGAAAATAAAGTCTCAGATGTATTGTATGGAGGCCATTATATGGGGCAAAGGGTAGGACAGAGAAAAATCAATAAATGGGTCTGGGGAGGGAGGAGGAAATGGTGATTAATCAGCACATAACTCCCTCTGGGCAGGAAACATTTCCTCTGAGCAGATGCAGCTCCAAGGATGAGTAGCTTAGTGAAGGTATCCCTCTAAGGAACAGCATACGCAGTCCTGGGACCCATAAGGTAGTGAGAGGAGACCAGCCTGGATTTCAGTCCCCAGTTACCTCCTAGGCTAAGTGCCTTGGTGTCAGAGTAATCTGTACGCAGCAGCCCTGTCTAAAGCAATCTTGAGTTGGCTTACCTGACTATTCACACAGGAAGCACATAACCCCAAATATAGTTGTGGCAGGAAGCTGATAAAATGAGTCCCCAAGGAACCCTCAAAATAACTGAGCTGTCACTAATAGGTTGAAATATACCTTGATGTCTTGCCTCCATCTGCTGAAACTCATTTCCCCAGACCAGACCCTACTGCCTTAGACATCTCTAGATCCAGTGTAGCTCCTCGGGTGATGATCAAGCCTCCTGAGTGCTATCTGGAACCAGAACCCCTATTCCTTCCACAAGTTGGACCATAGCTAGCATCAGTGCATCTGAAGTCAGGAAGGAGTCTCGATCTATCCTTCCTGGTCTTGTACCCATGGAATTCCCCATGGTCTGGGAATGAATTAGTGCATCTTTCTTCTGCTATTATAGGACCATTGGTTTAAGGGCTTTGAAGAGGAAGGAGCCAAGTTCATACCTATGAAATGATCATTTCAGGTAGTCTTAAGTCTTCACTGATCTGTACAAACAGGACAGCCTGGATTTTCTGGGAGTGATTGCATATTTACTATGTTCCCAGGCTCCCAAGTTGTGAAAGGTAGGAGTGTCCCCATCTATTCTTTTTTTCCTCATTGCTTCTGAAAACTTTGCCCTTGACGGGGCCCCTTGGTATGCAGACCTGTCTGGCCAAATCCCATTCTTTGCCGAAAACTATGTTAATTGGGTAGTTGCACTGTGGGTTATTTACAAGAATATAGTTTTCTTGAACATTATGATTATTTACTTACGTATTCAGTCCATCATGAATAAGTTTCTGCCATGTCCCAAGTACTGAGGATACTGAAATAAAATCAAGATCTCTGCCCTCAAAAACATACCCAAAATATACCTGGATCCTGGAGTTTTGCGCTGAGAAGAACTTAGAGTTTTACTAAGTTGAAAGAAGAAAGAAAGTGTTAGTCACTCACTCTGTCCTACTCTTTGAGATTCCATGGGCTGTTGCCCACCAGGCTCCTCTGTCCATGGAGTTCTCCAGTCAGGAATACTAGAGTGGGTTGCCATGCCCTTCTCCAGGGAATCTTCCCAACCCAGGGATCGAACCTGGTCTCTCAAATTGTGGGCAGATTCTTTCCTGTCTGAGCCATCAGAGAAGCCCCTTTACAAAGTCAGACCCTTAGATTTTGGCAGCCAAGCTGTCTTCACTTTAAAAGCACCTGTGGAAGGGTCAGAGCATTAACAGTTTACTTTGTCGGAGGCCCCATAGCAGGTTAATGTTAGCGAGGAGGCTAAAGGACCACTCTTTCTCGCTCATCAAGACATCTTGGTTGGCAAGGATGTGCTGAAAAATTCCCATTACCTGGCCAAGAGTTCTTAGAGCCTCTTATACCTCATTCACAAGTGAAACCATAAACTAATCATTCTTGTTAGATGTTGCATTGGCCTGTAATGCTACTAGATTTCACAGGAAAATCTCAACTTGGTAGTAACCTCATTTTTAAAGCCAACCCTAAGGCCTACAGGAAAGGTTTCTGGCTTAGACAGAATCCATACACCTCACTCCTTGGGTTAGAGAGGAAATGGCTCTTGGCTCACCTGATGGACCAGGTGCCTCTGGGCTGTTCCTGGCTTGATTCACTTCTTGGTCAAGGGGATGCATTTGAACACCTCTGGCCTAGGACGAGGCCCTAGGCCTAAGAGATGCAGTACTGCTGAGAGATGACCAGGAGGGCCTGGCATTCCCACCTGAGAGCCACACGCTTAGACCCAGCACCCCTGAAACAAGAGCTGAATCCTGATCCACGACTGTGTGATTATACCAAGTTACATAGCAGTGCAATTAACGCCACTTAATGCAAACTGAAAACAGAATTTTTGCAGCTGCCAACTTCCTCCAGCTCCACCAGTGCTATATGCTGACTTCATTTATAAGCATTATTTTCTTTCTCATCATGCTGATTGCAGAAAGAAAATTCATCCAAGAAAGAGAAACAGACATCTAACTTCAACCGATAACACACAAAGTACAAAATCTGGATTGCAGGTATTGATTTCCATCTAGCATCACGCCAATTGCTCCATAAAATTGAAGCCCTTCTGACATCTCAGTCAGTGGTCAATTTGAATGCATCAGGCCCATGAGCTCTGCTGGACATCAACTAAGGACCTTGGCTGAGCATCACATTTCCTTATTTCTTTAGTTCATTCCCTACCCTTATCCCAGGTTTCTCTGCTAAGTGTCTGAGAAAACCTACGAAAAATATAAATGAACCTTTGTTATTCTAGTCATTCACTCACTGCCATGATTTCATTAGCAAGGGTCTGACTGCCTCGGGAGGCATTTTCCTATGTTCTGTCTACTAACCTTGAACATGTGAGATCTGTGAATCAGCAAGACCTGAATGGAGTATGGTCTTTTGGGCCACATGGCAGGCATTGAAGTCTGCCTAAATCTTCAGAGTCAAAAAAAAAAAAAAAGGCATTTAATGCTTGAGAGATAAGGGTTTTCCCAAATCTTGCTTTGTAATAATAGACAAGATAGCAGTTTTTACATGAGGTTATGGTAAATGTGAATTTGATTTTTGTTTTGAGCCGAGCTGCTAACCAGTGTGTGTAGTTTAGTGATGGAAAGGGAATTGCAAAGCTCCGGTAGTACACGTGGTGACTGAAGTCAGTACTATCTCAGAAAATCAGAAAAAAAGATGAGAACTGACTGGACACCATGTTTAACTATGAAATATCCCATCCAGGCAGAATTTCAGATCCAACTCCTAGGTCTTTTGCATAGTTCTTAGTCTATCAGTTTGCCAGAGGCAACTCAGTTTCTGCAGTGAGGACACAAACCCAGGGAAGTTGATAAAAAAATCATCATTGATCTGCCCCTATCCTTCCGCATATTGGCTTTACTCTCTGTACCCTTTGAAGCCAGTGAGAGTTTCCCCAGCTGAGCAGATATGTTGGGTTGGCGGAGTATATTGGAAATTGGGCCATCCCTGGAAATGAAATACCACCAATAACTAAACTCTTGGTCAATGTACATTTTCCGAAAGTGCTAGAAATCTCTGAAGAGTGCAGTTAGAGAACACTGCTCTTCAACAATTGAATCTTCCACATCTTGTCTTCAGCTTTCAAAACACATGAAAATGCTAATACCTATTGTTAGCTACAGAGAAATACAGGAAAATTCTAAAGCAGGATCCAGAAAATAGCAAAAAATGGCCTCTGCCCTACCCCCCAGCCCCCGGTACCCCAATGGTGTGTCATAAGAGTTGTACAATCTGTAGCCTTAGTAATCAATCACATCCCAGCCTTCAAAGTCTGGGTGGCCACACCCATGCAGGGCAGAGCGAAAGCAGACTTGCATAGCAGCTATGACATCAGGAGATTTTGTGCAGGGGAGTCATGGATTTTCTTAGTAGTCACTTCCACATCAAAGGAGGATCTCCCCTGTCCTCATGAAAGTGCCTTCTACCAAAGGATTTTACTGTGCCTATGCAAACCTAAACTGAGGTCCTGCTCCAGGCAAAATAGATACATTTCCTTTTCTGTACTCTTCCATCTTCTTGTATATAGTTCTGCTTTTTTTTTCCCCACCAGCCAGCCCCTACAGTAAATTCTCATTGAATTTCATCTGATCCATACTCCCGCACTTCCAAAACCTTGCCTCTCTGTGCTTTCTCCCTGGTCTTCTTCCCTCAAAGAAAGTGCACTTTTTCTTAGTTCTGTTTTCTTGTTTCTTGCTGCTTTCAATTCATGTTATTAACTGACTTAAGCCAAAGTATTAATGGCTGAAAATGAAAATTAAAGTGGTAATCCAGCCAGGCAACATATGTGTAAGTGAGTGAAATTTTTTTATTATTATTTTAGCTACTGGCATAAGTGCTCTGAGGAAAGGCTCATTGTTTGGAGAAAATGATTTATCAATCTATTTGGGGTAGAAGATGAGATTCTGAGGGGAACAGATTCAACAGGAGCCCAAAGTTTAACAAAGATCCTTGAAGTGCTCTACATGAGAGACTTGTGTTTTACTCCTGAGAGAAAAGGGAGAAATGCAAATAGGTGGGTAGAGTAGTGTGGTAGAGAAGAGCTTACGGCAAGAACCAGAGTTCCTTGTGAGACAAAGAGCTAGTGAGATTTCTACATGGGCAGGACCAAAGCAGATTTAAAGAATGTCTAACATTTCATGGCTCATTAATGCCACGAAACCTCTTTTTCTCCAAACCTTTATTTACATCCATTAGACACACAAATGTATTTTGTGAGTGTATTTGTGTCTCTGTGTGTAAAGAAAAAGAAGAGTTTCACAATTTCAGCAATGAGGTATGTGCAGAAGCAAGAACTCACAGAATGAAGTGACCCCAAGAATAAAAATCCGCTTTCCCTCTCCTAGGAATTCACAGAAATTTTTAGGATTTGCCCTTCAAGCATATGCAACCATGGGAACTTCCCTGGTGGTCCAGTGGTTAAGGTTTCACCTTCTGATGCAGGGGGTGCAGGTCCAATCCCTGCTCAGGTAGCTAAAATTCCACATGCCTCAGGGCCAAAAAACCAGAACATAAGAAGCAATATTGTAATAAATTCAGTAAAAACTTAAAAAAAAAAAAGTTCCGTGTCAAAAAAAAAAAAACCCAAAAAACAAAGTATGCAGTTTTGCCTCATTTGACCTATATCTAAAGGAATGGGCAGAGGAACTGAAATATGAGTAATACGTGTAGCCCAGTGAAGTGAAAGAGCATATAGCAGAATTTGTTGATGGGGGAAGGAAGAAGGGAAATGAAGCTTCCCCAGAGGGTGGAACAAGCCTGGGAAGCTTGTTAAGACCACTCCCCTTGGAATAGAAAGGAGGGAAGAGGTTTTGGACTCCTGTGGCCTTAGTGGAAGCTGGAAATAATGGCTGAGTGATAAAGAATCTGTCTGCAAAGCAGGAGACGCAGGAGATCCAGGTTCGATCCCTGGATTGGGAAGATCCCCTGGAGGAGGAAATTGCAATCCATGCCGGGATTCTTGCCTGGAAAATTCCATGGACAGAGGAGCCTGGAAGGTTACAGTCTGTGCGGTCACAAAAGTCAGACACGACTGAGCGTCTGAGCATGAGCACGGGACTATTCCATGTGATATGACACGGGACAGTCCCCCTTCATTGTGCTCAGATCTGTGAAAATAACTGACTTTATGCAATGTAGATTGGAGAGGAGCCTTCTGCCTCAATAGGTGGAGTCTGAGCAACAAATACTGGAACCAGTATGGGGCCAATAGTGTGGGGAGTGTGACTTTTTTGGCAAGAGCAGCAGCGTGGTGAACCAAGTATGGCTGAAGTCATCAGGCTAAGGCACAAAAACAAGGAATGACAGCATGTGTTACATTTTTCCAGGTCTCCCTTTCACTCCTGTGTCAGCAATGGATAGTATATGGAAGAAGCTGGGTTTTTCTGCCATAGACAAGCTTATCTAAAGTGTTCCAGGAAAACATGTCTCCAGGTGTAACCTGGGGTCGGGGTGGGGAGGCGGGGATGTTAATATCAACATATTCTAATGCAAAAGAAAAAATTTAGAAACAAGATAGTTTTTGTCACTATACTCTTTAATGAGATGACTTCCATGTTCTGGGTATATAGATGGATATTGAATATTCTTTACTTCCAGGCTTTACAGCAACCCAAAGAGGTAGATATTATATATTCTACAAATGAAAAAACATAGGCTTCAAATGATTAAAGACTATTTATCTCCAAGTTCAAATGCCAGGATGCTCAGGGGAGGAGAAATGCAGTTTTAATTGGCCTGATTTTAAAGTTAATTGTCTTCTATGGCAAGAGTCAGCAAACTGCAGTGGTGGCCCACAGTCTACTTATGCCCCTTCAGCTAAGAGTGGTTTTTGCATTTTGAAAGGGTTATCTTAAAAAAAGCAATAATATACACAACAGAGAGCATGAATGTCCCACAAGCCTAAAATAATTATTGCCTGACCCTTTGCAGAAAAGGTTTGCCAATCCCTGTTAAGTGGCATAAACCCACTACTCTTCCTCTGCACCAGGGCAGCCCTGAATATGACTGTTGATAAACAAAGATACCATCTCTGCCTGATGATGTGGAAACACTGGTATTTCACGTACTTGGTGTTCCTTAAAAATCTTTGTTGGACTATCAAGACGGCTATCAGCTAGAACTTTAAGACATCAAAACACAGTTATTCCAAGGAAATGATAGGATTGCAAAAACAGGCTTCCTCTAGAGTATGAACTTATGATTTGGAGACTGTGGGTTACTAAGGGGTCCAGAGACAAGCTTAGAGGCGTGGGATCCTCTGAAGTTGTGCACAATTCTCAAAGAGGCGATGACTTCTAAAAAGTTACGAAATCTGCCTCTAGAGGAGTTCATGTTGTGCTCAGTTGCTCAGTTGTGTCTCTTTGTGACCAGATGAACTGTAGCCCACCAGGCTCCTCTGTCCATGGAATTTCCCAGGCAAGAATACTGGAGTGGGTTGCCATTTCCTCCTCTAGAGAATCTTCCCAACCCAGGGATCAAACCTATGTCTCTTGTGTTCTCTTGCACTGGCAGGCAAATTCTTTACCACTGCACCACATGGGAAGCCCATGGAGGTGTGGGAATAGAGACAATTGGAACTGGAATGAGCATACAAATTAATCCCTTAGGTCTAGAGGTATGTTCTTCTCTCTTTGCAGTGTATTCTCTTTCCCAAAGTGGTTCCCTCTATCCACATTCATGGCTGGCATTACAATCTAGACACATATTCAGTGATCTGGAGTCGACAGTCAAAATGTCCTTCTTCCATACTCTACTGGAATGTTTCAGCTCCACAGGCACCAAGAGGAAAAGTTTTGCTCTTTTCCTCAAATGAGATTCTTTTTAGTGTCCCAGCTGTTCACTCTAGAGAGCAAGGCATCACCCTTGGTTTCTCACTCTCCGTCATCACTCTTCCCCATCGCCACTTCATCACCACATCCTTCCCAAATGTCTCCTAAATTTATTCACATTCCTCTGTCTCTCTCCATCAGCCTGCACTCAGCTACCACCATCTTTAGTTACCTACTTGGACTTCCTTGGTGCCTCAGATGGTAAAGAATTTGCCTGCAATGCCAGAGACCTGGGTTTGACCTTGGGTAGGGAAAATCCCCTGGGGAAAGGAATGGCTACTCACTCCACTGTTCTTGCCTGGAGAATTCCATGGACAGAGGAGCCTGGCAGGCTACAGTCCATGAGGTCACAAAGAGTCAGACACCACTGAGTGACTAACACTTTCACTTGCTTTTTTGGGCTGCCACTTCCACCACCAACCCCTCTCTGAATCATTCTCCTGTTACTACCTGACTGTCTGGGGTTGGGTTTCCTAAAAGGCTGACTTGGGATGGAGAACTAGCACACAAGAAGTTGAGTAGGCAGTGTTTCTTATTTTTTCTTTTGCTCTTTCTTTTCTTTTTTTAAATTTATTTATTTTTTAATTGAAGTATTTATTTTTTAATTAAAGGATTTGACAGCTGAGGGCTGCTTCATTTTTTGAAGTGGAAATTTGTGTCTCACTGTGAATGTTTCAATTCTAATTATATCATCCTTTTATTTAAAACTCCTCAATGACCTTCCAGGAGCTCGTAGGAAATGTTCCAACTGTGTAACATGGTCCTCAAAGCTGTGCATTGTCTGACCCCTACTTGACCTTTCCAGCTACATCTCCATCCAACTCAGCTTTGCTCTCTGGACTCCAGTCACGCTGACCTGGTTTCAGTCCCTCATATTTACTTTGCTCCCTCCTACCACTGGGCCTTTCCACACACTCTTCCCTATCTTGCAGTTGTACCCTCCACTTAGTTAAGCCTCTAGATCTCTCCTCAATGCCTCTTTCTGACCTCCTTGACCAGGCCAGGCCACCATTGTAGACTCTCACACCTCCTGTTCCTCTGTGCAGTAGCACTTGGATCAGTTGCAGTGTTTGCAGCTGTCTGTGTGTGTGTTTGTCAACCATATCTTCCTTTAGAGGAGTCACTCCATGAGGACAAAGCCTGATTTTTTTTTTTCTCAGCATTGAATTCTAGGGCCTTTCACAATTCCTGACCCGTAGTGAGTGCTCAGAGAATATTGGTCGATTGGAAAGGGTGTGAATGCTTTTATTTTGTGGGTCAAATCGCCAAAGAGATTGTATGGACTTTTTCAGAGTTTAACAGCTGCTTGGTGTCAGAGAAGGACATTTAAAGTTATTTGTGTATTGCGTGCTATTTGGAGATTGTGTGGCTTATTCAGAGGCAAGTTTTCAACTAAAAGTTGATCACTGCCCCTCCCTTCAGCTCTTCTCTTGAGCTGGATCATTGCTGTTTCTCTTCCTAGAGTTTTCCCACTTTAGTTGTGGTCTTCACTTACATATTAAAACAAATAATAATAATAAAAACCCTCCAATGGATTGATGGATTGAATCCAGTCACACAAGACTTGAAAATAACTTTAAATCCTACATGGCACACATAGTCAGTTGACAAATTTCTTTGCTTTTATACCCAATTGTTTTCACGTGACGGACTGTAATCTTTGCTGTATCCAGATGTCCCACCCCCACCCTAAGTCCAGATTTCATAGTAAAGAGTGAGAGAAACAGAAGAAAGGAGGTTGGCCTATAAGGTATATTTCTCTCAAGTTTAGAGAACAATGATTTGGAATCCTGGGTCATAATTCACCAATCAGGCTACATATGCAAATGAGAACATCCTGACTTGTTCAAAAGAGTTCCGTAAATAATATTATTCATCTCCTAGAAGCAAGCCATATTTTTACTGGACTTTTTACTTCAGACCTGCATTACTAATGAGAATATATATTTTTGAAACTCTGTTATTTATTTCCTTTCTGCTTAATATTTCAATCAAACATACATTTACCATATTAATCACAGAACATGATGGTTTTAAAACCTCAGAAATCATTTTAATTGAATACTTCATGTCTGTTTAATCTAAAGTTAATAAAACTTTTTTTTAAGCATCATTGTATCCAATTTTAATTTCTTGCTGTAGGACATTCACCTCTCCGATCCCTAAATTTATTTTCAGAGTTAGTCTTATTAAAAAATTCATATTTTATTTTGAGATCAAAGTTAGATTCTTTTTTGCTAGTAATACTAGCCTGTTATTTATTTAATATCAGTGTAATAACCAAATAAAATGGAGAATTGTACCCAATGATAAAAATTTATGCTGTACCAACTCAAAGTATGTTTTGAAATAAGAAACTCTCAGCTGATATCAGTCATCTTCAGACGTGAACACAACTGGAAGGAAAGTTCTGTTACAAGACCTTTATGTACTGGCATCAGTGGGAGTTCTAGAGGTGGGGGATTTGGCATTGCACATGACACCAAACAGCATTTCTTTGATTAATTTGGCTAGAAATAGCACGGGTGCAACAATAATGGATTTGGCTATTCAAGCAGTGGAATTCATTGTTCTACATATCTTTAGTGTTCCCAGTTCTTCCCATTTACTTTTAGAGTTGTGTATTGTTCCTGGTCTATGGATAATAGTTAATGAATGGCTCTTCAGGTATGCCTTTTATCAGAATTCCCTGACTCTATGTTCATGTTGTAAAGAGAAGGGAAAGGTGAATTGAAAAAATTTCATCCCAGAAACCTTGGGTGTCCATTCCCTTGGGGCTTCATATATTGTGGTTAACTAGCTGGGTTTGGTCTCTCCTTTAATTTTGGTAGCCAGCACTGCTTTAACAGCAGGCTTCACTTCTAGCTCTTCTTACACAAATATGTGATTTGTCTGACCAACCATGTGCAAGATCAATGAACCTATTCCTTTTGGAGAATAATATCCAAATATCACTTCACTAGAGCAACCATATAACCCATTTACCAAGCTGTGACACTTTTCAGCACTAAAGAGGAAGCGTTATTGAGTCAGGGCAGTAAGCATAGACCTCAACCATCCATGGAGAAACAGCACATCTGGTTGCTCTGCCTGTTGTGTATCTGAACCTCTTTTTTTCCCCCAGAGGAACTTTCCATGAACTCTTCTCTGCAAAAAAAATTCATTCATATTATATGCCTCATAAACTCAGTCTGACACAAGATTCTTAAAATCACTCACATCTATCAGATCATTTTGATTACAGTGGAAAGTTCTGAAACTTCAAGAAATGAGCTGACCTAGCGTAGAAATTAGGTCCATCCTTAAGTCGCTGTGGCACAGCTCAATTCATGTCCTCACAGTCCTGGAGACCCACAGCTACAGAGCAGTGGTGACAAGTCAGTGTGACCAACTCTCCACATGGCTACAAAACAGCAGCTCATGGAGGGCCTGGGTCATCTTTTACTTGGTTATAGTCCCGTCAGTGCCCATTATAAGTTGTTTTCTGCTTGTATGAGCCTCTGGAATTGCCTCTAAGCATGCAAGGACCCCCAGGTAGGACATCTCAGAAAAGTGTCAATTTTTTAAATATTTTAATCCTTTCTAACTATGAGCCAATTTGAGGAAGGACACAGGCAGTGGATAGTTCCCCATCACATTGTAGGCCATTCTGTTCTTGAAGAGACAGATATGTGTCAGAAAGACTGCTCATGGTTGCCTTTCCTAGACTTATACTATCTAGGTCTCAGACCTAGAGGTCAAATCATACAATCTTGAATTTGTTTTTGAGGGAGACTTTGTTTGGGAAATTTTCTTCCTGAGAGAATCCTTTGTTTGGAAGTGAGCAGAAAGGATGAGTTATTGAACGAGTCTTCTGTCTTGGTCTGATGGGCAGAGATAAAAAGCAACACTTCTATTACCCACAGACCTTCATGAAGACAAGTGCAATCAGTTGCAGATAATTAACCTGTTCATAATCCAAATACTGGAGACAAATCTCCTCAGTCTGAAGCCCTGGGGCACAGAGAATTGCTTTCCAAACTAAGCTACAAAAAGAAAGAAAAGATTGGGAAAAGTCTTGACCAATATTTTACATGATTCTCAACCCAAGGAAACCCCAGGCCATCAAAGGACTTTCTTCTTGTGGTACAGATCTGTCCTGAGAGAAACAGCAGAAACTTCACAATATTGAATAGGAGGTGATTAAATCATTATTTCCCTGCACCACTTCTGAGCAGTAAGTGCAAGGGGTGAGTTTACTGTGTAACACAGGGGGTGATATGGTACAGTGCGGTGGGGGATCTTTTTCAGCTGGAACTTCAAGCAGCAAATAACACTTTCCATGAAAAGAGACTTAAAATGTTCTTCCCAATGCCTCATAGCCAAGAAGACACTGAAAGGTTGAAAGAAGGCAGATAAAAAATCTGGGCTTTGAGAGACAAAGGCTAAAGGATCATACCTCCATTTTATTGACAAGTAGTCAAATTGTCGTTCATCATTTGCGGAGTGTGTTGGGAGAACTTTTCATGGGTGTAAGTTGGTAACGTGTTAGTTCTTAAAAAGTGGCAAATGCACAGGGTTGTTGTTGTTCAGTCACTAAGTCATGTCCAACTTTTGTGACCCCATGGACTGCAGCACGCCAGGCTTCCCCATCCTTCACTATCTCCCAGAGTTTGCTCAAATTCATGTCCATTGAGTTGATGATGCTATCTAACCATCTCATCCTCTGATGCCCAGTGGAAATGCACATAGAAAGACCATTATTTTTCCTGTGACTAGTAAGGGACTATAGTGAAAAATAGCCATCTCAATGCTAAAGGCTTGAAACAGTAAGAGCTGGGACACGGAGAAAAGGATAAAAGAGAGTTCCTCTAGTCATGTTTGTTAAAGGTTATTACTAGTTCCTTAATGAGCAGAAAGTAGAGATTGTAATCAGGATCCTTTTTAGTTCATTCCACATAAATATTTATGTATTGTCTTATAACTATATAATTATTCTCAGATGATTTTATTTTTATCTTCACTGAGGTCCATGTTAAACTATTAATCTATATATTCTGTTTTTCTGCACATACCGGATGGAAAAATACATCTGATTCTAGAGCTTAGAATATAAAAATCTGGATAACTAGTAGTCCTTAGAGAATTGAGACAAGGTACATATTTCAAATGGCTTCTGTGGTGACTCAGTGGTAAAGAATCCACCTGCAATGCAGGAGACGCAAGAGACATGGGTTCAATCTGTGGGTTTGGAAGACCCCCTAGAGAAGGAAATGGCAAAGTTCAGGTCTCTTGACTCAGGTCTCTTGACTCGCAGACTCCTCTGCACATCATGTCACACCACCTACCCTAGAGCAAAGGCAAAGCTTCACCTCTCATTTCTCCTGCTGGAAGAAGGAGGAATGCAAAACTATCAGTGTTAGGAAAAGCAGATAAATTGAAGGGCATTACTGGTAGACAAGTTAGCTGAGCTTATGAAGTGAAGAAGCCAGCGTTATTCCCTGGAGAATCCCATGGACAGAGGAGCCTGGCAGGCTATAATCCAAAGAGTTACAAAGAGTCAGACACAACTGAAGCAACTGAGTATGTGTGCACATATTGTCAAAGGGGTCTGTCCAGTCCCTGAAATGAAAGGCAAAGTTCCATCTCCTTTATTCCCAACTACACTCTCCACCCACAAACATTTAGAAATATAATTTAAAAGTCTCACTCAGTAGTAGGAAGTTTCTTTGTCCCCACCCCCACATTTAATGATAGAATACTAAAAAGACTTGGCAATGTTTACATTAATACAGAATTTATCTTCAAATTCTTCACATATTTGCTCTTAATCTCATCCTCTGAGAAAGACAGAAAAGGCATCACAATTCTTATTTGGTAGGAAACTAGGGCTGTGGTGGCATCACGTTTGTCCAACATTTCACCTCTAGTCAATAGCAGAACCAGGACCAAAACTCAGGTCTCTTGACTCGCAGACTCCTCTGCACATCATGTCACACCACCTACCCTGGAGCAAAGGCAAAGCTTCCGCTCTCATTTCTCCTGCTGGAAGAAGGAGGAATGCAAAGCTATCAGTGTTAAGGAAAAGCAGATAAATTGAAGGGCATTTACTGGTAGACAAGTTAGCTGAGCTTATGAAGTGAAGACCATCTGAGTCACATTGTATGTTGCTTAGTGAGATGGCAGAGCATTCTAGAAAAAACAAAAATTGACACACAAAGTTTACTCAGAGGACTAGTAAAGGATAATTTCAGATAAATACCAACAATGAGTGGTGACAGTGAGGACAGGTAATGTGAGGGGCAACATAGAGAAGGAATAGGCTTGAGAAAATCTGGATTGTATTGTGACTACATCACTTACTAGGCCCAAGCTCTTGAGCAAAGCTTTTAATCTCTCTGTGCCTCAGTTTCCTTGTATGTTAACCTGCTTATCCTTCTCACAGGCTTCTGTCAGAATCGAGTGAGATAATGAACATGACTTTCAAGATTCTGAAGTGCTAGATAAAGGTAAGAAATTATAGAGCATTACACATAGTAGGTATTAACAAACATTGTTGAACTAAAACACTATTTCACCTGGAACTGATTATCACTATATGTGGTGATTCCTACGATTATGTGTCAATAATTATTGCTTTAATGGAAATGGCTAAGTGAATTAACCTGCTGCCAGAATTATGGATCCAATAACATTTTAGAAAATGGTTGTTATTTTTCAGCCCTGAAATATCTGGGTATGGAATGCAGTAACAAATATGCAAATTTTGGCCAACAGCCTGGGTGTTTTTGCTACTTGATAACATTGGAATGCTCAAATACAGTTTTCCATTTGAAAGGCATATTACAAAAATCTACCAAGGCAAGTTAAGTATGTGTCTCTGGCAAAGAAATTAAACAAATGTAGGGAGTGAGAAACATCAATGCAATGTTAGTTATTTTAGTGCTCTATTATCACCCACAGAGATTCTTAATGCAGTACGAAAATTTTATGATTATAAATTTATATGGCCTGCCTTGTAGACTATCAGGGTCAGTGTTGCTAAGAACAGATTAATTTGAATTTTAAAAATGTACTAACCAGTCATAACAGACCTCCATTTCATGTGCATGGTGCTTAGTCACTCAATCGTGTCCAACTCTTTGAGACCCCATGGACTATAGCCAATGAGATTTCCCAGGCATGAATACTGGAGTGGGTTGCCATTCCCTTCTCCAGGGTATCTTCATGACCCAGGGATTGAACCTGGGTCTCCTACACTACAGGCAGATTCTTTATTGTCTGAGCCAACAGGTAAGCCTTCATATGTGTATGTATGTATGTACATGTATGCATATCTATGCATACATATATTTTACATACATATTACATATTATGTAATACATCTATTACATACATATACTTTAATAAGAAACAACCACTATAATAAAGAACAATATTGCTCTTCATCTAATCCTATCATTTCACCAAAGGTTAACTGTTGCAGAGAATGTCTTGTCTGTAAGTGGCTTCCAGTGGGCCTCGCATTGAAATTGAAAGTGACAGTCGCTCAGTTGTGTCCAACTCTTTGCAACCCCATGGACTATACAGTCCATGAAATTCTCCAGGCCAGAATACTGGATAGGTAGCCTTTCCCTTCTCCAGGGCATCTTCCCGACCCAGGGATCGAACCCAGGTCTCCTGCATTGCGGGCAGATTCTTTACCAGCTGAGCTACGAGGGAAGCCCAGGATTACTGGAGTGGGTAGCCTATCCCTTCTCCAGTGGATCTTCCCAACCCAGGAATCAAACCGGGTCTCCTGCATTGCAGGCGGATTCTTTACCAACTGAGCCACCAGGGAAGACCTTGCATTGCTTTGCTTTTAACCTCTGTGCCGTCCTTTTCTACTCTGCTCTATTGCTTTGTGAAGAAAAACACAAAGTGTCAGTGGCTGTTGTTGTCTATTCAGACTAATCTTAGGTCCAAATCTCTGGTTTCTCAAAAACTTTCTTCAGTCCATCATCCTCTAGGCCTCTCTGCCCATAAAACATACCAAACAGTTTAAAGGATAAGACAACCCTGGCCTAGCACGCTTGCATGATTGAGAGAACTGTTTAGTTTCTCCAGGAGCATGGCTAATGTGTTCTGTAATCTGGAAGTGTCTTTCCATCATCCAGCCTGGGTTTGATTGTTGCAGCCTATCTGGTGAGTGTGTGCTGAGTCATGTCTGACTTTTTGAAACCTCCTGGACTGTAGCCCATCAAGCTCCTCTGTCCATCGGATTTCCCAGGCAAGAGTACTAGAGTGGGTTGCCATTCCTTCCTCCAGGGGATCTTCCCGACCCAGGAATTGAACCTGCATCTCTTATATCTCCGCATTGGCAGGCGGATTCTTTACCACCAGCACCACCTGGGAAGCCCACGGCCTATCTGGAGGCAAGGCTTTCCACTTGTGAATGGCTCCTGGGGGCCCGGATTCAGCCATTGGGGCTGCGCCCACAGTGGTGCTTCCTCTCCTTAAGCTATTCCTGTAATCTGGACAGTGGCTTTCCAATGCTAGTTAGCACACAAGATGAAAAAGGATAAAGGAAACTTCGTGAATTTTTAAAATTGAAATAGAGTATATACAATATGAATTTCACTATTTTAACAATTTTTAAATGTATAGTTGAATAGCCTTTAACACAGTCATATTTTTGTGTAACCATCACCACTATCAATTTCCAGAACTTTTGTATCTCCAATTCAAAGTCCGTACCCGTCAACAAGTAACAACTCCCCAACCCCCAAATGCCGGATTCCATAATTCTACTTTTTGTCTCTATGAATTTGGCTATTATCGGTATCTCATTTAAGTAGAATCAAATAATACTTGTCCTTTTGTGACTGACTTATTTTGCTTAGTACAATATCCTCAAGGTTCATCCTTGTTGTAGTGTGTGTCAGAATTTCCTTTCTTTTTGAGGCTGAACAATATTCCATTTGTGGATATATCATTTGTGGATATATATGGATATACGGATATATCATTTATGGATATATATGGATATATATTTTGTTTGTCCATTCCATCAGTGGACGCTTGAGTTACTTCTCCTTTTTGGTATCTTTCCTGAATAATACTGTTATGAATATGGATGTGACAGCTTAGTGATGTTCCAGGTGGTGCTAGTGATAAAGAACTCACCTGCCAATGTAGGTTCGATCCCTGGGTCAGGAAGATCCCCTGGAGGAGGGCATGGCAACCCACTCCAGTATTCTTACCTGGATAAACCCATGGACAGAGGAGCCTGGAGTGCGAAGGTCCATAGGGTTGCAAAGAGTCAGACACAATTGAAACGACTTAGCGCACACACACACACAACCCACATTTTGTGTGTCCATTCCATTAGTGGACACTTGGGTTACTTCCACTTTTTGGTACCTTTCATAAATAATTTTGTTATGAACATGGGTGTGGCAGCTTAGTGACTTTTTATGAAATCAAATGTGTTTAAAGATCTGTCCTTCCAATTTTTTCCTTGGTGTTCATCTGATGAAATGATGATGATAGTAGGTAGTTTATTTTTCTTTATTTGATAAAGCAAGATGTTAACAACTCTAAGCCAGTCTTCTTCTAAAATTTTTTAAATTTAATTAAAAAAATTAAGCCTAGAAAATCTTCTCAAATGTGGTAGAGCACCGGAATCACCTGAAAAGTTTTGCAAACTATAGTTCTCAGGAGCCTGCACTAAGGCTGATAGAGATCCAGTCTACAAAGGTGTGGAGAAGGC
Source organism: Okapia johnstoni (assembly GCA_024291935.2). NCBI lineage: Eukaryota > Metazoa > Chordata > Mammalia > Artiodactyla > Giraffidae > Okapia > Okapia johnstoni. Next base: position 75,038,064 of record CM044306.1, on the reverse strand, counting down.
AATGGCAACCCACTCCAGTACTCTTGCCTGGAAAATCCCATGGATGGAGGGGCCTGGTAGGCTGTAGTCCATGGGGTTGCTAAGAGTCGGACACGACTAAAGCGACTTAGCAGCAGCAGCTACAAAGGTGAACTCAGAGGCATTGATATTATTTGAAAGCTTCCAGGAGCTATTCTAATTTATAACTACGTTTAGGAATTCTTTATGGCTTTCCAAAATTCTGTGTCAAGCCAGATATAGCATTTTGGTCAGTGGCTACCACCAAACCAATCATGAGGTGAAGTCTACTAAATGTTAAGCATGTCCAGGACAAGGAGAGTCTGCTAGGACTGAGACTATCTAAAGGTTAAATCCCACAGTGCAATTTTTACTTCCAAATCCAAGTTGAAGTTTGTGTGTTTCCCCCGCAGCTGCTTGCACCTGTTCTGTAGAGGAAGGGGAAAAATCAGTTTTCATGACTTCTTGCCTTCTTTTCACCTCCTCAGAGTCCTTGAACTTGGCCATGTTATGCTTCCAAAACTACATTCCACTCAAGCTGTACAATACCCAGCCTCCTTGATTGTGCTATTTTCTGAAACTAATTATATAGTTATTATTTCTTTTCAAAACTAAATATCTACAGAATCTACCATGTGGCCAAAGGATCAATAAATCACATAGAGAAGCATGTCAAAAATGATGAATAAATTTGACTCCCATAAGCATCTTTTGGGCGCCATCCACAGGATGAACCCAGCTTCCCTGCTGGCTCAGATGATAAAGGGTTTGCCTGCAATGCAGGAGACCTGGGTTCAATCCCTGGATCAGAAAGATCCCCTGGAGAAGGGAATAGCAACCCACTCCAGTATTCTTGCCTGGAGAATTCTATGGACAGAGGAGCCTGGTGGACTACAGTTCATGGGGTTGCAAAGAGTTGGACATGACTGAGCAACTAACACTTTCACTTTCACAGGATGAACACATCATTCACAGGGTGAATACATCATCCATGGGGTAAACACACCATCCATGGAATGAACATATCCATGCTGATTATTCACCTTCACTGCCTCCCAAATACATACATCAGTTGATGACATGTGATTAGAGGGGAAGCTCTGAGGTGTTTGAGCGCAGTGATATTTTGAGGAAAGCAGGACATTCCTCATTATCCACCAATCTGTGGGTACGAGAGAGAGTGTGAGCTTCTATATTAGCATTTCCACATCCGTCCTCCATCCTCTCTGCAACCTCCAGCAAGGCAGCTTGCCTTATTAGTAATGTGTTTGGGATTAACAGCTTTGCTGTTGTGTTAGTGTCTCTGTCGTTACCCAGGGAGGGAAACTGGCAAGTGCTGCGCCAGTTGCTAACAGACCTAAAACAACGCCCAGGATGGAATTCTCACACAGCTACCTACCTCAGAGCCAAGAGCTCACCCGCTATAATCGAGGTATGTGCACCTTTAATAAAATGGACTTCATAATTAAGGTAGGGAAAATTGTAAACATGCTAAAACTCTCATATTGAATTAAAAAGAAATGCCATTCAGATATTTACCAAGTAATGGGATCCCGTTCCCATCTGCTTGGGCTTCTTTTCAACACCTCTCCTCTCAGCAGTGCCAGAGGGAGAAAAATTCTCGGCTTGCAACATGAATTGTAGCAGAGCCAGCACGGACTGTTGTACTGGGAGGGGCTAGGCCTTGAAAATGGCTGAAACTATTAAAAGTGTTTGGCGGGTGCCACGAGAACCTGTGAGCTCAGGGGTTGTAAGGTTGACATGCCGAGAACTGACTTTCTGCAACTGTGATGCTGGCAGAGATCTCTGGCTGGCACAGATACCAGCAGAGGAAGCCCAAGAGTAGAAACCGGGCCAGGTGTGTTTACACCTCAAGGCCTTTCTAACAGATACCGCCCTTCTGGGGACAGTCCCATCCCCAGGTCACTTTATCTTAAACCACTTTAGACTATGATATTTCAAGCAAGGGACACAGGTGCTGGAGAGAAGTGGAAGTCTCTCAGTCCAACTCTTTGTAACCCCATGAACTGAAGTCCACCAGGCTCCTCTGTCCATGGAATTCTCCAGGCAAGAATACTGGAGTGGGCTGCCATGCCCTTCTCCAGGGGATCTTCCCGACCCAGGGATCGAAACTGGGTCTCGTGCATTGCAGGCAGATTCTTTACCGTCTGAGCCACAGGGAAGCCCTGCTGGAGAGAAACTCCGCCATTATTCTGGGCACATACCCAGATTCCCCATCTTGGTCATCACATTGCTTTGCTCTAGAGTTGCAAAGGAGAGAATAATAAGCATTTCCCCTGATAGTTTTCCGCACCCTTCAGTAGTAACCAACTCTGTCAGTTACAGAAGTGGAAACTGAGAGTCTGGGAAAATAAAGAAGCTGCCTGAACCATTCTGAGAGTTAACTCAAGTATCAAGCAAAGAATTTGCCCTTCATTACTAATTGAAGGTTCCAGTTTCAAATGAGTCTGCTTTTGACCGAGGTTCTCAGGCCCCTCCGAGCCATCAATGGAATGAATACCAGCTGCATGTCATGACATCTCATGGTGACATGGGCCTCCCTGCCCCCCAGTTTCTTTCACCACTTTCTCCATGGACCAGCTTATCCTCCTTTTGTTAGAATGAGGTTTACATTCAACATCCTGAAGTTCAGCACATAAGGAACCCCATGACTAGCCTCAAACACCTGTGCCAGCGAGCCTGTGATGATGCTGGAGCCATGGTGGTCAGAGTAGTGAGAAAAGCCGTGACACAGGAAGAGGGAAAGAAGAAGAAGGGCCAGGCTGCTGACTTGGAAAGCTAACTTTATTCATGTCATAATTTTGCCAGAGACAGGTCCTATTTCTAGTTTCTAGAACTGGTGACAAAACTTCGTGAACCAGAAATTTCAGCATGTGGTCTGACAGGATTTTCTTGATATGTGAGCTTTCTCATCTACGAGAGTCTTGCAAAGCAGTAATAACCCAACCCCAGCAAGGGACATAGTCAACATATCACTTTAGTGTAAAGAATAAAAATGTGTGAAACGAGGGCTGAACTACAGAGTCTAGGATGTTCTATTGCACATTGGAGCCCAGCAGGTGTGTCCAGGCACAGGAGGCTTCCAAGGCTGTTCAGTTCACAGCCAGACTTGAAGGCAACTTGCCTCATGTATACACTTGCTCCCACTCTTTCCATGCTCCCCATCTCTTTTCTGACAATGCTTTCTCTTTGAGAAGGGTAAGAGATGGTAGAGGTGAATGAAATTCAACATAGCTGCTTTGGTTCTTGCTGCATAGCTCTCCCAGGAGTAATTGCATTCACACCCCCAGCTTGTTATAATTGATTTGATTGGTGGGTCCATCTCTGAGCTCAGAAAGTCGTGTTTTGCCTCTGCTCGCTGCAGTGGAACTATGTGAGAAAATATACATTGATGTCTATCTAGAAAAGAGGGCTGATTAGAGCTCTGAAGAAGATCCAAGGGAACCTGGTGCCTGCAGACAGAGGTCCTGCAATCAGGAGGCAGACTGGGCTTTCCCTGGTTGGGTCACACAGAACTTCAGCAGGTCTAAAGACTTCTAGTGGGTGTCAGTTCAATTCAGTTCAGTCACTCAGTCATGTCCGACTCTTCGTGGCCCCATGGACTGCAGCATGTCAGGCTTCCCTGTCCTTCACCAACTCCTGGAGCTTGCTCAAACTCATGTCCATCGAGTCAGTGATGCCATCCAACCATCTCATCCTTTGTCATCCCCTTCTCCTCCTGCCTTCAATCTTTCCCAGCATCAAGGTCTTTTCCAATGAGTCAGTTTTTTGCATCAGGTGGCCAAAGTATCGGAGTTTCAGCTTCAGCATCAATCCTTCCAATGACTATTCAAGACTGATTTCCTTTAGGATTGACTGTGATCCTCAATTATAAGGCACTGCCTTAGAGGAGGTGAAAGTGAAAATGAAGTCGCTCAGTCATGTCTGATTCTTTGCAACCCCATGGACTGTAGCCTACCAGGCTCCTCCATCCATGGGATTTTCCAGGCAAGAGTACTGGAGTGGTCTGCCATTGCTTTCTCCAGGAGATCTTCCCAACCCAGGGATCAAACCTGGATCTCCTGCATTGCAGACAGACACTTTACTGTCTGAGCCACCAGGGAAGCTTTAGAGAAGGTATCAGCCCTATAAAAAGCCAGGAAGTAAATATTTTAGGTTCTCAGGGCCCTACGGTCTCTACTATAACCACACAACTCTGCTATTGTAGGTAGAGCAAAAGCAGCCACAGCATCCATAAATGAACAGACATGATTGTATTTTAAGAAAACTTTATTTATAAAAACAAACAATGAGATAGATTTGGTCCATGAGTTGTGGTTTGTTGACTTCTGCCTTTGAAGTTGTTCTCACATGTCGTTGTTCAGAAGCTCAGTCATGTCTTTCTTATTGTGACCCCATGGACTGCAGCATGCCAGGTCTCCCACTGTTTGCTAAAACTCATGTCCATTGAGTCGGTGATGCAATCCAGCCATCTCCTCTGCCATCCCCTTTTTCTCCTGCCTTCAGTCTTACCCAGCATCAGGGTCTTTTCCAGTGAGTCAATCTTCACATCAGATGGACGAAGTATTGGAGCTTCAGCTTCAGCATCAGTCCTTCCAATGAATATTCAGGGTTGATTTCCTTTCAGATTATGGTTTTTCCTATAGTCAGGTATGGATGTGAGAGTTGGACCCTAAAGAAGGCTGAGTGCTGAAGAATGATCCCCTGGAGAAGGAAATGAAAACCCACTCCAGTATTCTTGCCTAGAAAATCCCATGGACAGAGAAGTCTGGTGGGCTACAGTCCATGGTTCGCAAGAGTCAGACACGACTTAGTGACTAAACCATCACTAGGACCATTCCAGGCCAGCCTGGCTGGATGTGCATTCTAATTACCCCTTCAAACTCAGTGTATCATGTCCTATTGTTTTCTGAGCTATCAGCTCCTTTAAGGAATCTCTGAATAATTCTTCACTGAATTGAATTGGAAAATACTAACTCCCTCCCCCTCCCCACCATGTTTTGTTCTGGGTTTGTGGTGGTTGTTGTTTAATCGCTAAATCATGTCTGACTGTTTTTCAGCCTCATGAACTGTAACCAGACTCCTCTGTCCATGGAATTTTCTAGGCAAGAATATTGGAATGGGTTGCCATTTCCTTCTCCAGGGTATCTTCCTGACCCAGGGGTAGAACCCGCATCTCCTGCATTAGCAAGCAGATTCTTTACCAGCTGAGCCACCTGGAAAGACCCTGGTTTGTGGTAGACAGATAGACATTAATCTTCCCAGATAAAACTGGGTTATTAGCCCATCTTCCTTCACCAATGAGGAAGTTTGCAAAGAGAATTTGATGACTTCTGTATCCAGAAACGAATTTCTGAAACAAATGAATGCATCTGAAGAACCAAGCATTTTAAGTGCATTTTAAAGCAGCATAATTCTTCCCAAGAACTGAATTATGTCAACTAACTGGTGGTTTTGAGGACAGAAATACATACCCAGGGACCAGCAGGCAGGTTTGTTAAGTCAAACAACTTGTCTTCTGAAGGGTCAATCAAGGAACCAGCTTAAGTCAGTGGGAAAAAAAAAAAGAACACTTCTTGTTGGACCCCCCTCCTTTGGCCCTGATCCTGTCGCTTGATTGAATGTGTCTGATTCTCACCCCCCAAACTGCTTGTTTTGTCCCCATAAACTTAGTGTATCTAGGGTCCAGTCTCTATAAAGCTGTCCTCTCTGGTAGAGATTTTGAGGAGAAGGTCATCACTGTCCTTTTGTTTTTCACCACCTTCCATCACCCTCTGCAGTGGGGAGCCCTCCCACGCCAGCAGGCTGACCAGGCTCTTATGCAAACAGCACTAGGCCCCTAATGAGATCCTGAAAAGGCATCACTGCTTCCATTGTACACATGGAGCCTCTTTTCAGTACTCAGACCACATTTCCTTGAGATTGTCTAACTAAAACCTAGAGGGCCTTGTCATCAGGTACCCAATAGAGTGGAGGAATTTGCCTTCCCTTAATGTTGGTTTGTTTAACATCCTAAAGGTTCTGTTGCACCAATTTATTGAACCTGTTTCATCTTTGTGAAGTAAGTTGTTGTCAGGAGAATAAAGTTGCTAAGTTTCAAGGTGAAATCCTGAGGGAAGCTGAAGAGAGAGACACCAGGAATGTTGATAAAGGCTATAATTTAAAAGATGTATTCTTAACTCCCAGATTTTTTCAGGTGTTTTAGCCTTTTAAAGATGTTAGAGTCCATGGTGGGAAAGTGTCTGCTTTGAAGAAGCCTGAATTTCATAATAATTGCATCATTTTTTTCTCTGTTATAATGCAACTTTTTAATAAAGTGACATCAGAAGGCACTAGTTATATTATTACATTCAAGGTGGTATTAGCAGCTGTTCATGGCTGAAAAACAAGCCTTTTTTTCAGCTAGCTGGAGTTCATTCTATTGAAAATGAGCCTGTACTCATCTCTTTGAAGGTTTTTATGGTGATTTTAAAAATCAGAATTAGGAAGGCCAGAGTTTAGCATATGCAGGAATCCCACATCCAGGAAAGCCAGACTCAGTGAAGGCCTAGGGGGAAAAGAACACCCCTGGGTCAGCTTGGGCCTGAGGACAGTGTTACACCTCCTGCACAGTCAGAGCCTATATGGCTAGGGGATTGTTATTGTTTGACCTTGTTTTCTTAATGAATTCATTACTAACATTGAAGGAGGGTGCAGGTCAGTTCAGTTCAGTCACTCAATCGTGTCCGACTCTTTGCCACCCCACGGATTGCAGCACACCAGTCTTCCCTATGCATCACCAACTCCTGGATCTTACTCAAACTCGAGTCAGTCGAGTCGGTGATACCATCCAACCATCTCATCCTTTGTCATCCCCTTCTCCTACTGTCTTCAATCTTTCCCAGCCTCAGTATCTTTTCCAGTGAGTCAGTTCTTCACATCAGGTGGCCAAAGTATTGGAGCTTCAACTTCAGCATCAGTCCTTCTAAAGAATATTTGGGACTGATTTCCTTTAGGATTGACTGGTTTGACCTCCTTGAAGTTCAAGGGACTCGCGAGAGTCTTCTCCAACACCACAGTTCAAAAGCATCAGCTCTTCAGTGTTCAGCTTTCTTTATGGTCCAACTCTCACATTCATACATGAAAAACCATAGCTTTTACTAGATGGACCTTTGTTGGCAAAGTAATGTCTCTGGTTTTTAATACGCTGTCTAGGTTTGTCGTAGCTTTTCTTCCAAGGAGCAAGTGTCTTTTAATTTCATAGCTGCAGTCACCATTTGCAGTGATTTTGGAGCCCAAGAAAATAAAGTCTGTCACTGTTTCCATTGTTTCCCCATCTTTTTGCCATGAAGTGATGGGACAGTATGCCATGATCATCATTTTTTGAATGTTGAGTTTTAAGCCAGTTTTTTTCACTCTCCTCTTTCACTTTCATCAAGAGGCTCTTTAGTTCCTCTTCACTTTCTGCCATAAGGGTGGTGTCATCTGCATATCTGAGGTTATTGATATTTCTCCCAGCAATCTTGATTTCAGCTGTGCTTCATCCAGCCTGGCATTTCACATGATGTACTCTGCATATAAGTTAAATAAGCGGTGTGACAATATATAGCCTTGACGTACTCCTTTCTCAATTTGGAGCCAGTCCATTGTTCCATGTCCAGTTCTAACTGCGGGTTTGATGTGCATAGAGATTTCTCAGGAGGCAGGACAGGTGGTCTGGTATTCCCATCTCTTGAAGAATTTTCCACAGTTTGTTGTGATCCACACAGTCAAAGGCTTTGGCATAGTCAATAAAGCAGAAATAGATGTTTTTCTGGAACTCTCTTGCTTTTTCTGTGATCCACCAGATGTTGGCAATTTGATCTCAGGTTCCTCTGCCTTTTCTAAATCCAGCTTGAACATCTGGAAGTTCTCAGTTCATGTACTGTTGAAGCCTCACTTGGAGAATTTTTAGCATTACTTTGCTAGTGTGTGAAATGAGTGCATTTGAGTGGTAGTTTGAACATTCTTTGGCATTGCCTTTCTTTGGGATTGGAATGAAAACTGACCTTTTCCAGTCCTGTGGCCACTGCCTAGTTTTCCAAATTTGCTGGCATATTGAGTGCAGCACTTTCACAGCATCATCTTTTAGGACTTGAAATAGCTCAGCTGGAATTCCATCACATCCAGTAGCTGTGTTCGTAATGATGCTTCCTAATGCTTACTTGACTTCAGACTCCAGGATGTCTGGCTCTAGGTGAGTGATCACACCATCGTGGTTATCTGGGTCATTGGGATCTTTTTTGTATAGTTCTTCTGTGATTCTTGCCACCTTTTCTTAATATCTTCTGCTTGTGTTAGGTCCATACCATTTCTGTCTTTTATTGTGCCCATCTTTGCATGAAATATTCCCTTGGTATCTCTGTTTTTCTTGGAGAGATCTCTAGTCTCTCTCATTCTATTGTTTTCCTGTATTTCTTTACATTGATATCTTAGGAAGGCTTTCTTATCTCTCCTTGCTATATTTTGGAACTCAGCATTCAGATGTTTTTACATAAAAATCCACATTTATGACTTGTTTCTCTTAAAAATCCAAAAGATCCATTAACCCCATCTGGCTCCGTGACAATATTTTGGCACCCAGGAGAGGCTGCCTCTCTTAAATATAGGGTGTAAATAAATCCTTTTATTGTACCCTGACTGAGGCTATTTCTTGTCCACAGTGTCAGGCTTGCCTGAGTCCCTTCCTCTCTGTGTTATTTCTTAATGTCAAAGGCAAATACCAATCGCCAGTTACCATCCTACTTGAGCTTGTGGTTTTCTTATCCTCAGACACTTTAGTAATTTCTTTCCCCTGCCTGTTATCTGCGAGCATTTAAAGCATTCCATCCTCAGTGCAGGGTGATGAGATTTGTTCCCAAATATCTGGCTCAAGTATGCCTGAAATTCTGCCACTATTACTCATCATTTTTGGTTAGCTGGTTTCTCATGTGTTTCTCCATTAAATCACCATGAACACTTCTGAGAAGGCGAATGTGGTATTGCTTCCCTAACATTTCATTAGTGAGTATTTAATCAGATCACTCTGCATACTTGTGTCCAAGAAGAAGCATCTCTCCCATGAGGATTAGGGTTGGATGGCAGTGTACCAGGCAGGATTTCCAGAACAGCCCACAGAGTTTTGAAGGACTATGTCTCCATGTAAATGCTACAGGAGACGCACCTAGAGCACACAGTACCTGGAGTCAGTACCACTTTTAGTGCAGGAGGTGTAAACGTGCTAGCTTGTAGGGATCTCCCCCCAAAATAGCTCTCTTCCTTGCAATATTCACATGAGATGGGAGGTAGGCACAGAGGTTGGGCATGTAGAGATCCATCTATCAGCTTTTTACTGATTCAAGGTGGATTCAAGAATGTGGCTTTGGTGTGAGGCCAAATGGACTTGCCAACACTCTGTTGAATTGAATCTGCCCTTCTCTCCTAAATTACAAGTCTCACCTCCAGGGACAGACCCCCTTACTCATAGCCCCAAACAAGTAGATGCATCCTTCTGCAGACAGGTGAGTTCAGAGAATGTAGATGAGAATTCTGAGCCATGTATGCCCACTTTTTCTTCCTGACTGACAATCAGTCAATTTATCATTCCTTTGGGAGTGGAGTTGGGGTGGTCAGTAATGAGGGATGGGAGGAAATCACAGGAGTGAGTCTTTCTGAAATCCCACTCATGGATTCACTAGAGTGGGAGACAAGTGCTCCCTCCTACAGTAACCCCCAGGCTGACTCATGCTTGACCTATAGAAATACAGTCTTTTCCATCTGAATGGAAGCATTTCCTCTTGGCAAGTGGAAGCCCAAGGCTCTGGCCCAAATAGGTTCTTGCAGAGCAAACAGGTCTTCCCAGGTGGCTCTAGTGGTAAAGAACCTACCTGCCAATGCAGGAGATGTAAGAGATGTGGGTTAGGTCCCTGAGCCTGAAAGAGCCCCTGGAGTAGGAAATGGTAACCCACTCCAGTACTCTTGCTTGGAGAATCCCATGGCTGGAAGAGCCCAGAAGGCTACAGTCCATGGGATCGCAAAAGAGTTGAACACAACTGAGCACACATGCATTTAGAGCGAATATAGCCATGCGGTTTAGAAGTTCCATATAGAAACAGTAGGCTCAGGGGGAAAAAATGAATGTCCAGTGTCTCAATGGGAACAATAAGAAACAAGAACAGTGAGAAAGATCTGGAGAGTTCTGGAGGACAGGGAGGAATGGGAGCCTTTCACTTGAGTTACTTGAATAACTTCTTATTGGGAACCTGCAGTACCTTCTTTGAGGAGCCGTTGAGAGGGTTTGGACAATCTTTGTTTCTAAAAAACCCCATAATGGACATAGTACTCTCAGTTCAGTTCAGTTCACTCGCTCAGTCACGTCCGACTCTCTGCAACCCCGTGAAACGCAGCACGCCAGGCCTCCCTGTCCATCACCAACTCCCAGAGTCTACCCAAACTCATGTCCATCAAGTCGGTGATGCCATCCAGCCATCTCATCCTCTGTCGTCCCCTTCTCCTCCTGCCCCCAATCCTTCCCAGCATCAGGGTCTTTTCCAATGAGTCAACTCTTTGCATGAGGTGGCCAAAGTATTGGAGTTTCAGCTTCAACATCAGTCCTTCCAGTGAACACCCAGGACTGATCTCCTTTAGGATGGACTGGTTGGATCTCCTTGCAGTCCAAGGGACTCTCAAGAGTCTTCTCCAACACCACAGTTCAAAAGCATCAATTCTTCAGTGCTCAGTTTTCTTCACAGTCCAACTCTCACATCCATACATAACTACTGGAAAAACCATAGCCTTGACTAGACGGACCTTTGTTGGCAAAGTACAGTCTCTGCTTTTAATATGCTGTCTAGGTTGGTCATAACTTTCCTTCCAAGGAGTAAGGGTCTTTTAATTTCATGGCTGCAATCACCATCTGCAGTAATTTTGCAGGCCAAAATAATAAAGTCTGACACTGTTTCCACTGTTTCCCCATCCATTTCCCATAAAATGATGGGACCAGATGCCGCAGTCTTAGTTTTCTGGATGTGGCACTCACTGAAACATTTGGTAGATTGAATTAAAGAGAATCTTCTGAATATTACTACAGTAATGAGAGAGGTACCAAAACATAATAATCCACAGGCTTAACCCTCTAAGGAATGTTTGCGTTTTAAAAGAGGACTTTGTTATATCAAATTAACCTGCAAGTGATGGAATATTCATCGTGGAATATTCATGTGCGTGCTAAGTTGCTTCAGTCGTGTCCAACTCTTTTACAGAACTTATTTGGATCAGAAGCTCTTGTGGGGAGGCTCTGATTCCTCCCCAGCATGCACACATTCCCAAGAATACCAAAGTACTAATACTGCAGTTAGTCAAGTCTCTACCACAGTCTGAATTTTATGATTTCTTCTAAGGAATACTGGTCTTTCTCTTATTTTTGCCATTTGTCTGAATATAAATATCTCTAGCTCTCATTAGCAATTAGAAATACATGTTTGTGACAGTGGTTTCTACCTGAAGGATTTATTAGAAACTGTAACATTTGTTACAGTGGTAAAGACGAAAAGTAGAGCCCACTGCCACCCAGAAGCCCAAATCTCCTTACATAAATTATGGAATCCATCATAGCTATCTTATATGGCAATTGTAAAGCCAATAGAATGTGATGCGGTAAGGATGGATTTCATATTTACTTTGCTTTTTGTATCAAGTAGGTAGAGAGTTGCTGATGTCAGGAAGGTCCCTAATCGAGAATCACAGTGCACGGGTTCTGATAAATGACAACTGTCTCACCAGGGCCAGTGACCACATGGGTTCCCACTTCATGACCAGGGTCACTGGGGAGACATTTCTCATTGGATCAGCTTATCGTAAATATTAGGTTTCAGCCTTTGAGCATATATTGCTGGTTTTTAGTTACTTGTAGCTTTAGAACATCTGCTTTTTCGTTGCAAAAAAAAAAAAAAAGGAAAAGAGAAAAAGGAGGAAAAGAGAAAGAAAGAAATCACTTAAGGAAGCGTTTAAACACTGAGCTGATAGTTTTGGCACTTCTCATTTGTGGCAGGAATAACAGGCATCACAGGGGCAGTGTGACTTCAATATTACAGAATAAACGCTTTAATATTGTTAAATACATCATAGCAGGTTTTATAGCAAACTTCATAATAAAGTTAGATGTTTCAGTACCAAAAAAGCACACACATTGCTTTAATGGTGTCTACATGTTATAGATTGTAACGGCCTGTTATGACATCATCTGTTAGGAATTTACTATGAATGCTTGGGGAGGGGGTTCAAACAAGCTCCTTCTAATAATAAGATGCCATGGAGTGTAACTATATCTAATGACAATTGGTCAATTATGAATAAAGCGTTTTCAAAGAGAACTGTTACTTTAAGCTCTATTAAAACGTTAATGGGGCTTAGCAAGAAGTCTCCATTTCTTGCCTGCTGTTCTCTCATCTGAAAAGCCACACTCCTATGTGACTCTGCCCAGCTCTCAGGGCCTGCTCAGTTCAGAAGGTGATTGGGGACCATTTAGGTTGCCGACAAGCTATTCCACTTAACAACAGAGCCAGTTTTGGGGTCAATGCTTGGAGCCTAGTGAGGTTCAGATGGGCTGTAAGTTTTTTAAAGTATTTATTTATTTATTTGGCTGCATTGGGTCTTAGTTGTGGCGTGAGGGATCTTTGGTTGAGACGTGGAATCTAGTTCCTAGACCAGGGATCAAACTCAGACCCCCTGCATTGGGAGCACAGAGTCTTAGCCACTGGACCACCAGGGAAGTCCCGAACTGTAAGTTTTCAAGCTCCTTTCTGTCTGATCCACCCTGTTTGTCTCTGCTTTTGGATTCCATGGGAAGCATCTGATTGAAAAGGAATCTACTGATCTGAATTTCTGAAAAGAAAAATGTCTTAGCTGGTAACAAACAAGTTGGCTGCCTTCAGGAAAAATATTTTCTATAATTCCGGAGATGGTATGGGGTCTCAAACCTGCTGTCCTTGGTTATAAGCCAACCCACAGAGTTGTTTTGTGTGACAGGTGCAGTGCTTAGAAGACATGAACTTGAGTGCCTTTAGTTGTGGCACACCCTCTCTGGTTTAAAGCGAGCTTCACACTTTACTATTACCATAGACCTAGCACATCCCACATTACCTGCCACCTGCCAGGCCTCTAAAAAAAACTGAGAATCATGAGCCCTGGTGGCACACGGTTCATGGTTCTTTTCTGCTCTCTGCACCTTCTGTTTGACTTGATGTCTCTCACTGACGCCTCCCACAGCTGGGCCTTGTTCCTCACAAAGAGTTTCTGGTGAAACCAGAGTCATAATGACTGGATTAAGAGCAAAGTCTAAGGAATCCCAGAATCTAAGAGTTTGCAAGCAAATGTCAAGGGTTGGGATACTCCCACCCCAGATGAGCAACCTGAGACCCAAAGAGGGGAAATGCCTTGGGGAGGTCATTCTCAAAGAAGGGAGAGAGCAGAGACTGAAACCCTGGTCTCTTGACTCCACATCCTGACACGCTGCACCCACCCCTCGACACAGCTGGCCTGAATGACACCTCCTTTGTCGGGTCTTTCCTCACATTCCCAGAGAGTGTGTCTTTTCCAAAGCCACCATGCACACACACAGGATGGCACCAGCTGTGCAGCCAAACCCCTCCTACACTATAGTAGTGTGTCCGGTGAAATGAAAGTCAGGGCCCATGTGTTCACAAAAGCCACCTAAGTCTCAAAAAGAAGTGCTTCCCCATCATTGCCAGAGAACTTGGAGCTGGAGACAGACTTTAAAACAAGTCCCAGGAGTCAATTTTGCAGACAGCTCAGGTCATTGGAGTCCAGGCCCTTCTCTGTGCAGAGCACACTGCAACTTCCCTCAGAGCTGCCTTGGGTAGGCAGAATGATGTCAGTGATTCCTGGTGCTTTGAGCTACTTCAGGAAGGCTTCCTTCAGCCAAAGATCACTTTATAACTAAACCATCCCATCTTGATCAAGGAATTTCTGAAATTTGTAATGCGTTCATATGAACTAAATATTGCCCCCTTTAAGCATTGTGTTTTGTGAAAAACTTCCTGGAAGAGAAGAGCTTCTAGCTTGGTTGTTTTGATGAGCTTTCTTCATGAGTGGGAGGGACTAGGGGCAGGAAGAACGCTGAGCATTAACAAGTCGGGAAAGCAGGTGAAGGAAGTGTTGAGGGAGAGACATTGGCTAATAGCAGTGAAGGAATCACCGAAAGGGATATCCTAAAGAAACTGGTGGCATCGTCTAACCCCATCTGTGGGCGGGACTGATGGTCAGGAGTTGGCTGTGGCTTCTACCTCAATACCCTTGAAATTCTCAACCCTCAACTGCTGCAAAGGTCTTTAGCAAACACTTCCAGCAATCTGGAAGACAGAAGTGTCCCAAGTACTAGCTCAGTAGCTGTTCATGGACTCAGTATTTGTTGAATATATGAATCAAATGTATGTAGTATGTACCTGTGTAGCCATCTCTATCGATAAAGCATTCTAGCCTGGTTGCTGGAGCCCTTGACCAAAGTTTTGGTGCCTGTGGAACAGGTTCTTAACTCCAGGAAATACGGAGTGGAACGGACCTGAAATCAAAAGATCTCAGATTCCTCATCTGTCAAGTAGCAACAAAAATCATCTAGTCCCTGCCTGTCTTAGAGAGGTGCTATTTGGTTGTAAAATGAGAGGTTATGTGTAAGCATTGACAACCTGGAAGTATCCACAGAGAAAAAAGTGTTACCTTATCTTTTCTTGTCTGCTCTTTGTGGGGTTATTGGTGGTTGAAGACTTTCTTTTTCTCACTTCAGGTAGAACAGGGAGTTGTTCTTAGCTCATCCGTTTGGATGTCCCTGGTATGGATCACTCAGAAGTCAGGTTCCCAAGAATAATTGAAAGTGAGAGCAGATTGTTCAGGAGAGTTGGAGTGATGTTGTAGGTGGAGGTTGGAGTGAAATGAAAATTTCTAGTTAAATGGGGGAACTTGGAGGGGTCGCAGAGGACTGGTTGAAGCTGGGTTGCAGCTTCCATTGATGCTATAGGGAACTGATAGACCATGATAAAGAGACATGGCGGAAGTGATCCCTGTGGAAGGTGAGAGCCATTGTTGTTTTCTGAGAGTGGAAACAAGGTTAAGAATGCCTAGGAGACTACTTGTTATAAGCTGAGCTGGAGTGAAATAGACCCAAACCAAATTTCAGGGAAGACGGCAAAGCACAGACTCAAGAAGGGTAGGCGTGTGAGTATATGTGAGTATGTGAGTGTGTGTATATGTGCATATTGAGGGAGTGGGGGCAAACTATCAGCTAATCCTTTGGCCACAATAGAAGAGAGATGCTGCTGCTGCTGTTCCTAAGTCACTTCAGTCGTGGCTGACTCTGTGCGACCCCATAGACGGCAGCCCACCAGGCTCCCCCGTCCCTGGAATTCTCCAGGCAAGAACACTGGAGTGGGTTGCCATTTCCTTCTCCAATGCATGAAAATGAAAAGTGAAAGTGAAGTCGCTCAGTCGTGTCCGACTCTCAGCAACCCCATGGACTGCAGCCCACCAGGCTCCTCCGTCCATGGGATTTTCCAGGCAAGAGTACTGGAGTGGGGAGAAGAGAGATGAGGACTGCTCAAATATTTGAGGGCCTGCAAAAGGTGAAAAGCTAGCTAGAAGCAAAAATAGAGAAAGTTTGAGGAGAGGGTAAGCTGAAAACATCTTTGGATAATTGAGAATAAAATGAGCATATCTTGTTTTATTTTTATTTTTCCTTAGTTCATTTGCTGTGGTGGAATATTATATACATTCAATGGAATTGTGTATTAGGAAACTGTTGAATGCATCAGAATTTCCACATGGGCCAATGCCTCATGCATTAGGGCATTTATGGAGTAAGGGTCAGAAATATGTATCAAAAATTGCCTGTTTCTTAGTTCACAGTTTTATCGTCCCTGCCATTTCTGTTAGGGAGCCAATGTTCTCTCAGACTTGGAGTGCTTTCCTCACTTATGTACTTGTTTATATATAAAAAAACTTAAATTAATGAAACTCTTTCCAGACACATAATTCCAGGAATGTTTTATGCCTTTGTTATTAGTCTTTTGATAAAATTTTCTAATTAAGTCAGCGTGACACTCAGCCAAAAACAGATTATTTCAGCATCTCCTCACATGTTCCTTTTGTGTGCAGTTTACCCTGAAATCAACACAAAGTGATCAGTTTCAGCTGCCATTAGATGCATTTAGGTTAGATGGGGAGAAGAACTCCCCTACTGCAAGAACCTGGCTGAACTGCCACATGGGAAATTTTAAATTTCCATCTTTAGAGAATGCTAGAAAAAAAGTAAAATAATCAGTCACATGTAGGGTTGCCTCTTTGAAAATAATAATGTCCAGGAAAATACTCAGTGCTTGAAATATTTTAATGACCTTGTGGCTCAGTGGTAAAGAATGCATGGGCCAATTCAGGAGACTCAGGAGACGTGGGTTTGATCTCTGGGTCAGGAAAATCCCCTAGAGATGGGAATGGCAACCTACTCCTGTATTCTTGCCTGGAAAATCCCATGGACAGAGGAGTCTGGCAGGCTACAGTCCACTGGGTCACAAAGAGTCAGACACCTATTGAGTCACTGAGCTACAGCACAATTCTGTATTGCTACACTGTCCCATGAGGCTCAGAGAGCATAAGCATTTTCACAGAATAATGTGAAGACTTTGTGCTATTTGTCCAAACCCCATCGCCATTCTGGGATAACTGGTTCCTTAACAGCAACGAGATGCGCCCTACAATTCATGTTGTGCCATGTGGTCCTGCTGAGGTCCATCTATCACCACCTTGGCCAGGGCTGATTGGAGTGGGGTGCCCACCCGATCCAAGTGATGCCAACCACGTTCTCTCTTCTGGGAAATGGCACTGGGATTCAGGGAGCAGAACAGCCCTGATTAAGAGCACAGGCTCTGGAGTTAGGCTGTCTTGATTTGAAACCTGTATCTACTGTTCACATGCTATGTAAATTTGGACAAGTATTTTAATTTTTCTGCCTCAAGTTTGTTAGGGGTTCCATGGTATCTCAGCTGGTAAGGAATCTGCCTGCAATGCAGGAGACCCCAGTTTGATTCCCGGGTTGGGAAGATCTGCTGGAGAAGGGAACAGCTACCCACTCCAATATTCTGGCCTGGAGAATTCCAGTGGGGTCGCAAAGAGTTGGACATGACTGAGAGACTTTCACAAGTTTGTTATCTATAAAACAGGGATAAACCTAATAGGCTGGATAGGAGGGTTAAATGAGTTAATACAACATGCAGATTACTTGGAAGTACTCTCTAAGGGATAGCTCATTCATGATCTGGGCTGGTCCCTTGAGCCAAGTGACTGTGTAATGGGAGACATCACTGTGGAGTGGTCCTCTTCAGCCTTGGACCTGAAAAAGGAAAGAAATCCAGTCTGGGGTAAGAAGAGAGAAGCAGAATGGAGGGAGAGGGTAAAGCAGGGGACTAGAAAGGCAGATAACCGAACAGATGGAGCAGATGCCTTGGCTCTTCATGGCTCTCTGGCTCCTGCTCTGGCCTCTCCTATGACTGACCTCTGTTTGATCCATTACATTCCATGGGATACTCCTGTATCCTTATAAGAAATGTTGCTTTTCTGTCTTAACATGCATTCAAGTGAGTTTCCATTACTTGGAACTAAGGATCCTTGGCTAGGAGGGTTAGCTATATCCTCTGTTCCCCTTGAACGCATATTTACAAGGAACCAGAACAAAAGTGAAACTTGGAGAGAAAGGTATTCCATATTCTATTTCTTTTAGAGTCACTTTCTCTTTCTCAGAATAAAAGATGGTCACCATTTGACTTATCCTTTTCAAAGAACAGTCGTGTTCTCCATTAACAACTTGTAAACTGAGGGACTTCTTCAACAACCAAAACTCACTTTTCTTCTATATAAAAATGACTTTAGAGCTGAGCCAAATTTCTCATCTTCTAGCTGTTGCATTTGGCAGTCCAAAAAATAGCGTCCTCTTCCTCCATCTCGGATGGTAGGAGAGCCCCGGGCAGCGGTGGGATGCAAAGCTCACACATTATTTGGTATTTTCCACTGCCCCATCCAAGTCCTCAGACTCAACTTGCTAAATCCTTTGACTTCAGTCATGAAAAATGACATACATTACCATGCCTCATAACACATCTTCTAAAACCTTTCCAAATAACCCGCCGGCAGGCGGCATTGCCAGCATCACCACAGACACTGTCATTTTTTCCTTACCCTGTTTGGCTCTGAGTTTTTGGAACAGAGATGGAACTTAACCTTCCCAAACAAAGACGGTTTACTAGGCAACTTAGGGCAAGTAATTAGCTCACACACCATAAGGTGCCACAGAGCTGTTTGTGAATCTCTTCCAAGTTGAGATCTTCCCCCCACCCCCAGAAACTCACCCTTTTCTCTAAGAACCCACTATCATTTACCACTGAATGAAGGAGCTGCACTTATTATGAAAGTAAAATATTTAAAACCTTTTCAGGGATGGTCAGACAACCTCATAAATCATGTTCTCCCCACGGGTGAGTTTGGGATGGGAAGGTCATGTGTTGACACATTTAGAAGCCATCGGGGTACTGTGGTTTCACAGCTAGGAGGGAAACTTGAGCTTGTTGAAGTTGGAGCTTACTTGTATTTTTATTTATTGAATTAATGAAATCTAGGCAACAAACTGCACTTTTACTTTAAGCAAAATGTGATTTTTTTTTCTTTGCTCCCCCCACCTACCTCATCGCCCCGCCGTACCCTTCCCAAATACATTTTTATAAATGTTTCAAACACTAGAAAAGCTTCCTGGGCAGCCAAACTGAACCTTAATAAAATTAAGATGAACCAATCAATATGGGGAGATGTGGCTTCCATTAAAATTGACATTTGGGTGTTAGAAGAAGAAGAAAGGAACAGCGTGAAAGTAAATATTTTGAATGTGTTTACAAGGCTGCTAGATCCTAAGTGTTTGCACATTTATCAATCCATACGTCAGCCTGACTGGTAGCCGGCAAAATCAAGATTACCTCACTTTTGGTGAAGGCTCTGCCATTCTCCCTGTGAACGTGAATATGCATACATGTGTGTGTGTGTATACGTACGAGTAACTCAACTAGTGATTCAACAACAGCAGCAACAACAAAAATCATCATCATGATTTAGTGCAGAAGTTTGCAATCCCTTCTGTTAGCTAGAATCACCTGGGGAGTTTTGGAGGCCCCCAGGCATCTGTATTTCCTAAAAGCTCCTTGGCATATCGATTATAGTCCCAACAGGAAATCACTGGCACGCTCAAATCGGGTAACTTGAAGAAAGTTTAATAAAAGGACTTTTACAAAGGTGCCAGCAGGGTGGAGGGAAACCAGAAGGGATATTCCAGTACCCTGGGCTGGGGACAGTGGGATGCTGTTTTACCCCTAGTCTGAAGGGGAAAAGAGTGGGAGCAGCGGTCAGAACCCAGAGAGAGGGCAGCCTGACCAAGGAGGGAAGCAGCCAACTGTAGGTAACCCCACAGGAAGTCACCCAGGGAAGGACTACCCCAACCACATTATCCTTCCCTCTTCTGCCCCCAGCTGGTGATCCTGGTTGAGTGACCCCAGCTAAAAGTCAGGAGTTAAGAGAGCCTTTTGGAACCATCCACGAAGTTTATTTCTTCTCCGCTCACGGACAAGAGTGGAGAGTGGACCTGGGAGGCAAATAGGAGTAAATCATGCAACCAGATTTAAGATCCTCTGGTTTTCAGTAGAACAGGTGTGGTGATAGAAGTCAGAAGTGTCAGGTCTAGTTCTGACTCTAATTTGGGGAAACACAATCCACCTGGCTGAGTCCCTTTTCTCTGTTGAAATACAGGGCATTAGGCTAGTACTTTGCTTATCTACCTTAGAGGCCTCTTGGGGTGGGAAAATGGAGAGACAAAATGATGGGTTCTAGCCTCAATCCCCCTTGCAGTCCATAGTAAGTCAGCTAGTCACATGCTAAATTTTCTTGAGGAATGCCAAAGTATTTCTCCAATACTTGGGCCACCTGATGTGAAGAGCCAACTCATTGGAAAAGACCCTGATGCTGGGAAAGATTGAACGCAAAAGGAGAAGGGAGTGGCAGAGGATGAGATGGTTAGATAGCATCACCAGCTCAGGGGTCATGAATTTGAACAAACTCCAGGAGATAGTGGAGGACAGAGGAGCCTGGCATGCTAGTGTGCTACAATTTGTGAGCTCGCAAAGAGGTGAACGTGACTGAATGATTAAACAACAACAAGAACAAAAGTATTTCTCTTAAGACATACTGTATGCATTTTAAGACAGTGAGCATCTATAGACTACAGTGTATGTTCACCACCAAGAGAAATTGTGTGTCTGTGTGTGTGTGTGTAAGGATGTTAGAGATGAGAGTGGAAGGTATTTATAGAATTGGGCAAATACATGATGGAGCTACCATGCAAACTTATGTCTGTTTTATTCCAAATATAATCCCACCAAAAGACGTGAAAACTGGAAAAACAATTTAAACCTACTTCCACATAGACACACACACACACTTTTACATGTATGTATTTTAGTATGTCTCGTTACCTTCCCCAGGTTTAAATATCTTGTCCTTCAGACTGTCCTAGCCAGGGTCCCTTCATCTTCTGACCCTTCAGTAGAGGACAAAAGACAGACCATGTGGCAGATGAGCAAAACTACTCTCATTGGGTTTATGCAACGTTTGAAATAGCTATCCATCTCCATTTTTCCTAACCTCCAGAAGAGTTTTATTTTAATAATAAGATGAAGCCTGTGAGAGATTTATTCTCCCACCCCATGACTGTCAGATTTTTCTCAATGGGAAATTGGGCTTTAGAGGTTCATGTGCTCACAGTTCAGAGAAGAGAGAGGTCAGAGAGGATGAATAGTCACAGATGCTGTGGGACTTCAAGGGGTCTTACATGATACGGATGAGAATTTTCACAACTGTTGTATGTAGAGTTCTATAAGCCCAGTCTTTGTCTTACTAAGGGAATACCAAATGTAACCCTAGAAATGGAGTGTTTAGAGGGTATTATCGTGTCTTTTAAATGGCTGGCCCCAAATACTTCTTTCAGCAAATATTTATACAGTAATAAATATGTACCATGCTAGGTGATAAGTGATGGCGAATAATGATGAAAAATATATTTTGTTTAAAATAGTGGTTATTAAAATACAGTGAGATAATTGGCGTACTATGGATTCAGTATAAAAACAACAGGAGTAGAAACCAAATTTTTTTTTCTTCTTGGCATAATAAGGTACGTTTTCATTAGAGGGTTGATTTAAGCTG
The DNA here is from genome assembly GCA_024291935.2 of Okapia johnstoni. Classification (NCBI taxonomy): domain Eukaryota; kingdom Metazoa; phylum Chordata; class Mammalia; order Artiodactyla; family Giraffidae; genus Okapia; species Okapia johnstoni. The sequence continues at coordinate 75,016,749 of CM044306.1, read as the reverse complement.
AGATTTGAGAGGTGAATAAGATTTTACCTGATGGACAATGAGTCAATTTAAAGGGAAGGCAAAGGGAATTGCATACACAAAGGCACAGAGGTATGAAATGGGACAGTGATTTAAAGACTAGCAAATAGTTCAAATGTCTGTCATATAGGATGCAAATAGGGCAGTGGTGGGAGCAAAGCTGGCTTGGTAGGTGGCAGTCAGATGATGATAGATCATGATTGGCAAGTTAAGGAGTTTGTATTTCATCTCGTATTTTCCATGATTTTCAACTATTTTGCACATATGCCCATGGATACAACCCTGCAGGGTGTGTATGTGATGTTATGTTAAACATAGCACATCTTCCCAAAGCACCAATTTTACTGGAAATATTAGACATTTTCTTCTAATTTGTTTATTCATGCACTCAGATTATTGTGATATATACCATCTGTTCATTAAAGCAGGAGAGTAAAACACATGTATATGTGGTGGGTAACAAGAAAGTTTTATATTTTATGTCATTAAAAACTCAGTAGGATTAGTGCTATAGTTGAATCATGGTAACTGGGGTAAAAAATGAAATATGTGAATGTCTATTTGTTTGAGGAGGTGGATTGGAATTATTTTGGTGACAGTGAAGACTGGAAGAGCTGGTTTGTTCAATTAGGAGCTAGAAATTTTTGATGAAGAAAAAATAAGCTTTTACAAATCTGTCCAACTTCTCTCTCTTTATATTTCATAAACATTTTATCAACATTTAACTACTCTTAGTCCTATTTGAATGGAAATGACTTTTCCAATAATTCAGAGGATCCAAGAATTAAGGGAGAGGAAATTAGAAGCAATTTTAGTGGCATCCTTAATATACATTTGTAAAATATAATTTTAAATATATTTTTCACCAAGAAGCATAAACTTAAGGAAATTTATGAGAGAAATTTGAAAAGCTAAGGTAACTAAGAAATATGGAAAACTCTGCACAGGAATTTGACAATGAAGAAGATAATAGCAATCTGAAAAGTATAATATGCACTTATATGATTCTTTTAAATGATGATGGATTTATTATTGTGAATATAAAAATTAGCGTAAACCTTGGCATTTCTTAGGATAGAAAAATATCAATTACAATATCAGGACAGAATAGCTCTTAGTAAAATCTCCAAAAGAGACACTGTATGCTGATAAACGAGCGATAAATAGGGAAGATATATCAACAATGAGTAGATTTGTATCTAACAATATAACTTCTGCATATACAAATGACAAGGGAGACCACTATAGGAAAATTAGATTTTTTTTTCTATGAAATAGCAGATACTCAGTTTATTTCAAGTTGAAATAAGTTAAAGGTAGCCATAAAATGTTCTCTGTGCTATTTTAAAACAAGACTTTATTATTTTTTTTAAAAAGCACGTATATTTCTCTCTATATAGAAGAATCTAATTCATTTTAGGCATAGAATTGTTGGGCCAGACCTGGGAAGTATTTTACTTGGAAGGGAAATTTAAAGGGTTCCAAGATATTGGCATAATGAGACCCTGAACTGACCTCCACCCACCAACACACCAAATCTACACCTACATATAGATTAATTCCTCCTGAAGAGCTGAAGGCTGACTGAACAACTACTGCACATAGAAGGACCACATCGAAACTGATAGTAAAGACAGGGAGACAGAGTACCTATGGGAATCCCACTCCCAGTGCAGTGCCTTGCACTAGGGAGGGATATTGCCAAGGAGCCCAAGTATAGACTCACCCACCCTGGGACACAGCAAAACACCAGCAGTTTAAAGAGCACCTGGACTATATGGGGAAAAAAAAAAAAAAACCTGTTTACTAATTCTAGTGCTCCTGCCAAATGAGGAACCGCTGAGGACCTCTTCAAGGTTGGACGTGTCTGTGAGTCCCATTATTTGAGTCCCCCTGGGACTCCTCCTGAGCCATGTCCGCGCCAGCTCTAGCCATTCCATCAAAGTGAAGCAAAGGAAAACGTTCCAAACGAAAGAATAAAATAAAATCCCGGAGAAGAAAACCCTAATGACGTGGAGGTAAGTAATTTACCGGATAAAAAGTTCAAAGAAATGTTCATAAGAACCTTCATAAAACGCAGGAAAAGAATGCAGGGATTCAGTGAGAACTTCCCCGAAGATGTAGAAAACATAAGAAAGAACCAATCAAAATTTAAGACTACAATAACTGAAATAAAAAGTAACCTAGAAATGGGGCTTCCCTGGTGGCTCAGTGATAAAGAATCCACCTGCCAATGCAGGAGACATGGGTTTGATCCCTGATCTGGGAATATCCTACTTGCCACAGAGCAGCTAAGCCCTTGCCCTACAACTATTGAGCCTGTGCTCTAGAGCCCGAGAGCTGCAACTACTGAGCCCATGTGCTGCAGCTACTGAAGTGGAGCCTGTGCTCCACAACAGGAGAAGACACTGCAGGGAGAAGCCCGCATACAGCAACTAGAGAGTATCCCCCACACAGCAAATAGAGTAGCACCCACTCACCCCAACTAGAGAAAAGCCCATGCAGCAACAAAGACCCAGAACAGCCAAAAATAAATAAAATTTTTTTTAAAATGCCTCCAGGGAGACCAAAAATAATATTTAAAAAAACTAAAGGGAAGCAACAGCAGTTTAGATGACACAGAAGGATCTTGAAGCAATATGAATAGACTGATTGCTGTAAAGAGATTGAATTCAGTTCAGTTCAGTCGCTCAGTCGTGTCTGACTCTTTGCAACCCCATGAATCGCAGCACGTCAGGCCTCCCTGTCCATCACCAACTCCCGGAGTTTACCAAAACTCATGTCCATCAAGTCAGTGATGCCATCCAGCCATCTCATCCTCTGTCGTCCCCTTCTCCTCCTGCCCCCAATCCTTCCCAGCATCAGGGTCTTTCCCAATGAGTCTTTCACATGAGGTGGCCAAAGTATTGGAGTTTCAACTTCAACATCAGTCCTTCTAGTGAACACCCAGGATGATCTCCTTTAGGATAGACTGGCTGGATCTTCTTGCAGTCCAAGAGACTCTCAAAAATCTTCTCCAGCACCACAGTTCAAAAGCATCAATTCTTCGGCTCTCAGCTTTCTTCACAGTCCAACTCTCACATCCATATTAGTAATTCCCAAAAAGCAAAGCCCAAGACCAGATGACTTCCCAGGTGAATTGCACCAAACATTTAAAGAAGAGTAAATACCTATCCTTCTCAAATTATTTCAAAAAAATAGAAAAGGAGGGAGCTCCAAACTCATTTTACAAGACCTGAGACCAAAATCTCACAAAGATGATATGAAAAAAGAAAATCACAGTGTACATGGTGAACATAGATGTGAAATTGCTCAATAAAATATTAACAAATGGAATCCAAAAGTAGATTAACACAATCACGCATTCTGATCAAGTAGGATTCATTTCAGGGATATAAGGATGATTTACCATCCATAAATTAATCGAAGTGATATGCCACATTAACCAAAGGAAGAAAGGAAGACTAAAAATCACTTGATCATCTCAATAGATGCAGAAAAAGCATTTGATAAAATTCATCATCAGTTCATGATAAAACTCTTATGAAAGTTGGTATAGAGGGAATATATTTCAACATAAAAAGGCCACTTACAAACCCACAAGCTAGCATCATATTCAAAGAATAAGACAAAAATGTCCACTCTTGCCACTTCTACTTAACATAATATTAATTTTAGAAGACCTGGCCACAGGGATGAAACAAGAAAAAGAAATAAACAGCATTCAAATTGGAAAGGAAGAAGTATAACTGTCACTATTTGCAGATGACAGGATATTTTCATGGAAAACCATGAAGTCTTCACCAAAAAAAGAAAAAAAGATAAGAAGTAATAAATGAATTCGGTAAAATTGCAAGATACAAGAATAATATGCAGAAATCTGTTGCTTTTCTATATACTAATAATGAGCTATCAGAAGTGAAAGCAAGAAAATAATCCTCTTTAAGAATCACATCAGAAAGAATAAACTTTCTGAAAATAAATAAATTTAGCCAAGGAGGTGAAAGACCTATACTGTGGGAACTGTAAAACATTGATATTGTTGGTGTTGAGTCACTAAGTTGTGTCTGACTCTCATGATCCCATGTACTGTAGCCTGCTAGGCTCCTCTGTCCATGGGATTTCCCAGGCAAGAATACTGGACTGGGAGAAAATGATTGAAAATTATATGACCAATAAGAGGCTAATGTTCAAAATATATAAACAGCTCATCCAACTCAATATCAAACTAACTACCTGATTAAACAATGAGCTAACGACTGGAATAGACATTTTTCCAAAGAATACACATATGGCCAACAAGCACTTGAAAAGATGCTTGATATCACTAATCATCAGGGAAATACACATCATGATAGCAATGAGATATCACCTCATACCTGTGAGAATGGCTATTTAAAAAGACCGCAAATAACACATGTTGGTGAGGGTGGAGAAAAGGGGAACTGTTGGTGGAAATGAAGTTTGGTGTAATCACTGTGGAAAACAGTATGGAAGTTTCTCAAAAAAGTGAAAATAAAACTAACATATGATCTAGCAATTCCACTCCTTGGTCTACGTCTAAAGAAAAGAAAACAAATATGTTAATTTGAAAAGATGCATGCACCCCAGTGTTCCTAGCACCATTACTTACAATTGGCCAATGTATGAAATCAACCTAAGTGTCCATCAACAGCCGAATGGATAAAAAAGATGTGATTTTGGACTATTACTCAGCCATAAAAAGGAATGAAATTTTGCCATTTGCAACAGCATGGATAGACCTGAAGGGTATGATGGTTAACTAAATAAGTCAGAGAAAGACAAATACTTTATATTATCACTTGTATGTGAAATCTAATAAGTGAAAGAAATGAATGAATATATCAAAACAGAAACAGACTTACAGATATAGAGATTAAACTAGTAGTTACCAGTGGGAAGAGAGAAATGGTAAGAGAGGGATAAGAGATTAAAAGGTACAAACTAACAGGTATAAAATAAATAAGGTATAAGGTATATTGTACAGTACAGGAATATAGTCAATATTTTATAATAACTTTAAATGGAATATGATGTATAGAAATATTGAATCACCATGTTGTAAACCTGAAATTAATATAATATTATAAATAAACTATGCTCAAATCAAAATATGTTTAATAAATAATTAAACAAATGAACAAACAGAGTGACCAAAATCCAGGACACTAACAGCACAGTATCCTGATGAGGAAGTGGAGCTACAGGAAGTTTCATTCATTGCTGGTAGGCATGCAAAATGATACCACCAGTTTGGAAGACAGTGGCAGCTTCTTTTAAAACTAAGCATATACTTACTGTATGGTCCAGCAATCGCACTTTTTGGTATATCCCTATAGGATTTGAAAAGTATGTCTATACAAAAATCAGCACATGGATATTTATAACAGTTTAATTTATTATTTCCCAAAACTAAAAACAACCAGGATTTCTTTCAGTATGTGAATGGATAAATAAACTGTGCTACATCCAGACAATGGAATATTATTCAGCACTAAAAAGATATGAATTATTTAGTCATGAAGAGAGATGGAGGAAATTGAAATGCACGTTATTAACCGAAAAAAGCCAATTTGTAAAGCTACATAGAAGCGAAAAGCAAAGGAGGAAAGGAAAGATATACCCATTTGAATGCAGAATTCCAAAGAATAGCAAGGAGAGATAAGAAGGCCTTCCTCAACAATTAATGCAAAGAAATAGAGGAAAACAATAGAATGGGAAAGACTAGAGATCTCTTCAAGAAAATTAGAGATACCAAGGGAACATTTCTTGCAAAGATGGGCTCAATAAAGGACAGAAATGGTATGGACCTAACAGAAGCAGAAGATACTAAGAAGTGGTAGCAAGAATACACAGAAGAACTGTACAAAAAAGATCTTCACAACCCAGATAATCATGATGGTGTGATCACTCACACTCACCTAGAGCCAGACACCCTGGAATGTGAAGTCAAGTGGGCCTTGGGAAGCATTGCTACAAACAAAGCTAGGGGAGGCGATGGAATTCCAGCTGAGTTATTTCAAATCCTGAAAGATGATGCTGTGAAAGTGCTGCACTCAATATGTCAGAAAATCTGGAAAACTCAGCAGTGGCCACAGGACTGGAAAAGGTCAGTTTTCATTCCAATCCCAAAGAAAGGCAATGCCAAAGAATGCTCAAGCTACCGCACAACTGCACTCATCTCACACGCTAGTAAAGTAATTCTCAAAATTCTCCAAGCCAGGCTTCAGCAATACATGAACCGTGAACTTCCAGATGTTCAAGCTGGTTTTAGGAAAGGCAGAGAAACCAGAGATCAAATTGCCAGCATATGCTGGATCATCAAAAAAGCAAGAGAGTTCTGCAAAAACATCTACTTCTGCTTTATTGACTATACCAATATAGTCACAACTGTGTGGACCACAACAAACTGTGGAAAATTCTTCTAGAGATGGGAATACCAGACCACCTGACCTATCTCTTGAGAAACCTGTATGCATGTTAGGAAGCAACATTTAGAACTGGACATGGAACAACAGACTGGTTCCAAATCGAGAAAGGACTATGTCAAGGCTGTGTGTTGTCACCCTGCTTGTTTAACTTATATGCGTAGTACATTATGAGAAATGCTGGGCTGGATGAAGCACAAGCTGAAATCAAGATTGCCAGGAGAAATATCAATAACCTCAGATATGCAGGTGACACCACCCTTATGGCAGAAAGTGAAGAAGAACTAAAGAGCCTCTTGATGAAAGTGAAAGAGGAGAGTGAAATTTTTGACTTAAAGCTCAACATCCAGAAAACTAAGATCATGGTAGCAAGCATGTCCCAGCACTTCATGGCAAATAGATATAGAAACAGTGGAAACAGTGGCTGACTTTAATTTTTGGGCTCCAAAATCACTGCAGATGGTGACTGCAGCTATGAAATGAAAAGACGCTTACTCCTTGGAAGGAAAGTTATGACCAACCTGGACAGCATATTAAAAAGCAGAGACATTACTTTGCTAACAAAGGTCCATCTAGTCAAGGCTATGGTTTTTCCAGTGGTCATGTGTGGATGTGAGAGTTGGACTATAAAGAAAGCCGAGCACCGAAGAATTGATGCTTTTGAACTGTGGTGTTGGAGAAGACTCTTGAGAGTCCCTTGGACTGCAGGGAGATCCAACCAGTCCATCCTAAAGGAAATCAGTCCCAAATATTCATTGGAAGGACTGATGTTGAAGCTGAAACTCCAATACTTTGGCTACCTGATGTGAAAGCTGACTCATTTGAAAAGACCCTGATGCTGGGAAAGATTGAAGGCAGGAGGAGAAGGGGACGACAGAGGGTGAGATGGTTGGATGGCATCACCGACTCAATGGACATGGGTTTGGGTGGACTCCAGGAGTTGGTGATAGACAGGGAGGCCTGGCATGCTGCGGTTCATGGGGTCTCAAAGAGTCAGACACGACTGAGTGACTGAACTGAACTGTGTGATTCTAACTATATGAACCTCTGGAAAAGACCAAAAAAAGTTAAGGAGATAGTAAAAAAAAAAGTCAGTGGTTGCAGGGAGGAAGAGGATGAATTGGTAGAGCATAGCAGAGTTTTAGCTGAGTGAAACTGTGCTATCGTGTCATAATGATGGATACATGTTCATTCTATACTGGACAACACCAGGAGAGAACCTAGTGTATACTAATGGACTCTGGAGGATAACAATGTATCAAGGTAGGTTCATCAGTTGTAACTAATGTGCTGGCTACTCTGGTGGGGAGGTAATAATGGGGGAACCTGTGTATGACTATAGTTTCCACTCAATTTTCTGTGATCCTAAAACTGATCTTAAAATTATCCATTAAGAAAGGGGGAAAAAATCTGTTAAGAAAGGAAAAGCATAAGTGCCATTTCATATTCATGAACATGGAGGTTTAAGATAGTATTTCACATTGTAAGTATAATATGTGGATATTGTTATTGTTGTTGTTCAGTCACTAAGTTGGGCCTGACTCTCTGAAGCCCTGGACTGCAGAATGCCAGGCTTCTCTGTTCTCCACTGTCTCCCAGAGTTTGCTCCAATTCATGTCCATTGAATCAGTGATGCTATCTAACCAGCTCATGCTCTGTCACCCCCTTCTCCTTTTGCTTTCAATCTTTCCCAGCATCAGAGTCTTTTCTAATGAGTTGGCTCTTCACATCAGGTGGACAAAGTATTGGTACTTCAGCTTCAGCATCAGTCCTTCCAGTGAATATTCAAGGTTGATTTCCTTTAGGACTGACTGGTTTGTTCTCCTTCTCCTTGCTGTCCAAGAGACTCTCAAAAGTCTTCTCCAGCACCACAATTCAGAAGCATTAATTCTTCAGTGCTCAGCCTTCTTTATGGTACAACTCTCACATCTGTACATGACTACTGGAAAAACCATAGCCTTGACTATATGGACCTTTGTCAGCAAAGTGATGTCTCTGCTTTTTAATAAGCTATTTAAGTTTGTCATAGCTTTCCTTCCAAGGAGCAAGCATCTTTTAATTTCATGGCTGCAGTCACTGTCCACAGTGATTTTGGAGCCCAAGAAAATAAAATCTGTCACTACTTCCACTTTTTCCTCTTCTATTTGCTATGAAATGATGGGACCAGATGCCATAATCTTAGTTTTCTTAATTTAATTGAATTTCAAGCCAGTTTTTTCACTGTTTTTTTTCACCCTCATCCGGAGGCTCTTTGGTTCCTCTTCACTTTCTCCCATTAGAGTGGTATCATCTGCATATCTGAGGTTGTTGATATTTCTCCCAGAAGTCTTGATTCCAGGTTGTGATTCATCCAGCCTAGCATTTCACATGTAACTGATACAAGTTAAATAAGCAGGGTGACAATATACAACCTTGATGTACTCCTTTCCTAATTTTGAACCAGTCCATTGTTCCATGTCTGGTTCTAACGGTTGCTTCTTGACCCACATACAGGTTTCTCAGTAGACAGGTAAAGTGGTCTGGTATTCCCATCTCTAAGAATTTCCACAGTTTGTTGTGATCCATACAGCCAAAGCCTTTAACGTAGTCAATGAAGCAGAAGTAGGTGTTTTTCTGGAATTCTCTTGCTTTTTCGATGATCCAATGGATGTTGGCAATTTGATCTTTGCTTCCTCTGCCTTTTCTAAATTCAGCTTGAGCATCTGGATGTTCTTGATTTACATACTGTTGAAGCTTAGCATGAAGGATTTCAAGCATTACTTTGCTAGCATGTGAAATGTGTGGAGTCGTGTGGCAGTTTGAACACTCTTTGGCATTGCCTTTCTTTGGGATTGGAATGAAAATTGGCCTTTTCAGTCCTGTGGCAACAGCTGAATTTTTAAAATTTGCTGGCCTATTGAGTGCAACACTTTCACAGCATCATCTTTAGGATTTTAAATAGCTCAGTTGGAATCTCATCACCTCCACTAGCTTTGTTCATAGTAATGTGTCCTAAGGCTCACTTGACTTCATGTTCCAGGATGTCCAGCTCTAGGTGAGTGATCACACCATCATGGTTATCCAGGTCATTGAGATCTCTTTTGTACAGTTCTTCTGTATATTCTTGCCACCTCTTCTTAATCTCTTCTTGCTTCTCTTAGGTCCTTACCGTTTCTGTCCTTTATTGTGCCCATCCTTGCATAAAATATTCCCTTGATATCTCCAATTTTCTTGAAGAGATCTTTAGTCTTTCTCATTTCTCTATTTCTTTTCATTGTTCATTTAAGAAGACCTTCTATCTCTCCTTGCTATTCTCTGGAACTCTGCATTCAGTTGAGTATATTTTTCCTTTTCTCCCTTGCCTTTTGTGTCTCTTTTTTCCTTGACTATTTGTAAAGCCTTCTCAGACAACCACTTTGGGCTTCCCTGATAGCTCAGTTGGTAAAGAATCTGCCTGAAGTGCAGGAGACCCCAGTTTGATTCCTGGGTTAGGATGATCCCCTGTAGAAAGGAACGGCTACCCACCCTAGTATTCTGGCCTGGAGAATTCCATTGGACTGTATAGTCAATGGGTTCACAAAGAGTCAGACATGACAAACAACTTTCACTTTCACTTCTTGTATTTCTTTTTCTTTGGAATGGTTTTGGTCACTGCCTCCTGTACAATGTTATGAACATCGATCTATAGTTCTTCAGACATTCTGTCTACCAGATATAATCCCTTGAATCTATTCATCATCTCTACCATACAATCATAAGGGATTTGATTTAGGTCATACCTGAATGGCCTAGTGGTTTTCCATCTTTTCTTCAATTTAAGCCTGAATTTTGAAATAAGGAGCTCATGATCTGAGCCACAGTCAGCTCCAGGTCTTGTTTTTAATGACTGTTTAGAGTTTCTCCATCTTTGGCTGCAAAGAACATAATCAGTCTGACTTTGATGTTGATCATCTGGTAATGTTCATGTGTAGAGTCATCTCTTGGGTTGTTGGAAAAGGGTGTTTGCTATGATGAGTGTGTTCTCTTGACAAAACTGTTAGCCTTTGCCCTGCTTCATTTTGTACTCCAAGGGCAAACTTGCTTATTTTTCTGGGTATCTCTTGATTTCTAGTTTTGCATTCCAACCCCCTATGATGAAAAGGACGTCTTTTTGGTGTTAGTTCCTGAAGGTACTACAATTTTTCATAGAACCTGTCAAATTCAGCTTCTTGGCATTAACAGTTGGGGCAATATACTTGGATTAATGTGATGTTGAACCATTTGCCTTGGAAACGAGCTGAGATCATCCTGTTGTCTTTGAGATTTCATATGGTTTTGCCTTTTCATACTGTCTGTGGGGTTTTCCAGGCAAGATTACTAGAGTGGATTGCCATTTCTGTCTCCAATGGACCACATTTTTTCAGAACTCTTCACTGTGACCCATTCATCTTGGATGGCCCTACACAGCATGGCTCATGGCTTCATTGAGCCATGCAAGCCCCTTCGCCACGACAAGGCTTTGGTCCATTAAGGAGCTGTGAATATTATGAACCACTTTATGCCAATAAATCTTGAATTTAGGTAAAAAAGACATATTCCTTGAAAAGAGAAACACAATGTACCAAAACTTATACAAGAAGATGTAAAAGATCAGAATTTATCTGTACCTATTTTATAAATTTGATTTCTTATTAAAATCTACCTTAAAGAAAACTTGAAATTTGGATGACTTCACTGGTGAATTCCAGCAAACATTCAAGGAAGAAATAATACAAAATGTATACAAACTCTTTCTGAAAGTAGACTATGAGGGAACTCTTCTCAATTTCCTTAATACTGAAACTTGATGGAAACATTAACATCAAAGAAATTCACTGACAAATATCTCACAACCGTGGACACAAAAATCTTTAACAAAGCATTGGTAGATTTAATCAGTCAGGATTCAAAAAGGATAATGTGTGGGTGCTAAGTTGCTTCAGTTATGTCTGACTCTTTGCAACCCTATAGGCTGTACCCCACCAGGCTCCTCTGTGCATGGGATTCTCCAGGCAAGAATACTGGAGTGGGTTGCCATGCCCTCCTCCAGGGAATCTTCCTGACCCGGGGATTGAACATGCATCTCTTATGTCTACTGCATTGGCGCAGCATGTTCTTTCCTATTAGCACCACCTGGGAAGCCCCAAAATGTTAATACATCACATCTAAATGTATTTTATCTAAGGAAGGCAAGGTTATTTTAACATTCAAAAGTCAACTGATCTAATTAATAACATTAAAAAGCTAAAGGAGGAAAGAAAACTTATACATCACAATAAATGCAGGGGAAAAATTTACAAAAGTTATTTTACAAAATTCATTATATAAACCCTCAGCAAACTAGAAAAGAACTTCCTAAAATGTTATCTGATTTAAATTTGTGCATTTATTTGTTATACTGAGGTTAAACATGCTTTTATGTGTTCCTTAGATTTTTAGATTTTCTCCTCTACTTGTTGCCTACTTAGAGTTTCTTAGGGACTTATTGTTTATCTTATCAATTTATATGATTTAATAGCATGTCATAAAAACTGCTAATGTTCACCAATATCTACTTCTACTCTTTCCCAGGCTTGCAGCTAAGCTGTATTTCTCAATTCCTCCGCTATCATCCTTGCATCTAGGTGAGACCATGGACCTGAGTGCTGGTCAAAGGAAAGTGAGCAAAAATATGTATGTTATTTGCAAACTGATCCTATGCAGTATCTTATCCAAACTTTCATTCAATAACTCCATTTGCCTCAGTTTCCCATTTGGTATAAGTCAAGAATTCTGAGGATGTAGAGAATGACAGGTGGAAATAACCTGGATCTCTTGAGTTACTGTCCGTCAGAGAGCCATTCAGGAGACCCACCGAGTCTTTACACACCCACGGTGAACTTTGTACAAATGAAAAAGAAACTTTTACATAAAGGCATTGAGAATCAGAGATGTCACAGACATCAATCATACTTACAAACTGCATTGCACAGCACAGTTTATCATAAATATATTTCTCTCCCAAATATTTAACCTTGCACAAGCAAAAAATATGTAAATCTTTTTTCTTTCCTTTATTCATTCATTCAACAAACATTTTTTTTGTTTGTCTCTTATGTTCCAGGCACTATTCCAGGCACTAAGTGTATAGCAGTGGAAAATTGAGACAAAAATCTCTACATTTATTGTTTTTATATTTTGATGCAGAGAAACTGACAGTAAATAATTAAATAAAGTTGTAACATCACCTAGAATATGGACTGTGGATGAAAATAAAGTCAGAAAATAAGGAATATCAGGATAAGGTTTTACAATTTTACATAGTATGGTCTGTGAAGGACTCACTGAGAAGGTGTCATTTAGGCAAAGACTTCAGAGAAATGAGAGAGTCGTGAAGATATCTGGAGGAAGAGTGACCCAGGCAAATGAGAAAACAAATTTTTAAAAATTCCCAAGGCAGAAACATGCCTGGTGTGTTCAATCATACATTCAAGGAGCCCAGAATAGCTTAAGCAGAGTGAGAAAAATAGAGGTGACTTCAAGATCATGTGAAAGAAGTAAAATGTGGGTGGCAGAGTAGTAAGGCCTTCTGGCTGTTGGGAGGATCTGAGCTTTTCCTCCGAGTCAGATGAAGCCTTTGTTAAAGGTCTGACATGACAGGCTCTGGCTGCTATGATGAGCCTGAGCTGCAGCTGTCAAAAGGAAAATAGATCAGTTAGAAACCACTGCAATCACTCAGGTGATTGATGCTGGGGCCTTGGACCAGTGGAATTGCCTGTAAGTGGTGAGAAGTGGTCAGATTCTGGATATATTTTGAAGATAATAGTCAACAGGATTTCCCACTCAGTCAGAGGTGGGGATGAGAAAAAGAAAGAACTGAGCAACTGGAAGAAGGAGATTGTCATTTTCTGAGATGGGGAAGGGGTACCTGTCTGAGAAGATCAGGAGTTTCATGTGGACGATGACAGCCTGTGATGTTTATTAGACTTACAAGCAGAGATGTCAAGTGGGCAGTTGGATATATGAGTCTAGAGTTCAGGGGAGAAGTCTAGGCTGGAGACATACATTTCCAAGTAGTCAACACTTGCTGGTATTTAGAATCATAATTCAGGATGAGATCACCAAGGGAGTGAGCCGAGATAGAGAAGAAGATGAAAGACAGCCTCCTTTGGCTCAGAGCTAACAGTCCATATGTTAATTTTGTTCCATGTTCCAGGGTTCCACTATGCTCTTAGTCAATGGAAATTGGTATGGTGGAATATACCATTTGGAATATATACTCTGGGAACCATACTGGGAACTCCCTCAGTCAACTCCTGCTCCAGAGTACTCACTACATCAAGAATGTGGCTTTATCTGTTGTGTCTCTTCTGTGATTTATTGTATTCTGTAGACCGTTTGATTCATAATGACTAATAAAAGGGATGCAAGAATTGGCACCAGGCCTGCAGCAAAGAAACAAAGAATGTCATTCTGGGTGTTAAATGCAAATTATGAGGTCAGTACAAGTGCCTTCACTAAAGTGACTGAGGAAATGATAAAAGTTAGCAGGCAAAAGGGGAAACTCTTTGATATTATGAAATGTGCTGTAAATACCACTGCAACCTGTAGGGATCGTCCCACAACTGTAATCAGCAGTGGCTCAGAGGAACTGTGAGAGGGCACATTTGTGACCTCAGGAGATATAAAGAGCAGAGAACAGTGATGGCCAAGAACACACCTCTCAAGGATGCTGTTGGGCTGATGCAATGAGTGCTGCCTATTCTCAAACCACGAGGTACCTTTCCTCCCACCTCAAACAGAGTGTGGAAACATGTGCCGATCACAGTGAGGACAAACCACCTTACCAGGTTGCCTTTGACTTTGTTACATTTCCTAATGTACAAATCTTTTATACTTTATATCATCAAATCCATAGATAGTTTCTTTTCATTTCTTTATTGTACTTATGCTTAAAATATTTCTAAATCCAATTTATTTCTAGTATTTTTAAGAATAACCATTATTTTTAGCAAATATTCCCTATTTCATCAAGCAGATGCATCAAGAAGCAGAAAGTTGAGTTGTGTTGTTGTTGCTTTTTAATCTTGAATTCCCACTTTGGCTGTGAGGACAGTCCTTGGGTATATGAAGGACCAGCTGGAGTCCCCATCCTGAGCTCAGTCTCCCCCACACTGTACGCACCATCTCCAAATGGACCTCTCTTTATTAGCATCCTTCTAGAAACAGAATCGGAGAAGGCACTGGCACCCTACTCCAGTACTCTTGCCTGGACAATCCCATGGACAGAGGAGCCTGGTAGGCTGCAGTCCATGGGGTCGCTAAGAGTCGGACACGACTGAGCGACTTCACTTTCACTTTTCATTTTCACGCATTGGAGAAGGAAATGGCAACCCACTCCAGTGTTCTTGCCTGGAGAATCCCAGGGACAGGGGAGCCTGGTGGGCTGCCGTCTGTGGGGGTGCACAGAGTCGGACACGACTGAAGCGACTTAGCAGCAGCAGCAGCAGAAACAGAATGACCGCTGCTGTGTTGGCACTGTGGAAGGGGACAAGTTGGCACAGCCATGAGAGGGCTGTGACTCTAGAAGGTATTGACCTAGTCACCTTACACCCAGATTCCTGTTCTCTCCAGGACACTCCCCTGATGACTTTCCATCCCTTGTTATTCTCAGTGCTGTCCATGTCCTCTGAGTTTCAGGGTCCTGCCTGACCTACTTTTTCAAAGTGATAGATTCACATGCTATGGCTAGGACTCTTGAATGGGGCCTGCTGTCTCCTCTGCTGAGAGGCCCTGGGTGATGGCAGAGCACAGGGATGTGGTTGGACAAACTGAAGTCTCTGATCTGAAGACCAGAACAACAATCCTGTTCTGTCTTGGTTCAGTGTGTCACACAGAGAAACTAGGGCCATCCCTCTGGTCCTTTATGTCCTCACCTTTAATGCATCATCTCTAAGATCCTTCCCAGATTAAAGAGTCCATCATTCTTTGATGCAGTATCACATGGCACTTTACATTCTCTTTCAGGGAAGGTGGAGTAAGAAAACGTATTGCAGAAAAGAATGGATTATCCTAAAAATATTGCAGGAGTGTCATTGTGCTCTGGTTCTAGGAGAGAATTATGTGTTAATGCTGTAAGGTATTCACTGTGTGTAATGAATTAACTCCTCTCCTAGGCATCTAGAATGGTACTGATTACTACCAGCCTTGAGAGAATAGACACTGAAAACCTTTTTTTGTGTTCAGTGTCTCATATAAGGAAACTAAGTTGCAAAACTGTGTTAGACTTTAATGGACATTATGTGGCTGGGGCCGTGTCTGTGTCTGTGTGTGTGCCTGTGTGTATGTTGTGCATGTAAGAGCTGAGATGGGAGGAAATTGCCCTTGAAATAATCCAAAGAAATCCACACAGCCAGTGAAGTTGGCCTCTGTGCTCTCTAGCGCTATAAACTATGACCCTAAAGTCCTGTGTCCTCCTGTCCATAGGCAAAGTCTGCTCTTGCCATTCCCCCTGCCCCCCGACTGCAGGGGTGTGACCCAAAGTTTTTCTCTTGGATACTGGATGTAAAGGAACACTCCATTACAAAAGGGTGTGAAGGAGCATTTGACTTATTTCAGATCTGGAAAATGCTGGGTTCAATGAATTTCTTTACTGCAGAACATTTCAAGGCCTTAGCATACTATATTCATTTTCTTACTAAGGAAGGGGCTACAGCACATATGTTACATTGATAGTCTTTGCAAATCTTTTGTCAAGAGAACCCTCATTAGACTACAGCTTCTGGGACAAAAGGTGGAAACCAATGAAGTTCCATGTGAAGTGTCCCTGGCTATTCCATATCTTTATTAGAATCTTGAACTCAATCTTGGAGAGCAAGTTTAGAAAAAAATCTCTTGGCCAGTACAGGTTTGCTGGCTGAAATCCCATCTGTATTAGGGGGATTGCCTTCTTTACCTGTAGGTAAGGTTGGCCCTGCTTTTATCACTGAAGAAACACACAGCCTGCCTTTCAAGGGATGCTTCACTCCTACTGCCACCCACCAACCAGAAGCCATTTTTTAGCTTTGCTTTGGGAGAAAACTCTAGTGGACAATGCTAAGTACTTACTTGCTCTTTTCTATAATAGCCCTTGATTCTGTCTTCCCTAAAAGCACAGACAGAATACTTTCTACCAACATTCCAAGAAGTAGCTACTCAAGGACCAAAACTTTCTCTTGAAGAATGCCTCCATTAACCTCAGACTTTATTGCATTACTTTCAAATCCAAAAACAAAAAAATAAATAAAGTGGGTATAAATACGTAAGCATTTCTATAAGCAAAATCACAGTAAAATCTTTAAATGATCCCTTATAAATACAAAAGCTGAATTTTCATAACTGTTATTTCTCTAGACACTTCCTTGGATTTTAGGAAAGTTATACTTCAAGGCCAAAATGAATAGAAGAGTTTCTCCCCCCTGTCTCGAGTAAGATTCCAAAACCTTAATGGCTTTAACGTTTTATTCATAAGTTGTTCATAGTTGCTTGATTTGTTGACTCCAGCTTCATATTTGAAATGATTTGTGAAAAATTATCAGATATGTATAGACTTACAAGAGCTAAGGTTCGAGAAGCAAAGGGTACCAGTAAACAGACACACTTAAAAAAATCTAAATTCCCTTCCCCGACCAACTCTAACAGAGACATTAAAGGGGCCTTTGATGAACAACTGGGGAGCCGACCAAAAGACCCAATTTCAGTTTCAACAAGTCATCGAATATTATATGAGTCAATTACATAAACATTGGAATTTCCCGACATCTGATTCCAATAGCAGGGGAGCAGCCCAGGTTCACAATGGAGATTTCTCAATAGGCAATGCCGTTTTCCAGGTAATTAAAACTGTTTGTATAGGAGAGAAGATTTATCTTCTGAAACCATTTTAGCGCTAGTGCTCTCCTGAGTGGTATCAGTTGACACACTGCATAATCTAGAACAGACTAATTGCTGCATGATTTCTAATTTTTCTGCAGCCATGTAAATGAGCTGAAGTCTGCACAGGTGGAGCCCATTAGAGTGAGTGATTTCCCTCTCATGTTGTTATCTTCATTTGCCGTTGTCTTATCAACTCCAAGTAGGAAATCCGCTGTCATGAAAAGCAGGCGAGGGAACAATGTCTGGCTGAAAAGTCTTGTTTCATTATTTTTTAATTCGTATAGTCCTACCTGCTTAATGCAGCTTTCTGATTAGCATGCTAGGCAGCCAGTAATACAGTTTTATTTACATAAGGAGTCAGGGCTTTCATTTAAAATAAGAAATCATCTCCATTTCTTATCAGGGAACAAGGATTCATGATTCAATAATACATGAATTTAATAATGCATAATGATAGACTTCACAGGTACTAAATAGCAATACCGGAGTGGGTTAGTATGCTCCATGGGTCGTCCTCTCCGAGTCCCAATCTGGTCTGGCCACACCTCCTCCCTCATCCCTTCCATTATTTCCTGTCAGCGAAAGAGCTGTGCGATTCGCCATATTCCTCTGATGCTGCCAAGAGCCCAACTCGAGGGCTGCATCTTCACTTTATGACCGTGTTTAATAGCTGTTAAACTGCTTGACTTTAGCCTCTGCAAGAATTCCCAAATTGGACCCATGGGAGACTTGAAAGGATTGGGAGGGAGAGGATGGGGAAAGAAAAGTAAGGAACTTCATTCCCTACCACTAATTGCTTTTTCCATGGAGGCATCTCTCCATCACTTTATTTTAGTGAGGGGAAACAGTCTATAGTGCATTTACAACATCCAGGGCCACATAATCTTTTCATAATTCTACATGTGTTTCACAGCTCATGGGTACCTGAGTCTGGCAGGTCAATGACAGTTCAGCTTAACATTCCTTCCCTTTTGGTTTGTGTGGCTCTCTTTGCTGTGGGCTACCCAGTGGATACCAAGGAAACATTTAGAGATACCAAGGGAACATTTCATGCAAAGATGGGCACAATTAAGGATAGAAATGGTATGGACCTAACAGAAGCAGAACATATTAAGAAGAGGTGATAAAAATACACAGAAGAACTATACAAAAAGATCTTCATGACCCAGATAATTGTGATGGTGTGATCACTCACCTAGAGCCAGACATCCTGGAACACGAAGTCAAGTGGGCCTTAGGAAGCATCACTATGAACAAAGCTAGTGGAGGTGATGGAATTCCAGCTGAACTATTTTAAGTCCTAAAAGATGATGCTGTTAAAGTGCTGCACTCAATATGCTAGCAAATTTGGAAAACTCAGCAGTGGCCACAGGACTGGAAAAGGTCAGTTTTCATCCAAATCCCAAAGAAAGGCAATGCCAAACAATGTTCAAACTACCACACAATTGCACTCATCTCACACGCTCTCAAAGTAATACTCAAAATTCTCCAAGCCTTGCTTCAACAGTATGTGAACTGTGAACTTCCAGATGTTCAAGCTGGATTTAGAAAAGGCAGAGGAACCAGAGATCAAATTTCCAGCATCTGTTGGATCATCAAAAAAGCATGAGAGTTCCAGAAAAACATCTACTTCTGCTTTACTGACTACACTAAAACCTTTGACTGTGTAGATAACCACAAACTATGGAAAATTCTTCAAGAGATGGGAATACTAGACCACCTGACCTGCTTCCTGAGAAATCTGTATGCAGATCAAGAAGCAACAGTTAGAACTGGACGTGGAACAACAGACTGTTTCTAAATCGGGAAAGGAGTATGTCAAGGCTGTATATTGTCACCCTGTTTGTTTAACTTATATGTGGAGTACATCATGTGAAATGCTGGGCTGGATGAAGCACAAGCTGGAATCAAGCCTGCCAGGAGAAATATCAATAACCTCAGATATGCATATGACACCACCCTTATGGCAGAAAGTGAAGAAGAACTAAGCCTCTTGATGAAAGCGAAAGAGGAGAGTGAAAAAGTTGACTTAAAACTCAACATTCAGAAAACTAAGATCATGGCATCTGGTCCCATCACATCATGGCAAATAGATGGGGAAATAATGGAAACAGTGAGAGACTTTATTTTCTTGGGCTCCAAAATCACTGTAGATGGTGACTGCAACCATGAAATTAAAAGACCCTTGCTCCTTGGAAGAAAAGCTGTGACCAGCCTAGATAGCAATATTTAAAAGCAGAGACATTACTTTGTCAATAAAAGTCCATCTAGTCAAAGCTATGGTTTTTCCAGTAGTCATGTATGGATGTGAGAGTTGGACTATAAAGAAAGCTGAGCACCGAAGAATTGATGCTTTTGAACTGTGGTGTTGGAGAAGACTCTTGAGAGTCCCTTGGACTGCAAATAGATCCAGTCAGTCAGTCCTAAAGGAAATGAGTCCTGAATATTCATTGAAAGGACTGATGCTGAAGCTGAAACTCCGATACTTTGGCCACCTGCTGCAAAGAACTGACTCATTTGAAAAGACCCTGATGCTAGTAGAGATTGGGGGCAGAAGGAGAAGGGGATGACAGAGGATGCGATGGTTGGATGGCATCATCAACTCGATGGACATGCGTTTGAGTAAGCTCCAGGAGTTAGTGATGGACAGGGAAGCTTGGCGTGCTGCAGTTCATGGGGTTGCAACATGGGGTCGGACACAGCTGAGAGACTGAACTGAACTGAACTGATTGCGGTGGATGATGTGTTATCCTGCTTGATATTGAAAGTCAAATGTGCAAGGAATTTCAGCCTGCCCAACTGAATTCCCTGAGTGGTTTGACCAACAGGAAAGTGAAATGAATCAGACATACATTGCTTTTTGTCATCCGTTTGTTTTTTATTGTATTCAATTTGGAAAATTAGATAAAGCCGGCCCACTCCGTGCTTTACTGCTTTCATCTGAATATAAGGGGTTAAGTGTTTTGTTTTGGTTTTTTTTTAATTTGGAATTTTTTATTTAGGAGAAAATAAAAATGCACATGTGGAATCTTGTTGGCACAAGTACATGAGCACAAAATGTGCTAAATTTGTAAGAATGATTAATTAAGCATTTAGAACTTTTTCATGTGCTACAGAGTGTTTCTCCATAAGCACAAATTGTGTTACTGTGTGACCTAAATAAAACTACCTTATTGGCTTCAGTGAGTTTGTGAAACCAAATGTATAATGTGGTCAGTAATACTATGGATGAATTTCATTCTGCTTGTTTCAGGACAATGAGTACTAAAACCACAAGAATATGATAACCTCTTTGCGGTCATGGTGGTGTCTCAGACCTTTTTGCATATCTCTCAGAATTATTCATCCACAAAAATCTGTCCCCAACTATTTGCCTGTTGTATGTCAGCCACAGTTGGAAACTGGGTATGAAAACAATAAGTAAGAGACAAGTCTCCCCTCAGGAAGCTCCCAATCAGGACAAATGGGAAGAGAGAAAATACACACAAATCTACACAGTGATGTAAGAGAGCTATATGTACAGTGTTGCAGGAGCACAGAGAGGAAATACTCCAAGAACTAGGCACTGAGTAATTCCTCAAAAAAGACTTGTGAAATTATAATTTCAAGGGTCTGTTCCCTGAGGCATGATTGAATTGGTGGTGCTCGTGTGAGTCAACAATTTTTACTCTCTAGCCAGTTGTGTAGCCAGCAGTGGATCTGGTTTTGACGTATTTTTAATGATTCCTTTAGCCAAAATCACTTGAACAAACTAGGCAAAGAAAAACCCCAGTAAAAGCAATTCTCAAAATGTTTTTAAAATCCAGTTCACTCTTCCTTAGAGCTTACGGGTTTGTAAATATATGCATGAAAGGAGATTATTCTATGTTTACTTTTATGTCTTTATAATTTATATTCCTCAAGAAGCCTTTAAGGTGAATCATAATAAACACACACATACATAAGCACACAAGTGCTAGGGTGGTTAAAATAGAAATTAAAAAAAGAAAATAGAACCAATAGAAGGGCAGTTGTACCAGGATCAACACGTGAGATAATTACGATAACTAAGCTTGAAGCTTCCTGGATGTTGAATACATTTCTGTGTAAATACTTGAGGGAATATGGCTCACATTATAGTTCTTTTCACTGGTCTTTTGCCCATTTCTTCTCCCTGGGTGAGATGGGGGAAGGGGTGGTAATAGCACAGAACATCCATAAATCAACTCTAATCTCTAATGGCATTTTCCATGCACAGTCTTATAGAAGGTCATAGAGTGAATTTTTCACCCTCAACAGAATTTTGCTTTCTGTAATACCCCCACTTAAGAAGATTGTATCCTGGGAATTTTTCCCAGGGAGTCAAAATGGGATGTCAAATTCATTATCCTGCACCCTGCTTAGAGCACTAATCCAGACTCCTCAGCGACAGAAACTTGCTTCACAGGTGGTTGCTGAAGTTACAGTATTTTTCTTTATATTTAAAGTTAATCCAGTTCAGTATCAATAGCAAATCCTCTTAAAACATGTACACAGGAGGCCAAGCCAGTATTTTGACATTCCTGGCTGGGAATGATGCCATTAACACCTTCGATTAATCTCCATGCAAAGTCATTAGGTGGCCCAGATTCAAGACCATATGTTATGATGTTATTAGTTTCTATGCGAAGGAAGTGTTTGGTCAGTTACAACTAGAAACAGATGCCCACCAGTAGGATCAGAAGGGAATAGTTGCTTTAGTTATGACACCTCTCATCTCACCCATCACCGGGATGGGGCAGGGAGCTTCTTAACTAATGACTGAAGTGAGGATTCAACAATTTCAGGTCCTTTATGAAGTTTATTAGGATCAATTATAAGCAACGGAAGAGCTGCTGCTACTGCTGCTAAGTCGCTTCAGTCGTGTCCGACTCTGTGCGACCCCATAGACGGCAGACCACCAGGCTCCGCCATCCCTGGGATTCTCCAGGCAAGAATACTGGAGTGGGTTGCCATTTCCTTCTCCAGTGCATGAATGGGAAAAGTGAAAGTGAAGTCGCTCAGTCGTATCCAACTCTTAGCGACCCCATGGACTGCAGCCTACCAGGCTCCTCCATCCATGGGATTTTCCAGGCAAGAGTACTGGAGTGGGGTGCCATTGCCTTCTCTGCAACAGAAGAGAGAGGAAGATAAAATCTGTAGAGGAAACTGATCTGGTTGAATATCCACATCTTAGGAAATTGTCTAGTATACTTCCTGGAATGTCAGAGAAAATAATAAACTGAGTGTCCTAAAGTCTTCCCTGATGGTTCAGATGGTAAAGAATCTGCCTGCAATGCAGGAGACCCAGGTTCGAACCTTGAGTTGGGCAGATTCCCTGGAGAAGAGAGTGGCTACCCACTCCAGTATTCTTGCCTGGAGAATTCCATGGACAGTGGAGCCTGGCAGGCTACAGTCCATGGGGTCATAAAGAGTTGGACACAGCTGAGTGAATTTCACTCACTCTCACTCAAGTATCAGGAGAACATGATTTAAATATCTATTGTACCACTATGGAGGTATGTGGCCTAGGCAAGCTTGACTAACATCACTGCTCTTCATTTTTTCACTCCTAAAATGAGAAGGGGGAAGTTATGGGGTACCAGGAGAGGGCATTGTTAAATCTTAGAGCATGGGAAACATGTCTTAAAAGTCACTCTTTAAATTCCAGCTGTGTCCAGTCTTTATAACTGACAAATTATATTTTCTGTAGAACAGTATGTATTTGGGTGTAAACCCTTGCTACAATTTGGGCTATTGGTCAAATCCATTTAAATTAATCTTTGGTGGGGATCAACATCTCTTGATTGTAAGCCATTTGTCTAAGAGAATCACTGAATAGTTTCCAAAGTACAATAGACATACAGTTCTCTTTGATATTCTTAAAATGTGTGCAGATGATACCACTCTAATGGCAGAAAGTGAAGAGTAACTTTCACTCTCTTGATGAGGGTGAAAGAGGAGAGTGAAAAGTTGGCTTGAAACTCAGCATTCAAAAAACTAAGATCATGGCATCCAGTGCCATCACTTCATGGCTAATAGAGAGGGGGAAAATGGAAACAGTGGTCGATTCTAGTTTCTTGGTTCCCAAAATTTCTGCAGGCGATGAAGCAGCCACGAAATTAGAAGACACTTGCTCCTTGGAAGAAAACCTATGACAAACCGAGATAATGTACTAAAAAGCAGAGACATCACTTTGCCAACAAAGGTCTGTATAGTCAAAGCTATGGCGTTTTCAGTAGTCATGTACAAATGTGCGAGCTGGGCCATAAAAATAGCTGAGCACCGAAGATTTGATGCATTCACATTGTAGTGCTGGAGAAGACTCTTGAGAGTCCCTTGCACAGTATGGAGATTAAATTGGTCAATCCTAAAGGAAATCAACTCTGAATATTCATTGGAAGTACTGATACTGAAGCTGAATCTCCAGTACTTCGGCCATCTGGTGTGAAAAACAGACTCATTGGAAAAGACCCTGATGTTGGGAAATATCGAGGACAGGAGGAGAAGGGGGCAACAGAGGATGAGATGGTTGGATGGCATCACCAACTCAATGAACATGAATTTGAGAAAGCTCTGGGAGATTGTGAAGGACAAGGAAGTATGGCATACTGCAGTCCATGGGGTTGCAAAGAGTTGGACATGACTTAGTGGCTGAACAATAGCAAAGTATATGGAATGGGAGAGAACCATTCACAAGATAGCATGGACACCCTGGAATCTGAGTGAGATTTGTAGATGCCTTTCCACTTACCAAAGTGAATCTCATTCAGTGAGCCTGCAGTATTCACGTAAAGGCTTTTATTTCTCAAACTTGAGTAAACATGCATAGGAATCATCTCAATGAATTGTAAAAGCACAAATGCCTGGACTCTACCACCAGTAGGTCTGGGATTGACCTGAGAATCTGAATTACTAACAAATTCCGAGGTGAGGCTGGTTCTGTGCTCAGGAAACCATACTTTCAGATACCTTCACTTTATAGTCCTCTTCTATTAAGTGAAAATAAGATTAGACAGATGTGGTTTTCAAAGGTGTTTCCCATTCCTGAGTTGCCCAGAGGGGAATTCTCTTTTCCTCCTCCCATGAGAGTAACTGCATTTTTATCAGTCACATTGATTGGTTACTTGCACAGGAATTTATTTGATAAAACTTGTTCCATACCCACCCCAAATATGTTTGAAAGCCAAGACACTATAATTGGAAGATTTCTAAGCTCTCTTCAGACCCTAACCTTCTACAAATTTCTGTGACTTGGTAATACAGAAGAACCTTGAACATCTTTTCATTGTGATATCCTGGTATTGTGCAAACCCAATAGAATGTCATGAATAATCCCCAAATTACTAGTTTGCCTCAACTTTTAAGAGTGGCTAAGAAGTAAAGCTGAAGCTCCAATACTTTGGCCACCTGATGCAAAGAGCTGACTCATTGGAAAAGACCCTGATGCTGGGAAAGACTGAAGTCAGGGAGCAGAAGGGGATGACAGAGGATGAAATGGTTGGATGGCATCACCGACTCAGTGGACATGAGTTTGAGCAAACTCAAGAAGATAGTGAAAGACAGGGAAGCCTGGCATGCTGCAGTCCGTGGGGTCACAAAGAGTCAGACACGACTGAGCGACTGAACTAAGACGTGAAGGAGGTTTCATAAGCCTAAATCTCCCAAGCTCAGCATCATTTGTCATCTCAATAACTTGAATGTCAACACTACTCTGAGGAAAAAGAGGACTCACTTCCAGGAGGGGAGCTCAAGTTTTTTGAAAGTTAAGTGCCAGCCAGCCTTTCCCCTGGTACTTTGATGTTAATTAAACGTTTGCTAGAGTGGTTCAGTGTCATTTCTGAGGTCTGTTAGTTAGAAGAAGCATATGTAGTTGGAAGTTGCACCCAGGTGCATGCTGAATCACTTCAGTCATGTCCAACTCTTTGTGACCCCATGGACTGTAGCCTGCCAGGATCCTCTGTCCATGGGATTCTCCAGGGAAGAATACTGGAAGTGGGTTGCCCTTCATTTCTCCAGGAGATCTTCCCGACCCGGGGATCGAACCAGAGTCTCCTGTGAGCCTGCACTGCAGGTGAATTCTTTAATGCTGAGCCACCGGGGAAACCCAAGTGAGCCTTGCTCAAGACTCAGCCCGCCATAACAGTTATCAGCTTTCAAATGGCCTGCCCATGCCCTTGTTTTCTGAGAATCTGAAGATTTACACTCTGAAGACTGGCAGCCATGCTTCACATTGGAGATCACTCCCTCAGGCTGCTTCTAGCCCCATGCTGATTTCTTTCAGACTTCAGGCCTAGGGTCCTCAGGCCGGGCTGAGCTGTGGCCCCAGCAGCCTTTGGAAGTGGGTCAAGCTGGACCTCATCTAGTTGACTGCTGCCCAGCGAAGACATAGCTCTTCATCATCCATGACACTCGGAAGCAGGAATCAATTAACTTTTAGGACAGGAAAAATAGATCACTTGGATTGCTGAAGCAGGAATAGCTTCTGTAGCAATTAAGAGAAACGAGTCCAGAGAGGGGATAGCTGTGTCCATGCTCTGGAGCCTGGTGGAGCTTTCAGAGGGTGCACTTAGCGACCGAGGCCTGGGAAGTGCGTCAGCCAGCCCATCCCACGCAGAACACCCTTCAGAACTCAGGGCATTGTTCAGAAGGATGGAAAAAGATGAGCTGGAGAACATCAGAAGATACCCTATTTGATTCTCAGGGCAATTCCCTGATGGCATTAAAAACGCAAAAGAATGCCCCTGTGAGCTGTCCCTGTGTATTCTAATGATACCTCTAATACTGTTTAGGAATCAAGAAGAACTGATACAGAACAATTAGTGTTGTTCCATGAAGGAGCCAAAGAAAGCAGCCTGAGACTTAAATTAACTGTGAACGACACTAGATCAGTGGTCCCCAACGTTTTGGGCACTGGGCACCAATTTCATGGAAGACAATTTTTTCATGGACTTGGGTGGGGAGGGGTGGTTTTGGTTTCACCTGCGGCTCACCTCCTGCCTGGTTCCTAACAGGTCATGGACCAGTACCCATCTGTGGCCCAGGGATTGGGAAACTCTGTTAGATCATGAGGTAGATGGTGTAAGCCACAGTTTACCAACATGTTACTGAACATGCTTAAAAGCCTGATCTAAACCTGGCATTAGGTGCAGGAGTCAGAGCCACCCTCACCCATCAAAATGCCAGGCTGATGAACTGATCCGTTCCACCAGATGCCCTGAAGACATATGGCACATTCCAGACAACAGAGAAATCAAGGGCCATTTACAAGTTTTGCTGTAAAATATGGGATGCAGGTGTGTTTTGGTCTTGCTATAAATCCTCACAAGGTGCTACTTCATTCTCAATTGCAGTCCCAAGTCCCAAGCAGGAATATTGCAATGATTTCCAAGTACCAGCCTTATTGTACAGCACTGCCAGGCCAGGCAGCACTTTAAACAATTAAAAATGACCATAGATACCCATGGAAGACGATTGGGTAGCTCTCCAGGTACAAACCAGAAAACATCTCTGAGATACAGTATTAAATGTAAAGCATAGGTATATTAAGCCTACATTTTTACGTGAGCAAATTTACATAGGTATACTAGGCTTACATTTTTATGATAGCATATTTAAGTAGGTATACTAGGCTTAAATTTTCTAGAAAGCTACTCTAGAAGCTATGACAATGACTACTTTTGGGGAGAAGGACAGAGGATAGAACAAAGAAGGGGAATTTCTATTTTTCATTTCACACATTCTCATAGGCTTTGAATATTTTGCCCCCTGCATATATTATTTTTACTTTTGAATTTTTAAAATCAAAACTGCTCTCATCTACTATCATCAGTAATTCATATTAGAAAAGATATTTAAAAACAAAGAAGTGGGAAGGGTGTAGTCTTATAATAAAGGGTTGTCCTTCCAATTAAGTTTTAATTAGCTGAAACAAAACAGGAAACAAACATAAATGAGTAGGCGTTTCCCCCATAAAAAGTTATCTTAGTGATTATTTGCATAGTCCCAAATGTCCACTCCAAAATGGCAGTGGTTTTGCAGCCTGTCTGGGTGTTAATAAAGGTGACAGATGTGGCTAGAGAGTGATGGTGGGATGTGATTTCCATTTGCTGGCCTTTGCCTGGAAGAGGGAGATGGCCCCTCATCCCCACCAGAGGCGATGCCCCACCAGGGGGCCTCCTGAGAAGGGCAGTTACCCTCCTGTCTGTTTTAGTCAGATTCTGCGCCTGCCTATGCACATAATTGCTGGGGTAGGGTGTCGTGTATGTGCATGTGGTGCATGCCAACTCGTTTCAGCTGAATCCTGCCTAGGAAAGGAGCATCAAAGGATGACAAGGGATACAGAGATGCAGAATCAGAGATAAAAGGGACCAAATTTTACTAGCAATCACAGCAAATATCTCACTTGCGTAAGTGAAGCCAATTACTGTATTATTGCCCCCTTTTGCACTGTGCACAGTAGGGATGTCACTGGGTAATGGTTTGCATGTAGAGTTAATCACTTTGATGCATTTCTGACTGATCCCAGCAAATTATGTTTTGGTTCCACTATATTAAACACAAGAGCCGGGGATTATCATTAATAAATCTAAGGCACAGCATGCATAAATCTTGAATAAATCAAATATCAATTACATAGGCAGTATCTGCTGACATCTGCTTTCATCAAATAATATATTTGAAATAGGTGTTATTCCAATTTGTGGAAGTCACAGGGATCTTCGTTCAGGGAACACAGACCCCAGACCCCAAAGAGGGAAGCAGCTGAGCCGTTGCTGGGAACGCTCCTCGGTGGCGCTCAGTTTCAATCTGTGAAGACTCCGTTTAGACGGCTGAACAGAGATCCAGAGGGAGAGCTGTCCTGCTGAGGAAAGTGCTTCCAGCTCTGTGCCATTTTCATCTAGCTACCTTTTAAGTGAAGCAGGGGAGATGGAAGGGAGATGGAAGAGAATGTCCCGAGTGTCTGGCTGTCAGGTGGAGAAACAGGCATGTGAGGGGATATGGGGTGAGTACTAAGGTCCCAGGAGGCAGAAATCCCTTGATGTGAAGACAGAGGGATGTTTTATGAATGTGAAGCCGTCTGAAAAATGAAAGGTCATGAGGATGGCATCTAGGACTCACTGGAGCAGCGAGTCCTTCCCACTGCTGTTTACCTGTACAGAGCTCCAGACACTGGGCAGGATTCCAGGGGGGGAATGTCATCCTTACCAATTCCAGCAACCTCCCAGATGAGGGAGTTGTCAGTATTTCTTCTTATCATCTAAGGAAACTGAGGCATGGGAGGTCAAATAACATGTCTGGGGCCATCAGTTCTCACATGGGCACAGCAGAATTTCAGTGTGGACCTGATTACATGACATGTGATTATACTGGTGGTCATGGTAGTGGTGTATAAAACAGAAAAAAAAACAAAAAATGTGTGTCCCTGGGATAGGGGATAGGAAAGGAGGCATCAAAAATGTATGTTTATTCTAAAAAGACATCTGTGTGTTTGTCATCCATCAAGATAAACGAGTGTCTCTAGGCATCCGTTCCTTCCCTGTGGTCTCCCATCAACAGGCCGGAATCCCTTCCCTGTGAGTGGTTTTTCAGGACTCCTCTGGGGCCTCTTCGCTGAAATTTGTAGGTTAAACTCATTCTTGGGGAGGGTGGAGCTGGGTTAGGAAATGTTCTCAGGGCACTGGCTCATCATGACAGGGGCAACGATTGCCTCATCTGTCCTCTCCAGGCAAAGGAGTCAAGACCAGTGGTGAAATTAGCTAAAGTTGTGCACCTGAAGCTGTCCTGAGGCCTCTGCTGAGGGCGGAGACGGTGCCTCCGAGGGGCGGGCAGAGTATTGCACAAACTGCTTGTCCTGACCTGAATATGCTAGCCTATCAAACAACGCTGTGTCCTTTTACCATTTCTTTTATCGCACTTGGCATCGGAAACCTAGAAGCTGGCCCCCAGAGCTGAGCCAGTTGGGACCCCTTAGGTTTACATTTTCAAAGCAGAGGTAGGTGGGAGTCAAGGCCATCTCTTTTTGGTTCACGGATCCTGTGAGATGGTTCGGAGGAAGCACTTCAAGGAAGCTGTGTAAGAAGAGCTCTCAGATTTCATCAGGCCTCCGCTCCCCTGCATGCCGAGCTGTACCACATCAGACCTGCTGGGCCCCTGACCACATATTTCTCCCATTCTGCACTCTGCTTTCTATATCAGAACCTGTGCTTGGATATTGAGAACGCTCACTTGTTGACAGATAAGTGAAAACTGATGTGATATCGCCACTGAGATGAGCATAGATTTTCAGAGTTGCAGACCCCCTTGTAATCATACAGTACATGACATATGGTTATAGAGACCAAGTCGATTAACTTAAAATATTTGTAATGTTTCAAATCTAGCTCTTGGGTTATTTTTCTTGGGATCCATAAGGACTGCAGGTTTTGTTTTGTTTTCCTATTGGTTTTTCTGATCAGCCTCATGCAGGATTTACAAGCGCATCCTCAGATAGTGCATCTGACTCAGATTAGATAAAAGGCATCATCCCGGTAAAGGAGGCTTTCAGGCCACAAAATCACTTTCCACCAATCAGGCAATTCTGGTCAAAACAGTATTAACAAATGGGCTTCCCTGGTAACTCAGACGGTAAGAATCCAACTGCGATACAGGAGACTGGGGTCCCATCCCTGAGCTTGAAAGATCCCCTGGAGAAGAGAACGGCTACCCACTCTAGTATTCTTGCCTGGAGAATTCCACAAAGAAAAGAGCCTGGCAGGCTACAGTCCATGGGGTCGCAGAGAGTCAGACATGACTGAGCGACTAAGCACATATACTTCCCTTTTGCTTCGATATTCCCCTCAAATACACACACACACACACACGCTGTTAACACAGGGCAGCACTTCTGCTGGTGGGAGAAGGGGGAACCGGAAGTCTTCCTCTCCAGGGGCCCACTCTCCATACAGTCTCATCCACAGTGTCGTTTTGCTCAGTTGGGGACAGCACTCCCAATGCCCTGGGCCAATAGCAATCAAAAGAGGCAGCTAAAGACTTTCCATTCAATTCAGAATTGGCTTCTCTGAGCTCAGAGAAAGAAAAACTGCCTGCATTAGCTTTCCATCTTAAAACTGTGCCTTTGCACACCTATCCACAAGTGAGGGAAATCCAGAAAGGCCTTGGATGATAGAGTAGCCAGCACTGGCACCTAACAACCTGGAGCACTAGACATCTGAAAAAGCAGCAGGAGACAGTCTTGTGTTGTTCAAACAATACATCAGTTTTAAGAAGAAGAGAGACAAAACAGAAGGGATAGAAAGCACATAGGCATGTTTTGTGCTGTGTGTGCATGTGTGCTTATGTGTGTGTGTGTACAGCATGAGAAAGATAAAAGGTTTCACATCATTTGTGATTGATTGTAGCCACAGTCATAAGTAATAATCCAATCAGAAAGACTACCTTTGGAGAAAATGTATTTTAAGGTCTCTATATAAATATTTATATTTACTTGCCATTTGTAATTGGCCCTCCTGAGAAGCAGACCCTTGGAATGGAAAACTGGATGTGAGTTGCTTTGAATGTAGACTTTGTTGGTGTTAAGGATGAGTTACTGTGATGGTGCAATGGAAGATGCTTTTGCTGACAGCAGTGTGTGTAAAAAACAGAAATGTAAATTACAGTTTGTTTTTTTTTAAATCACAGTTTAGATTAAAAAAGAATACACTGATACAAAAATACACTAAAAATGGTAAGGATCATTGGTATATGACTCATTCATTCATTGCATTCAGCAAATATTATAATATTATAATATTTCTGACTTTACTTTCTTCCAAACCAGAGGAGGTAGGTGTTGCAAGTTAGAAAAATCATCATCCAAATAAATGTGTCAAGTTTAAATAACCAGAAGGAGACATCCTGCATATTTCTGTTCTTAGATGGTGGGGCAGGGCAGGAGCCAGCTGTAGAAGGAACTAGAGCCTTAATGCTCAGTTTCTGGGGTCAGCAGTCATCCACCTGAATGTGAATTTTGAATAGGCCACTTAGCTATCTTAACTGTGAGGGTTAGGCTGGTGGTTTAGTCACTAAGTCAAGTCTGACTCTTGTGACCCCATGGACTGTAGCCCACCATGCTCCTCTGTCCATGGGATTTCCTAGGCAAGAACACTGGAGTGCTTGCCATTTCCTTCATGGTCCGAAAATGTCAATGATAAGGAAGACCTTTCTTAAGAAGCCTACTGATTCTCGTAAGACCTAAGAATATCAATTCATATGGAGGAAAAAAAGGATGAAGCCACCACTAATCAAGGGGGCAAGGTTGGGCACAGTTTTGGTTGTTTACATCTGTGTCTGGTTACAAAAGTCTCCATGTCACCGTATGTTGTTATGTCTCTGTGCAACTCAGAGTGTTTGTCTACTTTGCAAAGGTCAGAGGATGGCCATCCCCCGAAACTCCTTTGATCCTCTATCACCATATCCCATCAGCCTACCTCATTGGTGAGGACTTGGGAGTGAAAAGAATACAAACTCTGCTGATGTGTGGATGTGCATATCATTTATCTAATATTCCTGCTTGCGCATCTGCATTTTGCAATAATCCCCTAGCAATATTATATCTCATATTACTGGCATGTTGCCAGTCATCCCAATAGCAAAAGTCACGTTGTTCCAACACACAGTCAGCACAAAAATGTACTCACACACACCATCCACATTTAAAATTTGTGTTTCCTTAGTGTTTTCCCCCTAGGCAGCACAGATTTCATTTCATCATCTCACCAGAACCTTAGCAATCTTTCAACACAACGGGGTCATTTAGGAAAAATTATAGGAGCATGTGTGAATGAGCTAAGAGCACTGGTGATACACACATGGTAGAAGAATAAGAAAGGTCACATTCCACTCACCTGTTTCCCCTGGTATTGATACGCTGGAGCTCGCTGACATTTTGCCTATTTGAGCAGAAACAAATTGGATTCTCGGTTTTCTAAGAAATATTTACGGCAGAATTCTACCCACCTGCCAGCATCTCAGGAAATCAACCTGCAAGTTTCCTTATGCAGAGACCACATACCTCACCACTCCTCCCTGCTCCTGACGGGTCACCCCTGGATGGTTTATTTCCAGGACTTAGTGGAGAATGCTGACCTCTCTGACATGCTCCCTGCACATCCTCTGGGAAGAAAACAGATTGGAAAAACAGAGCTGTGAGTCTGTGGGCTTTGGTATAATATTTTCAAACGTAGCTAATTTTCTTCTGGGCCCTGTGGGAGCTGGATGATTTTCTAACCATTCACATTAAAAACCAGAATGCTACTCATTTGGCAGAAGCTTTGGAATACCATTTCATTTTATGAAGATGCCATTTGTGAAGAGGTAGAACCCAGATCAATGGCACCTTGGCTTAGAGAATTTGATCATAAGTGGTGTTCATATGTGTACCACGTCATTTGCTTCTGAATATTACTATCTGTTTCAGCTTTCCTGTAATAGAAGCATATGGACTAGATTCTCCAGTCATGAAGGCTTTCTTGGGTCATGTCCTTGTGGCTGTGACAGAGTAGTTTGACCAACCAGTGTGGCTCTGAGCCTTCATTACCAGCGCCTACAAAATATGGTCACCATTTAGTTGACATCTTTGACTGTGATGATTAAGAATGATGAGCCTTGTAGAAAAACAGTGTTTCCATTTTACCTTATTCATTCCAGGCAGTGTTTCCTGAAGCCTGGGCCAGAGGCCATCTACATCAAAATCAGATATGGGGGACACACTTGTTAAAAAATTCAAGAAATGTATTAATCCAGAAATTAATTTTTTGTTAAACTAAGATTTGAGAACAAGATTTGGTCTCTTGTATTTCAAGGACTGATAAAAAATCATCTAAAACATTGGTAGGTGGCATTTGTTTCAGGTTCCTTCCACAGTCTGTTCATTTATTCATGAGAAAATTGTCTAATGCCTACCATTTGCTTTGGCAGTAGAGAAAGAACAGAGTCAAAATGCTTGAGTTTGTCTACCAGCAGTCCCCACACTCAGAGGCTGCATGTCCTTGTTACCTTATCTTTAGAGTGCTATTTAACCATTCGAGGTTTTGGTTTTGTCATTTATAAAATGAGTGGCATAAAAGAAGCTGCCTCATAAGATTGTTATAAAAGTTAATTAGTGAAAGTATTTGAACAGCTTAGAACAACGGCTGGCGCATAGTGCTATATTGAGTGTTAGCTTTCATCATTGTCATCAGTACTATTGTGATTCCAGATTTGGAGAACATACAACAAAATAGGCCAAGACTTCTTTCCTTCAGGATGCACAGTCTGACTAGAGAAAGCATATGAGTAAGCAGTGCAAGAGAAAGAGGGAGCAACTGTAATGGGAAAAGGTGTCACCAACTCTGACTGGGAGAGTCTGGAAAGGGAAGATGAGAAGTAGGATTCTGAGCTGGGTTTTGGCAAGTCAGGGGACATTTTCCAGGTAGAAAAGGGATAGAGTGATTCCAGGCTGGAAGATGCATCCTCTCTGGTTCGTAATCCAGGCACTGTCTTCCTAACTTGGCTTCATTCCCTTCTGTTCAGCTGAAGCCTGCTCTTTCTGCTATGCCCTGGCTCTTGGTTACATGCTACAGACTCTTCCAGTCAACTGGACAGTCCTGGAGAGCTCTCCTGGGGGCATCTTGGGGCACTGCAGAGCTCAGAGAGCAGAGCCTCATTCCCAGCAAGGGTGAGTCCGCCAAGAGAGGAGGAGAGACAGCAGTGCTTCTCCAAGAAAGTGGTGAAACCCATTGCATTAGAGGGTGGGTGATCTTCCTCCAGGAAAGCAAATGGAAAAAAGAAAGCAAAACATTTTTTTTTCTCTTATGTCTACACACCCAGTTCTGCCACCCCTGAGCAGAATTGGTGTATTCTGGTGCTGCTGCCAGTCTTCATACCAAATAGTCAGATCCCTTTGAAATTAATACCAAATGGTCGCTTTTCCTTGTCACCTGTGGGTCATGCCCTTTTAGCATGGTATATTGCCTGTTCATAACATCTCCGTGTCTGTTACCCTTTTCATCATGTCCTCTATGGGGAAGCAAAAGCCAAGACTTATCACTGGTTAAAACCTGTTACTTGAAGAGAAAGTTTGGCAATTGCTGGGTGTTTTCATTGTTGTTTTTAAAATTAATTTATTTATTTTATATCGGTGTATAATTGCTTTACAATGTTGTGTTTCTGCTGTACAATAAAGTGAATCAGCTATATGTATACCAATATCCCCTCCCTCTTGGACCTCCCCTTCCCCAATCCCCCCCATCTGGGTCATCACAGAGCACCAAGCTGAGCTCCCTGCATTATACAGCAGGTTCCCAAGTCCCAAAGCAAATCCACTCTCTCCCTCTTATGTCTATACCCATTTTTCTGGATTCCACATATATGTGTTAATATATGATATTTGTTTTTCTCCTTCTGACTTGATTCATTCTGTATGACAAACTCTAGGTCCATCTACATCTGTTTTTCACATGGCAGATTGCACCTCCAGTCTGACTCATCCAGATGAGTATGGAAGAGGAAACGTTTGGACCAGAGGAGAAGTAGACGCAAGGGGACAAATGATGGCAACAAGAACATCCTTGGCTGCCAGGATGATTCCACCAAAACCCACACTGGAGTGCAGAGGCACCATGTTCTCTGACCTCCTCATCTATACTCTCAACTCTTTCTGGGGACACAGATGGTGAGAAGCAGCAGGTTATTTCCCGTGAAATCCATGTCCACAAGAGGTTTCCTTCACTGGCTTCTTTCTAGAAGAGTGTTTCTATATGTTTTTGGGTTCACTTTAGCTAGATGAAGCAAGTGGCTGGTTGAACAAGAATCAGAAAGTGAGACACACGTGGAAGAGGGGTGTGGTTCCTAATAAAAACGGATAACACCACAGCTGTGGCCTAGTTCCCACCCTATATGAAACCACAGTCTAAGGCTTGCCCAGGTTTTGTGTTTAGGCCATTGGAATCCAGGTTACTGAATCACTTTTCAGAACAGATTCAAATTCCTGCAGCAGATTCCCTTTGGCATGTTCTTCTGGCAAAACTGTGGAGTGAAGATCTTTAAAAATCTAGAGACTTAAAATCACTAGAGTCACTTTTATAGCAAAGCCTCTACTTCCTATCATTTACAATAATAATCTCAAGTTATTATTATTTGTTAAATATTTGTTGGAGTCACTTCTCACTTCTCCCCTAAGGGTTAGCTTGGGTTTTGTGGATATTCTCAACTCTTTCTTTGTGCTGGAGCACTCGTTTCATCCAAGATGTCATATGGATGAGAGACTCACCATTAACCTTGCTCTCAAGGAAGTTCCAAACTAACACATTAAAACTGCGATGAGTTCCGGCAAAAAACCCATCCACAGCTATATGAATACAATATCTGGACATATGAGACACCTGATTTTCAGCACAAGGAAACACCATCTGAGAAGCATACAGTATTACAAATTGGCTATATTTTATGCTCCCTTTCCATCAGTCTGGGATAAATTGTGTGTGTCAAGTTTGGCAAGCGTGGGTGAGCTAAATGGGGCTGTTAGCTGTCTTTTCAACATATTTATCTGTTTCATTGCCTGCTCTTGGATGTCTTTGTGATCATTATATAGGGATCACAGATAATAGACCATTTGAAATCTTACTTCAATTAAAACTTAATCCTCAGATGTCAATAATAGTGTTTCAAACAGAAGGTTACAATGAAAGCAGTGTCTTTTGTGCATATCATTTAAACAAAACAACAGCAGAGCAAGAATAAGAAATGGCCTGAACATTTTCCAAAACAAGATACTTGACACTGTCCCATGAACCTTTGTCACTAGGATAAAATGAGGATTATATTTCATTAAGCTCTGCAAATCAACAGTCACATAAGATTTATAAGAAAAAAAATCACATAAAATTTATCATCATCCCACTTTAAATTCACTCACTATTATTTTTTTTATTTCACATGAGAGAATTAACTGCAAAAGATGCTTTTATTTTATACAATTAAGAATACAATCCAAATTCTGCCCAGGCTACAATATAGATGAACCTTAGAAACATTATGCTAAGTGAGTTAGGCCATACACAAAAGAACAAATATTACATGATTCCATTTCTATGAGATACCTAGGATAGATATTCATACAGACACAATTCATAGAGACATAAAGTAGAATATAGGTTACCAGGGACTGAGGGCAAGGTGGGAGATGGAGTTATTGTTTAGTTGATACAGAGGTATTGTTTGGGATGATGAAAAGGTTCTAGTAATGGATAGTGCTCGTGTATGTACAACACTGTGAATGTACTTAATACTATTAAATTGTACATTTAAAATGGTTAAGATGGTAATATATATATGTATATATATCTTGCAATAAAAAATGAAAAAAGAATACAACCCAGGATTATAAAGGATTAAGGCTTCTCATTCATATTGTGCACTAAGACATTCAAAAGAGTCTAGAAAATATAAAATAACAGAATGTATCTTTATGGTAGAGGGACTGTTGACTAGGGAGAAATTGGAGTGAAAAAAAAATTTAGCGAGCCATGAGTTTGGAAGAACACTGTCTATTACAGTGTACTGGTAAACCATTTCTCCAAAATAAATATTTTGTGAAAGTTATGGTGACGGTGATGAAATTTCTTCTCCTTCTGCCTGTTTTATAGCACCAATGGGATTGAAGAAGTTCTCTATGGTTTATTCATCAATAAAATATGTTGGCTGTTCTGGGTATCCATTTTCCCGTTTTTTATTAATAGTGCCCCAATTTGATTGGGTTTCAGTACAAGCTGACCCCATCTCCAGTCCAATTCCAGAGGTCCCAGTGATTGGGTCAAGATGGGCATGCAGTGCAGGTTTCCCAAGGAGAGATCAGGAGACTCTCAGAGATATTGCTTGTAGGCAGGAACTTCCCCAATCTTCCACACTTATCTAAAGAGAACCTCTCTTTTAGTAGTGCACTATGTTTTGGTAAAAGTCAAAAATTATTGCAATACCTTTCAGCCATGAAGAAAAAAAATCTCCAAAGAGAGAAGGGTAGAATAGAGTGGATTTCAGAAAAATA
This sequence comes from Okapia johnstoni, assembly GCA_024291935.2. Lineage (NCBI taxonomy): Eukaryota > Metazoa > Chordata > Mammalia > Artiodactyla > Giraffidae > Okapia > Okapia johnstoni. The sequence goes on along the minus strand of CM044306.1, from coordinate 74,979,333 downwards.
TGAGCAGTCTTTATCAATACATGCTTGAGTCACATTTTGCCTCTGAAGCAATTTTGAACCAGTTACATGAACCAGTAAATCCCTTTATTATTGTCAACTAAGTCAACTTGAACTGAGTTTTCTGTTGTTTGTAATCACATTCAACTTATAATACATAGCACTTATTGTGAGCTTACTATGAGCAAGTCACTATTGCCAGACCTTTAGATATATTATTTTATTTCATCTTCACCACAACCCTTTGAGAGCCCTTAAAGGGCACTGTTATAACCCCCATTCTAAAAAGGCAAAATTGAGTCACAAATTAAGTAAGCTGCAAGAAATTTTGAGCAGATGGTAAGAGTTGAAACCAGATTCAGGTTTAGGCAGTCTGAATCTAGAATCTATGCTCTTAAACAGTATGGCACAATGTCTCATCCACCTCCTAATATCATAGCAAAACATCCTAGACATTTTAGTCCTAAAGATTCCTGTAAAGGCACATTATATTGATAATCAGCAATATTGTCTCTTTGGTGTTACAAACTTTCCTTGCATATTGCTAATTTATCCACTCTACATTTTTTGAAAAAATTTATAAATATTGCCTGAAAACTACATGCCAGCACTGTTCTAAGCACCAAAGTTGTAATCTTGCTCTTATGAAACTTACATCTCATGGTAAGAATAGATAATAAATACAAAGTTTAGTGTCAGATAGTTGTAAATGTTATCAAGAAAATTAAAGCAGGGTAAAGAGACTTCCCAAAGAAAGCTGTAAAAATGATTACTACAGGAACATGTAATGTAAATTCATCAGTATAATTAAGTTAAATTTTCCAAGGGCAAAGATGAGAGGTGGGCAGGTGGGGAATCAGTAACATCACATCACTTGATATACTTTCTATCTCTGTCACACCCAGTGTGGATATCCAGAAAACTGGAATTTTCAGATGGGCATAAGGGAAATTGGAAAAGAGTACAATTCATCAAGGAGGTAAGTACCCAGATAATCATGGCAAGAGTCCCTCAAACAGTCAGTTACTTCTCTGCAAGGCAGGTTAGGGGCCCAGACACCAGATTAACAACCAGAGCCAAATGTTAGCAAGTGATCCTTGTCAGGAACTGTCACACAAATAGGACATACCTGGGGACAGGAGTAAGGGGATGGAGCCAAGTATGGGCTGTTCAGGGAAAGTCAGAGAAGCAAGGCAACAGCCAACACTAAACTCAGTATGATTCTGAGCAATACGATATACAGACTTTGGATTCCTTTTACACTACCAGGATCGGGAACTAGTGTCTGAACCTATAGGAAGCTATTGCCATCAGTTGGAGTTTAAGAGAAATACGTCTGGAAAAATTTTGATTTTGTTTGGATATGAATGATGGGCTGAAAGACATGCTCCATACTGGCTTATATAAAACAACAGTATTATCAAACAATGAATAAACAATTGGCAAATACATTACCGATCAGTAGAACTTAACTATATCTTTTTTTTTTCAAGTAAAAGTGAGTTTACTTAGGAATAGCAGAGGGATTGTAATTTAGGAGAAGCAAGCTATAGAAAAATCCATGGGCAAGACCAACAAAGAAAGAAGAACATTATTTTACAGAGAAAAGAAAGGAGTTGGGACAGTTTATTTTGAAAGCAAGAGCATTGGAGAAAAGTAAGGGATCAGGGTGATGACTCTTTCTCATTAACTGAGTTGTTGGGGTAGTCAATTCTAAGAGATACAACGTACACCTTTTCCTTTTGGGGACTGTCACTGATGACTCCCTTGTTGAAAAATTTTTCCTTGGGGTCTGTAATTGACAATTCTTCTTGTAATGGACCTCCAGTTATACTGCATGAGAGCTCTTCTTTCTGGCCTGCTAATGCCATATGAATTGTTTCACTTTATTAATTTTCACATAACACAGCAGTAAAAGGTCATTTTACTCTCCCATCTCTGCTCCCAATCCACTTTTAGAAACATACAAATCATAGAGAATTGATATAGGAGCTCCACAAGCAGAAGGCTGATGTGCACCATGAGAGATGACATCCAGATCTTCTGTTCTGCTGAGTTGTTCCTCTGGGTTACAGCTTCCCATGGCATATGGACCCACCATAATGGACTCCATCTGTCTGGTGAGAAACCAGAATGATAAGTTGATAGTAAATGCAAAAGCACTGAAGATTCTTGACCAGATATCTCAGCCTGTGATGGTGGTGGCTATTACAGGGCTGTACTGGACAGGAAAGTCCTATGTGATGAACTGCCTGCTGGTGTTGGAGGGTCTCCTATGGAGATGTGGGACACTGGCAGCTCACTTTGGGTATGGGAGTGCTGGCAGCAGCAGTCCTGGAAGGTGCCCCTTGGTTCAAGCCCAAAACTTAACTACATTTTTGAATCTGAATGTACTTTAAAATAAATTAATAATTGTAATTACTAATAAGTTAACAGATTAATAATTGTAGTTACTGATAAGTTAGACTAAGTGAATACATGTTAAAATAGATTAATTGTAGTAGTTACTTATAAGTTAGACTATTAAAAATGAAATATGGTCAGTTCTCTTCCAATGAACCATGTATTTGTTATACTTGACTGTTCAGACCACAAGCTTCTCCCCATTGCAAAGTACCCAAAGGGACATTGAGTTTCTGGTAAAATTGGCACTCCTAGGAAGTCTGAGTCATCTCAAGGATTTCTTTTACACCAAAGAGGAATGAGGTTCAGTTGCTACCCCAATCTCTGTGTCTTTTTCTCAATCAAAAGTTGCCTGGAACCACAATAAAGCATGTTGAACCCATCATAAAAGTTAACCATTTTATTCCTGAGGTTATTGACACTGACCTACATTAAGACGTGGTAGGTTTCAGGGTGCTCACAACCCTGCCCTATCTGCCATTCACACTTGCTTACCAAGTCAGTTTGTGGTTTCCTTTCTTTATGTTCTATCATTACCCAGGTAACCTGAAATCTGACTTTTGGATCAGCAATACTCCTTCAGCCTTGATGCAACCAGATCAAAAGGCAGAGGAGAGGGAGATTTTAGGGAATGTGGAGGTTAATCCTGGGGAGCTGGGGAAAGGTGCTCTGAGGAGGCAGAGCTTGGGGACCACAGATGGTCGGGCTTTCCCAGCCCGGTGGTGAACTGGGAGGGGTGTGTACAGTCAGCAGCAGTGTTGGCTCCAAGAGCAAGTCCTGTGGTGTGCCAGACACGCACACACACACACACACACACACACACACACACACACAGAGCAAGGGAGGAGGCTGGAGAGTAGAATTATTGTCCATACACCATCAGATCACCCAGAGTCACTTCTTCCTTCGGAAGGAGGCTGCAGCGGCAAGCTCATGAACCTCTGCCGACCCACCCTCGCGCATGCGCAGGAGGGATGGTCATTCTCCGCATCCTCATCGCTGAGCCACCGAGCCAGGTGCTATTTCACGACTACAGGGAATAGCTGAAAAACCACCAGGGATGTGGGCTTAGGATTACATGGGACTAGAGAGAAGGGGCTCGTGGGTTGTGATGTCTGATAGCCCCTGTCCAATCCCAGCACCATCACTTCCAGCTGTTAACACATCTGCAAACCTCACTAGCCTTTCCTAAAATGGCTGTAATCATTGTGCTACCTTCAGTTTCGATTGTAGGGATTAAATGGGGTAATAAATTTAAAGTGCTAGGCCACTCAGTTTATCTCAACTCTTGTTATTATCGTGCAGAAAAAGTGCAGGGCTCTCTGCTGAGAGGGAGGCAGTGGTTCCGGCTGAGTCTTTCTTCTCAGCGTGGCCCATTCTGCTCACTGCCTGAACCATCACAATTCCTGTTTCACTTTAGGGCACAGGATGTACTTATCTAATGCTTCTTTGCTCTTCAATGAATTAAGTCCTTCTCTCAAAAGGACTGTGAGGTCTTCCTAGACAAAGGTCATGAGTATTGCCTCTGCTGGATCACTCCCTCCCTGCCCAGCCCCACCCTCACTTCCTTAGCCCTCCCCTTCCTGCCCTGCACAGAACTGGGCATGTAACAGCTTCCACCCTGTCCTGTTCTGGTCTGTTTTCACATCTGAATCGTTTCCCCACTGTTGCCATCTCTTTGAGAGTAAAGATTCTTTCATGGATCAATTGTGTCTCTAACACCTAGCATGATGCCCATTGCATTATAGAGGGTAAATAAATGTTTATTGAGTGAAATGTAAATAAGTAAAAATTAAGTGCTATTATTGCATAAGATACATTTCTTAGAATATTCTTACAGGTGACCTATGCATCCTGCTGTCTTGATCTGAGGTAATTTGAAAATCCACAGGAAACTCAACTAGATTACTGAGCCACAAAAAAGAATGAAAAAATGCCATTTACAACAACACAAATGGACCCAGATATTATCATACTAAATGAAATAAATCAAAGACAAATATATTAAAAAAATACTGTAATTGTAGCTTCTCTCTCTTCCCGCCTCCCACACATCTCTTTCTTTTCTTTTCTGTGTGTGTGTGTATGTGTGTGTGTTCTTGGTTTTTTAGAGACCAGAGAGTTTTTTATGGGCCTCCCAGGTGGCTCAAGGGTAAAGAATCTGCCTGCAATGATGGAGACATGGGTTTTATCCCTGAGTCAGGAAGATCCCCTGAAGAAGGAAGTGGCAACCCACTCCAATATTCTTGCCTGGAGAATCCCATGGACACAGGAGCCTGGAGGGCTACAGTCCATGGGGTCGCACAGAGTTGGACACGATTGAGCATGCATGGAGAGGTTTATATAGATGGTACAGATGCCTTGGTAGACGGTACAGGTGGCTGGCTTTGGCTTGGGTCTCTACACCTGTCTCACCTTGAACCGTCCAACTGCAGAGAGGTCACCAGCCCTGCAACTTGGCTAGGCTGGGGGACAAGGGATGTCACTGTCCAAGGCTATTTGCATTCCAAGAGATTCATTCTAGTCCGGGCAAACTGGGAGAACCCACTGATCCTCAGAGACAGGGTAACTTTTTCTATTTGGGGGTGTGTGCTCAGTTGCTTCAGTCATGTCTGACTTTTTGTGACCCTATGGACTGCAGCCCACCAGGCTCCTCTGTCCATGGGGTTCTCCAGACAAGAATACTGGAGTGGGTTGCCGTACTTTCCTCCAGAGGATCTTCCCAAACCATGGATCAAAACCACGTCTCCTTTGTCTCCCTTATTGCAACAAATTCCTTACCCACTGAGCCAACTGGGAAGCCCCTTTTTGGGTAATTACTGTAGTAAAAGTCTTCTTCCCCTTCTGGCCAACTTAGTAAACTGGCATGCATTGGTTTATCTTCCCAAAGCAGATGGACCATCTTCAGTCATTTCTTCCTACTATTAGAAAATATATATCCAGTCCCACAGTTTGAATGCAGTACTTGGATGCAGTCTCAAAAATGACAGAATGATCTCTGTTCATTTCCAAGGCGAACCATTCAATATCACGGTAATCCAAGTCTATGCCCTGACCAGAAATGCTGAAGAAGCTGATGTTGAATGGTTCTATGAAGACCTACAAGACCTTCTAGAATTAACACCCAAAAAAGATGTCCTTTTCATTATAGGGGACTGGACTGCAAAAGTAGGAAGTCAAGAAATACCTAGTAACAGGCATATTTGGTTTTGGAGTACAGAATGAAGCAGGGCAAAGACTAATAGAGTTTTGCCAAGAGAACACTCTGGTCATAGCAAGCACCCTCTTCCAACAACACAAGAGAAGACTCTACACATGGACATCACCAGATGGTCAACACCGAAATCAGATTGATTATATTCTTTGCAGCCAAAGATGGAGAAGCTCTATACAATCAGCAAAAACAAGATGGGAGCTGACTGTGGCTCAGATCATGCACACCTTATTGCCAAATTCAGACATGAATTGAAGAAAGTAGGGAAAACCACTAGACCATTCAAGTATGACCTAAATCAAATCCCTTATGATTATACAGTGGAAGTGGCAAATAGATTCAGCGGACTAGATCTGATAGACAGAGTGCCTAATGAACTATGGACGGAGGTTCGTGACATTGTACAGGAGGCAGTGATGAAGACCATCCTCAAGGAAAAGGAATGCAAAAAGGCAAAATGGTCGTCTGAGGAGGCCTTACGAATAGCTGTGAAAAGAAGAGAAGCGAAAGGCAAAGGAAAAGATATATCCATTTGAATCCTGAGTTCAATAGCAAGGAGAGATAAGAAAGCCTTCCTTAGTGACCAGTGCAAAGAAATAGAGTAAAACAACAGAATGGGAAAGAGTAGAGATCTCTTCAAGAAAATTAGAGATACCAAGGGAACATTTCATGCAAAGATAGGCTCAATAAAGGACAGAAATGGCATGGACCTAACAGAAGCAGAAAATATTAAGAAGAGGTTGCAAGAATACAGAGAATAACTGTACAGAAAAGATCTTCATATCTGTTGTTTTTGAGATTGCATCCAAGTACTACATTCAGTTGTACAGAAAAGATCACGCGATGGTGTGATCACTCACCTAGAGCCAGACATCCTAGAATGCAAAGTCAAGACGGCCTTAGGAAGCATCACTATGAACAAAGCTAGTGGAGGTGATGGAATTTCAAATCCTAGAAGATGACACTGTGAAATATGCCAGCAAATTTGGAAAACTCAGCAGTGGCCACACTGGAAAAGGTCAGTTTTCATTCCAATCTCAAAGAAAGGCAATGCCAAAGAATGTTCAAACTACTGCACAATTGCACTCATCTCACAGGCTAGCAAAGTAATGCTTAAAATTCTCCAAGCCAGGCTTCAACAGTATGTGAACCGAGAACTTCCAGATGTTCAAGCTGGATTTAGAAAAGGCAGAGGAACCAGAGATCAAATTGCCAACATCCGTTGGATCATCAAAAGAGCAAGAGCGTTCCAGAAAAACATCTACTTCTGCTTTATTGACTATGCCAAAGCCTTTGACCGTGTGGATCACCACAAACTGTGGAAAATTCTTCAAGAGATGGGAATACCAGACCACCTGATGTGTCTCCTGAGAAATCTGTAGGCAGGTCAAGAAGCAACAGTTAGAACTGGACGTGGAACAACAGACTGGTTCCAAATCGGGAAAGGAGTACGTCAAGGCTGTATTTTGTTACCCTGCTTATTTAACTTATATGCAGAGTACAACATGAGAAATGCTGGGCTGGAGGAAGCACAAGCTGGAATCAAGATTGCCAGGAGAAATATCAATAATCTCAGATATGCAGATGATACTACCCTTATGGCAAAAAGAGAAGAACTAAAGAGCCTCTTGATGAAAGTGAAAGAGGAGAGTGAAAAGTTGGCTTAAAACTCAGCATTCAGAAAACCAAGATCATGGCATCTGGTCCCATCACTTCATGCAAATAGATGGGGAAACAATGGAAGAAGCAGTGAGAGACTTTATTTTGGGGGGCTCCAAAATCACTGTAGATGGTGACTGCAACCATGAAATTAAAAGATGCTTGCTCCTTGGAAGAAAAGTTATGACCAACCTAGACAGCGTGTTAAAAAGCAGAGAAATTACTTTGCCACCAAAGGTCCATCTAGTCAAACCTATGGTTTTTCCAGTAGTCATGTATGGATATGAGAGTTGGACTATAAAGAAAGCTGAGCGCCAAAGAATTGATGCTTTTAAACTGTTGTGTTGAAGAAGACTCTTAAGAGTCCCTTGGACAGCAAGGAGATCCAACCAGTCCATCCTAAAGGAGATCAATCCTGAGTATTCATTGGAAGCACTTATGCTGAAGCTGAAACTCCAGTACTCTGGCCACTGATGTGAAGAACTGATTCATTTGAAAAGACCCTGATACTGGGCAAGATTGAAAGCGGGAGGAGAAGGGGACAACAGAGGATGAGATGGTTGGATGGCATCACCAACTCAATGGACATGAGTTTGAGTAGGCTCTGGGAGTTAGTGATGGACAGGGAAGCCTGGTATGCTGCAATCCATGGCATCACAAAGAGTCAGACACAACTGAGTGACTGAACTGAACAGTTTGAATTAGAATCAAGTCATCCTGCAAAATGGTACCAGTGTTGTTTCCTTTAGCATCATCATGAGTCCTCCTAAGGATGGTCAAAGGAGACATTACAAACGAAGTCACTATCCAACCTACTGTTCATTTCCCCACTGTCAAAAGACACTGGTTCAGGTAACACATAAATCAGAATAAGCAAATAAATCCCTGTTTTCTCCCCACTTGTCATTGGCTAGCAGGACTCAAGTTACACTCAATGTTTATGATAGGTTGCCCCAGGTTTGTATACCTGGAGGATCTTTGTTCATTTAACCCTTCTGCTCCCTCTCCCCAGCACCAATAGAGCCTCCTCTTGACCTGGTAACATTTCTGAGTCTTTTCTGCTTACTACAGCCACATCTTTTAAACCAAACTCTAGGGCATGCATCTCTCTCTCCCCTGATCTTACAAGCAGTGAATACATTTTAAAGTACATTTACTTGACACATATTTACAAATCTATCTAGCAGAGAGACCAAAGGGCCATTTTACAGAACTTGCATTCACTTGGGACATCAAATCTTTACTTTTGACATTAAATTCAAATGACTCGATGTCATTTGTCCATATAGTGTCACAGAGATAAATAGGATTGAAAAGCATAATACAGATTTAAACTGTATTCCTATTACTGGGCCACACTGCCTTTAGAATACCACATATTAATACAGTTCTTGTTAATAAATCCTGTAATCATCTTCTGAATAATACAATTATATTACATTTTTGGTGAAAGCATTAATTTGTTCAATATAAACATTTAAAACAGGCTTCTCAGGTGGTACAGTGGTAAAGAATCTGTCTGCCAGTGCAGGAGATACAGGTTTGATCCCTGGGTCGGGAAATCCCCCGGAGAAGGGCATGGCAACCCACTCCAGTATTCTTGCCTGGGAAATCCCATGGACAGAGGAGGCTGGTGGGCTACAGTTCAATAGGTTGCAAAGAGTCAGACACGACAGAAACTGAGCACACACATCAACATTTAAAAACTTGCTACAGTTCTTTGTAACCCTCCTGTGACATATTTTCATTACTTATGAAAGCTCAAAGGAGTAAGAAAAAGAAAGGGAGCAAGACAGGCCCATCTTCTCTCACACTGAGAGGCAGCCTCCTATGTGGTTAAGACTCAGGCCCTCGGGCTGGGACAGGCCCTTTGGAGAGGTCCTGTGCTTTGTGAAAGAGACTGCCTTCCAACATGGCTGCAAAGATCCTCCTGAGTAAGGAAGAGGCCCCAGGAGGCATGAGACCTGGTTCTGTTTTTCCCTTCCTATTTTACCCCATTCCTGTGCCTCCATTCAGAATTCACAGAAAGCAGACACCTAAAGATTTTAAATAAGTAACTTGAAGAATTATGTGATGTCAAACCATCCCACTTTAGAAAAAAAAAATTCTGTGGATTCTAAAAGCAAATGGTGGACTATAATATTAGGCACTAAATTTCTACTAATTCATAAAAACTAAAATAGAATCCATTAAGAATAGTGGGGTATTGGTACAAAAGGAGATGTAAATTATCCATGATCATGCTTGAAATGCAAAACCCGATCGTGTTTGGCATCAGGCCAGCTACCATTAAAGTAATTATTTTTAATCATCAGCACTTGGTGACATGAATACTCATATTTGTTGATTTACTGAGAAAAGCACTTTATATTGTAAATAAAAAGGATGGAAAATATACATTTGGATTTTAGAACAAATAATAATGATTATTCTTGCTTTTTGAGAGTCTTTCATTTTACACAGCCTTTTCTTAAAAAAAAAAAAAAAAACCTGTTTCTGTGTGGCTCAGACATGGGCCTGGTATAAGTGTCATTTTGGGCAAGCATGAGCTTATTCTTATGTCCTATTTTTAATGGGATAGTTGGTTCTATTCTTAAATGAGGATTGGGGGAGGATTTCTGGGGATACCTTTAATGGTAACCAAAGGAGACATAGAAAATGGCTACTGAAATGTACCCTAAGAATTGCCATGAGCACCCTCAGAAAACTTGGGACAAATTATTACTTTTCTTCTACTTCAGTTTACCAACTCCTGCTGGAAACTGAAAGGTGAGTCATGCCCACCAAGGAAATGGGGGCCAGAGGGGGCATTCCAGGCAGGGCAGAGATGCTTGCAAAGAGTATGGGAGATGGCGCTCTGTGGAGGAGAGAGAGGAGTGCCTGAGATGAGATGAGGTTTCCAAGTGGACCAACTGAAGAGCGCAGATGACCTTTCACTCTGTCCCAAGGAATGGCTGTCTTCTCCTAAATCCACGATTTTCAAGCTTAAGTGCACTGGAAAACTTACCCCAGCTTACTTATTTTTTCATTAATTTTTATTGGAGTATAGCTGCTTTACAATGTTGTGCTAGTTTCTACTGTGCAACAAAGTCAATCAGCTGTAGGTATACACATATCCCCTCATTTTTAGATTTCCTTCTCCCTTAGGTCACCGCAGAGCACTGAGTTCCCTGTGCTGTATAGTAGGGTCTCATTAGTTACCTATTTTATATGTAGTATTAGTAGTGTATATCCCAACCTCCCAATTCATCTCATCCCCCACTCCCCCCTTGGTATCCACACACTTTGTTCTCTACATCTATGTCTCTATTTCTGCTTTACAAATAAGATTATCTATACCATTTTTCTAGATTCTATATATATGCATTAATATATCTGTTTTTCTCTTTTTGACTTACTTCACTCTGTATAACTCTAGGTCCATTCACATCTCTACAAATGGCACAGTTTCATTTCTTTTTATGACTGAGTAGTACTTCATGAGAATTTCTCATGGGTAGTACTTCATTTACTGAAATCAAGCTGAAATCAAGATTGCCAGGAGAAATATCAATAACCTCAGATATGCAGATGACACCACCCTTATGGCAGAAAGCGAAGAGGAACTAAAGAACCTCTTGATGAAAGTGAAAGAGGACAGTGAAAAAGTTGGCTTAAAGCTCAACATTCAGAAAACTAATATCATGGCATCTGGTCCCATCACTTCATGGCAAATAGGTGGAGAAACAGTGGCAACAGTGGCTGACTTTATTTTGGGGGGCTCCAAAATCACTGCTGATGGTGACTGCAACCATGAAATTAAAAGACGCTTACTCCTTGGAAGGAAGGTTATGGCCAACCTAGACAGCATATTAAAAAGCAGAGACATTACTTTGCCACCAAAGGTCCATCTAGTCAAGGCTATGGCTTTTCCAGTAGTCATGTATGTATGTGAGAGTTGGATTATAAAGAAAGCTGAGTGCCGCAGAATTGATGCTTTTGAACTGTGGTGTTGGAGAAGACTCTTGAGAGTCCCTTGGACTGCAAGGAGATCCAACCAGTCCATCCGAAAGGAGATCAGTCCTGGGTGTTCATTGGAAGGTCTGATGTTGAAGCTGAAACTTCAATACTTTGGCCACCTGATGTGAAGAGCTGACTCATTTGAAAAGACCCTGATGCTGGGAAAGATTGAGGGCAGGAAGAGAAGGGGATGACAGAGAATGAGATGGTTGGATGGCATCACCAACTCAATGGACATGAGTTTGGGTGGGCTCCAGGAGTTGGTGTTGGATGGGGGGCCTGGCGTGCTGCAGCTCATGGAGTCACAAAGAGTTGGACATGATTGAGCGACTGAATTGAATTGAAGTACTTCATTATATATATATGTACCACATTTTCTTTATCCACCTCAACTTCCTTATAATGCAAATTTCTAGGTCTTATCAGATTGCTTTCCTTAAAAGATTCAGATTGCTGGTCCCAGAGCAGAGCCCAGGAGCTTGTATTTTATCCAGCACTCTCTTGCATGCACCTCCCTCCACCCCTGCACTTATTCTGAAGCATGCAATCTTCCTTTGAGCAGCCCTGAAGGATTTTGAACAGAGCAATGATTGCTTCGTTGGCTGTCTGGAAAATGGACTGCAACAGGAAGTCAGCTGGCGGGGAGAGCTGTTATTGTAATAACTGAATTCTTGCTGTGGTGCTGGGAGTGGGACAGAGGGAACAAAGCTGAGAAACAGTGGGTAGGGACATTTGAGAGGATGTGACGGCTGGTCACATATGGGCTCCGGGATGAAGACCCCTTAGTACTCTTGGCCCAGGTGACTAGGGAGGTGGGAGGGATGCTCTTATTAAAAGGAGGGCCTCTTTTTCTTTTGTTTTCTGGAGGTGAGTGGGATTGGGAAGGAAATCTTAGGGAAGTGATTGTATGTGTTGGACAAATATCACTTATTTAATCTGTGGGACAACTTGATGGGAGTCATGAGATATATATGTGAAGGTCTCTCCACAGATGAAAAATGGGCCACCAGGGGGAAATGCGTAGGGAAGGTGGAAAGGGACATTGTTTCTCCCATAGTGAAAGGAGACTACAAAACATCCACTGTCTTCTCTTGCCTCAGGAAAAGCACTGCTCTTCAGTTTTTTCTTCCTATCAACTTCACACCCCAAATGAAGCCCAATATTAGCAAACTGCAACACCAAGGGAAAGAAAATCTGTTCATCTTGATAGGAACGTAATCTAATTAAAAAAATCATAAATTTTTCAACCCCTCAAAGTGCCTGGAAATCCCCTTCAAAATCTTCCTGTAACTCAAGGCAAAAACTTTTCTCCGGTTTACTCACTTTTTCTTGACTACCATATTTGAGATAAATGACTTTTCCATTTTTTGTTATGTTTTAACAGAGGTATAATTGACATTCAGTAGTTTAGTTTAGTTTCAGGTATACAGCATAGTGATTCAACATGTGTACACATTGTGAAGCGGTCACCACAACAAACTTAGCTACCATCTGTCACCTTACAAAGTTAATACAGTATTATTCACTGTATTACCCATGGCTATACATTACATCTCTGGGACTTACTTATTCTATAACTGAAAGTTTGTACTTCTTAATCCCCTTCACCCATTTTGCCCAGCCCCCTTCCCCTCTGATAAGCATCAATCTGTTCTCTGTAACCATGATTTTTGTTTGTTTTCATGTGTTTAATTATTGGGTTTTTTTCTGTAATCTTTTTGGGCTTTGTTCTCTTGCACTGTCATTTTATCTTAACAATTTCTAAAGCTTTCAGTTTTATTTTTCTTTGACTATTACAACAGTATCATTACAAACTTTTTTTTTTCATTTAATTAGGCACAATTGTAAGGGCTTGCCTGGAAACCTATCATTTGTAGTAAATTCTGTGGGAAAACATGTTCCAAATATATGTTTGGGGAACACAAATAAATTATAGTTGGCAATTTATTATTGCCAGTATTTGGCAGTATCATCACAGACTATTTTTTAAAATAATGTGATGTTATTGTCCACACACTAATAGGGTTTTGGGGTTTTTTTTAAACAAAATATTCTTTTGGAGGGAAAACAGCTTGATTTTATAGGAATATAATGCCTCATTAGGAAAACATATTTGAACAGAAGTGGCTGAGAAATGCAAGCATATGGTTTAACCAGAGGATGTTAAGACTGAAAAGAAAACTCCACCTGATTTTCCCATATGTGAAAACAGCATGGCCGAAGTCTGGGAAACAGACCCCAGGGACCAAAGGGGGCCCCTATCCTTTGGCTCCCACTAAATCCATATGATGCTGCCCTCAAATCATTCTATTAAAAATCCTGGATTCTTACTCTTTAATCCCCAGTGGAGATCCGGGCCTGTGTCAAAGAAGAAAGGGGACTTACTTATGCCTAGCAGAGAACATCAAGCTCACTTTTTATCCTTTCATTTTCAAGTTCTTGGGCAAGAAGCCAGAACACTAATGTGAGTGTTCAAAAGATAGGCTTGGGGTTTCCCGGAGTGGGGGCAGGGGAGGATGGGATTGAGCAGGGATGGATTTTACACAGTTAGACTTGGCCTTCCAGAAGTCACTTTTCCCATAATTTAGCCAGCTTCCTTCTGTGAGCTAAATTACCATTATTTGCCTCAAGACCAGGATTTTCCATGCTGTCTTTGGACTCACACATACTACCTGGCCCAAATATTTTGCAAGAGGGCTCCCCATTCTGATTGGAAAATAAATCTCATGCCAAATGTAGATTTCCAATGTAATACTGTGGATTAATTTTACTGACACTCTCTAGATGGCGAAAACACAGGTCACTCCCTCTATTTCATTGACCATGACCTGAACTGGATAATGACTATGTCTCTGAAGACGGTGGTGCTGGAAACAGTTACCCACTGCTAACTCCTTGGCTTTCAGGTTATGACTGGCAAGAGGGGAGGTCTGAGTATACCAGTTTTTATCCTAAGACAGCTATACAGCAAAGCACAAGCCTTCTGCTCTGGAAGGAGTTCAGAATAGGGTTGTCGTTAGTGGAGAGAGGCATCAGTGTTTTGTTTTATTATATAATGATATAATTTTTTTTTAAATATACTTTATTTACTCTTATTTTAGGGACCCTCTCAAATTTTATGAGAGATCTTTTATTCTGTTAATATTTTCTTGATACGTAGCTGACAATTTTAGGCAGTTAAGCACCATATTTCTCTTATGGTCAACTAGGAATTATATTGCTTTACCGAAGAATCTGAACAAAAAAATCTCCCTTCCTTTCCCATCTTAGTAGTCTCTTTTCTTCTCCCCTTCTCTTGTGTCTTCTCTTGCTTTTTGTGAGTGTGTGTATGTGTGTATGCATTGTGGGGTGTGTGTGTTTGCAGAAAAATGAAAACCAATCTGCCAGAAGTTTTCAGTTTATTCAGGTTAATTGCCATACAGTAAAATGCATCCTTTCTTGATATATAGGTTACTGAATTTTGAAAAACATGTATATACAGTCATGTACCAATTGAGATATAGAGTATTTAAATCACCCTTCAAATTTTCTTTATGTTCCTGTGTAGTCAATCCCCTCTCCCCAGCCCCAGAACCAACTAACCTGTTTTGCAGTTCCTTAGTTTTGCCTTTTTGCAACATCATATCGGTGGAATCATACAGTATTCAGCCCTTTGAATCTGACTTCTTTCATTCAGCATAATACTTTCCAGATTCATCCATGTTGCTCCACATACCAATTCTTTCATATCCACACATACAATTCCATGTTATGGACACACATACACTGATGTATTTGTAGCACCCATTTACCCATTTGTGAACAAGTGGGTTGCTTCCATTTGGAGGAATTCATGAATAAAGCTTCTATAAACATTTGCATTCAAATACTTGTGTGCATAGCTTTTTTGAAAAGACAGTTGATGGTTTAGTCTAGGAGGATGTAGGAAAGCAAAGGAATAATGAAGAAAATCTAGTGTGTGCTTGTTAGAGACAAGCTGAGACTTCAAGGGGGGAGAAAGAGAGGATTTGTGCATGTGTATGTGGAAGAAAATGACTGTGGGAAAGTGAGTCTATATGTACAGCCTTTTTTGCTGGGAGGATGGTGGGAATGCAGACAGACAGGCAGTAGTCGGTGGAACCAGTTGTCACACAGTCTAACGCTGATACAATCCAAGTTGTATCCACACCTCCCAACAACGTGAATGTAAATGAAGTTTAAAATAATTCATTTATGAAGTCTTTGGATATAGTTTAAAATGTTTTCCAGTTTTATTGAGATATAAGTGGCATATAGCACCAAGTTTAAGGTATACAGCATAATGAAGTGATTATCACAATAAATTTCGTAACTATCCATCATCTCATATAGATACAAAATTAAAGACATAGAAAAAAGTTTTCCTTTCAATGAGAACTCTTAGGATTTACTTTCTTAACAACTTTCATATATAACATCCTCAGTCACTCAGTCATGTCAGACTCTTTGAGACCCCATGGACTGTAATCCACCAAGGTCTTCTGTCCATGGGATTCTCCAGGCAAGAATATTGCAATGGGTAGCCATTCTCTTCTCCAGGGGATCTTTCCAACCAAGGGATCAAACCCAGGTCTGCTGCATTGCTGGCAGATTCTTTACTATCTGAACCACCAGGAAAGCCCTAGGACTTACTTATCCTATAACTGGAAGTTTGTACCTTTCGACTTCCCTAATCCAGTTCTCCCTTCCCCCACCCCTCACACTTCCAGTAACCACAAATCTGATCTCTTTTTCTGAGTATAGTTTTAATTTGGGGAGAAAAGTGTTCTAGAAATGGGAATTTATGATTCAAAAAGCTTATGCTTGCTATATATGTTTTTAAAAGACCTTTGACATGTTCTAAGGAAGTTTTGGCAATTTACATCACCCCCAGTAGTATGGATATTAATGGATGGTAATTTATCATTTAATGTTAATTTTGTCAGGTAGCTGGGTGAAAATTACACCTTGTTATTGATATCATTTGCATTTCTTTAATGACTAGGGAAATTAAACTTTTTCCTATGCTGTAGCGCACGTGTATTTCTTTTTTTGTATGTGTGTATATAGTAGCTGCCTCTTCCTATTATCCATTTTTAAACTGGGCCATTTAAAATGTCAACCTTAATATTGTCTTCTAACAAAGAAATTTTTAATGTTTATGTACTTAAATATATTAATCTTTTCCTGTAAAAGTTCTGTCCTTAATGTTGTTATGAAAGGTACTTTCCCCCAAAAGATTACATGGCTGTTTTCTCATAATATCTTAATGGCTTAATAAATACATATAATATATAGCGTATGTGATATACCGTATTATATAAATATTTTTTAAAATGACTTTTGATATGGGTAGAGGTTTCAATTTCCCCACGCTTTTACAGTGTATCAAAATCATTTACTGAATAATTTTTTCTTGTCTCAATGATTTAAAGTATCTCGGTTCTCAGCTTAACAGCTTTTGTGAGTAGTTAGATATATTTTTGGATTTTCCGCTCAGTTTAACAGTCTTTTGGCTATCCTTGCATCCTGTGCTGTTTAATTATTATGCTGAAGATTGTTGTTAACAGTGTTTTTGCTGTTCTCATTTATTCGTTCTGATGAACTTCAAAGTCATCTGTATCAAAGTTTATAAAACTCCTCCAAGTGCTTTGGAAAGAATTGTTATTGTTGTTGTTGCCTTACCTTTATAGTTATAGGTGTAATTCACCTTTAATAAGGTTGAGGCTTCTCATTAAAGAATTTGGTAATTTGAAGATTTATTGAAGTTTTCTATGTAATTTCACAATAAGTCATTCCTATATTTCTTATTTAGTTTATTGGTAATTAAAAAAATTTTGTTTGCTATTTTCCATTACATCTTTTAAAACTAGTTGTTATTGGTGTGTAAGAAAGCTATGATTTTAGTACACATATTTTTGAAAGTGGCCAACCTCTTTACCTTTCTTATTCATTCTTAGAAGTTTTTCTCTGAGTTTTTCTGGTGGAATGGAATCTGAAAACAGTGGTAATTTTTCCTCTTCCTTCCCATCCCTATTTCATCACAGGTGTTCAGAAATGCATTGCCTCACATAGACACGAGGGCTTCCTAATGCCTCTCCCTACTCCTGTGACTCCTCATTCCGGTCTATCCTACATGCTGCTGACAGACATAATCACCTCCCTATTCAAAAATAACCAGAATATTCCCTTTTTCAATTATTGTTTATTTAGAAAACCCTTATGGGGCACCCCATTTGTGCCAGGCAATACCAGTAGTGAATAAAACCAATATGACTTCTGCCTTTTGAGCTTTCCATCTACATGGAACAGTGACAGATGTTAAGCACACCACCCAAGAACAGGCACAATATTATAAATAGTAATGCTTTAATGGAAAAGACTAGGCATTATGAACAGAAACTAGATCAGAGAAGCCCCTCAGAGGACGTGACTTCAGGACTGTGAAAGGCAGAGCGAACAGGATTGGGTCAGGGGAAGAGTAAGGGAGTCTTTCTAGAAGATGAAAAGCATGTGCAAAACCACAGGGCAGAAAAGGGTGATGCATTTGAGGAACTGGAGAAGAAAGATCAGTGTTCCCAGAATGCAGTGAATCAAGAGAGAGATGGTAAGAGGCTGGACTGCCAAATCAAAGGTTTTGAGCTTTATTCTTAGTAGGAAGCCATGGAAGGTTTTTGTTTTTGGTTTTTTTTCATGGAAAGATTTTAAGGGTAGAAACAACATGGCATGATTTGCATTTCAAAACAGCCTCCCTGCATCTGAGTTAACCCATCATTTAATCAATCATAAACCTGTATTTACAATTTATTCCCAAAGTTGGTGGTCATCCAGCAAATGTCCTGTGTATCAACGAGGGATTAGACCTTGTTTATTAAAGACTTGGTGACTTATAACAAGCTTCAGAAATTCACTGAACATTCATGGAACATCTAATCTTTGGCAAGCATTATTATAGCTACTAGGGATATAAATATGTAACATAGGATTCCTCAGGGGGTTCACACCTAAAGTAGAGAGGGAGAGAACAAAATATAACTAGAAATAAATGTAATTTGAGATGTGCTCTAACAAGTTATTCAAAATACACTACAGAATCAGAAGAAAGGATCCTAACTCTAGTGGACTGGGGGTGCAGAGCAAAGGGAGGGAAGATCAGGGGTGGGACAGTGCTACAAAAGAAGTGATGCTCAAGCTGAATTTTGACAAATAAGTTTCTTGGATATGAAACCAAGAGTTAAAAGGAGAACAGTATGTGCATCTCTCAGAGGCATGAAGCAGAGGGTAATTCATTCAAATCAATGATAAATATTAAGACATTAGCAAGATAGACTTAGGAGAGCAAGTGAAAGAATGGAAGAGAGGATGTTAAGTATGTAGGAAGGGATGTGAGTGAGCAAGGGTATTGCATCATTGCCTTACTGGGAAGAAGTGTTTCATTCAGGAGGAAATGGGTGTCATTGAAGGATTCTAGGCAGGAAGTAACATGACCAGATTTGTTTTTATAAAAATATGATGGGTGTTCAGGTAGAGATGCCTGATCAAAGATGGGTAAGACTAGGAAGGGCTGGGTCAGGGCTGTGGTGGGAGAAATGTAGAGGTGGGAGAAGTATGAGCAATGTCAGGTCTCAGGGCACCTTAGATGAGGGAGGTGAGGTAGAGGAAGGAATGAGAGGGACTCCAGAGTAAATGGATGGTGGGTTTGGGGGAGAAAAGGATGAGTTCATTTGGGAGCATGTTGGTTTAAAGTAGGGTTTGGGAAACTTTTTATAAAAATGGTCAGATAGTAAATATTTTAGGCTTTGCTGGCCATGTGCTCTCTGTCACTACTGTTCAACTCTGCCTCTGTAGCAGCAAGGCAGCCACAGATAATACATAAAAGAGTGTGTCTGTGTTTCAGTGGAACTGGGTGGGAGTATGGGTTGGGTTTGGTCCACAGAGGTCAACCCTTTGTTTAGGATATTCCATGCACAGGGACTTCCATGCAGGTGACCATAAGATACTCAGAACAATAAAACTGAAACTCAGGAAAAGAGCTCAGGTTTAGCAAAGTTTAGAAGTCAGTAGATGGATCATAGCCCACCCACTGGCAAGCCAAATTCCCACTAGTAGAAGTAATTTATTGAGCAAAAACAACATATACATATATATATATGGTGGTGGTTTAGTCGCTAAGTCGTGTCCAGCTCTTTGTGACCCCATGTACTATAACCCGCCAGGCTTCTCTGTCCATGGGGATTCTCCAGGCAAGAATACTGTTGGGGCACTAGTGGTAAAGAACCCACCTCCAAATGCAGGATACATAGGAGACGTGGGTTTGATCCCTGGGTCAGGAAAATCCCCTGGAGGAGGGTATGGCAACCCACTCCAGTATTCTTGCCTGGAGGATCCCATGGACAGAGAGGAGCCTGGCAGGCTACAGTCCATAGGGTCACAAAGTGTCAGACCTGACTGAAGTGACTTAGCATGCATGCTTGCTTATATAAGATTATATAAGCTCTTCATTTCTCACAAGTCCCATAATCTTTATCGTACCCTATACTAGACTCATATTTTTGTGTGTTACCTATTCATTTCCTGTTCTTATTCAAGTTTTCAACTCATTATATTGATAGTGTTTGGTTTTCTGAGTAGAAAATGATTTTGGCCAAATACAAAACTTGAAAGATACCAACATGTAAGGGGGAAATAGTAGAAGAATCTGCAAAGAAAGTGTGAGAAATAACAATATTGATCTGAAATGGAAATAGCTTGAAGTGGGTTACCCACCTAAAATTTGTGAGCAATAAAACCCTTCAAGACCTAGATCAAACAACACCTCCCTGTAAAGCCTTCGGCAGTTATCCCAAAGTCTCTATTAATAAGAGCCCTGGCCTTCACTGGTGGACCTTTCCCACAAAACTTAGCATTTGCCCTTCATTACACAGCTTGATTGTATTCCTTCTTAGAGTCTCCTACTATATCTAACCCTTGACTCCCCTGATGAGTTATAAACTCCTTGAGGTCTGGGACTCTATCTCTTACCCTTTAGTTTTTCTCAGAAATCCTAACATAGTAATAAATGTGTAGCAGACACCCAACAAATATTAATAGTTGTTCATTGAATATGTCTTGCTTCCAAGACAGAAAAAGCTAATGCTTTCAGGAAATATCATGTTTGGTTTTATATTTAAATTTATGGAGCTTCAATTGTTTAGCCAGTTTCTCATCAATAGCCTGCCCATCCTTCCCCATCATACAGCCTTCGCCACAAATCTCTTTTCCTTTGGTAATCCCATGTAACCCTAGAACCAATCCATCCTACCACACGTGGAGTTCCTGTCAAGAGTTCCACTTTCTGTTCGAGGACTTCTCTTATTTCCTACTTATTTATCCTAATGCATTGTCCTTTTGACCCAAAGAATTATCTAATGGCTTTTACAGAAGGTGTGCATAAAAGTAGCCTTCCTCAAGTTCATCTTAATAGTACCTAGTATATCTTCAATCTACTTTTCAAGCAATAACTAGTTCACTGTTTTTTAAAGAACGCCTGCTAAATAGTTAAGCAACTGAATCTCCACCAGGAACTTGGAGACTGAATCTGTGAGTTAAGTTTTGACCAACATCCCTGAGGAAGTCAATGTCCCAGACTCTGTGAAAGCTCGGATGCCAAGCTCCTCCTGTCAGGCTCGCGTCATCTCTCAGCACCTGCGGTCATTTTGACTTGACTCTACATTAGAGATAAGACTCAATGCGTGGTGCCAAGAGGCTTCTATTAGGAAACTTTGAATGGAGTAATTCCCTCCACTTTCAGTGGTGAATTTATCCTTTCCAGAGTATAAAGGTGTGGCCCTTGCCCAATGAGCTCTCTTAGAAGTAGAATTTCTTGTCTCATGGCATGAAAATTAATGCATATGTTGAGGAGTTTACTCCCCTTCCTATAATTGTTTAATGATCTTCAGATATCCAATTTTTAAAATTTATTTATTTTTAATTGAAGGATAATTGCTTTACAGTATTCGTTTGACTTCTGCCATACATGAACATGTATTAGTTATAGGTGTACATATGTCCCCTCCCTCTTAACCTCCCTCCCACCTCCCACCCTTTCCCACCCCTCTGGATTGTTACAGAGCCCCAGTTTGAGTCCCCTGAGTCATACAGCCAATTTCCATTGGCTACCTATCTTACATATGGTAGTGTATATGCTTCCATGCTACTCTCTCCATTCATCTCACTCTCTCCTTCCCAGCCCCTACCCTTGTCCATTAGTCTATTCTCTATGTCTGCATTCAGACCTCCAAATTTGAGAATAGAAGAAGGGAAAAACACCTATTTCATGAAGTTAACATGCTAACAAATTACTACTCCAAATTCTCCACCATTCAGAGCAGAAACATCTTTCATGATAAGGTACAGCTCACATCAAACACAGCTCTGCTGAGTGTCCATCAGGTACGAGAAAGATATGGTCCAAAATGAGCCAAGGAGAGCTAAGGAAAGGCCCTGTCCCCAAAGCCCCCTATTATTCTACACAGCTTGTCAGTGAGCCATCAGAGTCATTTCTCCAAGACAAGGCATTACTACACCTACATATAAGAAATTTTTATGAGGAATACACTACAATTTCCCACTAACAATAGTAATCCACCACACCCAATCTGTACTATTCAAAGGCCACCAAGTTGTCCCACCATATTCATGACAGACGCTATACTGGGACCAGCAAGGGGAAGAAGAGTATTATTCAAAGATGCCTTTTTTGAACACAGCAATCCACTCAAGATTTAGCCAACATGATGGTTCTCCCGCTGAATAATTTGTAAATCTAAAGTGTAATAGAAAGAGAGACATGTGTTAACAGACATAAACCTAACCTTTCAAATAAATTCCATTTTACTCTATCCCAACAGCAGCTGGTAACCTTCTGACTTTCTTATCTCCTAAACTTTTTGTTTTCTATCCATCTGTTAAGTATTAAACGATGTCAATTCTTCCCTCCCCACTCTAGATCTACCCCCATCAAACTAGACTAAATAGAACTAAATTCAATTACTACATTAAGATATATTCTGCCTTACTGAAAAACAAAATATCTCCTTTTTGCCTTAAATCAAAAGGCATGCTTGAGCTATGTCCCTCCTGATAACTGAAGATTTTGAGATGGAGGAGGGAAAGCAGGAGCTGTATGCATTTCTTCTTATGTGCTTCCTATGAAATTTGCTGTTAAGGAATTTAAGTCCCTCCACCCAAGGGTTTATCAACAGTAGCTTAAGAATTCTTCAATTTTGACTACGTTTGCACCGTGTGAAATCTAAGAGATGTGGTGGGACACAGTTTGAAGGTCCTCAAGTGGACACCTTGGGAGTAAAAGCTTTGTCTCTTCTGGCCAATAAAATATGAGAGTTGATGAATGTTCCAAGGGGAGAGTGGGCAGAGTCTGTAGAGAGAGGATGAGCATGATGGACATCAGCTCTGCTGAGTGTCCATCAGGTACGAGAAAGATATGGTCCAAAATGAGCCAAGGAGAGCTAAGGAAAGGCCCTGTCCCCAAAGCCCCCTATTATTCTACACAGCTTGTCAGTGAGCCATCAGAGTCATTTCTCCAAGACAAGGCATTACTACACCTACATATAAGAAATTTTTATGAGGAATACACTACAATTTCCCACTAACAATAGTAATCCACCACACCCAATCTGTACTATTCAAAGGCCACCAAGTTGTCCCACCATATTCATGACAGACGCTATACTGGGACCAGCAAGGGGAAGAAGAGTATTCACCTGTGGGCTAACCAGTGGGGCTAGGGTCCCATGGAGAGAGCAGGAGGGGAAATAAATGACATTTTTAAAGGTCATTGCTGAAAGGAAGACAAGAAATACTTGCTTTCTATTCAAAGTATAAAATAGTTCCTTGGAAATAATTATTTTAAAATAAAAAGAAGATTGTGCATGGCAAAAAATCATGAAAGTAGTACGTAAATGCCTGAAGTTTGAGGAATTAAACTTAATTGGCCTTAAAGAAAATGATGCATTAAAAGATGCATAGGTTGACCTTTAATTTCTTGCCAAATGACCCCACTCACACCTTTCTGTAGGGTCAGCCCCAGGCATTTGAGCTGGAGGCTGGAGCTCCTATTCAGTTATAAGGAAACCCAAGAGATACCTGCCTCCGCCCACCTCACCACCAGGTCAGGCAGCTTCCTGGGTGGAGGCAAAAAGAGAACAGAATTCTGCTGAGCCCTGGGCTCTGCTGCTGTGGGTCTGGTTTCCCCTGGTAGCATCCCCTAGCTCCTGACAGAGGAAGTACATTACCGCAGGGACTGTCTTCTCTGTGAATGCCCGTGGATGAGTGTACCCGGCAAGGACTCCCTTTCATGAGGAGGCTGTGCCTCTGGGTCACGGACTGTTTTTCAGCTCACTGGGGTCCCCCTCAACTTGGAAGCGCCGGCAGGACTTGGGAATCCAGGCCAGCTGGGGCGGCACGAGCAGTGGGCACCCCCTGGTTTTCTGAATCACCAGCATCCTGATGGTGATCAGAGCACCAAGAAGGGACTAATTTAAAAACCAAACAATGTGGTAATTGCCCCTGGTCACCTGGTTGCCTGGCTTTTGGAAGGCCGCTGTTTCCGATTAGAGGGGTCTGGATCTGATGAGGACTAACAAAGTGTAACGAATGATCAAAGCGACAGTTACAACAGTGCGAGTGCCCAGTGATTGATCTGGGTGACATAATAATGATAACCAATGAGATGAGGCGGGGGGTGGTCCCCTCCAGGTAAGGATGGGGGTGGGCCCTAGACAGGTCAGGACTTCTCTCTGTTTAGGGAAAAGAAGGTCATAGGGTGGAAGCGGAGGCACGTGGAAGGGAAAGAATGAAGTGCTCAGGCTTAAAACTTCTGCACAGAAAAAAAAAAAAAAAAGACAAGTCAGTCATGGCTAAGAATGAGATCCTTCTTCAGAGACGGAGATTAAGATTGGCAGTCCTGGAATATCCGCAACCCACCTATTGGGCGCCTGCACAAAAGCATTTATTCTACAGAAAACTTAGAGCTCTGCAAATATCTTAAATAAAAGTTAAATAAAACAAATAAAAAGAGGCTCATTTTAAAGTTATTTTTGATAGTCATGTTTTCTGACTAGAATTATCTCTTTAAAAAACAATAAAAGTAGAGTCTCAAAGAGATTCTTGCACACCCACATTCATAGCACCTCTATCCACAACAGCCAAGAAGTGGAAGCAACCCAAGTGTCCATCAGGGGATAAATGGATAAACAAAATGTGGTTTATATACACGGTGGAATAGTCTTCAGCCTTAAAAAGGAAGGCGGGCTTCCCATGTGGCTCAGTGGTAAAGAATCTGCCTACCAATGCAGAAGACTCGGATTCGATCCCTGGGTCAGGAAGATCCCCTGGAGAAGGAAATGGCAACTCACTCCAGTATCACTGGGAAATCCTATGGACAGAGGAGCCTGGCGGGCTACAGTCCATGGGGTATCGAGAGAGTCGGACACAACTGAGCACCCACACTCAAAATAGGAAGGCAATCCTGTCACAGGCCATAGCATGGATGAACCTTGAGGACACTCTGCTAAGTGAAATATTAGTCCCCAAAGACAAACATAGTATGATTCCACTTACATGAGATACTGAGAGTAGTCCAATTCATAGAAATAGAAAGTAGAATGGTGGTTGCCAGAAGCTGGGGAGAGGGGAGGATGAGGCGTTGTGGGCCATAAGAGTCTCATTTGTGCAAAAGGGAAGAGTTCTGATACTTGTTGCACAATAATGTGAATATACTTGAATGGCATCACCACCTCAATGGACATGAGTTTGAGCAAGCTCCAGGAGGTGGTGGAGGACAGGGAAGCCTGGCATGCTGCAGTCCTTGGGGTTGCAAAGACGCGGACACGACTGAGTGACTGAACAACAACAACAACTGAACAACAGTACTTAAGAATGGTTATGATGGTAAATTTTATGTTCTATTTTTCACAAGGAAAAAACAAGAGAGTCTGACAGATTTATTGTCATTTAGATAAAAATAATTTTTCAGTAATATTAAACATTTCCTATTTTCCCAAAAGTGTATGCCAAATCTAATTTGACTGACTCCTTTGGAAGTTCAAATATTATACAGGGTAGCAGGGTGGTGTTGACTTCCAAGCCTTTGTCTACTTGCCACTAGACAAATGGCCCAGGAATGATGAATATCTGTTGTTCTCATGCCGGTGTCTTGTGGGTTTTATGCTACTTTTGCTGTCAATCTCTGAACTCTCCTTTCTTTTCTGTGGGCCTATCCCAAATTTGTCAAGGAAATGAGAAAATGTGTTAGACACATTAATTCAGTTCTGTATAAAATGAGCATAAAAAAGTGCAGAATCAAGGATCAGGAAAAAAAATGTGCTGATCACCTGAGCTTCAATATTTTCTTTTTTTTTCTTTTTTGGGCACGCCATGCTACTTGTGGGATCTTACTTCCCCAACCAGAGATGGAACCTGTGCCTGCTGCAGTGAAAGGGCAGAATCCTAACCACTGGACTGCCAGGGAATTCCCTCACTTCAGCTTCAGAACCTGCTCTTGGGCACTCCTGCATTTCTCTTCTCAGAAGCCTGTTCTGCTTACCATCACCCAGATATCCATGGGGCCAGCATGAGCAGTGCTGCCAGCTCCAGAATTGTGGATAACAGAGACCTGGGTCTATTATCAACCTGACCTCAAATCACAGGCACAAATATTATGAACTTCAAGGTTCATCTCTAGTCAAAGTTAAGAGATTCTGTGATTAGATATAAATCCATCTTCTAAGAAAAGACTGACTAGCTTTCTTCGGCATAGAATCAACGTCATTACTATGCTGACTCTTTATTGCTACTTTGCTTCTTATTGCACAAGAAAAATATTCTTTCTATCCTTGAAAACAAGAAGCTGGTATTTTTAAAGAAGAGGGTATATTCTTAAGGATTCTTAAGGTCTTAAGTGATTGTCTTAAGTCATTGTCTCAGTGGAGACAATGAGATGCCTTCGCATTCCTGGACCAAATTTACTGATGGATCTGCAGAGATTTTCTGTTGAATTTTATACTTTAGAAAGGTGATTCTGAAGCCCAGTTGAAACACGCTGCCTTACCCAGGACTAGCCTTGGATCCCAGGCATCTCACATCATCACTTGTGTATTCTGCTTCTGCCCCAGGGCTGAAGGCATGTCCTTCTTGCTCTGTTCTACCTGGATGCTGTAGGCACGTGCAGAGGAGGAAGGAGAAGGGGAGGAAAGGCAGGAAAATAAATAGACAGCTGTGTGCTAACAGGATACTGTTTCACCTCCCCCTACCCCAGCTTCCATGAGCTCACTGTGTATCCCAAGCTCTGAGCTGGAGGCAGCCCGGCAGGCACACCTGGTGTTGGGACAGTGGGAGACCGAGTGCAACTGGAGTACTAGGTGTGAATGCTCACCCCACCATTCGCTAGCTCTGCAATATTGTACAAGATCCTCCCCCTCTCCCAGCCCCCAGGTTCCCATCTTTGAAATGGGGACACCCTCCCACGTCCCTTCGAGTTTGCCATAAGGATCCACTAAACCAGAGCTGTGAAAACATGCTGCAGAGTGTGAGATCTCTACACAAATGTGAGGCCTCTTTGCTGATTACCATTTGGCAGATGCAAAGCCTTGTGCTATTGACACAATTGTCCTCCACAGTGCTTGGCAATTTGGACTTTGCTGACAAACAGGGGAAAGGTGGGAACATTTGCCTCTAGCTTCAGTTTTAAAATAAGGTTTAAAAAGTATTTCACAAAACTGGCTGGCTGAGGCAGCCCCAGGTTCTAACAAACCTCTTATCCACACTGGCAACGTCCCCCAGCCCCTTCTCCAACTGCCCTGACCCCTCCCTGAACTCTTTCCACTCCAGCCTTCTTCAAAACAAACCAATAGGTAAACCAGCATAACTTCTCTTTCTAATAAGCCAAATACAGTCTCAAGGAGACTGGCACATCTGGACAAAAAGACCTATCACTCTGCAGCCTCCTTCTCTGGTATTTCGCTGTCCAGCCTGGTCAGGGGGCACTGCTCTGCTATCATACTTTAAACCAGGCTATGCCAGGCTCACCTGCAGTCACTCAGGTCCCCAAGCAGCCTCAGATGTCAGTTTGTGCGTTCCTCTGAATGGCCTTTTATTGTCACACTATTTTCCTGAAAGTTCTTACAAAACCATTATCAGGGACAAAATATTTTCCAGAGCTCCAGGATTTTTCTTCCTGGTGACTTTGAAACCTTTCTGAGGCTCCCTGTTCCATCAGCAGCCACCATTTGGAGCTCCAAGCATATGCAACTTAATTAGTTTTAATACTTTAACTGTTTAAATAGTTAATAGTAGAACTTGGACTTCAAACCACCTCCATTCCCCACCCCACCCCCCAATTGCCTATGTGTCTGAGGTTGTCAGATCAAGATGGAAAAATACCTCTAATTGTTTCCAGACAATACACAACGCTTTCACTCTGAGTGAGAATGAGTATAACTTACATTTTCACAAAGGATCCTGGGGAGGCCCGTGGGAGATTCCTGCAAGCCAGGATTCTTTGTGCATTCCAGTTCACTGGAAAATAAAACCCAGTTTCAAAACTGAACCAGGAGCTTTTACTTCCCTTAGATTATTTCTAGATGAGTAGCTATGGCTGGTTTCATTTTTCTTTTTTTCACAACAAACATTTCTTTTCAGATTTTCATAGATTTTTATCTTGGGCTGGTATGTCAGAAAGCAAACCCCGTGGCTCAGAGGAATTGAGAACTCTTCACTGGAATATGGCAAATATATTGCCAAATATGTACCCCATTCAGGCCTGAATAATCTGCATGGTGTCCTTCTCCTGCCTATAAAAGTATCTCCCTCCTTGAGAATTTCATCTCTGGGACTGCAGTTCTATCACTAAGAGATCCATTCATTTAAGTGCAGAAAATTTGAGAGTTTCAAGAACATGCACAGTCTAAGAGCAGATGCAATTGTTGACAGGTAACACCTTAGTCAGACTCTGATGAACAGAAGTTTTAAACTCTGTCAGAATGAGACTCCAGATTAGGACCTAGAGAAGGGAATCTTAGGGATGGTAGAGAAGAAAGTGAAAAAAGGGAAACCAAGTCTCAGTTACTCACATGCTACATGTGCCAGGCACTTCCTAAGGCCTACAGAGAGGTAGGTGTTACTGAATCCATTTGAAAGATGAGGAGACTGAGATTCAAAAGGGGCTGAGGCGACTACCAGAGAACTTACTTTACTTTAACCTTGTTGATTTATTTTTATGTCAATACATGCAGATCCAACTTCAAATATTTTTCTTTCAATAAACCCATGTGTCTTGCATTAGGTATTAAGTATCTTTGCTTTTTCCCCCTGTAAACTAACACATTATTATATATTGTAGAAGATATACAGATATAGATATAATAGTGAAAGTGAAAAGTCACTCAGTCATGTCTGACTCTTTGCGACCCCATGGACTGTGAAGAAAGTTTATCTGTCTGTCGCCTCCTAAGTTCATCTGCCAGACTCCTAGGAACACCAACCACAATTTAGGAAGCAGCCTCACATTTAAAAATCAACAGTTCTTGAGAGCAAGAAGAGATCAGAACTCGTTGGCATGAGCAAGCCTTCCCCGGTCACACATAAAGACTGGTCCATAGTTCATTCTCCCCTTGGGTGTCTCCTACAGGAATGGGAGGTGGGCCCAGCAAGTGACTCTGCAGACAAGGGAAACCAGTCACCATACCCCGACATCCTCAGCTGTCGTCATTCCTTGTTTTCTTTGGAAGAGTTACTCGATAGAAGAAGACTCATCTGTTTTTAAGGTTAGACTCAACCAGAAGTCCTCCTAATCATACTCTGGCACCAGGCTCATCCCTGATCTAGACTGAGAACATGTTAAGGTTCCTTTTGTCTTTTCTTGGAGATTTTCGTTTTTTTTTTTAACCTGTAATTTTGCTTCTTTTAAAGTATGTGATTGCCCTTTTATATTTTAAGAAGTAATTGGGTTATCTTTACCGATTGACTAAATACCATATCTATGTGTTAGTATACTGTATTGGTGTTTTCCTTTCTGGCTTACTTCACTCTGTATAATAGGCGAGACATCAAAAGAGACACAGATAAATAGAACAGTATTATGGACTCTATGGGAGAGGGTGAGGGCGGGATGATATGGGAGAATGGCAATGAAGCATGTAAATTATCATATGTGAAATGAATCGCCAGTCCAGGTTTGACGCATGATACAGGGTGCTCAGGGCTGGTGCACCGGGATGACCCAGAGGGATGGGATGGGGAGGGAGGTGGAAGGGGGGTTCTGGAAGGGGAAATCATGTACACCCATGGTGGATTCATGTCAATGTATGGCAAAACAAATACAATATTGTAAAGTTAAAAAATAGGTAAATAAACTAATTTAAAAAAAAGTAATTGGAAGAGTAAATGGAAATTTGCTTTCTATTGAAACATTTACTTAGAAAAAAATGGTAAGCTGCCAACATATCTTTGTGCATATGTGAAACTGAAATAGTCTAGTATGCCTACACAGGGGCAAAAAGAGGCACAGATAAGGAATGTCCATTCCCATTACAGAATTATGTACAACAATAAAAAAAGAAATAGTGCTGCACTGAGATAGAAGAATCACCAAAGTTAAGATAAGAAAGCTAAAAGAAAATAAGTGTACTGTATAACACCATCTATCTAAATAAAGCATCCAAACTATGTACTTTATGTGGACCTATTTATATATGTAATGTATAGAGAAAGATTTAAAAGAATCCATAGCAAGCTGACAACAGTGGTTGCCTTTGTGGAAGATGCCGAGATTTAGCTGGACATCACAAGAGACATTTGCTTTATCTATGTTTGACTTTTTAACATTGAAATATAGTTGATTTACGATAACTAAATCACTTTGCTGTACACCCAAAATTACACATTATTAGACAATTTCTAAATGAGAAGAATGTGTTTAGCTACTACTTATGCAATTAGAAAATAAATTAAAAGTTCTAAAGTTCCAAATCTGATGCCAGTCCCCTTTCATTATTACTTACATTCACCATGGGCTGCCCTGGTGGCTTAGTGGTAACGGATCTGCTTGCAATTCAGGGGACCAGGACTCGACCCCTGGATCGGGAAGATCCGCTGGGGGAGGGCAGGGCAACCCACTCCAGTACTCTTACCTGGAGAATTCCATGGACAGATGAGCCTGGTGGGCTACAGTCCATAGGGTCACAAAGAGTTGCACACAAGTGAAGTGACTAAGCAGCAGCAGCAGCATATGTACCATACTGTTGTTCTTGGCTCTGTTGTTTTAGTTATTCATATTTAATTTTGCCAGCCTGTGAAAGTAAAAATATGAGCATCACTCCGCTAAGGCTGAATCAAGGCAGATAGTCAGTGAATATCATTAGGTGCACAAAATGGTCATTTTTAATAAGTATCACCATAATAATTGTACATTTTTAAAAGATAGTGTAAAGACTATTTTCAGTATTTTAAGTCCAGCACAACAACTTTTACTTATATTACTTAAATGAATTGAATTTTACTTCTTTGAAATCCAGTGTTAAAATATACCATGTATAGTGAGAGTCTGAAAATTTATTTGTTACCCCTGGCCCTCTAAGTTTCACCATAGCACCTAGGATTATTTTTTTAATTTGTTTATCTTTAATTAGAGGATAATTGCTTTAAAATATCATGTTGGTTTCTGCCATACATCAACATGAATCAGCCATAGGTGTATATATATATATATATATACCCCCTCCCTCTTGAACCTCTCTTCCACCTCCTACTCCATCCCACCCCTCTACGTTGTCACAGAGCACCAGGTTTGGGCTCCCTGTGTCATACAGCAAATTCCCACTAGCTAACTATTTCACGTATGGTAAGGTATATGTTTCAATGCTACTCTCCCAATTTGTCTCACCCTCTCATTCCTCAACTGTGTCCACGTGTCTGTTCACTGTCTGCATCTCTGTAAGTACCCATGACTGTTATCCCACATTTTGCATTTGAGGAAACCGCATTTTGCATTAAGAGACAATCTTGAAAAGGGACCAACACATGCTTTCAGGTCTGCAGGAACACATCCCAGAGACTTTTCCTCTCGCCATCCACTCAGCCCCGAGACCTCTGCCACAGCCTCCCAAAGGATCCAAGTTCAGCTTGCAAGCATTTGTCTCTTACATCATCGACAGCCTTGTACTCTAAACTTGGAATCAACATCAAGGTAAGCCTTGGGGAGAGATCAGATTTGTAGAACTGGAAACTTCAGGCCCATATGACGGGGTTCTCTGGACATACAATCCAAAAGCTCCAGGTCATGGGGGAGGTGGGGTGAGCTGGCGGATCAGTGCCAGAGACCAGCCTGCTTCTGGAGCTCTTCCAGCCTGTGATGCAACCAACAGCCATGGCTTTGGTAAAGGACAGACATGTCTGCTGTTCTGCCTGCATCCATCACTTCCTTTTGCCAGTCCAGGAATAGCATTCTGAATTCTTACACAGATGGAACAATCATTTCCTTCTCTTGCACTCTTTGGATTGCAGACACTTTGGAGGATCCTTTTGTTCCCTTGGATCTCAAACTCAGGGCCCCTAGAACTCTGTTATATTGCTTCCTAGAAATCAGTCAAATTTCACTCTTTTCTTTCTCCTTATTAACAAGTGTAGAACTGATGTTAGCTGGGTCTCCGATCCCATAGGGTCCACAGGAGATCAGCTCAAATACATTCCAAACTCCATCGAAGTTAAAGCCCTTGCTAACAGCATAGGGCCAAATAAAATAATTATTCTACAAGAGTTGGCTATTCTTACTGGTGTCTTGAGAGGTTCTTGTTGACAATACAGCTGTAACAAAGTAGTGGCATCAAAATGTCCATCTTGGTTTCAAAACTTTTGACCAGAAAAGATAAATGGAATTAACAGATATTAAAACCTTAAGATTGAGTCATATTAATGGAATTTTTAATATCAATCAGTTGGTGGGGAGCCTGAGTGGTAAACCACCAAGCCATTTCTGACTGACACTTACAAGGCTGGATGACAATATTTGCTGAGAAATACTACAGCTCTTTCCTTTAAAAGTTATCTGCTTGGTATCCAGTAGCTCTCATATAGAATTTCCTCTAGTCCTGAGTGGGCTTGTCCCTGATGCTCCTCCTTAGACCCACAATTCTCCATGCTCACCCACTCAAAACCAGAGTTGTGAATTTGCCACAAGGCTTCCATGGGAGACTTTGTGAGTCATGCCATGGCCTCTGCTATTCCAAGTTAGGCCTTATTTTTATAGTAAGCATCCAGATACCATGTAAGTAGGCAAGGGACTGATATTACTAAGGCAAAGCATCTAAAAACATCAATTCCAAATGATCTTTTTTCATATTCGAAGTTGTGACCTCTAGTTTAAAACCAGCTTTAACTAACTTTTGCTAACTGTGATGTTAATTTCCTCTATAATAGTCAAAGATCCACTTGAATCAGATCAATACTTTCTTATATTAATATCTTCCTGTACCTTTTGGATCTTAAACCATCACGCTCTGGAGAGGAAGCCACTTAAATATTTGATAAGGGAATAAATAGTCTCCAGGTATATTTAAAATTGCATCCCCCAAACCTTGTGTGTATTCTCAGGGCACTTTATTAACTCAACATAATAACTGATAGCGATAAGTACTATTACTCACACATCAGTGGATAGTATTTTGCACTGAGACTATAAGAGGTCTCACTTGTATTACTCAACAACAGCTTGTTTAAAATAGAAACAAAAACTAAGAAAAGAAAGAAAGGGTCAGAGAACATAAACTTGTTTGGGGAATTCCAGAAGTATGAAAAAATAAAATCACAAAGACAAAATTCATTCTTCAGCCATTAAATATTTTTGGTGTATGATCATCTGTGCTAGGAAAATGCTATAATGATTTCAATAAATTGACTTCTTGGGACTCAGAGCAATGGCCCTTGCATTTTGACAAATTTAAATCATGATCAAAGGGAAGGAAAGCAGGGGAGATGGGAGAAGAGGAGGGACAGGTTGTGGAGAGGGAAGGGGAAGGGACAGAAATAAAGAAAAGAAAAGAGGCCCCATGGCTCATCACAAGCATGATACACAGAACCGCTGTTAATTCCTTTTTCTGAGCCTTAGCACACCTCTAAGCCATGGAGTTAGCCAAGAAGCAGCTGCTTGGAGGGGAAGTTAAAGGATTTGAACCAGTGAACTAAGATGCCGACACAAAGTCCTTTGCTGTAGGGTAACAGTGGGGTGGAAAGAAAAAGGGAGGGAATGTGGGAAGGGGTCAAGAAGTCCAAGGAATCCAAAAATTCTCAATGTAAACCAGGCTTCTCTAATTTATATGAAAGCAGAAAGATGGAACTTTTTACTTACCAGTTTCCATGACTTTCAAACATGTGGACATGTACGGTATAGCCTCTAGTAGTGCTTTTGCCTCAGAGGCCATTCAATTTAGGGTCAGGCCTTCCCTTGACTTAGCATTTTACAATTTCTAAATCCCTGTCATACATGAGGTCATCAAATCCTGTCAATCACCTCAACTCTCAGAAACAAGCAAATACTAAGTCCCCAGGGGTTCAAGGACACATCCAAAATCACATGAGAAATAGGTAGTGTTGATTTACCTCTTCTGGGCAGAAGGAACTCTGGTTATGGGTCGAGTAAATCAAAATCACAATGAAGTCATGATTGTAGTGGATGGAGCCTTGGTTTCCCATACAACTGGTGCTGTACAAAGTCTGGGAGGACTTCCTATTTTAAAGATGCCCTGGTTGGGGGCATCTCAGAGAAGAATAAGGGAATGTAGAGGGACTACAGAGGACTGGACAGGCAAAGCCCCAGGAACTCTGAAGGAAATCAAACTCTGAATATCAAATCAATCACTTAGCATCATCATCCTTGGTTTACTAATCTGCTATCACTTAAATGAGTGGTCAACAAATGTCTTAGTTGTTTGTATTCAGTATTTATATATTAGGTTTAGCATCAACCTAGTGGCCAGATACTAGGTAAGGTAGCCTCTTACCTTCTCTCTTGCCTAGAAAAGTACAAAAGGTAGAGGTTGCTCTAAAGGGCCCAAGCAATTGCCCACTCACTCCTTGGGGCAATGCCACCCTCCCTCTTAACAGGACTTTGGGAGCATCTGAAAGATTTAGGCCATCAGAGGGAATTATAGAAGAAGAGAGATTGATGATTTTCTTATAAGTCCAGTGAGTTTGGAGACCTTCAAGAACTAAATTTAAAACCAAGATGGCTTACAGGGTATAAGAAGGAATGATATTTCTATTTAAAATAAACCAATCAAAACTTTAGAGAGAAGAGTTCTTCTTTAGAGACACTGGAGCAAAAATTGACCTTGCTGAGCCATGAAATGTCATAGACCTTAAAAGATTTTCCTAAATCAATGATATATTTTTAAATGACTTTCCTTAAGCCAATCAGTCTTATCTTACAATATGGTAGAAAGAAACCTATGGAAGTCATTCCAAAAAGTGCCCCTGTGGGTCAAGGATGAGATCATAGTGGAGTATCAGGGAAACTCTTTTTCATCAAATTAAAGTTTGGGGGGCCTAAATTGGATGTCTGTGATGTCATTTCCAAGTTCCACAACATCTCACCTGTGTGCTCTTGTGTAGTTTTAAATTCTACTGCTAAGAATCACACACTTGGGACAAGATGCTTTTAAGATGCTCATTGTGCTTTGCTGTTGACTGAAGTTGCATGATCTCAGAGACCAGAGCAGGCTTTCTTATGCAGTTTGTGTGTACCCTTCTTCACTACCTTAAAAAGGCATCTTCATTTTCTTATATTTCTTTCCCCTCCCTTCTGTCCTCTTACTCCTCTGCTTTCAATTTCATCTTCTCCACTTTGTCCTCTTTCTCCAGGGCTCTCTGCCCTTTCTCTAATTGACATTTATAGCCCCCGTGAAATTACCAAACTCTTCCAACCCCCACCTCCTATTCTTCCCCATCTAGAGTTCAGTACAAAAAGCTGCCTGGCAGCTCATACTTGAAGATACCTCTGAGGCTTCCCTGATAGCTCAGTTGATAAAGAATCTGCCTGCAATGCAAGAGACCTGGGTGAAAATGGCTTCCATTGTTGGTTTTTAAAAATCTCAAGTGAGCTGGAATTGAAGGTTTCCTTTGTGTGAAAGACCCCAGCCTGAGACACAGAGAGTCTGCGAAGAAGATCAAGTGAGAGAGGACCATAGGCCCAGGCTTTGGGGAAATATGACAAAGAAAGATGAATGTAGCACACATTTCACACCCCAAAACTGTTGTCATTAGATCATAATAGCAAACACTTCCTGATAACCGGCTATGTGCTATGCTACATTTAAGTCATCTCGTTTAGTCTTCAAAAAGAGAAGGTTTACTAACTTATAAGCCCCAATTTTCCACACATGGAAATTGAGGCTTAATTTTTAATGTGCACAAAGCCATAGTTAGGAGGTGATGGAAGTAGAATTTGAACCCATCCATTCTGACTCCAGAGTGGAAGCTGGTAATCACTGTTGTCTAAGGGTGGGTGAAACGGGCGCTCATGTCGCATCTTCCACTTGGAGCAGAGTAGAAATGGTGGCTCTCAGTGGAAGAGCTGGCACCCAGGTGGGGTGGATCCCTCAGCCCCAGCTTCCTCAGGGGTCAGCTGCTCCGAATCTGAGAGCAGATGGGGAGCCAGAACAGAGCCTGCAGCAATGGTGGTGTGGGGGATTTAGGAAGAAGGGTATAAGGGTGGTGTTTCTAGCAGCCGCTGAACCACCTGGGGAAAGAGAGGCTGCCCTTGTACCCACACAAAAGGATTGTGGCAACTAGCTGCCTGGGGGTGACCCATAGCGTGTTTGGGAGCCTGAATAACCAAACCCATCAGGAACAGGGCACATTTTTTTTTTAATCTTTATCTTGAAGTGTTGACAGT
This sequence comes from Okapia johnstoni, assembly GCA_024291935.2. Classification (NCBI taxonomy): domain Eukaryota; kingdom Metazoa; phylum Chordata; class Mammalia; order Artiodactyla; family Giraffidae; genus Okapia; species Okapia johnstoni. The sequence goes on along the minus strand of CM044306.1, from coordinate 74,943,121 downwards.
GTATGTACCTTATGTTCCCAGCTTCACTGTACACTCAGGGAGGGAAAAACAAGCCTTCCACATCCTTAGTTCTCCACCACGAAGACACCCAGCACTAATTCACATATTGACTTGGAGTTTACACATTCACCCATATTCTGGAAAGAACTCAAATACACTCATTATCCCTGTCTGCTAGGAGCTGGTGCTTTAGAACAAAAGTAATTGATCCTTTGAAAAAAAAACTCCCTTGAAGTATTATTCCAGGTGTGTGTGTATGTGTGTCTGAGGAAGGAGAGAAATGGCATTTATTATGCATCTACTGCAAGCCGGGCACTGTGCCAGGTCTGCTACAAATGTTATCTCATTTAATCCTCAAATGGCTGGATAAAGTGGGGACAAGTATTAATATGCATTTGGTACCAAGGCAAAAAGTTAAGAGGCTTGAACTCACCAAGTTAATGCATCATGTAAGCCCAAGTAATTCTGGCTCCACAACCCATCTTTTCTCCCATTTCACTGAAAGACTTACCAAGTAGAGAACAGGCTTTTGTAGGATAAATGTTTCCTGCTCTGCACCGCCCCCCCTCAAGTCCCTGTGGTCACTGGCTATAGGCTTCCTTGCTTTCCAAGCACTGGGATTCCTACCCTGGCACCGAGGTTGCTGTCATTGGGGCGGGGCAGGGGGCAAACAAGTCCTGGGCAATGAGAAACTGCTCCAAACACCCGGGATGGGTGAAATCGGTAGTGGTGGCTCAGTTCCCCCTTTTTCATATCAGAATGTACTATCCTGCCCCCTGTCTGGTAGTTCCTTTCCGTTTACATACAGCGTGGTTGATGACTCTCCACACAGCTCCCTCATGCTGTGTTACTCCAGAGAGGGCTCCAAGCTATCTTCTGGCCCTGCCTCAGGCTACCGGATACTCTCTGCATGACAGAGGAGAAGAATGAAATGTTCTGCCCATAAAATTACATCACGTCAATAGAGATTTCTCTGGAACCCCTCAGCCTTGACCCCAAGTGCTACAGTAAAAGAAAAAGAAAATGTGAGCAATAAATAACACCTCCCCCACCCTCTGCTCCCTGTTCAGGAAAACTCCAAGGAAACACTAAACCAAATTCACTCGGCCTCTGTTTCTAAAATCTTCACAAAGTCCCGTAGTCAGTGAGCCTAATGAAACCCGGCTTTTATAGCCAGCTGTGTTTGAAGGCAGCAATACACGACTTACAGAGACCAAGGTGAGCTGCTGCCAAATAGCCTTTCCATGCGTGAAAAGCCAGAGGATGAAGAGTTCCCAGCAGGGAAGAGCCTCAAGAAGTCACCCAAGCCAGCTCTCAGCTTCCAGGCAGCCAAGGCCAGCACTTCCCGGCTCCCTCTTCAACCCCCTCGTAGTAGGCGCCCCCGACTCCCAGCAACTTTTGTGTGAACAACCGATAACAAGCATCAGTGCCTGAGCTCTGTGCCTTTCCCCTCCCTTTGCTGCTCAGGGTGATTCTGAGCTTTACTATTTGCCTCCTTCAGCCTCAGTTCTGCCTCCTGCCTTCTGGGGGGACACTCTTGGGCTTCCAGATAGAGTGAGTGCATGCTTGCTAAGTCACTTCAGTTTTGTCTGACTTTTTGCAACCTCATGGACTGTAGCCAACCACGCTCCTCTGTCCATGGGATTCTCCAGGCAAGAACACTGGAGTGGGTAGCCATGCCCTGCTCCAAGTGATCTTCTCGACCCAGAGATCGAACCCATGTCTCTTATGTCTTCTGCATTGGCAGATGGGTTCTTTACCACTAGCACCACCTGGGAAGCCCTCCAGATAGAGATTGGGGTCCAAAGGAGCAGGAGGAAGGGACCCCAGAAGTGGGTAGAGGGTGGAGAACATTAGGGAAGAGTCTGGAAAGCCTCACAGGCAGTGGTGGGCCTGAGGTGAGGGAACAGTGTTCAAGGGAAAAGGGAGGAGCGCAGGGGGCCCTCTTATTGTCCACACAGGCCATCTGAGAAGTGCAAGTAGAGGACTAGATTTATTTTGAAATTACCACTGGTTTCATGGACTGTGTTCTTTCAGCCATAATGCTGCTCCAAGACCAAAACCCCCCAGGGCATGACTTCATCATCATGATGCTGATGTTTCCACAACATGTCTTGGGAGGTTGTGGGGAGTGTGCAGGGACTGGAGGGGCGGGGACCACATGGCCTGAGTCAGGCCTTTGTCTCAGTCATCACTGCAAACACCAGATTGCAAACACCAGGCTGCTGTGAGGCCTGCTAGAGATTTCAAGGCAACATGATGCGGTTTCTCTTTCATTCAAGAATGATGAAGAGCTCATGGGAATCTTTGTGGTAGGAACTGTAGGGCCAAGAAATATCACAAGATAGGGAAAAGGGAGCTTAAATAGGCTATCCTAACACAATGTCTGTTTCTTTTTACTTAGACTTTCCGGTTCTAAAGCTGGGAGGGACTTTAGAAATCAATCAGTGCATTCCCTGACTTTGATCACCGTGTAACCAACAGGTCGGTTTGGCAAGTGACACAGCTCCTGATGCCAGGTGACAGCAGAACCTGGGACCTGTGGTGACACTGATGGGCCACTCCTCTCACACAGGGGCCGGATCCTGCCATCCCTAGGCAACTGGTCAGAGTCTCACCCACAGAGATGCTGATCTCAATAGTCTGAGGTGCAGCATCAAGACCGTAGAAACCAGAAACACTGAACCAATGCTGGAGCCCGTTCCTGTGTGCTTTCTATAGGGAATGCTATGGAGTGAATGTCTGCACACCCCACAAAGGCATATGTTGAAACCGCATCCTGCAACATGAGGTGGGACCTTTGGGAGGTGATTAGAATTAAACAAGGTCATGAGAAGGAACCCTCATGAATGGAATTAGTGCCCTTACAAGAAGACTGGAGAGAATACCTGCATCTTCTCTCTCTCATTCTGCCCTATGGGGACCCAACGAGAATGGGGCAGTCCACAGCCTGGAAAAGGGCTCTCACCAGGAAGGCTGTGCCAGCATCTGATCCCGGACTTCTGTTCTCCAGAACTCGAAGAGAGAAACTCGTGTTACTGCAGCTAGCCTATGACATTCTGTTGCTGTCCTGTGGTCACTCAGCTGTGTCTGACTCTCTGAGTCCCCATGGACTGCAGCACGCCAGTCTTCCCTGTCCTTCACTATGTCCCTGAATTTGCTCAAATTCATGTCCATTGAGTCGATGATGCCATCCAACCATCTCATCAGGAGCCCAAAGGGACCATGACGGGGAACAACTGATGAGCACTGGCCCCTCATTAATAGCACCCCCTGTGCTCCAAGGCATTGACCAGAGAGGCAGAGGATGCTGAGGGAGGGCCTCTGAGGAAAGCGCCTGCAGACCTCTGCTTCGACTCAGACCACCCACGCGAGTGACCTGGAGGAAGGGTCACTTGGGGCCCCCTGATGCCCCTCAGAAAACTGAGGACGTTGAAATGGAAGAGGACCTCTGCTGTTCCTTCCTGCCTTCATACTCAGCAGCTCTGAGTATCCTTCTCAGCTCCAGGCTCCCATTTCTTAAAACTTGAAATTTGTACAGCTTCCATTTGTTCCCTTTCATCACAATTTCCCTTCTTTTTTTCAGGTTTGTTTTTTTTTTTCATCTCACTGAGTGGAGTACTCCATATGAGAAAGCTAGCCACCCCAGGCTTGACTAAGCTATGAGCACAAATAGAGTCACAAGAGCAGTTACTCTAAAAAAAAAAAAAAAAAATGCCCTTGATGCTCAAATGGGAAGTCCTGTCACTGCAGTCACACTGACAGATTTTGTTTCTGGGACCCCCTTTTCCCCAGAGGCAGGCACCTCGTGAGCACTCACAAACCTCTCTGTCAGGAGTATCACCGTGGGCATCTTCTCTGTGTGCTTCCGATGGATCAGGCACCCTTCTTTCGGGGAACTCCTCTGGCAAAGCCCCTGGAGGAAGCTTCACAATTTTCACTGTTGCCAGCGCTAACCTGGAAAAGTCAGGTCTAGGCAGGGTGCTGCCTGCTGAAGCTGCCTACGCAGTCAGTCCTCAAGGGACCAGCGTGGAGCCAGGTTCCATGCAGAAGTGGGGAGAAAGGCTGTCTCCTTTGCCCCACTCTCCCAGGTAGTGATCCTCGTGCACACAATCACTAGTTCTGCCTATGGCCAATTCCCCCATCTTCCAGCCTCTCTCCCTCCCCACTGGAGATCAGAAGAAATCCCAGGTGAGTAGGGTGGGAGAAAAGCAGAGTTTTCTTTTCTCTCCTTGTTCAATAGACATGTATACATAAACATATACATGTACAAATAGAGGAGATCAAACCAGTCAATCCTAAGGGAAAACAGTCCTGAATACTCATTGGAAGGACTGATGCTGAAGCTGAAGCTCCAATACTTTGGCCACCTGATGCGAAGAACTGAGTCACTGGAAAAGACTCTGATGTTGGGGAAAATTGAAGGCAGGAAGAGAATGGGATGACAGAGGATGAGATGGTTGGATAGCATCACCAACTTGATGGACCGGAGTTTGAGCAAGCTCGGGAGTTGGTGATGGACAGGGAAGCCTGGTGTGCTGCATCCATGGGGTCGCAGAGTTGGATACGACTGAGCAACTGAACTGTACTGAGAGTATATAGAGAGTATAAATAGAGTATATACATGTATATATGTGTGTATATATATATATATATCATGTGTGTGTGTTTATTTTATTTGTTTGTTTACAGAGGAGGCAGAGGCTCTGGCTCACCAATTCTGCAAGAAATCACTTCAACTCGCAGTCTGTTTGACAAGGATTCCCTGCTTCATGGTGGGGTAAGATCTCTCTCTTCCTACAATCTTTCTAAGGAAAACAAACCCCTCATAGTTTCAAAGAATTATATATTTCTTTGAGTAACTGACATCTATTAAAGAGTTCTCAAAAAGACTGTTTTTTAAATCCAATAATTCTAAGGAAATACACAAATGCAGACAAAGATATACATCATGATGATAAAAAAAAGCAAAAACCTTAACTCCAATAAGAATATCCATTTAATGGAATATTTATAAAGCACTTTAAAATAACATTTTAAAGCATTTAAAAACTTATATTTAATGACGTGGGAAAATGTTTAAAAATCATTCACGGTAAAATGCTTATATAATGTCCCAATTTAATAATTCCAAATAGAATCATAGAAAAAAAGATAAACGAATTATGTAAACATTCAAATAATGGTTATTTCTAAGTGGTAAATGAAAGGGTATTTTTATTTGTTTCTTTTCCTCTCTTCAAAGTCTAAAATAAACATTCAGTCAACAAATAAAGTCTATATATTTATGTATTTTTTAATATAACAATATAAGAGCTGGGGCATTTTTTCCTAAAAAGAACAAATTCATGATGAGAAAACCAAAACATTTCCAGCTAACTCCTGGGTGGAGAAATAACGCAGTGGGCTCTGTTCATTCCCATAGCAATCATTTGTTGATCATGGGTGGATCAATGCAACCCAGGATGGCAGTCCATGCCTTGCTTACCTTCACCTATTTCCTCATCTTCACAGGTCCTGGTGGTAGGTACCATTATAATGACTCATCCACAGATTAAGAAACCACAGTTTAGAGAGAAAAGGTCATCTAGGTCACCAGCTGCAGAGCCAGAGCTCAAGGCCCATGTCCCTGCTCCAAGGGCTACAACAGATTGATGGCCACCTCAGTGTCCCCCCAAGAGAAAGCAATTTGCAATCACTAAAAATCAAGAGGTGCTTCAGAGGTAAAAACCCAACCCTCACAGAGTAGACAGAGACAGAAGAGAAATCAGAGAAGGCCCATTTCAGAAGAAAAAAAGGAAGGGGCTATTTTCCTCGATGCCTACTCCTGCTCTCCGAGCCCAGGTGCCCCCAGGTGGGAACCTGAGGTGTTCACTCTCTTTGCCTAAACTTATGGGACCCTCTGCCTCCTGCTCAAAAAGGAAACTCGGGGAGATGGACCATTGCCTCTAGTTCTAAATGAGTGGTAAAAACTAAAATTCAGAGTTCCTCTCCTTGAATCCTAAAATCAAAACCACCAGCCAAATCACCCAGTGTAGACAGAGAACACAAAGAGCCTCCTGGCTGTTGCCAGCTGCACAGGGCCCCGCCAGCCTGGGGAGCAATGTTTCTGCAGCACATTCTCCTCCAATCAAAATGTCCCAGGGTTCCCTGCCTCTCCATCTGACAGGAGCACAATATTCTCCTTTCCAGACGTTTTGGGTTAATTTCTTTATTTTTTCTGGCCCACATTTTGAAGTCTTTCCAGCCTGATGGACTGAAGTGGAAATTACAATCGTATCAGGTCTGTCCAAAACAGATGCCACATAATCACAATCATATTAATAAAGTTGGCAAGCATGAGTATGAAGAATCTGAGGAAGGGGAGGGGGAGGGAAGAAAGAAAAACAAACTAACAACTTCCAGAATGTCTTAACTGATTGAACACTCCTGCCATGAAACAGGTTTCCCTGAGAAATCCATAGTTGGCCTTTTCCGATCTGAACTCCAAGTAATTCCTTTCATTTAATAGTTTCTACAGTTTGGATGAAGGGAGTGAAAAGTGGCGATATTTTCTCGAATCTTTTTGGACTTCACAACACTCGAGGTCTTATTTATGCGTGGGTTTCCAGCTGTGCATGACATAAGTCATTGAGAACTGGCACATCTTCCCATCAGCAAGCACAGCACAACCACAAGCTTGGCAAGAAGTTCACGTTGCCAGATGCCTTCACTGTTTCTTAAACTATGTATTCAAGGCACTCCACATTTTTTTTCCTTGCTGGAAATAGTTTCAAAGAAGAACACAATGTTTTGGGTTGCCTGGCCAAAGTTTAGCTGTACTTTTGCATCTTTGCCAAACTTCCTGTTTTTAGCAAAACAATTTATTATCTCACTGGTTCTTTACCCAAAAGGATTTGCAGGCACAAATAACTACTTGGTTTCCATGTCTTTTCAGAGAAGAAACTCATTCACTTTCCCATAATTATCCTGTAGATGCAAGAGCAGAAATGTATTTAACCTTTGGGAGTGCTACTGAGGTGCAGAAAAGGTTTTAATTATTCAAAACCTCTACAATCTGAACTTTAAAGAACTGACAATTATTTTGTGTGTGTGTGCAAGGAAAATAATTCTTTTCAGGTGGTTTGGCAAGATCACAGATTTGCCACACGTGGCGTTGTAGAAGTCAGTTCAGAGTGATTTGGGGTTTGGAAGCCAAGGTTAGACTAAAGAGATTTGATTCATCAGTAGCAATCAAAGAAAGAGTTCGATCAGACACCGTTATGCGTAGTTCATCTCTGATTACTAAGCCACATAGTCACGTTTTACACTTCACACACGCACACACACACACAGACACACACACACACGCAAACCAGAAACTAAAGAGTAGGAGGCTTTTCCATCCCCACCTAGCAGTCAGCTAGCCTATCAACCAGTAAACAGATTGAGAAGAAACCTAAATTCTTGATTGGATTGAGGCAGCCACTTATAGTCTCAGTTTTCTCCTACAAGAACATCTTAGGTGTAACTAGAGCATGTGTTATCTTTATCGGGGACACACACACACACACACCTACACACTTCAGTAGTAATGACCTCTATGTACTGTAGCAGAGCAACACTGATAACAGTGTGGTTAATTCTTCAGCAAAGTGCGTTTAATTTCTAGGGTAGGATTTATTTCAACTTAGATGTATCCAATCACATTTCTCCACATCTTTTAAAAATTGCTTCACACTATCTGCAAAGAACAGAGAATGTCAATTTCTTATATGTTTGTGCTTCACAGATCTTAGAATTCTTTGATGGTAACTTAGCAACCACTATGAAAATAATAGCTTCCTAAAACAGAGTGAGTCAAAGAGAAAGACCCCTTCGACGAAATGGTTAATATTAATGAGAGAATGCAGCGTAGTCCAACAATAGATCAGCATCAGTACTTTGGGAGAAATGCTTCTAACTCAAGCAAGAGAGGCTCAACTTTTGTCTTTCCATTAATGAACTGTTCCTCCAAATGAAAGCAGAGAAAAAACCAATATCTATTAGATAAATGACTGGCTAGAAGGACAGATGACAGATAGATAGATAGATGATAGATAGGAAATGTGTGTTATCGCCGTATGTCTTTCTTTCCTTCTTTCTTTTAAGATTGATGTTTTTGATTCTCTTAAGCAAAGACTGGCCAAAAGAAGAAAAGACAGGTCCAAGTAATAATTCAATGGGCTAGAGCACATACACTGAAGAGAGAGTTAAAAGGGAGGGTTTTCTCAAAACAAATTATCACTCAACTCAAGCCCTCGCAGACGTTATAGTTTACTACATGACTACTACAGAAGGTGGCCCAAGATTTCTTGTAAACTCTTCCAAAAGGTGAGAATGTGCTTTTATTGTTAACCATGGGGCATGTGGCTTTAAAGAGTTATTTTGAACATTTAAACATAAACAATATCAGCACTAAATATAGGATCAAAGAAGTACTGTTTCCATGTGGAGTTGCCAAAGCACAGAAGCATGGCTGCAAAGTACAAGTTTCCTTTGAAGGGGATGTTGCTATCAAAACTGCTTACTCGGCACTCTAGCAAGAGCAAAAGAAAGTGCACATACACACATATATTCATTATATCTTGCCTGGTGTGAAAAAGGTTTCACTCCCCCAGCCTTTAAAACCAAAATCTAACATCTCACACCAAAACCTTAAGGGCCTCTTCACTAGCTTTTTTTTTTTTTTTTAAATGAACACATTTAAAGTAATGTTTGAAGCCTGTAGTATCAGAATTTATTTCTACAAAGTTAACTCTATTTAATATCCTTGGCTCTAAGCTTAATTTGCTAAATCGTGCTGTTTTTGAAATTTATTGCAAAATTATTGTTCTCCAGGGAAATAATTACCGTTCCTCTTACTTCCATGCTATTGCTTTCCTCTGCACGTGAATTTAAGTAAGAGATTTAAAAAGCAGCTCTGTGTTTTGAGTAAGTATCAGTCAAGACAAGGTGACTCTCGTACTATATTTGAATTTAAGAGAATACCTTCTGTTCAGCTGAATATACAATTTTCTGAATGAGAACAACTGGATATTAAAAAAGAATCCTAGGAAATGACCGCATCTATCTATTTATTTGTATATTGCCTTGTTGTAAAAACGGATTCTAGGCAGCTTAGGAGCATATATAACATATAGCTACAGAACATAAATTAGAAACAGCATCAAGCAAAAAAGCAAACACTAGGGTAAAGAGGTAAATGGACTCAGGAATGGATTGGATATAAGCTAGTGGAATTCTATAAGTGAAGCACAAATTTGACTTTAGACTCAAATTTCAAGGTAAAAACAAAAACCTGCTCATGATTATATGACTCAGGAATAGCAGGTTCTCAGAACTTTATCATGGAAGTTTACAATTTTTTACAAATTATTCATTTGTAAGGCAGACCATGGTTTCTAGTCTTCTCCATTGACTGTTGTGTGATCACTTTGGAGGCCAAGGTAAATCACACTGCATCTGTTTTTCAGTACTTTGATAGTACATCCTGATTTTTTCCTGGGGTATTACCTATTCCCTATTAGTATGCAGGTGCTCTGTCCCTGGCCCTCCTGGTTCCCAGCAACATTGAGCAGATTGGCAACAACAGGAGAGGGAAATGTCTGTGACTGAGTCTTTCCAAGAGGGTGTGTGCTGCCAAGAGAGTGACTGGTTCATGGTAATGCCTCATTCCAATTCTTCTTATAATCTGGTTCTTCTACCTCTCCATCAGTCCTGTGAGCCATTTAAAGACCATCCACTTATGGTTACCAGGGAAAAAGGAGGGGGAGAGATAAACTGGGAGACTGAGATTGACATACACACACTGAAGGGAAGTGAAAGTCGCTCAGTCATGTCCAACTCTTTGAGACCTCACGGACTGTAACCCACCAGGCTCCTCTGTCCATGGGGATGCTCCAGGCAAGAAGATGGAAGTGGGTAGCCCTTCCCTTCTCCAGGGGATTTTCCCAACCCAGGGGTCAAACCCAGGTGTCTCTCATTGCAGGCGAATTCTCTACCATCTGAGCCACCAGGGAAGCCCAAGAATACTAGAGGGGGCAGCCTACCCCTTCTCCAGGGGATCTTCCCAACCCAGGGGTCAAGCTGGGGTCTCCTGCATTGTGAGAAGATTCTTTACCAGTTGAGCTACCAGGGAAGCCCCATATACACATTGCTATATATAAAATCGGAGAAGGCAATGGCACCCCACTCCAGTACTCTTGCCTGGAAAATCCCATGGACAGAAGAGCCTGGTAGGCTGCAGTCCATGGGGTCACAAAGAGTCGGAAACAACTGAGCGACTTCACTTTCACTTTTCACTTTCATGCATTGGAGAAGGAAATGGCCACCCACTCCAGTGTTCTTGCCTGGAGAATCCCAGGGACGGGAGAGCCTGGTGGGCTGCCGTCTATGGGGTCGCACAGAGTTGGACACGACTGGAGCGACTTAGCAGCAGCAGCAGCAGCAGCATATATAAAATAGTTAACAATAAGAACCTACTGTATAGCACAGGGAACTCTATTCAATACTCTAATGGCCTATTTCAGGAAAGAATCTAAAAAAAATTAAAGTAGTTACACTGTATATATAACTGATTCACTTTGCTATACACCTGAAACTAACACAGCATTGTAAGTCAACTGTACTCTTAAAAATATTAAAAATAAGTAAATTAAGAAAAAAAAAAAAGATCATCCAGTAAATTTCTTTTCTGCTTAAATTATCATCTCTTGCCTACAACTACAGAACACTGAATGAAGTACAAGTAGGACAGACAACTCAAATGCAGGTGGGTAGAATGATGTGTCTGTACCCCATTAGGTAATTTAGGGTAAAGTTAAGTGGAATCCTGAAGATCTAATACCCATTTTAACACCATTGTGATCCTACTCAGTGAAAACTGGATCAAAAGTAGAAATAGTCACTAGTGAAGAGTATCTGTGTCCACGAGAATCTCTACTAAAGGATATATATATATCCTCTTTCTTCATTAAATTTCTTAGTGTTTCTCTTTCCAGTGTAGGATATGGGTGTATTTAGACAAATGTTTGGAGTACTCTACTACCATACCCCACTTTCAAGGTTAGTTGTAAACATTGTTAGCAGTATTATAACACCTTCTGTTTGTCCTAGTAAATAATGCCTAAATTCAACACTGGTAAAACTCAATGCATGCATAATGCTTTATCTATTTGTTATAAAGAATTTGTGCTGCTGATGAAAATTACTTCTCCTTTTATGAGTTCTGGACTGGAGAGTTAATGGAACAAGAACTACTGAGTATCCAGAAGAGTCCTGCAGGTCCCCAAGTGCCCAGCACATGTGCCCAGCAGTGTCCTGGTAAATGTCTCATAACTTACTATCTAAAAAAGAAAAACAAAAAGCCCCAATTTGTAGTGCTTACAAATTTCTGTGGTATAAAGATTCACGCCACAGGCAACTTTAAGCTGTTAATGGGATGTCACTGCTGGTGGAATTGGGAGGAGAATGCACACAGGGTTCTGGAAGCTGGTACAAGTAAGCTCCCATGCACCACTAGAAGTGAGAATGGCTGGGACCACCTGGGGCCCTCTACCAGAGTGCTTGCACTTGCTCCTGGACAAATGTCTCCTCAAGTAACAAATAAAAAGAAACTATAAAAATAACTTCAGTCATATACCTTGAGGGCAATTATGAACAATAAGATACAAAAAGGGCAAAAACCAACTGCTGCTTCTGAAGCGCCCAGAGCAAAAGCAGAGTGCCACACATGATCCCTGCACACAGGACCACCAAGGCAGGTGGGCAGACCACCTGAGCCACCCCTCCGGCCTGACCCACTGATCCACCCCTACCCTCACTCCATTTGAGAAACCAGCTCACCCCACTCAGGGAGTGAGTAAGGGAATCTGTTGCTTGTTTTTGCTCCCTCTTGCTGTAGCATAGTGTTAGTCACTCAGTCGTGTCTGAGTCTTTGCGACCCCATGGACTGTACCCGATCAAGTCTCCTCTGTCCCTCGGATTTCCCAGGCAAGAATACTGGAGTGGGTTGTCGTTTCCTTCTCCAGGGATCTCCCCAACCCGGGGATCGAACTGGGTCTCCTGCATTGCAGGCAGATTCTTTACTGTCTGAGCCACCAGGGAAGCCCGCGTGAGTTCCATTAAAGACTTGCCTGAATTTCTTACCTGGTCTCTTCAATTTTCATTGATTAAAGAGTCAAAGGACCCTGGTGGGCAACAGGAGGATCTCTCCTAGGTCCCTCTCCTCCAACTGGACCCAAGGAAGGACTGCAAAGAAGTTCCAGTAATCCATTACTCTTGTGAGCTATGTTCTTCTTCTAGAAGGGACAGTGGAAACCTCAAAAGTAAGGTTGATCTCTATAAATCAGTCACCTAGATATTGGGTAATAGGAGTCTCTGTCCACTCCGTCTCAGGCTCCTCCTCAGGAACATGAAATCATTCACCAGGAATAGACATCCTACATGAAGAATATCTTTAGTATCTTTTCAAGAGACAGTTTCCATTTAAAGGCGAAGTGACTTACTTGTCTATAAAATCAAAATTTCAAGAAAATCTATGCTATTTTGCAGGAAAAAAGAAAATCACCACTTAAAGGCAGTGTACTAAAGTGCCTAAAATGCTAAAGTACACAGCTCCGAAATCTAGGTCTCTGGGTTTGAATGTTGGCTCTGCTTTTTTGCCCATAGCATCTGCCCTTGGGCAAGTAACTTGAGTTTCAAAACCTCAGGTTGTTCCTCTGCAAAATGAAAATGATAAGAGGATTTCTGTGAGAACTCAGATAATGCAGGACTTAGCCTGGAGTCAGATTTGAGGTAAGTTGTTCCTGTCACTACTCTTTGATGGTCTGGTCTGCCCTTGTCACAGGGCTCCATGGGTCTGGGTTTCCTTTTCAAAGATGCAGCAGCAGCCAATCGAGTTCATTCAACCCAGGAAAAGATATGGGAAAGGGACTGTGAAGAGAAAGCAAGTCCGGGAGGAGTCAAAATGACAGAATAGAAGGAGGCGGAATTTGCCTCTCCTCACAAGTATACCTGGAGAAGGCAATGGCACCCCACTCCAGTACTCTTGCCTGGAAAATCCCATGGACAGAAGAGCCTGGTAGGCTGCAGTCGATGGGGTCGCGAAGAGTCGGACACGACTGAGTGACTTCACTTTCACTTTTCACTTTCATGCATTGGAAAAGGAAATGGCAACCCACTCCAGTATTCTTGCCTGGAGAATCCCAGGGATGGCGGAGCCTGGTGGGCTGCCGTCTATGGGGTCGCACAGAGTCGGACATGACTGAAGCGACTTAGCGGCAGCAGCAGCACAAGTATATCAAGAATACATCTGCAAATGGAACAGTTCTCACCGAGCTCCTGCTGAACACTAGCAGAAGACCTTGGACACCTCAAAGGAGAAGAAAAATCCCCACACAGCCAGGTAGGATGGAAGAAAGGAAAAAATAAAAAAGAAAATGGAAGAGACCAGGACCTCTGGTGGGGAACTAAAGGTAAGAAGAAGTTCCCAAGCTCAGAAAAGCCCACTCACAGCAGGAAATCAGCTGGGACAGAAAGGGACCTTTAATGGATTGGAGGGAAATGCAGCAACAGGTCTGTGAAAGGCAGGACAGGATAAGAACTGCACACATGATCTGTACCACTGATCTGTGCACCCCTGCCTGAATTGTGTGTTTCCTGGTACAGAGAGGGCCTGGGGGCTGGATTGTGGGGTTTGGAGAGTGGACCCAGGGAGGGTACACCTGTTGGCTGTGAAGAGACAACCTGAAGACTTACAGAGTAAAGTAAGTCAGAAAGAAAAAAGAATACTGTATAATATAACTTATATATGGAATCTATATGGGGCTTCCCAGGGGGCACAGTGGTAAAGAATCCGCTTGTCAATGCAGGAGACACTAGAAATGTGGGTTTGATCCCTCGTCGGTATCCCTTCTCTTCCTGGAGAAGAAAATGGCAACCTACTTCAGTATTCTTGCCTGGAAAATCCCATGGACAAAGGAGCCTTGCAGGTTACAATCCATGGTGTCTCAAAGTGTTGGCTACAACTTAGCACACACGCACACATGGAATCTAGAAAAGCATGAACTTATTTCCAAAGCAGAAATTGAGACACAGACATAAAGAATGGACATATGGATACTGGGGAGGCAGTAGTTGGGGTGGGATGAATTTGGAGAATGGGATTGACATATACGCAACCAGGTATAAAATAGATAACTAACAACAACCTTCTGTATAGCACAGGGAACTCTTCTCAGTGCTCTGTGGTCACCTAAATGGGAAGAAAATCCAGAAAAGAGAGGGTATATGTATAAGTATAGCTGATTCACTTAGCTGCACAGTAGAAACTAACACAACCTTGTAAAACAATTATACTCCAATAAAAATTAATTTTTTTTTTTGAAAAAAAGAGAAAGCCAGTCCTAGCAGGGTGCTTTCGATGGGCACAAGAACACGATGACAGGCGCTGACAAGGCATTCCTCTCCACCTCGTGGGAAAGAGCGCAAGCCAGGAACAGGTGCAGTCAAGGGGGCCCCAGAAGGGGATGGCCAAGAGGATGTAACTTCCATTATCAGCGTTTGGCTGAAAACCTTCAGAGCCACATTTCCAACAGAATTGTAACTGCTTACTCATTTCAGATAACTTAAGGCATGTCATCACCACTTGCGGCCACAGGAATGAACCCTGCCACAGACTAGAGGTCTGTTTTCTTCCTTAAAGCTCTGAGAGTGTTCTGCTTCAATTCCCTGTATGGGATGTAGATATATTAAATACCCAAAAAATGACCATAAAGTGAACATTAAGGTTGAGAAATGAGGTCCAAGGATGCCAAGAAATTCAAAAGTAAGTGTTCCCCCAGCAGCTCTAATTCAACCATCTTTGCAGTAATGCATCCTTTCCGATTTCTGGATCCTCAGAGGAATGCCCACTCTGTGTATTTCAACTAAGCCGGTGAGGGGGACGTTTGGGGTCCCTGCTGATCCTTCTCACTTCCCCAGGTCGTGAGAAAATCCTGTCTCGGATCTTTCCACGGAGGCCTTGAATGAGGCCAACTATGGCAAAGCAAGCTCAAGAGCCCAGAGCAGGGGCAAGGGGCAGTTCAGCCCCAGGAAGCTGGACCAGTTCTCTTCCCTGGCCCCTCACTGAGAGCCAGGAGGCGACTCCTGAGTCCCCACAGCAAATGTATCCATGCAGATTCCAGGATGCATTAATGGTTCGACACAACTGATGTGCTCAGGCACCTCCAGGGTACATTAGTTGAAGTGGCTACAGCAGCTGGTGGCTCCTCTTCAGGCATAATTTATCTATTGCACTTTACTTAATGTGCAAAATTAAATTTATGCTGAATCCATGTGTATTACCTACTGTGCATGAGCAGCATGAAATATACCATAAAGCAAATCAGCCCAGAGCCATGCTCTTAATTGCTAATGGCTTTCAACACACTTCATTGTGGTCTAACCAAACTTGGAGTCGATTCTACACTAAGAATCCTGCTCACATCAAGGTTGAAAGTGCTTCTCCCCAAAACCTCCTAGAGAAGTAAAAGATCAAACAGAAATGCTTTTAAGCCAATCTTTCTAGAGCCTGTGTTCATTTGATCACAGATTTTGCACTGTTTCCCTAATATTATGACCAGTAAAGTTTTCTACAAGAGACATCATTTGGCTGAAAAATAAGCAAGTCAATGTCAGTTTTTTAAAGTGGACTATAGGAAATAACCTCAAGATTTATCCCAAGTTCTGTTACTGCCAGGCCGTTGTTGCTGTTGCTGTTCAGTCGCTCAATTGTATCTGACTCTTTGCGACCCCATGGACTGCAGCACGCCAGGCTTCCTTGTCCTTCACTAGCCCCTGGAGTCGGATCCAATTTCTGGTTCCATAATTTAAAGCATAGGAGTTGGACTGGTTGATTTCTGCCTCTAACAAGAAAAAAATATATACTATGCAATCAAGTATAGTGAATTTCATAAAAACAAATCTCTCAAAGGAATCTTTAACAAATGTGGTGTAAAATACATTAGCACACACTCTCACACATCTAAATTCACACTGAGCAAAAATTAATTCAAGTTTGAAACCTGATTTGAAAAAAGAAATTTGGTGGAGGAAAACAGAAAGGGAGAGAATAAATGCAGAAATTTAAACACAATTGTATCTCATCCAACAATAATTATTCACATCTTTTATGTCACGTATCAGTTTAAAGTATGCTTTGTATGACTACAGAGACCATTTTATATGGGGGGAAAAAGTTATTTGCTTTGTAATTTGCATTTGTGCTAGAAAGGAAGCATCTGTAGAAATGTCATGTTCTTCCCTTGAAAATAATTTGTAACCTTCCTCACGTAAAGGACAGAGGAAAAATAAAAACAGTGACTATATTACTTTTCAGATGTCATCTTTACATATTTTTTCAGGAGATGGCTATTAGAAAGAAATTTTAGAAAATATATCAGCCTTACAAAGCATAGCATTTTTATAAAAATAAGAAAGTTCTACTAGGAAGATACAAAGATAATTTCACTTGTTTCTCTGCTCATCCTCATTTTGTTTTCCATAAGAAAATAAGAATATTATTCACTAAGGATTTTAATCTGACATTTTAAATGTTTTATTCAATTCTAGTTCTTTTTGATTTTATGTGATTTACGGCTGAAAAACTAAAGTGTAGAAATGAATTGTCTGCATTCATATATAAATATATATGCACATATGTATGCATGCACACACATTCTTTCAGTCACTATCATATTGAATCATAATAAATTGAACAAATGTGCATGTAGAAATAAATTTTCCCATTACTTCTGCTTTTGCATGTATAAGCTATGTTGTTTTGCTGAAAGTTCTAATAAATATGCTTCCAGAAATGAAATCCATTAGTAGCATCTGGATCTTTTTTTTTTTTGGAAAAGATGTGTTCAATCAAATTCAACTCAGAGGTAAACATTAATTGAACAACTACTATGTCTAAGACTCAGATCTGTAATTTGGCTTCTACTCTGGGAGCACACAGTTAGGTGATAAGCATGGACATGCACATTAATAGCTAGTGCAAGGTGAATAGTATTAAGTCTTAGGATAGATTATGTCAGTGTGGGGAGTCCTCTGGGGCTGTAGCTATGCAGGCCATGGTAGATTGACAACCGAGTCTTGGAAAATGAGTATAACTTTGGCTGGAAGACAATGGTGGGAAGCCGAGTGGCTAACACAGCTGGCAGAGGTAACTGCTTGAAGAACAATTTGGATAAATGAAGGGAAGGTCAAAACTCCAAACAGTGACACACCAAAGGCATACTCAGAGCCCTTAGCGAGATTGTCTTGGACCGCCTCAGAATGAGACTTCAAAAAAAAATTAAAACAAAAAAGAAGGAGAGCGATGATGTTTCCCTTTTCTAGCCACAAAATCTAATTCAGACCTTCCTAGTCACAAGTTTCCTGGGTTTGAGAAGAAAAATTTTCTTTCTTAATCCACAAAGGTGATAAGATTTTTGCAGTGGTCCTTACCTTCTTGAGTTGAGCTAGCTTAGCTGCAAAGGTGGTTAGAAGAAACAAGGACATTATCAAGTGTGTTTAAACATCCCATCTGTGGTATTTTACTGGATATCTTTCAGAATAAGACTTTTCCTAAGTTCATTCTATGCTTTCCAAAAACCAAGAATTCCTTTCCTACTTCTTTCTCACCTTTCCCTCCCTCTCTCCCTCTTTCTCCCTCGTTTAACATCAAGGGGCATAAGTGTGAGACAGAAAATTGAGATTGGGTTGGAAGATACCTTCTTTTAATTATTTGTGTGATATGGGTCTTAACAATCAACGAGGCTTATTGTCCTTTAGCTTCTATGATTTTCTCCCATTTTTCCCTCTTCTCTGGACAGAATGCATATTTACCATGTTGCCCCAGACCTGGTCATCCCATCTCATTCAACACTAGAAGGCTTTGTCAAAGGAGGGTCAATAGCCTCTCAGAATCTTTTGGAGATAGAAAGAGCCTGATAATCGTTTCCCACAGTGGGGTTATCTGCTGTCTGCCAGGGCTGTTTTCCTGAAAACGGTATCTGATCAAACAACCTTGCGGTCTCTAAAAGTGCCCAGGGGGGTCTTCCGAGCCCCATCCTCTTTCTCTGCTTTCTGTCAGTCAACCCAAGCCAAGATAATGTGTGATCCAAATATTTTTTTTAAGTGTCAACATAGACCATGGTGATCGGGTCTACATTTAGATAAAATCTTATTTATATTCTCTAATCCAGCTTATTATTCACAGATGCTTCTATGATTTCTACTGTGTTGTCCTTCATGTCAAGATCCAACAATAACTGCAGCGAATTTGCATTCTTTCCTTCCTCTTGTTTTGACTCAAGCACATTGTTCACGGAAATTCGAGCAATAAGAAGAGGAAACAAACTACCTTGGAATGTGGCTGATTCTCAAGATCT
Source organism: Okapia johnstoni (assembly GCA_024291935.2). Taxonomy (NCBI): domain Eukaryota; kingdom Metazoa; phylum Chordata; class Mammalia; order Artiodactyla; family Giraffidae; genus Okapia; species Okapia johnstoni. The sequence goes on along the minus strand of CM044306.1, from coordinate 74,924,681 downwards.
CTGACCCAGTACAGGGAAACTTCAAACTCTAATCACTAGACATAAAGAACAGACATTTAGACTCAGTGTGAGAAAGTGAGAATAATATTGAAACATATACATTACCATATGTAAAATAGATGACCAGTGCAAGTTCGAGGCATGAAGCAGGGCATCCAAAGCCAGTGCTCTGGGACAACCCAGAGGGTTAGGGCAGGGAGAGAGGTAGGAGGGATTTCAGGATTAGGGGGATATATGAACACCTATGGCTGATTCATGTTGGTGTATGGCAAAAATCAACACGATATTGCGAAGTAATTATCCTTGAATTAAAATTAATTAATTTTAAAAAATAAAAAAATAAAATGCAAAATCTTTGAAAGCTGAAAGCAATGAAATTCCACTAATTCTGAAAGAAAAATAGAAAGCACTGATAAACAGTAAAACTGAGAGTGTGTCTGTGAAGAACATTATTCTTATACATTTCATTCATATTTTCTAACACTATCCTTCTAGAAAATTAAGGATTGCTTCCTTTTTTTCTTTAGAATCATGAGCATTCCGTGCTGAAATACCTACATCTAATATTTGAAATTTTCCAGGTGCCACCCGAGCTGACTAAAATCAACCTACCAAATTTCTTTTCTCACTGTGCCTAAATAATGAGAAGGGTTTGGCAGGGATCCGGTGTGAGTATATGTGCTCAGTCACTCAGTTGTGTCCGACTCTTTGCAACTCTATGGACTGTAACCTGCCAGGCACCCCTGTCCATGGAATTCCCAGATGATGCAGTAGTAAAGAATCCACCTGCCAATGCAGGAGATGTAAGAGATGTAGATTCAATCCCTGGATCAGGAAGGTCCCCTGGAGTAGGGATTCAGGGCCCAATCCAAAAATCTGACCTGGACTGGACTTCTACAGGCATCAGTCATTTCGCTGGATGATATAGGATCTCCACCAGCCATGAAGCAAACCTCTGTCTCCCTACCCATGATCTATCCCAAGATCAGCAGGCGCATTCCTGTCTAAACCCTTTACTGCAAATCGCCACGGCTCCTTTCATCAAGTTAATTACAGAACCAAGAGGCTGGAAGGGGAGCCTAAGACATCATCTGTTCCATCCCCTTGGCTTTCTGGCACTGCTGTATTTAAATCATCCCAGACAGAAGGAAATCTATCCGGTTTTTAAAGACCTCCAGAGCAGGAGATTCCACAAGCCCATCAGTCACTCACTCTACTGTTTAACAGCCCCTGTCAGAGAATCCCTCTTTATCTGTAGTTCAAATCTCACACTCTGCAGTTCAAGCCATTTCTTCTTGTGTATGTACATCAACCCTTCACATACCTGAAGATCATTACTGAGGCATCTCTCCAGCTTCTCTGAGCTGAGCTGATCAATTCCAATTCCTTCCATCTCTTCTTATGAATCTGACTTTCCAATGTTTAATCATCTCTGTGACTTTTCACTAAACTTTGGTTCCTTTCCACTCAAGGATTAACTAGAAATATAGGTAGCTATTTTTGTCTTCAAGGCACTGCTTCTCAAATATTTTACTCTCAGGATTCTTTTCTCTCTCTTAAAAAGTAAAGACCCCAAAGACATTTTGTTTATGTAGGTTCTATCTTTAGGTATTTGCTCTGTTAAAAATTAGGACTGAAAAATCTTGAGGCTTCCCCAACCGTCCAGTGGTTAAGACTCTGTGCTCCCAATGTAAGGGGCACAGGTTCGATCTCTGGTTGAGGAACTAGGATCTCACATGCGGCATGCCAAAAAATAAAAAAATTAACAGTAAAAAAGTCTTTAAGACCCCAGAATACACAAGCATACTGCTCATTATCCATCAGAGTGATGATGTCATCATATTATGTGACCTCTGTATGCTTGTGAGAGAATGAGCTAAGAAAGCAAGTAACAAACTGGTATTAGTATAGAAGTTGTACAGATGCTGCAGGTCTCCCGAGAGTCTTCAGGCTCCCCAGGGTTTCTGGACCATGCTCTGAGACTCTGCTTCATGGGGAGTATAGCCCTCTTCTCAGAGTAAGCCTGGACGCACAGGCAGTGGGCAAGGAATAGAGTCTAGGGTAAAGACAGCCAAATCAAACCAGGCTACATTAGAAGGCAAACGAAAGCCTTTAGCTATCAAAAAGTGCAGGTTCTCAACCTTAGAAAGGAGAAACTGATTTTGAGATAAAAACTAAACTTTGTTGGTCTTTTTATGGGAGAGCATGGTAGTATCAGAACAGAAAGGCAGAGGGAGTTACTGTTGATTGTGCTTTCAGAGCAAAAGCAGATTCTCTAACATGTAATCCTCTTAATCACACACAAAACCATTCTGTTTATTTACTGTTGAACTGGGCACAAATAAGTTGTTTGCTGTGAAACAACAGAGCTCTTCAAATCCCTTGCTTACTGCTGTTTTTACAGTTGAAATTGGCACTATCCACTAGATCCTCCCTAGGTCTGCCTATTGATTTTAAAGACCCTGAGGGGATGGTGGGGCTTGGGGAAAGGAAGCAGTCTGCACAAGTCCTTTTTTGCCGGTTCAATCCCCAAGCAAAATCGGACACTCAAATGACCTCTTTTCCTTTGTTCTCCCTTCACTAATTTTATATTGTCCTCTTTCAAACCTGAAAAACTGTTTCTTTCCTCAACCATCTCAAATTTTAAAACAGTGAGCCTGTCTTGTTTAACATATGTATAAGGCATTATAGGTTTATCCATCAAGCAACAAGTACTTATTATTTACCTTATATTCAAAATTCTGTTAGACATAGTAGGTAACTACCACAGAGGCATAAGTCGTATTTTCTATCTCTAGGGACTCACAGTTTAGTTGGAGGTAAAATAAAACTCAAATAAAACAACAGCTCACTGTGAATGACAGAATAGAATTAAGTTCTAAATTCCACAGTACAGGCTAAGTATTATAGGAGTTGTCAGAAAGAGTCTCTCTGTTAGGATATAAAGCACACCCCACAAATTTTTTAAAAAGTGGAGTATTTCAGCGGTGTTAAGGTGAATTTTGAGTTGGAACTTGAAATGTATTTCTTCTGAAAACTTGCAGGGTCATTCAGACAAGCAGGCCTTGCCCTGTGTCTGGGGGTCTGGGACTAGAGGACAAATGCTCCCTATCTCCTACTTTCCAGCCTGGCCTGATGCCTGCCCCTCAGGAAAGCTTCACCTGCATGAAGAGGAAAACACCAGCCTGCAGCACAAACTCAAGTCTACAGCCACACTTGCAAGACAGCTACCACTGGCACCCCTGGGGCTTACCAATGAGTGTGCTGGAAGCCTGCTTAGCCCCAGGGAAGATGAAAGAGGGGCTGAGGAAGAGGCTCACACAGACCCTGGAAACAGACTCTGTCCCTCTGGACAGGGAATTCCAGAGATCTGGGGTCTGAGATGTACCTGAAGGGGGATGGTGTGGTGCAAGCTCCAGGTGAGCATTGCACTGAGTGCTCAGAATTCACTCCTTGAAGGGGAGAAGCACCTGTACTGGGCCAAAGCAGGTTCTCCAACATGCAGGACACAAAGCCAAATCCCCATATCTGAGGAGGTAGCTTTAAAGTAAAGGAATTCCAATATAAAATTCTCTCAAAATAAATATTCCTCATATTAAGTCTTTCAATATTCCTTCTACTTCTTCACTCATGCAATTTCTTCTGCTTTAAAAGAACTCTGTGTTTTGATTAGATTTGTCAAAGTAAGACTATCACAAATTTTATTTTACTTAGATTAATTTACTTTTTACTACTTATTCAGTAAAAAATTTAAAATGCACTTTCATAGGAATTTTCAGAATTAACTTAATTTCAGAAAATGGTCCAGACCTGGAAAAGTAAAACTTTAAGTCAACTAATATTTCGAATGCACACAAAAGTTGAATGAAAGATTCTTTTTATAAAGTCAATTCTCAATCTTTTTTTTAAATGGTGTTAGTCTGTCTTAAATCTGCCACTTAATTTTAATATTTATTCATCAGACTTTCTTGATTTCTCAGTAGTCATCAGACTTGTAATCTCATTGCATTTCTTTAAAAACATCTTTTCACCTGTAATTGCCCTTGAGGCATTCTAGCTCTATTCTTCCTCCTTCCTTCATTGTTCTGAATTAATGAGATTTTCCTGTCCCTGGTGAAAAAACAAAACGAAACATTCCAAGTATATAGACATGGAGAATGGAACCAAGAAAAGATGTATTAGAAGAAAATGGCAGGCTGGGTTTTTCTTGAGTGCTGCCTTGTGGCCCATCACAGCATGGCCAGCATTCACAATAGATGGAAAGAAATTTAATTTATTAGTACAGCCTCTTGTGAAAGTACCATAGGGAGAGTACAGTCATAGCACAGAGCAAAACTTCTTCAAAAGCCCATTTCCTACTAGGAAATGGGCAAATGACTGGAACAGACACTTCACAAAGGGGATATATGGGTGGCAAATAATACATGGAGAATTACCCTATGTCATTAACCAACAGAAGAATGCAGATTAAACCTACAAGGACATATATTATAACACTACATATCTATTAAAATGGCTAAAGAAAAAAAAACTGTTAATATCAAATGCTGTTATGGATGGATGCAGAACAACTCGATCTTTCATACACTGCTAGCAGGAATGTAAGATGGCTAAGCTATTCTGAAAGACTGTCTGGCAGTTTCTTAATACAGTTAAACACAGTTATTATATAACCCAGCAATCACACTTTTGCCTATTTCTCCGCAGGAAATGAAAACTTGTATTTATATAAAACCTGTAGATGAATATTCACAGCAATTTTATTTATAACAGCCCCAAACTAAAAACAACCCAATGGTCCTCTGATCAGTTAACAGGTAAAAAACAATACATACGTACAATAGAAAGTTCCTCAGCAATATAAAGGAATAAACTACTGATATATGCAAAAACTTGGTGAATATCAAGGGCTTTATGCTGAGTGGAAAACCAGTCTCAAAAGATTACATGCTGTATGATTCCATTTATATGGCATTCTCAAAATGACCAAATTATATTCATGGAGAATAATCAAGTTGGAGTTGGATGGAGGGTACAATATGATATCAGGGACTAACTTGAGGGAGTTTCTTTATGGTAATATATGGTTCTGTATCCCAACTGGGGTGACTGATAAGGCTATAAAATCTATTGCCAAAAAGATTAGGCATCCACCATTGGTTTGTGCAGAGCTTTCCCAAAGGGAAGTCATTTCTTGATCACTTGCAATTATTTATCATTCATCTGCTTCTCATAGGGCATTCATTGCACTTGAATGCCCCGTACAGCCCACTGGGGTTGGAAGGGTAATGTCAGCATTCTTCATATTGAAATGAGCAGATGGGGAATTCCCAGGCTCCTAGATTTTTAGTCTGTTGCTTTTTTTCATCACACCTCCTCTCAACAAGACCCTCTGTATGAAAGTCAGGGAAGAAAGCAAGCCCTACTCAGAAGAACCATCTTTCTGTAGTGAAGATAGTTATCCTGAGACCCCTACAATTTTCCAGATGAATCCTTATTTCGTTGCCAGACATTGTCAAACACTTAGAGGAAACTCTTGGGTTGGATTGCTCACCTTCTTGACATTAAATATATTCTTTTGCATTTACAAAACCCATGATTCCTTCCTCAAGGGTAAGGACATAAACCCTTTCTGGACTGTAAGACACATTATATTTTATCTTGATAGCTTCAGTTCATGTGGTATTTTTCCTTCATTCCTGCTACAACTACCCTAAAGTCCAAATAAAACATTATCAACAGATCTGGGTGGCCTCCAATAAAGGGTGCTTTCTCTTTGTCTATTTAAAGTGCCTTTGCTATTTTTTTAAAAAAATTGCATTCTATTAATAACAGATGCCTGATATCTTACTTCTGTAATATAGTGTAATTAACAATGCAAATGTGAAATAAAAATCTCATTATTTATCAGATAGACATGAGCAGGTGATTACGTACTTAGAAGTATAAAATGCATAATAAAAATGCACAGTGATAATTGTTCCAGAAGAGCTTCCACTTCTGGGCCACAGATAGAGTTTTTAATTTTAAACATAAAGACTACCTGCTTATTACCTTTTCTCTAGTCTAGCCCTGTGCATATCATTTTTTTTTCTCAGTCCATCCAAGCTCAGTTTGAATAATTTAAATTTTATAGCATCTTGTTTAAACTCAGGCTAACAGAAAAAGTGTTACAGAGCCTATACAAATGATACATTTCTGTTTCTCCAAAATACTCATATAACTCAGGAAAATTAGACAGACCAATTTTATTAACCATTTTTTAAGATTCTATTTGAAAGGAAAGCACTCCTGGATGGAGAGCTTGTATATCAAATTTCAGACCTAAGTAAACTTTTTATAGCTGAGCTGTAAAAATAGTCATTTATAATGAAAACACTGCCAAATTTTTAACTATAATCCTGCCAGTGGGCGACTATAATGATCTAACAACAATCATCGTCATTATAACAAATCACCCGAAAGAGAGGTTGCTGCCCTCTCCAAATTGGGCAAAACACTCCCTTCCAATGGGAGCATGCTCCAACAGAGAGAACCTAACAGCCAGAGAGCCAAGTACCCTTCATCCCAGCACTAGTAAATTGCGGGAAGAAACTAAGCAAAGGGACCATCCTGCCCTCATCCATTATACTTTTTGCATCCTAAATGACCTAAAAACCCAATTTTATCAAAGGCAATTCTGTTACTCCCTGACTGCATTATCTTCCTCTTTGTCTCATAACTCTGTAAAGCTTTCAGTTCAGTTCAGTCACTCAGTTATGTCTGATTCTTTGCAACCCGATGGGCTGCAGTGTGCCAGGCTTCCCTGTCCATCACCAACTCCCAGAGCTTAATCAAACTCATGTCCATTGAGTTGGTGATGACATCCAACCTTCTCTTCTTCTGTCGTCCCCTTCTCCTCCCACCTTCAATCTTTCCCAGCAACAGGGTCTTTTCCAGTGAGTCAGTTCTTTGCATCAGGTGGTCAAAGTATTGTAGTTTCAGCTTCAGTATCAGTCCATCCAATGAAAATTCAGGACTGATTTCCTTTAGGATTGACTGGTTGGATCATCTTGCAGTCCAAGGGACTCTCAAGAGGCTTTTCCAACACCACAGTTCAAAAGCATCAATTCTTCAACTCTTAGCTTTATAGTCCAATCTCACATCCATACATAACTACTGGAAAAACCAGAGCTTTGACTAGACGGACCTTTGTTGGCAAAGAAATGTCTCTGCTTTTTAATATGCTGTCTAGATTGGTCATAGCTTTTCTTCCAATGAGCAAGCATCTTTTAATTTCATGGCTGCAGTCACCATCTGCTGTGATTTTGGAGTCCAAAATAATAAAGTCTCTCACTGTTTCCACTGTTTCCTCATCTGTTTGCCATGAAATGATGGGACTGGATGCCATGATCTTAGTTTTCTGAATGTTGAGTTTTAAGCCAACTTTTCACTCTCCTCTTACACTTTCATCAAGAGGCTCTTTAGTTTTTTTTTTGCTTTCTGCCATAAAAGTGGTATCATCTGCATATCTGAGGTTATTGATATTTCTCCCAGCAATATTGATTCCAGCTTGTGCTTCATCCAGCCCAGCATTTGGCATGATGTACTCTGCATATAAGTTAAATAAGCACAGTGACAATATACAGTCTTGACATACTCCTTCCCCTATTTGGCACCAGTCTGTTGTTCCATGTCCAGTTCTAACTGTTGCTTCCTGACCTGCATACAGATTTCTCAGGAGGCAGGTCAAGTGGTCTGGTGTTCCCATCTCTTGAAGAATTTTCCACAGATTGTTGTGATCCACACAGTCAGAGGCTTTGGCATAGTCAATAAAGCAGAAGAAAATGTTTTTCTGGAACTCTCTTGCTTTTTCAATGATCCAACGGATGTTGGCAATTTGATCTCTGGTTCCTCTGCCTTTTCTAAATCCAGCTTGGACATCTGGAAGTGCAGAGTTCACATACTGCTGAAGCCTGGCTTGGAGAATTTTGAGTGTTACTTTGCTAGTGCATGAGATGAGTGCAATTGTGCAGTAGTTTGAACATTCTTTGGCATTGCCTTTGTTTGTGACTGGAATGAAAACAGACCTTTTCCAGTCTTGTGGCCACTGCTGAGTTTTCCAAATTTGCTGGCATATTGTGCAGCATTTTCACAGCATCATCTTTTAGGATTTGAAATAGATCAACTGGAATTAATCGCCTCTACTAGCTTTGTTCGTAGTGATGCTTCCTAAGGCTCATTTGACTTCACTTTCCAGGATGTCTGGCTCTGGGTGAGTGATCACACCATTGTGGTTATCTGGGTCATGAAGATCTTTTTTGTATAGTTCTTCTGTGTCTTCTTGCCTCCTCTTCTTAATATCTTCTGTTTCTGTTAGGTCCAAACCATTTCTGTCCTTTACTGTGCCCATCTTTGCATGAGATGTTCCCTTGGTATCTCTAATTTTCTTGAACACATCTCTTGTCTTTCCCATTCTATTGTTTTCCTCTTTCTTTGCACTGGTCAATGAGGAAGGCTTTCTTATCTCTCCTTGCTATTCTTTGGAACTCTGCATTCAAATGGGCATATCTTTCCTTTTCTCCTTTGCCTTTTGCTTCTCTTCTTTTCTCAGTTATTTGTAAGGCCTCCTTAGACAACTATTTTGCCATTTTACATTTCTTTTTCTTGGGGATGGTCTTGATCACTGCCTCCTGTACAATGTCACGAACCCCTGTCCATAGTTCTTCAAACACTCTGTCACTCAAATCTAATCCCTTGAATCTATTTGTCACTTCCACTGTATAATCATAAGGGATTTGATTAAGTCATACCTGAATGGTCTAGTGGTTTTCTCTGCTTTCTTCAATTTAAGTCTGAACTTGACAATAAGGAGTTCATGATCTGAGCCACAGTCAGCTCCTGGTCTTTCTTGCTTTCGCTGACTGTGTAGAGCTTCTCCAACCTCAGCTGCTAAGAATATAATCAATCTGATTTTGGTATTGACTGTCTGGTGATGTCCATGTGTAGAGTCTTCTCTTGTGTTGTTGGAAGAGGGTGTTTGTTATGACCAGTGCATTCTCTCGGCAAAACTCTCTTAACCTTTGCCCTGCTTCATTTTGTACTCCAAGGTCAAATTTGCCTGTTACTCCAGGTATCTCTTGACTTCCTACTTTGCATTCCAGTCCCCTATAATGGAAAGGACATCTTTTTTAGGTGTTAGTTCTAGAAGGTCTTGTAGGTCTTCATAGAACCTTTCAACTTCAGCTTCTTCAGCATTATTGGTCGGGGCATAGACTTGGATTACCGTGATATTGAATGGTTTGCCTTGGAATCAAACAGAGATTATTTTGTTGTTTTTGAGATTGAATCCAAGTACTGCATTTCAGACTCTTTTGTTGACTATGAGGGCTACTCCATTTCTTCTAAGGGATTCTTGCCCACAGTAGTAGATATAATGGTCATCTGAGTTAAATTCACTCATCCCAGTCCATTGTTGGCTGATTCCTAAAATGTCAATGTTCACTCTTGCCATCTCCTATTTGACCACTTTCAATTTACCTTGATTCATGGGCCTAACATTCCAGGTTCCTATGCAATATTGTTCTCTACAGCATCGAACTTTACTGCCATCACCAGTCACATCCACAACTGGGTGTTGTTTTTGCTTTGGCTCTGTCTCTTCATTCTTTCTAGAGTTATTTCTCCACTGATCTCCAGTAGTATATTGGGCACCTACCGACCTGGGGAGTTCATCTTTCAGTGTCCTATCTTTTTGCCTTTTCATACTGTTCATGGGATTCTCAAGTCAAGAATGCTTAAGTGGTTTGCCATTTCCTTCTGCAGTGAACTATGTTTTGTCAGAACTTTCCACCAAGACCCGTCCATCTTGGGTGGCTCTACACGACATGGCTCATAGTTTCACTGAGTTAGACAAGGCTGTGGTCCACGCTATCAGTTTGATTAGTTTTCTGTGATTGTGGTTTTCATTCTGTCTGCCCTCTAATGGATAAGAATAAGAGGCTTATGGAAGCTTCCTGCTGGGAGAGACTGACTGAGGTGGAAACTGGGTCTTGTCCTGATGAGCGGGGTCATGCTCTTTAATCCAATTTTCTGTTATTGGGTGGAGCTGTGTATAATGGTGACCTCCTTCAAAAGATCCCATGCATGCACTGCTTCACTCAGTGCCCCCAACCCTGAAGCAGTCCACCACTGACCCATGCCTCTCCTGGAGATGCCTGAACAGTCACAGGCAAGTCTGGATCAGTCTCTTGTGGAATCACAGCTTCTTTCTCCTTGGTCTTGATGCACACACTGTTTTGTTTGTGCCCTCCAAGAGTCTGTTTCCCCAGTCCTGTGTAAGTTTTGGTGGCTCTGTGGTGGGGTTACTTCCACACCACACCAGGAAATGGTGACTTCCTCCAAAAGGGCTTATGCCATACCCAAATCTATTGCATGCAGAGCCCCTGCCAATTTGGCAGCCACTGCTGACCCATACCTCCACAGGAGATACTCAAACACTCAAAGGCAGGTCTGGCTCAGTCTATGTGGGGTCTCCTGGTGCACACAAGGTTTTGTTTGAGCCCTCCAAGCATCTCTGGTGGGTATAGGGTTTGATTCTAAATATGATTTTGCCCCTCCTACCATCTTGCTAGGGCTTCTGCTTTGCCCCTGGACATGGGGTATCTTTTTTTGGTGGGATCCAACATTCTCCTGTTGATGGTTTTTCAGCAGTGAGTTGAAGTTTTGGAGTTCTCACAGAAGAAGATGAGCACACATCCTTGTACTCCTCCATCTTGCAAGTAATATGTACTGATCTCAGCAATCAGCGCCAAATTTGTCGGCATTCCCTGAGGAGGCAGATGGGCGCAAGGGACCAATGCTGTAAAGTTTTACCCCTGAAATAAGGCCAATTCACTTTTTAATGTTTGCAAATATGCTGTGTACAGGAAGGGAATCTCTCAGACCCAGCTTAACTCAAACCAGAAGTGAATCTACTCCTGGCACTGCTGGGTTTCAGGTTAGCCTGAATGGGGTCCCACGCAAGGCCAGTATCTCCAACTGGCCCTGGCAAAGCCCACCTACCTCAAGCTTCTTATCTCCTCAGCCAAATGAATAGTTTCATTAAGGAATCACTGGGATGGTCTACTACCATATTACCCTGAATGCACTCCTCATTTGATCTCAGAAGCTAAGCAGTATCAGGCCTGATTAGTACTTGGAAGGGAAGAATGACTGAAGAATTTTTTTTGAGCTAGTCAATGTTCCTTAAGGGGTTTGAATTTTTTTAAAAGTCTTTTACTGAATTTTCACAATATTTCTTCTGTTTTTTATATTTTGATTTTTTGGCTGTGTGAGGCATGTAAGATCTTAGCTCATAACCAGGGATTGAAACTGCACCCCCTTTGCATTGGAAGGCAAAGTCTCAACCACTGGACCACCAGAGAAGTCCCAAGGGGTTTAATTTTTTGCATGTGAAACATTTTTCTCAACTATTGGAACGTGAATTTGTGACATTTTACTTTTTGTTATCATCATACATTAAATGCAATAGGATTTTTTTTTCTTTAATTTACTGGTGGGGAACACATTTCTTATTCCCCAAGTCTTCATAGGAAGACATTTACACAAGTAGAATTTCTTTCTTAGCACTTCTTTATCCTTGTCTCATATTGATGATTTGGAGAGAAGGAACTAAGAAGGATGGCCAGCATTTGCTTCATCTCCCTTGAGGAATTATCTTGTCAACTGTGACTTTCACTTTACTCACTTTTTATGATATTGGAGGTGCTCCTTCCTACATAAGAAAGAAGTCAAAACCTTTTGACAATTCACAAATCCAGGCATTTTGAAGCCTGGGAAAATGTGGCATGGAGCTATAAGACTTGAGTATTAAATATATATGATAACATCCTTCATAAAGAGGTGGATTCCATGGAAGACCTGAATTCTCGTTCTGCCCCACCCACCAGGAAAACCTCTCCCTGCCCACCAGGTACACTGCATTTTCTTACCAACAAAGGCCCAGGCTCCTCAGCAGCTGTCTTCCTGAGGGTATGATCTCTTTTACTTAGAATACTGAGATATTACAAGCTTTGTTGGAACTTCCCAGGTGGTTCAGTGGTAAAGAATCCGCCTTCCAATGCAGGAGACACAGATTCAATCCCTGGGTTGGGAAGATCCCCTGGAGAAGGAAATGGCAACCCACTCCAGTATTCTTGCCTGGAGAATCCCACAGACAGAGGAGCCTGGCAGGCTGTAGTCCATGGGGGTCACAAAAGAGTCAGACACAACTGGTGACTAAACAACAAAACAAAGATTTTGTTTAAAAATTTCTTAAAGATAAGTAGTATTCCATCCTTGGTCATTTTCAAAAGTAATTAAAACCATATGATTTCTTAACTTCCATGCAATCTAAAATGTTTAGTTACCACCCAATGGCCTATAAACGTTTAGCAGGCAAACATGAATAGAGACACATAATGCTTTTCATTTGAAAATCAAGGGAATGAAAATTCAAGTTTCAGATGAATCACAAAATAAGAAATATTTGCTCTCATTGAGAGCAAGGTGTGTTTAAACTCTGATCAGAAAACTCATAACTCATGTTATAGAATGGAGGGTTTTCAAAGACTGTAAAAATTGTTGAATTTGAATAATACTTGACACAGAGAAATGATGCAACAGAAGGAAGTAGATGAGCCCTGGAAATATCAGTGTGGTACCAAGAAATGACGATCTACAGGTAATCTGCTTGAATTTTTCAGATATTTCTTAACAAGCTTCTCTAAGGTCCTCTTGATCCTAAGTTTTCTTCTCAGAATAGCTTTCTTGATACACAATTTGGGACTAACAAGTCTCCTAAAAACTATCATTCACAGATAGAGAAGATGTGGTATCCATATATAGTGGAATATTACTCAGTCATAAAAAAAGAATGAAATCTTGTCATTTTCCACAATGGGGATGGACCTAAAGGGTATTATGCTTAAGTGAAAGAAGTCAGAAAGAGAAAGACATATACATATGATTTTAATTATATAGGGACTCTAAAAAACAAATGATCAAACATAACAAAACAGAAATAGAGTTATAGATACAAAGAATAAAGTGGTGATTGCCAGAGGACAGAGAGGTGGGGGGATGTGTGAAATGAGGGAGGGATATTTAAGAGGTACAAACTTCCTATTATAAAATAGTCACAGGTATGACATGTATAAAATGGGGAATATAATCAATATTAGTAATAACTTTGTGTGGTAACAGATGGTAACTATATTTATCTAGTAATCGTTTTGAAATATGCAGAAATATCAAATCACTATGCTCTGCACCAGGAGCTAATGTACTGTTGTAGGTCAACTACACTTTTGAAAAACTCAAACTCAAAAAAAGAGATCAGATTTCTGATCTCCAGAAGTGGAGACTAAGGGCAGGGGAAACCAAATGAAGATGGTCAAAAGTACAAGCTTCTGGTTATAAGATAAATAAATACTAGGGATATAATGTACAACATGTTAAATATAATTAACACTGCTATATCTTATATATGAATGTTGTTAAAAGAGTAAACTCTAATAAGTCTCATCAAAAAAGAAACATTTTTTTCCTTTTCTTTTATTTTGTAGCTGTATGAGATGACTGGAGTGTGTTGTCATTCATTTCTTTAGGGGATCTTCCCAACCCAGGGGTTGAACCTGGGTCTCCTGCATTGCAGGCAGATTCTTTACTATCTGAGCGACCAGGGAAGCCCTATATGAGATGATAGATGTTCACTAAAATTTTTGTGGTAACCATTTCATAATGTATATAAATAAAATCATTATGCTGTACACCTTAGACTTACACAGTGTTGTATGTTAGTTATATAAAATTAAAAATCTAACATTCCACTTTATTTCCCAGACATAAAAGCAATAGCAGTGTGAACTCTCTATTAGTGAGATGACATTGCTGACACATGAATAGTGGTATGTCTCAGAAGGACCTCTAGACAAGACTGACTATAGGATTGTGAGACTCAGTGAAAAATGAATATGCAGGGGCCTTGTTCAAAAATTAAGAATTACAAGATGGCAAGGACAATTCATTAAACAAGTGTGGAGCCCTTGTGTCTGCACAGGTCACATGTCCATTGAAGATAGCCCAGCCTCTGGAGACTTCAGTGGGATGCCACCATGGAGATTAGGGATGGTATCTTGTTTTTTTTTTTTTTTTTTAAGGATTCTAAAGCACATAACAGTCACAGCCACCTATCACTTTTCCTTTCAACATTCTTGGCATCCTACTGTTTAGAAGGCAAGGATTGTCTTTAGACTGTCACAGGTGGGTAAGCTAAAGCACACAGTGTTTAAATAATGTCCCCAGTGCTAGAGCCTTAAGCTACAGACAGTGAGCCTTGAAGAGGGTATCACAATTCCCAGTGGCCATCAAAGCTGCCTACAACTCTGTCCTTCTATTTAGGAAGCCCTGGAACTTATTAACAGCATACAAACAAACATTCTTGGTGCCAAGTCAGTTCTGTTGCATCTTTGGCACTGGTTTTTAACTAGAAACCATATCATCACAAGATGATAATATCAGAGGAAAACCTTGGTAGAGAGCTGTATAACTTCTCTTTACATGATGGGATGCGTCAATGGCCCTTTTCTGGTGCCCTGGACTTGACATTATCACTGAGAATCAGAAAAGCCTCCTTTTCCAAAAACCAGGTGTGCTCTGCAAGAGCCTAATTCAAAGATTATAATGGCTGTAATTTCGCTTTTCTTGAGGTATTTCTATGTCTCCATCTTGGTTTTTCTTTCCATTTCTACACATACACACATGTCCCCCCACCACACACACACAAAATCTGGCTTATCTCAAAGCAAGCAGCTAAGAAGAAAATACAGTTCACTTTTCAGCCAATGGTTTTTCCCTTTGTGCCCCTAGTTGTTAATAAACATCTTTAACTACCCACATGTCTTAAATTAAGAACGAGGAAAGCATCAATTTAGGAGCAAGTCATTCTAACCTTGTTCACTTAAAATTTCCCTTTCTATGGCAGTGATACAGTTCTCCAAATTCAAAACCAATTATGAAGCCTTCCATGGATGCAGGTGTATGAGCTTTAGCTGTAGGAATGCGCAGGTGTACACCAAAGACCGTCATGGTGCAAAAGTCCCCTCCTCCATCTCCCTGCAGCCATTTCCACAGATGTGTATTTTAAAGTGTGTCACTCATCATCATTGAAGATTGGTGATGGGCACATGGGTGTTCCTTATAGTATTCTCTCTTTACTTTTGTGTATGTTTGAAATTTTCCATAATAAAAATTTAATTTAAAAAAGGATAAAGCTGTTTCAAGTGCATCGATGCTGCTGTGGATTCCCAGCTAGAATTCTCACTTCAAGACAAAAGAAGAAAGCAGGATGGCATAATGAAACCTGTGGCTCCCCAGGCAGCTCAAAATGACTGTACCATTTTTTTCCTTTCCTCATGAGCATGCAGCACACACCATCGTGGATGCAAATGACCCCCTTTCCTCACTAGCTCACATCTTCCTGGCATACTGACCAGTGTTTGCAAAGACCTTCAAGATTCAGATATAAATAAAATTTTAAAATGGCAGAAGGAAGGAAACATATTTTTTGAGTTCCACTGTTGGCCTGTCCCTGAGTGAGATACCTGGATCATGATACTATGGTCCCATAGTTAAGGCCAGGTATCCTTCCTGCTTGGAGCTGGACACTGGGAAGGAGGTTCAGAAAGAGTCATATGTCCCACGCCTCCAATTGATGAAAACCTTACACTTCGAAATTTGATCTTATCTTCAAATGAATTTAAACATATGGTCATGGGATTTCTGTGTGTTTCACAATTATTAATTTGTTAAATGTAAATAGTTAAAGTACACCACAGCTTTTCATCCCTGTTTGGACCACTCTTGCTTTTTAATAGATGATGAGTGGCCAAAGAAAAACTAAGAAAGAGACAAACAAAACAACAAAAAGAGGAAGTGCTCTGGGACTCTCACAGCTTCTGAGACTCCACTCAGAGAAAACAGAGCTGTTTTCTTGGTAAATAGGGGTCACCAACATTTTCTCCTTTTATTTCTACTGTCTCTTCCTGCAGTTCGTCTGTTTTGTTTGTTTTGCTTTCCTAGAACTGCTGGACGCTCTCAAAGCAAGTAGCAGAAAAATATATGAAGTGACCAGTGAGGGTCATGTTTTAGTAAAAGAAAATCACACAAAAAAAATGAACTTTGGGAAAATTGAGTAATGCCAGGAAAAATAATTTTCAAAATTCCAGAGAAGAGTAAATGAGACTTCAGTAGTTTTAATATTTCCCAAATGTGACCAAAAAAAAAAAGGGGGGGAGAGAGAGAGTTTGAGGAGGACAGTGCCTTCATAACTATGCTTTAAACATGTTCCATGCTGTGCTTGTTTGTCAGGTGACCCATGGCCCTTTCCTTCAGGTGATTCTTACATGGTTAGAGCTTGTATATTTTATGAACCTGCCTCCATTTCCTTCCTTTTTCCATCAGATGCTTCCTATGCTTCCAAAGTCTCCTTTAGTCTTCCTGGTAACATCAGAGAGTGAAATAAATCATTTCTTAAAAAATCTAATTTCCAATTACCACAGGCTTAATAGAGGGAAGACTGAGAAAGAATTTTTAAAAGTCCATATACTATCAAATGGGCTTCCCTGGTAGCTCAGTTGGTTAAAAAAAAAAAAAAAAAATCCACCTGCAATGCAGGAGACCCTGATTCGATCCCTGGGTTGAGAAGATCCCCTGGAGAGGAGAAAGGCTACCCACGCCAGTATTCTGACCTGGAGAATTCCATGGACTGTACAGTGCATGGGGTCACAAAGAGTTGGACACGACTGAGCAACTTTCACATACTATCAAATAATTCATGTTTAATTTTTGTTTTTGTTTAACTGTTTCTCTTCTCCTTCCTTTAAGAGCTACTTGATCAACAGCCAGTCTTGTTAGGAGAAATGGCCAGGAATTCAGTAGCGCCCCATTTGTTCCAAAACCATTGCACTGCTTTGCAAATCCCTGAAACAGAAACAAATGGTTTAGTATCAATCCAGGGGGCCATGTTTCTGAGCCTGAATCCTGGAAGATCCTGTTCATCCTCAGATGAGGAGTCAATGAGCTGGGAAGAGGCTAAGAATGAGAAAGCAGCAAGTAGAGTCAACCGAGATGGCACACTTCCTTCCTCATTCTGAGGTGTGGACAGTAAAGTCAATGGTCACTCCAGAGATACGCTCAAACCAAGCCCTTACCTTTTGGAGTGTGATTACTCTCAGCATAGACACTGAAACTCATACTGAAACTTCAAAATCCAAAAAGACTGTAAGCACCTCATTTGGGCCCCTTGGGTCTTATGTGTAATGATAAAATGATAACAAACTTTGATAAAGATAAACTCAAAGTCCTATATTATTTTCATTGATCAAAAAAAGTAAAACTGAAATTCATATACCAGCCTCAAACCCTCAGAAATCTTGACCAAAACTATAGTCAGGGAAGAATTCAAGTAATTGCTACTGACTTTAAAAAAATAACGAAATCACCAATCACCATCCTCTGCTGCTGAGTTTTGTTCCTCATTAGAGATTTGTAGTTTAGTGAGTTGATGTGGAAATGTTCCTTATTATCACAGTTTTATTGCCTACCTCAGTACATCTGTTCCAAAATTCATACAGAAATGTCCAGACATTTCAATAAGCCAGTATGTCTTGGAATTTTCATATAGTTCCTATACACTAAAATCTGGATGGAAAGCTGGTATTTTGAAATTTACAATCACAAAGACTGAGCAACATCTGGACAGCTTTGCTCCATCGCTCTCTCTGTTCCTTTCGATTTAGGCTCAAGTTATGATTGCAGAAAAGGCCAAAAAACCTTTGTGTCTGACAGGTGTGAGTTCAAGCCGACAAACATTTAATATTATGTTCAATTCACTTTGATACAGCTTTTTACAAAACACATGGAACACTGTTTCTGCCTTTTACCAAATAACTCAACCAACAGGGAAGACAACCAAGCTGAGGAAGGGATTTTCTCTTGGAAATGAAAGAGAAGGACTGGGGAAAACATATTTATAACCTCAACTAGGGTCCTTGAACTAACTCTCTTTCATAGCATCCCCTGTTAGTGTCTGTGTGAGTGTGTGTGCATACACAAGATTGATATCTAACACAAGAAGAGAAACTTCTGGAATTCCCAACCAAAAGTACCCCCCCTCAACAACATGATCACACTGAATCTTCAGAATGTCCTTCCTAGCTCTCCATATAAATGAAAGACAAAGAGGGGAAGAGAGAGAGGACACACAGCAGAGAAGGAGGAAGTGTCTGATGCATCTAGGCAAATGTTATTATAACTAAATACTGATGACAACCTGACAGTTCTTGTGACTATGTAACACTTACTATCAAAGCTGCAAAAGCCTCTTCCCTCACAAAGCAGAACTAAATGTCACTTCGGGGCAGCCTGGCCTCAGGGCTTAGCTTTGGGTTCGAGGTAGGCAAACTGCTCTTTTGCCAGAATAGGTTAGATCAATCTGAATTTTCAACCTGACCTTCCCCTCACCCCTAATAACTTCCTGGCTCCTCACTCACAGGGTGATTTATGAGCAAGAACAAAGAATGATGTGTTTATCCTAGCAGCAAGGGAAACTAGAAAATATATTAAGTGGGTGAAAAAAATAAAGACAGAGGGAAAGAAACAGGAAGGAACCAAAGAGAAAATACTAGTTTCATGTTGAGGTACCTCAGTTTCTAAGCTGCTGTAATTACCTAGTCACTGAAGAAATAAAACATGGAAATCCATTTTATAAAAAATCAATATTTTAAACAATGTGAAGAGCTCTCATAATTTTAAATCTCCCTACACTGTCCGTGTGCAGAACTCTGATCACCTTTAAAGAGGGGCTCCAATAATTATAAATTGTTCTTCACTGAGACGGCACCAAACCTCTATCCTCTTCCAAACAGAAACCATCTTGAAACTCTGAAGCAACCAATAATTTTAAATACCCCCCTCACCCATCCCTCACACTTTAGGCCTCTTCTTTGTCTTTTCTTAATATGCTTTTAGTTTTAAATTTTCTTAAATGTACAACTGCAGATTAACCTATGATAAAAACTGATTCTCTTTTTCTTGAATAAGTAAACACAACTTTTTCTCAGATTAATGATAACAAAAGTGAAGGGTTTTATTTAGGAAACCCTCCCAAGAATGTTTTGATTTAGCGCTTGCAAAAAATAATGTAAAATTAATGAATAAGGATTTTATTATTCCTAATCTGCAATCCCATAAAGAATACAATTTTATATTGAATTCCAGTCTCATATACAAAGACCTTCTATAATTAAAATGCCTCAATCTTCTTCAAATTAGAAAAGCAAATTGTTACATATCCTAAGTAGGTGCTTTTCTGTTTAACGACAGTCACTCAGATGATTTATGACGCACATTATTTTATATCAAAGTACAATGAAATAGGCATTACCAAAGGTAATCTCCGTAATGTCTGGAAAGGGATCAGAAACCTCAGTGCAACAATGAACGCAGTATTTAAAATGCAAAATCCGAAGACATTATTATGGTTTTGATTTCTTATGGCACAGCTTCGCCTGATCAGTTATATTACCGGCGCAGCACAAAGGGTGTTTGCGTATGAATGCTGTGAAGATAACAGACGGGAAAAATGAAATATAAAGTCAATTTTCATGCAGAAATTGTTATCAAAGGAATGATAAAACAAAAGTGTATAATCACAAGAAAAAACAATTGATGAAAAACAATCTAAAGTAGACTGAGTCTACTATGTCTAATTCCGACTTTTAAACTCTTATCATATTAAAATACATAATAAAGTGCTGAGATAATGTATAAACAAAGGGAGATAGAACACTATGTTGATTATTATTTAGACACTGCCTCCCAAGATCTCTCTTTGCAAATAGAATCAAGCAGCAGCTTAAGTGTGCGCATCATGAATTGGGATGAGTTTTCATCAAGCTCAGATTTCTAACTTCAATGAAAAAAATAATTGTGAGTTTTAAAACTCCTGGTTGCTTCAGTGTATCATGGAAACATCAGGCACCGAGGGAAGAGGGAGCACACGCACACAGACATAAATTCTTTAACATGCACAAGTGAAAAGTCATAATATTGAAGAGAGTATGACTCCTTAAACTTAATCTTTCTGGAATAAGTTGTGAATAATAGCCAAGCAGCCCCTGCATCAAAGGGTTACCCATTAGAATAAAGTCTTCTCTCCCACAAGAATGCTGTTTACCATGCAGTTTGCAAGCAGAAAGGTGGCTCTTTGGCATGCTTTTCAAGACATGTTGCTTGGGGCCTCAGAAATTAAACAGAGAACAGCAGGGAAGGGGTTTACTATTTAATGCTCTTGGTTGTAATTTTTTAATTAGCCATTAGGAAGATGAAGGCAGGTTCAGGCAGGGATGAAAAGAAATACTTGGAAGAAATATGACTTTCTGCAAAGAGCCCGTGGAGATTACAGGAAAGACCAGGCCTCCAGAGAGGTTCCCAGAGAAGTAGCTTGCAGGCCACTTCCCCACGTCCCTTGGGCAAATCGAAACCTAGTTATTTGAAAGCATGGGGTTTAACTGGATTTCCTAAAAGATGTCATGTCTCAGCCTCAGGTTCTTACAACTGAAAATAGGAAATGACTGGAAAAAAAACAAAAATGCCAAGAACACTGATGTGGCTGATCTTGGGGTCTCAGAGCTTCTGGGTGTGTTTACACATATCTCCACACTTTCCGGAGGATTAAAGGGAATCGAGGACACCGTACTTTGTGTACCAAAATCCCCAAGCTGCTTCCTATGTTCTAAAGACAGGACCCGTAGGACAGCAGAGAAAGACAGAGAGGAAAAACAGAAAAGGTCCCTGGACAATGGAAGGTGGAGGATACGTGCTTTTGAAAATAGTTAATCAGATCAAATTAATTCAACTGCAGACCTGCTGGAAATCCCATTTAAAGACATGTTCCTGAAGGATGGAGCAGAGAAACTAGATTATTTGCATAGAACGCAAGTCTTTAAGTGATTTTAAGAAATAGGAAATGTGGCAAAAATATTGAAATGGTATTAACAGAAGACACTCAGATAGTTTTAATACTTGGAATACTCAATATGAACCCTTAGTTTTCATAGTTCATATCTGCTCCTTCTCCACTGTCTATTTCAGTAATGACACCATTCAGTCTCTTAAGAGTCACCTTTGACTTCACTTTCTCCCTCTAATCAGAAACTAGGTCTTGTCTAGGAAACTACAAGATACATCTCACACCCACCCTCCTCTCCCCAGTGCCACTGCTGAGATTCAACCCTCCACTGCTTTGGCTTTTCCAATCAGGCCCCTGCCTCTTGCCTGTTTCTGACCCCACCTCAATCCAACATCTGTATATGATCCTCTTACCTAGAGATCCTGATTCAGTAGATCTGGGGTGAGACCCAGGAAATATGCATTTTATTTTTTCAACATCTTATGAAATGTCCTAAACACACTCAAAGGTGGAAAATACAAGAAATGTATTCCCTTATGCCTACCTCTGTCCCCCAACTTCAGCCACCACCATTTCCCAGTCATGCATGAGTGCTAAGTTGCTTCAGTCATGTCTGACTCTTTGCGATACTATGGACTATAGCCCACCTCCTCTGTCCATGGAATTCTCCAGGCAAGAATACTGGAGTGGGTTGCCGTGCCCTCCTCCAGGGGACCTTCCTGACTCAGGAATAGAACCTGGGTGTCCTACACTGCAGGCAGATTCTTTACCATCTGAGCCACCATAAAATCCCAGTTAAAAGGAAGGGGTACCATTAATAACTAGTCAGAATGTAAATATCTGGGATTGCCTCAGGCAGACACTATCCTATGTTCAGCCTATCCTTTTACATGTATTTTTTCAAAGGATGAGTGGATTCTTTTAACGGGGGAGCCTCCTCTCTTAAGCTAGGCCACCTTCAACAAGAATCTGGACGACACCCAACTGGTTCCATAGAGAATTGTCCCCAGGCTCATCTCTCCAGGACAGCCTGGGGCAGCAAGATATAATGCCAAGTCTACTCTACATTTATTGAAACCCAATACCAGATCTTCCCCCAGATTAGACAAGAAGGGTTTAGCATCCTGTGGATCTACAGGATGTTAGTAGCATTCCATCCACTCTCCTCTGAAACAATCAGAAACCAATGCTTAACTCCATTCTCTGGATACAGATCTTACTCTTTCTCCCTACTGCATGTCCAGGGGTTGTGAGATGACAATAAATCCTTGTCTCTGGGTTGAGATCTAAGCAATAAAGACATGCATCTCTGGATGTAGATCATCAGTCTGTAATCAGGTTGCTCCTCTGGTTGGCTCCCCCAGCTGCTTAGCCCCTGTCCTACCCTGGTGCTCCAGCACCCCTCCTCCCTCTCACCTCATCACGAAATGAGCACAGGGCCAGGTCTGTGATGGCTGCGCTAGAGAAAGAAAATGAAGGAAAAGAGATGCAGGAGGATAAGCTGAACCCCATGACTTTCCCCTCCTTCCCTCATCCCCTCATCTTCTCTACATCATCCCTCGCCATTCAGCATCCATGAACCCTGGTCTCTCTCTCTTGTTTTTTTCCTCCATTGATGAAATGCTCCAGATAGTCTAAATCCAGGTTTCCTTCTGAAATGTGTCTGAGCTGTTTTTAGGTCCTTTTGGTTGTTCAAAAATCTATTAAGATTATCTCTGTCATACTCTATTGGATCAAAGTCAAAGAATAAGAAGATAAGGGAAGCAGTTTAGTTCTCCCATAGAACACAGATAAGTTTTATAATGTTACTTCAAAATGGATTCCCATGGTCTTAGATTTGATTTGAAACCTGTTACCTGACATGATATCTAACAAAACTAAATAAAATTTAAAAAATTTTATATGTTTATGAATTACTTGATATTTCTTTTTTATTATTTGAAAGACAGCATGTAAATTTTAAATAGCAATTTAAATGGTGAGATAAAACATAAAAGCAGAAGAAACAGATGAATACTAAGCAGCTTATATATCCTATACATATATATTAGCTTGAAAACAATGTATTACATTTATTAGCATAATTTTGGCCTTCTTCTTGGAAAATATTTTACTGCTAAATAGAAAGGGAAGGGTATCTGAAGGCTTGGTCTAAACTGAAGAATCAGATCCTTTCATTTTGGACAAACAAGGTCATGGCATGCCTCCGTTAGTGCTCTGGCCAGGCACGTGCTGTTATGAGCATCAGTACCAGCTCTCCAGAGTGAGAAGAGAGGAAATGGAAAACATTCAAAGAAAAAGATCTGTCTGCCCCCTTTCAGCATCAGGCTAGGAATTTTTGCACTTTCATATATAAGTTCTTCAAGAAAGACTGGTTCCAGGCATGCTTACCAGGAAACCCTGGATTGATGTCCCATCATCTTCTAACACAGGGGTCAGCCATGAAATTAAAAGACACTTGTTTATTGGAGGAAAAGCTATGATAAACCTAGACAGTGTACTAAAAAGTAGAGACATCACTCTGCCGACAAAAGTCCATATAGTCAAAGCTATGGTTTTTCCAGGGGCTATGTATGGATGTCAGAGTTGGACCATAAAGAAGGCTGAGCACCGAAGAATTGATGCTTTTGAATTGTGCTGGAGAAGACTTTCGAGAGTCCCTTGGACTGCAAGGAGATCAAACCAGTCAATCCTAAAGGAAATCAACCCTGAATATTCACTGGAAGGAGTGATGCTGAAGCTGAAGCTCCAATACTTTGGCCACCTGATGCAAAGAGCTGACTCGTTGGAAAAGACCCTGATGCTGGGAATGATTGAAGGCAAGAGGAGAAGGGGGCGACAGAGGACGAGATGGTTGAATGGCTTCACCTACTCGATGGACATGAGTTTGAGCAAACTCAGAGAGATAGTGAAGGACAGCAAAGCCTGGCCTGCTGCAGTCCATGGGGTCACAAAGAGTGGGACACAACTTAGCCTCTGAACAACAAGACAGAGATCAGCTGACTATGGCCTGAGGGTCACATGTAATCTTCCTTCTGTGTTTATATGACCCCCAAGCTAAGAGTAGTTTTGTATTTTAAAACAATTGAAAAGAAAATCAGAAGAATATTATCATGACACATGGACAGTATATGAAATTCACATTTCATTGTCTATAAACAAAAATTTCTCCAATGATTCATTTACCTCTTGCTGAGGGTTGCTTTTGCACCACGTGGTGAACCATGGTGGCTGACATCATATATACTGCTCATGAAGCTAAAAATACTTAGTTGCTGACCCCTTCTAAGAAAAAGTTTTCTAACTCTTGTTCTAATGCAAATGGGCCATGAGCACTTCCCTGGTTGCCAGGGAAGGCAAGGTTGGGGTTGTGCTCCATGGGAACCATCCTTGGATTGTTTTCCCCCCGGGGCTCACAAATGTTAAGCCCTTTAGTTCTTCCTCCTCTGCTGCACAGTTCTGAAAGTGTAATGATCTGCAGTCTTATTCTAACATAATATTAAAATGTCTTTGTATTAAGAACTGTAAATTTTATGGAATTTGACTAGTATTCGTGACATATACATACTAGATCTCAATATAACAATATGAAAAGTGCACGTGTAATTTTACTTTTGTATCACATTAATACTAAGCTACATGATGGCAATATTAAACTAATGTGACAAAATGATGCCAGTGTAAGATGTAAAACTGCTAATATCACAGCAAGTTATTAATGTCTTGCAATGGACTCTGAAGAACAATGTGATTAAACTTTCTCAATCTTTTCCAACCTCAGTTGGAACTCCAGTGACAAAAGAGGATAAATTACCTTGGCAAATGTTCTTGCCAGGCTATAACAAGTTTGGCCTTCTCATTATGGCTCTAGGACTTCAGAGAAGTCAGATTCTTTCCAGGAAAAGAAAATCTATGGCTAAATTAAGGGACCTGCCTTTGGACCTTGGTTTGGGCAACAACTAACTGCTTTATTTCTGAAGTCTTCAACTCTGGTGTCCACACATTGATAACAAAGTCCTGTCCTGTTTGCTATCACTCTTATCATGATTCCCTGTTTTTAACCACCCAAAGCTTCTAATTCAAACCTTTCTCTCTTTCCTCCCAAGCTGACACCTCCCTCCTGAGTCATTTCTGTCCCTTGGAAGCCTAAGCCAGCCCATCTATCCTTTACCATCGCTCTGCATCCCTTGTCTTCTTGATTTACCATGAAATCTGTCCAGCACCCTCCTGTATTTTGGTTTCTCTTGTCCTGTGTCTGGGACATGAACTACTGTAGGAGAAATCAGATCAAAGCATAGACTGGTGTCTCATACATCAGTGGTTTTCAGACTCATCTGGGCTCTAAAATAGCTCTACAGTTCTATGAGTTCTTGTTCAGCCCCTCTCCTGATGCTTGTAATGGGTGGTTTGTTCTAACCTTCCCTCTTCTCTTCAGACTCCTTGTATCATAGTTTTCCCCCTTGTCTTCCTCCCTCAAATACAAAGTTCCTTCAAC
The DNA here is from genome assembly GCA_024291935.2 of Okapia johnstoni. Lineage (NCBI taxonomy): Eukaryota > Metazoa > Chordata > Mammalia > Artiodactyla > Giraffidae > Okapia > Okapia johnstoni. The sequence goes on along the minus strand of CM044306.1, from coordinate 74,899,194 downwards.
TTGCTGAATTAAAAACTACAAACTTGGGTCTTCCATGGTGGTCCAGTGGTTAAGACTCTGTGCTTCTGCTGCAGGGGCCATGGGTTCAATCCCTGGTTGGGGAACTAACATCTCAAACCTCTCATGGTGTGACCACACACACACACACACACACATGCACACACACACACACACACAAAAGCCCTACAAACTTAACTTCATTGGTCTCCAACTTTTCTTCCTTCCCTCCTGTTTCCATGGAAGCATGGCCCTTCACTCAGTCCAAGGCTGATCCTTCTACTCGTGCCCTTGAGCTTGATGTCTCCTATCTTTTCAGGAGACACCTTGTTCTATCAGGCTTCTTTTTCCTTCTATCAGTAACTTCTTGTTTCTGACTCAGTTCATCAACATGTCAAGTCTATTCTGTACTAAACAAACAATCCTGATTTGATCCCACATTCTTTTCACCTCTCTTTTACTGTTGGAGTATGCTTGCTTTCCTCCTTTAGTTTCCCTCACTTTCATCCCTCCATCCATTGTCATCTTTAATTTTCTCTCACTCCTTTAGCTTTGGTCTCAGATAACTTCAATGCTGTTACATTCAATGCATCATTTTGTGCCCTTAGCTTACAAGAACATTTTTCTGCTCTTGACGTCAGTGATCACTTTCTTCACCTTGAAATTTCCTCCCCTCTTGGTTCCTAAGTCTCCCTCTTTCACTTTCTCCGGGCTTCTCCCATCTCTTCATCCATCCTTTCTTGGACACACAAGCCTCTCTGCTCACTCACGCCTTACATATTGGTGTTCCCCAGCCTATGTATCTCTTCTCATCATCTACATTTACCTTGAAAGACATAGCCAAACCACTAGTTTCAACAATCATTATTATCCTGTAGACTCCCAAATCTATCATCCCAGATTCTTTGCTGAGCTCCATAACTATATATCCAAATGCAATGAAACATCTTCACTTGAATTTTCCACAGAGCCCTCAATCTCAACATATGCAAAGGCAGAGCTCTCAATTTCTACTCCCCCGACTATGTTTCCAAGTGTATCTATCCATATGCTCAAGTGAGAAATGTTACCTGTACTCCAGGAGCTTCTCTGTGCCCCACAGCAAGTCATCAGGTTCTTTATACCTTCCTTATCTGTATTTTCTTTCCATGTCTACCGCTATTCCCTTAGCTCAGGTCCTGATCAGTTCTGACCTGGATTATACCCAAAGCCTTTTTTTAAAAATTAATTTATGTATTTTAATTGGAGGCTAATTACTTTACAATATTGTAGTGGTTTTGCCATATACTGACATTAATTAGCCATGGGTGTACATATGTTCCCCATCCTGAACCCCCCTCCCACCTCCTTCTGGATTATACCCAAAGCCTTTTAACCAGCCTCCCCACTCTAGTGTTTTTTTGTCCCTTGAATTTACCTTATGCACTGTTGAATGTATGACCTTACAGAGCTGATGACAAATCTGATCATATATGACTCACCCTCTTTAATCCTTCAAAAGCACCTAGAGGCTTTCAAGAGATAGTTTAAACTCATTTTACTGGCCTTTCACTGGCCTCTATTTATATTCCAGTAATGGGTGTCTTCTTGGAGGAACTATCTGTAAGTATTTGGTAGTATCTTCTGATTACGAGGACCTGAGATTCACTCCACTTACCTCTAAGAAATGAGGGTCTTATGAGCATTGTTTGCTAGTGGCATTGGATTAGACATGTAAAGTGTGTGTGTGTGTGTGTGTGTGTGTGTGTGTGTGTGTTTGGGGGCATGTGTGTATGCGCACATCCCCACCCTCCTCTCCAACCAATTGGCTTCCTCAAAACTTTGTAACTTCATTTTTCAGTTAGGATTATAACACTTGCCCTGGCCCTGAGTTTTCTCATCTAACTTTTCTCTCAGCCTCTTGGCTAACCAGCCCAGGTCTTTGGTTGCTGACTTCATAATTCTTTAGTAGCCCTACTTGGATGGCCTAATTTATCTCTTCAAAAGCAAGTCACATGAGTAATAGAACATTGGCTACTTGACTGATGCTTCACTTGGATCAACTGCCTACCACCCCTTATCTGGTCAGCTATGACAAGGAGGCAACATTCATATGGAAGAATTTGTATTCTATTAATATTAATGATCACAACTAATATTTATAGAACTCTTAAGTACTTGATATTGTCTGTAAGTGTTTTATATGCTTTGCTATCCATTCAAAACAACCCTAAGAAGTAGGTTCTACTATTACCATCAGCATATTACTGTTAGAGAAAATAAATCAGAGAGAGTAAAGTGACTTGCCTATGGTCTTACAGCTACTACAAGGCACAGTCAGGGTCACTCTCAGGCAGTTGGGTTCCAGACTCTCTGTGCCCTTTCCTGCCAGCTTATATGGCCAGGGTGTAATAGGGGGTGGGGGAAAAGGCGCCCAGACAATCATGGGCACCTCTTGTTCCCCAACGCATCATGCTGGTTCCCATCTGTGAACTTTTACATATGGCCAGTCTCTCTGCTTGGAATTTCTTTCTCTGTCTCCAGGTGTATCAGCATTTGGGGATGAATGAACAAATGCCTTAGGTGCATAGGCTTGAGCTCATCACTTCCACTCTCTGGGTCTCAGGTTCCTCATCTATAAAATGAAGTGGTTGAATTGGATCCTTCAAATTCTACAACTGTGTAACTTTAACAGTTACAAAGGCAGCTCAGAAAGCAAAGGTGACTACAGTATCATTTTGATATTCCTGTCATCTTACAGCCGTCAGAGTCTCTGTTGTTACACTTAAAGGAGATGTGAACATTTTAGTGAATCTGTAAATGTTTAATGATACGGATTGCTCCTCAAGTACAATAACTGAGCAAGTGGCAACTACTTTCTCAAATAGTACAGTGAGTGGGGGCTGATCCCCTTTTTATAGAAGATTTCAAGTTTTTCTCTCAGCCTGAAGCATCTCCTTTTAACTCTGTAACTTCAGAATTCTGATGAGGCCAAACAGCAACACTATTGAATCAAGACGGGTATTTTCTTTGTTGGATCAAATCACTCAAGGCTGCCAACCAGTATCGATTGTGGCACGTGGAAAGCCAACTTTTACATGAAACCAAGCAAAAATGCATAGGGCTAAGGCCTTAACTGGGAATTCTCTTTTGTGGCTTTTCTCTTAGCGTATTATTTGTCAGATTTTTATAAGAGCATTATTGCTTTAAAAAAAAAAAAATTAAACCCTGAGAAATTACTCTCAGTCTAACGAGTTCTTTTCACTGACTTCAGACATCATTAGGGGAGGCTATAGCCTAGGGCTGTGCATGAACTTTTTCTTCTAACTGTACACTTTATGTATAATTTAGCTTTCTTGCCTAAATTATTCAAGCAAATAGTGAGTGAAAATAATGGAGTTCACTGAAACCTTCCAGAGTATTAAAATAAAACAGGTTTTTACGCTGGTTTGAATTTTTAAGCTTTTTAATCATGGATTTCAAATAGAATACACATGTCTGGCTGTTCTTCACTTGTCTCCTACATCTTTTGCAGAAGGAGAGAAGAAAAGAAACTAAGTTTAGTAAATAATCCATTAATTAATCACTGGTGCTGATAGCAGCTCAAAGGTAAAGAAACAGTATTTGGAAACAGCCTGTCGAGTGGCCAAGGGTATGATTGCCACCTATTTTAAAAAGTGGATACCTCTTTTCCCCATTTCTTATGATCAGAGCAAGGCTGAAATTGAGTGGTATGTTTGAAAAGAGGAGCTAATATGTTTAGTTTAAATAACAAACTACAGTAGCAGGATTTGTACTCAAATCACCCCCAATATATTTCTTTAAAGAACCAAACACATGTTCTAAATAATAATATTTCATCTTGGATGTGCGTGGTCTGGAAACTTTATTTTTATCCTAGATAACTCTGGAGTAAATTTGGATATCATTGGAAGAATATGATTTTCTGGCATATTTATATAGTTCCCCAAACTAGGAATGTGGCAAGGTTAAGAATTCAATCAAGATATTTTAGAATTCTCAGATATCATCTTTTGTCAGTCAGAGATCGGAAGCAGCATCTCCTTCCATAGACTAAAAGGAAGTAGTTATCATAGCACATTGTCTTTGAAACAACAAAGGCAATAATAGTGAATGGGGTTGTGGAAGGGAGGTCACCAGTGCTCAGCCAAGAGCTTCAGATGTTAGATTCTGAATAGGCGAACGGAAGCTTCTGAGTAATACATGAAAAGGGGCAATGGCTAAAGCTCTTTGTAGAGGAACAAGAATGACCTAGAATAACAGACCTGTAAGTTTAATTTATTGACCTGATTAATAAAGAATCATCACAAAATCAATTTTTTAGCACAGAGACCAGGACAGAGTATTAGGGAGTAAGCACTCTGATATTATAAAAACTATTGAAGTCTCCTCCTATGATGGTATAAAATACAGTGAACTGGTGGAAATTAGAAAATGAAGTTTATATTGATTTTAATAATATGTTCAATTCTCTCCAATATGAAAATTTAAGCAAATATCTGGAAAAAAAATTGTATTTAGAAATCCTATGATTTTAAGCATTGAGCAAAGAGTTATGCTAGGTTCAAATCCTAGCGCTGCCATTGAGGAATATAGGCAAGTTACTTTACCTTCCCAGGGATTAGATTCCTGATCTGTAATGTGAGGGAGCTGGGCATCTTTAAGGCCTGAAATTATTTGACTATTCTTCTGGAAATTTCCCTTAATGCATGTGTTTGCATAAGGAACAAGTTACCTATCTCTCTAAGACTCATTTCCTTACCTAAAAAGTGAGAGAGATGATAACACTCTAAAGACCTAAGGTTGTTAACAAGTAGTGAATTAAAAAACCCTGTGAGACTGTTGTACAGAGTGAAGTTAAGTTAGGAAGAGTAAAATAAATATCATATATTAACATGTGTATGTGGAATCTGAAAAAGCTGTTATAGATGACCATATTTACAAAGCAGAAATAGAGACACAGACACAGAGAACAAATGAATAGATACCAAGGGAGAAAAGGGACTGTGTGGAATGAATTGGGAGATTGGGATTCACATATATACACTATTGATACAATATAGGTAATTAATGAGAACCTATTGTATAACACATGAAATTACTCAGTACTCTGTGGTGACCCAAATAGGAAGGAAATCCAAAAAAGAGGGGATATATGTATAGCGACGGAGAAGGCAATGGCACCCCACTCCAGTAATCTTGCCTGGGAAACCCCATGGATGGAGGAGCCTGGAAGGCTGCAGCCCATGAGGTCACGAAGAGTCGGACACGACTGAGCGACTTCACTTTCACTTTTCACTTTCATGCACTGGAGGAGGACATGGCAACCCACTCCAGTATTCTTGCCTGTAGAATCCCAGGGACGGAGGAGCCTGATGGGCTGCCATCTATGGGGTCGCACAGAGTCGGACACGACTGATGCAACTTAGCAGCAGCAGCATCATGTATAGCTGATTCATTTTTCTATATAGCAGAAAACAACACAACATTTTAAAGCAACTATACTCCAATAAAAATGAAAAAATTACAGAAAAATAAAATCCTGTGAAGTCCAATACCCAACACCAACACCAATGGGTCTTCAGTAGATATCAACTCGCACTGTCTAACCACAGGAGTCAGGACATGTGGGTTCCAATGTCAAGTCCACCCCTGGCTAGATGACCTTAGATAAATCCTTTCACATCTCTAAGCCAACATCCTCATTCAGGCAAAAGAGTGGCTCATGTAGTCATCGTGATTAGTTGAGTGTGACTCCCTCCTCTCCCCTGCCTGGTCCTCAGATTCCTAACCCTCTAGTCTTTTCCATTCCTTCTTTGGAAGAAGTTTCTCTAATCCATTCTTTTATTGCTCTTTTGGTCTCCATTCTACTCCCAAGTCCTTGGCTCACACTTAGATTTGAAAAGTAGCCTGCCATCTTACAGTGAATAAAATACACTTCTCTTAACCAAGTCTCTTCTTCTCCTGGTTTTCCATTCATAGCAAATGCAGCCTCTATGCATCCACTTGCTGAAGTCAAAAATCTAGGCATCATCTCTCTTTCTCTTTATTCTAGTCCATCAGTGGATCCTATTGAGTCTAAATCCAAAATATATCCTGAATCCCAGACCACCCTCTCTTCTAGCACCTTACTCAAAGTCCCCCACCTTCTCTCATTTGATTGACCTTAATAGCTTCCTAACTTGTCTTCCTGATTCCACTGCTGAACACATCCACAAGGTAGCCTGAGTGATCCTCTTAAAAATAACACAAATCATATCTCTCCTTTGCCAAAAAGCCTCCAACAGCTTCCCCTCGTACTTAGGGAAAAAGCAAATCTCCTGGGCTTCTCAGGAATCGGTAGTGGTAAAGAATCCGCCTGCCAATGGAGGAGACGTAAGAGACACAGGTTGGATCCCTGAGTCAGGAAGCTCCCCTGGAAAAGGAAATGACAACCCACACCAATATTCTTGCCAGGAGAATCCCTTACAGAGAGGGATCTGGTGGGTTACCATGGGGTCACAAAGAGTCAGACATGACTGAGTGTCTGAGTACTAATCTCATACCATTTGTCATAGACAACAAGATCTTACAGAACGTGGCCTATGACTACTACTTCTACTTAATCTTATATACCCTCCCTACCACTCATGGCAGGACTTACCTGGTGGCTCAGCAGTAGAGAATCCTCCTGCAATGCAGGAGACACTTGTTTGATCCCTGGGTCAGGAAGATCCCCCTAGAGGAGGAAATGGCAACCCACTCCAGTATTCTTGTCTAGAGAACCCCATGGACAGAGGAGCCTGCTGGCCTACAGTCCATAGGGTTGCAAAGAGGCAGGCATAACTGAAGTGACTTACCATACAAGCACGCACATCATTCATAGCCCTTCTGCTCACCAGCACTGATGATAACAGTCAAAACTAATCTAATAAAGACCAAGGAGGACAAGTCAGATGGAACCAAGATCTCCTTGTCCTTTTAGATCTCTGGAAAATTAACTTAAGCTGCGTATCCCATGTTCTATGGAAAACAAATGCCCTAGCTAAGATTTCTGTGAAATTACAGTGTCTACAAATTCTTATTTTCACATATTCTTGGTGCCAACCTTCTGCTTCTCCTGAATTTTTTTATCTCATTGGGTTTATCTTCCCTTGAATGTTCTCCAAGTTATCCAGACTAGTCTCAGCCTTTTTCATTCCCCAAAAAACGTAATCACACAGTCTCTTGTGTATTTTATATTTATTAGACTTCACTGAAGGTTTGAGTCCACAGAGGAGCTTAACATTATAGAAAGCACATCAACCAGAGTTGGGGGTTAGACACATCCATTCTTAAGAATTCCTTTTGCCTCCCTGTTCTGATTCATCCTGTTCCAAGCTCTTTTGTTGGGCCTCTTTCAGTGCACACCCAACCACAGATGCTTATTAATTTCTTAGAGAATGCCAAGCTATGTTCTTTGTTTTCTTCCAACCCATCATCAGGGCCTCACTTTTCTTTTCATGTGATTTATCCAGGATAATCACTTTTTCAAGTGTTTGTATTTTTACTTCTTCATTTTTCATGTTTTCTATTTTTGCCTTTAATTGTCATTTTTTGCTATTGCAATGGTGCTTGCCTCCAACCTTCATCCATTGCCCTCTAATTTTCTGATTCTAAACTAACACTGGGAAAAATATTTACTAGGTAAATCAGTTCAAATTTTGTCTATGATGAATAAATAAGTCACAGAGTGGCCTCAAGAATATCACTGCAACTACATAGTAATATCTTTAGAGCCCACTGATTTGCTGATATATGAGACTGTCACAGGATAATAATCACTTCTATATAACCTTAGAGATACTGAACAGCAGAGAAATGAGAGCATAGATTCTGGCTTCAACAGTGGCTTAGTTAGATTCTCAACTCTTCCTTTTGCCAGCTATAGAATCTTAGGCAGGTTGTTTAACATATCTGTGTAATCTTATCTATAAAATGAGGCTGTTAATAGTATCTACCTTAGTGGAGTTACTGAGAGGATTAAATACATTAATATATGTAGCATGTTAGAACAGTTTCTGAAAAATAAAAGAACAATGTCCAACATTGAGTAAACGGTTTGCAAATATAAGCTATGCTTTTAAAAATTAAGGTATAATTAACGTTTAGCATTGTATTAGCTTCAGATATGCAACATAGTGATTCAATATTTGTGTACACTACATAATGATCACCACTATAAGTCTAATTACCATATGTCATCATACAAAGTTACAAAATCTGTCTTCTCATGATGAGAACTTTTAAGATTTACTCTTTTAGCAACTTTCAAATAAGCAATACAAGATTATTGACTATAATCACCATGTGGAAACAACTTGTGTCCATCAATGGATGAATGGATAAAGAAAGTGGGATACACAAACACATGCACACACACACACACACACACACACACACACACACAGTGCAATTCTATTTAGCCATAAAAAAGAAATAAAATCTTGCCATTGACAACAACAAAGATGGACCTTGAGGGTATTATGCTAAGTGAAATAAGTTAAACAGAGAAAGACAAATACCATATGATATCACTTATATGTGAAATCTAAACACCAAAGCAGAACTCATAGATTACAGACACCAGATGGGTGGTTGCCAAAGCAGAGGGGTTAGGAGGTTGGCAGCATGAGTAAAAGGGGTGAAGAGACAAGCTATATATTTATATCAGTTATTGTTTTGAAGCACAAGCCCAACTTCTTAGGAAAAAAAGGCATTATGTTTGGTCATCCCATTCCATTTCCAGTGGAGATACTACAAGGCCTTATTCAATCAAAACTCTCAGGAGGTAGATGAAGAGATGTGAGAACTGATTTTAGTTCTTCTTATTTGACACTCATTCTACTTTCGGGCTTAGCTTCCAACTTCCTGTATCTTTTATGCTAGTTTCCCCAGTTGCTTCCCTTCATGTCTCCCCATCCTATCCCCGCCCCACACACAATTATTCACCTCCATCTTTACTCTAGATCACCCTGGAATAAGGTCCTTCCTGGAATCTGCATGACAGCTTTCCATCTTTACTTTTTCCTCTAAGGTTCTTTCCAACTTCCTCACCTTAATCAACCCCTGACTGTCCCTGGAAAAGCCTCTTTCGAGGGAAAAGCAGTTTCTCCTCTTTCTTCAGGCACCCAGGAATTATGATGCACTCAGCTCCCAGCCCATTGGACTCTCACTGTCCCTCAGTGAACCTCCCTCTTGAAAGTCTGTGTGATCCTTTTTTAATTTTTCCCCAATATTACATATCCTTTTCTACACTTGCAGTTCATTCATTCTTTCAACAGGTATTTATTAAATACCTACTCCACACCAGGGGCTTTGATTTCAACAGCAAGTGTACAGTCTTCTTTCCTAATTCATCTGTTCTCATCCCCACAACTTCAGCATACTAGTGCGATGTTCTAAAAGCACCTTCACCCTCTCCGCTCTATCAACTATTTCTCTATTTTGGAAGCGGGCAGGCTATCATGACAGTCTCATCAACCTTGGAAATGTTCCAAAGGACTGAAGCAACAACCTTCTTTCCTTTTTTTTTTTCTTTCTCTCACAATTGCACGGGCACTTCTATCTCATCTTCACCCTTAAGTTTTCTTTATCCCCTTTCTTATTCTCTTATCTGTCTTCTTACTCTGCTTGGACCCAGTGGTCAATGCTTCTCTTATTGACCTACATTTTCATCTTTATGTTTGCTATTGTACCCAGAGCAAGATCTTCCATTTAATAGGTTCTTAGTGAATATTTGTTTAATTGAACTAAATTGAATGAAGTTGGGGAAAGAAATCCAATAAAAGGCACCGTAAGCAGAATACTAAGTATTTATACACAGCCCCTAACAGTTCTTTATTGTGCTATCTAGGCTATGCCTAGAGTACTATCTTTATTTTGCCCATTTTTTAATTTAACACATTAAGTGAAGAGAAAATTGCTCAGTCGTGTCTGACTCTTTGCAACCCCATGGACTAAAGAATCCATGGAACTTTCTAGGCCAGAATACTGGAGTGAGTAGTGTTTCCCTTCTCCAGGGGATCTTCCCAACCCAGGGATCGAACTCAGGTCTCCTGCATTTCAGGTGGATCCTTTACCAGCTGAGCCACAAGGGAAGCCCAAGAATACTGGAGTGGGTAACCTATCTCTTCTCCAGGGGATCTTCCTGACCCAGAAATCGAACCAGGGTCTCCTGCATTGCAAGTGGATTCTTTACCAACTGAGCTATCAGGGAAGCCCATATTAACAGATGCATTAATCACCTCTGGGGTGACTAGAAGTCTACTTTAAATACTCTGGGTTGCTTTCACTTTCCTTTCTCTCTTTCTTTCTATATCTCATATCTCTGTATCTCTCTTACACATAAGAATCAGAAACTTCTGCACACTGCTTTCTTGTCACTTAACAGTTTTATATCACAAGCACTGTATCAAGTCATTAAATATTCTTCAACAATTTGATTTTAAAGATCACATAGTTTCTATCTTAGTTCAGTTCAGTTCAGTCGCTCAGTCGTGTCCGACTCTTTGTGACCCCATGAATTGCAGCACGCCAGGCCTCTCTGTCCATCACCAACTCCCGGAGTCTACCCAAACCCATGTCCATCGAGTTGGTGATGCCATCCAACCATCTCATCCTCTGTCGTCCCCTTCTCCTCCTGCCCCCAGTCCTACCAAGCATTGGGGTCTTTTCCAGTGAGTCAACTCTTCGCATGAGGTGGCCAAAGTATTGGAGTTTCAGCTTCAACATCAGTCCTTCCAGTGAACACCCAGGATTGATCTCTTTTAGGATGGATTGATTGGATCTCCTTGCAGTCCAGGGGACTCTCAAGAGTCTTCTCCAACACCACAGTTCAAAAGCATCAATTCTGCAGCGCTCAGCTTTCTTCACTGTCCAACTCTCACATCCATACATGACCACTGGAAAAACCATAGCCTTAACTAGATGGACTTTTGTTGGCAAAGTAATGTCTCTGCTTTTAAATATGCTATCTAGGTTGGCCATAACCTTCCTTCCAAGGAGTAAGCGTCTTTTAATTTCATGGCTGCAGTCACCATCAGCAGTGATTCTGGAGCCCAAAAAAATAAAGTCTGACACTGTTTCCACTGTTTCCCCATCTATTTCCCATGAAGTGATGGGACCAGATGCCATGATCTTAGTTTTCTGAACGTTCTACCTTAGGACCATACACAAAATTATTTTGCCAATTTTCATTTAAAAAATCATACATATTATTTTCAGTTTCTTAATGAACACACTTGGACAAAATGTGCTGTGAGGGGGCCTAACCATTTGATCATTTACATAGACTATCATATACAAATACTCTGTGAGAGGACATAATATTTTTATTGTTATTGATACATGTGGAAAAATACTCTTCAGGACTCCAAAAAGCAACTTGTAAGAACAACTATTTCACCACCTCTTTTTCAATGCTGGTTGTTACCTGTCTTTCTTTAATTGTTATTTATTCACTCAAAGCAATTTGTCACATGGGATATTTCTAAAGTCACATCTTTGTTGAGATAAAGTTCATATACAAAATAGATACAGAGTTTGAGAACTATCACCATTGTCTAATTTCAGAACATATTCATCACCCACCAGAAGTAAACCTTGTCCCCACTGAGTTACTTCCTATACCCTATTCTCTCTTTCCTCCAGCAACCATTAAACTACTTTCTATTTCTCCGGCAACCATTAAACTACTTTCTATTTCTACAGATTTACCTATTGGGCATTTCATATAAATGGAATCATACAATATTTATTCTTTTGCCTGGCTTCTTTCACTTAACATAATGTATTCAAGGCTCATCCATCTTTAAGTACTTCATTTTTTTTATGATCAAATTATATTTAATTGTATGGACATACCACATTTTTTTAATTCATTCATCGTTGGATGGACTTTTGGGTTGTTTGCATTTTGGGTTATTATGAATAATGCTACCATGAACAATTTTGCACAGGATTTTGTGTGGGCATATGTTTTCAATTATTTTGCATGTATACTCAGGAGAGGAATTGCTGGGTCACATGCTAACTATGTTTAAATTCTTGATGAGCTGCCAAATTTGTTTCCAAAGTGACTGCACTATTATACATTCTCCCAGCAGTGTTTTAATTTATTCAAATCCTTGTCAACACTTTTTATTGTTCATCTTTATATAATATTATATTTTTTACTCTATAAACATCCATGGTGAGAAGTTGTATCCCATTGTGTTTTGATTTGCATTTCCCTAATGAATAATGGTAAACATCTTTCATGTGTAATTGCAATATATTATTTGAGAAAGATTTATTCAAATCTTTTGCCCATTTTTAAATTAGGTTGTTTGCTTTTACTGTTGTATAAATCCTTTATATATTCTTGATTTAAGTCTCTGATCAGATATATGATTTGCAAACATTTTTTCTCCCAGTCTGTGGATTATCTTCTCAATTTATAATTGTGTTTTTAAAGCATAAAGTTTTCATTAAATCTAATTTATTTGTACTTTTCTCTTGCATTCTTTTGTTTCTGGTGACATATTTTAAAAACTATTGTCTAATCTAAGGTCATGAAGATAAACACCTATGTTTTCTTCTAAGAATCTTACAGCTTTATGTCTTTTATTTATGTCTGTGAATTATTTTTTAGGAAAAGCCTGTTTAAATTTTAATTAAAATATAATTGATATCCAGAAAATGCACACAAGTATTCAAGTTGATAAATTTTCATAAATGGAACATTCCAATGTAACTAGCATCCAAACCAAGAAATATTGCATCATCAGTACCACAGAATTTCTTCTCACTTACAGTCACCATTCACACCACTTACACTTTTCAAGGATATTCTTACTTTTAAAAGTATAACTTGGTTTTCCATAGTTTTGTACTGTGTATATATGTAATCATATTGTACATTTTCATTATCATCAATTTTCTGTGGCTTAATGAGTTTATGGGATTTATCTACATTATTGTACATGGTTGTAAATTATATTCATTTTCATTGCAATATAGTATATAATTTTATTATTATACCATAAGTTAATTTATCCATTTTGCTGTAGGTAAATGGATTTTTATCTACATTTCCAATTTGGGGCTATTTTGAATAATGACATTCTAGCTTATGTCTTTTAGTGGATACATGTTTGCATTTCTGCTATATGTTTATAGGAGCTGAACTGTTGGGTCAGATGGGGTATGAATTATTCAAATTTAGCAGATGCCTCTAAAATTTTCAAAAGAAGTGGTGCACATGTGTGTGTGCAAGCACTCAGTCATGTCTGCCTCTTTGTGACCCCATGGACTGTAGCCAGCCAGGGTCCTCTGTCCATGGAATTTTCTGGGCAAGAATACTGGAGCAGGTTTCCGTTTACTTCTCCAGGGGATCTTCCCAAACCAGGGATTGAACCCATATTGCTTGCATATCCTAGATTGGTAGGCAGGTTCTTTACTAGCTGAGCCACTGGGAAAGTCCCAGTTGATTTTACAGAGATCAGGATAAGAGATGGTGGCAGATAAATTAGAGCTGCAGCAGTGCACATGGGGAGAAAAGACTCACTTTGGAGGCAGTCAATAGGATTTACTGATGTGGATGTGAGAAAAGAGATAAATAAACGATTACTCTTAGATCTTTGATCTGAGAAACTGGGTGACTTGTGCTGCCATTTACTGAAATGGGGAAGAGGATCTGGTAGGATAAGAATTAATACATGTTGTTTTAGAAGAGTTACATATATATTGGTTATCAAGTGTGACTGCTTCAGAGTAAACATGGGAGGATGAGGCTGGTCATATACTTTGAGAATCATCAAGATACAGACTGGTATTCAAAGCAATGAACTTGGATGAGCTTACTCAAAGAGTCTACAAAAAAAAATAACAATATTTACCTATTGGGAGGGGGAAAAAAAGAAATTGAAAAATATCACTCAATTTACTATAGTGGAAAAAAGCCAGATGAGGGATAATTTCATGGGGATAAAGTAAATAATTTAGAAAAGTCCAATCTACAGTGTAGAATGAACTTGATTAAATTTACTAACAAATCATTAGCTAACATGCTGCAACTACAAATACACAATTATAGGTATAGTTTACACCAGATTAGCTGTTATTAACTCTCCTTCTCTCCTAATCAGGCTATTAACAAAGCATAGCAAGCAGAGGTCCTGGGCCTCTGAAGAGGTTAGGATTAGAGTTCCTCTTCTCCCTCTTCTACTTTGCCCAATCTTTTTCAGTTCAAGGAGGTTTTTCAAGTCCAAGTGGGTTCACAGGAAAGGGATCACGTCTAAGTATTGGAACTGATATAATACTGGTACAGAGCTCTCCATCCAAGAGCAATTGCTTCCGATTTGGTCTCTAAAAACAAAGCTGACACTTTCATCATTTAAAATGTTCCAGCTGTCTCTTTCTCTTGTGTTTCTGCATTGAAATTGAATATAAATCTTTTACGGATAACTTGCCATTTGGATTATGCTATCTCAGTACACTTACACTAATCAGGAGTTTCAGTTCAGTCCAGTTCAGTTGCTCAGTCGTGTCCGACTCTGCAACCCCATGAATTGCAGCATGCCAGGCCTCCCTCTCGATTACCAACTCCCGGAGTTTACCCAAACCCGTGTCCATCGAGTCAGTGATGCCATCCAACCATCTCATCCTCTGTCATCCCCTTCTCCTCCTGCCCCCAATCCTTCCCAGCATTAGGGTCTTTTCAAATGAATCAACTCTTCGCATGAGGTGGCCAATCAGGAGTTTACTTCTTGTCTAAAGTTGCTGCAACTTCTGGTCAATTACTTTTTGAATACTTTTTGCTTTATGCTATGTTTACAGCATAGCATTCATTGTCACTGCTATTTTTTTAGTGATTTTCATGAATGAATTCTATAAATTCTGTATTCTTTGTTATGTGTAGCCACAGAGTCTCAGCTTGGTCAGCATAGGTCAGTTAATGTTTGGGCAAGGATTTTTCAAATGCCTTAAAATAGTAAGTCCTTCAGCCATTGTCAAGGAGCTATGCTGGACACATTGAGGCACATCTTCAATACTTGGGCTATTGACAACTCTGCCTTAGTCTTCACTTCCTGCTTGTGCAGGCTTCAAGGTCAGCCAGAAGTGAAATATTAAAACATTTTCAGTTCTTTCCTGGGTATGTGCACAGCCCTTTTCATGCAGGTGACAATCTAGATTCCCAGTAATATGCTGGAATTTTTCTAAATCCTCAACTGACATCTTATCTTCCAGTTTTCACTTCTAATTTTTTTTTTTATGTTTAAGTGTTTAAAACTGTTTTCTCTTAGTGTTACTGCTGTCCCAGGAAATTGTGATATTAAACAATTGATTATTTTTGACAAAATTCACAGGAAAAAGCTGTTTTCAAAATTAACAGGACAAAACACTGAGCTGGTTCTGAGTTGGGTTTTTAAGGCTATTATGGAGTTAGGATGGTGTTCTGAAAAAAGTTAATTTTGATATTTTGTTTTACATACAGAAGCTGTTAAATTTTTATAGCCAACACAGTCTTTTCTAATATGATATAACAGACAAAAGTTATTTTCTCTCTCATACTCAGATATTTACCTTTCTCTAGGTGTCATATGATATTATGTTTATACTCAATTTTTAATCAAATTATCTTTTATTTTGTAATATTTTTTCAAATAATCAACTCGTTGAGAACTCTTTTGTGAAAAGAATTCCTTTCTCTACTGATTTGAATGCTATCTTTTCTAAATATAATTTTTGGACCCTTTATTTCCTTCCAGACAACTGTTTGTCAATTTTTGCACTGGTATAAAATCACTTTATTACTATAAAAATAAAGTACTTTAATATTGTGCAACACAAATGTTCCCCTTCATTACTTTCTGTTTCTACTACTTTCTGTTTTTCAAAATTTCCAGGAGGATTTTTATCCACTGCCATTCCAGATGAACTTTAGATTCATTTTCTCAAAGTCTGTCTCCAGAGTAAATGAGAACTACAACATGGACTCTTTTTTGTAATTACTTGAAATGTATCTGTTAATTTAAGGAAATTAAAATTTTATAATATTGAATCAGTAAATACATGGATACACTAGTATCACTCCTTTTAGTCACATTTCTTTTATGACAGTCAATAAAGTTAGGTAGATCTTTTTTCTCTTTTTTGAAATGCCAAATTATCCTGCAAATATATTCCTAGATAGCTTGTATCTTATTATTATTATTGCAAATATAATCTTTATGCTATATATTTTCTAAATACTTTTCTATTATAAATGCAATTTTATTCAATATATATTTGAACTTGCTTATTTGTTCTTGGCAGACCCTCCCTTCTTCCTGAACTAAGAAGAATGCCTCATTTTACCCTTACTAATGGTATTGTCTTTTTATTTGAGTTAGATTTTCTGTATTAAATTAAGAAAAATTCCCTCTATTCTTAGGAATCTATGATTCTGAATAATTATTAGTGAATATTTAATTTTAGCTTTTCAAAATCTGTTAAGGATTGTCATATTTTTCTTCTTTGATTTACTGTACTAGTACATTGTCTATGAAAATGAGAGTGAAAGTTGCTCAGTCATATCCAACTCTTTGTGACCTTCCCAACCCAGGGACTGAATCCAGGTCTTCTGCACTGCAGGTGGATTCTTTACCAGCTGAGCCTCAAGGGAAGCCCAAGAATACTGGAGTGGGTAGTCTATCCCTTCTCCGGCAGATCTTCCCGACCCAGGAATCAAACAAGAGTCTCCTGCATTGCAGGTGGATTCTTTACCAACTGAGCTACCAGGGAAAGCATTTAATAAGCTCTATTTGTTCATGATGATCATTCTTTCATACATTACTAGATTCAATTTACTAGTGTTTTACTTAGAATTATTGCTTCTCATTATTCATGAGTGAGATTTATTTGTGGCTTTTTTTTAAATGCCATTTTGTCAGGTTTTGGTAGTAAGATATTAGCCTTGAAGAATCAATCCAATGGTTTTCTTTCTTTGCTTTAGATGGCTTATACATAATGGGAATTTTCATTAAAACTCTGAAAAATTCCCTTGGAATAATAATCTGAGCTAAAATCTCTCTCAGAAGCAATTCTTTGATAGCATTTTGAACTTATTCCTTATTTATTGCTCTGTTCTGTTTTACTGTTCTTCTTGAGTCAATTTTGATTGTTTGTATTTTCCAAGGATCAGAAGAATCATGAGATGGTCTCACTCCAGGAATAATGACAACAATTTACCAATAAAATTCACCTTTCTGATAAACTCCAAAACAACGCAAATCAATAGAGCTAATAAAATATAGATTTAATCGGTTTGAATTTGGTGTTGATTAGGATGACAAATTGCTGTCAGGTTGTGCGGTTTCCACTATCTCTGAGTCTGTGTTTCAATGCTCTCTGTGGAGGCTTAGTAAAGAGAGCTTACAAAAATGATGGTAGAGCACTTTGTAAATGCACTGAACTAATCAACTGCCTCATACTGAATAACAGAGGTGACAGAGAGCACAGTGCATTTTCTCAGAAAAAAACGATCGACCTGAGAGACCAGCAAATATAAGTGAAAATGTGAGGTAAAGAAAACAAAACATAGACAAAGAGCCTGGATTAGCTCATGGTATCTTTATCACACCCTTGGCCAGGTCCCAAACTTCCTAGAGAATCACTCATATGAAATATTCAACGTTCCATTGAGTTTCCGACGAGTACAAATTCTCCATACCCAAGGATGGCTCCAGGCAACAGGGAAACAAATAACAACAGTAAACCATGTTTTCCCACACAGCCTGGATGGTTTGTTACAGAGGGGATATCGCTCTCTGCTGCCCAGGTTTACCAGAAAGTAACTTGAAGGTTCAGATACCCATTCACCTGGGCCATTTGTTTTCCTCAAACCCTTGTCCTCTCTCTCCACTTTTCAGCCTCAGTTTTCAGAATATCCAAAACTTTTACTCTGTTTCAGTCAAGATGTCAAGCTCTCTTGTCTCTCTCTGCTTCTTTTCAGTAAATGAAGACATGGGGTCATAGACACATGAGTGAACCTGGAGTTGAAAGACTGAGATTCCAGTCTTGAAAGTGAAAGTATTAGTTGCTCAGTCGTGTCCGACTCTGTGCGACCCCATAGACTATAGCCCACCAGGCTCCTCTGTCCATGGGATTCTCCAGGCACGAATACTGGAGTGGGTTGTCATTTCCTTCTCCGGGGGATCTTCCTGACCTAGGAATAGAACCCAGGTTTCCGTTATTGTAAGCAGATTCTTTACCATCTGAGCTACCAGGGAAGACTGATAGCTCAGTCTTGGGTCCAAAGTAACCAAATAGGGCAGTTTGCACATGAGGTTTAATCTCTTATGAGCCTCCGTTTCAACATTTGTAAAACTGAAGGGGTCATACTTTATAAGACAAACTTTAAAGTCCTTCCCAGGTTTACAATCTTTGATTCAAGAAAGAAAAGGCTCTCTTAGAGTTTCAGTCATGGCCAAACGTAGCATCTACCATCTGGCGTTCTGGTCTGAGCAACTGATGGAGGCCACCTTTAAATTCTGATCATTCAACATCCTTGACTTATCCCCCCCATCACCTCCTTCTCTTTGGCTTGAATCTACAGTATAAGTAATCCACCTGAGTGTGCCAATGAGCGCAAACTTGTAAATTTTGCATTGAAGTATTCACATAGACTGCTTGGAAGCATTTCTTCCTCTTTAAGAGGTTTGTTGGCTCTGAAAAGCTCAAGGGGTAACAAAAGTTGAGTGAATGTTTGACAGACACAGGCAGACTCCTGAGAGGGCAGGTGGAAGATCTCTCTGAGGAGGATGGGAGAGAGAACAATGTTGTCTTCTCACAGTCCACCCCCCACCCCCACCCCACCTTCCCCCTCTGCCCCAGTGATCTGGGATGGAGTTCATTATGGGGGCAGGGGAGCTTCTTCTGAATCTTCCTGTCTGCAGTCAATCTGGGAGAAAAAGAAAACCAGGTAAGCTCCCTCCAGCCTCCAGGGCAGAGAAAGTGCTGTTAGGAGCAGCCTTCTCCCAGAACTCTCTCCAGAACTACACTAAGCCCATAACACTGAGTTTCTAATTTTGTTTTTTTCAGTATCTCCTTTAGAAAAAAGTTTAAAAAAAAGTGTTAGTCACTCAGTCATGTCCAACTCTTTGCAATTCCACGGACTGTGGCCTGCCAGGTTCCTCTGTCCATGGAATTTCCCAGGCAAGAAGACTGAAGTGGGCTTCCATTCCTTTCTCCAGGGGATCTTCCTGACCCAGAGATCAAACCCTTGCAGGTAGATTCTTTAACATCTGAGCCACCAGGGAAGCCCAATCTCTTTTAAGGGGGACTCAACAGTTAAAAACTCTCACTTGAACTGGAAGAAAGACTATTTTAATCAGACTTTCCAAAGGTGGGTAACATTCATGTTTTCATTCATTCAATCAAATCTTTATTAAAGACCCAGAATCTTCATTGGAAGGACTGATGCCGAAGCTGAAGCTCCAATACTTTGGCCACCTGATGAAAAGAAACAACTCATTGGAAAAGACCCTGATGCTGGGAAAGATTGAAGGCAAAAGGAGAAATGGGGGTGGTAGAGGATGAGATGGTTAGATAGCATCACCGACTCAGTGAACATCCAGGAGATAGTGGAAGACAGAGGGGCCTGGCATGCTGCAGTCCGCAGGGTAGCAAAGAGTCAGACACAGCTTAGTGACTGAACAATAACAACAGCAACATTTGGCACCAGGCAGTTTTAGGTACTGGGAACATAGAGGCAAGCAGGACAGAAAATATCCCTATGATCATCGTACCTATCCTGTGATAAGTAAATAAAAATGACTTCAGAGTCTCTAATGTGCTACACTGGAAATAAAATCAGGTAGTATGGTAGAGAGTAGAGTGAGATCAAGGGCAGGCAAATTAAAAGGAGTAGTTGCTCAGAGAAGGCCTCTTTCAATAACAACAGCTTCCATTTTTTGAACACTTACCATATGGTCACATTGGTTATTTCATTTCATATTTACATGAGCCTTCATTAAATAAGGACTGTGGTCTCCATCTACAGATTAAAAAATTGAAGTTTTAGGTCCAAAGCTAGTCAGCAGAAGAGCCAGGAGTCAAACCCAGGAGTATCCACTTCCAAAGCCCTGTGCCCCTTGCCACCATGTTAATTTGTCCTACAGGAGGAAGATGCGCGTGTCACCAGAGCAGTAGTCCTCTGCCTGTCCGCACATGGGAACCATCTAGGGGCGGGAGTGGGGTTTAGAAAATACCAATACCTGGACTAAAATCTCAGCAATTCTTATTTAGTAATTGATCTGGAATACAGGCTGACCATTTTGATACTTAAAGGCCGTCCAGGGGCTAAACTGAGAATGTAGAGAAATTCCTAAAGATCGTGGATCATCGTATATGATGATCTACACTGAGGCCCCACCAATTAATCATTTTACTCTGAGAAAGTAATTCATCTTCTATTTCTGCCTTCCCTCAGGCCTGCCAGGTATGACCCTGAGGGCCCGGGGGCCAGGTGGCCTTATTATCTGCTCATCAGATGCTCAATACTTCCTGTTAGTTAAGCACTGATATTCATCCCATTGTACAGATGAGAAAACCTTGGTTCAGATAAGCTAAGTAATTGTCCCAAGGTCATACTGCTTCACCTGTGAACAGCACAGGTGACATATAAAATCCACACCTATCTTTCCACCAGCTCTAAATCTCCAGCCTCGCCTCCCTCCCTTTAATTTGGTTCCTTGGTTTAAACTCAGAGGTTATAAAGATCTACAGAAACAACCAACTGGAAAACACCGAGTGCCACACAGTAAGATCACCACAAAACAGTCCTCTTGGCACTTCCGTAACCCCTCTGCTTACCTTTTTGAAGAATCTCAGCCTTCAACTTTGCTGTAAAAGCAACCCCTCCTCCACAGAATTTTTCTCTGCCTTCAGGTTTATAAGATGCAGTTTTTACTTTGATCTTAAAAACCACTTCTTCCAAGCCCTTGTTTGCATATAAAAGAATAATCATTTCAAGCCTGTAATTTTCTGCAACTCCCCTTCATTCAGATAACAAATAAACATGGCACAAAAAAACAACATTTTGAGTCCCCACTGCATGTGGCATGACATTTGACACTTTATGAAGTGTTTTTCATCCACTGCTCCATCTGATGTCTCCAAAAAAACTAGAGGTAAGCAGAGCTGATGTTCTTGATCCATGTTTTACAAAGAAGGAAACTGAGGTTCATAAAGGCCAAGTAATTCATAGAGTCAAGGTTCTAATCCAAGTTTCTATCCCAAGACCATCTCCCTTTCCCCTGTGTAAAGAGCATGAGGGCTCTTTTGGCTAAGGGGTTTGCATTCTGCTAACTAGAAAAAAATATCAACAATAACTTCAGCAGCACTTTATACTTCTCAAGATACTTCACTTTATCCTCATGGTAGTATTGGAAACCAGGTTGAAGGATGGCCTGCATTTTCTAATGAGGGCTTTAAAGTTTAGAGTGGTCGGCTCATTTGTCCACAGCTCCACCCTCTCAGAAGTCACAGAGATAGGATTTGGTCTTCTGTCTCCAATTTTTGGACTTCCCAGGCAGCACCAGTAGTGAAGAACCTGCCTGTCAATGCAGGAGACAAAAGAGACATGGGTTTGATCCCTGGTTTGTGAAGATCCCCTGGAGGAGGGCATGGCAATCCACTCCAGTATTCTTGCCCAGAGAATTCCATGGACAGAGGAGCCTGGCAGGCTTACAGTCCATAGAGTTGCAAAGAGTTGGGAATGACTGAAGCAACTTAGCATGCACTCACACATACTCCAACTTCTATGCTAATGCCACAAAAACTAAAGAGTCACAATGAAGATTATTCATAGGAATACATTACTCCTATGTTCATATGCAATTTAACTAAAACAATAGAAGTAGATAAGTTTGAACTCGTTGTCCTGCACACAAAGTAAATGGATGAATGTGGGAGTTAATATTATGGTTCAGCAAACAATCACTCCCTCCCTCCCAACTCCTCCACCCCCATTCCCCACTCTAACTTGCCCTGACTTCATGATGGGTGGAGTTCCACTCACTTAACTTTGGGCTCAGCAGTATTGCTTCCTTGGCCAATGGAATGTTAATAGGTGTGACTCTGAGCACAGACATGAAATCTGCTTGCACAGTTGGATGCTGTATGTGTGCCTTGGGCAACCACTGGGCCAAGGTAGATCAGAAGTATGTGGTACAGACCTAGAACTTGAGAGCTTGAAGCCAAGCCCATCATAAATCAGATCAATGTTAGTTCAGTCACAGATACAAACGTGAGAATAAGTGCTAATCATTGGGTGTCTGTGACTGAAGCGCTTACTTTACAGTATAGT
This sequence comes from Okapia johnstoni, assembly GCA_024291935.2. NCBI lineage: Eukaryota > Metazoa > Chordata > Mammalia > Artiodactyla > Giraffidae > Okapia > Okapia johnstoni. The sequence goes on along the minus strand of CM044306.1, from coordinate 74,876,846 downwards.
TCTGTTTATGGCAGACTACTTAATTACAGTGCCAGAAACACAATAAATATTAATTGATTTACAATAGCTTTCATTGTGATAGAGCTCATGAACCATTCTCAGTGTTTCCAGACCTCAGTCTGTGCAACTTCTGAAAGAGAGAATATTCTTCTTCCACAAGGAGCAGTCTTACACAAGCTTTGGACCTTACCAAGCAGAGCATCAATGCCTGATTATTTCTTTAGAGAAACAGGAATTAGGAAAAACAAAAACAAAAAGCAAACATTTCAAATTCACCCCATTCTGAAGGACAAACTAACCTTTACTTTAAAGCAAACCAAATGAAATTTCTTAGCACAGGGAGGTTGTTCAGCATGTAATATTGTGTGTTGTGATTCTATGAGTCTTGGCCTACCTTTTTCCTATGTCATTTACTTCAACAATATGGGATAATCTTTCATTACTAGGCTGTCTTGAGTTGAAAAAACTTTTCTAGGATTCCAAATCCTGCAGAGAAGGACCCCAGTGACATGGCCTTTGTCTGCATGGGGAGGAGAGTATCCCTGTGGCTTACAATGCAGTAAGCCTAGTGATTAAGCTTCACCAGGAGAATCACAAGAACTTGGCTTTATACTTTTCTCCACAGGTAGGAACACCGAGAAAGGCATATGATCAGAAACACAGACTATTGTGCAGCCTCAAGTTTGAATTATCCAAGAAGGGAGTAGACCCAATAACACCTTGAAGGTTCTCCACCTCCTGTTTTCCAAAACCCCATAGAGGGGCAGGAAGCCAGTGCTCGACTATGCAAGTCGAGCCTGAGGCAATGACTTGAGTGAGGAGCTGCATGCTCCATGCAAAAATAAAAGAGGGGGACAATTTAAAATGAGTCGGATTGTTAAATTAATTACATAAGTATAATTATATTAAATCCTATAATTAATTGCATTAAATTGCATAGAACAATGAAAATTTACTGAAAGGTAGAAGCATTTATGTCACTCTTCTGTCAGGTGGTGAAATGGAAACCCCAATGTATTGGGAGACAACCTGAAAAGAAATGCCAGTGAGAGAGGGATAGCTTTTTTGTCGGTTTTGCCCCCAAATATCACCAGCATAGCCAGGGCTGGACAGCACTCTTGCCTTCCTTTCCTAGTGATAGTAACTACCACACACCCAGCCCTTTGTGTCAGGCACTGAGCTAAATGCCCTGTGTTTATATGTCATTGATTCCTATGACAACATGGTGAGATAGGTAATATTATTATCCCATTTTACAGAAGAGAAAACTGACGTCTACACAGATTAAGTAATTTCTCTGGGGTCAGGCAGTAGCTCAAACAGTCTGATTCCAGATTGTACCTTCCATGATTGGGTTTACCACCATACACAGGAATCCCTGCAGGTAGGAGGGAGGAGTGAGCAAGCTCCAGAAAGCCGAAGGCAGCAGGTGGCTTGTGGGAGCTGAGGATTGTCCTTTGGTGTCCTACTGGACTGACTAAACTTACCCTGATCCCTGGAGGAAAAAGGGAAAATGACATTGTCATGTATTTCTTATGGGTCAAGTGTTTCCTTTTTTAAAAAATTAATTTATTTTTAATTGAAGGATATATGATTCACAGCATTGGTTTCATTTCTACCATACATCAACATGAATTAGCCATAGGTGCACACATATCACCTCTCTCTTGAGCCTCCCTCCCACCTCCCACCCTTTCCCACTCATCCAGCTTCCTACAGAGCTGGGCCAGGTGTTTTCTTATAGCTTATTCCATTTTATTCTCTTTTCAACTCTGCAAACTACATATAATTAATGTCGTTTTACTAACAAAGGGGTGAAGGCACACAGATATTAAATGTCTAGTCCCAGATCACATAGAGGGAAGGGGCAAGGCTGGGCTTTTAACCCTGTTCTCTCTGAGACCTTGTCCCTGCTGCCGCCCACAGCAGTGTGACTCTAGTAGTTAGCACACCCTGGGAAGGCTTGTATACACTGCTGTATTTAAAATGGATAATCAACAACGACCTACTCGACAGCACAAGAAACGCTGCTCAATATTCTGTAATAACCTAAATGGGAAAATAGTTTGGAAAAAAAATAAATACCTGTATATGTATAACTGAATCACTTTGCTCTACACCTGAAACAAGCACTGCATTTTAATCAACTATGCTCCAATATAAAATTTAAAAAAAAATTTTTTAAAGAGAAATGCTAATGAAGGGGGGAAAAAGTTCATTATTTCTAAGCTTTTTGCATTGGAAACTCTGCCACATCCCTTATCTGGAAACATCTATCCATATAAGTCCCTCTGAAAACTGATGTGCATTCATCTGTATGTGTGCAGAGGGGAGTGTGGAGGGCAGGGAGGCCCTGCCTTGAAGAAGCCCTTCTCCTTTTGGGGATGGGGGTTGGGTGGAGGAGCAGCAGATCTGGGACTCTGCAACGTGGGGACACACAGGAAGCAGTGCCTCTGACCAAGAGGAGCTTCCCCAAAAGATGAGATAGCTGGTTTTGGAGCTGGACTTGGAAAAATGACTCCAGCTTTAATCCAGAAGCTGGAAGAATGATCCACAGGGCACAGCACACCTTCCTGATTGTGGGAAAGGTATCAGGAAGGCATCCAGACAGGGAGAAAAAGAATGTAAAAAGCGGGGACCAATCATGATAAGAGGTGTGAAATTGCCCATGGAAAACAGCAAACCATATCTTTAAACAAGGGAATACCATGAGAGGATGCCCATCTAGAAGGCTCCTCTGGCTGTAGAGAGGTATCCAACTGCTGGAAGGAAGCCAGGGAGGCAGGAGCAAGCCCCAGTGAAGGGTGATGAGCTGCCCGCCTGACCCAGGGCAGGCTCTGTGGAAACAGAAAGAGCCAGTCTCTCCAGCTGTGTTTCTCTACCTGGTTGTGTGTCCAAATCCCTCAGAGCTTCATCAAAACACAGATGCCTGGCCCCACCCTAGAGGCACTGAATCACGGTCTCCAGGACAGGGCCCAGCAGGTTTGTTTTAGAAGCACCGAGGTAATTCTGATGTGTCTCGTGATGGTTAAAAAAAGGGAAGAGCCAATAGGAAATAGCAACCCACTCCAGTATTCCTGCCTGGAAAATCCCATGGACAGGGGGGCCGGGTGGGCTATACAGTCCATGGGGTTGCCTGAGTAGGACACGACTTAGAAACTAAACGACTACCAATAAGATACAGAGAAGGAGTAGATGAGAATGTAGGGGAGGCTGCAGCAGAGGAGGAGGAGATGGGAAAGATGACGCTGAGATTTCTATCTGGGGCTCCTGAGTGAAGGAATGTGAGTGAGCTAGAACTCACTACAGGAAGAAAACAAGTTAGGCAGTGGATGGGAAATTCGCCTCTTTATAACATCCAGAGATGAACGTGTTAAATCATTAGTGAGAAGTGAGGGTCAGAGCTAGAAACAGAAATATGATTGAAACCAAGAACTGGGGATGTTGGAAAAGATTGCCACAGAGGGTGCATAGACCAGAGCCAGAAGGCAGGTAACAACGGAAGAAAGAAAGTGGGCAGGCAAGGCAGAGAAGGAACTAGGGAGGGGAGTGCAGCAGGAATCAGCAGGTGAGAAGGCTCCAGGAGGCTGTGCTCTAGAGAGTCTGGAATTTCAAAGAGGTCAAGGGTCAGGACCAAGCAGAGACTTTGGAGTTGTCTCTTAAGAAGCATCAATGGAGCAGAAAGTGAAAACACTATTCGCTCAGTCGTGTCTGATCTTGCGACCTCATGGACTGTTCATGGAATTTTCCAGGCAAGAATACTGGAGTGGGTTGCCATTCCCGACTCCAGGAGATCTTCCTGATCCAGGGATCAAATCTGAGACTCCTACATTGCAGGCAGATTCTTTGCTGTCTGAGCTACCACCTGTGTGTCAAAAGCCAATCTGTACCAGAAGACACAGAGCATAAGCGGTGAAGACAAAAGGGAGGTTTTACCCTCTTGTTTCAAGTCTCAGAGTTGATGTCACCTGTTTCAGGGCTCATGAAAAACCAAAAAGAGTGCATGTGAATTAAGAAATATTTACTCTTGCATTAAGGTGCTGGGAGGAGCCTTGTGGGCCAAGGGGATGCCTTTATGTAAGATAATGCCATCCTTCCAGAGCTGATTCAGCCACAGGACTAAGAAGCAGACATAAAATGTTTTGGGATTGCAGGAAAGGAAAGAGAAGAAAAGGGCAATGTGAGAGGATCAAGACAAAAATCTCTGACAGTTTTAATTTTTTTAAATATCTGGTGTGCTAATTGTGAAGTCAATAAAGATGTTATCTCAAACCTACTGCTATCAGGAAATATTAAGGTTTACAGGGACTCCTCTGGTGGTCCAGTGGTGAGGAGTCGGCTTTCCAATTCTGGGGACATGTGTTCGACTCTTGTTCGGAGAACTAAGATTCTGCATATCTCAAAACATTTCCTGAGCCTGCGTGCTTGGGAGCCCAAGTGCCGCAACTGGAGAGAAGCCCACATGCCCCAGTGAAGAGCTCAGGTGCTGCAACTAAGACCAAATGCAGCGAAAAATAAAATACACATTAAAAAAAAAAAGATATGCAAGGCTGACTTCACAGTTCTCACAGGAATCCATCCTTGATGTCAACCTGGTGTGTGTACCATGATTTTTAAATGCTTTCCCATTGTTTCCTAATAAATGTTAAAAGAAGCTTATATCTCTAGGAAAGATCAACTGCTCCTGTTGGGACTAATTGCAGAGCCCTTGTGTGTGACAAAGAAGATGCTACTAGGGGATAAAGAGAGGGGCTTAATGAACCACAAATGTACATCATTTATCGAATTAAAAGACTATGACATTTCAAAGTAAATTCCATGGAAAATGAATGCACTGTATTTCTATGAATCAGCCACTGAGAATATTTCCTTAGAAACCAAGTCCATATTTTCATTAAAAAGGAAAGAGAGAGAGAGAATGCAGAGTGAGGGAGAGAGGCTGTGGGACTCAAGTGCACCAGTGAATTAACATCATGTGGTAAAAATGCTGCCTGAGAAATTAAAATGATATTTGAAACATAAATCCCGCGTGCTAACAACTCTCGTTATAAGCACCCGCCAGAGTCAACAGACAGAGTTTGTTTGCAAGAAGGTTGTTTCTGGAGGCCAATTCTTGAGTTTTCAAAAAACATCTGTGCAAATGCAGGGGGAAAAGCCACAGCAATCGAAGCCATCAGCGGTTAGGTGTGTTATAAATACATTATTACTTCATTGTAATGGCACACGGGCCTTGGCGAGACTGTGGAATGACCTCACCAGCTGTCAGCCCTTGAGTTACTCTCCTTGAATGAGCATTCAAGATACAGCAGTGACTCTGAGGCAGCACAGTCTAAACACAGAGGTAATCATCAGAGAGGAACCAGGCACAAATTCATCAACATCTCATGAAGAAGCGGGGAGCCTTGGCCAAAATCAGAAAGACTGAGGGATTCTTCTGTCACACAACACCACCGTTCAAGCCAGCCCTGAAGAACCTTTTTCATGGAACCTCCGCTCGGGCTCTCCCCTGGGCTTTCTCACTCTGTCTCCCCTCTCAGAAAAGAGGCCTCATGGCCCAAAAGAAGCAAGTTTCCTTCCAAGGAATCTATTCCTGTAGTGGAAACTCGGAAATGCTGGCAGAGGCCGGGTGGCAAGGGTCCGAAAGCAGCTGGGCTGCTGGCAGGGGCTCTCAGCACACACAGAAAACCAAGAACTTTATTTAGGGGTAGACTTCCCTCTGTAAGGCGAAGGGAAGCACTTTGAAGATAAGAAGACTGCCCACAACTAAATGGAAAATGATGGGTGGCCAAGAAGTGTCAGGAGCCACGGAAAAAAAACACGAAAAGAAGAGAAGGAGCATTTGCAGGTGGGCTGTCCTCACTTAACTCAAGTTACTGACTGAGCCCCAGGCATCCAGAGAAGTGACTAAAGCAGTTTAGATTTTACCCGGAGATGGTGCATGATATGTGTACAGGCCTGGAAGCCAGGATGTCTGATGTGGGTTTGGGGTCCTTTCACTAGAGTTTAAGTGAGAACCTCCCCCTCAGTGTCCTTGGTTGTTCCTTACTGGAAAAGGCGGGGGAAGGGAGATTCATCTCCAGTGAACTTGGACAAGCTATTCGATTGCTTCCATGGATGAATGCTATTAATAAACTTCTAAAATCAGGGGGTAGTGGGGATGGGGAAGGAAGAGTCAAACAAGGGATTTAATTTTCTTAATGTGAAAGACAAAAGAAGCTCCATCTTCATCTTCTGACTGACAGATACTAAGAAATTTCATCATATCTTGTGCCCAAGATTCTAAAGGAAATGAACAACTAGATGGTAAGCCCAATGGGGACAGGGAACATGTTAGTTAGGGGTTTTGATCATCAGCATCTCTCCAGTACATATGGGAGACTTCAACACCTACCGTGTACTCAAATAAGATTTGTTGAATGGATGAATAAATGTATGAATAATCAAAGCAGTCATGAGTGTCCCATATTTTAGGCCAGCAGACCCCAACATTTTTTTAGGGACCAATTTTGTGGAAGACAATTTTTTGACAGACACGGGCAGAGATTAGACTGAGAATGATTCAAGCACATTACACTTATTGAACTGGACATGGAACAACAGACTGGTTCTGAATAGGAAAAGGAGTACGTCAAGGCTGTATATTGTCACCCTGCTTATTTAACTATATGCTGAGTACATCATGAGAAATACTGGGCTGGAAGAACCACAAGCTGGAATCAAGATTGCTGGGAGAAATAACAATAACCTCAGATATGCAGATGACATCACTCTTATGTCAGAAAGTGAAGAAGAACTAAAGAGCCTCTTGAAGAAACTGAAAGAAGACAGTGAAAAAGTTGGCTTAAAGCTCAACATTCAGAAAACTAAGATCATGGCATCCGGTCCCATCACTTCATGGGAAATAGATGGGGAAACAGTGGAAACAGTGGCTGACTTTATTTTTTGCGGGCTCCAAAATCACTGCAGATGGTGACTGCAGCCATGGAATTAAGACACTTACTCCTTGGAAGGAAAGTTATGACCAACCTAGACAGCATATTAAAAAGCAGAGACATTACTTTGTCAACAAAGATCCATCTAGTCAAGGTTATGGTTTTTACAGTAGTCATGTATGGGTGTGAAAGTTGGACTATAAAGAAAGCTGAGCACCAAAGAAATGATGCTTTTGAACTGTGGTGTTGGAGAAGACTCTTGAGAGTCCCTTGGACTGCAAGGAGATCCAACCAGTCCATCCTAAAGGAAATCAGTCCTGAATGTTCATTGGAAGGACTGATGCTGAAGCTGAAACTTCAATACTTTGGCCATCTGATGCGAAGAACTGACTCATTTGAAAAGACACTGATGCTGGAAAGATTGAAGGCGGGAAGAGAAGGAGATGACAGAGGATGAGATGGTTGGATGGCATCACTGTCTCAATGGACATGAGTTTGAGTAAATTCCAGGAGTTGGTGATGGATAGGGAGGCCTGGCATTTTGCAGTCCATGGGGTTGCAAAAAGTCGGACACAACTGAGCAACTGAACTCAACTGAACACTTATTGTACACTTCATTTCTATTATTATTATGTTGTGATATATAATGAAAGCATACAACTCACCATAATGCAGAATCAGTGGGAGCCCTGAGCTTGCTTTCCTGCAACTAGAAGATCTCATCTAGGGGGTTTCATATAAGTCTGCAAGCAACTGATTTATTATGGTCTCTGTGCAGTCAAACCTCTCCGCTAATGATAATCTGTATTTGAAGCCACTCTCTAGCACTAACATCACCACCTCAGCTCCACCTCAGATCATCAGGCATTAGATTCTCATAAGGAATATGCAACCTAGATCCCTCATATGCACAATTCACAGTAGGGTTTGTGTTCCTATGAGAATCGAATGCCACTGCTGATCTGACGGGAGGCAGAGCTCAGGCAGTAATGCAAGCAATGAGAGGCAGCTATAAATATAGATGAAGCTTCACTCACTTGCCTGCCATTCACCTCCTGCTGTGTAACCCAGTCCCAGTAGGCCACGGACTGCTATACCAGTTTGTGGCCTGGGGCTTGGGGACCCCTGTCTTAGGCCACATACACATCTAGCTTAAGGTGTCATACTCTTCCAACAGAGCTACCACTGGCAATTTCTGTAGGTCTGCCTTTAGGTTTAAAGCCTCGTGGCAAACTAAGGCATGATTTTTCAAAGATGAGTGTATTATATTGTAATCTCTTGTTGGGCAAAAAAAAACCATTTTATTCAATGAAAACTTTGTACTAATGATTTGGGAAAATAAATGGTAAGAAACAGTGCCATTTAAAAATTATTTAAGTCATTTATTCATCCACTCACTCATTCAGAAAATACTGACCAATCATAAAACAATTAACAAAATGGCAGTAGTTAAGTCCATATGTATCAATAAATATTTTAAATGTAAACGAATTAAATTCTTCAATCAAAAGGCATATTGTGGTTGGACAGAGAAGCAAGACTTAACTATATGGGACTTATAAGAGACTTGCTTCAGCTTTAAGGGAGCACATACACTGAAAGTGAAGGAATGGGAAAAGACATTCCATGCAAATGGAAACCAAAAGAAAGCAGAGGTACCTATACTTACATCAGACAAAATAGATTTTATTCCAAAGACTCTAACAAGAGACAAGGAAGATGTTAAATGATGATAAGGGATCAATTCATCAACATTAGTAAACACTTATGCAATCAACATAGGAGTACAAAAATTTATAAAGCAAATATTAACAAGGAAGGGAGGAATAGACATCAATACAATAATATAAGGGGGCTTCAGTATTCCATTTTCAATAATGAACAGACTATATAGACAGAAAATCAATAAGGAAACATTGGACTTCAACTAATTGTTAGATCAGATGGACCTAACAGGTACATATAGAACCTCTATCCAATAGCAGCAGGATGCACATTCTTCTCAAACACACATGGAACATTCTCCAGGATATCATAAGATAGGTCACAAAGCAAGTTTTAATAAATTTAAGAAGATTGAAATCATATCAAGCATCTCTTCTTACCATAGTGGTATGAAACTAGAAGTCAATTACAAGGAGAAAGCTAGAAAATACACAAATGTGTAGATATCAAACAACATGCTCCTGAATAACCAATGGGACAAAAAAGAAATCAAAGGAGAAATTTAAAAATATCTTTAGACAAATGAAAATTGAAACACACATACCAAAAAGTATAGGGTGCAGCAAAACCAGTTCTAATAGGGAATTTTACAGAAATAAATGTCTACATTAAGAAAAAAGAAAGAACTCAAATAGATGATCTGACTTTACATCTCAAAAATTAGAAAAAGAAGAAAAACTAAACCCTCTGATAGTTCAGCTGGTAAAGAATCCACCTGTAATGCAGGAGACCCCGGTTTGATTCCTGAGTCAGGAAGATCTGCTGGAGAAAGGATAGGCTACCACTCCAGTATTCTTGGGCTTCCCCTGCGGCTCAGCTGGTAAAGAATCCTCCCGCAATGTGGGAGACCTGGGTTCAGTCCCTGGGTTGGGAAGATCTCCTGGAGAAGGGAAAGGCTACCCACTCCAGTATTCTGGCCTGGAGAATTCCATGGACTGTATGGTCCATGGGGTTGCAAAGAGTCAGACACTATTGAGCAACTTTCACTTTTCAAAGTTAGTCAAAAGAAATTAACAAAGATCAGAGTGGAAATAAATAAAATAGAGTCTAAAAAGACAATATAAAAGGTCAATGAAACTAAGGAAGCAGTCCCATTTAAACAGCATTTAAAAAAAGATAAAATACTTAGGAGTAAATGTAACCAATCTGAAAATTGGTCTAGAATTTAAGGCACTGTGTAGAAACATTGCCCTCATGATTATGATTTTGAATTTAAGTGTTAGTCTCCAGAGATACAAAGATGGTAGTCATTGTTACCAGTAGCCTTGGCAACTATTAAATGCTAAATATCATAACTATGGGGCTTCTCTGGTGGCTCAAAGCAATCCCCTGCAATGCAGGAGGCAGATTTGATCCTTGGGTTGGGACGATCCCCTGGAGAAGAGAGTGGCTACCCACTTCAGTATTCTTGCCTGGAAAATCTCATGGACAGAGGAGCGTGGCAGACTACAGTCCATGGATTTGCAAAGAGTCGGACACAACTGGGTGTCTAAGCATGCATGCATGCATTGTAACTATGATGTTAAAAGTTGACGGCCTTTGATTTGGTGCCTTGTGGGCTAGAGCTGCTGGCATTCCCATTGGCCAATGTACTTTAACATGGAGAATCCAAAGCCAAACAGTTCCCTGGTCCTAACACAACCACACAGCAGGGGAGGTGTGAGGTGAGGGACAGTGGGCTGTGAGACAACCATGCTGAGAGAAAGGGTAGCAGGACTCTAAATGTTCAGATCATCTCACCAATGAAGGACAATGGTAAAGACATACTTAATAAGCCTGTCATCTCCTGTAAAATGTGCTGCCAGATTTCAGTGGAAAACGGGAATGCTTGCCTCTTTGGGGATCAGCCATTGAAAGAACGCCCCTATACAAAAGAACGTGATCTTATCAGTTCAGTTCAGTCGCTCAGTCATGTCCGACTCTTTGCAACCCCATGAATCGCAGCACGCCAGGCCTCCCTGTCCATCACCAACTCCCAGAGTCCACCCAAACCCATGTCCATTGAGTCAGTGATGCCATCCAACCATATCATTCTGTCGTCCCCTTCTCCTTCTGCCCTCAATCTTTCCCAGCATCAATGCCTTTTCAAATGAGTCAGCTCTTTGCATCAGATGGCCAAAGTATTGGAGTTTCAACTTCAACATCAGTCCTTCCAATGAACACCCAGGACTGATCTCCTTTAGGATGGACTGGTTGGATCTCCTTGCAGTCCAAGGGACTCTCAAGAGTCTTCTCCAACACCACAGTTCAAAAGCATCAATTCTTTGGTGCTCAGCTTTCTTTATAGTCCAACTCTCACATCCATACATGACTACTGGAAAAACCATAGCCTTGACTAGGCAGACCTTTGTTGACAAAGTAATGTCTCTGTTTTTTAACACGCTGTCTAGGTTGGTCATAACTTTTCTTCCAAGGAGTAAGCGTCTTAATTCCATGGCTGCAGTCACCATCTGCAGTGATTTTGGAGCCCACAAAAATAAAGTCAGCCACTGTTTCCACTGTTTCCCCATCTATTTCCCATGAAGTGACGGGACCAGATGCCATGATCTTAGTTTTCTGAATGTTGAGCTTTAAGCCAACTTTTTCACTCTCCTCTTTCACTTTCATCAAGAGGCTCTTTAGTTCTTCTCTTTCTGCCGTAAGGGTGGTGTCATCTGCATATCTGAAGTTATTGATATTTCTCCTGGCAATCTTGATTCCAACTTGTGGTTCTTCCAGCCCAGCATTTCTCATGATGTACTCTGCATAAAAGTTAAATAAACAGGGTGACAATATACAACCTTGATGTATTCCTTTTCCTATTTGGAACCAGTCTGTTGTTCTATGTCCAGTTCTAACTGTTGCTTCCTGACCTGCATACAGGTTTCTCAAGAGGCAGGTCAGGTGGTCTGGTATTCCCATCTTCTTCAGACCTTATTATGGTGATTTTAAAAATCTTGGATTTTTAAAAAATCCTCCACAGACCTTTACTGGTGATGAGGGGGCCTTTAGTCTTTCAAATCCTATCTGACTTTAAACCTATCCTCTGAAAGGAACAACAAGACAGAGAATTAAGAAATAGAATGCTTTTCCTTGCTTTTTAGAACTTTCTGCTACTGTCAATAAGTTTTTAGGTATTTGCTTAATCTAGTGTTTGTTGCTGTTGTTCAATCACTCAGTCATGTCCAACTCTTAGCGACTCCATAGACTGCAGCCCACAAGGCCTCTCTGTCCCTCTCTATCTCCTGAAGTTTGCCCAAGTTCATGTCAATTGCATCCGTGATGCCATCCAGCCATCTCATCGTTTGACACCCTCTTCTCCTTCTGCCCTCAATCTTTCCCAGCATCAGGGACTTATCCAGTGAGCCAGCTGTTCATATCAGGTGATCAAAATACTGGAGTTTCAGGTTCAGTATTTGTAGACTGGAATCTATAGTATTTAGTGTTTATTTCTATTTCTTAAAATAATCTTTTATTTAAGTTGAAATCTTGTGGTGGTGGTTTAGTCATTAAGTTGTGTCCGACTCTTTGTGACCCCATGGGTTGTAGGCCACCAGACTCCTCTGTCCATGGGATTTCCCAGGCAAGAATACTGGGGTGGGCTGCCATTTCCTCTTCCACGGGATTTTCCCAACCTGAGGATTGAACCTGGGTCTCCTGCATTGCAAGCAGATTCTTTACCAACTGAGCCATCAGGGAAGCCTTAGAAAACTTAGAAGAGGTGATAAGGCAGATGTTATCTTCTCCATTTTATGGATGAAGTTTCTAAGCAGGAGGAAGTTTGACAGTAAAGCTAGGACCAGGAACAGAGTATTTGACTCTTCAATCAGTGTATTAGATATTACCCCTTGGTCCTTGGGCAAAGCGTGCTTGGACAGACTCAAAATCCCCACCCCCAAAAGCCTTTTTGGATGCTGCACATCCAAAATAGAAGCTATTGGCCACCTGTGGCTCTGAAGCTCTGGAAATGTGACTAGTTCAAATTGAGATGTGTCATAAGTGTAAAATATACATCAGGCTTTGAGACTTACTATCAAAAATTGTAAAATATTTCATTAATACTTTAATGATTGTACATTGAAATGATATTTTGGATACACTTAATTAAATTAAATATTTTGTTGAAATTAATTTCACTTGTTTCTTTATTGAGTGGCTACTAGATAATTCTGTCACCAATATGGCTCACGTTCTATTTCTAATGGACTGTGCTAGTATAGACCGAGTATCCCATATTTTCTTTGGAGGGATGAGATATCAACATTCACCTACAGCAGAAACTTTCTCTCCAGGACTCTGTTTATTCTGATGCGGCTGTAAACAATAATATGATGGCACATTTTCATATGTGCCTGTGACTTTGTCTTTGAAAGAAAGAATAGGCAGGGAGTTACGGCAACATTTTAAGAAAATAGATGAAAATTTTGAAAAAAAAAAAAAGCTCCATATGACTTCTCCTTCCTTTTGTGCCTATATTTTAAGCAATGCAGGGATTCTCATTTCAGTACATTACTAGACTATCTTTTCGAATGTTCTCCATTTAATTTATTTTTCCCCCCTAAGCAAGAGTATGAATCCCTACTGCTTGCTGCTTGGCCATCCTTGACCCTCCCAAGGTGATATCTTGGAAGCCGTCCATCACATAGACACAAGGAGTTGAGGACAACAGGACCACTAGATTTCAGATATAGGTTAGGATCTTACAGATGGATTCCAAGCTCTGGCTTGTAATGGGCAGTGGTCTAACAGGGTATTTACAGCTCAAAGAAAAAAAAAAGAAAAAGCAGATTGCTTCCAGAAGCTGTGCATCTGCTGCCTGGTAAGATTGCTGGTTTGACGCGCTCAGCTAAGTGCATGAAGAACTCTCAAACGTCACAGTGATTTGGTTAATTGGGTAAAGATAAAGGTTTCTGAATAGCAGAGTCAGTTTGCCATTTTGGCCTGGCACCCAGGGACATGTGATTAAAAAAAAAAAAAAACAGCTTGGCTGTCTGGATGCATCTGAACGCTCAGTTATTTCATAAAGCCTGCACTGTGTGTATGGAATGCACATTTGCTCTTATGAATAACAGTAATTGTTTGGCTTGGCCTGCCTTTGTGTGACCGCCAGCTGGCAATGACTGGAACCATGACACATGACACTCCAGCTGTGTCCACATGTTTCTGCCTCGCACTATCCACTTATATAATTTGCTTTTTTGATCAATAGTTGAGCCATTTAAGGGAACTCATCATATTACACATGCTAGCTACTTCTCTGCAAATACTTCTGTTGCAATTTCAAAAGAAGATTTTCATTATTCCTTGCTTATTATGACGATGTTGCGACTTCATTAAACATAGTGCAGTAAAAGATACAGTCCTAATTGAACTTGAGGATTTTTCCTTTGAATACACATAATTACAAGACAATAGCTTAGCATTTAATCAAATGAACCATTAAAATAGTAACTAATGATGGTCTTACTATGAATGACAGATCTGACCCACTATCTTTAACTTTCCCCCCATTTTATTGCGCTTGCTATATTCATCATTGTACGTAATTAAGTTTGTATTGGGGAACTGATAACTACCTCGGTTGTGGGGAAGAATCTCACCTGCTTGTGTGTCAAAGTTTCTGTTGTGCTACAATCTATTTTCTTCAGAGAGATTTGGAAGAACCAAGCAGAAATTGAACCTGACCCAAAATATACTTGTATTTTTATTACCTTTTCCTGTGAAACTGAAAACATTCACTTAATCCCTCCTTCCTGATACCGAAGAGTAGGGAACACACGCAGTTCTTTCAGCTCTTGGGAAAATTCTAAATTACGCAACCTTGGTAGCTTATGGCCCAGCCAGTGAAACTAAGTCATTGTTGCCTAAAACTTCCTCTTTGACTTCTCTTCATCAGATTTTCATTTTTAACTTCTCTTCTTAGAGTTTGGGCTTCATTGGTTTGCTGGTTAAATGTGATGAAACATCAGAAAAGCTGACTGAAGAACCACATGTTTGTTGGTAGTCCTTACTGCTCAGAGAGATGGGTGCCATACAAAAGTGATTCATGCTGGCTGCTGGAGACTTTCTACTTAAAGAAGGGGAGAAATAAATAGGGCCAGGTTGAAGATCCAATGGGATAATAATCATGAAAGGATCTGGAAAGTATAAATAGTCTATCAATTCAAGACTTTAATGCATAAAGTACATGGACAAGGAAGTCAAAATTAAGGGATATAGGAATAGATGTCATCCAAAGCTGGAGAAGGGTGAGAAGTGTTAGCTGATTGGATATTGTTTTCTGATGGGCATTTGAAGCTAAAAAAACAAGTTGAGAGTTGCTTGAAAAAGCTATTCTCTGCCAACTTCATGTCAACAAACTTGGGAGCTGCAAGGTATCAGAAACATGATGGCCAACTCTTTTCATTTTACCATCTGGGAAATTGAGTCACAGCAAAGGGAACTGAATTGCCCAAGGCCACGCAGCCAGATGGCAGCAGAGCAAGAAAACAGATCTCCTGACATACGCTGACTCCAGCTTTCATTATTGGACCTTGTTAGAAAGCATTCTGTCAGAAGACATGCAACAAGAATTGAGTGGTCCTATGGAAGATAGATCTTTATGTTGCTGTGGGAAAACGGGAAGAGGTAAATGGATCAAGTGCCAGACATTGGCGTATGAAATCACAAGACAATAAAAACCAGGATTAACAACCAGGAAAAAAAAGGCTTGTCACATCTCTGGAGGGCTTTGATGAGAGGCATGCTGGGACTTAGCAACCGGCTGTTGGAACTGAGGAAGAAGTGGTAAAAGACAGGACTGCTGTTGGAAGTCTTACTCGATCTGAAAAGTTAGTTTCATAGGGGAGTGGCCACCAGCACAAAGCAGTGCAGTAAACTGTCTCCTAACACTTGCTAACATTTGGGGGATTTGGAGCTAGAGGACATAGAACAGAGGCAGCAGCATCCAGACAGTAGTGATGCCTGAAGTCAGGAAGCTGACAATGTCATGGTTTTGGGTGGTCCATCTGCTTGGAATAAGACCCCAGCCAGCAGCTGGAGTTTCCAGAAGCAGGGTCCAGCTCTTAAGGGAAGAAGGCTGCAAGAACTAGAACTGTCTTTGGCATGTGCTGGGTACAATAATGAGGAATCAGGTAAGATATCCCTCTGGGAGTCAAGTGGGATGGGGTTCAGGGCAGAATCGAGTCTCAACAGAATCGTTGGAGTACAGACCATGGGAAATGGGCAAGCCCATCGCAGAGGGAGAAGGGACAGAAGGGTTAAAATTGTCCCCAGGCCCTCTTTGAACTCCAGACTTAGGATTGAAAACTGGTTCCACTACTGTAGTTTGAGTCCCCTGAAACACTTCTGCCTTTGGTCAGACTGGTTGGTTGAAAGAACTGCAGCTTGAAAGTCTATAGTGATTGCTACTGACACATGAGGAATTCAGGGCCTAATGTAACTATAGGCATTTTTCTCACTGATGCAAGGACCTAATATTGGAATATTCTCTTATGCTGCAAGTACAATGAAGGCAGAGGCCATATTGATGTGTTTGCTATTATATGTCAGGCTCTCTTCATAAGACCAGCCACATAATAACCATTTAATAAATATTTGTGAAAAAATGATTATGTATCCAGATTGTTCCTTTCCTCTCTTAGCCATTCCTACATTGTTTCTTTGATATTTAGACCTAATCTAACATTGCTAATGTGAGAGTTGGACTGTGAAGAAATCTGAGCACTGAAGAATTGATGCTTTTGAACTGTGGTGTTGGAGAAGACTCTTGAGAGTCCCTTGGACTGCAAGGAGAGCCAACCAGTCCATCCTAAAGGAGATCAGTCCTGGGTGTTCATTGAAAGGACTGATGTTGAAGCTGAAACTCCAACACTTTGGCCACCTGATGCGAAGAATTGACTCACTGGAAAAGATCCTGATGCTGGGAAGGATTGGGGGCAGGAGGAGAAGGGGACAACAGAGGATGAGATGGCTGGATAGCATCACCGACTCGGTGGACATGAATTTGGGTAAACTCTGGGAGCTGGTCATAGGGAGGCCTGGCATGCAACGATTCATGGGGTCGCAAAAAGTCGGACATGACTGAGCTATTGAACTGAACTGAACACTGCTAATGGGCATCCTGCCCATTTTCTAGAGCAAGCCTCTCCAGGTCTGTAGCCACAGCAGACTCTAAGCTGTGGTTGCCACAGAGAATTTTTTTAAGGTTTTTTTAAAGATTCTTTTTATGTGGACCATTTTTAAAGTCTTTATTGAATTTACCACAACACCGACTGTGTTCCATATTTTATTTTTTCTTGTTTGGCCCTGAGGCATGTGGGGTCCCAGCTCCCTGAGCAGGAATCAAACCCATACCTCCTACACTGGAAGGTGAACTCCCAACCACTGAATTCCAGGGAAGTCCCACAGAGAATTTTAAGTGAAGTGACAATGTAGTTGGGAGAAGAGGCTGTAAGTCTTTTCCTTCACCATCTCTTTGTCTTTTTTCTTACTCAGAGAGTTCGCAGAGTTTAAAGGGAACTTCAGGAAAGAGTATAAATTTATAAAAAGAACAGCGGAACACCAAATGTTTAAACAAATGCATGTTCTCTCTTTAGTGTGATCAAGGGGGTGTTATCAGGAGAAGGAAACAGTTTATATTCAAACAGCACCCATAATATCAGTCCCTTATTTAATGTGGCTGAATATTTTAAGAAGCAAAAATCATTCATGTATTTACTCATTTATTAAGTCTCTATGCTCCATTTCTCCATTGTAAAATCAGGATAAAAGTAATAACTATCTCCTAGAATGCTTATGATGATTAAAAAAACTTACAGATACAAAAGATGAAGAAAAGTTCTTGGCACAAAGTAAGTGCTCAATAAAGGTTAGCTATCATTGTCATCATCTTTGTAATCCTCCTCATTATCATTTCCATCATCAGCACCACCACTATCACAGAAAAATCACTTGTTCAGGAAAGAACTTAACTAAAGACTGTGCACTCCCTGAAGGCAGGTATGGCACAGTTACCATTGTATGTCTATCAATTAGAATAGAGTTCAGACAAAGTAGTGCCCAACGAGTGTTTGTTGATTGGCAAAGATTGTTTGCATGAAGTCCAGCTGGGCCTTGACAGATAAAAAAGGAAAAGAAAGGCAGTGCTGATATGGAAAGTCACTGAATAAATGGTAATCAGAGCTAGAAAAAATGAGGAAGGAGATGTTTAAGGAGGGCATCCTGTATGTTCCTGAATATTTCTGCAGCAAACTTGGATGATATAAAATATAGTTAGTGTCTGATTAAAGGGAGCTTTGAAAGCCAAGCTAAAATGGCTGGACTTTATTTTAATCAATGTTCTGATTAATTCCTTCCCACACTAGAGAAACAATATCTATGCTTAACACTTAACACAAGTGACACAGTTAACAAATGACAGTCAATCTATATCTAAGAAATTTTACTAGAATTCCAGTTAGAGTGAATTTCAGTCACTAATTTCAGCATGGAGCAAACATTTACTTTTAAAATGTTGTTTTTGCTTTAAAATTTATTACCATTATTCATTAGAAGAATAGTATGCAAATATTCTATTAAATTCCTTTTGAATGCAGAGTTCCAAAGAATAGCAAGGAGAGATAAGAAAGCCACAGAGATCAATGCAAAGAAATAAAGGAAAAAAATAGAATAGGAAAGACTAGAGATCTCTTCAAGAAAATTAGAGATATGAAGGGAACATTTCATGCAAAGATGGGCTCAATAAAGGACAGAAATAGTATGGACCTAACAGAAGCAGAAGATATTAAGAAGAGGTGGCAAGAATACACAGAAGAACTATACAAAAAAGATCTTCATGACCCAAATAATCACGATGGTGTGGTCACTCACCTAGAGCCAGACATACTGGAATATGAACAAAGCTGGAATCAAGATTGCCAGGAGAAATATCAATAACCTCAGATATGCAAATGATACCACCCTTAAGGCAGAAAGTGAAAAAGAACTAAAGAGCCTCTTGATGAAAGTGAAAGAGGAGAGTGAAAAAGTTAGCTTAAAGCTCAACATTCATAAAACTAAGATCATGGCATCTGATCTCATCACTTCATGGCAAATAGATGGGGAAACAGTGGAAACAGTGGCTGACTTTATTTTTGTGGGCTCCAAAATCACTGCTGATGGTGATTGCAGCCATGAAATTAAAAGATGCTTACTCCTTGGAAGGAAAGTTATGACCAACCTAGACAGCATATTAAAAAGCAGAGACATTACTTTGTCAACAAAGGTCCATCTAGTCAAGGCTACGGCTTTTCCAGTAGTCATGTATGGATGTGAGAGTTGGACTATAAAGAAAGCTGAGTGCTGAAGAATTGATGCTTTTGAACTGTGGTGTTGGAGAAGACTCTTGAGGTTCCCTTGGACTGCAAGGAGATCCAACCAGTTCATCCTAAAGGAGATCAGTCCTGGGTGTTCATTGGAAGGACTGATATTGAAGCTGAAACTCCAATATTTTGGCCACCTGATGCGAAGGGCTGACCCATTTGAAAAGATCCTGATGTTGGGAGGGATTGAGGGCAGGAGGAGAAGGGGATGACAGAGGATGAGATGGTTTGATGACATCACCAACACAATGGACATGAGTCTGGGTAAACTCCAGGAGCTGGTGATGGACAGGGAGGCCTGGCGTGCTGCGGTTCATGGGATTGCAAAGAGTTGGACACGACTAAGCGACTGAACTGATACTGATACTGATTCTATTAAAAGTTCATAAACTAAGAGCTTCCAGCTATTGCTTAGGATGTAGGAAACAGGAAAGGTCATTGCTCCTACTATAATAACAAGGAAGATGAATAATTTACAAAATCATAACCCTTCTTGAGTCTGTGAGAGAGCTGAGGTTGCAGGACGCACAACTGATGAAAGACAGAGGCTTCCAAAGAGAAAGGAAGATACAGGCACTGACTAACCTATGTAGAGCACAGCAGGAAAACAGGACGGTCACACAGTGGGTAAAAAAGTTGAGCCAGTATAGTATTTTTAAGGAATTGATAAAGGCTGAGTGGGGGCTACTGTGAGAACATAGAATCACCTTGAGAATTACAAGGGTAATTCACACCCCATCGTGGGCTCCTCTCCATCAGTTTTGCACAGGAATTACCCAGGTGCTGAGGAGTATACTCATTGAGTATGTTCCTTGTGAAGTACATTACATTCTTCTCGCTTATTTTATACATAGTAGTTTGTTGTTGTTATTGTTCAGTACCCAGTCATATCCGACTCTTTGTGACTCCAAAGACTGCAGCATGCCAGGCCTCTTTGTCCTCACTATCTCCTGGAGCTTTATCAAACTTATGTCCATTGAGTCTATGATGCCCTCCAACCATCTCGTCCTTTATCATCCCCTTCTCCTCCTGCCTTAATCTTTCCCAGCATCAGGGCCTTTTCTAATGAGCTGGCTCTTTGCATCAGGTGCCAAAGTATTGGAGCTTCAGCTTCAGCTTCCGATGAATATTCAGGACTGATTTCCTTTAGGATTGACTGGTTTGATCTCCTCGCAGTCCAATAGACTCTCAAGAGTCTTCTCCAACACCACAGTTAGAAAGCATCAATTCTTCAGCACTCAGCTTTCTTTATAGTAGTTTGTACCTTTTAATGTCTTTCACCTATTTTGCCCCTCCTCCCACACCGTTCCCTCTGGCAAACATTAGTTTGTTCTTTGTATCTGTGAGTCTGTTTCAATTCACTGCAACTTTCTATTAGCCTTCTTGTTGAACTTATTATAATAAGCCTATAATTCAGGCCCAGATCTTTTACTCCTCTGCTTCCCTGCAAAGTCTTTAAACCTGAAACTTGAATACATCTCCAAACACACTATCTTTAGCATATTATTATTAAAAACAAACAAACAATCACAGCTCTAGAACTAGGGGATTAATCTCAGTGTTCTTTCTGGTTACAATAGTCTCTATTTCCACACCTCAGTGGGTTTCCCAGGTGGTAGAGCAGTAAAGAATCTGCCTGCCTGTTCAGGAGACACAAAAGACATGGGTTCAATCCCTGGGTCAGGAAGATCCCCTAGTGGAGGGCATGGCAACTCACTCCATTGTCTTGCCTGGAGAATTCCATGGACAGAGGAGCATGGTGGGCTAATGTTGATAGGGTTGCAAACAGTCAGACACAACTTAAGTGCTTAGCACACACTCATATTTTAATTGTTTGGGAAGATTTTTTTTTTTTTAATGGACCACTCTGAGGACAAGTGAATGGAAGAACCATTTTCCCGTAATCAAAGAGACTTTCATGGATTGGGCTTCCATGATAGCTCAGTTGGTAAAGAATCCACCTGCAATGCAGAAGACCTCGGACCCCAGGTCAATTCCTGGGTCAGAAAGATCTGCTGGAGAAGGGATAGGCTACCCACTCCAATATTCTTGGGCTTCTCTTGTGGCTCAACTGGTAAACAATCTGCCTGAAGTACAAATGGTTCAATTCCTGGGTCAGGAAGATCCGCTAGAGAAGGGATAGGCTTCCCATTCCAGTATTCTTTTGCTTCCCTGGTGGCTCAGTTGGTAAAGAATCTGCTGCAAAGAGGGAGACCTGGGGTTGATCCCTGAGTTGGGAAGATCCTCTGGAGGGGGCATGGCAACCTTCTCCAATATTCTTGCCTGGAGAATCCCCATGGACAGAGAAGCCTGGCAGGCTACAGTCCTCAGGGTCACAAAGAATCGGATATGACTGAGTGACTAAGCACATTCTTTTGTTCACAATGAATGTCTAAAATGCAAATTTTTTAAAGTATAAGCTTGCAGAAAGCAGGAAAATGTAAGTATAATTAAAAGAAAACATAGTCAATAAAAGTAAAACCAGAGATGACAAAATTATTGAAATTAGTAACAAGAACTTTAAAAACACATATATGTTAAGAAATTTACAGAAAAATGTAGATATAAAGAGTAAAGAGATGAAGTATTTCAGGAAAGCAATAAATGGCCCCCAACTGAAATAAATTAAAAAAAAAAGAAAATGTAAAAAAGAAACAAGTGTAAATGTTTCGGCTGAAATATACAATTTCTAGAATAAAATGTCTACTAGATAAGCTCATAGCAGAGTGGGCCCTGTAGAATATAGGTAAAGGAAGTGTAAAAGCAGGTCTTTAGAGACTACTCAAACTAAAAGAGAGCAGGATAAGGTATTAAGAAAAGAAACAAAGGGCAGACATCAATAACTTTTGAGATAATGTTAAGAAGTCTAACATTTAATATTAGAAGACCCAGAAAAAGAAGGGAGAAAGAATAAGGAAAAAAATATTTTTGAAGAGACAATTGTTAAAATTTTTCCAAGTTTAATAAGGAAAAAACAGCTTCCAGATTCAGGAATTCCAATGAACCCCAAGTAGGATGAATAAAAACAAATAAAAAACATATCTAGGCACATCATTTCAAATTGCTGAAAACCAAAGATAAAGAGAAAAGTTGCAAAGTCAGCCAGAGGAAAAAAAATATGCATTACATACTGAAAAACAGCGGTAAGAAAAATGGCTGACTTTTTACCAGAAATGATGCAAATCAGAAGGCATCTTCAAAGTACTGCAAACGAAAACAAGTAAAACTAGAATTATATGTCCAGTGAAAATATTCTTCAAAAGCATAAGTGGAATAAAGTCATCGTCATATAAACAAAACCTGAGAGACTTTGTCACCAGAAAACCCACACTGCCAAAAACAAATCTTAAAGAAAATTCCTGGACTGAATAAATTACTCAGTGAAGAAACAGATCTACAGGGCAGGATGAAGAAGAGAGACGGCAAAGCTGTGGGTAAATAACGTACCGTCTCTTCCGAAATTCCTTCCAAGATGATTGTTTAAAGCATGAATAATAAGAATAGTAATATTTTATGGGACTTATACTGTGTGTGAATGCAAAATGTAATAAAACAATAGCCACCATGGGGTCACAAAGAGTTGGACACAACTGAGCTTAGTCGCTCAGACTAAGCACAGTACATCAAGTAACACAGCAATTTTAACTGAGGACACAAAGTTGTTACTTATAGATATTTCAGTGATCTATTGATGTGTACAAACTACCCCAAGACTCAGTGGCCTAGGACAACAACCATTTCACTTGTTCAAAATTCTGCCAATTGTGGTGTCTCTTCCCCGTCTCCACCCCCTCCCCCCTACCTGCCACCATGTGTGTCTCTCTCCCTGGCCTTTCCATGTGATCTTTCCAACAGATGAACCAGATTCTTACAAGATGCGTGTGAGCTCTCAAAAATATGAAAGTAGAATCTTCTAGGCTTCCTTAAATCTTAGGCCCAATGTCACTTCCCCTGTAGTCTATTGAGTAAAAGCAGGTCATAACTTAGAGCTGATTCATGTTGTTGTACAGCAGAAACCAACCCAACATTGTAATGCAATTAGCTTCCAATTAAAAATAAATTTAAAAAAAGAAAGTAAAAAAAAAAACCAATAGCCAAAAAAATGGGAGGGAGTTCAATAGATGTATACTGATGTCAAGTTACTATATTATACTTGAAGTAGTATAGTATTAATCCAAGGTAGATGATAACCTAGGAATGCATGTTTAATATCTAGAGAAATCATTTTTAAAAAATGAAAAGAAAAGATATATAGCCAAAAGAAGACAGAAAAGGAGGGGCAAAGGAATAAGGAACAGAGAGAAGTAATAGGTAGGAACAGCAAGATGGTAGACTCAACCATATGAACAATTATAATACATGTAGATAAAATATATATTGCTATTAATAAGTACCGTTGACCCTTGAACAACATGGGTTTGAGCTGAGTAGGTCGATTTATATGTTGATTTTTTTCAATAAATATATTGAAAAATATTTTGGAAATTTGTGACAGTTTGAAAAAAGCTTGACAAACTGAATAGACCAGAAATATCAAAAAAAGAAAAAGAAAAAGCCAAGTATGTCATAAATGTGTAAAATATACATAGATAATATTGTAATTTATCATTTGATACCACCAAATATACATAAATCTACTATAAAAAGGTAAAATTTATCAAAATGAATGCACATACATAGACCATGCTGTTGTTGTTCACTCACTAAGTCGTGTCTGACTCTTAAGACCCCATGAACTGTAGCACGCCAGGCTTCTCTGTCCATCACTATCTCCCTGAGTTTCCTCAAATCCATGTCCATTAAGTCAGTGATACCATCCAACCATCTCAACCTCTGTTGCCCCCTCGTCCTCTTGCCCTCAAATTTTCCCAGCATCAGGGTCTTTTCCAATGAGTCAGCTCTTCGAATCAAGTGGCCAAAGTATTGGAACTTCAGCATCAGCATCAGTCCTTCCAATGAATATTCAGAGTTGATTTCCTTTAGGATTGACTGGTTTGATCTCCTTGCTGTCCAAGGGACTCTCAAAAGTCTTTTCCAGCACCACAGTTTGAAAGTGTCAATTCTCAGGCATTCAGCCTTCTTTATGGTCCAACTCTCACATCCATACATGACTACGGGAAAAACCATAGCTTTGACTAGACAGAACTTTGTTGGAAAAATGATGGCTCTGCTTTTTAAAACACTGTCTAGGTTTGTCATAGCTTTTCTTCCAAGGAGCAAGCATCTTTTAATTTTGAGGCTACAGTCATGTCACATTGATTTTGGAGTCCAAGAAAATGAAATCTGACAGTTTCAACATTTTCCCCATCTATTTGCCATGAAGTTTTAGGACTGAATGCCATGATCTTAGTTTTTTGAATGTTGAGTTTTAAGCCAGCTTTTTCACTCTCCTCTTTCACCTTTATCAAGAGACTCTTTAGTTCCTCTTCACTTTCTGCCATTAAAGTAGTATCATCTGCATATCTGGGGTTGTTGATATTTCTCCAGGCAATCTTGATTTCCAGCTTGTGATTCATCTATCCTGGCATTTCTCATGAGGTACTCTGCATATAAGTTAAGTAAGCAGGGTGACAATATACAGCCTTGATGTACTCCTTTCCCAGTTTTGAACCAGTCCATTGTTCCATGTTCAAGGAGAAATAAGAATGCCTTCTTAAGCGACCAATGCAAAGAAATAGAGGAAAACAATAGAATGGGAAAGACTAGAGATCTCTTCAAGAAAACTGGAATTACCAAGGGATTATTTCATGCAAAGATAGGCACAATAAAGGACAAAAGTGGCAAGGACCTAACAGAAGCAGAACAGACCAAACAAGGAGCCATTCGTTATTGAGAAAAATGTAAACAAGCATAAAGATGTGGCATTAAATAGTAACTGCATAAAATTAACTGTAGTACATACGGTACTACTGCATTAATTCTATAGCTACCTCCTGTTGCTGTTGTGGTGACCTCAAGTATTTTGAGAATCTTAATACTTAAAACACGTGTTATTCCAATCATCTCTGCAAGATGATTGGAATGATTTTTGTCTCCTGGTAAATTGCCTATCGCAGTAAAAGATGATTTCTCACAGTCCTCATGTATTTTTTATCATGTTTAGTGCAATACCATAAACCTTGAATAACACTATCGAACACATACTAAGTACTGCTAGTGATGTTGGAAGTTCCCCCAAGAAACAGAGAAAAGTCATGACATTACAAGAAAAAGTTGCATTGCTTGATATACACCATGATAGATTGAAGTCTATGGCTGCTGTTTCCTGCTATTTTATGATCAATGAATCCAGCCTAAGAACCACTGTGAAAAATGAAAACTAAATTCAAGAAGCTGTCACTGCAGCTATGCCAGCAGGTTTAAAAACCTTAAACTTTTTGCAAAATACCTTTTTATCTAGTAATGAAAATGCAACTTTTATGTGGGTGCAGGATTGCCATGAAAAAGGTATACCTATAGACTCTAATATGATTCAAGAAAAAGTGAAGTCATATGACAACTTAAAGCAAAAGGAAGTGAAGGATTGAAAACTGAAGAATTTAATGCTGGCCAAGGATGGTTTGATAATTTTAGAAAGAAGTTTGACTTAAAAAGTGTCACAATAACAGGGGAAGTAGCTTCTGCCCACCAAGAAAACAGCAGACAAGCTCCCAGATGCCACTAAGAGAATCACTGAGGAGAAGGGATAATCTGAACAGGTTTTTAATGCAGATAAAAGTGCCCTGCTCTGGGGGGAAAAAAAAGCCACAGAAGACATTTGTTAGTAAGGAAGAAAAGTGAGCACCAACATTTAAGGAAGGAATAGATAGACTAAATCTATGGGTTTGTGCAAATTCAGTCAAGCCTGTGCTCGGGGTGCTTCTCAGGTGGCTCAGTGGTAAGAATCCACTTACCAATGCAGGAGATGTGAGTTTGATCCCTGGGTCAGGAAGATCCCCTGGAGATGGAGATAGCAACCCATTCCAATACTCTTGTCTGATTCTTGCCAATCATCCCAATATTCAACCCATTCCAAAATCCCATGGACAGAGGAGCCTGGCGGGCTACAGTCCATGGGGTCGCAAAGAGCTGGACATGACTGAGCATGCACACACAACTGTGATCAGGACTGCCCTTATCTATAAAGCTGCTAACTCCCTAGCATTGAAGGGAAAAGAAAAGCACCAGATGCCAGTTTTTCGGTTGTACAACAAGAAGGCTTGGACAGTCAAAACCCTCTTTCTGAATTGATTTCATTGATGTTTTGTCCCCGAAGTCAGGAAGTACCTTGCCAGTAAGTGATTGCCTTTTAAATTTCTTTGATATTGAACAATAACCCTGGCCATCTAGAACCCCGTGAGTTTAACATCAAGGCATCAAAGCGGTCTACTTGCTTTCTCCAAACAGTTTCTAGTTCAGCCTCTAGATCACAGGATCATAAGGACCTTTAAGGCTCATTACACACAGTACCCTATGGAAAAGATTGTCAGTGCTATGGAAGGGAACCCAGACAGACAGAACATCATGAAAGTCTAGACAGATTATACTATTGATACTATCATTGGTTGTTGTATAAAAAGCCATTTAAGCCATCAAGGCTGAAGCTATAAATTATTGCTAAAAAAAATCATGTCCAGATGTTGTACATGACATCACAGGACTTCTGACAGAACCAATCAAGGAAACCATCAAAGATACTGTGGATATGGCAAAAAAAAAAAAGTGAGGGTTGGTGTTGAAGGGTTTCAAGATATGGATCTTGGAGAAATCCAAGAGCTAACAGACACCACACCAGAGGAATTAATAGAACATGACTTGATGGAGATGAACTCTTCAAAACCAGGGCCAGACATTGAGGAACAAAATGTAGAAGAAGCAGTATGAGAAAACAAATAGATATTAGATAATTTGACAGAACAAGTCTTATTTAAGACTGTTTTGACTTCTTTTACGATGTGGACCCTTCTATGATTCGGGTACTGAAACTAAAGCAGATGGTGGCAGAAGTGTTGGTACTATATAGAGACATTTTTAGAGAACTGAAAAAGTGTAAGATTCAGACAGAAATTACAATGTATTTCTATATATGAACATTGAGTGTGCCTGCCTCTTTTGCCCTCACTTCCACCTTCTCCACTTATTCCACCTCTCCATGACCCCCAAGATTGCAAGACCAGTCCCTCCTCTTACTCCTCTTCCCCAGCCTACTCAATGTGAAGACGATAACAAGAAAGATCTTTATGATGATCTCCTGCCACTTAATGAATTTTAACTAATCACCCTGCCATAGAGTTAATAAACTCATCTGTTGTGTATGTGTGTGTCTTAGTGTGAAAATCTAATATGTTGTTGTTCAGTCGCTCAGTTGTGTCCCACGGAAGATAGCCCACTAGGCTCCTCTGTCTATGGGGTTTTCCAGGCAAGAATACTGGAGTGGGTTGCCATTTCCTTCTCCAGGGGATCTTCCCAGACCAGGGATTGAACCCATGTCTCTCGCCTTGGCAGGTGGATTCTTTACAACTGAGCCACCAGGGAAGCCCAAAACTCCAATAATTATGTGGCAAAAATTGCATGAGATGCCTTTGTGTCACTGTCATCAACATCACCTAAGTAGATCATCATTGTGTAGAACATTGTGTGCAAGACTTGTATTGAACTGGATAACCTACCCCTACATAGGCATAAGATGAGTTATATTTAATATAAAATTGATAATGTGTTAGTTTTCTTACTGATTTATAACTTTTCTCCCAAAGAATTACACTACCAGGCAGTAGACCTCTCTCTCATAATTGGAGAAACTACATATTAGCCTTTCATCACAGGCAAATGGTTTTAAAAAATGTAACAATATTTCTGATGCTGTATTATGAATAATACTGTAATACTATATGCTATAAAAATTTTATAACCATTCATTAGTGTTAGGCTAGGCTACCACAAGGTAATCATATTGATTACACTGGCTACCATAAAGCAATCATATTGTTGGTTCTTTATTATCAATGCATGAATCGTCATACCTATAAAAAAATATGAATTCATTTTTCACATTTTCTTTTTATTTTTGATGTCTGGTGTTAATAATATGTATAACATGCATAGCGTTTTTTATCATATAAGACAATATTGATGTAGGTACTGAAAATGATTCATCTTATAAACAGATGATGCAAATTTACAGTGTTGATAAATACAGTATAGTATTGTAAATGTATTTTCTCTTCCTTATGATTTCTTAATAACATTTTTTCTCTAGCATAAGTGCAAGATTACAGTATATAATACTCATACAAAATATGTGCTAGGAGACTGTTTATATTATCAGTAAGACTGATCTGGTCAACAGTAGGCTGCGTTTTGGGAGGTGAAAAGTAATACAGATTTTTGACTGCATGGGGGAGTTTCGTACCCTTAATGCCTGTGTTGTTCAGGGGTCAACTGTATACATTTTTAAGCTGGATAAAAATACAAATCTTGACTTATGCCATCTGAAAGAAATGTACTTTAAATACAACAGTACAAAACATTTTAAGTAGAAGAATAAGAAATATCTGTTATGCAAATACTCATCATAGAAAAGCTGAGATGACTGTATCATATTAGACAAAGTAGACTTCAGAAACACAAACACTATAAAATATAAACAAGTATACTTAATAATGATAAGCGGGTTAATTCATCAGGAAGCCTTAGACAGGTATGCTCCTTTTATGGAACTTCAAATTGTGAAAATTAGAAATTGACAGATATTGACAAATAGATAAATCCACAATTGTAGTTGGGGATTTTAACACTCTTCTCTCAATACTTGATAGGAAAGGTAGAAAAATAATCTTTAAGGATATAGAAGATATGTACAACTCAATTTGACCTGATTGATATTGATGGGACATTACAAGCAATAATTGTAGAATCCACATTCCTTTCAAGTGTGAATGGTGCCATCAGCAACACATGTCATATGCTGAGCTAAAACTGTCTTCAATATATTTCAAAAAATTAATACACAAGAAATGCATTCTGTGATGACAATGTAATTAAATTTGATGTAGATAAAAATAAGATATTTAAAATTTTACCACATATTTAAAAATTAATAACCTTACTTCTAGATAAACCATAGACCAAAGAAGAAATCACAAAAATTATAACATACTTTAACCTGAATAATAATGAAAATAGAACATATTGATGTCTTGGGAAATACTAAGGGAAATGCCTAGCTTTAAATGCTTATACTAGAAAAGAAAATAAATTTCATATCAACAAGCTTCCCATGTAGGAAGAGCACATTAAACCAAAAGGTATTTAAAAGAGATAATATAAAATGGATAAGGAGAGAAATTAATGACATCAGAAACAGACAAATAATGGCAAAAATCAAAGTCAAAGTTTAACTTCTTAAAGCATCAACAAAGTTGATAATTAGTCATAATTAGAATAAAATAAAAAAGAAAAATTAACAATTTCAAGTCTGAAAAAAAGGAACATTGCCACAGATCTTACAGACATTAAAGAAATAATTAAGAAATATTATGAAAAATGTTTGCCAATGAATAGAGCCAACTTAGATGATATGGCTAAACTCCTTAAAAATACAGTTTATGAAAACTGGCTCAAAAATAACCTTGATTTGTCCCATTTCCATTGAAGAAATTTCATCTGAAATTACAGACCTTTCTACAAAGGAAACAGTAGGGCCAGATGGGTTAATTACTTTATCAAACATGTAAATAAGACATTTTAAAAAAGAAATAATATCAAGATCCCTAAACTTTTCCAAAAAAGTGGAGCAGAAAACAATTTCCAAATTTATTTTATGAACCCAGAATAAACCTGATACCAAAGGACTATAGGAACACCACAGGAAAGAAACATTTCAGGGAAATACTTCCCCTTACTGCAAAATTCAGACTTAAATTAAAGAAAGTAGGGAAACGAATAGACTATTCACGTATGACCTAAATCAAATCTCTTAGGATTATACAGTGGAAGTGACAAACAGATTCAAGGGATTAGATCTGATAGAGT
Organism: Okapia johnstoni; assembly: GCA_024291935.2. Taxonomy (NCBI): domain Eukaryota; kingdom Metazoa; phylum Chordata; class Mammalia; order Artiodactyla; family Giraffidae; genus Okapia; species Okapia johnstoni. The sequence continues at coordinate 74,846,836 of CM044306.1, read as the reverse complement.
TCCTGAAGAACTATGGATGGAGGTTTATAACATTGTATAGGAGGCTGTAATGAAAACCATACCCAAGGAAAATAAATGCAAAAAGGCAAAATGGTTGTCTGAGGAGGCCTTACAAATAGCTGAGAAAAGAAGAGAAGCAAAAGGCAAAGGAGGAAAGGAAAGATACACCCATCTGAATACAGAGTTTCAAAGAATAGCAAGAATAAGAAAGTCTTCTTCAATGATCAATGCAAAGAAATAGATGAAAACAATAGAACAGGAAAGACTACAGATCTCCAAGAAAATTAGAGATACCAAGGGAACATTTCATGCAAGGATGGGCACAACAAAGGACAGAAATGGTATGGACCTAACAGAAGCAGAAGATATTAAGACGAGGTGGCAAGAATACACAGAAGAACTATACAAGAAAGATCTTCATGACCCAGATAATCACAATGGTGTGTTCACTCACTTAGAGTCAGACATCCTGGAGTGCAAAGTCAAGTGGGCCTTAGGAAGCATCACTACAAGCAAAGCTAATGGAGGTGATGGAATTCCAGCTAAGCTATTTCAAAGTCTTAAAGATGATGCTGTGAAAGTACTGCACTCAATATGCCAGCAAATTTGGAAAACTCAGTAATGGCCACAGGCCTGGAAAATGTCAGTTTTCATTCCAATCCCAAAGAAAGGCAATGCCAAAGAATGTTCAAACTACTGCACAATTGCAGTCATCTCACAAGCTAGCAAAGTAATGCTCAAAATTCTCCAAGTGAGGCTTCAACAGTACGTGAACTGAGAACTTCCAGATGTTCAAGCTGGATTTAGAAAAGGCAGAGGAACCAGAGATCAAATTACCAACATCCATTCCAGAAAAGCTTCTGCTTCATTAACTACACTAAGGCCTTTGACTGTGTGGATCACAGCAATCTGTGGAAAATTCTTCAAGAGGTGGGAATACCAGACCACCTTACCTGCCTCCTGAGAAATCTGTATACAAGTTAAGAAGCAACAGTTAGAACTGGGCATGAAACAGTGGACTGGGTTCAGTTTGGGAAAAGAGTACATCAAGGCTGTATATTGTCACCCTGCTTATTTAACTTACATGCAGAGTACATCATACGAAATGCTGGGCTGGATGAAGCACAAGCTGGAATCAAGATTGCCGGGAGAAATTTCAATAACCTCAGATATGCAGATGATAGCATCCTTATGGAAGAAAACGAAGAGGAACTAAAGAGACTCTTGATGAAAGTGAAAGAAGAGAGTGAAAAAGCTGGCTTAAAACCCAACATTCAAAAGACTAAGATCATGGCATATATATTCAAAACCTACAGCTAGCCTCATAATTAGTGGTAAAATATTAAATTTGTTTTCCGTAAAAGAAACAAGAAAGTCTGTTCTCACCACTGCAAATAAAGAAATAAATGTTTAACATAAATAAATAAAAAGACTAAAATTAAGAAAAAATAAAACTATCTCTTTCATAGATTTTTTATGAAGAAAGTAAAAAGAAATTTCAAAAATCTTCTAGAACTAAGAAGAGAATTCAGTAATGCTACAGGATACAAGCTCAGTATGTGAAAATTAATTGTATTTGTTTCATTGACAGCAGATATTTAGAAAATGAAATTTAAAGTACAATGCCATAGCCATTTGAATTTTGCCAAACATATGGAATTATTTAGGAATAAATTTAACAAAGGGTGTATGTAAACTCTTTACTCTGAAAGCTATAAACGTTGCTGAAAACAATCAAAGTAGACCTCAGTAAGTGTCTTAAAATGAAAAAAAAAAACAGCAAAGATGTTATGGTATGTTAATATAATGGAATATTAAACATTTGTGAAAAAGAATACTTTTCTTCCACATGTCATAGCAATAGATTGAACCCAGGTCTCCTGCATTGCAGGCAAATTCTTTACTGTCTGAGCCACCAAGGAATGCCCTAAGCTAAAAAAGCCAGACACCAAAACATACATGCACCTAAATCTATTTTATATAAAGTTAAAAAAAGGCAAAATTAAATTATGGGGTTAGACATCCTTAGAGTGACTACCTTTGGGGGTTATGACTGAAATGAATGCACAAAGAGAGCTTCTGTGTTTGCTGGTAATGTTCTGTATCTTGATCTTGAACTTGGTTACATCACTAGTTATGTCTAGTTACATCACTGTGTTCACTTTGTAAAACCTCATGCATTTATGTGTACACTTGAGATTTGCTCACTGAAAGTGTGCTTGTTATACCAAAACTGGAGAGTTCAAAAGCAAATGCCCTCTCTACAGCAGTGAGCCCACCCAAGAACCTGCAATGGCAAGGCCACAGCCCAGATGAGGTCTTAACTGACAGACAGTGTTGACCACTAGATGTATGAATGGGGATGTCCAGATGATTCCAGATTTCAGGCTTGTTCAAACTCTTCCTGCCGTGTCTTGCCCAAATCTCTGACTCACAGAAACCCAGAGAGATGATAAAATGATTGTCATGGGGTGATTGTTTTGAAACAAAAGGAAACTATAGGAACATCAACTAACAATGTGTGAAAATGATGGTTTCACTGGACCAACACCCGCCACCAAGTTCACCATCTTCAAAAACCTTTGCTTGAATTCACAATTTGTGTGGATTATTTACATGGCAAAAATTTAAAAAGTCTTGCAAAAAATAGAACTACCAAAGTAAATTGGTGCAGCCACTCTGGGAAACTCTGGTGATTCCTTGAAAAACTGAAAACTACCGTGTGATCCAACAATCCCACTCCTGGACAAATGTCCAAAAAAACCAAAGACAGCTAATTTGAAAAGATACACGCACCCAAATGTTTAAAGCAGCATTATTTACAATTGCTAGGACATGAAAGCAATCTAAGTGTCCATCAACAGATGAATGGTTAAAGAATATATGCGATGGAATAATATGCAGTCATAAAAAGAATGGAATTTTGCTACTTTGCACCAGCATGGAAGGACTGGAGGGCATTACGCTAAGTAGAATAAGTTAGAGAGATAAATACTGTATGATATCACTTGTGTGTGGAATCTAAAAAATATAACAAGTTAGTGAATATAACTAGTTTGAAGCAGAATCACAGATACAGAGAACAAACTAATGGTTACCAGTAGGGAGGGGAGGACAATATAGGGATGGGGGAGCAAGAGGTACAAACTACTGGGTGTAAGATAGCTTCAGGGATGTATTGTACAACATGGGGAATATAGCCAATATTTTCAAAATAACTGCAAATGGAATATAACCTTTAAAACTGCATAAAAATAAACTACTAAAAAATGAAAAATAAAAAAAGACATCCCTTTTTTCAGACTGGAAAAAGTTAACGAATCAGACATGAATTCTGTATCAGACTCAGAATGCTTAACATTTGGTCAATGGCTGTAGAGTAGCTTGTTTTCTCCTTCACTGAGTTGCTGGATGGTTTTCAGCTCTTAATGTAGCCTTGGTTTCCTACAGTAGAAATGCTCCCAAGAGGATATTAAGCTAATGGTGATGATAGGAGATTTTGTGATCCATAGGATTGAGAATAAGATGCTTTGCAAAGTATTTGGTGAACTCAGTAAATGCCTTTAACATAGGGAAAACTTCTCTGCTGAGATTTGGGCTTAATATTAAAATATTATTCAGCACTTTCCATAAATAACCATTTAGGGCAGAAGAAAGCAAACATATGGTAGAACCTAGAACAGAGCTATTTCTGTGAAATCTTGGCTTTCATCTTTAGGATTCACGCAAAATTTGTAGTCTATTTTCTTATGTTTGTACTTATAAGAAAGAAATATTTTGACCCCAAACTTGAGAAAATGAGAAACAAAAGGGTGATGTGCCATTCTTCTAGGAGGTTTTTGATATCCAAAACACACCGCCATGTTCACCTGGAGACACTGGAACCCCAGTTGGAGAAGCGTGGGATGGTTATGCTACACATCATAAAAGCACTGTAATAGGAATACATCTGTTTTCAATCCAGGTATGTCACTGCAGTTATTATTATTAATTTCATATATAGGAACAGCAAAATTGGACCCTCTTGCTTTTTGCTCACATAATATTTATTCATTTATTAGTTAATTGCTTTACTCAACAGGTATTTATTAATTGTCTCCTCTGGACCTGTTCTGTTCTCTGAGGCTCTCAATGAGGCTCTGTTCTCATTGCCAAGATAATGATATATAAATGAATTAATCAGATGAACATCTCGGCCCTTGTGGAGTTTTCATTCTAGAGGAGAAAGGCAGATAATAAGCACTAGGCATCATAGATAAGCAAGTGCTAGACATATTGGAAGCAACAGAGAACAGAGTTGAGTGAGAAGACCAGGCACGCAGGATGTGTGTGCACTGGTTGGGGGAGTGGTCGGCTTCAGTAACAAGGTGACATTTGAGTGATACTTGAAGGGGCTGAGAGAGTTAGGAGGTAAGCGTGCCTGGAGGAGAATGAATGAGAAAAAGAGGAGGCCAGTAAAACCTGGGGCCAGATCACATAAATCAATGGGAAGACTTTGACTTTTACTAGTTTTGAGCAGAAAGTAACATGACCTGATTTAATGTTTCAAGAAGACCATGCTTGTGCTGTGTTAGGAGTAGACCAGGGAGACCCATGTAGGAACAGGAAAATTGGCTGGTGTGTATTGGAAGATTCCAAATGAGAAATGATGGTGACATAGAGCAAAACGATGGGGAGGGATCAGATTCTGGATACAGATCATCTGATTCTAGACAGGATCTGCTCTCACATTTCATGTTGGCTTGGAGAAAAGTGAGTGATGACTTGAAGATTCTGTGACCTGAGAAACTGAGAGATCAATGGATATGGGGAAGGCTACAAGTGGTGCATGTTTAAGGTAAGATCAGGAGTTCAATTTTGAACAGAAACATCTGTTGGACATCCCAGTGGAAACATTAAGTAGGGAGCTGGGTACATGTGCCTGGAGTTTGAGAGAGAGGTCCAGATTGAAGTCATAATTATGGGGGAGTCATCCACACATACATAGTGTCTAAAACTACGAAACTAGAAGAAATCTCTAAGGGAATGAGTTTAAAGGAAAGGATCAAGGAATAAACCCTGGGGCACCCAAACAGTAAAAGGTGGGGATAACAGAACAAATTAACAAAATGAGAAATGTAGAAAGAAAATCAAGAAAGTGTTGTATCAGAAACCAAGCAAAGAAAGTGTCAAGGATGAGGGAGTGACATCGGCATCAACTGAGTTCCTGAATGAGTTCTAACAGCATTGTTTTATCTGTCTATTTAATATGGCCTCCATCTCCTTGCTGTCCTCCGTTTTTCTCCATCCAGGTTAGAAGCACAGACATAAGCAAAACCATCTCAGCATGATCTCTTCTAAAGGTGAGACACCTGCCAACCCAAGAAAGTCTGGCCATTAAAGATGGCAGCCCAGCCTGTGGAATTTATGGCAAAAATTTGGGTTCATTTAATGGAAAGCAAAAAAAACAAATAATCTATGTGGAGAGGTCATGTTACTTTCTTTTTAAGGTTCAGTTCAGTTCAGTTCAGTCGCTCAGTTGTGTCCGATTCTTTGTGACCCCATGGATTGCAGCACGCCAGGCCTCCCTGTCCATCACCAGCTCCCAGAGTTTACTCAAACTCATGTCCATTGAGTCAGTGATGCCATCCAACCATCTCATCCTCTGTCGTCCCCTTCTCCTCCCGCCTTCAATCTTTCCCAGCATCAGGGTCTTTTCAAATGAGTCAGCTCTTCGCATCAGGTACCCAAAGTATTGGAGTTTCAACTTCAACATCAGTCCTTCCAGTGAATATTCAGGATTGATTTCCTTTAGGATTTTTTTTTTGAGTTACTGTGTGAAAAAGAAATAGAATCAACAAGGTCTTTCTTGGAGGAACCAAGGTAGCAAGACTAAATGAAACACACTCCCATACCTAGTGGATGTTCTTGCTGGGCAGAGATTCCATAGGGGCTTGCTTTCTCCAGGCATCTGTCTCCTGCAGTCTCAGAGAACAGCATAAAGCAAGACAAACTTCTACTGTGTTCAAAGAAATTGTCTACATGGCTTTGGATGTGACTTGAGAAGGATCTTTACGCCCCAGGGGTGAACTTCATCTCATGAGACAAAAAAGCCCTGGAGCTGGAATCAAAAGGCATACTCTTACATGAAACCAGGAATTACTGGTGACCTCGCTCATGTTATTGAGATTTGGTGAGCAGAGTGTGCAGAACAGAGCAGGAGTGCTGCTGATTTGGAATTCTTTGCCATCCAGTGAGCTTTACTGGTACCCCAGAGCAGTGTGCTTAGTCCTGGGCAACATATAAAATGAGGAACATTGACACTGATTAAAGACAGCATCAGAGTACCATGACTGTGAGAGCAATGAGTGAGAAGAAACTCACATTGCTGGGGAATGACTGGAGGAAGAATCATGTATTTTTAAGTTGGAATACAGGAACCTGAAGTAAGATGTGTATTTTATAGCTTGATGCATTTTCCTGATTCCCCACCTAGAAAGGGACCCCAAATAAAAGGATATTCTATCCAAGATGAGGTAGAGATGTTGACAGAATTTCCTAAATCAACTTTACATATTGGAAAGCCACACTGTACAAAAGGATTAGACTTCCCTTGGGCAATGTGTTCTGGTATAATAAGAGATATCTGGGTTTGAATGCTAGCTTTGCAACTAATTATGTCTTTTCATACTTAATTTAATCTCTCTGGTCATCTGTTTCTTAGCCAAGACATGGAAGCAAACTAAATGTCCATCAACAGATGAATGGATAAAGATGTAATACATATGTATGATGGAATACTACTCAGTCATAAAGAGAATGAAATCATGCCATTTGCAGCAACATGGATGGACCTAGAGATTATCATACTAAGTGAAGCAAATCAGAAATAAAAAGACAAATATCATATGTCATTTACATATGGAATCTAAAATATGATACAAATGGTCTTATTCACACAACATAAACAAACTCACAGACATAGAAAACAAATGGTTACCCAATGGGAAAGGAGGTGAGGGATGGATTAATTAGAAGTTTGGAATTAACAGATAAAAACTACTGCTTATTTGCTTCAGTCATGTCTTAGTCTGTGAAACCTTATGTATGGACTGCAGCCTGCAAGGCTCCTCTGTCCATGGGATTCTCTAGGCAAGAGTACTAGACTGGGTTGCCATGACCTCCTCCAGCGTGTCTTCCTGACCCAGGGATCAAACCCAGGTCTCCTGCATTGCAGGCAGATTCTTTACCACTGAGCCACCAGGGAAGCCCAGATACAAACTACTATGTAGAAAACAGATAAACAACAAGGATGTCCTGTATAGCACAGGAAACTATATTCAATATCCTGAAATAAACCATACCGGTAAAAGTGAATATATTTATATGAAAAGTAAGTGTGTGTGTGTGTATGTGTATGGAGAGAGAGAGAGACCACTTCGCTGTACATCAAAAACTAACACAATAGTTAGTAAATTGTGGCTTCCTCCATAGCTCAGCAGTAAAGAATCCACCTGCAAAGCAGGAGAAGTGGGAGACACGGGTTTGACCCCTGGGTTGGGAAGATCCCCTGGAGAAGGAAATGGCAACCTACTCCAGCATTCTTGCTGAAAGAACTCCCATAGACAGAGGAGCCTGGAGAGCTACAATCCATAACATCACAGAGTCGGACATGACTGAGCACATGCTTAAATAAAAAAGGGAAAAACAGAAGATAACACTCATCTTGAAAGAGATTGAAGTATTATATAGATACGTGGTCCTTCCTACATGGTAGCTAGCATTACCTAGCTAGTATTACCTAGCTAGTATTACTAGCTAGTATTACTCTGTGTGACACCCGGTACACTAGTCAGTACCAGTGAGTAAAAATCACAAAGAGACAGAGTTGATCTCTCTCTTTTTTTTCCAATCTAACAACGTGACCTACTTTTTTTGAATGCAATGAACTGCTCTGTGGGATTCTGAACAACCATCTCTAAGACACTCATGCATGGACTTGATATCCACAGTTCTCAGAGATGTTGTTAAACAATTACTGCTGCTGATGGGCTTGGGGGGTCATTTACCTAAACAATATCTGAGGTCCCTTTTCCAAAAGTGAAAATCTTGTAATTCTAGGCTTCAGTCTCTGCTGTGTGCCTCTGGTATCTCTGATCAATGTTCCTGGCACCTCTATGTGCCACCAAAGACCCCCAGAAGCATCCTTGGGCTATTCTGAGGACTGAAGAGACCACGTGAAAGTGTTTTCTAAACCGTAAAGCATCGTCTCCATACGAGGGATTATTTTCTGAATTTAAACTCAGTAGTCCATATAATCCCTTACAGAAGGCCTTCGTTTCCTCCTGCAGATCCATATCCTTTTCTTTTTTTTCAGTTAGAAATTTGGGAGCCTTCCAAATAGCAGATTATCTCAATAGGGCTTGCTTTGCATATTTAAAGGGTTCAACTCCATAAACTGAAGAGGTGGAAATCATGGCCGCCTGCTGCGTCGAATTCATCCAGAGGCTTTTTTTTTTTTTTTTACTTTCTGCATCATTTAAATGGAAAATCTTTATAGTCCAGTTGTGTCAGGTGAGTGCCATGTTATTCTTCGATGCCTCAGATCCCCATTCTACTCATGAACTGGGACTGCATGTATAATTTAGATTCTATCCTAGAAAGGAACAGATAGCCCGGATGAGACTAACTAGAAGAGAATTAAATTAGGAGCGTATTAGAGATGCAAGCCTGCGTGAATAGCTACTGATTCTTACTGGATAATTTAGCAGACTAGTCACTTAGGAAAACACTTTGATTGTAACTATTTGTGTAACTGATCTGTAAGCCAATAGCCAGGTCCACAGCTGAGTGGTGTCCATAGTCTTGGCAGCCCAGGCCTGGAGTCACTCAGCTCTAACAGGGCCAAGCGAATGTGTGATCTAGGCTGTGTTCCTCCAAACTCTGTGCTCCTCAACGTCTTTAGCTCTAAAATGAAAATCGGAAGTGATGAATTAAAGACACTTAAGTCTTCAGCATACTTTGCCTCCCAATAATAATACACACGATTGTTTCTACTCAAATTTATGGACTTGACCTGAGCTATTAAAATTTGTTCATCTCGCTCCAATGATAAACAGTCATGGAATATGGGCAGTTGCCTCAGGTTCCAAGCACTGGGGATCCCATACAAGGCAATGGCTCAGAAAGACAGTCATTAGCAAAAAGGAGAGCTAGCTATACGCTGATTTGAGAAACTCCTGCACTTTCAGTCTGAAATCACTGATCCCCACTTGCTCTGGTCCCCAAAGAAAGTAGATGGATCAGTTCCACTCTTGTAATTGTATATGTTCATCCTATGTGACCTTTATGTGCTACTGTTTTGGTCTCAAGTCTCTCTTTGATTTACAAAAACCTCTGCTGAGTGGTAGGTGTGGAAATAGGGGGACACGTCATACAATTCACTCTGAGATCTACATGCCCCAGTTGTTGTTTAGTCATCAGTTGTGTCTGACTCTTTTGTGACCCCCATGGACTACAGCATGGCAGGCTCCTCTGTCCATGGGATTCTCCAGGCAAGAATACTAGAATATTTCCTTCTCTAGGAGATCTTCCCGACCCAGGGACTGAACCCTGCAACGTCTCCTGCATTGACAGGCAGATTCTTTACCACTGAGCCACCTGGGAAGCTCCACATGCCCCAGAGATGGAGCCAAACATCCATCTCTTAGGAGCAGTCCATCTCAGAAACAGTTCTCTCTGTATTTCACTTGCTGCTTCTTGACATTACATTATACATCTGCTTGTTTCTTTACATCTCACTAAGATGTTAACATAAACTTCTTAAAGGTATGGATTTAATCTCCCTTATTCACCAATATCTATCTCCCCAAGACCTAGAAATTATATATAAAATTGTTGCAGATTATAGGATTATGGCATCCAGAGCTCTCTCCTCCCTTCCTTTCCTCCAGCCTCCAAGGACTCCATGGTATGCTTAAACTGCTCATAGGTAGTATCTTTTCCTCTCAGAGAAGAGAAAACTGAAAGCCAGAAGTGTTAAGTGTTGGTTTAAGGCCACAAAGCCAGTTAGTGGCAAGGATGTGGTGACTCTGCTCCTAACATGCTCTCCAGCCTGCCAAACCACCAGGAAGCCTCCACAGGCAGATAACCTATTCCTCAGGGACTCTTCCTATTTGCTTAGGCATCAAACAGTAAATTTGCTTCTTTTCAATATTTTTGTCCATCATTTCCAGTCTCCTATAAAGATCTGCGGGCAGATGCCTTTCCTGGGTCTCCACCCAAGACTATTTATTCTACACAGGAGCTTGAGACCAACAGTTCCACTCTGCTCCCAGCCTGGGACAGAAAGTCTGCCCTCCCCAATTGCTGCTGGCTCTCTTTTGGGCCACCACGGGACAGCAAGGTGGGGGGGGGCTGGTGACAGGGCAGAGCCTGTGGCATTCTGACTGATGAAGAAATTTCCCAGATCACAAGTCCAGCTGTTAACTCGAATAGTCAACAATGAGGAATTGCAGAAACAGATCCCTCAAGTTACAGTGACTGTGATGGGGGTTGGTGCCAGAGTCCATGGGTCACCTTTGCTTGGATGAGGAAGCCTGAAGCCTGAAGATTTAATGGAGATTGACAAGAGTGGAGATCTTCCCCCAAAGACCCCGGAGTAGGGTTGGCCTTCAACTGGGAGGAAGGGGCAAGGATGAGAGAAAGACAATGGCTGAGTCCTCACCAGGCAAGCTGGTTCCTATTTAAAATATGAAAGATGAGAAACAAGGGCATGACAATGAGGATTGTTTTAATTAGAGGAGAATCAATACTATGTGTTATGGATGAAAAACATATTGGCTGTATTTACTTCCACCATCTGTTGCTTGTAAACATGCATGTCCAGCTTTGTCACGTCATCGTGTTCAGCCTACACGTCATTTATCCACAGGCCATTTACTCCCACGGGGGAGTAAGGGTGGGAAGGAATTTTTGAAGTGCCCTGGAGTACAGCATTGAGGGAGGGGGAAATATGATGTCTTTCCTGCCACCCACTGGGAAGCCTCCTTTCAGCTTCCCCGTAAAGAGGTGTCATAAAGAGAACAACTGGGAGTGAAGGGTAGGAAAGGCAGACAGAAAAGGAAAAATTGAGAGTGGCAAAGAAGAAACAAAATAACACAGACTCCCAGACATGATCATGAGACTGCTGCACACAGATCTTATCTACGGCTTAGACATTCTGGAGCTCAATGCAAGCACATTTTGGCCAAAAGGGATTATTTGGGTTATTTATGAATAGTTGATTTTTATTATGGCTGATTTTTATTTCCATTTTTATGCATTTTCTCCATTTTCAAACTTTTCTACAATGAGCATGTATTACTCATTAGTCCTCAAAAATGGTTTATCACTTATCAGCTGTGCTTTCTTGATCAGCTGTCTTCACCTCTGTACCTTAGTTGCCTCATCTGTAGAATGGGAATTAGTATATTGTCACAGTTTTTACAGTAATTATAAGGAAGTAAATGAAATTTTAAGCACATAGTAAATACTTAGCCAATAGCCGTTGGTATGTATGATAAAAATGTCATTTCATTTTTCAAAAAGCTAGGGAGAAAAAAAAAATAAGTTCACCAAAAGCCCAAGCATGCCCTCAGGAAGGCCTTCCTCATCACTTTGGTCTCCCTTCCAACATCTGCCACTTTATCAAATTTCATCTACTAGGTGGGATTTTTGAAAAGAATCAAAAGAAGAACCAGCCACCAAAACCTCACTTAGCATCACCGAGTTTGGAAATTAGGTTTGAATTCTCCAGTGTACTGGCCATTTGCTCTCGGCAGGCAGTCTCCTCTTCACTGCACACAACGTTTGCCAGGCCAGCTTCTGCTAAGATTTAAATCAGCCATTTCACTGCAGGGGTTTGAATTCTTGGGTGCTTCCTCTGAACTGACATCTTTCTCTTTCATCTCTCTCTAATCAAAAATGTTGTCTCTTCACCACATAACACAGTTGTGCAGGGCACAGAATATTCATTTTCTGGACCTCAATTCCTCAGGTGAAACCAGGGATTGGATGATGTAATGTTACTTCTGCTTAGAATATTCCATATAGTGGTCAAAGTTATTCTATTTTTCCCTCAAAGAAACATGCTACTTCTCTCAGGTGGTATTTAAAGCTTTTATTTTACAGCTGAGTTTTCACTATGGAAGAGGCTTTACCCTGTATGAGTAATTTCAATCATCATCAACTATGAGAGATTTAAATTTCACCCTCAGTACCTTTCTAGGTGGTGAAATATGTAAATTCTGGAGATACAAATGACTTGACAGAAATAAACCCAAGACCCCCTTCTGTCCATGAAAAGTCAAGTGGAGACCCAGAACACAGAGGCATGTGCACATCACATATTTATAGAACTTGGTGTGATATATAGCCAGGAAACGTTCACGAAGCTCAGTACAGAAACTGGGACAAACTCAAATTATCTGATAGATGGGCGAGCAGAAGGTAGCATTGCAGGAAAAACATTACAACATAGTTCATTCTCCAAGCAGTCATCAGTATTTTTGCAGGTTCCTACTGACCAACACCAGTTATATGTCTTTGAATATACTTAGGAAAGTAATTCAATCATAATGTTGGAAAAAACCTGGGACATAAATTTTTCAAATAACAGAAAGCCAAATGCTCTTGAAGTCACTTCTTGTCAAGTATCACTTTAGAATGATAAGAACATGAAGAGAATCTCTAATGAAGTAGTACTGGTTGGCTGTACATTAAAGAGATTTTTTTAATGATATGTTAAAAATAGTATGTTTGGAGATACATTCAGTTTTTGAGTCTGAAGTCTTTTCAGGGAAACAGAGAAGGATTGAAATATCTGAGCCTGAATTATAGGCTCATTATGATAAGCTCAACAAGGTTAATAGAAAGTTGGAGGACTCACACTTTTGAATTTCAAAACTTCTTACAAAGCTACAGTGATGTGATCAAAAAAGTGTGATACTGGCATAAGCATAGACATATAAACCAATGGAATAGAATTGAGACTCTGCACATCTATGGCTAATTGCTTTTTAACAAGAGTACCAAGACTATTCAATGGGGAAACAATAGAATTTTCAGCAAAGAGTACTGGGACAACTAGATATCCATACACAATATAATAAAGCTGGGCCCCTACCTCACACCATATACAGAATTTAACTCAAAATGGATCCAAAATCTCAATGAAAGAGCTAAAATGATCAAACTCTCAGAATAAATGAGAGGGGTAAATTTTCATAAACTTGAACATGGCAATGGATTTCTATGTATGACACCTCCAAATCAGGAATAAAAATATTTAAATTGGACTATCTCAAAATTAAGAATTTTGTGCATCAAAGGACGTTATCAAGAAAGTGAAAGGGAAACCTGCAATATAGAACAAAATATGTACTAATCACGTATCTGATAATGGTCCTAGTATCCAGAATATATAAATAACTCTTATAACTCAACAAAGAAAGACGAACTATTCATAAATGGGTAAAGCACTTGAATAGACTTCTCCAAAGGAAGTACACAAATAGTCAATAAGCACATGAAAAGATGCTCACCATTAGTCATTAGGAAAATGTAAATCAAAACCACAGCAAGATACCACTTCATGCCCTCTAGGAAATTGTGCATTGTTGGTGGAAATATAAAATGATCTGGCCACCACAGAAATGGTTTGGCAGTGCCTCAAAAAGTGAGACATAGAATTACCATATGACCTAGCAATTCTTTTCTGAGGTATATCCCACAAAGAATTGAAAATGCCTACTTTCAACTTATCCTCAAATACTTGTACATTAAAGTTCACAGCAACACTATTCACAATAGCCAAACTAAATGTTCATTGACAGATGAAGAGATAAACAAATTACAGTATATACGCTAGTTCAGTTCAATTCAGCCGCTCAGTCATGTCTGACTCTTTGCGACCCCATGAACCGCAGCACTCCAGGCCTCCCTGTCCATCACCAACTCCTGGAGTTTACCCAAACTCATGTTCATTGAGTCAGTGATGCCATCCAACCATCTCATCCTCTGTCGTCCTCTTCTCCTCCTGCCCTCAATCTTTCCCAGCATCAGGGTCTTTTCCAATGAGTCAGCTCTTCGCATCAGGTGGCCAAAGTACTGGAGTTTCAGCATCAACATCAGTCCTTCCAGTGAACACTCAGGACTGATCTCCTTTAGGATGGACTGGTTGGATCTCCGTGAAGTCCAAGGGACTCTCAAGAGTCTTCTCCAACACCACAGTTCAAAAGCATCAATTCTTCGGCACTCAGCTTTCTTTATAGTCCAACTCTCACATCCATACATGACTATTAGAAAAACCATAGCATTGACTAGATGGACCTTTGTTAACAAAGTAATGTCTCTGCTTTTTAATATGCTGTCTAGTTTGGTCATAACTTTCCTTCCAAGGAGTAAGCATCTTTTAATTTCATGGCTACAATCACCATCTGCAGTGATTTTGGAGCCCAAAAAAATAAAGTCAGCCACTGTTTACACTGTCTCCCCATCTATTTGCCATGAAATGATGGGACTGGATGCCATGATCTTAGTTTTCTGGATGTTGAGCTTTAAGCCAACATTTTCACTCTCCTCTTTCAGTTTCATCAAGAGGCTGTTTAGTTCTTCTTCACTTTCTGCCATAAGGGTGGTATCATCTGCATATCTGAGGTTATTGATATTTCTCCCAGCAATCTTGATTCCAGCTTGTGCTTCATCCAGCCCAGTGTTTCTCATGATGTACTCTGCATATAAGTTAAATAAGCAGGGTGACAATACACAGCCTTGACGTACTCCTTTTCCTATTTGGAACCAGTGTATTGTTCCACGTCCAGTTCTAACACTAAGTGAAATATTAATTCAGCTATGAAAAGATGAAACTTACGTGACTTATGAAAGCTACAATATGAATGAACCTCAAAAATATCATAAGTGCAAGAAGTCAGACACAAATGGTTACATATTGTATTATTCTATTTATAGGAAATATCCAGGGTAGATAAATTCATAGAAACAGAAAATTATTTGGTGATTACCAAGGGCTGAGGGGTGGGGGAAACGGGGATTAACTATGTAATGGGTACAAAATTTTATTTTGGGGTGATGAAAATGTTTGGAATTAGATAGAAGGGAAAGTTAGCCAACATTGGGAATTCTACTAAATGTCTATATAGTTCACTCTTAAATGTTAATTTTACATTATTCAAATTTCATCTTAACTTTTAAAATAATTGAATAAATACAAACCAGTTTAAAAGCAATTAATGACAACAACCACCAAATATCCCCCAAAGATGTCTGGTAGAATATAGCAGAGATGTGGCCCACATGTCAGCTCACAGGAGTGAAGCTGCTCCTCTGTCCTTCATCTGAGACACCCTCTGTGCTCCTGGCATTCCCCATGTGGCCTCCTCCTCCAGGTAGCAACTTTAAAAGCTGGAGCTCGCCACCCCCACCTCCCACCCTGTCTTTTGGCTGTAAAAGCAAATATGCAATTTTGAAGTGGGTGCAGGTGAGGGGGATCATTTTTCTTGTAATAGACCAAACCACCCAGGCCAGTGATACTGAGGTTAAAAAATACTAAGGTTATAGGTTAAGGAACCAAGTGCTGGAGACTTTTGTAATTGTGATGATTATACAACTGGCATTTTAAAACAGCTATTTACTTTTTTTTTTTTTTAAGAAAGCAAACCCCTGTGCCTAGCACTCATGTTCAACTGTGTATGGAACTTTCCATCTCCCATTCTTATTCTGTCCCCTGGAAATAATTCTGCTTGACAACATATACATAAGGAATGAATGGGCATCTCTGGAGCAGGGTCTTGAAATGCAGAAATGTTTCCATGGCCCAAGCTTATTCTCAGTTTGTTAACAAGGCTAGCTACTCAGGCCTTCCTACTGTTCAGAAAATTTCACTCCTGTGGCTTCTTGGCTGGTTTCAAGGAGTCATTATATAAGGTGAGTGAACTTGTCAGTGTGCTAGTATTTAAACTCTGGTCAGACAGCAGGAAAAAAAAAATAAAGAGATGGGTTAGTTCATAAAAGACCTTCATTAATGATACTTTTTTCCCTGTCTTCCTGCACAGGGTATAAAATAGATCTGTTCATATCCACAATAAAAATGCAGGTGCTGGGGATGATTATTTTTAGGTGTCTCATCTTAGGAAGAAATAAAAAGATACATGAAATGAAAAGATGCTTAAGACAATGTGGTGATTTTGTTTCAGAGAAACGTTTGGACCCTTTCCTGGGAAAACGGGTTAAAAGGTTGTCAGTGCTTTCTCCAGGGGCTTCGTCTGACAGTGAACATGTGTTTCCTCCCTTTAATCGACTCGCCAGTAGCCAGAAAGCTGCTTGTTTTCTGCAGAGGTTGTCAAAAATGATTTCAGTCTGGAGACGATGAATGATAAAAGAGGTTTTCAAACATGGTTTTGCACTGTAGCATTCGCAGCCCCAGAGAGGAAAGATTGTATTACAATCGCGGTGCAAAGGGCCATGTTCCCCTGGCAAGAAAACAGCCTCCTCCAACCTGTTTGATGAGTCCTGGTATCTCAGGGAGCAGAAAGATACAGGGCAGGACTCCATGAAGAGGATGCTCTAGAAAGGTGGGGCTGCGGAGCTGTATCCCATGGAGGAAGAAGACGCCAGAACTTCTCCTGCAGTTCTTCTTTGCCACTGTCCACATGTGTCTGGTTCTGTTGGAGAGCTGCTGGCGGGACCAAGTATGAGACTGACTTCCGAGATGGGAGTGGCCGCAGGAGAATAGTGGCGGCCACAGGAGGATGTTGGCAGCCGCAGCTTCTCAGTGATGCCCTGGCTCTGCTGTGGGAGTAGGCAGGACCATCTGTATTTCCTCCCCTGCCTTTATGGGCATCACAAGCTTGTATTGATGGGGTTTGTGTTTAGAAAACTCAAGGGGTTAGTTATGCCTTTCCAAATCACATGACGCAACCCTAAGTATGTGAGGAAAAATGAGGATCATCACCCTTCCCGCATTTCTACTTTCTCAAGAGCAGGGAAAAAGGCCATGATCGTTTCAGATCAACAGTTCCTCTTGTGGGAAACCCAGTAAGGTAAACTTGGAACATAGCAGTTGGATAAGAATCTCAGCAGTTATTATTTGTATTTTCAAGCATAAGATCATATCCTTCACTTTACTCACAAGCAAGGATTCAGGGCAGAGTTACTTGGGCTGAAAGAAGCTTCCTAGAACATGTATGAGATTCAGTTTACAAAAACAAAATTTGATTTATCTGTAGCTTTATCTCTCCCTGATGGCTCAGCGGGTAAAATAATCTGCCGGCAATGCAGGAGACACAGGGGCCACAGGTTTGATCCCTGGGTCGGGAAGATCCCCTGGAGAAGGAAATGGCAACCCACTCCAGTATTCTTGCCTGGAAAATCCCATGGACAGAGGAGCCTGCTGGGCTACAGTCCATGGGATTGCAAAGAGTCGAATATGACTGAGCCACCAAGTACACATGAGATTCAGTTTATAAAAACAAAATTTAATTTATTTGCAGCTTTTCAGAAACACATTAGTGATATAAATCAAGGTGTTGGGTACAGCTTCTCTTAACAACCTCTGATTAAACTCCCAAAGTGAAGAAGAAAAACCTAGACAGAAGTTTCAACCCCAAGCTGAAAGCCTGTTTCACACAGAAGGTTTTTATTATTATCTTCTTAATGGTTGCGATTTAAATGTTTTTCCTCTGGTTACATAGCCAGATTCCATAACATATCCTGAGCAGTAACTTGCCTTCCTTTCTTGATTATTTCTGACAATATTTTAAAATATTTTTAGCTCACTAGTGGCAAATATTTCTGCCGCTGCAGAAAGATTGGGCCGATAGGCAGCATCTGCGTCCAGTAGCCCAGAAAGCCAGAGAGAGGAGACATGGGCAAGCTGAGTACTGAACTGGCCTTTCCATCTGACTCTAATTTCTTTCCTAGCTCCACAATTTTATCACCACACAACTCATGCTCTGAATATAATCAGGAAAGAAGTGTGAGGGTGGGGAGGGTCAGAGGCACCACATGACAGGTGCACAGACAGAGCTGGGTTGTACCTCTCAAATAGTTCTTCCAGATTCCAATCATAAATACCATGTAACTTCCAGCTTTCACCATTTGAGCTAATGGCATATGCCACAAGCTGACTAATGTGACAATCTTCGGGAAGGACAAACTTTCAACTGGCAACATCCTCCACAAAGTCTGAGCTGGTGCTCTTCCCGGTGCCCTTCCCGGCGCCTATGTATTTGGCCAATGTCAGAGCAATTTGGCTTAAGTGGGCTCAATCAACTGTTTTCCGTCTATTGTGGTTCATAATCCCTATTCAGGATGAAGTGTGCTGCAGCCTAATGAACATGGTAATGGAATCCTTGTCTATGTTTTTCCACAGCAGGGCACAGATTAGCATAAGTGTCATATTCTGTAGGCTTACTCACTCTTACTTCTCGGGCATCGCGTACACTGGGAGTTTTTCGACTGGAATATAGTAAGATGAATATGGTCCACATATGCAGAGAGAGCACACCATTTTTAGAGACTGATCTGTAATAAATCTCTCCTGGAGGTGCACTATGATAGATTAACTCTGCACTTTTGCTTAAAAACCCAATATTTTTCACCAAGGATCCTGTAATCTGAGAAAAGAAGAATTAGATTGAATTTCATGCCAAGTTTTAAAGAATGCTGTCCTTTTCCACCATGGGATTGAGGAATACTTAATGGTTCTCCCGGTTTCCCATACTCATAGCGAGTTCAAAGCTCTCTTTGCACGTCACGATTACTCAGAGCTGATGTTTTGTTCTCAGAGATTCCAAATGGGAGGAAAAGATACTCTGGATTGGAATGGGAGGAAAAGATACTCTGAACTGGAATGTTTCATGGAGAGAGACAGGAGAGGGAGAGGGGAGATTGAAAAAGCCAATTTACTCGTTTTACTTTGAGGATTACAAGTTAACTGGAAAAGCTTTTTCTTCCTAGAGTCCTTAGGGACGCATGCCTCAGGAAATAAGAATAGGATTATTTACAGGTTCCCTTAAGATAAGAATCAGATCTCAGAGCATTCACACCAATTTGTATTTCTAGAAAACCATCGTCATGCTGTCTGGCTCTAAGCTACAAATAATGGTCCCTGTGTCTTGTGACATCAGCAAAACTTAGGTAAAACTTATAACAAATGTAGAAGCCCCTCCCCCAAACCTTTCACCTCCCTTTCTGCTATTGATACAAAGGTGGATTATTTAGTCTGAATATTGGCCTCATCAGGTCATACAGATGAAATGCCATAGATTTTTTTTTTTTAATCCAGTCAGCCTATGATTTGGTCTATATAGCTGATGGGCTACGCATAAAGCAGGTTAAGGGTGAGAGAACTCCCAGTGAACTTAGCGCTGCTACCTCCTTACAGAAAAGGATGCTGTGTCTGAGAGTCCCCAAATTTATGACTTGATTAAGGAGAGTGTAGGTTCGTGGCATGCACACCACTTAAGGGGCAGTTTAGTGTGACTAATCAAAGAGGTTTTCCTGGAACCTAGTAAGTATCAATATATCTAGGCTGGGATAGAACAGAATATCTTGATGCTTTTAAGCATGGCAGAAGGGGACCAGCCAGAGCCTATTAATCAGTCTAAGGTAAGTGCTGCCTCTCTCCTATTTTAATCTCCTGCTTTCTGCTGTGTTAAAGAAATTATATCTGTGGCTGAAATAACATTTAGAAGCAATATTGTTTGCCAAGTGAATGATACAATCAAACCAGTCATTTAGAGTTGGGGATTAAATATGAATCTCATTTACCTTTATTATCCATGCATTTCTCGCTAATCATCATAACTCAGACTATTTAAACTTCATTGAAAATGTAGCCAGTAATGGAGCATCATTAATATTTGTTTGTAAAGATTCCAGCCTGAGCTGAGCAAATCTGAAGAAAGCCACCCCATCTCTTTTTGTGTTCAGAAATTGGGGAGAGACCAAAAGGATCTATGGTGCCCTGCTTCAATGCCTTCATAGACAACCAAATTCCAGCTGCCAGCCTTCTTCCCAAGCATCTCTTCCCTGCAAAATGGTATCAGCAGAACGGGGCTTTCCAAAAGAAAAATGCTCTAGCACATGCCCCCACATTGACATGTCTTTAAGGGTCAGCTTTCTAGCCACAGATGCCACCAAGCTAGTTAACTGAGACCACCAATGGCAGAAGGAATTCAAGTTGGAAATTTCACAGAGTCAGAATCCACCCCCGCCCCACCTCGAGCCCCTTTTAATCTCATCACCCAGCCCCTCAAATATGGTAGAAAAAGATTGGGTGGCAAATGTATTTAAGACTCCGAGGAAAAAGGCTGTTAAGTCAACCCTGGTAACTTAACTGAAACAGTATATGTGTAAATCCATCGAAAATCCTTGGCCTTTTACAACTCCTGTCCCAATGGAAATCAGATCATAGGACTGTTTACAAGAGACCACGATTCATTTGGATAAAGACCCATGACAGCACAGCCCAGGATTATTTGAAATTTTAGTAACCTAAGCTTTAAAAATATTCTAAAAGCAAAATAACAAGGGGCAGGTAATTGCCATGAGCTAATTACTTATGATATTTCATCTATATAATCGGTGAACAATCTCTGTAAATGTCAGCCTGTGGCACTTTGGCGACCACCTGTAGTTTTTATTGTTTAAAGAAATGTCAACATTTCCATTTTTCCCAACTTTAGTTAACCTGGGCCCTATGCATAACTAAAAGGGCCACCAGAGGAGCACTTTGCACTGTTCTTTTGTAGTGTTTCATAGTTTCATAGCTAAGCCAGTCCCAGGTTTAGCAAGTATTTTGCTACTAAAAAAGTATAAAATATGTACAAAGGAATTTAAATATTAAAATTAAAGATGATAGATGCAGTCATGATTTTCTGAACAAGAAGACTTCATTCACATTTCAGTTTATCTTTTCACATGCTTGGTGGAAAAATTCAGAAGATGGGGAAGTTTGTTTGCTTGTTTGTTCCTTTTTCTTCTCCTCTCCAGCCACTTGGAAATAATTCCTGTGAACAAAGGAACTTCGCTAGAAGACTCCTTAACTTTCCAGAGAGAAGGAAGAAGGGCAGAAGGTGATGGTCAGGGTGAACGAGACCAGAGCCAGGTGAATCTGAAGCCCACCACCATGACCCAGAAATCTCAGGCTGCTCACTGCCTCCTCTATGCCCTGCCTCCTGCACTGGTGCTACCCACATTTCCTTACATGTCTCAAAATCTCATTTGCACTTCAGTGTGAATCAAATGGCTTCCCTCATCCATCCCCAAGTGTGCTTTTACTAGAGATCTAAGTAAGGCATGTTCCCAACACCAGGAAGAGGCTTAGAAAGATTGACACAGAGAGGCAGGGGTTACACTTTCCAACTCTGAGCTGGGGGCTAAGCCAGACAGTGGCCAGTTGGATCTGAGAAGCAAGGGGCATGGAGGAGGGATCTGAACCATCAGGGATAAAATTGGAGCCAATAGGAAGACAGAAGCAAAGGAGTCTGGGAAGAGCACAGGCTGCAGTAGCAGCCACCCTTTGCAGGGAGAAAGTCAGGGCAACTTCCATCTGTACTGAGAGGAAAGGCAGCCAAGTTGCTCCCTGGGCAGGGTGGTCCCCATGCAGAGCCAAGATAGAGATCAAAATCCACGTTTTCCAGAGCCCATTCACCAGCCCAGTTGACCCACTCTCTTTTCAGTGACCTTGCTACTTTGAGAAACTCATCACTGGTGTCTTCTCCAAGAGTGAGTATTAACAGTCTTGAGGATGAGATGGTTGTATGGCATCACCAATTCAATGAACTTGAACTTGGGCAAACTACAGGAGATGGTGAGGGACAGGGAAGCCTGGAGTACTGCAGTCCATAGAGTCGTGAAGAGTCGGACATGACTTGGTGACTGAACAACAGTAAGTCCAGATCTCATCCTTGAAATCAACAACTTTTGGGTATGGAGCTTCTTCAGATTAAAGGGATAGCAGATGGGAGCAGCATGAAAAGAGGAAAGATAACAGAATGCAAAGAGGCTGTCAGTGAATAGGAGTGAAAAAAGGAAATTAATGTTTGTCAGGGCAAATTCTCACCTGACAATTCAATGGAAAGAAATAAGAAGAGAAAAAGATTATCTGAGGAAAGGACAACATCAACTCTTACTGACTAAATCCAACCAAAAATAGAAATATTTTTTGAGGATTAAAGGAGCATAAATTGAAACATGGACTCTAAGATCAACTTGATACCATGTTTAGATTACTTTTAGCATTCCAGATTTAGAGTACATACTGTAAAAACTTTATACTTAAAAAATCATGTTTAGCTCTCCATATTTTGGAAAGTTGAAAATAAATTCTTTAGTATTTGTTTTCTTCTCTAAGTGGGATTTTCCCCCCTTTTGGAGCTCTGCATTGTATTCAGTGAATCACAGATTTGAGCAATTTTATTCAGGTTTGAAAAAATAGTGTGTGTGTGTGCATGCGCGCACACACATGGTCAGTCACTCAGTAGGGTCCGATTCTTTGTGACTCCATGGACTGTAGCCCACCAGGCTCCTTTGTCAATGGGATTTCCCAGGCAAGAATACTCAAGTGGGTTGCCATTTACTTCTCCAGGGGATCTTCCTGATCCAGGGATCGAACACACGTCTCCTGCATTGGCAGGCGCATTCTTTACCACTGAGCCCCTGGGAAGGCCCTAAAAGAACAGAGGTACATGAAAAAGCAAAATCTTCATGTCCCTGTTTGGTATGAATACCAGAAGATTAAAGTTCTCAAAAGGGTCATCATTAAACCCCTAGTTAATGCTAACATTACCAGCTTTATCGAAAACCTGTGATGATAGGCTTAATCAGAGAAAGAAGGGCATTTAAAAGGAGTGATGGAAGGAATCAAAATTATTAACAAAGAAAAGCTCAGTAGCTGAGGGGCAAGTGAGTTCTCAGAAACACATAGCCAGGAACCAGTGGTTCATGGGTCGTTCTTTGTATTCCTGTTTATTTGGGGAAAGTGTGACACTTAGATCCTGTATTTGGCTAGTGAAAAGTTTTAAAAGGATTCATAATATTCATCTCAAAACTTTTTTCCTTTAGTAATACACTGTATGTTTCTATTCTGGTAATATTTTTTAGTCTTCTTTATCAGTGCCATTAGTCTTAAACTACTGTGCACCTTTTTGGACTGCAATTGAAACACAATTACTAAATTACAAAATCCATGAAAGAAAATGTTAGTGAAATTCAGGAACTGGGAAAGAGGTATTTTAGTACACTAGAGCTGTTTTCAAGTCAATTTATAGTTTAAACATTTTTTATAAAGCCATGATATATTTGGTGTTTTTCAACTCTTTTTTTCAACCCAGTAATAATATATATCTCTCTCTTCACCTCTTTCTCATCCTAGAATGTGATCCTGATTTCATTATTATGTTATCTCTCTAATAAAGAGGAGATATAAACCCTAGATTATGTTCTATGCTTGTTCTACAGGTGGTATCAGTCAGGACAGGGCATCTTAAACAGCAGTAAAAAATGAGCCCCACATCAGTGGTTTGACACACAGATTTTTTTCTTGCCTGCTCTGCATTTTCTGTATGGGTCAGTAGGGATGCTTAGCTCACTGTAATCATCCAGTGACCCAGAATAATAGAGACTCCATCTCAACACCTGCTTTGGGCAAATTATGCATTTGTGCTTAAAGCTTTTCCCAGAAATTAACATATATCAATAGTATGCATATTTCATGGGAAAAAGCAAGTCACATGAACACCTAACTTCCAAAGGGCAGAGAAATGAAATCCTTCCATTTACCTAAAAGGAAACCTAGATCGTTTGTCTACAGTCTTAATATCTACCCTTCTTATCTCCCCAACCACATGAGACTTTCCCAAAGGCCAGAGATCAAGTCATATTTCACTTGAAATTAGTGTTGCCCAGTGCTTTGCAAGACACATATTGTTCATTAATTACTGAAATATTAGCAAACACTATGCTAATTTTGAAGATCAAAACACTGCCAATCTCCATATCAACATTATAATTTCTAAAGTACCTGCTATATACAGTAAGAGCTGTAATTTACCAAGCCCCTAACATGTAGCAGATACTACACTCATTGCTTTATGTATATTCTCTTTAATCTAGAACACAATTATAAGATAGAATTTTTCTTCCTCCAATTTCAGATTCTGTGTTATTGAGAGATTAACTAACTTGCCCAGACATTCAAAGGGTGGTAAAGACAAAGTAAGAACCTGTGTGTGTCAAACACCTATAGCCCTGCATATCCACTCCAAGGCCCCCCACTTCCGAGAATGTAGCACTAGACTTCTTGCTGCTTCTCAAGCTTCCTGCTGCCTCTAGGTCTACACACTTGCTGCTTCCTCTAACTAGAAATCTCATCTCCCATAATTGCTTTTCCCTTGCCACCTTCAAATCTATGCTCAGATACTAGGCCTTGTCTGACCACCATATTTAAAATTTCAAAACCAATCCCCCCAGTCAAACCAAGCACTCCCTCTGCTCTTCTGCTTTATTCTGTTCTGAAGCCTTGTTTTCATCTGACATATTGCATACCTGTACTTCCTTATTATGTTTACGGGCTTTCCAGGTGATGCAGTGGTAAAGAACCGGCCTGCCGATGCAGGGGATGCAAGAGACGCTAGTTTGATCCCTGGGTCAGGAAGATCTCCTGGAGGAGCAAATGGAAACCCACTCCAGTATTCTTGCCTGGAAAATTCCATGGACAGAGGAGCCTGGTTGGCTACAGTCCATGTGGTCACAAAGAGTCAGACATGACTGAACACATGCATACACATATACAAACACATTATGTTCATTGTCTCTTTCCCTGTTAGAAAGTACTTAGAACAGGAACTTTGGTTGGGTTTTATTTGTTGCTATATCTTCTCCCCACCTTGTGCCTAGAACAATGCCTTCACATAGTAAGTACTCAATAAATTTCAAATGGATGAATAGTGAATGATATAACAATACCTAGTGCTACACAAGATACCTTTAGATGAAACAGAAGCACTCATAATTTACAGTTAGTTCTTTTAATGAGTATTGGAAAAAGTTTAACTAGCACATCAAAACACGATTTTGAAGATACAGTGGTAGAGATAACATGTTTCCTTAAAAAAAAAAACAACTTAAAGTGCTCCATATCTTGGTTTGGTCATATATATGTGTCGTATGTACACATGTGAAAATTTGCTGAGCAGTACACTTAAAATCAATTCATTTTACTATGTTATTCCTTAATTTAAAAAAAGAACATTCAAAATAGCAACAACAAAATATATGATAAAGAAAGCTAATATAAATAAAAATATCATGTTTTTGATACTTTGGGCAGTAGTTGAAAAGTCAAGTCACAAATGATGGGCATTGATAACCACTTCTCTGGATCTTGCTGTCTCTCAGAGAACCATTAATACATCAATTTTGCAGGTCCTGAGACACTGGAGAGACAAATAAGAATATATTGCCACGAAAAGAATTTGTCATCTGAGTGATTCCGACAATAAGTGGTGTATAATTACAGAGAAGACTCTTATAGTGTGATGGGATTATGGGAACTGATCCTTGAAGGATGGGCAGAGCCCAAAGGATCAGATGCCACAGTGGCATTCAGGCTCTGGGGTAGATGTGGAAAGTCACTGTTTTAGAACCCAGCTCTTACGTCCAACTCGCTGAGTGCACCAGCAGGCCCCCAGAGGACAGGAGAATGCCAGCTCCTTTTCATGTCTGGCCAAATATCTCAGATCTGGATGCTATAACTCTCACCTTCTATACTCTGGAACTGGAGCCACAGGCAGCCCTGGGGAAGCCCTGTTTGGATGTTGCAGTTTGTGGAAACTTCATCTGCCTGTGAACTAAATGCTGCCTGCTTTAGCAGGGGAGCCCAGGGAAGAACACTCTGGTGGCCACACCATTTCTGACCTCCAGCCATTGCAGAAAAAGACAGAGGACATATATCAACCATTAAGCCAAAATAGCCATTGCATCTAATGGGGAAGACCAGACAGATTCTCTTTCCTGTGACAGTTTCCCTTCTAATGTGCAGCACCTCCTGGTTCACTATGGATGGGGCAGGAAGGGCTGCAGCAATACGCAGGAGCTGTAGGTGGGAGAGCTTTGTTTTTGCCCTGCAAAATCATCAGCAGGAGCTGGCCTCAGCACAACACTTCATTTACACAGACTCATCCAAGGCTACCGAGTCAATGTCCTTGTGTTTAATTTACATGACAATAGGGAGTTATTGACAAAATCGCTATCTTCAAATTTTCCCTTGAGAATGTCTTAGTTTGTGGCCAATTAAAGCTAGATGCTCAGATTTGGCACCTGCCCAGATCCTCCAAATAGCTCTATGCTTCTCGTCTGCATTCTCACCAGGGAGGAAAGTGCTGGCAGGAAAAGTAAGGAGTATGGTGATCACTGTCCAGAGGTTGCCAGTTCCTGCCATCACCTCCCCAGATGTGCCTTCTGCCCCACTGGTCTCCCTTCATCTTGGTTCACATCTCAAAAAAAAAAAAAAGAATGTGACTTTCAAATAGAGTTACGAAGAAAATGCAAACTCATTAAGAAAAAGGAGAGGGTGGGGAGACCAGTGGCACTTACAGTTACCTTATGACTCTCAGTTATTCAGGTTTCATTGTTTGGCGGGAAAGAAAGCAATTTAGAGGAAAAAAGAAAACGGAGAGAGCTAGCATTTGGCCATTCTTTGTTTTAGCAAGAAATTCCTTTATTCTGACGCAAAGCAATTTCACTTGGATAGTACTTCTCCAAAATTATGGGCACTTTAAGGTCTCTGGCAAAGATTTCCACCCCGTTTGATAGTCTGTTTACAACATATCTAAGGGAGCTTTGTCATAACTGACCTGAAAACCACAAATTTGCTAGAATATCTGTCTTTCCAATGGGGTTTTGTTACTTAAGGCACCAGGAAGCATCACTTATCACACTTGCCTCCATGAAGTCTGCCTCCAAGTTAGAACTGCCTGAGTACCTCCCCCACCCCATTCTTTCACATATATCTCTTTCCCCCCAGACTTAAGGCTCATTGAGAACAAGGACAGAATGGTTGTGTCCATAATGGGCTCATCATCAGCCAGGAATAAGATCTGGTGTCGGGGTTGTTTCATAGACCTAAGTGGTGATGGTACATCGTGGCTCTGATGGAATTTTTATTAAGCCTCTTGTTGAACTTCCCTTGTGGTTCAGATGGTAAAGAATCTGCCTGCATTGCAGGAGACTTAGGCTTAAGCCTTGGGTTGGGAAGATTCACTGGAGAAGGGAATGGCTCCCCACTCCGGTATACTTGCCTGGAGAATTCTATGGACAGAGGAGCCTGGGCTACAGTCCATGGGATTGCAAAGAGACAAGACTCGGACATGACTGAGTGACTTTCACTTTCACTGTTGAACCAATCCTTGCAAAACATTCAATTTCAACAGGAACCAATGAATGCCAAGTCCATCAATCATGTCAAGATTTAAAAAGATATCCCACCAAACTCAATATAGACAGCTGACAGATACATGTATAGACACCTCAGTAGTGAAATTCCCTTCACCTATTCACTGTCAAGCACTAGACCACTAGAATTAACTTTCAGAAATTCCTAGGAAAACCATTTTCCTTTGAACCTCACCTTCATTACCTTAGGGGCTTCCCTGATAGCTCAATTGATAAAGAATCTGCCTGCAATGTGGGAGACCCCAGTTCAATTTCTGGGTCAGGAAGATCCTCTGGAGAAGGGATAGGCTACCCACTCCAGTATTCTTGGACTTCCCTTGTGGCTTAGCTGGTAAAGAATCTGCCTGCAATGTGGGAAACCTGAATTTGATCCCTGGGTTGGGAAGGTCCCCTGGAGAAGGGAAAGGCTATCCACTCCAATATTCTGGCCTGGAGAATTCCATGGATGAGTTCATGGGGTCGCAAAGAGTCGGACATGACTGACCGACTTTCACTTTCACTTTTTATTATCTTAACTCTTTTCTCTTCAGTTTAATATCTAAACACCAAGTTATTTTGCATATTTTGGTACTATTCTTTGTTATTATTCTCTAGTCGTTTCATGCTATTGAGATGATCCCTGTTAAAATGTGGTGTAAACCACAATGCACTCTCTGAAGGCATGTGACTTTTATTATTGAGCCTTGAATTAAAAGAGTATGCCTTCTATTTCTTCATTATCCATCAGCATTTAAACAGTGCTGCACACAGAGCAGGATGACAGTAAACACTCCTGTTCTAAGTAGCCAGTCTCGGAAAGGAGGGAAAGCCAGTGTTCAAAAGACCCAAGGGCTCCAGCAACTCCACCTGTGGGCAGATTTGTTGATATGGTTTAGAGAGGAGTCTCTGGAGTCGACCAATCTGGACACAAATTCTGAAGCAACCCCTTTCTGCTTACGAACTTAGACAAGCTACTTAATATTTGTAAATCTCAGTTTACTCACCTGTAAAGTGGGAGCAATAAAAATGCCTGCCTCATGGGATATTGTGAGGATTTAATAAACCAGTAGTTACCTCCTAGGAAATTTATGAAAAACAAATGCACTAACTTCTGTAAGGCACTCAATAAAGGACCCAGGAAATAGTAGGCACTCAGAAATGAGATCAGAACTCTTACCATTATGGTTAGAGAAAAATATCACAAGCTTCTGTTGTCCCAGTGCTTACTCTGGGATTTTTTTATCCCCAGTCATGTTGGCTGAAAACTAAGGAAAACTGCAAATATGCTTTTGGATCTCCAAAGAAAGTGGGAAATACACACTCCCTTCCACCCCATCTGCACGTCTAAAGCAAGGTAAGTCTCTCATGTTGCTTTCCCAACCAGCAATCAAGAACTCTGCCCTCACATGGCAAAATATGTCCAGAAGAAACAGAGCATTATCTGTTAAGGTATTCGGGGAGTGGAGGGGTGTCTCTGGTAAAACTATTATAGGAAGCCCCATCCAGATTCTAACTTGCAAGCAACACAAACCTTCCCTGCCTCGCTCAAGCAGAAGAGGAATGGATGGATACTGGGGAGCCTGAGGGAGCACTGGAGAATCCAAAGGGCAGGCCTGGGAGACAGACAGACATGGGGAAGGAAGCCCTCTGCAACCAGGACCACAGTCATGTCACCCCACAGGATGAGAAACTCTGCCACTTCTGCCATCTTACCTGGAGGTCCCAATGGACACCACGGGCCCTTGTCAACACTGGACAGATGCCACATCCCATCAATAAAGTTGCTGGAGGACAGACGTGACACTCCTACCACTGGGATCACTCCCTACTCTTCTTCTGTCACACTCTGTCCAGATTCAAAGCAGAAGGGTACATACCACACCCTCACTTGACTCCTGAAAAGGCTCACTCTTTGAGGAATCCTCCCAAAATGGGGGGGGGGGGCGAGGTGCTTCAAAAGCTGAGCAGACAAAAGATGGCAAATGTTTTCTACAAGAGATTCTTTTCCTGTTTTCTAATGTGTATATCTACACATATGTATTTCTTTTGTACTCACGTACAATAATAAATGTACTTTGATTTTCAAGGTACAACTTCTATTTTTAAAGTATTTTAAAGCCTTTCCACACATCATGCAAAAATGCAAAGCCCATGGAGTTTTCAAAGGCTAAAAAGGAGAAATCGTCAAAGGAACAACTGAGAGCCCAGTGCGTAGGGCACTGGGGGCGTATGTATATTCGGATTTTAAGATGTAGCGAGAACCAAATGATCAAGAGACCAAATTGAAAAACTATGTTTGACACCTTTTTTCCTTCCCCTGCTCTGAGAGCAAGGGGATATCTAATTGCTTCTGTTTCCTCCAATAATAATTCCATAAATAACAAAAAAGGCCTGGTGTGGCTCGATGCCCTCAGTATCAGATAACTGTCTTGACTGTTTATGTAGTCGATGCATTAATTTTAGCGCGGGTTGGCTTTTTCCTTCTTTGAAAGGAGCCTCGGACAAACCCTCTTTGAGCTTTGCATTGAGCTCAGCTTTGCAGCCAAAATAAATTAGTCAAGTCTAGAACTTTGTTTTCAGAGTTTGTCAAGTTCTTTCCAGTGAAATTTTTCCTCCCGTTCCAGATGCGGTGGTTTTCTTGACTCCAGCTTCTATTTTCCTGGCACGTGAAAATGCCAACATCTCCTTCGGGATACTTTGTGGAAAGTCAGAGGAAGGTGGACACAGCTAGTCTGCTCAAATGTGGCCCTGACGCGAGATTTAACATAGATACTGCCTCGGCATCTCTGGCTGAATCACTACATAGATACATTAGCTTCTCAGCATCCTTTCTTCTGATAACAGCTCTTTTGCTAACTTGGTTTGTTTTTTGTTCTGCATGGACAGAGTTAGGCGAAGCACTGGGGCAAATTGGGAATTACTCTATTACAATCAAAATATCCAGATTATTGCACAAATGTTCATTTGAGGCTTGAGCTATTCAAGGAATGGTCTCAATTTTCCACTTCTTCATGTGTAACACAGACAGAAGCATAGATACAGCCAATGAGACCAGCACCAACTCAGCCAACCCTGAGCAATATGCCTTAGCTACAAGACTGGTTTGCGGTATGTAATAAAATACACAATCTCGCTGCATCAAAATATGACCCCTCTGTTCTTGCATTAATATGACCAATTATCCAAAAGTGTATAAATAACTTTGGATTTCTCTATGCTCCTGTTAAAATTTCAGAGGCAATATTTTCTTCCACTGGGACATATACAAAATGTAACTTGAGATGAAGTAAATTATTGAAAGGGCATTGGTGAATTTATTCAAAAAGCAAATGTCTTTGAAGTCTAGCCTTTTCCTGTTTAATATTCTGTAGCTTTTAAATGTGGTTTATTGTACATGCATTTTATAAATTTATATAAATATGTGTATATAAATAGACACATATTTGTCAGCCTTTGACTTTCACAGTTTTCTTTTAGTGAGCTGTTCCTGTTTTGATATCCTGAATCTACATTGTTTTTATCATTAAGCTAGAATGTTAATTTTTATACTCTTTGAGGTTTGAGGATTGTAACTTGGACACCACCACCTGCCTTTTAGGAGGTGTCATGGGTACCCTTCCCAACATTTTATTAATAATAGATAGAAAAACGAATGCTGCTCACCAAATTGTCTGAAGTCAACACCTACATCATCCAAAATGAGACCGCTGCTGCCGCTGCCAAGTCGCTTCAGTCGTGTCCGACTCTGTGCGACCCCATAGACGGCAGCCCACCAGGCTCCTCCATTTCTGGGATTCTCCAGGCAAGAACACTGGAGTGGGTTGCCAAAATGAGACTAAGTCAGTTCTAATAGATTTTACAGCATTGCTAAGTAACTATACACTTTTTCAACCCCTGTGTTTCCACTTTCTTTCCTCTCCAGGCTCTTGCCTTTGAAGCCGTAATTCAGCTCCCTTCTTTGCGCCCCAGGCTCCTCATCAGTGCTCTGAGGAGGGGAGACTCAGTGATTGTGGAATTGTCTTTTGTCTACACAAGCTTGGTTGTTATTGTTTGTTGTTCAGTAGCTGAATCGTGTCCAACTTATTGTGACATGCTAGGCTTTCCTGTCCTTCACTATCTCCTGGAGTTTGCTCAAATTCATGTGCATGGAGTCGGTGATGCTATCTAATCATCTCATCCTCTGCTGCCCTCTTCTTTCCTTCAGTCTTTCCCAGCATCAGGGTCTTTTCCACAAGCTTATACTATGGGAATTTCTCTGAGCTTTTGTTTTTCCTTCTATGAAAGAAGCATGATATCTCCATATATAAAGTGATACCATTTAGTAGTTGTTGTACTCTGACTTATTTCATTTAGCATAATGCCCTCCACGTTCATCCATGTTGTTGCAAATGATAGGGTTTCCTTCTTTCTCTGGGTTGAGTAATATTCCATTGCATATTTATACCACATCCTCTTCATTCCTTCATCCATCGATGGATAAATACTGCATGACACCACTTACATGTATAATCTTTTTAAAAAGTCAAACTCAGAGAAACAGAGGGTAGAAAAATGGTTGAAAGGGGTGAGGGAAATAGAGAGAGGTTGGCACAAGGGTACAAACTTTCAGCTATAAGATGAATGAGGTCTGAGGATGTTTACTAATGTAAAACATGATGACTATAGTTGATGACACTGTATTATATAAATAAAAATTGCTAAAAGAGTAAAACTTAGAGGTTCTTACCAAAAAAAGAAAAATATGTGAGGTGATGGATTTGTTAATTAACTAGATGGGGTTAATCCTTTCACAAGGAGTACATTTATCAAATCACTGCACTGTACACTGTACATATCATCTAATTTTTTCAATTATATAACAAGGCTGAAATTTAAAATTTTTTACAGTTTTAAAAGAAAAGAAGGCTGAACTGCATGGAATTTCTTAGTTTCTGTTTAATTGTTGTGAAAGTAATAAATGCTTGTTTTTTAAAATCAGTGGCACAATATTTAATGAAACAAAATGGTGCAGTTTCTCCTCATTTCCCTTGTTTTACCCACTCTCCAACCTATCCCCTAGTGATAACTACTGTTCAAATTTCTTTTATCATTTTGAACATTTCTGGGCTTATTCAGACATTTATATTGTACTTTAAAAATGCAAATGAAAATATACAGTGTATTTTTTATTTTTTTTTTTAATAAAATTTGGGGAACACCTTGCCCTGACAATACATAAAGGCACATCTCCTTTTAATCAGCTATAATAGTGGTCTATTTCACAGTTTGCATAACTGATTTAGCACATCTTCTATTAGAAATAGTTAAGTTGTTGTTGTGGTCTGAATGTCTGTCTCTCCCAAATTCTTATATTGAAAACCGAATGCCCAAAATGCCCAAGGTATTAGGAACTGGAGCCTCTAGATGGTGATTAGGTCAGGAGGGAGCCCTCTTGAATGAGATGAATTTTTTTTTTTTTTTAAAAAGGCCTCCCTGGAGGTCCAGGGGCTAAGACTCCACACTCCTAATGCATGGGGTCTGTGTTCGATCCCTGATCAGGGAACTAGATCCCATACGAGGCAACTGAGTTCACACTCTGCAACTAAAGATCCTGTGGGCTGCAGCTAAGACCAGGTGCAGCCAAATAAATACTTTTTAAAAGGCCTCAGGGAGCTAGCTAGCCCCTCTGCCACATGAGGATACAATAAGTCTGTGACGCAGAAGGGACCCCTCACTTGACCAGGCCAGTACACTGACCTTGGACTTGCAGCTCCTAGAACTATAAGAAATAAATCTCTATTGTTTATAAACCACCCTGTCTGTGATATTTGTTATCGCACCCTGAACGTACTAAAACAACTGTTTATTTTTTACCAGAAATAAATGATTCCTAAGATTCCTTTCAGTGTTAAGACTCTATAGTCATACATCTATTGATTAGCTTTCTGCACTTCCTACATTCACTCAACAAATATTTATGGGGACATATCATGTGGCAGAAACTATTTTTCACAACTCCGTATGAATGAATTATGAATAAGTGATTTGAACATGCTGTGTTCAGTGCATTTCCCACATGCAAACAGACTTAAGTTTCGATGGATGGCTTCTTAGCAGTACCCAGAACAGCAAACAATGGGTAAGAAGGGGTACTCAGAAGTCATAACTACCCTTAGTTGACTCTGGATGGGTGGGCATGTATCATTTTCTTGAAGAAGTGTGCAGAGGACCTTCTGTAATTCCCCCATCTAATGACTAAACATCAGAACTTGCTCCACCAAAATAGCCCCCAAATCTTAATTTTGCCACCAGGCCTACTTGCTAAAAACTGACTCTGTAAGAGTGTGGCTCAGAGGAAATCTGCCTGCAATGCAGAGACACAGGAAATGTGAGCTCAATCCCTGGGTAGGGAAGATCCTCTGGAGAAAGAAATGGCAACCCACTCCAGTATTCTTGCCTGTAGAATCCCATGGCAGAGGTGCCTGGTGGGTTACAGTCCATAGGGTCTCAAGAGTCAGACATGAATTAATGACTAAACCACCCCCACCAGGACTATATGTATTCAAAGATCTTGTCCTTTAGATTACGTATTTTATTCTTCTCACACACTAGTAGAAGGTGATATTGGCATAGGGATACCATCATCATTAATAAAAATAAGATATTCTTGGGACTTCCCTGATGATCCAGCGTCTGGAAGTCCACGCTCCCAAAACTGTGGGCTCAGGATCCATCCCTGTTCAGGGAACTAGATCCCACATGCCACAACTAAAGATCCCACATGCCATGACAAAGATCAAAGATCCTGTGTGCTGCAGCTTAAGACCTGGCACAGCCAAATAAATAAAAATAAATATTAAAAAAATAAAGCCATGGGATTCTTTGGGAGTGCAGCAAGGGACACCTGGTTCAGTCTAGGTCAGAGAAGTCTTTGGAACAAAAAAGAATAAGATATTCTTAATTCTTACTTCAAATTATTAGGAAGAGTAAGACATATCTGTTACATATTTGCTGCTCCCTCTGTAACAGTACCAAGTGCTTTATATACATTTTCTCTAATCCTTAGACCTCTCCTGCAAGATTGATAACAATGTCCCCACAGAACAACAGAGGAGAAGTAGGGAAGTCAAGATTCCTCCATAGACTATTTCCCCCTCACTAAGCTGCCCTACTGTCACTTGGAAATGCCAGACACAAGTTTTCTGTAAAATCTTAGCTAGAGATTTTAAAAACAAAACCAGAGGGCTTTAGATAAGGGAGAGACCTCAGAAAAGATCCCTGGTTAGATTAATATTTAATATTCTTTGAAAACTATTAAGCCACCACCCAACTACCCCCATCCAACCTCATGCCCCTGAAACTCCCTTGGGTGGAGATATCCTCATCACCGCTTCAGTTTGTGATTTGAAACCTTAGTCTTCAGGCAGCTGGTTTTCCCTGTAGTTTCGTTTTACAATCACTGAGCAACTCTTTGCTGTAAGAAGTGAAGATTTTCCCTCTGCCAACCCAATTACACAGCAGCATCATGCATAGTCCTCTGATGTAAATGCATCTCTCTACGTGCCAGTCAACACTTAATTATCCACCTGAAGATTATCTATGTCAGAATTGTCTCCTGCTAATTTTTAATCCCCAAATGAGTTTCTCTTGCTGCCCAGGGTGGCCTTTCCTGACAGCCATGAGTATCTGTCCAGAAAGTGATGTTAATATTGACAATAACTTGCATAACATCTAATTAAAGGATGTGAATCTGCTGCCCAAAAATTCAAAAAATTAAAAATATGATCCCTCCTGAGGCCAAATAAGAGATGATTCGGGGATTATCTGTTGCGTTGGATTTTCTGCACTGCCACGCCCTCCCTCTGGCATGTAGAATTGAGAACTGGCTGCCCAACATGTTTTCAATGACTGTTTTTAGAGTGAAGCTATTGATGAGCAAGACTGTTGTCATAGCACATGTCAAACTTCGTAATTATCATATTTTCTTACAACAAGCTCTACAGCTGCTCTTCTATGGTTCATTTGTCTCTAAAACTCGGGAAATAATTGCTTTCAGTCAGGAATTTACAAGAACAAAACCAACTGTTCTGGTGCAAATGATTAGATACTTTGCGTTTTCTAGTAATCAAATCATAACTTGAAGGGAATTTTAGGTCTTTTCCAGCCGTACCCAGCTACTCTTTTATAGGCACACTATGTAATGAATAAAACCAGATGCTTTAATAATAAATTGCCCCAACCCCTCCATAAGAGAATATACTGGTAAAGAAAAAAATCGTCTGCACGGTGCGAGCGCAAATTCCCCAGATTTGGGACCTTGCTTTTTCCAAGGGTAAATAAACATAAACTGTTCTAGCTCAAGACGAAATTCTCAGGTACTTAAGAGGGGTAAATATCTCCTAGACCCATCAAACAAAGGCATGCCTTGCAACACTGTCAGGGCTTCTTAACAAAAAGAGAGATGTTTGGGTCTTTGTGAAAGAAGCACGTAACCCAGAGCAACCAGAAAATGCCAAGTTTCATTGATATTTCTTGTGCAATCTTGAGGCCAAATACAAAGCTTGTACTCTACCCCATAGTGTTTAGGTTACCTTTAAATTGCTTTTTCTCTTAAAATGTGGAGTTTAATTGATGCCCTCCTCAGGTGTTTCACAGTATTTACCCTATAGTTTCCCATACCACCTGGTGAACAGCTTCATTTACCACCTAAGGATATGAAGACCTGAAGTTATGAAACAGAGATCTTAAAAAAAGAAAACAAAACTCCTTCCTAATGATGCAGTTTCAGATATCAATTTGAGCAACAAGGAGGATACTGCTAGATCTCAGGATGCACTCACACACAGGCGCCAGCATGTTCTCAGCTGTAAGAAAGGCAAGAGCTCTGATTGTTCCTTTTACTAAAGACTGTCCAGGGGACCACAAGGATCCAGGATGCATTTGGAACCTGATCTGAGGGTCATAAGACATCTCAAAACAAAGTGGTTTCATATCATCTGATCTATCTCAAGCAGAGAATTTTGCAGTATTGAGTTGTCCTAAAGATGATTTAATTCATCACTTTTTCTTATATAGTTATAAACTAAGCCTCGGAGAGTATCGATAGCTGCCCAGGGTAAGATGCAATCTCTGCGTTTAAGAGTCTAACTGGGGAGAAAAACCATACACTTGAAACAAGCCTGATCTATACAAGCCATCATGTGCTGAAAACCTAAATCGTATGTTACAGAAACCCCAAGGGAACAGTAAGTGTTCAAAAACAATAGAAGAAGATTCCATGGATGGTGTGAGAATTTGAAGAATGGACAGAATCAAGACTAAGAAAAATGTAATAGGAAGGTTTTCCCAAAAAGTAACTATGGAGAAAAGCAGGACTCGAAATGTAGACACAGGCATGGGCCTATGGTAGCATGTGAGGAGAGGTTTCCAGATGTGAAGAAACCAGCTAAACAAGTCCATCTCAGCTTTAAGTCACCCTGTTGACAATATTATAAGGTAAGCCTCCTTGAACAAGCTGACCATACTGTTTGGAGGACATTTAGGGAAATCTGATCATCTTTATAACAAGTAAATATATAATGGCTTCTTTATTTAAAAAACAGCATGCATAGCTAAACCCTCATCATAGTTCTTCCTTGTAAAACTTTGTAAAATCCTTTTATAAAGAAAAAAATATAGACTGTAGACATCTCAGTTCCTGCAGTTAATATCAGGCATCTTAGGCATCTGGCATGTGCATCATCTTTGGGGATAACCTGAAAATATTGCCACAATGTGTCAAGTGGCATCATGAGGACTTGAATGTTAAAGAGCCAGCAATGCGTGGTTTTATTCTAAAAATTAATTTTACACCATTTGCAAAAATGCAAAATGAAACAGAAAGGGCTTATGTTGTTTCTATTGTCCTGAACATCAAACATAATAATCAAACATAATACAGTAAATCAAAATGCTGATATTCTTAATAAACTTGCAATGAAGAATTATTTTTTCTTGAAAGAGTGAAAAACAGAGTGTAACTTACATGGAGCAGTGAAAAGAGGTTATTATGTATTGGTTCAATTGTATGTTTCTCTTGTATGTACTTTTCCACATCACACTTGATTAGGGGGAACACTGACACTAAAAACAATTGTTGGGACTTCCCTGGTGGTCCAGTGGTTAAGAATCCACCTGTCAATGCAGGGGACACGGGTTGGATCTCTGGAGGAACCCACATGCCGCAAGGCAACTTAGCCTGAATGCCCCAACTGTGGAAGCCCGATTATCCTAGAGCACGTGTTCCACAACAAGGGAAGCCACTGTGATGAGAAGCTCATGCACCGCAACTAGAGGGTAGCCCATGCTTGCCACAGCTAAAGAAAGCCAGCACAGCAACGAAGACCCAGTGCAGCCTTAACTAATTAATTAAAAAAGCAAACAAACAAAAACCAATTATTCTTCCAGTTCCACCATTTGTTATTTTGAAATGCTTTATGTTTTCCCCAGCCCCTCCCTCTTTCTCTCAGTCATTCATGCAATCGGTTCAGTCTCTGAACAAAGCCTAGCCCGTCTGGGCTAGATTAGTTAGGATGCGTGTTTGAGTGCTGAACTAGACCTAGTTATTTAGACAAGAGAGAGTGAAGTCGCTCAGTCGTGTCCGACTCTTTGCGACCCCATGGATTGTAGCCTACCAGGCTTCTCCGTCCATGGGATTTTTCCAGGCAAGAGTACTGGATTGGGTTGTCATTTCCTTCTCCAAGACAAGAGAGAAGTTTGTCTCACTTCATGGTTGACTTGGTGTCATCGCAGTGTTGAAAACTCAGGCAACACTCTCTTGAAGTTCTGCCCTCCCCAGGTGTCAATCTTGTCAATGTGGACAGCACTGCTGTCATCTCTTCATAAGGACACGGAGTCACTTACTGTCATGAGGTGCTTTGGGTGCTCACAGGAGGAAGGGAGTTCCAGCCTAGCTCATGTGACATGGCAAGGTGGCTTATTAGATGGTGGAAGGAGGTATGAGGAAAGAAGAGAAGCCATGCCCCTTCCTTATAATATGATTAAGAAATTATATAAAACATATTTTTCTTATATGATCTTTAAAAAAAAGAAATGACACACATCTTTTCTACATGTATCCGATTGGTCATGATGTCACCATTAGCTGCAAGGAAGGCTGGGAAATATAGAGTTTAGCTGGATGCCAATGTTTCCCCTAAAAATCTTACTGTCGTGAAATTTGATGATCAAGGAAAATAACTTTCTTAGAACACATGGAGGTATTTTCTTAAATATCTAATTATATACTTGAACAAATATATATTATCACAAGGTACTGTAAAATAAAATAAAAGCTGAAAAGGAAAGCAATGAGTCAAAAGCAAAAGGTGATTTCAAAATGTGATTAATATACCCCAAAGACTTGCCAAATCACGCTCTTTCCTCAAGGGAAAGCTTGAGTCTGGCATTCAGGGAATCCCAGAGAAATGAGGGTGTGAAAGAGATTGTTGTTTTCTGGAGTGTGCAGCTGAAGGCCAGGAGAAAAATGACTAATGGAAAAGGGGCCTTCTGTGAAGCACATGGCTGATGGGCTTGGGGTCTAATACCCAGGTTATTCAGGAGTTTGGTAGTCAGCCAGGTTGATTTTCCTTTCTTGTTTTGCAATTCTTTTAAGGCATCTTCAGTTCTTGAGGAATGAAACGTGGGAGATGTTTATGCTTTTGAAGCAATAAGAGGAAATAATTATTAGTGGGGCAAGTGTGAATGGGGAACAAGGCTGGCACAGTGGCCCTGATGGAATGATGACATGCAACATCTGGGAGAATGTAGCACTCTTAGGAAAAGCCTAGAATTATTTGGGAGAGAACTCCTTTCAAGTTATATAGGATGGAAGACTGGGATTTTGTTACCTGTGTGTAAAGTAACAGAAAATGGACTTGGCAGGGGCGGGGGTGGGGGGCAGTCATACTACATAAAACATAGTGACCAGTAGGATACATTTATAAATACATACTAGAAATGGACCACATATTTGGTATTACCCCTGGGCAGTGTTGCTCTTCTTTTGCTGTCTGTCTCATCATCGTATGCTCTGCTTACTTTATGCTCTGATAAAAGCCAGGACTGATCTAAAGCCACAGAAGCCCTCTTCTGAAATCCATATACAGTGGATGCTGCAGTGTCCATCCAGGTCTCCTTCTCTGGGATCTACATCCATCCCTCAGCTTCCTCTTCTGTGGATGAACTGGCCTTCCCAGGTGGCGCTATTGGTAAAGAACCTGCCTGCCAATGCAGGGAATGTAAGAGACAAAGATTCGATCCTTGAGTTGGGACAATCCTCTGTGGGAGGGCATGGCAACCCACTCCAGTATTCTTGCCTGGAGAATCCCCATGGACAGAGGAGCCTGGAAATCTACAGTCCATGGGGTCACAAAGAGTTGGACGTGACTGAGCAACTTGGCACATGGATGAACAGGAATCATCTCCCTGGGGAAGTATTCCTCTTTCCATGCCAGCAACTAATACATGACTGGCATAGTGGTGCCAAATACCAGGCCCCTTCCCTCAAGATCGATAGGACTTCCCTGGCCATCCAATGGATAAGACTCCTTGCTCCAAATGCAGGGAGCCTAGGGTTCGATCCCTGGTTGGGGAATGAAGATCCCACATTCTGCAACTAAGTCTGAGTGCCACAACAAAGACCCAGTATAGCCAAAAAGAAAACAATAATCCTATTGTGTGGGGGCAATTCATCCTCCAGAGCTGCCAATAGGATCACTCTGAAGATAGTCTCCAGCTGAGACCCTATCCTTGCTTTGTTCTCTTCTTCTGTTCTTTCTTGCTTCGTACTCCTTCTCCTAAGAGCACTTTCCCACTAAAATCACTTAACCAAGAATCCCCACCACACACTCTGCTTCTGGGAAACCCATCTTAAGACACCATAGAACATGGGACACAGCAGGAAGAGGATGGATTCTGGGCAGGGTCCGGAAAGGACAGGGAAGAAGCAGGAAAAACCATGAAGCTTTTAAGCGGCAGGTGGTGGTGGTAGAGTTAAGTCAGTCCGACTCTTTGCAACTCCATGGACTGTAGCCCGCCAGGCTCCTCTGTCCACGGGATTCTCCAGGCAAGAATACTGGAGCGGATTACCATGTCCTCCACCAGGGGATCTTCCCAACCCAGGGATTGAACCCAGGCCTCCTGCATTTAATGTGATCTCTTGCATTGCAGGTGGATTCTTTACCAACTGAACCATCAGGAAAGCCTGTAAGTGGCAGGAGATAAGGGAGTGTCAGGGCCCAGATAGGGATAAGGAGGGGTGGTATAAGGGCTGTCAGACAGTGGCTGCAGCGAGTGGAGAAGGAAGATGCATAGGAAACCAGCAACGAGAGAGGCTCCGTGTCCGCAAAGCTATTTCCTCTGTGACCGGGGCCTACTCTGGGGACACACCCTGCCCAGAGACTAGTAAGTGTTGTGCTCTTAGCTCCCAGCAGAAGCAGAGATTTCAGGGACTATTCCTGCTTGAACTTGCCCATTCTGTCATGGTAAGAGGAGGTCTCCAGCTGATCCATTGTTAATCCCCTGGATTAAGCTCACATAAAGAGTGAAAACACCACTAGGGGAGAATTCCTACAGCTTCCTGCTGGCAAACAAGATTTGCCTGCAGCTAATGGGCATGCCCAGCTCCTCCAACAGCTACTATAAACCCTGGGTAGGGTTTGAGAGAAAAGGAGGGTGGGGGCAGCAAAAAGAGAAGAGGAAAAAGACCAGGAGAGGGAATGAAAAGGAGAAAGACGGGGACATGGCAGCGGGGGAGGGGTCTCTCTCTTCTACAGCAGTCTCTGGAATGCGTTCTCTGCACCCAAGACGGAAGGAGACTGTTGTCTTGATCTTTTAGCACCATTGGCAGCAAACAGAAAGGAAACACTAAGCCCTTTTGATACTATTTTGAGCAGAAGTGGTTTGAGGAAGAAAGAGATGTCTTCACTACTTGGGTTATTTACTACTTGATTATTTTACTACTTTACTACTTTACATACTTTACTACTATGATTATTCTGCATGCCCTTGAGATATAAACAAACAACAACAAAAAAAAACTATCGGAAAAAGTAACCACATTTCTTAAACTTGAGTTAAAACCCTAATCAAGAGTCATCCATGGTTTGGGGATACATTAGTGTATCTCCCCATGAGCTTCTGCAAAAGAGTTTCAAACGTAAGACTGAAATGCTGACGGGAGATTTGCATTAAGTGCCTTACTGTTTGGAGGTGAGAGAAATTGAATTTTGGAAACTGCTGGGGCTGTACTATGCTTTATTGAAAGTTCAAACTTGGTTAGATGCATTAGGTGGTTAAGATTCATTTAACAACTATTATTTCCTATGAATCAGCTCTTGTACTGGGTGCTAGCAATATGGAGGGATATGAGCCCATCCCCCAAAGTTAGAAGCCACTGATCTAGACCAAACTTCATCTTCTAGACACAGAAATGTTACCCAAATAATTGTGACTTTGGGAAAGACTTTGCCAAACTGAGACTTTAATCAAGGACATCTACCTCTTCCTAAGTTATAATCAGACCAGTCTCACTTCCTGGTCTTTTCTTCCCTGCTTGTATGAAGGGCAGTAGGCAAACATGGGTTCTCAAGTCAGCCTGGCTCTAACACTATTTGCTTGAGCTTGCATAGTGTATTTGTTTCTTTAATCCTGGGTTACCAAATCTTTTTTTTTTTTTTTTTTTAAATAATTTCCATTTTCTTTTTTTATTGAAGTACAGTTGATTTCTAATAGTATATTAGTTTCAGGTGTACAGAATAGTGGTTTGGTATTTTTGCAGATTATACTCCATTATAGGTTATTGCAAAGATAATGGCTACAATTTCCTTTACTGTATCCTTTTTGCTTATCTATTTCACACATAGTAGTTTATATCTGTTAACTCCATATACCTAATTTGTTCTTCACTCTCTCCCACTTTCCTTTGGTAACCACACATTTATTTTCTGTATCTGTGAGTCTGTTTCTGTTTTGCCTATGCATTCACTTGTATTATTTTTTTTTTTAGATTCCACATGTGAGTGATATCCTATTTGTCTTTCTCTGATTTATGTCACTTAGTATGATAATCTCCAGGTCCATTCATATTGCTGCAAATGGAAGAATTTCATTCCTTTTTAAGGCTGAGTAATGTGTGTGTGTGTGTCTCCACATCTTCTAAATCCAACCATCTGTTGATGGGCACTTCAGTTTGCTTCCGTGCCTTAGCTGTTGTAAATAGTGCTGCTATGAACACCAGGGCACATGAATCTTCCTGAATTAGAGCTTTAATTTTTTCCAGATATATATACAGTAGTGGAATTGCTGGATCATGTGGTAGTCCTATTTTTAGTTTTGGGG
This sequence comes from Okapia johnstoni, assembly GCA_024291935.2. Classification (NCBI taxonomy): domain Eukaryota; kingdom Metazoa; phylum Chordata; class Mammalia; order Artiodactyla; family Giraffidae; genus Okapia; species Okapia johnstoni. Next base: position 74,804,005 of record CM044306.1, on the reverse strand, counting down.
GACCCTCCATACTGTTCTCCATAGTGCCTATATCAATTTACATACCCACCAACAGTGTAAGAGGGTCTCCTTTTCTCCACATCCCCTCCAACGTTTGTTATTTGTAGACTTTTGGGTGATGTCCATTCTGACAGAAATAAGGTAGTACCTCATTGTAGTTTCAATTTCCATTTCTTTAATAATGAGCGATGTTGAGTGTATTTCATTTATCTGTTAGCCATCTGTACATCTTCTTTGGAAAAATGTCCATTCAGGTCTTCTAACCATTTTTAAGATGAAATTAAAAATAACATGTCTGTATCCATCAGAGTTCTTTGTTTTGAGTGATATAAACTAATAAAGGTCAATTTAGACAAGAGGAAATTTACTGGAAGAATAGGAGGGAGCTCAAGGGGAAGGTTTCTTTGTGGCTCAACTTCAGGAACAGCACCCATACTATATTTTATGTTTCTAACAATATCAAAGACTGGAGAACCAGACTCAGAAATGGCAGAAAGAAGGGGGTCAAGGCAATAGCCAGACCACAGCCAAAATGATGCTCCAAAGCTAGTTGGTGGAGACTTTGTCACTGCAGCTGCTGACACGGAATAGTGGAATTTATCCACCACTACTATTAGCCTTGGACACTGGCTGCCACAGTAAACACTGCAGCCCCTGGGAGTTGCATGCTGAAGCCACCTATGCCACCATTATCTGAGAAACAAATTCTCAACTTTCTTGCCTTTTGTATTCCTATCTACCATCTTAAAGTCTGAGGCAGATACCATTCTTTGGCTGAGTGTAGGTCTTATGCCCACACCCCAGCTGCAAGAAAGTCTCGTACAACAAGTATCTGAATTTTTTTTAGCTTCTGTACTGAAAAATTCCATCTAAATTCATATTATCAGTAATTTCTCAAACACAGAAAATGAGTTCAAAGGCTGGACAACTCTCCAAATAAAACTCACATGGTTCCACTACTCTATAAGATTGGTATAAGGATTAAATAAGATAATACAGAGATTAATAAGATAATATAGAGCTCAACAAAGGTTCAGTTAATGCACATTTTCATCATCACCTTCATCACTATTATTATTGTAAGAGTCAGGCCATCTGCTCTTCATATCATACCAGTTGTTCATAGTGCCTGTAGCTGAGAAGGGTGAACGGTAAAAGTATAGGGAAAATTAAGGAAATGAAAGGTAATGCCAGAAGGGTAAGAGAAAATATTGCAAGACAGAAATCAGGAAAAGAAATGGGCACTTTCTTCTCTTTACTGATTCTTGGAGAGAAATTAATTACCCAGGAAAAAGAGCATGACAGGACTTAACACAGAGATGTAGCAATAAGGAGAGTCGTGTTATTCAGAGCTCCGGACCTCAGACATGACCTTTCTTAGCCAAGGGACCCAGACTGAAAGAACACAACAATTGAAGACAAATGAAGAGGCTCAGAAAGAAATGTTCTTGGTCTTTTTATAAATAAACCCTTATAGCTTGTATCCGTTTGGTGGTGGTGGTGATGGAGATGTCTGTATATAAAGGCATGTGTTTTATTTTAATAAAGGCTTTTCTTTTTTAATTAATTAATTATTTATTTCTGGCTGTGCTGAGTCTTTGTTGCTTTGCTTGGTCTTTCTCTAGTTGCAGTGAGCAGGGGCTACTTTTTGTCTCAGTACACAGGCTTCTCATGGCAGCGGCTTCTCTTGTGGTGAAACACACGCTCTAGACACACAGGCTTCAGTAGTTGCAGCACACGGGCTCGGTAGTTGTGGCTCTCAAGCACAGGCTTAGCCGCTGAATGGCATGTGGAATCTTCCTGAACCAGGGATTAAGCCCATGACCCTGCATTGGCTGGTAGACTCCCATCCACTGTACCATCAGGGAAGCACTGCATGAGTTTGTTCTGTCATGTTTTAAATTTATAAAAAAGAATTAAGATTTGAATTTTAAGGGGATTTTGATTTTTGTTTTGGCAGCTCCTGTTTTCTCTCCTCCCACTCAAACATGCAGAGACACACAAATCACAATTGAGGTTGACTGCAAACAGGGCCTCCCAGGGTACTTCCCTTGGTTTCATCAGGGCTTAGCTGACTTCTGATACCTGATAGAGGATCCTGGTTAAAGGATCAATTGATAATGATAATTATTCTAGGACAGTAATTCCCAATCCTTGTAAGTATAAATGTAAATATGAGAACTGCTCTAGCAGAGGGTAAGCATTGCTTGTCTGTGCATCAGCTCCTTTTGTTTGGAAATTGGCCTCTCCCTCTCTCCATGTGACTCTAGTATGGCTACGAATCAAGGGACTTCATCTCTCCTCCCATTTCAGGGTTCAGCACATAATTCATGCTGACCAATCAGATGATCATCTCCACCTTATCTCTTGTGGTTAGTCCAGAGAGGGGTCTATGAAATAGTGTTGGACAATCACAGTTTGTTTAATGATAGTTGGAGTTTAATATGGATGTTGGGATAAAGTCTTCCTTGAGTTCACAAGTTTTTGGGACCATGTGATCATGTGACAAGGACCCTCTCATCACCCTTTGGACAAACCACACCTGAGGATGAAGCCAAGCAAAGGCATACAGAGTTCAGCTTATCTCTGAGTTACCTGAACAAATAACTTTTCCTTTTGGCTTTAGTTAGTCTGAGTTGGAATTTTATTACTGGTAATTGGGAAACTTTCATATCAAACCGCCCCCCTCCAACTGCTTTAGACTCCTATGTGATATGAATTGAACTTTTAGCATGGTTTGATCAAACATATAATGATAAAAATGGTGGCTATAATCTCAAAGCTTTTAAAATAGTTTTGATGCTATTAATCATAATAGCATATACTGATATTCTTTTTAAAATAACAATCTATGTGTGAGACATGTTATTTATTCAGACCGTAGAGAATGCTTAAACACTAAGTAGACTCATGGATCACTAGCAGTAATTATTTTGGCTCCTCTATCCAAGACTGAGAATCACTGTTTTTAAGCTCTCAGACTTTCAATACAATACTACAGAAAAAGCACTTTTGAGTTTTACCATATTTTAAAGAGCTCTAAACCCTTTGTCTACTTCTAAAGAAAATACCATGAAAGAGCCCTTTGATAAGCTTTTGTACCCAAACAGAGTCTGGTCTGAAGTTTCCAAAAATACAAGGCCATCATCGCTGAGGACACTAGATCCACCTGTGAGCTGCAAAAATTCAGGAACTTGCCTGGGGACCACACTGGGGTCACCACTCACCATCAGAAGTAACATTCGCCATGAACCAGATGCTCAATTTTGCAGTGGCATGCGGGTCACACTCCCAAGACCAAAACCACTCTTGACGTTCGAAAGCAGTGCCAGGAGCCATTAGTGATGTATTTGACATTCTATCAGAAAATTCCACCAAAGCTCCCTTTTCTATTAAAAGCCACTCAGGAAAAAAAAAAAAAATGGTGGAAACCCTAACAATAAAAGCAACCATTTACTAGAAAGACCAATGTAACCCTTCAAAAAGCTGACTGGATGGTATAAAACTCACTAGCTGTTCAATTTCCTTTTTGACCCGTTTTTAAAGTTACAACAATTTTCAAAGCTATTTATATAGCTGAGGATCTCTATAAAAATTTCTACACATTTTCAATTTAACAAAGAACAGACTGCTAGACCATGCTGGGGTCAAGAGAGACTGAGAGTGAGGTGAGGGAAGCCCATATACCCCACTTCAATTTAGCTATGAGAAATGGGAGTTTCGCTGCACTAGGAAAACATCGATCTCTCAAGCAAAAACCTCAGCAGAAAAGTAAGGGGCAATAAATGCAGGTCCCAGCCCTGTAGCAAGTGGATCAAATGCTACCTGGGCCTTTGGCATCGGGGTAACACTCTAGAACTAAGATGATTGGAATCGGTTCTTTGCAGGCAATTATAGCATCCCTGAAGTCTTTTCTACCTCCTGGCAGCACAGTGTGGCAGTCTCTGACTTGAGGCACCACTTCTGTCATGGGATCAAATGTTCAGATTTTAAAAACTAAAGTTTGATGTGGATGAACAACTGCCTATAAAACGCATTAAGCTCTTTCCCTGTAATGTATTTAATTTCACACTGACTGCCGGTATTACCTCTGAATGGATTACAGCGGGGGGCGGCCATTGTCCCACTAAACCACATGGGTTAAATAATACCTTGGTGTCTAGAGCCGCTTCGGGACCATTTCATACAGGCTAATACATGAAATGAATACCCAGCTTTTCTGCAAGTGATTTGGTTGGGTTAAAAAGAAGGACACGTTGAATTGGTTTACAGCACGAGATCATTTACGGCACTATTTGGATTGTACCTTTGCCTACAGTAACATTTGCACCTGCATTTTGCCATTCTCAGCAGCGGGGCATAATCACACCCTTACTGCTGGAAGGCATTTGGTGCTCAGAGTCTATTTACTTAACAACCTCTGGAATATGACTCCACTCCTGGGTCAGCCACTTAAATTTGGCTTCGTATTTAGATAATGACTTTGTGTTCTTGTCCAAGCCCGGGGAAATGCTATAGATAAGCTCCAACATTGCCAGCCCCGCTCCAAGTTGACTTGATTCTTTTTCAAGAGCACTTGCACCCTTTAAGCGCATTTCCCAAGTTATCCCCTCACGTAGGCAGGATAAGCACCTCATTTCATGAAGCACTTCTCAGGCCATAGACACTGGAATCGTTTGAGTCTGAGCCAAATGGGGCCAGGAGGAGGTTTTACAATGAAGCCGTTTCTCTCTGCCCTTTTGGTTGCACCTGTAACATAAACAGCCAGGGAGAGGGAAGCACTTTTAAAGCCACTTAACTGGGCGTCTGCTACCCTGGGTTTTGCTTCTGTGTCTGCATTGGTTTGGGACTTGCCCCAGCAAGAGAAGCATCCTGGTACATGCTTGAGACCTTGGGCAGACTCACCTTGAGGCTAATTATACAATTGTAGATGCTTATTTTTAAAAGAGGTTTCAAGTGCAAGAGAGAGAAGAGGGTTCTTTTATTTCCTCTGTATTTTTGTTGCCATTAAAAAAAAAAGTTAGAAAAGTATTAAAGCTTTGCTCATCTTTTTTTTTTTCGTCCCTTGGCTTTTGAGTCTGAAAAGAATGCTGGAAGTCTTCGGAGGCCTGGTTGGAACAGAGAGTGTTAATTCTTCCATATCTAAGCCTCTTTGTTGAAATTCCCTTTGTCTCCTGCCCCAAGTCATTAAACACTAATCCCATCACTCTCCCTAATCCGCCGCACTGAAGCTGGAGTTCAGTTTCCGAAACTGTCTTTGTGGCTCTCCTAATAGACAGCTCCTCTGGATTGCCGTCGGTTCAGGCGCATTTAGAGCGGCCCATTTCAGCTCCTTAATGAAGTGCCCTTAATGAATCTTTTCCTCCTTCATGCAGTGAGCACGGGCTTCAATTGGTTTAGTGTTAAGTAGGGGAAGATGCCGAGTCATCTCAGGGGCCTCTGCAAAATATGACTGTCAAAGGCAAAAGCCTAGGAAACAGGCCATTGAGGGCGACAGCCACTGAAGTGCTCATTTAATTACTAAGGATTTACAAAAGAAAATCTGCCCTTTGTAGCTAACAAAGGACAAGGAACTAGGAAGAGATAGTAAAGGGTTTTTCCAACAAATGATAAAAGGGGAAACATGGTTGAGTAAAGTCACGGGGCACGTAGAGGACTCTTTCACGTTCGCTACCCAGGCTTACCTTTCTCAAAATTAGGTATGCTCGGAGGTACTCAAGTGGACTTTTCTGTCCTGCCAAGTGATGGAGGCCAGAGAGTAAGTCTGATAAATTTTTCAGGGACAAAATGCCACTACAATGATGATCCACTCCACTAAATTTAAGACAAAGTGGGACTTGAAAAACAAGATTGGGGGGGGGGAACAATGGGAAAAAAATGTTCCCAAAGAGTTTTGTTTGCCTTTTTTCCCTACTTGGGTAAGTTGTTTACGGTCTTAACAGTTAAAGTTAGCTTGGCTCTCACATTCCTCCAATGCAGCACATGTAAATGAAAACTCTGAATGGCCCTTGATCACTTCTGTTTTCAAAATATGTTGACACATTGTATGGGTAGCTCGGCATTTGTTTCTCCTTTGGTGAGGATATTTATTACATGATAAATATATATATATCTCTATGATACAATCTATTACATGATGAAATTATTCATATGATAAAATTGGTAAAATTAATAGGTGGTTTTGGTGTTGCAAATATATATGTTTAAAATTCTACAATATCATGCGCTATTGCTCTAGGTTAAGGAATAAAAAGAAAAACAAGTTCATGGAGAAATAAATCCGTCCAATTGGCCATAATTTATTTGGTACTAAAGGCATATTACTCCAGCTGACAACAATTAATATAATTGTGGCTGAATTCTTTGGTCACAGTGTCTGCATGCTAGCAAAGTCACAGTATCAACTGACCCACAAAGCACCCACAGGTAGTAGTAGACAGAAAGACCTCTTAGCAGACTGCTGAGTTAACTGATTAATTGGACCAAGTCATCTAGCCCTGCAGAGTAGACTGAGAGAAACTTCAAGGTTTTTTTAGTAAATGTATAAATGTCCCCTAGATGCCATCATGAAATCACTTCGTAGATTTAACAAAATTGAGATCACAAGGCACAAAAGGCTTAGTTTTCTGATTTGGCAGCACAGGATGGCCTTGTAAAGATGCTGTCAGATACTGACAGCACAAGTCTGAGCTTCTGAAATCCCAAGTTTCCCTCTTAATGCCAAGACTCCAAACCCTCTTCATTGTACATGGCAGGTGACATCTTGGCTTTATCTTTATTGAGCATTTTGATAAAACTTCTTTTCCTCTTATTCTTACCAGACCTGATAGTTCTCTTCACTGTAACAAAAACAAAACCCCCAAAACTAACTTTGAACTCCCTAATGAAAACAAATCAGATACATTTACTAACTGGATAAATCAGAACAAAGTGACTCATCTCAGAATGAAACCACAAACATTCTCCTCACAGATAAAAACAACTGCATTTAGCATTTGGGCTGTGTTTCAAATTCCAGTGCATGTCTACTGTTGGCAATAAAAGTTACACTTGGACATTGTTAAAATGTGCTCATGTGCTCAATGCTTCTACTTTCCTCTTAACTGACTTGCCAAATCTTTTTCTTTGGGGAATCAAACAGCTCTTACACGCATTGAGGAAAAATTTCCTGTGCCGCAAGTTAAAAAAAAACAAAACAAACCTACATAGCATCAGTTGAGTTTATGGGAGCCACAGAGGCAACATGAGGCCAGCACAATGACCAGCTGAGTGCCAGCTGTCCCCGGGAGCACCAGCCCTTGAAAGTCAGTATTCCCTGAAGCCGGGTGCCCATGGTGCATTAGATCATGATGGCTACATCCTAGCAGAACTTTTTATTTAATCCTTCTCTTCCTTTCAGTGCCCCCCCTTTTTTTTTCATTCTCATTTTGCACAGGCAAGCTGCATGAATCTAGTTTCAAATGAAAACAACATTGAAATATGGAACCAGGGTGGTGTATTGGGAAGATCTCCAGCAGGCTGTACACTGGGGATTTTTTACTTCACTCTGAACCTCATGCTCTCAACTATAATTTTAGGGGGAAGGGTCGTGGTGGATTTGATTACAAATCTCTTTTTCCTAAGAGGGGATATATATACCGGCGAAACATTTTGGTACTGCAGGCTTTTCTTTTTAAGAAAAGATGCCTCACTGAGCTTTTGAATTAATAAGCGTTGGAAGCACTATGTTTTTCCTTTTGTTGGTTGTTAGTGGCATTCATTGGAGAAAGAAACGGCAACTCCAGTATGCTTGCTTGGAAAATCACATGAACAGAGGGGCCTGGCGGGCTACAGTCTATGGGGTCACAGAGTCAGACACAACTTAGCAACTAAACAACAACAATAGTGGCGTTCATTGACCAGTACCACCAATCTAGAGTTCAAATTTGTCCGGGACACTGCAAACTCAACTTAGAAAAGAAAAGATGGATAAGGAGTCTCATCATTTATCAAGGTTTATAGGTAGCTCACACCTTGGTATCTACTCCTCCAGAAAGTAAAACAAAGAAACAGTGATCTGTTTCTTCCATGATTTCACAGAAATCAAGAGGCCTATTGCCATGTATCTCGTATGCCCCTCTATATCCCTAGCACATGCTATAGTGCCCTACACATATTTCTGGGATGAATAAATAAATCTACCAAGTTGTAAACAGCCTGCAACATTATCTAAACAGAAATTTAAGTTGGACATCAAAAATAGTTGAGACATAATATTATTTCCTACAGGATTTCCCAAATGGATTCTGCTGTTCTGCTTTGGAATCACAGGTCATTCACAGAAGGGAGATTTGAATGGCTAAGTTGTTACTTAAGAGATGCATATACTTGTTATTAATCAGAGATATGTGAATTATGAGTTGAAACAAAGATGAAGTTTTATTCTGCATGTACCAGAATAGAAAAATGTAGGGAAGGAGAATAATGCCATTTAGTGAGGATGACATAAGGCCATGAGAACTCTGAGAGATTGTAAACTGATGAGCCATTCTGGAAGTAACCTGGAAGGACTCATGTCCCATGATCGAGTAATCTCACATACCAGCCAGATAAATACTCACCCAGAGCCTTATGGGAGCACCTATCATTCCCCACTCTATTATTTATAGTAGAGGTGAGTTTAAGGCAATCTAGAAGTCCATCTCTAGGAGAAGATGGGGAGGTATTCTATGCAACAGACAGAATTAATAAATTAAAGATAAATACACAATATGGATAAATTGTGAAAATAGTTTTTGAGTGAGAAAATGGTAAGAAATGAGATCTATGCCACAATTTCATATAAATAAATTACAGAAACACCACCAACCAATGCAATAAGAATACATACAAATCCATGTGAATATATCAAACATCTTAGAATGCCAGTCTACTAGAGGAAAAGAAACAGGAGTATCAGGAATGAATGAAAAATAATTGCAGCAAGTGTAAGATTCCTCAGAGACCAATGCTGGTAGTGTGCAAAGAACTCATGAGAATGATTAACTTACCTTTCTGACCCTTGAGTGCAAAAAAAAAAGGAATATATATTTTGAAAAAATAGAAATAAAATAGTCTGTTATTTTCTTCCTCCTCAAGAAAACAGCATCTCTCAGAACAAATGTTAGACTTACACAAACTTGATTTAAAAATACATCAGGGAAAGGGCTTCAGCTTTCCTTGACAAATAGTCAAGAATTGAGCAGAGGTGTCAATGGTCTTCAAAATATATAAAGCAAAAACTTTTGTATTGGTTAGGATAATATTAGCTGCTGTAACAAGTAGACCTCAAAATTTCAATGGTTCAACACAAAATAACTTTATTCCTTGCTCGTGTAACAGTCCAATGTTCTGTGCCATGATTTCAGTCAGGGACCTTGACTGGAAGATGCTGCGCTATCTTTAAGACATGGTTTCCATGGTCTCCCCAGAGCTTCTCCCTGTAGCATCATTTAGAAGGGAGAAAGAACTAGAGGAGTGCATGCAAGAGGCTTCTTCTATTGGTCATGTCAACTTGCATTCATTCCATTGGCTATAATTCAGTCAGATGGCCATACCCTCTGTAAGAAAGCCTAGAAAATATGGTGTAGCTGTGTTCCCAGGAAAAAAGGGAAAACACACACATTTTAATCAGTCTCTAGCAGTCCTAGTATGACTGCCTTCAACAGCATTATCAGTTTCTCTCGAAACCAGGGCCACTGACATGTACATTTGAGCCAACGAACACCACTTAGCTGGTTTTTAAAATCTGAGAACAATATTGTAAAGTAAAAAAATAGATAAATAAATAAATTTAAAAAATAAAATCTGAGAGATGAATGAGGAGGTAAAAGGCAGACATCTCTACCCATAGTCTTAAAGTCTTTTTCTTAAAAAACTTCTTCTTTTTAAACCAATGGAATGGCAAGATGTGTGCTGCAACCTTTCTGTAAGGCAATATGATGATACATATCCAAAATCTCTGAGGTTCATAGCAATTTCACTCCCAGGACACGTAAGCAGGGGAACTCGATGTCTAGAACACAAGCCTTGGCAGCTACTAGAAACAAGTTTAAGTCTATATACTTACCTCTAAGCCTACAACTTTTATCTATAAAATTAGAGTAGTAAAAATATATACCTCACCAGTTAAGAGACCAAATGAGATAATGCATGTAAAGCCTTCTTGACTACAGTGCCTGGCATGTAAGAAACACCCTGTAATACTACTGAGTAAATAATCACCGATGTGTGCAGCTTGGACTCAGAAATGCTCATCAGAGATTTGCTACTAATTATTACATATTGAGGAAAACCTCAGAAAGGCCTAAAATAAGAGACTGGTTAAATAAATGATGGCCAATCAATTTACATCCCTGAAAAGATATAGGGAATTATTCGATAACAAGAAAAAACATTTCCTATATGTTAAATTAAAGTGATTATATGTTAAGTTAAAGTGATTCAGGTATGACCTAAATCAAATCCCTTATGATTATACAGTGGAAGTGACAAATACATTTAAGGGACTAGATCTGATAGACAGAGTGCCTGATGAACTATGGACAGAGGTTCATGACATTGTACAGGAGACAGGGATCAAGACCATCCCCATGGAAAAGAAATGCAAATAAGCAAAATGGCTGTCTGAGGAGGCCTTACAAATAGCTGGGAAAAGAAGAGAGGTGAAAAGCAAAGGAGAAAAGGAAAGATATTCCCATCTGAATGCAGAGTTCCAAAGAATAGCAAGGAGAGATAAGAAAGCCTTCCTCAGCGATCAATACAAAGAAATAGGGGAAAACAACAGATTGGGAAAGACTAGAGATCTCTTCAAGAAAATTAGAGATACCAGGGAACATTTCATGCAAAGATGGGCTCAATAAAGGACAAGAATGGTATGGACCTAACAGAAGCAGAAGATATTAAGAAGAGGTGGCAAGAATACACAGAAGAACTGTACAAAAAAGATCTTCACGACCCAGATAATCACGATGGTGTGATCACTCACCTAGAGCCAGACATCTTGGAATGTGAAGTCAAGTGGGCCTTAGAAAGCATCACTACGAACAAAGCTAGTGGAGGTGATGGAATTCCAGTTGAGCTATTTCAAATCCTGAAAGATGATGCTGTGAAAGTGCTGCACTCAATATGCCAGCAAATCTGGAAAATGCAGCAGTGGCCACAGGACTGGAAAATGTCAGTTTTCATTCCAATCCCAAAGAAAGGCAATGCCAAAGAATGCTCAAACAACCACACAATTGCACTCATCTCACACGCTGGTAAAGTAATGCTCAAAATTCTCCAAGCCAGGCTTCAGCAGTACGTGAACCGTGAACTTCCAGATGTTCAAGCTGGTTTTAAAAAAGGCAGAGGAACCAGAGATCAAACTGACAATATCTGCTGGATCATTGAAAAAGCAAGAGAGTTCCAGAAAAACATCTATTTCTGCTTTATTGACTATGCCAAAGCCTTTGACTGTGTGGATCACAATAAACTGTGGAAAATTCTGAAAGAGATGGGAATACCAGACCATCTGACCTGTCTCTTGAGAAACCTGTATGCAAGTCAGGAAGCAACAGTTAGAACTGGACGTGGAACAACAGACTGGTTCCAAATAGGAAAAGGAGTACGTCAAGGCTTTATATTGTCACACTGCTTATTTAACTTATACGCAGAATACATCATGAGAAACGCTGGGCTGGAAGAAACACAAGCTGGAATCAAGATTGCTGGGAGAAATAACAATAACCTCAGATATGCAGATGATACCACCCTTATGGCAGAAAGTGAAGAAGAACTAAAGAGCCTCTTGATGAAAGTGAAAGAGGAGAGTGAAAAAGTTGGCTTAAAGCTCAATGTTCAGAAAACTAAGATCATGGCATCTGGTCCCATTACTTCATGGGAAATAGATGGGGAAACAGTGTCAGACTTTATTTTTTTGGGCTCCAAAATCACTGCTGATGGTGATTGCAGCCATGAAATTAAAAGACGCTTACTCCTTGGAAGGAAGGTTATGACCAACCTAGATAGCATATTTAAAAGCAGAGACATTACTTTGCCAACAAAGGTCTGTCTAGTCAAGGCTATTGTTTTCCCAGTGGTCATGTATGGATGTGAGAGTTGGATGATGAAGAAAGCTGAGTGCTGCAGAATTGATGCTTTTGAACTGTGGTGTTGGAGAAGACTCTTGAGAGTCCCTTGGACTGCAAGGAGATCCAACCAGTCCATCCCAAAGGAGATCAGTCCTGGGTGTTCATTGGAAGGACTGATGTTGAAGCTGAAACTCCAATACTTTGGCCACCTCATGCAAAGGGTTGACTCATTTGAAAAGACCCTAATGCTGGGAAGGATTGGGGGCAGGAGGAGAAGGGGACGACAGAGGATGAGATGGTTGGATGGCATCACTAACTCAATGGACATGAGTTTGGGTAAACTCCGAGAGTTGGTGATGGACAGGGAGGCCTGGTGTGCTGTGATGCATGGGGTCGCAAAGAGTCGGACATGACTGAGCGACTGAACTGAACTGAAGGTGATTAGAAAATGACCGGTAGGGACTTTGCTGGTGGTCCAGTGGTTAAGAATCTACCTTGCAATGCAAGGGATGCAGGTTCGATCCTTGGTCAGGGAACTAGGGTCCCACACACCACAGAGAAACTAAGCCCATGCGCTACAACTACTGAGCCTAAGTGCCACAACTAGAGAGTCTATGTACAGAATCAAAAGATCCCACATGAAGCAACAGAGATCCCATAGACTAGAACTACAAACCAGTGTAGGCAAATAAACAAATATCTTAAAAATAAACGAATAAAATGGACTGCAAAGTGTGGCCATGTACAGATAAATGTATATGTAAATTTATACACAGAACACGGACTGCAAAGGTCTACTCTTAAAATGTTGATGATGGTTCTCTCTGAATGGGTCTGGGAGCAGGGTAAGTGACCTGGTTTTTCCTTTGTAGATCAGTGCTTCCTAGATTTTTCTCAATGAACTTGTATTGCTTTAGAAAAATGGAGCTTTTAAATTCCAGGACGTGCTTAATGTGTTAGCATGATTTCTCCTCCCTTTCACAATAAGTCTTCAAATATAAATAAAAGTTGTGAAAAGTTTTCAGCACCACTTTTTTCCCACCGTCTAGATTTAACAATTGTTTACATTTTACTTTTTATTGAAGTATTTTGAAATAAATATAGTCATACAATGTCATAAGTTTCCACATGAATGTCTAAAAATAAAGATTCTTACTAAAACAGAAATAATAGTATTTTGTGTTTTAGAAATGGTAAAATGGCTAGATGCTTCTATTCTTGGGCATATTTTTAAAAGTTAGAGATTTTATGAGACAGGGCCTCAGAAAGTCTAGTTATTAGACCAGGCCATGCATAGACTCACTACATTCTATTAAATCACTGGAGTCAGCTTTTCTCACTTGTGAACTAAAGTTATCATGCTAAATAACAGTTTCCATTTCAAAAAATCATATTTTCTTTGGGGGCAAGGAGAGAAACAAGTGAATTTCCACAATTAAGGAAGTTTGAGGGTCAGAGCCATACCAAGAGCTAGCATGTGTCATTGAAGTGAGGAAAATTTGAAATGAGGGAACTGGAGACCAGAGATATTAAGAGATTTTTCTAATTTGTCCAATAAATAAACACACCTGTGACCTTTTGTTTAACTAAAGTAAACTCTTGAAACCCCTCCAACTCCCAGGCATGAGTTTCTGTATTTTAGTTTATCCAAGTCTTTGCATAGCTGCTTTGACTGTTTCATTCTTGTCATTGTGTTTTCCTATAGCAGGCCGGCTGGGTAGAGCTTTGCCAAGAACATATCCAAGGAGCCCTCTGCCATTCAGTTCAATAAAAAGAAGTGCTGGGCCAGGGCCCCTCGCTCTGCATTTACATCACAAAGCCCAGTGTTCTGCACAGCTCCTCTCAGTGAGAGACCCTTGGAAAATGTCAAATTCAGACCCAGCTTGGGATCCTACTGGCTGGGAGCTTGGTTCTTGTGCACCCTGTGGTAGGGCACTAATCTCAATTCCTCAGTTTCCTGCCCCCCAAATAGAACTCACCCCTCCCTGCAGGAAACATGACAAAAATTCATTGTTTCAGGATGTATTCAGATGCTTGATTCATTGTGTAACAAATGGCAGTTGCAACTCCAGCCTGAGTACTAATGAGGATAAACTTGGACTGGACAAGTTATCTCTGTACACAGGTGCAACTTCCATCATCTTCACATGGAATCTGCTTCCAGGCTCCCTATTTGATGGAAGAACACTAATGAAAAGTCTGGAAACCTAGATTCTCAACTTTCTCTGCTCTTAACTGCTATGTGGGCCACCCCTGAGCTTCCCCGGAACTCAGTTTCCTAATTTATAAAATGGAGGAGTTGGGCTCCTCTGGTGGCTCAAATGGTAAAGAATCTGCCTGCAATCCTGGAGATCTGGGTTCGATTGCTGGGTAGGGAAGATCTCCTGGAGAAGGGAATGGCTACCCACTCCAGTTGTCTAGCCTGGAAAATTCCATGGGCAGAGGGGCCTGGTGGGCTACAGTACATGGGGTCACAAAGAGTCGGACAAGACTGAGCAGCTAACACTTTCACTTTTTCACTAGTTCTAAGATGCCTTTAAAGATACGTAGAATAACATTTCTAAGGGTATTTCCCCCCTTTTTTGGAAAAAAGTCTATATTTCACCTGTTTTTTATTTATTTATTTTAATTGAAGTTTAGTTGCTTTACAGAATTTTGTTGTTTTCTGTCAAACCTCAACATGAATCAGCCATAGGTATACATATATCCCCTCCCTTTTGAACCTCCCTCCCATCTCCCTCCCCATCCCACCCCCCCAGGTTGATACAGAGCCCCTGTTTGAGTTTCCTGAAATTTACAGCAAATTCCCATTGGCTATCTATTGTACAAAAGTCATTTAAAAAGAATACGTGAAGACTATCCATCCAACCACGTTCCCTGTCCTTAAGGCAACTTCTTTACTAGCTCTTTATATTTCCAAAAATAGCCTACTGAATTAAAAATACACATATGGCCAAATCGCCAATTCAATTTCTAAAAACTTATCCTTCTGATAGACAAGAACATGTGTATGAAGACACATATCATGTTGCTTGTTGTATTATAGTCATTACTAGCCCACTGTAATAACCTGAATGTTCATTAAGTATATTGTGATGCAATCATACTGAGCCCATTAAAAAAAAAGGAAGTAGATTTATATGAACCTGAATCATGATAGTCTTTATATTGCAAGTAACAGAAAATCCACTGCAAACTTGATTTAAATAATAAAGGAGATTTATTAGGCCCTATAAATGAGAAATCCTCAAGGACTCAGTTTCTTCCCATCTTTCTGCTGTTCTGTCAAGAATAATACCTTCAGCCAAGCCTGGTTCTTTGCCGGTGGTGGGGGACTTATCAACCATAATTAGGGTTTCATGTTTCATTCCAAGGCAAAGAGAATGCCTATGCCCCAGGATTCCAAGTAAGGGTCTGGAAGTTCACTTGGCTTATACAAGCTGATATCTGCCATGAGAATGCAAAGCAATGATTAGCTTTGGCCAGTCAGTCCAGGATTCAGTGCTTCCTGGAAGTTTTGTGGGAAGCACAGACAAGTAAATGAAAATCTGAGTATTACAGGAAAGTAGGGGAGAATGGACACCCAGGAAGCAGCCATCAAATGTCCACTATGGTATTGGAGTATGAAATAGTTTCCAAGATATTTTGTTAAATGGAAAAAGCAAGATACAGAGGTGTGAGTACAATATACTACCATTTGTAGTAGAAAATCATACATGCATATTTTTTAACCTTTTCCTTATTGAAAAGGAAAGTCATTTAAAAAGAATACATGAAGACTATCCATCCAACCACGTTCCCTGTCCTTAAGGCAACTTCTTTACTAGCTCTTTATATTTCCAAAAATAGCCTACTGAATTAAAAATACACATATGGCCAAACTGCCAATTCAATTTCTAAAAACTTATCCTTCTGATGGACAAGAACATGTGTATGACTTTTTTTTTAATTTACAATGTTGTGTTAGTTTCAGATATACAGCAGAGTGATTCAGTTACACACAAATATATAAATATATATTTTCTTTTTCAGATTCTTTTCCATTATAGGTTATTATAAGATATTGAATATAATTCTCTGTGCTATGCGATAGGCCCTTGTTGTTTATTTTATACATAGCAGTGTGTCTATATTAATCTCAAACTCCAAATATATCTCTCCCCTCCTCCCCCTGCTACCCCTTCCAGTAACTGTAAGTTTTCTGTATCTGTGAGTCTATTTCTGTTTTGTAAATAAGTTCATTTATATTATTTTTAAGATTCCACATACAAATGTTATCAGTTGCTATTTGTCTGTATCTGACTTACTGCTCTCCACTGCTTTTGCTTTCCAACTCTGGATGATATTGATCTTCAGGATTCTCAAGAAATGAAGAGTCTTCAGCATTCTCAAGAAATGAGTCCTTAGCAAAAAAAAAAAGAATCTAACTCATTATGCAAATGAAAAGAAATTAGAAACATGTATGTGTTTGTACAAATCAATTTACAAATGTCACTTATCCTGAAAGAGGTTTTAAACAATGCCCAAGAGCTAGTCACTGGGAACTCCAGTAGGTGACATAAATTCACGGATTTTTCTTTTCATACTGAGTCTCAGAAATACCTTAGGGCTGCTCAATCAGTCACTCACTCAAAACTGCAAGGAATTCTGACAGTTTCTGATGGTTTCCTGAATGCCTACTATATATTCATGGAGTCAGATCATTGGTATAAATTGAGTTTTAGTAAACTGAAGAAAAATTGGAAAAACATCTGTGCTGTAAGGGTGCCTCCCTCCCGGGAAAGGATGAGAGAACTTTACATCATCAGCCTATAGCACTGCAGAGCATGAAGCCAGGAATGACTTCAAAAACCCATTGCAAACTGCCAGCACTACTTTTGCAAAAAGTAAAATTAAGGTATGTGTGTATGTGTAAAGTGCTAGACACAAGAACTCATTTTTACAATGGATTAGAGGGTTTCAAATGTTTTTATAAGTGGAAAATGTACCAAAAAGGAGAACTGGAGTTAAAAATGCAGTGGTCAAAGCAAACGGTTCCCTTCGACACATAAGAGAGAGGGCTTTGCTTGGAAATAACTAGACATTCGCTCATTCATTCAACAAACTTCTAATTTAACGCCTGCTCTGGACAAGGTACTGTGCTAAGAGCTGACGAAATAGGGACATGAACCACAAGGATACCAGTAGAAAAACTATACTTGGAAAGCAGGTAATTATGAAGTGTGGGCAAGACAAGAGGGAAAAGTTATAAACATTGATGGATGCCAAGTACTTGTAGGAGGAAAACTATTACAGAGGGGTTACTGTTGCTCATTCGATATTAAGTCATCAGGAAATAAATGTGGATGAGGTAAAATGGCACAGTAATTAAACACATGAACTCTGAGGTCAAAAAGCCCAGATGTAATGTCTGGTACACCACTGACCAGCTGCGTCCACTGGTAGCATTGCTTAACTCTGCTCCTTGGTTTCTATAAGATAATGGATACAGAGTTCTTAGCATAGTTCTTAGCATTTAATTGATGTCCCCAGAATTTAGCTATTATTGTTATTATTATTAGAGTTGAGTTGAATCACTGTTTAGTATTATCTATTTCTCTGTTTTATTTTATTATGCATGCAACAGGATAGACTATTAACATATTTACAAACTTTTTTTAAGGGGTAGGGGCAGAAGGAGGATTGCAGAGAAATTACCTATTTACATTAAAGTTGCTTTTACCTATATTTATTCATTACCAACCCAGCAATTTTACCTTTTTGATATCACCCTGGCCTCTTAATGTTGATTCTATGGCCTTTTAATGAGTCTTTATTTGGCAAAATGGTTACTTATAATTTAACAAGTCATTTGGCTTGTTCCAACTTTAACTTTGCTTCTAACATGTTAGATGATTTTAATCTGTTATTTTTCTGATCTTCTCATACAGCTCTAATCTCATCTTTACAGCATCCCTTTTAGAGAACAGCAAAATTATTTGAGTGGGCTTCTGTGGTAGGCTCAAGAGGTAAAGAATCTGCCTGCAATGTAAGAGATGCAGGTTCAATCCATGGGTTAGAAAGATCCCCTGGAGAAAGAAATGTCTACTCACTCCAGTATCCTTGCCTGGGAAATCCCATGGACAGAGGAGCCTGGCAGGCTACAGTCCGTGGGGTTGCAAAGAGTTGGACACGACTAAGCATGCATACGCATACTCTGTGTCATGGGCACAACAAGATAAGAGGAGAAAGAAACAACTTAGAACAACCGTAAATTAGCTGTGAATCAAAGTGTTTATTTTCTGGAAGACTGACTTTTTCTATGCTTTACCTTATTTTCTTAAAAATAGTGATAAAAAATGACCTCACATCTCCCTAAACCATCCCTTGGAATGGGATACAATTCACTCTGAAAGCTAAAAAACACAGAATCATTTTGATGAAATATTGTCATTTATAAAGTACAGGTCTCCAAGAAAGATGATACAAAAAACTGCAAAGTAAGTCATCAATATGAATAGCTGAAGGTCTAAGGAGGGAACCAAGAAGAAACTGCTAAACGTGGGAAACAGAGTGATTTATACCTCATTCCAGCTGCCCTGTGACTGATGCTAAACCTCCTAGAAACTGGCCTGGATTAGGAAGAAAACTTTTCTCTGTCAGTTCAAGACTCCACATTAAAACAAGGTGAGGTGACCCATGACCATGTTTAACATTGATTAATCCCCCAATGTGACATGTACATATAGAAAGTATGACTTTCAGCCCCCTGGAATGTATCATTTAAGAAAATAGTGGGAAATACTATACAGAAAGGAAGGACCAGGAGTGAATGGGAATGAGAAAAATCCCCTCACACACACACACACACACACACACACACACACACACACACACACACACACACACTACACACACACACAGGAGAGACAGAGAGGAAAAAACAGCTAGATCATCTGGATCCATTTAGGGACTGAATTTCCTAAGTGCCAGTGAGATAAACAGACCCTATAATATAGTTGTCACCTGAACAAACCAATGTTTGATCAATGGTCCATTTGCTTGGTGGAGTGTGAACCTTGCCTGAGAGCTGAAATGACAAATATTAGTAAATTATTATCATCACCTATCATCAGACAGTTGGTTCATTGTCCTATGTGGACTGAATTACGAATTAGGAATCTATATGTAGCTATAAACAGCACCACAGCATGACCAGATCATTGAACAATTGATTCAGCTGCTCCATGCTTTCTGCGTAGATCAAATTCCTATTCTGGAACCAGTGAACCCATGGTGGTATCTCTCTTCCACAAGCTCTTAACACTGAGGCCAGTGTTGGTAGCCTTCAATCATTTTTAACAATTAAAATCAGTTGAAAAAATAAGCATGCACCATCAGTAAAAGTAGACTTGATCATTTGTAAATTAAGAATCACACATTATGAAACATTAAATAGAAATTAGAGAAGAATGATCTTTTATGACTTAAAGTCACACTATTTTATTTATTAGTAATGCAAAACATCTGTCCACTCTCACCTAAATATTAATATGTATAGTTTGTTATTGAAGATTTCTTATTATTGTTCAAAATCTCAGTTTTGTTTTAAAATACTTAATTTTATTGTCTGTCAAAAACTGAAACAGTTTCTTTGTAAAGATCTATAGATCTGAATAGAAGGAGCACATCAGTAGTTACATTTTCCAAAGCTTTGTGTTTATACTTGGCCTTCAACCACACCCTCCAATTATTAAAGTTTCTGTTGAAATTCCAAAAGTGAATTTCCTTCATCCCTGTTAAAAGTGAATCAGGATGTGTGGCATGTTAATATGGTTAACACACTCGTTCACAATTCACTGAAACTCTTTATCTGGAGGATTTGAAAATAGATTAGATAATTTTAGTTTTCAAGTCTTTAAACTGTAGAGGTACAAGAAATTTTGTAGGAGATATACATGATATTTTCAAGAGTAAAAATCAAATGAAGTTGGAACTGTTTCTAAGCATCCGTTTTCCACATGTTTTCTTTATTGAACCAAGCTTCTTTCAAAAGGCAGTGCCTTCTCCCTTGGTGTTAAAAGCATCATTAGGTTAAGGGAAGGTTCAGAGTGGATGCAAATACCAATTTCAAGCAGTCTCTCTGATGATTTTTTCCTGACTTCTGATCAGATCTGACTGCCTGCATCATTACTTTTTCCTTATAGTTAGACTAATGAGGAGTTTGTTTGAGGAGCAAGAGAAGGCCAATTCTGCCATACCCTTGCTGTGCATTTGTGCATGCACTCTTTGTAAAGTATTATCTTCAGTTGGTGATTTTCTTGCTGGAATCTTTTAAAGCTACTTGTCCATTTAGTGAGAATTAATTTAAACTGATATTATTAGCTATAATTGCCAGTTAGGATGACATAGGTATAAACTATAACATGTCTCTACGTGCTGAGTGAACAAGCAAAGATGCTGTGGATCATCCAGAGGCTTTGGGAATTTCCATTCCTTCTTAGAATGCGCACTTACCATATGAAACTATGGTAATGGATGAATGAGGCCACATGTGTCAGCCCATATGTTAAATACTATCAAAATTAACATTTTTATCTTTACTAAAAATATTTATAGGGCCTTATACTTTCTTCCTACACCTACCTCACTAGATTCTTTTACCCAGCCCACTTTGGGGACTACTGGTCTACTCAGCTGCTTTGCTTTCAGAGACTTTACACACGGCTGTTCTCTCCCTGGGCCACTCTGCTCTCCACACCCCTGTCAGTGGTTAACTGCTATTTATCCTTGAAGTTTCTTGCTCATGGAAACATTCCCAGATCTTCACTGTCCTCTCAGTTTAGGCCCACTCTTTTCTGTTACAAAGCTTTCATAGAATCATATTGCCTTCTTTCAAGAGCCCTTCATACACATAGTTACAGATTCACCTGTGTGATCAAGAACAGCCTCTCTGCTCTATAGAAACTTTAAACTCCATGAAAGCACGGATCACACTCATTTTCTATTGCATGTGCAACCCCTAGCATAGTGCTTTCCAAATAGTCAGCATCCAGTGAGTATATGTAGGATAAGTGAGTAAATGATTTATAGACTATAAATCTGGAACTTATTCATATGTATATATTCATATATAAGGCATCTTGTTTTATCCCTTGTTTTATTAATAGGGAAACTTTAATGTAAGAGGGATATATGTTGGTAAAAATGTGGAGGAAAAAGGAAACTTTGCACACTGCTGGTGGGAATATAAACTGGTACAGCCATTATGGAAAATAGTATCATGGTTCCTTAAAAATTAAAAATAGAATTACCATATGATGCAACAATTTTAGCTCTGGATATATATCCAAAGGAAATAAAATCAATATCTCAGAGAGACATCTGCATTCCCATGTTTATTACAGAATTATTCATAACAGCTAAATTGTGAGAATAATCTGTCAAAGGATGAATGGATAAAGATGTCATATTGTATACAGTGGAATATTACTCAGTCATAAAGAAGAAGGTAATCCTGCCATTTGTGACAACATGGGTGGACCCGAAGGGTATTATTCTAAGTGAAATAAGCCAAACACAGAAAGACAAATAGTGTATGACATCACTTTTGTGTGGAATCTAAAAATAAATTAGACTCAAAGAAGCAGAAATTAGCATGGTGGTTGCCAGAGGCTGGAGGATATGGGAAATAGGCAGATGTTGGTCAAAAGATACAAACTTTCAGTTATAAAATGAATAAATTCTGAGAATTTTATCTACAGGATGGTAATTACAGTTGGTAGTATTGTAGCATATTCTTGAAATTTGTGAAGACTGTAGATTGCAAGCATTCTCACCACCACCCCCCCAAAAAGAGGTAAGTATGTAAAGTGAAAGATGTGTTAATTAACTTGATTGTGGTAAATATTTCACAATGCACATATGTATCAAATCATCACATTGTATACTTCAATACACACAATATTATTTGTCAATTATACCTTAATAAATAGAGAAGGAAATGGCAACCCAACCCAGTATTCTTGCCTGGGAAATCTCATGGACAGAGGAGCCTGGAAGGCTACATTCCATGGGGTTGCAAAGAGTCAGACATGACTTAGCAACTAAACAGCAGTAGCAGCGTCTTAATAAAACTAGAGGAAAAAAAAGAGTCAGGTGGCATCCTCCAGGTCACATTATTAGTTGAGAACAGTCAGAGGAGGAAAACCTGGCTCTTGGTCCCCAGGGCCAGTGATTTTTCTATGCATCCCAAAAGATGCTAAAGTAAAGCTATTCTTGGAAAGTACCCTCTTACCCAGATAATCAGACTCCCTGAGACCAAAAGTTTTCTTAAAGGGGCATCTAAAATAAATTTACAGGAATGAAGTTTTAAAAACAATAAGACAAAGAATCGCATAGAAAAGCTTTATAAAATAGGCCATGAATTGGCAATTGATGGAAGAAGAAATCTAAATTACCAATTAACATGTAAAAGTATATGTAACCTAAGAGAAGTATAATCTAAATTTAAAATAAGCTCTTTTTTTGCATCAGAATGCTAAAATTTAGAAAAGAATGCTCATACCACTGGCTATTTGTCAAGAATGTGAGAAAAATAAACCCTCTCATAAATTCTTTGTGATAGCATAAACTGGTGCTACAAGGCCTGGATGAAACTGTGTTCACACACCACAAACATGGAAAAAGTTTCTAAGAAGACGATCATATTCTTTCCACCGGAAGTTGTGGAAAAGTAGGTGGAGCATCCAGCATCCCTTTCTATCGAAGCGTGGGGCAGATCCAACCAGGGGGAACATGTGTCCAGGATTCTTAAGGAGCAATGGAAAGCTCTAACTAGTATTATCGAAGTATGCTTTAAAGGGGAGTTCCCTGGCTGCCCAGCGGTTAGGACTCCAGGCTTTCACTGCAGTGACCCAGGATTTAATCCCTGGTGGCGGACCTAAGGATCCCCACAAGCCATATAGCCAAAAAATATATATATAGTTGATTTACAATGTACAGCAAACTGATTCCATTTTACATATATATATATACATATATATTCTTTTTATGTCATTTTTTATTGAAGTATGGGTGATTCATGATTGTTCAGCAAAGAGATTCATTTATACCTAAATATATCCTTTTATAGGTTCTTTTCCTTTATAAGTTATTACAAGATATTGAATATAGTTCCCTGTGCTATACACTAGATCCTTGTGAGCTCTAACTGTTGCTAAATGAATGTGCCAGAGCCTTTGTGGTGTCAGTCAAGTGCAATAAGTTAAGAACCTTGTTTCCTTAAAACCGTGGCCCTTCTGGGTCTCTTTTCCCAGCACCCTGCACCTACACTTAACACCCATCTGCAATCCCACTCGCTCAGCACATCCCAGATCACTCAGCCTGATGTAATCTCACCTCCTCTAAACCAGAGCTGTGTGTGTTCATCCAGTTGAACTGATGTGGGGCCAAGTGACAGCAGCTCCTTTCCTGCTTTCATCAGTTATTTGAATGTTGGCTGACTGTTTGGCTTTTTTTGTGTCGTTTTCCAGATTGGGCAGGGATGTCATAAGAAACTGCTTCCTAGGATCCACATTAACCTTGACATAGCAGACATCTAACATTCTTGCACATTTGAAAAACTGCAAACAAGAAAGCCAGGAAGGCCAGGAGTCTCTTTTTTCAGTTTGGTGGCTTCTGTATGCATGCTTCTCACTCCTCTTCCAGAGTTGACAGTATACTCCTCATGAAAAGGAATTCAGCCTTTAAAATGAATACTGAAATTCAAAAACATTGACTATTAGTTTATAAGTCCAAGAAGAGTGAAAAACTATACAGTAGCCAATAGTGCGAGTGAACAATGAGAAAAAAGGAAAAATTGCTTTCCATTAGAGAATGATGTTCCTGTTTCACCATCCAATAAACTATCTTGAACAAATGAGGTGAAAACTTAGAAAGATAACCAGGCTTTTCAACTAGAAATAGATGTGGCATGTGTGTGTTTTAAATTAAGAAATGAAATTCAAGGCTCCTTTGCTTAATGAAGCCAGCCCTTTCATCTTTTAAAATGACAGTTAAAGTCGAAACGGGAGTTTAGGGTGGGGGGATGGAAATTTAGGACCTCCCTTCAGACATTAATAAACACTACTCCACATTCTAAAACGATTAGATCTAATTTGGCATAATTGCCGAACTTTCCTGAGCAAAGACCTGCAACTCAGTTGTTCTAACTGCTACACTCTTTTCACAAAGAGCAGTCACCTCAGTACTGGGCTCAGGGTTCATGCCTTCAGAGAGGCATTGTGAGGAAATCGATTCTTGGCCTCTTATATTAACAGAGAATTTTTATTTTCTCAAATTCACCTTAAAAGTGGAACAGAAGGCAGATTTGAGAAAACCACAAAGGTGTTTTCTGGGACGCTGTCTTGAAGAAAATTCATGTGAGGACAAAGAAGACATTTGTTTTATTCCCTCTCCGGTAAATTTCACTCTAAGTTTGTTGAAGTTTAAAATTGTATTGACCTCAACATTTTTTCACCGTAAGGACCTCTGCTTTCTTATGGTGACTTTCTGTCCAGCTTGTCTCATCTGGCTAATTTAGATCTTAACCCCTCAAGGCAGACACCATGTATTTTCCAGTGTTTTCCTTAGAGCAACATCATGCTGATGAGTTCAGTAAATCTTGAACAGCAATACATTTTTCATGGTCACCTCCTCTAACTCCTGTTTGCTGTGCTGGCCTCCCAGTTTCAATGTGTGTGGTTCACTGTTCTTTCACTAAGCTGTTGGAGTGGCTAGGAATTTTTCTAAGTCAAATTTTGATGATTCACTTGGGATCTATTCCCAGTATATAGCAAGAGGGAAAAAGCAAGGGAGGAAGGGAGGGTCATATTGATCAATATTGATTATAACGAAAGCAAGGGTAGCTCTTCTTTCACAATTGGACTGTTGAGGGCCACCAATGTTTGAAAACAAGTATTTAACATTTCCTATGCCAAATATATTTAAAAAGTCTTCTTCTTCTTCCTCACCTCATTTGCCATAAAGAGATTAACCAGTAAGTTGAGAGATTCCAATGTCAAATATATTTTTCCCCCAAGATGTTTGATGGTGATATTTTTAAAAATTGTTTTACCTTCATACATACCAAGAAGTATTAAAATGAATTATAAAAATAAATGTAAAAAAATCTTTTCAGATTAGAAGTCTCTCCCTGGTCATGCCAACGTGTTAATGCTGCTGCTGCTGCTGCTAAGTCGCTTCATTCGTGTCCGACTCTG
Source organism: Okapia johnstoni (assembly GCA_024291935.2). NCBI lineage: Eukaryota > Metazoa > Chordata > Mammalia > Artiodactyla > Giraffidae > Okapia > Okapia johnstoni. Next base: position 74,778,675 of record CM044306.1, on the reverse strand, counting down.
TGCGACCCCATAGACGGCAGCCCACCAGGCTCCCCCATCCCTGGGATTCTCCAGGCAAGAGTACTGGAGTGGGGTGCCATTGCCTTCTCCAATGCATTAAAGTGAAAAGTGAAAGTGAAGTCGTTCAGTCGTGTCTGACTCTTAGCAGCCCCATGGACTGCAGCCTACCAGGCTCCTCTGTCCATGGGATTTTCCAGGCAAGAGTACTGGAGTGGGGTGCCATTGCCTTCTCTGGCAATGTGTTAATATTAATTGGTATTTCTTTGGGAGAGCTTGAGAACCTGCACAGTAGAAGATGCTAGTCCTGTGTAGACTCTCGTGCTTACAATGAATCACTGAATAAATTATTACCATCCACGGAGACTGCCTCTTTGGATAATTAGCAATTTCAATCTAAGAAAGATACTGTAAAGTACACTTCAGCTTCGACATCAATAGACAAAACGCTGGGGTAAGTAGCTCAATTAGACTGCTTTAAATACTATCTAGAACTTTTATTTCAATTACATGCCTTAGAAATTTCTACCTAAAACTAGATGATACACAAGCATTTTTAGCATATAGTAGCAAACTGAGATTTTATAACAGAGAAATGAGATTTCACTATACTTTTAGAAATTTGCCAAATAAAATACCTTTAGGTAGAATTTATTCTATATGCATAAATAAACAGAATGTAGAAATTGTGCCAACTTTTCTCACAGGTCCCCCCTCCCCCTCGCCAGTTTTGTGTATGAGCCTATAGTAAAAAGAGAATACTCCCTATGCTCACTAATTTGATTATATCTTCATCTATGAATTAAGTTGATAACTGTATTTCACTTGGGAAATTCAGTGCTCTACAGTTGAAATACAGGTTTTATGACCTCAGCCCTGCTCTCTATTTTGTAGCTTAATAGAATCTGTAGGAATTTAAGAGTAGGCAGAAGATTTTCTGAGACTTGCATTCTTGTTGCATTGTGACTAAGATTTAAGCTTAAACAAGAGTATAAGCAAATGAAGCTTATATTTCAAAATATTTTTATTTTTGCAAATAATACAATTTTATGTAAATTATTTCAGTTGTTATTTCATAACAACAAAAGTCTAAAGACAGAAAAAATGGTACAAAAACATTTGGAATCAAACAGGGGAAAAAATCTTTTTCCTGGGCATGATCAAAAATAAACCTAGACAAAACTTAACTCCTGTTTCCTTAGCCTTTCACAAAACACTCAGGGAAGGCTTACCAACCACAAAGACAAAAGAAGAAGGATTGTTAAAAATCATTTAATCAGCTCATTACAATGCACAGTCTCTGAAGGTGATTTTCACAAATACATAGACATTTAGAAAAGAGATTATTATAAAATGTAAGGCAGAAGTAATTTATAGATGTATGCAATTAAAGCAATAGTACTTTACTAATATGACATTCTCCAAAAAAGCTCAAAACACATTTTTAAAAATTGGAATCTTAGAATTATCATTTTGGAAACGTCTATATCCTCTATTTGACCACTAGAATCGAACAAAAGGGGGGTAGGCTTTTTTTTTTAATGGCTTTGTCTTGCGCTCTGAGAAATGTGTTTTAAAATTAAGTGACCAGAAGACATTACCACTGGCAAAGAATTAGCAGGAAAGAAACCTCGATAAAATTAACAGGGAGACACTGAATCATTTCTTCTGTTAGTGAAAGTCATAGGCAAAAGTTCTAAAATTATACAATTACAAAAATAAATCAAGTGAGTGTGTCATTTCTGCTTTTCCATATTAATAAATTAACCATGTAACATTGTTCAAAATTATGTCAGTTACGCATATAATAATCTTTTAAATTAATGAAGTGATGAAGCGGTTTGATGACACCCATGATTTACAGGGCTGCTTTTAGCTAATGTTAAAAGCCTTTCATTTAATAAATTGCCCCCTTGAGAAATTACCAAAAATGAATATTTTCTATGCTAAATGTTTCAAGGTTTACACTTTTTCAATATATTAACAAATGGCAAGGGAGACGCATTTTTCAAAATCTATCTTCTTTTACATATATTTAATTGAAATTAATTAGTATATGACTTTAAAAGGAAATGATTATACAAGATTATTTATGAGAATTTTTGTGAAGCAATAAAGCTGAATTTAAACAATGAAATTAATCATATGCTTACAAAATTTTGATGATAAATTGGGAATCATTTCCTCTTCCATGAAAGAGGAACGAGTCTATGAAATCTATGTTCTCAAAATACGGCTTAAAACTCCACACTCTTAGCTTAATCATTGCCTTCATTGTTTGCAGTTTTTATTAAGATTGAACTATGCTACTAGTGAGGATTTGCAATTTTTTATCATTATTTTTACTCTGTTCACTTTTACCTAAACATTGCTTCATGAATTGTTATATGTGATTTCAGCTCCAGTGTATTTCTTAGTTCAATCAGGAATAACAATCGTCAGACCTTCCAATCAAAATACATCATTTACATTGTCTTGTAGTTTTATGTGGCCTCAGAGACGTGTCTGGATACAAGAAAAATCATATCTCGTGGGCAAATGTTCTGTAAATTTGTTAGGAGAGCAAAATAGATTTCAGTCAAGCCAGGATATGCTTGCATGTGATAACAGCAAAAGAGAAAAGGAGCTAAATATAACTAGGAAAGAAAAGCCTGAAATTGATGTTCTCTGTACTTATGGATTTGTTTTCATAATGTGGAGACTGGTTTTTATTCCACTTCTGAATTAGTAATGTGCCTAGTACTTTGGGCCAATTTCTTTTCAAAGTATTTGCAGCTCCAGCCTGGAAACAAGAATAATTAATTTGTGCTGCTTGAGTTCAGTGGATGCAATTTTAGGCAGGCAGATGTCAAGGAAATAATTTTTAGAATTCTTATAATCGATGGCAATGAAATGGAGAATTGCCTGTTGGCATTTCAAATGATTTTAAGGAATTTCAAACTTTCATCGATGAATTTTTAATGTGCACTAATCATGGATGCTCAGGGGGCTGTAGTCTGTGCACAGTGAAACAGAACTCAAAGCCTATTATTATTTTTCTTTAAAAATGGCTTCAAGACTTTTAGTTCCTTTATAACATGCAACAGCATCGAACTAGTCATGAGTACAATTATTGGAGTGAGCTCCATTTTTAAGAGTTAATTTAAAAAATGGAAAAGAGTCAGTGACCTTTGCAATACACATACCCTGTGTAGGATATTTGGCAGGAGGATGCTATTTACTGTTAGAGCTACATGCAGGTCCTATCATTTCCCCTGATGAGCCGGCACAACCTGCAGACATCTCTTTGCATTTGGGAGAAATATCACAAGAGCTTTAGGATGGCAAATTGCAAAACATTACATGCCTCAAAGTTAGAAATATCTGATACTGTTAGCACTGATACTGAACTCTATTTTTGTTTGGGTTATTTCTAGGCAGTGCTTACAATGAGTACAAAGTTATGTGGTATAGACATTCATTAAAATCTTTGCCTGGACGAACTAAAACCTATTGAAATCTCAACAACAGGAGGGGTGGAAGGAATATGGAGAGCTTTCCAGGGCTTTCTGAGAACCCTACGGAGGGAAGGATAATTTTGAAATAAAAGTTTAACTTCTGGTAAATCAAACCTCCTGTTCTAAACCACACTAACTATGGGAAATAAAATGTTAGATCTCTGAACCTTAGTTTTATCTGTTCTTAAAATGGAGTCATGGTATCTATTTTTAGCAAGAATTACAGCATCCTTTTTTCCTACCTCTGCTGAACTGTAGAAACAATGAAATAACATATGAAAGCATTTTAACTCTCTGAAAGAACTGTGCTGTAGAGATTCAAGTAACTTCGAAATTTTCCAAGCCCTTTGAAGGTAGATAATGGTGTAAAAGCTTACAGATTTAAAATACATTGATGGTATATGCCTAGATAGGGACAGATTAGAAATTTTCTTGTGATTTGATAGCAGATTTTCTTTTTTAAGTATGTTCAATTAGATTAATAAATTCATCTTCTTTGCACACTCCAAAAAAAATGCCAGGAGGAAGAGGACAAGAAACTTACCCAGAAGTAGAAGAAAGGCCTTACCCCCACACCCGCACCCCTCCAGAATGTTCTAAATAGAAACTTCAGTGGAAACTTGACATCTTCTGTTTACTCCTGATAGATGCACAGTGGCTGAGTAGCATAATGCTATACCTGCATCCTTTTTCTTTCCAAAGAAAGTCGGGCAAATCTTTCACTTTTTACAACAAAGAGCACAGCAAATCTGCCCCTGTTTTTGAAAACAGAGTGTGGGACGTATGCCCCACAGACAAGGACCCAATAAAATGCTCTATTTATTGGCTAAGCATTAATGGCTTCTCTCATTTTACTCCTGTGACCCTCTCTGGCAGTTAGTCACACATTCCAATTGAGCCGACTCCACAAAAATATCCCTCATGTATAAGGAAAGTGAGGAGCCTAATTGGCCATCGACCTCTGGCTTCCCGCTCCCCTGGTGTCACAACCCAGCAGCTCCCAATTCGTCACCCCTAGAGCCACACAATCTGCGCCAAGTGGACCAAGACGGACAAGGCTAAGCCTGAGGCTCAGGGCCGGTTCCCTGGCCCACCTGAATCCCCAGTGCAGTGATCAAAGCCTCAACGAGTACTATCATCCTCACCTGAGTCAGTGCTGGTCAAAATACAGTGCACAGAAAAGTGGATGTTACCAGAACAACTTTTAGTGCTTGGTTTTTATTTTCTTTAGTTTTACTATAACTTTCTCTTCATAGCTGTGCTATTGCAATTCCGCTTATGATAATGACACCAAATTCCCCTTTAAAATACACATATTTATTTTTTAAAGAAGATTTCAAGAAACTTATGCAAATAATAGCATAGGGAGGCAAAGATATGGCAATAATTATGTAAGTGATTTGCAACTAGCTGAAGATTAGAAAACACTGAGCTAGAAGATGCTAAAGCAATTATGGGAAAAGAATAACCACTCTCTCCTTTTGGCTAGCTTTTCATAGTAATGATTAGAATTCAATGGTAAAGTAGCTTCCTGTGTGTTTTTAATCGATCTCTTTACAGCTCTAGCAAGTAGGTAAGGTAGGTTTCTATCACCATTTTACAGATGGAGAAACTGAGGATGAAAAGGCTCAAGTGATTCACTTAAAATCACACAGCTAATTAAGTGCTGAGCAAGAAATAGTGAGCCTTCAAAATAAATAAGGCTTTCTGCTCCAAATAGAATATACTTTTCAGTTTAACATATTATTCAATTACAAAGGTGACATGGGGACTGCAGAATTAAGTATTGCCTTTGTATTAAATTTGTGTGTTCACTCGCTGAGCATTATTTCTATACCTTTTCCAACTGTACACCAGACATAATAGGAAAGTTCCTTGTGAGCAATATAGGATATGAATCCAACTGAACTAATTAGCTCACAATGGTGTTAGGAGGTTAACCGTCTGATGGTGATAAAACATTTTATTGATGGAAAATGCCATATTAAATCCCCCAAATTACCATTGCGCATATCACTATTAAGTATTTATATGCAACAAATTTACAGGTAAAGAAAAATATGAATATTATGCAGTGATTACATTTCTGATCAGTCCTTGGAGAGGTGATATTTAATCCTGTCTGTCACACTGTAGGGCTATCGGCATTTGTCAGGGAGGGCTGATGAATCAGGTAGTCAATAGGCATTTAGAGACAGGCAAACACATATATTCAGGATATGCTGCCACTTTGTCGTTTTAAAGGAATGAAGAAGTATTAAAATAAGACTTGGTTTGCCACTGTGTTTGTTTTTTAAAAAAAAAAACAGAAGTCATAATTTCTGAAAGCAAAATTTGTAGCTTCAATTGCAAATTTAGTCATCTGAGTCTGTACCATGAGACCACAAATTGTATGACATCCTTAAATTAAAGTGGCTCCTCAGAAACGTAAATATTTCCACATGAAAGGTACACGCCAATTCAAAGTTACACAAACATGTAGATTGCCAATAAAGTTTCCAGTATCACCAGCCATTCAAAAGCATTCAAGACTGTAGCATGGGAAGCCGTCATTTCTGGAAGGCAAAAAGCCGATAAACAAAAAGATATTCTAGCCCTGTGATTTTCCAATGAAATAGCCAATCTGAAGTTTCTCAACTAGGAAATCTGACAGAGTGTTTTGTAAGAAGACCGCTTCATAGTGTGATTCGTATTTTTTTCAAAGGAACAAAACTTCTGCTTGTTTGCGCGGTCTGCCTTTGCACTTTCTACGAGACTGTTTCCTCCAGTGATACGGACACCAACAATTCGGCACAAGGTAGACATGTGATCTGACATAAAGTTCTCAAGCGTAAAGAAATGTGACCTCACCTCAAAGTGAAAAGTGAGAGGCCGTATCCACAAGCGTAATTATTAGAACACCACCGACCTTTCATGCTGAAATTAGTAAGCATTCTCATTTTCCATACCCAATCACTTACTGTCCTTTCCCTGCTATTAGTGTTTCAAGAACCAAGGACATTTAAATGAAAAAAGAATAAAAAAAGCCCTTTGCTATTTGGAAGCTGAAAATCCAATCCACTAACATTGACAAAAGTATCCTCTTGATAACTGCCATTCTCCGATAAGACAGCATCACAGGAGACTCACAGAGGAAGGAGCTGGTTAATGTGACTCTATTCTGTATCTCCGTATTGGTAGAAAGTAACATTTTTTATCGCAAAGCGTTATGTTTAAGGCCTTTTGAACCAGAGCTTTCTTGTGGATAAAAATCACACAAAAAACTCATTTGTGAATGACCCAATCTGAACAGTGACTTCAGTGGTATTTTGGCACCTTCTAGGTCCTTTAAAAGTCTCAGATGGTTAATGGTTTACATGACATGCAAACAGCTCGGAACCTGCTAGCTTACGAAGATCAGGACAAGCAACTAGCTGGTCTCAAGCGTCCCAGGTCTGATTAAACAGCAAAAGGATTAACAATTGCCCAGGCTGAGTACATGTGTTTTGCCTATCAAAAATGTTACCATGGGGTGGGGGGGATCTGGCCCAGGCATCAGTCCACAGCTTTGACCCTCTTAGCTGGAACAGTGACTCGTAGCCAGACTCCTCATACCTGTAACAGAAGGTACTTCCTCCCCTTCTCAAAGCGGTAGGCAAATGATGGCCTCTCACAAAGTCACAGTTAGCTGGCTGTCATTATAGCTGTGAAACTGTCCCACCCATCTGTGCATAGTGAGGGTGGGTAACTCTGCTGAAGAGCAGGCTGATGGGCTGGACACTAGAGTGAAACCGAGAGGTGACACTGCCTCGTGGAGGTGCCCGAGGAAGCAGAGGCAAGGGAGTGTCCCAGCAACAGAGAAGGAGGGAACCAAACCACTTCCCATTGTATTTTATCTCCATCCCTTGATAGCCTAGTGATCCTGATGATGTCAGACTTGTATTAGCGCCGGGTAGGCCTAACACATGTGTGATATTGGGGTGGATGGAGCTTTTGTGAAGTTCACGTGTACCTCAGCTCTCCACCACTTCTCGCCGTCTCTCCTCCCACTGTCAAGACCAGACGTCCCCTCCTCCTGCTCTGCTGCAGTGCCCTCAAGCCCTTTGAAGAAGGTGAGGGTTGAAACTGGAAGAGCCCACTTAATCTTGATGAGGATAAAGGGGAAACTCATGATGGGGTCCAGGAAAAGGGGCAACAGTATTTTTTGCAATGCCAGTTCCTTTCCTCATTAGAACCAAATCATCTGCTGCATGCTCAGTCGCTTCAGCTGTGACTGACTTTTTACAATTCAATGGACTCTACCCTTCCAGGCTCCTCTGTCCATGGGATTTTCCAGGCAAGAATACTAGAGTGGGTTGCCATGCCTTCCTCCAAGGGATCTTCCTGACCCAAGATTAGAACCTGAATTTCTTATGTCTCCTTCATTAGCAGGTGGGTTCTTTACCACTAGCGCCACCTGGGAAGCCCAGAACCAAATCATGGTGGTTAAATATTTATTAAGCGGCTCCTAAACACAGGCTGCTGAAACGTAAAGAGCAGGCAGCGAAAACCATCACATAATAAGAAAGACAGAACAAAGCTGTGAGGTCCTTCAGTCCTGCCAGTATATCCTTATTCAGAAGTCGGGAGAGGGGCAACCAAGCCTAGAATCAAATGGTTTGCATAAAATTAATATTGAATGAGGGGAGAGGAACCAAAACTTTATAACATTTACCAAATTAAAATTTCTGAATCAGGATTGACTAGCAGAGTCGTTCTTACAATAGTCATCTCAAAACTTCTGGATCAGATGCTCAGGCTAGAAACTAGACATGTAACTCTAACATTTTTCTGAGATCAATTTTGACCTGTGTCCTCTGAAAGAGAATAGCTATAAACTAGTAGTTCTCAAACCTGGCTGATTAAGTCTAAGAATCACCTTGGGTCTTAAAATTATGGATTTCTGGTTTCTACCCAACCCTGAGTTGGTCAGAATCTTGGGAGGTGGGACCCCAGAACATGAATCGTTGAAAGCCCCTGTCTGATTCTGATTATCAGCTAGGTTTTGGAATGGTTGCTTTAGAGCATCCCAAGAAAGTCTCAACACTTTTTGAGCTCTAGAGCCCCACTGAATAGCACCACATTCACAATGGGAAATCTCTGGGGAGAGGGTTCCCTGGTAATCCAGGGGTTAAGAATTTGCCTCTCAATGCAGGGGCACGAAGATTTGATCCCTGGTCAGGAAACTAAGATCCACATGCTGCAGAGCAACTAAGCCAGCACACTGCAGCTACTGAGCCCACACACTCTGGAACCCGCGTTCCTCAACAAGAGAAGCCATTGCAATGAGAAGCCTGTGCTCCACAATGAAGACCTGGCACAGCCAAAATAAAAAACGAACAAAGAAACAAAACAATCAAACAAAAAAGAGAATCTGCATTTGGACAAATGCCCAAGGCTGTTCTGGTGTATTGTGATCAGTTAACTGTAAACACAAGGAAGAGATGGATCTCAGATTTCAGACTTGAAGCCTGTATCCTTCTGGTCCAATCATTTATTCAAGTGTGCACGCTAAGTCGCTTCAGTCATGTCTGACTCTTTGTGACCCTATGGACTGTAGCCCACCAGGCTCCTCTATCCATGGGATTCTCCAGGCAAGAATCCTGGAGTGGGTTGCCAGGCCTTCCTCCAGGGGACCTTTCCGACCTATTGACTGAACCCACGTCACTTACATCTCTCGCATTGGTAGGCAGGTTCTTTACCACTTGTGCCACCTGGGCAGCCCCGTTTATTTATACATCCCCCCAAAAAAATAAATATACTAAGCCTCATGGATATGCCAGGCACTGTTTTAAAACTTACGAAATTCATGATCTAGTGATGAGGATAAAAGCACAAATAATTATAATGTACTGTAGCAAGTGTAGAAATAAAGATATGTTTTTTCAAAGTGACATATGAACACAAAGGAGGGAAGTAACTAACTCAGCCTGGAGAAAATCAGGAAGGTTTTCCAGAAGAAGGTTAGCTTGAATTTAAAAATAACACCGGAATTCCAGTTAGAAAAAATTACTATATAAAATAGTCACAGTGTTTCCAAAAGTGTGTTCCTCAGACCAGCACCCTCAGAGTCTCAGAGCCCTCAAGGAGGTAAACCTGAAGTTGCAGCTCACAACTCCACAATCAGAATTTCTTGGAGTGGCACAAGGAATATTTCTTTCTATTGAGCTCTCTGGGTGATTCTGCAAAACACTAGCTTGTGAAAACTATTGAAGAGACACTTGAAAAACCTGGGTTTATTCCAGGAACTATTAAGTGCCTGATGTTAAAATGGAGACCACTGTTTAAAGCTTTTAAAACCAAGTGACACATCTGCTTCTGGCCAACATGGTAGTAACGGACCGGATGTATCCTCCTATTTCAGGAAACCGAAAATAGAACAAAAAAGAAAAAAGGAAAGGAAAAAACAAGAAAGAAACAAGCAAGCAAACAAACGATCGTTTTCAAGGCAATGTGTATCAGGGAATAAGGGACAGTGACCCTCACGAGAGAGGAAAAAATGATGTCAGTCCTATGCTTGTGTTGAGGTTTCCAAGCTGTGGTGCGGGAAGGAGAAACCCAGAGAGAGCAGGGCAGACCCTTTGAGGTGAGGGAGCAGAGCTAACACGCAGCCAGAGCTGGCAGGACAGAGTCCCGGGAGGAAAAGAGTGAGAAGGATGCTACTCCACATGGGAATAAGGGGCTATTTTGAATACCTCCATGAAACCGAATTCAACAACTTGATTAAATGGACACATTTCTTTCAGGATACAGTTACCAAAGTTTACTCAGAAAGGCACAGAGAACTTATATAGCCCTGCCTATTAAAAAATTAAAATTGTAGTTAAGACCTTCCCAATAAAAAACAAACAAGAAAATGAACAAGTAACAACAGTCCCAAATAGCTTCACTTGTGAATTTTACCAAGCATTTAAGGAGACATCATTCCAACTCTGCCCAAACTATTTCAGAGAATTGAGAATGAGGGAATATATCTCAATTCATTCTATGAGGCCTGATTTACCATGATGCCAACACAATACCAAAACTATTTTTCCCTATGCATGAAAAAAAGTGTTAAATTGGACTTCATTAAAATAAAAAATTTCTGTCTGGCAAAAGACACTGCTAAGAGACTAAAAAGACAAGCCATAGCCTGGGAAAAATAGATATCTGACAGAGGTCTTTCTTATATTCAAAATATACAAAGAACTTTAAAAACTCAACAATAAGAAAAAATACACCCCAGTTCTGACAGACAACATACCAACAAAGATATACAGGTGGCAAAAAGGCGTATGAAAAGATGTTGAACATCGTTTGCCAGCAGGGAATTGCAAATTAAAGCAACAATATGATACTACCACACATCAATTAGAATAACTAAAATCCAAAAATCTGACAATACCAAATGCTGACAAGGATGCAGAGAGCAATAGGAGCCCCCATTCATTGCTGGTGGGAATGCAAATGGTACAGTCACTTTGAAAGATAGTTTGGCAGCTTCTTATAAAGTTGAACATACACCTGACATATGATCAAACAACTCTGCTCCTAGGTACTTATGTAAGTACTTGAAAACATATGTCCACACAAAACTTGACACATTTATAGCATGTTTATTCATAATTATCCAAAACTGGAAGCAACTAAGATGTCTTTCATTTGTAAATGGATGAACAAACTTTGATACATCCACAAAATGGAATTTTATTAAGTAATTTTTTTAAATGAGTTATTTTTTTTTCTTGGCCCTGCTGCATGGCATGTGGGATATTAGTTCCCTGACCAGGGATTGAACCTTTGCCCTTTGCATTGTAAGCTCAGCGTCTTAACCACTGGACTGCCAGGGAATTCCCTAAAATGAGTTATTAAGCCGCAAAAATAGATGAAGGAGTTTTAAACGTGTATTGCTAAGTGAAATAAGCCATTCTGAAGAAGTTATATACTCTACAATTCCAACTATATGATATCCTAAGATAAAATTAAACAGAAAATAAATAGATCAATGGTTTCCAAAGAAAGAGGGTTGAATAGATGAATCATGTTTTTTTTTTCCCCCCCCAGGGTGGTGAGATGGTTCTGTATGATACTGTAAGGATGGATACATCATATTATGCATTTGTGAGGACTCATATTTACAAATAGAGAAACAATGTATTAAAAATTTTTTTTAATTATTTGAGAGGTCCTGCATCCTTAGATGGACTACGGACTGTGGACATATGGACTATGATGAAGAATCCAGCTATGACACAAATGTAGCATACAAATGAAAAAATTTCAAAGAAGGAGATGGGGCAAGTGCTAACCTAAGTAACTTTGGAAAAGAGTATAGTGTGTAAAGCAAAAGGTAAAATAAACTAAACATAAGCACTGTACTCCAGGTGACAAAGGTATTTCCAACGGAGGTATAGGTTAAAAATTCTGGTACTGCTACCTATTCAAGTATATCGGAATTGAACAATTTAGTAAGTGGAAAACTTAAAGCTCATCACTGATGGAGTGGGAGTTTACAGATGATCAAGGGAGGAAACCCAAATTGTCTATGTGGTAGTGGATTAGAGCTGAAAATATCACTAGGACACACATTTAACTTCATGTAGATACATGATTCGTTCAGTCGTGTCTGACTCTTTGTGACCCCATGGACTGTAGCCCGCCAGGCTCCTCTGTCCATGGGATTCTCCAGGCAAGAATACTGCAGTAGGTTGCCAGGTCCTTTTCCTGACCCAGGGATCTATACCTTTATATATAATATGTCAAAATTTTTAAAGACAAAAAATATGAAATACTCAGGGATAAATCAAACAAAAAATATAGAAGAGTTATCACTGAAAAGGGATCCCTGGGGGGTCAGCTGGTAAAGAATCTGCCTGCAATGCGGGAGACCTGGGTTCAATCCCTGGGTTGGGAAGATCCCCTGGAGAAGGGAACCGCTACCCACTCCAGTATTCTGGCCTGGAGAATTCCATGGACTGTGTATAGTCCATGGGGTTGCAAAGAGTCAGACACGACTGAGCGACTTTCACACTTCACATATACACATCACTGAAAACTTTAAAATATTATTAAGAGAAGGACCTACATAAATTAACAGATAGACTGTATTTCATAGTGAAAAGACTCATTATTCTTGACATTAATTTTCACCAAATTGATCTACATATTCAACACAACTTCTCATCAAAATCTCAGCAGACTTTTTTGTAAAAACTGAAAATGTGATTCTAAAATTCCTATGGAAATGTAAAATACCTAGAATAGCCAAAACAATTTTGAAAAACAGAGCACTAACTTTACTTGATTTTAAGATTTTATAAATTTATTGAAATCAAAACAATATGGCAGTCATGTAAAGGGAGACAAATGGACCAATGAAACAGAATAGGGAGTTCAGAAATAGACCCACAAATACATGAACAACTGATTTTTTTTTAAATGTGCAAAGGCAAATCAGTGAAGAAAATCATGTGGTCAGCAAATGTTGATGAAACAATTGATAATTTCATAAACAAAAAACTTTAACCCATACTTCATACCATATAAAAAATTAACGCAAAATGGACCATAAATCTAAATTTAAAGCTAAAACTATAAAATGCTTAAAAGAAACAGCTTAATGACCTTGGATTAGGCAATGGTTTTTTAGATGTGACACCAAAAGCACAAAAAGCAAAGAAAAAGTAGATAAGTTGGATTTCATCAAAATTTTTAAAGGATGTGCAAGAAGGTGAAAAGGTGGTAATAGGGTGGAAGAAAATATTTGCAAATAATATATCTGGTAAAGAATTTATATCTAGAATGCATAAAGAAAACTTAAACCTCAATGATAAAAACAAATAAGCCAATTTGAAATTGGGAAAGGATTTGAATACACATTTCTCCAATAAATTTATACAAATAGCCAATATGTACATGAAAAGATGTACAATATCTTTAGTCATTAAGGAAATGAAAATAAAAAATACAGTGAGATAACACTATATGCATAGTAGAGTAACTGAAACTAACAAGGCTGACAATACTAAGTGTTGGCTAGGATGTGGAGACCTGAGCATTCATACTCCTGGTGGAAATGTAAAATGGGACAGTCTATTAGGAAAATTGTTTGGCTGTTTCTTAAAAAGTTTAATACACACATACTGTATGATTCAGCAATTCCAATCCTTGGTATTTACCCAAGAGAGATGAAGATATTAGCCTATCAAAGATTTTTACACAAAGGCTTATAGCAATTTTATTTATAATAACTCCAAACTGGAAATAACCTAAATCTCCATCAATAGGCAATTACCTATATAAAAATTAACTCAAAATTAACTTATATTGCCACCAATAGGCAACATCTATACAATGTTGTATAGATATACAGCTCATCCATAAAGACAAATAAAGATACAACAACATGGGGATGAAATAATTATACCAATAAAATAATTTTACCAACAACCCAGACAGAAAAGGAAAATATAATATATGATTCCATTTATATAAAGTTTAAGAAACTGCAAACTAATATGCGGTAACAGAAAGTAGATCATTGGTTCCCTGGGGCCAGGGAGGGATTTACAAAGAGGTAAGAGAAAACTCCTGAGGGTGATGGATGTATGTACTCCTTTGACTGTGACAATGGTTTCATGGATTTGCACATATTTTAAAAATTATCAAATTGTGCACTTGAAATATATGATCTCTATTGTATGTTCATTATTTTTCAGTAAAGCTGTCTTTTTACAAGTTTGACTATCAAGGAAAAACAGGTATATGTAGATGAATCAGACATTTGAGGAAGCCATCTTTCTCTCACCTTTCTTCTTCCCCAAACTATATTAAAAATGAGCCTCAGAAAAGGCTTTTCTATCATATGCTCCTGTCTTCAAGGCCTTTTGTTCCCACTGGGTACTCAAAACCAACAATCAGTGAAATATGTCATAGGATAATAGTCATCTTAACCTCTATTTCTAGAAATTGCTGTACACTTGGTAACACGTTCACATATATTATCTAATTTTTGCCCTTATAGATGTGATGTACATAGAGTGGGCATTCTTTGATATGGCTAATTGGAAAATGAAGGCAAATGAGGAGGAACAAGGCAGTCTAAGATCAGAGCTATATGGCTGTGTAAGCCAACCCACCTCCTTACTCACCAATCAATTTTCAATGGTAGTAAATGAAGTAGAATCAGAGAAGGAAGGCTCAGCAAAGGTTCTTACTGCTTCTGCTACAGGGAGCCCAGTAACACTTTTAGATGGCATTTCACACCTTCATCTTGCTCTTTTAACACAACTACAATAGATTACATGAATCAATTATTTTTGTTTGTTGTGGGCTCCTGGAATCAAAGTAAACTGAATGATAATTGTGTGTGTTAATCACTCAGTCCTGTCCAATTCTTTGCAACCCCATGGACTGTAGCCCACTGCCAGGCTCCTCTGTCCATGGAATTCTCCAGACAAGAATACTGGAATGGGTTGCCATTCCCTTCTCCAGGGGAACTTTCCGACCCAGGGATCAAACCTGGGTCTCCTACAGTGAATGATAATTAACGACAGTTAAAATTTATCAGGTTATTTATGGAGTTATATTTACTGCTTTATTGTGTACTTACAAGCCTATATGGTGGCTCCAACCATGAGCCCCTCCATCTGATGGATGGGGAAACAGGTACAGAGTTTCAGTAGCTTGAGCAAAGTCAACAAGCTGATGAGAGAAGAACAACTCAGAGAGTACGACTTCAAAGCTTCGTCCTATCCCCAGTAAGACAATTTGTGCAATATTAATATATGTGAATTAAGACATCTCCAGATTGTATTTTTCAATAGATCAGGAAGCCATAAATTGGATAGGAAACTGCCTGCTCATATAATTTTAGATCTGCCCCTGGCAGAAGCACCCTCCCTTCCAATGTTGGAGTGAGGCAAAGGGAAAGATGACAGCTGCAAAATAGTATACACAAAATCCAGAGAATGATAGAAAAGATGGCAGGAATTCACTTTCCCAATCATCCTTACCCCTATCCTAGGCTTTTGTTTTGCTATACATTCTATTTCTATTTTATCGGTGCCTTGGCCTTCAAAGACTAGTAATTTAAACAAAAAGAGACAAAACACCTGAGTCCCTTCCGAATTCTGTTTCTTCATCCTCTTCATTGTTTAGCAAAGAACTCCACTTCTTTCAACTTACTGTTTCTTGTTTATCTCAAAGAAGAGAGCAGACTTTTTGAAAAAAAAAAAAACAGTGTTTCTGGTTCAGCTACTATCGAAATATGTGGTCTATAATAATTATACAGATGATTAGAGCTGAAAATATCACTTGGACAAGTCAACCGGGGGAGAGTGGTTCAGTTTCCCTATCCGTAAGTAAGAGGGTCATCTGCACTAGAAAGCCTCAAAAAGGCTGTTCTAGCTTCAAATTCAGTGATCTCATGTCTCCCTGTTTCTTTCCCATCTGGTTTGAGTACCCAGAATTTGCCATTTTCAAGGTGCTTTCTTTGCTCCTCCTAGTGGGAAGGAACCTTCTGTCTTGCTTCATGTGCCTTTCTTTGCTATTCTAAATCCTGTGTCTGAACAAAAGATTTCAATAGTTCCTGGCTGCCCTCGATCAGAGGGAACCCAGGTTAAATTACACCTCACAGATATGCAAAGTAGTGCTTTCCGTAAGGGTGCTGTGAGTGATATGGAGAGCAAACCAAATCGCTCACTTGGAGAAAACCCTCAAACCAGTAGAAGGAACTTGGTATATGCTGGACTGTCACTGCAGAATTTTTCCAGCCCACAGATATTTAAACTTCTCTTAAATCATTCTTGTTTGAATAAAACTCAGTTCAGAGAAATACAGACACTGAATAAGTAAAAAAAAATCCAAAATATAACTTTTAGATGGCCAATAATGCTGGGATTTTTTTTGAGAAACTTTTCAGTTCAGTTCAGTTCAGTTCAGTTCAGTCATTCGGTCATATCCCACTCCCTGAGACCGCATGAATTGCAGCACGCCAGGCCTCCCTGTCCATCACCAACTCCCGGAGTCTACCCAAACCCATGTCCATCGAGTCGGTGATGCCATCCAGCCATCTCATCCTCTGTCGTCCCCTTCTCCTCCTGCCCCCAATCCTACCCAGCATTACAGTGTTTTCCAATGAGTCAACTCTTCGCATGAGATGGCCAAAGTATTGGAGTTTCAGCTTCAGCATCAGTCCTTCCAATGAACACCCAAGACTGATCTCCTTTAAGATGGACTGGTTGGATCGTCTTGCAGTCCAAGGGACTCTCAAGAGTCTTCTCCAACACCACAGTTCAAAAGCATCAATTCTGCGGCGCTTACTTTTAGAACTTTAATAATAGAAATTATGTTCTTAGGTTTCCGGTTATATAAAGAGGTCGTTGATTAAAAAGATAACTTAAATGTAGTAAAAATAAAGGTTAGAAATGGAATTAACCTGTAATTTGCATTGCCTTGATCTCATATTTTTTTATTTTTCCCTTGCTGAACAAAGAATACCTAGCACAGTGGAGAAATGTAATTCCTCAGAAGAATATAAGAAACTTCACAGAAAAGTATATGATGTATACATTACCAGGAGATAAAGATTTGAAAAGGGGGGTGGGCTTAAACATGATATCCGATATCCTTTTTCCTGTTTAAAGTGATGTAAATTCCTTTTTTTTAAGTGTAAGAAATTTACATTTGGTTTTACTGACTTACTGTGTTGAAAACTTCAACCTTAAAACTGCATCACACAGACTTTAAATGTTTGTTCAGTGATTTCATAAACTTTATTATTTATATGGAAGTTAAAATATTTTAAAATCAGACTGAAGCTACTCAGCTCTTTTAATCACCTTTGTTACTGGGAGTGATTAATCCCCCATTTTTTTTCTGTATAAAAAAGAGACTGATGCTTTTTGGAAAATGATTCTTAAAATATGAAAATGCTGTAGCTAACAAAGTAGCTCTATATATTCTATATAAACAAGGAATATACAATATAAACCAGAAGATACCAACCAAGAAATAAGTTGACATGAATTAAGCACAGTGCAAGTTATAGTCCAAAAATAAAATTAGAGTAAATGTTACTCACCCTTACAAAAATTAAATAAGAAAAGATTAATAGTATTTATAATTTTAGAGACATAATATTTTATATGTATGGATGTTAATCCATTTTAAATACTTTCTTATAAAAGTAATAAATTTAAAAAAAATTTTTTAAATGAGACATCCAGAAGTACAGAACTACATAGAAGAAGCTTTCTAGACATTTTCTATAACTACTCATTTGTAAATTTGCTTAAAAGATATGATACTGGTGCAACTTGCTTTTTCCATTTGAGAATATGTAGTCATTCTCTTTCATCTTACCACATCTAGATTTGGTTAATTCATTCCATGGTTGATAACACTGCATCTTATGGATACACTATAATTTATTTAAAGAACCATTTCAATATGCTTTCCTATTTTTTACAGTTTTTCTCTATTACAAGTAAGGCTAAAATGAAAATTAATTCACTTATATCTTTGCTCACTTACAAAACACACACTCACACAAGTATATCTGCAGTGATCTTGAAATGCTGAGTTCAAGAATGTGAACATTTAAATTTTGATAGATAATGCTACATTGGCCTAAAAATGGTCTCCCAATGCATTCTCTTCCTCAGAATATATGAAAATTCCTGTTTCCTCTGCCTCTCACCAACAATTGGGTCTTAGTAATTTTTTTTCATCCTTGTCCAACTAATATGTGAGACAACTTATTGTTTTAATTTGTGTTTCTTTAATTGTGGGTGAAATTGAGTACTTCTTTTATGATGTTTATCATTTGAAATTTTTCTCCTAAACCACTTATTCCTCCCTCTGTCCACTTTTCTACTAAATTACAGGTATTCTCTCTAATTTGCAAGATAAATTGCTTAATAAAATTAGCTTTTTTCTGTTCTGTAAAACATCACTTCCCATTTTGTTGTGTTTTCATTTTGGTTATGATGCTTCATAGAGTGCAGGTATTCGACTTTTATCTAAACGGGACTGATCCATTTAACAAATATTTATTGCATATTTACTATGTGCTAAGGACACAAAGGTGACCAAAACAGACATTGAACCTGCATCGACCTTAATAATACATTGGAGAAGCAAACATTGATCAACTAATAAAAAAGCATGTAATTTGAAATATAGGGAAGATATCAAAAGCAATCTTTTCCTTTCTAGCTTCCAGATTGTTCATGCTGTATTTATACACCATAATTATGGTCTAGAAATTTTTGTTTTGTTTTGCAAGTATATTTAAACAAATGTGGAATTTATTTCAGGAGTGAGAGTAATGCAGAAGTCCTACTTTTCTTCCTCTCTCTTTTTTTAAAACATGGCTAGGCCATTTGCCATTCATTAACTGGACTATATATTCCCCAGTGATTAGAGACAATACATTAATCACATCCCAGTTATTACTTGAGTGTATTATATTTTTGTAAATCAATTGCCCATTTTAATTTTGTTTTATAACTTGAGTTTTCACACTTACTTATTCTCTAAATTTTGATGGTATTCTAATGAACATTTTGTCTAATTTATAGAATAATTCGGTCACAATAAACATCTTAAGCCTTCCTATCTATGAAACAGATAATGCCTTCTTATTTAAGTCTTGTTTTTTCTTTCCAGTAGAATTTCAAGGTCGTTTTTAAATTGGCTACCGTTTATTTTATTTACTCTTCAATTTTCTTTTCTAACTCTTAATACTATTTACACACTTTGATGGCTTGTTTCAAAGAGTTGCTGTCCCCTTTACTTTGTTTGACAGTTCATAGCAGCACTTGCAAACAAAAGCAGCTTTTTATTTCTTGGACTGTGTCTTTCTCCAGACTTGACTTTTGTATCATTTTGCCATCTTGTCTCTTCCCTTCTTCCTTTCTTTCTTGCAGTATTTTTAATCAATCTGAACTTCCCCCCTCCCCAGATTACTATCATTTGATGAGTATAGCTCTATACAGACTTTCTTTTGGTCAGAATATGGCATATATGGATTCACAGTGACTCCCCTGCCTCCTCCACTGGACTCTATGTGCAGATTCTTTGGTTTGAAGTCTGTGTGTTAAGGGTTTCTGTCTAGACTCAGTTTCTATCATCTATCTCAGACCAGAGGCTGAACCAACTATGACTAGTGGATAGGTTCTGTTTTCTTTTTCTGTAATGATGTTTTAAATCTCCTCACTAGAATGCACTTTCCTAGTTAGAAGTTTATCTTCTTCCTTTGGGGAATTTTAGATTCCCACAACTACCCCCTACTCCCCCTCAACTCCAGGAACAGAAGACATCTACTTCTTCAAAAAGAAATACTAAAATTTCTTTTCTAGCTTCAACCCTACCCACCAAAAGAGGAGCCTCCATTCCTTTCCCATCCCTGGAGACTAATGAAAGTCACTCAGTCGTGTCCGACTCTTTGGGACCCCATGGATTATACAGTCCATGGAATTCTCCAGGCTAGAATACTGGAGTGGGTAGCCTTTCACTTCTCCAGGGGATCTTCCCAACCCAGGGATCGAACTCAGGTCTCCCTCATTGCAGGCAGATTCTTTACCAGCTGAGCCACAAGGGAAGCCCAAGAATACTGGAGTAGGTAGCCTATCCCTTGTCCAGGGGATCTTTCCCAACCCAGGAATTGAACCGGGGTCTCCTGCATTGCAGGGGGATTCTTTACCAACTGAGCTATGAGGGACTAGAGCATGAGGGAATACTGGAGGAAGGATGTTGAAATGATCAAAATCTTAGGGCACTGGCAATGGCAGTATTACTCCACAGCAATCTCCATAGGAGATCTTAAGAAACCTGAAAGGGCTTTGACGCTGCTCTTCTCTAGGCCATTAATGCCCTGAAAGGCTTTCATCTTATTTCTTATTTACTACCTCTCAGTGATCCCACTGGAGAAGGCAATGGCACCCCACTCCAGTACTCTTGCCTGGAAAATCCCACAGATGGAGGAGCCGGGCGGGCTGCAGTCCATGGGGTCGCTAAGAGTCGGACACGACTGAGCGACTTCACTTTCACTTTTCACTTGCTCGCATTGGAGAAGGAAATGGCAACCCACTCCAGTATTCTTGCCTGGAGAATCCCAGGGACGAGGGAGCCTGGTGGGCTGCCGTCTATGGGGTCGCACAGAGTCGGACACGACTGAAGCGACTTAGCAGCAGCAGCAGCAGCAGCAGTGATCCCACTTCAGACTACTTTCCCATCTTCCTACCAACAGAGAAAAGCACAGCGGCCAATCCTGGTGGTTTTTCCCATTTTGGTTATGCTCTAGAGGGCCTCTTTGGTTTTTCCTCCCCTTGAGGGAACCACACACCAACTCAGTCACCTTCCCTTCAAATGAAGGGTGTACAAGTGAGTTACTGAGGAAAGTGCCCTTTCACATGTTCCCTAGAGTACTGGATCCAGAAGAATGAGACCTGTATCTCAAGACTCCCGATACCTCTGTCTTCACACACTTTACAAGCTTATTTAAGGAATGCTCTCAGAGATTTCTTTGCTATTATTTGTTTTCAAGTTCTGGAAGCAGAACAGAACTGTCATCTTGCTAGTCCCCTGACAATTTCTGGATGTCTTAAGGATACCAGTTTACACTTGCCCCCCAAGAGGGCTTTCCTGGTGGCTCAGACAGTAAAGAAACCACCTGCAATGCAGGAGACCTGAATTCGATGCCTGGCTTGGGAAGATCCCCTGGTGAAGGAAATGGCAACCCATTCCAGCATTCTTGCCTAGAGAATCCTGTGGACAGAAAAGCTTGGTGGGTTACAGTCCACAGGATCGCAAAGAGTTGGACATGACTGAAGTTACTTAGCACAAGAGGGCTACCATTCATGCCTCAAATCCACGCAATCTTTACTTTTCAATCATTCTTTCACTGCATTTATTTGTGAGGAGGGAATGATTATTCCCATTCATTTCCATAGGAAGGGGAACTTCCATGCTCATTAAGTCAAAGTACAGAAGAAAGTTTTCCAAAGTCTTCCTTACTGCCCCCTTTCACATTTCTCAGAAAGATCAGTTTTCCTAATCGGTGAATCTGGAGAGAAAAACAAGAACCAAGCTTAGACACTCAGCCTCTACTGAGTGCTGAGTTTTCTTTCAATTTCAGGCAGCCTATGCTCAGCTCTCACATACTTATGCAGCTGTGGTTTGGGAAGATTTTGTTGGGTAAGCCTATTTAATGAAATAGACAAGATGTGTATTAGCCAGCCTAGATCTAAGCCTTGTTTTCCAATCGTATTTTTCCCCCAAAGCTGGTATTTCTCCATCATGCTCCTATGTGAATCTTTCCACTGATTCCTAATGGAGGGGTTTGGAGATGAACAAGAGTATTAATTCCCCTAAACCCCAACACATCCTGCTTTACTCAGGTTTGTAGGGTTTGTAAACCCTAAGAACAGAAAGTGCCCTTTCCCTTTGCCTGATCCAAGAATGTCGTGCCGAAAATAAAGACAAAACCCTAATTTTAAAAATATACTCTTGTGGAGAACTAGGTACTAAAATGTTGAAGATCAAGAGCTTACACTATTGAGAAATAATGAATTTATTATTTCCATGAAAATCTTTGCACCATTTCTTGTCCACCCTGAAAATTTGGAGAAATTTCTGAATTATATGCCCCTGGAACACTCTTGGAAATCAATCTTTACTGAGACTTTTTCTACTTCAGCCTCCAAGTGGTTGTTTTAACTTCTCTAGGACATTTACCTGCAATCAGAGTACAGTAAGGCTTGTACCAGCTGAGAGTAGAGAAGTCAGGAGATCAGGCTTCAAGTGAAATCCTACTAACAAGAGAGATTTGAAAGCTTGTTTACTTGTTATTCTTTTGCAAACAATAGATTTCATTATTTAAATTGACCAAATATGGAAAAGTGTTCACTTGTCCAAAAAAGATATTTTAAATTAAAGGCAAACTTTTAAAAAGCAGACATTTAGTTATAAATTATGTACTTGTTTCCCCCATGAGAATTTGTCACTGTGAAAATTCAGGCAGAAGATAACACAAAAGTCTTATATGCGAAACCTCAGAACAGCCTGGGAAGTGACACCAGCAGCTCTGAGAAGCATTTATTCCCCATAGTTCAACCACAGGAAAATCCAAACTGAATATCCTCTACCCACTCAGAGAAACCGATCTAGTCTTCTCGTCTCAATCATCTTTTAAGAAATTTTTGGTTCCACAAAGGAAAGGATCTTCCAGAAACTAATTTTTCACTTGCCCATAGCTTCCACATCCGTGAGTTTCGATGCAACTCACGTCTTAAAAACGTCCAAGTTAAAAAAAAAAAATGAGTCGAGAGAAAAGAAAGACATGTCTACAAATGACTGCTTTTTCTGGTTTAAGAAAAAAAATAGTGCACATTCACTATAGAAACTTTGAAGATTAGAAAAATAAAGTAAATATCATTCACCATCTTATAACCACATTAATATATTTATGAATTTCTGCTGATTTTCCCCTTAGGTACAAACATACATAATCATGACTAATTTTAGTTTTGTCTTTTTATTTTTATGACCATTTTAAATTTCATGAATATTTATTCAAAAACATCATACATGTTAGTTTCATACATTCCTTCATATAAGAAAGAAGATTCTAAAGTTTCAAAGCTACAATATCCCAAACAGAGAAATTCACTGAAAAAGTGAATAGACAATTCAAAAAGGAAGGACAAGAGCTGCAGGTAATAAGGAATGCAATTTTAAATATAGGGATTCATTTTTACCTAGAAATTTTGGTAAAAGGAATATTTACATCATTGTATCCAATGACGACATGTAATTCAGCAAAAAAAAAAAAATCTCTAAAGCCATAAAAATTTTAATATATTTTAAAGACCTAGAATTCTAACTTTCAGATACCTATCTAAAAAAAATGTAGAGAAGTCTACATGCACACACATGCAGGTATACACACATACAAACACAATGCCCTGTAGCTTAATTTATAATAGTGGAGAAAAAAAAATCTATAAAAAAAGTAAATATCCAAAAATAGGTAGCACTTAACTATAGTATGGTACAGTTAGACTTTGTAATATTAAGTAGCCTTAAAAAATGGATACTAAGTTTATGTCATAATTTGAAAGGGATACTACAATGGAAAGCAAAAGCATATAATGTCTATAAAAATATACATCTGAAGAAAGAAATTACTTTTAGTTATGTTTGGATGGTGGGTTTATGGGCACTTTTTCCTTCTTTAGTATCAATATTTCTTTTTCAGTACCATTTTGATAATAATTTAATTTTTAATATCTTAGAGTGTTTATGCAAACTTTAAGAGTCACTGCAATTGTGACATAATCAGAAGGGATTGGAAAAAAGAAGAAAAGGAGATAATTATTACGCAAATACCTAAGCAGTTGCACACACTGAAATGAGAATATTTTTTCTCTCATTTTTTATGTTAATTATCGTAAACGCTTATCCTATCCTTGATAAAAGTTCACGGAATATCCCATGAATTGATCTTGGCTATGGGTTAAGGTAGTGGTGGGGAGGAGTCATTTTCATTCTCTGTGACAATACAGCTCCACAGAACAACTTCCAAAATAAAACCAGCAGCTAAAACAGTACATGAACTGACGGTGAAGGTAACTAGTACTGATCACATACTTCCTCAGGATCCCCTGTTTGTCTTCCTTAATCCAGAACCTGGAATAGAAGTTATCAATAAATAACTTATCAGATAAATACATTAATTAATGAATGAAACAGGGTATATAGACTGGTCCATTTAAAACACAGCAGTAACTTCTATTGCCTGCTAGGAAACACTGAGTATCACTTTCATGTTTGGCAACTGTTTTTGAAGGACTGGCTGCATTTAAAAAAACAAATACCACCAACTGAGAAAGACACTCCAGTCTCTAGAAACTGGGGCAAATCTCATAGGCCAATTTGACTCCTAGCTTCAAACTCAAAGTCTGCTATGATCCCATTCAAATGAATAACACTATGTCCAGTTATTAATTATACAGCTGCTGTAAGAATGGCAAACGGCATTGCATAAGCCGCATCCTCAGAGAGATTTAGATCCTTCTGACCTGCCCTTAAGACAGCACTAGTCCAGCTTGTTCATCACTGTAATGTCCCATCAAAGTCAATGTTGCAAATATTGAATATTCTAAGACTTCTAATGGGACTTTTGCTCATGATTAGGGAATATGAGAAAGCCTAAGTACAGAGTAATTTGCAAAGTAATAATAATGTTTCCTACACAGGTGATAGCTCAGAGGAGATGTAATTGGATAGAATTACCCCATTCCAAGAATAATACTTTGTACTTTATGTCATATTATCATGGGAAGATCTTGAAGAGATTTATGAACATTGATTAAACATCAGAACACCATTTTGAAGGAGACAAAATTAACATTATTTTACAGAGCCCAGAGAGGGATGGTTTTCTTTGCCAAAGCACACAGCAGACAGTCAAGGAATAATCCCAGTCTACAGTGGCTTGATCCTAGGACTACTGTTCCAGCCTTTGGGAAGATTTCACTTCCATAACATGTTATAACTTAAATGGTAAAAGGAAGAAACAAAAGATGGGGCTTTTATTTTCAGTGTATCTTATAATTTCCATGAAGGAATGTATTTCTGATTGTCAGAGTCAGAAAATACTTAAATCATTTCTCTTGAGCCCCTGAATTTTGACTAGGCAAGTTCTGTTTATAATTATTTTGCCCTCCCCCTTTCAGCTGTAAACATGTGGCATCAGCAGAATCAAATGCAAAATTCACAAATCACTGGGGCTGGGAGGAATATCAAAATTAGAGTCAAGGCATCCTGATTTCCAGATGAGGAGCCTTAGGCCCAAGGGGGTGGGAAGGATGGAAAAAGGTCTCTGTTCAACCAATGAAGAGAGCTTCTTCCATTGCAGAAATGTCTGTCATTGCAAGGAATGCCCCCACATGGCTCGCAAGGCCCTTACTGCTTCCTTAGCTTGCTGGGCAAGTGAGCATCTCAAGTTAAATATATGAAAATGATTTTGTGGCCAAGCATAAAAGCAAAACTGATAGCAAAAGATGCAAGTTTTCAGCTCAGTATAACTCAACATAAAAGATGTATCAGACTCCCAAGTTCTGATTTGACTGCCATAACAACTGATTGTCAGTAGTCTTGGATGTTACCAAAATGAAAGACTGTGTACGTAAGCACCTATCCCAGTGCCTGGCATAGAGGAAGCCTGCAGTAAATGCTATGCCTTGTGCTCTGAACAGCCCTCCACCTCCTTCAACCCTACCTGAAGGCTGAGCTCTAAAACTGCTTGATCCACATATCTGTATGTGCTTTAATATACTGCAGAGCAGATTTTGTTTGTATTTGCAAGAAGCTGCAACACTCCATCAGATGTTTCTTTAAAAGCTTATAAATTATTCTTTAGGCTTTCTTTAAAAAAATAAACATTAAAATGAATACGTGGGCATTAAAGTTCATAATCAATAAAGGATGATCAGGGGTGGGGTTAGAGAAAGTATACCCACAAATGAGTCAGACTAATGGCTGTCACAGGAGTCTGTGTTAGGGCAGAAGGCCTGTAGATCTCTAAAGATGGAGATTCTCAATTTATAAGTTCCCCACTCCACTCCCCAGCCCCCATGAAATTCCTGTCATGGGGAAGATGAGTGAGACTCTCCTTATGCAGAAAGTGAATCCCTCTTTCTATGTGCTCGACAAGCCCCAGAGGAATCAGAACACAGGAACTGAAATCACATTTGTTGTTGTTATTGTTGCTTTTGTTTTGAGCGTACCTCTACAATTCAGACGACCAATTAATCCCATGAAAATAGATTCTGATGACCCAGTGATATTTCCTTTATCACACTATGTTCTGAATATCTTTCCATCAATTACAACATTTGAAATTCTGAAAAGTAATAAAAAATACGATGACAATGATGGTGATGATGAGTGGGTAACGTGACTATATCTGCTTAGCCATATTTAAAAAATAGAAACCATGACAAGGCTGATCAGCCTTGCTATTCTCTTTTGGAAGACACAAAATGTCTAATATTTAAACCTTGGTCCCTCCCTCCCCGCAGCATGACACATTATTCTTCCCATAATCAAAAGACTTCACTATAGTCTAGGAAAAAATATTTTGGAAGTGAAACTATGTCTTTAATATTTCCAAGTAAAAGAATTCATATCTGATAAAAGCAATACTTTTAGATATGTCATATGCAAAAAGGGTACCATGTAATTAGAAGTGAATTTAGACAGAAAGACAGAAAGATGAGATGTAAAAGCAGATAATTAGTGCACTGTTATAATTAGCAAATACTTCTCAATCCCATGGAAACTGTGCTCTGAAAAGGACTCCTGCCGATTAACTAATATTTCCTGAAAGCAGTTTTCTTCTCTCTTTTTAAATGGGAAGTTTGAATTGCTATCTGCTTGAAAACTATGCCATAATATGTCATAAATGGATTTATGTCTATGTTATAGTTTTTAAATGTGAAAAAGCATACCAAATATAAGAACAAAACTAATATTATATTTATAGAATGAAAGGTTATGATAAATTTACATAATAATCTTTTGTTCTATATAGAATTTTGAGAGTGATCTTTCAAAACTATATATTCCTGTGCAACAAAAAATAATTTGAAATCGGAGGAGCAAACATTTTACACTGAGTGTATTTCATTAATTCAAAATGTCTGGATACTAGAAATAGTGAAACTTTCTCGAGATGGGTTACAAAAGTTTAAACATTTCTAATTTATAGTAGATAATAGGAGAGAAAGAGAAAAGAACTAAAAAATTCAACCAGAAGGAAAAGTTTTCTAATTTTTTTTCTCATGCTCTACCTACCAAATATTTAGCTTAATAAAAGGATGCAGCTACAGAGATTTTTTTTCCACTGATACCATAACTCAGTACACAGCCTTTGATCCTAAACAGTTGTGTGACTTTAAACTTTATCTGTGAAACAGACGTGATAATAACAGGTCCTCTCAGGGTCTGGGGGAATAAAGAAAGATTTTAGGCGTGGAGACGGGGCATGCTTTGCAAATCGTCAAATGTTTTTTTAAATTAGGGAGAAAAATTAAACTCTTAATTTTATTCCCGAATATCTAAGACCCGATTAGGTCAGATAATTAATGTCACCCAAATCACACTGTTGTCAACAGAACAGTATAAAACCAAAAAAGTCAGCAAAGCTTTACCAATTACAAGCAACAGGACCGAAAAGTTATTCAAACACTTTTCAGTCAACCTCATATTGACTGGGACAAGCAGTGACATATGGTGACATTAGTGAGAAGGGCAACCTGACAACACAGCAGAGAGAAAAGACCGATTTATGAAATTGGCAACAGACTTGCCTTTTTATCACTATCCTCAAAAATGTCAGTGACAATGAGAAAAGCAGATAAACACTGAACCTGTTTTTGGACCTCAAGACTTCTTGAAAGTTTCCAAAAGAACAAGGGTAGGACAGTGAGGGTGGCCTTGGTATCTGAGTTAACTGAGTATATAAAGTAACTCAGTTAACTGTATAAAACAAACCTGAGCAGCTTAGAATATCCACAACAATTACTCGGGTTTTTCAAGAAACTATGCCTCAAGAGAGGAATCTGTTGCACAATTGAAAAGTCCCCCAAACACAGGGATGAGAACAAACCTGATTAGTGCTAACATTTGTTCTGGCACAAACAAGGTGTAACAGAATCTCTAAGACCACTTACTGTTCTCAGAATCATTCTCAAGTAGCAGGTACATTAGAGATTATGCAGTGAGAACTAGCTCATCCTAAGAAGACTAGGGTTTGTAGCTTTTAAATCGTTCCCATTTAGAATTATTGGGGTGGAAAGATTTTGATAAAAAAAAAAAGCGATAGGCAAAAAAAAAAAAATTGCTGATTAATACCAGCAATAGGAATAGACATTTTTAGAAAGTGTTTTTAATCAGCTCCTCAGTATGGGGTTAACCGACTGTGTCAGCAGAACTAAATTACAGACTCATAGGGAAGTAAAAAGCAAAGAAAAAGAAGAGAATTTTGAAACAAGTTCAAACTATTCCCTCCTGGGATAAAAGGCTACAAGCATTGAGGAAGGCTCATTGGTTGAGCGTCTCAAACAAATAAGCTCTAAACATTGAATTTAAGAGTATCGAAAAATAAGTAATACTTTTCAGTCTAAATTAGCTTAGGATAAAAAGGGGGTGCTGGCTTCAACCTTAGAAAGGCAAAAATACCCCCTGAAACTATCACAGCATTGTTAAAATCAGCTATACTCCAATATAAAATAAAAGGTTTTTTTAAAAAAAGAAATTCAAAAACACAAAACTAAAGAGAGTTAAATGCTCAAAGAGAAAGAAAAATTGGTAGCTGCCAGGTAAAGAATCACAAGTTAGGAACTAACTGGCTGTAAGCATTTGGTTCTTATCCGGTCAGGGCGTGGTTGGTCTCATGTCACCAAGTATTGTTGGCAGCGAAGTATCACTGGGGACTTAAATATGGCTGTTTGACCTTCAAAGCAGGGGTTTCCAGAGCATCTGAAGCTCAACCACACTCCTCATCGTGCTGGGCTACTGATTTAGAATCACGGTAAAATGACAGTTTTTTAAAAAGCCATGACTATCCATTTCCAACTTTGTGGTTTTTAGGTTCTTAAGCATTCTGGTTGTGCTAAGCAAAAGCTTTTTGGTTTTGATTTTCCTTGGTTATTAAGATGGTCAGGTGTTTGTTGTTTCAATAAATGATTATTTCAACTTAATTCCATGTTTAGAAAAAAACAAAGCAGAATAAAGGCTTCCAGCGAATGGCACTTGATTTGCTAAGATATGCGACCACTATTAGGCATAAAGAAATGAGATCTATGGACAAATTACCACTTGCCCTACAAATTTGCCTGGAGTACGAAATGGCAACCCACTCCAGTATTCTGGCTTGGAAAATTCCATGGAAGGAGGAGCCTGGCAGGCTAGAGTCCTTGGAATTACAAAGAGTCAGACACGACTGAGCACACACTGCCCCCACCCAACACACAAATTCACTTTGCAGAGCTGCACAGAAAAGTAAAATCGGGGAACTAGAGAAAGTGTCTCCAGAAGTTGCCTGGCCAATGGAGAAAGAATGAAGTGTGTTAGCCTCTAAAGCACATTAAAGAATATCCAGACAAAATCAAATGGCAACAAGAAATAATCCGATGCTTTTGACATCTTTCTGTTTACCTTAGTTCTTTCAGATATAGCTTTCAACAAAGACCTAACTTGTCGTTTTCAAACTTTGAGAGTAATATCTGGAGGTTACAATGCCTGAAGGTATTCAGGAATTCTTCTGACACTTGATTTCCCTGTAGGGAGGATCTCAAAGGAGGGAGGAGTAGAGAAGAATAAATTGAAAAACAGTAAGTCCAAAGTAGAGGCATTTATGTTTTCCTTCCCTGGAATATAAAGCACAGGATTTCAGATTTCAGTGTTTTGAAGATTTTTATGAGAATTTATTGTCATTTTTCTAGAAGCTAGTATATTTTTCAAAAATTGCACATTATTATCTAAAATTTGGGCCTTACAAACATCTAAAATTGAAGTGATTATATTTCCAAATCCTTTCATGTAAAATGGAGGCTTCACATAGTTCACCAATATCAGCAAGTTTGCAATTACAGGCTTATAAGATACAATCCCACTTGAACTACCAGAGCTGAATTATAAAACATTAGTGATTTCTTCCTGAAATGTGTTTATTTTTTTTCCAAATCATTAGTGTTCACTTTTTTCTCTGCCAACTGCCTCTTCTTTATGTTCAGTGTTGTGTGTGACAGTTATTAAACATACTTGGTCATGCTGATATACTAAGAAAACCCTGTTTAGAACACAGCACATTGAACATATTTAAGATGACCTTTGGTCATTGCTTCCCGAAGTGCAGTAAAGATGATTTAGAAACATGTACCCAGGCAAATTGTTTTAAATTTATTATTGGATTTATTGTACAAAAAAAATTAGGAAAAATACAAAAGAATCCTATGATACAAAAGTTTCATTTTAAAATATGTTTATGTGTTTTATTTTAGATGAGACAATTTTTTTTTTAAGAACAAGCCAACAGTAATTCAGAATGCATTGATGCAGGTCACAACCCCTATGGTTGTATATATAAATGGCTGAAGTCAAGGCATGGAATCATTGTTTTCGGATAACTTCCTCCAATTCAACGCCAAGATATCAACTTCAAAAAATTTACTGTGAAATAGGCAATATTGTGATGTCTTAATGCAAAACTTTTTGATCATTATGAAGTTACACATTTTCTGTGTCTAATTTTATAACACAGAATCATTAAATATAAGAATCAAAAGTAGACAATAATACAATGCTCAGAATTTCAGATTTCAGTGTTTTGAAGATTTTTATGAGAAATTATTGTCATTTTTATAGAATCATTTTGCAGGTGATCAACTTCTTCAAATGCAAGCAATCCATTAGTGACTGAGTTACAATTTGTTTTCAATTTTTTAAAAGAGATTTTGATGTAGATCATTCTTAAAGTCTTTATTGACGTAGTTGCAATATTGATTCTGTTTATGTCTTTTTTTTTTGGCCACAAGGTATATGGGGTCTTAGCTCCCTGACTTGGGATGGAACCCTCTGCATTGGAAAGCAAGATACCCTGAGTTACAGTTTGAACCCAACTGTCATAAGTTTCCATGTGATACAGTGGTAAAGAATCCACCTGCCAATGCAGGAGACACGGGAGATGCAGGTTCAGTCCCTGGGTCGGGAAGATCACCTGGAGAAGGAAATGGCAACCCATTCCAGTATTCTAGCCTGGAAAATTCCATGGACAGAGAAGCTTAGTGGGCTACAGTTCATGGGGTTGCAAAGAACTGGACGCAACTGAGCACACATGTGCATCGTAAGTCTCAGCTCTGTCACTCAGCCCCGCAGTTACTGCACAGAATCCTGGCTGGGAATATATGTAAGTGCAAAGAGATTTTTCTAATAAAACCAATTTCCAAAGTCATTCTTTGTTTCAGCCTACAATCACTAATTAGTTGAGAATAAAATAGCTTATAGTGCAGTATATCACGAAGGTCTGTATTCCTCAAAAGATTTTTAACTAAAAGATATGTGAATCGACAAGCCCCTAAGAAAATGCTTATCACGAAAGTTAGGCTAGGACAGAACTAAGGTCTAACTTCAAAGAGTGTTAGGCTATTTTTTTCTTAATAGTAAGTTTAAAACAACAACAACAACACAGTAAACTTCACAGCGTTTTCACAAAATAAATGCAGATGGTTGCAGATAACAAGCCTACAAACAGGATTTTTGTACCAAACACCCAAATCAAGGTAAAATTCAAGGTTACAAAAATTTTTTAATGAAAGGCTAAAAATAATCAAAGAATGGGGAGAAGAGAGTGATAAATAATTGATTTGTTTTAGGAGTCAAATTTGAAGCTCAAAATAAAAATATTTAAGAGTTAGAACTGACTACTCAATAATATATTTTGCCCATAAATGATACAGGATGTCTTTGTAAAGGGTTTGGTTGCCTGGGTCTTGGTTGTAGTGGGGTTCAGGAAAGCAGGGCTAAAGTGCTGTTTTTGTAAACTTGTAACCTAAACATCTCCATGAGTTAGGATGTCTGTTTAGACTCCAAGAAGCTCCTTCTCACATCCTTAAAAGGCAAGTTGCTGAGGAGAGACAGAGTGAGTTAGATGGGATGTTGCTTTTAATCCTGGGGTAAATAAGGCCTTGAATGTCCCCACTCCTGCCCTGGGTGACCTGCCTCAATTTTCTGATTAGGATCACTCAGTCACAGGAAGTCAAAGCAAAGGGCAGGAGTTGTTTGGTTGTTTGTTTGTTTGGGGGTTGGGGACTGGCTGGAGAAAAGCTGAGCCTATGAGACCTAGCATCATCACCACCAGATACAAGCTCTCCTTGTTTTTTTCTCTCAGTTCCGTGGAGGGAACCTCCACAGGGCAGCAAGATCCCAGGCTGCTGCTCTCTCAAAGTGGCTGGTGATGGACTCAGGGTTGGGGCAGAGGAGGAGGAAAGAGCCAGCCCCTAGCCCCTAAACTCACTCACACTTCACCAACTTCACAGGAGATACAGGAAGCCTCCAGTGATCTTAGGAAAGAAAAGACAGAGAGTCTTCTTCTATAGCTGTGATTTTACTTAAAATATGTTGGGAAATACATATACATATATAACGAGAACACTGAAACGCAGAAAAGAGAGAGAAGAAATTGGATAGGTCACCGAACCTCTCCTGATCTCAGCTTGCTCATCTGTGAAACGGGCAAATGAAACTAAATGTCTTGACTTAGTCCGAACATTCTCTGATTCTTTTTGGTGAGGAAGGGACAGTGAAAAAATAGGCCCAATGCAGACTGATGATCCCTTTCACCCTATTTGGGATGGTGGCTCGCACTTCCCACGACAAGATGGTCATTTCTAAGATGGCCTAGGGGACATTTTGTAAGAGGGTCCTACTGTTTGCCTCTCGCCTTAATGCTTACTCTGACACACACACACACACACACACACACACACACACACACACACACACACACACATACACACACATACACACATATATATATATATATATATATTTTTCTTTTCCCCAAGGGAATTGCGATTGAACAAGTGGAAGCATAAATAGCTTTGCGGAACTATTTAGGTAAGTCAATATGCAATTATGTAAAAGTCTATGATAAGGCTCCCTTGGAAGCAGAAAGCACTGGGAAATAAGAGCGCATTTCTCTATTCTCGGCGAGGCCAGTGTGGGAGGCTGTTTTACTGTGTCTTGGGGGCCGACAGGACAGGATTCGCTTCCATCTCAGTGCTTTCCTAGATTCTGTTTCTGCCGCAGTCTCTCTTTCCCTCTTTGTGTTTCTGTCGCCGTCACTCTGTTTCTGCCTTCTTTCCTTCCACCTCCCTCTTCCTCGCAGCATCCTCCTCCCCTCGCTCCCTGGGCCGGGGTCAGCCGCCTCCCTCCGAGGTATGAGCGCCGCGCGAGGAGCGGGCGGTGCGGCCGAGAGCGGCAGGCGCGCCCGTGGTGACTCCCCTCTTCCCCCCGGCAGTAGCGGCTGGAACCAGGAGAAGGAACCGCATCCATCCCCACGCGGTTCTCCAGCGGCCGCTAATCCCATTAGCGCACCTGAAATAATAACCTTGCCCACAAACGCGCGTTTGTTCCAGCCCGCCTCCGAGAGGGCCGCCAGGGGCGCAGGGGGCACCAGAGGTGGGGCGGGGCGGGTCCCCGAAGGTTCCGGGGTCCTGGAGGGCTCCCCCACCCCAAACTGCTTCGCAGAGTCCACTCGGCCTCAGAGGAAGAAGCGGGAGACCGGTGGCACCCGAGGGCTCACGGCGCCTCTGGGCGGAACCGTCCAGGAACCGAAGCAAGAAGCTTCCAGAATTAGGCTAATTGGCGAGGGGCGGCGGGGTGAGCCCGAGTCCCCGAATCCGGATGGGGAGAGAGGCGCCCTCGGGTGCTCAGCCCCAAGAACCGGCAGGCAGAGCCCGGCGCTCCGTGCCACCGCGCCCGGGTCCGCGGATCCTTGCGCTCCGGTTCCAGGGCCGCTACCCAGGCGGCGCATGCCTGACCCCACCCCCACTCCCTCCGGCAGAGGCTGGGACGAACCCCCACGAGACCCGAAAGCGGTCTAGAATGGGGGGAGAGGGTGCACTGGCAGAAGAGGGGATCTTTTCACCTGTAGCTCTTTCCAGATGGTTCGGGGTCCCCGGGGGACAAGCCCCCAGCACCGCCGCCCCGTACCCAGCCTAGAGTGAGCACATTGGGGGCCCCCAACGCGGGCAGCGTATCCTGCCGGGCCCCCCACCCGCCCTGGGGAGTCTGCGCTCCCGGGGGTGCAAGCAGGCCCAGGGTTCCGGGTGGCTCGGCTCGCGGGGACCCGGCTACGATGCGGGCGCCGAGGGATCTGGCTCCCCGCCACGCACAGGCGACCCGACAGCCCGGCAGAAGGCTCAGCGGTGGAAGGACCCACTCGGTAGAGAGTCCCGGAAGTGGCCGCCGATCTGCCAGTAAATGAAGTTATCCTGATGAGCTCTCGGAAGAGGGGGAACCTCTCAGGGCTGTGGGCTCGGCTGTGCACCGGTTTCTTTGCGGCTTATACGTCGACTTCTCTCATAAATTATGTTTTCAGATTGGCCCTTTCTTGCATACATCGCCTGGAAAAGGAATAATGATTTTTTAGCAAGCATGGCCAGAGTCTGACGTTATTTTATTTTTTAAAGACAAGGAAAGATGATATTTATTTGTGTCATTTTTAAAATAAGGGCACGGATAAGTACGTTTTCGAATATTAACAAGTGAATAACTACTCAGCGGGCGTCCTTCAGTTTCTTCTAATTCTTTGGTTCTCTCTGTTTTTTACGCTACCAGAATTCTTTCTGAACTGCAGGAAGCCTTCGATAGTTTTCTTACTCACTGGATAACTCAATGAAATGTTAAAATATTTATTTTTGAATAATCAGTACGATTTTTCCGTGAAGGTTTTCACAAAATACGTGCCTTTATGCACTCCAGCATGGAATCTAGTCATGACCAGTCTGGCTCCTTCAAAGGTAAATGTTCGCGTTTAGCGACTGGAGTCGGTCCCTAGCACTCAGTACTTCCACTACTAGTTTAGAATTTATCAAACGCGTGAATACTTGTGATTGGTTCCTGTAAGAACTGTCTACGTTTTCCAGCTATTGTTAGTAGGGTCCTTGCTGTTGTTTTAATCTGAACTATTGGAACCAAATGGCATCTTATAAAATAAACTTTCACAATTCAATTGATTACGTTAAAGATGAAACGACACCCACCACAGCCATCACCACTGACATCTCCCATCCTCACCCCCAATCACCACCATCTCCGTAGACCAACTGAAACCATTCTGTTCTTTTACACTGGAATGCAAGCAGTCTCACTGCTTTAAATAGTCAATGTCAGCCCAGGTTCTCTGGCATATCTATATTTAACATAATATTTTAAAGTCATTCTGACATAGTGCCACATCAAAATGTAGATTTGAAGTAGATCATTGAAACATATTTATGCATCAATACAATGTCCTAAATCTGCCTCCTTTTCACTATTGGATTTTTATTAAAGGGCACCCTAATAACCAGTCATGTATTACTAAGCTTTTTCTTTCTTAATGCAATAAAGAAGTTTAACTTCAGAAAAGCAGATGAACAGTTTCAAGAGCCTGGTACCCAAGTCTATGCTTCTTCCACCAAAATCAGCTTGACTTCTCCATATTTTATTGGTGATGGACTTTATCAGTTCTCTATAACTGTCATTATTCAGAAGCTGTGTCAATATCAAACAGAGGTCAAAGTTAGCTTCATGAGGTTGGTTTTGTTTTTTGTTTTTTTGTACAAAGCTTCCATAATGCTAGAACTCCACAAATAGTTTTAGAATCACAACCAAAATGTATACAAAATTTTTTAAGGTTTAAGAGAACATCAGTCTCTGTTACATAAAAGCATCTGACTGTGAATTTAACCCACAGTTTCTCCCACATGTGATCCCCAAGTGAAAACACTGAAGTTTCACGTTTATATACAATAATGCCAACAAGGAACTGCGCTATAATTTTTCTAATTACCTATTTCATTCCTCCCCTCCTAAAAGTACTTTTCTTGATTACTGAACAATGTCATGTTCTGGATTTCAAAAATTAATTTGTACACCCTGGATTTCCTAGGCAGTAGATACATTTAACTTTGTCAAGCAAATTCACACTCAGAGCCAAGCAACTGTATACATATATTTTTCAGAGATGCCTGGCTCATCCCATCATCTTTTTCTTCCCAAGCTGACTCTGTGCACCCACACACATACACAGCTGTATTAAATGTAGGTTTTAGTTTTGTGCCTTAGTCAACAATGTCCTAAACTTGGATTTGAACACATGATTAGACCACAAAACCTGTCCTGTGAGTCTCAGTTGTGTCCTATGGTGGTCTCCTATTGCTCACCAGCATCAAATTATCCCCTCCCCCAAGTATTGGACAAGAAAAAAAAAGTTTCTTAAATCATAGAGACTGTAGTTTTTCCATTGTCCAGTAGACGGCACAAAAGATCAAGCCTTCAAATGCTGAACAATCCACCAAAGCTGTTTGGTTTGGTTTGGAGTGTGTTTGAGTGTACTGTTCATTTCAACTAGTCAGTCTGCCAGCCAGCCAGTCAGTGCTGTATTTGTGAAGCAGAGAAGAATCCTCAAACTTAAGATAACTTTGCAAAGTTCTGAAATGTAGCAATATGAAGAAAAGATTTGTATATCTGCTCACCAAAATGCTGCTTTAGGTAGTGCGCCAACCATTATAAATGAGGAGTTTGGAGGGAAATGTTACTGAGAAGTTTATTGTTTAAAAGTTACCTTTAAAGAAATGAAACTGAGATAAAATACAAGGCATTTCATTTTTAATTATCTTTTACTAGATGAAAATATTTGCAACCTGAACCTTCAAAATTCTATATTGGAATTTTGCAGGGTGCATCTATACTTTTTGTTAAACTTAACACACAACTTAGACCAGAAAATCAAGTATTGTATTTCACATGGGCTAATGTATACAGGCATATATAATCTGTAGTAGAAAAGGGGAAGAAATTTTCTAGAAATCTTTTGAATAGCTTTTGGAGACTATTGGATGATGAAGCCATTAGAAATAACTTAGTTGAAACTTTCCTCTCCTAGAGCAATGTGTGACTGTAGCGAATATTTATATTTTACGAAAAGGCTTCTATTTCTCTTTTCATTCTGCAGACGCTCCTTATGTAGAAGTGGGGGGAGAGGGTAAAGTGTGGGCTAATAACTCATTTCCCAGTTAATTTTATTAAGAATTTATAGCACTGTTTAGAAAGTTTTAAGACAACCATAAATTTTATTAGGAATATTTTATTAAGCCCTCCATTTAATTAATAAAAGACCTCTATAACTTCTGAAAATGTCAGAGCTAGTAATTATGTTAACCAGTGTAGTTTTTCCCCCTCTAGAGACCAAAACGTTTTAATGATTTGAAATAGAAAAGTGGTAAGGAAAACACCCCCCTCACCTCCAAAATTTTTTTCTTCACTTTTGCATTATCCAGTCGGAATATAGTGAGCTAGGTATTCTCCCTGTGGTGGCCCCAGAGCCTCAGCTGACCTTTCATTGACTTCTGAACCAGACCCAGACATTCTTTGTTTTCTGAAGCAAAATGCAGTAAACAAACCTCCGGGTTCTTATAGCCAGGACTGCTTTGGGGCACTTGATTAACGTCTTCCCTAATCCTGTCGGTTAACCCCCTTTCATATCACCTAACCAGGTTTCTCCCTTTTATAGACCTCTAAATAGTTTATTTCACTTTTCTCACAGCCATTCATTAGCTTTGACTTCTTGGTACCTTTCTCATACGGCATCCAGGCTCTTATCTCCAACATTCCTCTATTATCTCTACTAGATTCTAAATCTATTTCCTTTAAACTGTCTTTCCCTCCTCTTATTTCTGTTTTTTGAAATGCAAATACTAATGTGAGGTGAGATTCAGAGGATAAATGTTCTCAAAGAACAAATCCTAAGCCTCCAGTCCATAGGACAACCTAAAGAGTAATCACAACATTTTAACAGGCATTTTAAAGTTAGGTGGCAGATGATAAACTCTTATCATTCTGTGAACACAGCTGCCAAACTCGATTGATTAACAGGCTTTTGTTTATTCTGGGCTGGCAAATACACACATCTTACCTTAAGGGGTGCCTTTTTAATTTCTAAGGGTTTTGGAGCTGACTCATCAGTGTGAACTTCAGGGACAAAAGCCTAACTCAGGATATAGATATTTCCATCAGCAGAATTCCTTATAGGAGACTAGAAAACTAGAGGGAAGTTCTCAGGGAGGACTGTACCAACAGTCTCCTTGCCAGAGGGTCTAAGCAATAGAGACCTAGGCCCCAGACTGCCCCTTTAGAGTCCTCATTCTCTATCTTTGGGAAGATGCTCTGGGATGAGAAGGGTAAGATGGGTATGGAAGGCCCATGTAGAGGGGAAAACGCCAGAACTCTTCACCAGGTCAAGATTTTGCAAAATAAAAGTACTTTTGCCTTAAAAAGTAAGTATCTGCCATAAGCTAAAGTAGGTACTGTCAGAGAACAGGTATAAATATCAGCATTGGTTTCCTAAGATACCTAGAATTATCCTTTTACCTTTTCCTTTTAATAGATGATTAATTGCTGCTCTGCTAAAGTTTTTTTTTTTTTTATGGCTACTATATTGCAACCCCAGACATAGTCTGTGCAGTTTCTCTCAGCAAGCCCCAACTGTAATAACTGTTTGCTAATTGTAAAATCCTTATCCAGAATGAGGTTTGGGCAAACAATTTGTACTACTATAATTACATTGTAAAAGTGTTTTAGTCTCTTGATTGTTCAGAATTAATCTTATAAAGGCCTAGGACCATCAGCTTCACAGTTATACTTGGAAAGGAAGGGAGGGAAGAAAGAAGACACTTTTCAAAGCTCATGAGTTTAGCTTAAGCCCACCAACTCAAAGTATGTCTTTCTTTAAGGAAAAATCTGTTTGTAGGTAATTTAAAGTTGAAGATTATGGTTGAAGAGCACAATAGTCTTTCTATTGCTTTAAGTTTGGGGTTGTGCTGGAAAAGGAGAGGCTTACCTGAATCTTCTTTTTCCATTCCAGCTAGAAAACAAAAGAGGAAACTTACCAGAAAGCATCAATACAAAATACATGCTATTGTCAAAGAACTATGTATATCAAAACTGGCCTCTTCACATTTGAAAATGTGGCCGCAGACCTGAGATAACTCCAAGCCTTAGTCTTTGCCAGAGAACCCCTAGGGCTGTTAAAGACTATGGTCATCAAAATGTATTTCGCAGTAAATTTCTCTCGGTTAGATTATACTTACACAATTCCCTTCGCAGTTCATTTTAGGATCATAAATGTAGCTGTGCCCATGTCAGTGTTTGTCTTGACGCCCCCACTCCCTACTTCGTTCCCCACTGCCGCCACCCGCGCTTCTGCCCAGCGGGCCTGCTGGAGAAAAAGAGCTCACAGCCCAGCCAGCAGCCGTCGGAAGGCGTC
Source organism: Okapia johnstoni (assembly GCA_024291935.2). NCBI lineage: Eukaryota > Metazoa > Chordata > Mammalia > Artiodactyla > Giraffidae > Okapia > Okapia johnstoni. Next base: position 74,739,078 of record CM044306.1, on the reverse strand, counting down.
CAGGTGTTGGCCGAGACCGGCTAGGGTTCCAGGAAGGCAGCCGGCCCAGTTTGGTCCTCTCTGTAATCGGAAAAGGATTGCCTTTCCTGGCCCAGTCAGCGCAGCTTCCCGAGAATTAAACAGAAATCGCCTTCCTCGAGACCAGGAGTTTCTATTTTGGCCTGAAATTCTGTTTCCAAGTTCACGCTGGGGAAGGGCTGGGGAGTAGGGGAGTGAGGAGGTGCGGGGTGGGGTGGTGGTGTCAGGCAGTGGCATAAAGGCGCTGGTAATTCACCTGGATCCTCTCCGCTCTGACACGCGGCCCTGCCTTAACCTCACGCGTGATGTATCGAGGAGTTTGCACTAGAAAACTCTACACTTGTTTGCGATGGAGAAAAGTAAAAGATCTTAAAACTTGGGGAGTGAGGTGGTAAAGAAGAAACAGGAAGAGAGAGATGCAAATGATGAGGGATCCTAGGATGAGTAGTTACAAGAGAACGCTTTCAAGGCAAAACGCATCCGCAGGCTTTGGGTGAAGGTGTCTGTCCTTCGGACACACTTGGGGCGAGTTCGGAGTTGGGGAGGGGATGATGTGCGCGAGGCTGGGAAAGCTGAGATGCTCGACTTTATGAAAACTCCACTCTTGGGGGGAACCGGGCGTTGACTCGTGATAAGTATTAAAAGAAGCAATACTCGTCGCTTAGGGAGGTACGTGCGCTCAGTGCAACCTGATTCCACATCTATGTCTGATGTTCGCCCTGGGTCCCCTGCTCCTCCAAAGCCCACTTAAACAGAAACGAGTTTTGTCTCTTGGACTGATGCTAATTCTCTTTTAGTTTGCGCATAAAGAGTTGGCTTCGATACATGTTAGAACTCCTGTTCTTTTCCAATCTCTGCGGATGCGAGCCCCTAATCTTTCTCAAAACTCTTCTCCCTACCTACACTTTCCCCGCTTCGGGGTGAGAGATGGTCCGCAGCTGGCCGTGTGGGAAGAGGGTAGGGGCGAAGCAAGCAAGGGGCCGGCTGCTTTGGGAGAGTCAGCCTTTTGGCCACCATCAGGGCGGGAATCGGGACTGGCAGTTTGCATTCCCGGCAGATCGAAGCTCCCTGCTGATCGATTATTTGATAATTGATTTTCCCCGCAGCCAATGCGCGGCAGCCTTGGCAGGGGCGCCTTCTGATTGGCCGAGCCCTCCTCCCGGCTGCCTACCGAGATTTGGGTGAGCTCATTTTCCAGTCGACCGCAGGGGGAGTTTTCTGCGAGGTTTCTGTCGAGGGAGGAAAAAAAAAAATCCTGCTCCGAGCCGAGCGAGCTGCGAGCCCTGCTCCGGGATGTGAGGTTTCCAGCCCGCTGGTCGAGCGGTTACGACTGAGCCATCTCGGCAGATCAGAGCCGGGCGGGCAGAAAAATAAAAACGAAAATGGCACCACTAAATATAATAATAAAAGACAGGCTTAGAGTGGGAGAATAAAGAAAAGGAATTTTCTTGTTTAAACTGGAGACTAGATATTTAAAAAGAAAAGTTCACACTAGTGGCTGGTTGGGGCCTCTGAGTTGTGGGTAGGGGCAGCTTTATGTCTGAAATTTCAACCCCTGAAGTGAATTTCCTTTTCTTTGGCACTGGGAGTTTCTTCCCTGCGCCGGACTGGGGATTGAAAAGCGGAGTAAGGGTAAGAAGGTCCGGGAAGAAGAGCGCAGGGCGTCGCCGCGGAAAGAGCACGGCGGAGGCCGGAGCCCTTCGGCATCTCGAAGACAAAGGCGGCGCGGCTGTAGCCCTAACCGAGTGCGCCGACCCCGCCGCGCCGCGCCGCGCCGCGCCCTGGGCGCACGGCCGTCCTCCCGGAGCCGGTCGGAGAAATAGCTTCACTCCCCCGCGGCTCCTGGCCCGGGCTCCACCCGCGAGGTCTGGGCTGCTCCGATCCCGAGTCGGGTTTCGCTTTCCGGCGATCATAAATAGCTTCGTGTTTGTAAACAGGCGCTGGGGGCACATTCCCGGTTCTCGGCTCATTGTTCCCTCCCTTCCTCTCTCACTTCGCGCAGGACGCCGGGGCTGGGGCTGGGGGCCTCCGGGACTAGGAGATGGAGAGGTTCAGACCCCTCCAGAGTGAGAAAATGCAAGCATTTGCTTTCTCGGGCCGAGTGTCCACCTCTGACAGCAAAAAAAAAAAACCTCTTAAGCTAGATCTGCAGAAAGCCCCAGCCATCCCCACCCCACGTTCTCAGGACTCCTTAGCAGACCCTTTCCCAGCCTTGCTCCTGCTTCTCTTCCTCCTCGCTCTCGGTTTGACTTTTCTACGTGGAGTATTTGGTTCTAAGAATACACTACTTTCTGCATCAGCCCCCCCCTCCGACCAAAAAACACAGGCAGATCCCAATAATTTCCAAGAAAGTCAGGAAGTCTATCCGCGGAGCCCTGTGCAGAACTCCCGCTGCGGCTTGTCCCGCGTTTATTCCCGATTTATTTCAAGAGAGTCTGCTTTGGGGAGACAGTCTGGAGGGGGAGGGAGAGAAAAGAATACGGAAAATAAAGCCGGCGGCCGGGAGGCTTCTGCCCGCGCTTGTGCGCGTGTGCCCTGGGTGTGTGGGTGTTTGTGCCTGGGCGTGCGATTTAATGGAGCGCCTGTCTGCCTCTCCAGTGCGGCCAGAGCTCGCTTCGCGCACCCACCCCTGCCGAGGAGTCTACTTGCTGCAGCCCAATGCATTGTGTAAGACGCGACCTGTTATGGCCACCACTACTTCCGGGTTCTAGCATTCTGGTCGGAATCCACCTCTCCGCCTGTGCAACACACACTTTACACACGCACGGGGACTGCAAGCGGGCAGCATCGATCGTGGCTCCTTTAAGACAAACTCAGACAGACATTTTTTTTAACCCTCCTCCTCTAATCTCCCTCCAGTACAGCAGTTGCAAAGACGGAGAGAGAGAGAGAGAGAGAAAGAGAAAGAGAGAGCGAGCGAGAGAAGAGAGAAACTGATTAGGAATTAGGACTGATTCAAGGGAAGCGAACGCTAGGGCTTTGTGCATTTGAATATTAACATTTGAGGTGTTCTGACCAGAAGAAGACAGAGCGGATGATCATTCATTCACCACGTTGACAACCTCGCCTGTGATTGACAGCCGGAGTGGCAGAAAGCCATGAGATTTGGTAGTTGGGTCTGAGGGGCGCTCTTTTTTTTTTTTTTTAACTGATTTTTGGGGGAGAGAAGATCTGCTTTTTTTTTTTTTTTTTTTTCTTGCCCCTGCTGCTGTCTTGGAAACGGAGCGCTTTTATGCTCAGTGACTCGGGCGCTTTGCTTCAGGTCCCGTAGACCGAAGATCTGGGACCAGTAGCTCACGTTGCTGGAGACGTTAAGGGATTTTTCGTCGTGCTTTTTCTTTTTTTTTCCGGGGGAGTTTACGTATTTGTTTCTTTTCACACTGGCCTTAAAGAGGATATATTAGAAGTTGAAGTAGGAAGGGAGCCAGGGAGGCCGATGGCGCAAAGGGTACGTATTAAAAAACAATTGTGGAACTCAAATGTGAGATTAAATTGAAACGTGGCTGAAAGACACTGCTAAAAAGTTTCCTTTTTTCTGAACTTCTGATATGTTATTGATTATGCTCATCTTTAATATCACTGGAAGGGTTTAGCATTTTTAAGCAAATAACTTTGTCATAGTACAACAGTTTTGGGGGGTCGGAAAGCATTCATCTTTTAAAAGTAATTTTAATGTACATGACTTTTTATACAAGATAATATTTTGTAAGCTTTTCTTAGAAAAGCCCTACACTAATTGGATACTAAGCACACAACTATTCACTTTAAAAATGCAATACTAATCTCCCCAATATTCATATTTGAATGGAAATGTAGTGAGAGTAAAGTGAGACAATGACAACCCAACTGAGGTAGTTTCTTTAAAGAAAGGGGATCTACAAAAAGCCTTCCTTGCATAAATTGTGCCCTGGCCCTCAAAGCTCTGTTTGCAAAAGAAAGTTACTAGGCTGACACATTTTTTCTTTACTCCTTTGGTTCAGGCAAATGTCAGCGTTCTTCCAAACTCTTTTCACACCTCTGGCTTTAAGGAGATGAAAGTGGCAATTCCTCTTTGAAAATCATTTCACTCTCGGTGCCTCCAAATCTTGGGAAAAGAACTTGCCTGAAATGGAGCAATGAGAAAAACCTCAATAGCTAAATTTTGCACGCAAAAATAATGACAATATGAAAATAGTTTTTCTGGAGAAGGAAGATGGGGGGGTGATGGTTTGAATGTGCATTTACTTTTAAATTTTCTTTAAACCTGATGACTAACATTTACCTCATTGCCTTCTAGTTTAAGGGGAAAGTTCATAACAGTAGAAAAAATAGAATAACTGCTCCAACTATAGATTTTCTTTTAACTTGGGGGGAATATTGGCTAATTCTAAATTCAGCCCTAATGTCCAAGAGAAGTTACCCTTCTCTGAGTTTCACTTATAAAGGGGGCAGTTAGTTATGTATGATTTTGCAGATTTGTCTTGGAGAGCAAAGGAAATGCAGTGTCTTGCAGGACTGCCTAACCCCACGCTGGCAGGGAAATAAAATGAGAAGTCTGTCTGAATTCACGTGCTTGGCTTAGCTGTTCTCATCGTAACTTTTTTTTTTTTTAATTCCCCCTGATGGGAAGGGGCTGTGAAACTAGGCAGGTTTGTGGCACTGTCCTGGCACGTTTTATTATTGTGATTTTGAATTTCCTCCTCTAGAGACATGCACGATTTACCTTCCGCCCTCCGGGAGAATGCCTCCCTTTCTTCCTTCTTTCTTCCTTCCTTCCTTGCCAAAGGATCCTGAATTTCTGACTAGTTGATAGGGACACAAGTTAGGGCAAGACCATTCCATCTAGCCGAGTCTCACTGAGAATTCTAGAATTTTTACTTAAAAAAATTTTTTTTTTTAATGAGAAATCTCAACTCCAGAGAGGCAAGGCCCCCGAATTCGAGGTTGAAGGATCCAGCTGGACTGACGTTGTATAAGCTCCGTGCCCTGCCGTCTCCCCTATATGCCTGCCTGGCCTTCTGAACCTTGTTTCTCTCCTGTTTGTCATGCAGTACGACGATCTGCCCCATTACGGGGGCATGGATGGAGTAGGCATTCCCTCCACGATGTATGGTGACCCGCATGCGGCCAGGTCCATGCAGCCGGTCCACCACCTGAACCACGGGCCTCCTCTGCACTCGCATCAGTATCCGCACACAGCCCACACCAACGCCATGGCTCCCAGCATGGGTTCCTCAGTCAATGACGCTTTAAAGAGAGATAAAGATGCCATTTATGGGTAGGTACGACGGGCTGCAGGTTCAGCAGTTTCGAGGAGAGGCTTTCTTTCCCCATTTCCCTTTGCCCTCGATAGGAGGAAAGTCAGAGCTCTCTGGATTTGAAGGTACATTATTTGGTGACTTTTCAATCTCTTTGCATGGAGATTTGGGGGAGGCGGCCAGCCCAGACGCCCCCCGACCCCGTCTCTGCTCAGGCTCCGCGCGGGTCCAGCGTCCAGCTCCGCCGAGGCCATGCCCGCGTAGGGGTCGCCGTGCGGAAGTTGCCAAAGGTTCCTCGTCCTCCCACCACCCCCCGCAGACTCCGGCTCCGTAGTTGAGCGGGTTGGAGTCCTCAGTTGCTCGACTTCTCGTGGAGAGCGTTGGGGATTTCTAAACGTAGGCGCCTTTGTGTTGGAACGAAACTTTTAGTTTAAAGGAAAATCTTTTAAGCCACTGATTGTTCTGACTTGCTAAGTTTACTCAGCCACCGTATGCTGGCCTTGCCACCGCACAATAAAATCAAGGGAGGACAGTTGCAGGTCAGGCAAGGGGGAAAAGGCTTTGCATTTATGGAGTTTAACCACTGTAGTCGAGGAGAGGAGCTCACTCTGAATTGTTACAGACCTTAAGAAACTTGTGGCCGTTTTAGGACTTTGTGTTTAGGGGCGAAACTTGCAGGATTTAGAAGCAGATGCGGGGTGCTCTCGGCCGGTGTAGTGTTCTGCTGCGGTTCACACCGTGTTCTCCCGGGCCCTGAGGTTAGACCAAAACCTTCTGAAAGTCACTTGTGCCTACTGTGTGCTGATGTATTGGGGGAACGCTTTTTACTTTGCAGCCACTTTTATTTATATTTATTTCTTCTTTTGAAAAACAAAAAAATCAGCTAACACTGACCCTCCCCAACTGAAAACCCTTTCTGCTTTATCTTCTGGTCCCTTGTGCAATGGGCTTGTTTAAATCCCAGCGTCCTCTCCGCAGCGTTAACTGCAAATGGTTTAGGCTCCCGGACAGAACATTTGGGGAAGCTTTGAAAAGGACCCCAAACTGTTAAATTCCCAGCCGGGCTGTGAGAGCTAATAAAAGACTTGAGACACCTCTTTGGGCATTAGAAGAGGCTTTTTTTTTTGTTGTGTTGTGTTTTTAATGGGCTGAGATAAGCAACATCTAGGCCCCTCGCAATACTAGCTGCTTTGCCATTACCGCAGGGACAAAATGAAAGGCCTGACCGCAGGCACATTTGCAGGAACTTTCTTGGGGGGCGGGGTGGGGGGGCGCTGGGGACCGTCGGCGAAGGGAGGGAAGTGTGCAGGGAGCCGAGGAGGAGCCCTCCAGCCCTCTGAGGGCCGTGGGCTCGGGATCCGTGGTCCAGCCCTCTGACAGTCGGTGGGTCCCACAGCCAGAGAGGTCCTTGCCCCAAGTTAGCTGAGCGCCTGCCTCCAAGATCCCCAGAGTTTGAGCTTCCCGGGGCGGCCTCGGAGGAACCCACTTGAACGAGATTTCCCACCTCCTGCGCCCCGCGCCCTTCTCCTCTTCCAGGTCCTGAGTGTGCATCGGAGGGCCGAGGGCCGGTCCGGGTGGGAAACTTAATTCAAAATGGCTGCTGGAACAGCTTGGGTTTTATTCTTAGCAAATGTTACCAATTTCTCAGGCCAGATAGGCTGAACCGGTCCTCAGAAACGGTCCATGGCTTAGGGCCTCCGACTTTGGGGGGCCAGAGGAGGAAGGGGAGGTGAGCAGTCACCTGGGGGGTAGGTGTGGGGGAAGGGGAAGAAGTAGATGTCAAAATCAGGGCGAGGGAGGTCCCCGTCTTGAGCTCCTCCGGCTGCTTTTCTTGGGCTCCTTGTTTCACTGCCGCGGGACTAACCATTGTGTTGTTTGTGACTGTTGTATTTTCTTGCAGACACCCCCTCTTCCCTCTCTTAGCACTGATTTTTGAGAAATGTGAATTAGCTACTTGTACCCCCCGCGAACCGGGGGTGGCGGGCGGGGACGTCTGCTCGTCCGAGTCATTCAATGAAGATATAGCCGTGTTCGCCAAACAGGTCAGCAAAATCAATGTTTCAAAAGTAAAAAGGGAAAAAAGAAAGAAAGAAAGAAAGAACCTCCCTCCACCCGCCCCCCAGCTCTCTCTGTAAAATGCGACCCCAAACCCCCCGCGCAGTAACCCTCCTTGGAGTTGGCTGAGCTGGCAGCTGTTAGCACACACTGCTGGGAAGAGATAACCCTGTGCTCTCTCTTATTTTGCAGGGGTTGCTGCCACGGACAACTCGGTGTGCTGAGGTTAAAAGTAAACTGATATTTCAATTTTCTTTCTTACCCCCCACACCCCATTCCCCTCCCTCTTCCCTCTCTCCCTTCTGTCCTGCTGTTTGCAAAAGTAACGCCTGAAAATGCCCTAAGCCAGGCCTGTTACATCTTCCCCCCTGCCCAGCATATTTGCAAAAGTAACCAGCTGAACAGTCTGCCCTAAGCCAGGCCTGTTACATCTTCCCTGAGCTTTTCCTCCTCAATCAGTGTCTGTTTGCGGACGCCTGAAAATCACCCCACTTCTGACCCACTCCCGCTCCCTAACCCGAAACGCGCTTTTGTTTTTTATGACAGCCGGGCAGCTAATCAGCCCTAGAGAAGGTAATTTCTCTAGCTTTTTTTCTCCTTTTGCTTCCCCCTCCTGCCCAAACACACAGAAGGGGAGGGTTCAGAATGGCTGAAGTTCAGGCTTCGGAGACATTTGCATAAACGTCTTTCTTTCTGGTAATTAGTGTCAAGGCCAATCTTTGCGTCCATTTCTCTTTGCAGTTTAATTACAATTTCAGACACTAAAACTGAGATCACAAACGCCCTAGCCTTGTATTCATTCTTAATACCTTGCTGGCTTTGTGTAAGTAGTTGCAGGGCTATGCATCCCCTTGGATGTTTAGGAAGCTATCCTGAATTTGCTTCACAGGTTGTACCTTCTCTTCTTCCTCCTACTTTTCTTTGCCACCTCTGAGGGGGGGAAAGTTTTGTTTAGTTTTAGTGAGTTTCTGGAAGACAGTCTGAGAGCAGCGGCAGGTCAGATACAGGGGGAGAGGCGGAGTGGGAGGAGGAGTGGGCAAGGAGTCTGGAGGAGGTGGTGGGGGAGGCACTTTAGAGGTTCTGCGGAGACAAAGCAGAGTTGATAGTTGTGTCAGTTTCTTGAATCTGGGAATCCTGCACACATCCCACCTTCACACTCAAGAAAGGGTGTGGGATAATGTGATTTTGCTAGCTGTTCTATAAATCTCAGCAATAAAAACTTAATGCATTGTAATTCAAAGTAACATTAAATTGCAAGCACACTGGGGTTTCTTGTGAATTTTTGCATGTCAGTGATGCCTGGGTCCTGTAAGACACCCCTCCACCTATCCCTAAATATTTTGAAGCATTCTTTTCCCTTAAAAATTTAATCAGTTTGATACCTTTTTGTGGCTGTAAGGGTTCCCCCCCCCCAACATCATATCATGAGTCTTTTTGTTTTTAAAGGAAGCATCCTAATATATACTTCTTATAGATAGAAACCCTAATTACCAATGTTAAAGGGAGTTGGGTTATGAGGCATATATCCTATACCAACACAGTACTGGTCCTTTATGTACATACATATATATGCATATTTAATTTTTTTCTTAGACATGGTGGAAAAGGATTTATGATAAAAATAACTTGACAAAATTAAATAGTTTACCTTAAATGTCACCCACATAGGTCACCTCTTTAATGGCCACGGCCCCAGGAGCAGATGAATTTAACACGGGTGTTGAATACGTTGTAGCCTGTGAAGCATCTTGTCACTGTCAATTTTCTGGGATATCTCTATTTTGCAAGAAAAGAAAGTTATTCCTAATTCTGGATGCGTCTGGGGGTCTCTGGAGGACAATTGCCCTGTGTTTCCCCTATTTAGAAGTTTGGATCTCACAAGGGGGGTGGATTGCACTTGTCAGTGTCATTTATGAACTCCTGATTATATTTCCATTTTTTTATTTCTGTCATAATGCAGGTACACGAATTATGTGACAATTTCTGCCACCGGTATATTAGCTGTTTGAAAGGGAAAATGCCTATCGATTTGGTGATAGACGATAGAGAAGGAGGATCAAAATCAGACAGTGAAGATATAACAAGATCAGCAAATCTAACCGACCAGGTATGCGCTTTTCAATTTCAACATCCCTGGGAAAAAAAATTTGTATGCATATTGCTTGCTGGATCACTACCACCTCCCTTTATTATTTGCATATGATTAAGTCCCTTTTAGATACATTTCCATCGAAATGAAAATTTTTGAATAATGTGGCTATTATTGCTTCATTAAGGCTGGCTCTGGGATTCGACCTGGAGAGATGAGCTTGTAAAAGCTTTGCCTGCAAACTTGACCTGTTTCTTGTCGCTTTTAATTTTTGTCTTTATTTTATTTACCCTCTATAATAATGGGAGTGTTAACTGCCAGTGACCGACTCTGGTGGTAGGGCTTTGTTCTGGAGCATTTTTTCCCCCCTTCTCTCTCAAAGAAAAGAAAAGTGTAAGGACTGCTTATTTCTTATTTTATTAGGAATAAACCCAAGATAGGTGGTCTGAGAGAGACAGGGAGGGTTTGAAATCTAGCAAATGCTTGCTATTTTCTCCCTGTCTATACGGTTCATTAGCCTGTCTTGTCAGTTTTCCTCGGCCGAACGCTTCTAGACCTCACTGAACATTGCTTTGTGCAGTGCTCGCTGCAAGCTCGCCCATTTTATTGTACTTAATAGAAAAAATAAGACCAGGCCAAGGTTAGAAAAACAGATAAATATGGACGTTTCTCCTCCTCCTTTCTAACTCATCCTCCAGCCGGTACGTGCTCTGGGCCCTCTGGGTTGGCAGCTTTTGGAAGCGTCTGCGTCAGGGGCTCCTCGCGACTCCCTCGGTGTGGCCGTGTGGCGGGTGGGGGACTTCGCGCGCCGCCCTGCTCTCGCTGCCGGCCTCCGCTGGCTTCGCCCCCTCCTCTCTCGTCCTCCCTCCAGGCCCTTCTTCCGCTGCGTTGCTAAGTGGGGACGACTTTTATTTAGGGTTGCTGGGAGTGGGGGCAGATTTCTCTCACCCCGACACCCATGTTTGTTCCTAGTCCCTCTCTCCTTCACTCCTGTCTCTGTGTCGGCCCAAAGGAGTTGAGAAAATGCACTGAAAGTGAAAACGTGAGGAGTGGATGAGATGAAACAAGGTTCAGGACAGCTTTCGGTTGCGAATTATGGCAGGGCGTCTAGAGATCTGGGTGGCGGGCCTCCTGCGCCTGTCCACCTATAAGTGAAAGCCCTGAGTTGTTTCTCTTTCTGACTTGGCACGTGAGTCCTGTCTTGTGAGAGAGAGCAGCCTGCCTTTGTTAAGCCAAAGGACAGCCGGTCATACAGAGTTTTCTTTGCAAGCTCTGCCATGATTACGGTTGGCCAGCGACTGTCTTGCAGAGTCCTTGCCGAAGTGCCCGACCCCTCGTCTTGGTGTCATCTTCAAGTCTGCTTCTCTCCATATCACTCCCTTCAATCCCCAACCTGGGTTTTTCTGGGTGACCCCCTCAGCAGAGGCGGAATTGCTCCTTTTTCCCAAAAGAAGTGGAGGGCAGGCAAAGATGAGCTTTAAAAGCGTCAACGCGCCGGGTCCTTTCTAATTGGCGAGTTACAAACTTTCGGCAGTGTAGACGAGTGCCCGGAACTGGCAGCCTGCGCGATCCTGGCGCGGCCCCGCCGGGGTGGGAAACCAGCAAGCGGCCCCCGGTCCCCACCCTGCCGGCCGCTCGGCCTCCAGCCTGGTTCAGGCTGCCAGCCCCCTCCCCGGAGCTGTTAAATGCAGATTCTGCTGAGGAACCCTCGGGTAGCTGCTGTTGAATAAAAATTGTAATCCAACAAGCCTAACTAGAAAATGGGATTCTAAAAGCTCCGGAGTGCTGGGTACATAAAGCTATTTGAGCAAATTACAAGAATCGCTTAGGGGCATGAATGAAATCAACACTTTAATTGCCTCCAAAATGAAGATTTATACCCCATTTTTCTCAACGAATCATTATTTTATTAAAATCAAAGATAAAGGACCAGAGTTAGGGGTGTCTTAGGGGGTACAAAATTGGTAAAACAAAATTGAGTTCTCCCTCTACTCCTTAGGTAAACTTTTGTTACTCGGTTACCTTTATTTGAGACATGCGGATTGGTGGGCAGTGGTCAGGGGTAAAAACTGGCACTTCATTCTCCTCCCCCAACTGTAAAATGAGCAGCGTGCCTCCCTCCCGGCCGCTTAGGAGTGGGGGCTTCGCAGCTCTGGCTAAGCTCGTGGCTCGGTGGGCCTGTGCGCGTGGGCACGCTCGCGTGACCCTCTCGGGCTCACCGAGGTCTCAGTTGGGCGCAGGGCAGCAAACCCCAAGTCTGTGCTTTGGAATTGTCCTTTTCCCAGAAGCCAGGAGCGAGTGTGCCTGGGCTCCCTTTGGAGAGGGGCGCGCAGAGCGCGGGGCGCACGCTGGGAGGTGGGGACGGTGGGAAGAGGCACCAGGGCCGCCTCGTGGGCGCCAGTACTCCTAACTGGAGCCGCCTCGCCGGTCCCAAGGGGCCGGGCCCGGAAGGGACTGCCTCGCCACCTGTCTGCGAATGCGGCCCAGCCAGTTTGAGCCCCAGTGGCGGGTGTGCTGCGGGCCTGGATGCTTCAGGTGTGGTGCGAGCGCTGGGCGTCATTTGCTCATTAGCCCCTCTGTCTCTAGGGCCTGTGGGCAGTAGGGTTTATTTTATTTTACTTTTCTCCTCGGAGGGCGCGAAGGCTGCCACCCGCGCGGGTACTTGAAATCCACGACTTGGATACCAGCCGGTTTCCCGGAGGGCTCAATCGGAGGAAATCTACTTGGCCTTGTAGCACCCTTAGTTTGGTGCTTTGTTTTGTTTTTCTCATCAGATTAAGATGCCCCTAGAAGCGGTAATCCCGCTCTCACCCCACCCTCAACGCCCTCCCCCAACTCCCACTCCCAGACCCCGACGTCCCAGGTCCGAGACTCACCTACCTTGGGCGCAGGTCTCCAGGGCGCCCTCTCCTGACTGCCTCGCTCCCCGCTCGGCACAGTTGCTCCCGACGCCAGGGGCCTGGGGGCAGCGAGGGGCACCCGGCCTTTCCGGCCTCAGCAGGGGGCGAGGGCCGGACTGAGACCCCGGGAGCGGGCGCAGAGGGGGGCCACCGTGCGAGGCGTCGAGGCCAGGGTTGAGCCTGGTTGGCGATGGAGAAGGATGGAGGGCGCGGGGAGGCGGAGCGCGAGTTTGGGGGACCCAGGGTGGAATTGGGGTCGCCAAGAGGGGTTAGGCGGGGGAGAATCTGGCTGCCAGACGCTGAACTTTAGGCCGCCCTCCAGGAAGGAGGTGTCGAATAAAGCCTTCCTTCCTAGGGTTGTTTGTTTCTCGCCACTCCTTGAATCTAAGCATTTTCCACTCCAAGGACGGTGGCGAGAGGAGAGGAGAGAGAAGCGAGAGTCCCTGGGGCCCCCGAAGGCCACCAACTGAGGTGGCCAGGCCCCCTCGCAGCGAGCGGGACTAGCTGAGTCTGTGCTCAGGCGCCAACCCGGGTTCTCCCACAAGCAGGGGGAGGCAAAGTAAAGGTCCCTTTGGATTACAGTTTTTATTCAACAGCAGCTCTCCGGGGGGTCCTCGGCTGAATCTGCATTTAACAGCTCCTGTTCGAGGGCTGGCTGGCTGCGCAGGGCGCCCTGTTGCATGTTAATCTAGATTTGTCTCTGACATCTGGGGAGAAGTAATGTGGCTCCCGGAGATGGAACCAGAAAGCCACGCTTGCCAGGCAGGTTAAATGCCAAGCGCTGTTGAGTTCCCCGGGGAGGGGGGGACCGCCGCCGGGGCTGCGCGGCCCAGGCCGGAGAGCAGCAGGCTTCCGGGACTCTGGGATCAGGGGCAGCCCTGGGCCAGTGCGCTTTGGTTTCCCAGTGGGGCCGGGGAACCCAGGTGGCTAGTGTTTTATTTGAAGAGTCCAGAACGTTGTTTCTAAAGCATCGTTTGAGATGACTGTCTTAAAACTGAACTTGAACTTGACGGAAAACACCCCTTCCCTGCAAAATGGAATGGGGACACCTTCAAGGGAGATTTAAGCTTTCTCTTTTGAGGAGGTGTTGCTAAGGCATGAGGAGGCCTAATGTTCTTCATGTATTGGATCCACTGCTTTAGAAAAAAAAAAAAATAGATGAGGCCAAGGGATATTTACTAATACTAGGAATGCAAGCAATTTTGTTTTCATCCATTAAGAAAAACTGGACACAAACATGGAGGGTTAGGAAAATGTCAATTAGTTTGTTTCTAAATGCTTAACACATGGACACAACGTATTTAAATTGTAAGTACTTTTAGGGTCTCACTTAAGTCTTAATCCTGGAACCTCTGAGTCCACAAGCCTTGAAGGCCATGGAGTCTTAGAATAATCTGACTTTACTTTTGATTGTTGTTGTGAGTCATGTGGGATACTCTTAATTCCTCTTGAATTATGTCAGAGGGAAATTATGGCAAGATTCTCTTTAATGATTAAATAATAAGGTGTTGACTGCTTGTCACTACAGTGACTAATTGGGATGTTCATTCTAGGCCCTTTGTTGCTTAGTATCCTTTGATTTCAAAGATAGTTGTTTACCAGGTGTGTTTTTATTGTTTTCTGATTGGCTCCTTGGGTGTATTTGTGTGTGACTCTCAGAGGAGGGATGTATTGATTCTTATTAGGGGCATGCCAAAAACATTTGAGAGAAAAAAAAAGTGATACAGAGTCAATGTAGATAGGTTGAGATCGATTACATTTTTAAATGTCTCAAAGCCTAAATGTTAATGCTATAAAAGTTATTCCCCTTTCTTAGTTTCTCTCTCCCTTTCTCAGTAGAAGTACCCAGTGCAAGCTCTATGGTTAATAGAAAGCAGTGATAGTAATGCTACTTTGTACAAAGTAAAGCCCCATAACAGTAACTATTGTTCAGTGATTTAACTAGTTCTGTGGCAATAGGTCACTCAAATAGCAGTTCCTCTCCCACCAGAGTGATTCCATGGCTCATGGTTTGGAAATATATAGAGTGGTTGTGTGGACTCTTGCTATTGGTCCTAACTTAGAGATTTTTAGTGGAAAACATGGAGAAGTTTAAGTAGTAGAAGAAAGAAGAAGGAAGAAGAAAAGGCCTTAAAATAAGGGCCTTGCTTTCAAAAAGTAACTGAAATATCATGCTATAATGGCCCAACTTTGAAAATAAACAAATTTTAAATCATTATGTTTTCAAACACTCGCATGTTTAAATGTTAAAATGTTTGTCATAGTCTGAAAGATTTAAAACACAGCTGTTGCCGGGTGACGGACGGAAAATTATGCAGTAAAACTCCGTACTCTTAAAAACAAAGACTATTTGTGGTCCCATAGTAGAAATGTAGGTTTTTTAAGGCCAAGCAGATAGACTACAGTATTACCAAGGGGCCTATGTTATAAAACTAGCTTACCTTCCCTCGCAGGTGGAGTTGGAGAAACTGAAGAAAATGCATAACAAGTTGTATTAAAACACATATAAATGAAAATGCTGTTAAATGAATTCAAGTGAAGTATTTTCACATTGGTAATGCTATGCTTGCCATTGCAATAGCAATATTTTCTCATGAAACGTAAATATGTCAAAGCAACATGAAATGCTTAAGTTTTAATAAATGATCATTTAATCATCAAACACAACCTGAGTATGTATACAGAAACTTTTAAAGAAAAGTCGGCGTACAGCCAAATTCCTATAGGGACTAGCAGGGGAATGATCAAAAAACGAACACGAAATAAGACTTCCTGTAAGATGGTCTATAATTCAACATTATTTGACTCCACTGTCATGGAAATAGTTGAAGGATAGTAAATTGATACCATTCTCAGTCATTTTTGTTACACAGTCTGAAATGTTTGCAACTGTAGCATTTTCCATGGCCTTTTTTGGATTATGATATCTGTCGTATTTGTATCAAAGTAGCACTTGAGTTTATGTTATAATCGAAACAGACATTTTTGCCATTTCTCCTGAGTGCAAAAAATTAATTTAATATTTTAAAATGACATCAAAACTATGGGAAAGTCTTATTTTACAAATAAAGAAATAAAAATAGAATACATGTGACATAGTGTTTCTGACAGTCGTGCAGATGTTAGGCCTAAAAGTTTTCAAAATCCTTAGTAAAACAATACTGTTTTAAGTCATGTAGGGCTTGGTGTCCTTACTAGGTAGGAAACCTCAGGATATGGTACCTGTTAAAAGGTTAGGGTCTAAAACATAAAATACAGGTTCCCAATTTGAATTTAAATAATTATTCCAGAATTTGACTTTGGGGATCCAGTAAAGTTTTGGATATTTTACTATCTTTCACATTTGTGAATAAACCTAACATGTATGAGATAAGTTTTGAAAAATTCAAGCAGATGATATGTATGTGTATGTAGTGGAAAAGATAAAAAGTCTCCTTCACTGTATCCTTAATTTAATATGCCATGGTTTCAGGATTATGGGAATTTGGGAAAGCTTATTGAAGTCTTAAACAGTTTCTCCAGAAAGTAGAGCTATACTTTTATCGGGAAACTGCTGGATTTCCCACACTTCTAAATCTGACATTTTAATAAATGGTATAAAAGATACTATGTGAAATAAGCGAGAATACATTTACTTAAATATTTGTCACTAGAATCCAATTTCAATCAATTTAATGCATTCATGTGTGCAGAATTAAAGCAATAGGCAGCACTTTGCTACACTCTCTCTGAACACTCATTTTCCACATAGCATTTCTTAATCTAGGAAATATGTTCTTGTTAAAGGGAAATATAAAGAGTGCAGATATTTTTAAATGATTTTATATTTCTGGGCTTCTTGGTTCAGAAGTCCTAAAACTGAATAAAACATATCATAAAGAGTTTACTCTTTACTGAAAAAAATGCTTATTTCTCCATTTATTGAATTATACACCTGTTGTTTATTGGTATCATGAGTATATACAGTTAAATACAAATTATAACCAGAACTAAGTCATTAACTCTCTTTAAGATGTGCAACAACCATGTTCTGGCTTTTTGATGCACCACTGTATACAGTATAAACTAATGCAGAATAAATAAGTTGTGAAAATAAACTTTTTATTATTTACAATCCTCAAAAATACATTTTTACCCTTGATAGTCCTTATGATTCCATTTATAATTAAAAGGATTTATAAAGATGAGGTAAAGAACTTTAAATGAAGTGTTATGTTTCTTTAAAAAAACTTAAATGGTATTTTTCCATAGAAAGGAAATGCTGTTTCTAAGTTTACTAAGTAATACTTATAAAATGACTGCAACTTTTTATGAGTTTAACAAGTTTAAGCAACATTTTATAGTCTTTTTTTTCTTCATTTTGAATCAATATCAAGTCTTAAATTTTAATGGATTTAAATATACATGATTCCAACTCATTTAGAAAATAGTAGTAAGTAAATAATTAGCATTTTGAGTGATATTAGAAGTTATTCCCTAACAACATATGCTGTCTTAGAATTAATTGTTATGATGAATTCCCATTTCTCTAGATTTTTCCTTACACTTTACCACACAACATGATCACATGTTCATTATTCATTAGTTGTAAGTGTCTGGGTTGTTGATTGTTATTTAGCAAGACAGAACTATAGCTCTTTCTTTTTCTTATCATTCTCTCCCCACTGATTGGCAAGCCTCCTATGCCTGAGATTTGAACTTGAACTAGTTTGCTAGGTCTCGTTTCCCTATTTGAGTACTTTGTGGGTTCTTACCCACACGTGGGTTTGTTTTTCTGAGAAGATGAAAAATATTACTCACTCTAGAATAGGAATGAATAGAAACCAAAGTCATCAAACATTCCCAAACCCCTGTGCTTTACAATTAGGTGAAAAACTGAAAACTGTTATTCTTGTTTGCTTTCCCCAGGGCTGTGAATACTTGATATAAAGATTCATATCAGCCTCTTTGTGTTCTTCCTCTTAAGGCCTTAATGTTTGTTTTCAGTGACTGGATTCTTAACTGATAGTCCATATTTGGTCCCAGACCTCCATTATTTGCATTTTATTCTGCATTTGCATTCACATTATGTCCCACAGAAACTCTTTAAAGTCAAGTGTGTTTATGACTATTATGAAACTCTGGAAAATGAAGTTTGTAATGAAACCGACATAGTCGTCAAAAGGACAAGGAAGAGAGCAATTTGATGTAAACCCAGAGTTTCCTTATCCCATCCCAACTTGTAAAAAGGCTTATCTCTCTTCTTTTGAAAATATTAGAAGTTGAATGAATAAGAATTTCTTTGACAATAACACTCCTCTTAATGGCTCCATAACTATTTGGATGTGTTCTCAAATGTTAGCTTAATTTGATAGACAAGCTATAATTAACTGTGACCTATAGTGTTTTCTGTAATTCAGAGACTATTCCTTAGTGATCTGAAAACTTAATTTCATACTAAATGGTGTACAATGTCTGAAGATCTAAAAGCCTACTTCCACTATTTACAAGAAGTCGGAATAGTTTATGTGTCTCCAGGGCTTCAAAAGGGAGATACTTCAGAGATGGAGACTAACAATTTTACTATGTAAAACCCTAGCAGACTAACTACTGCACATGGGTTCTTTTAAAATTTTTGTTCCGTAGTAACCTCCCTTTCTATGCAGTGCAGTTAAAATTATTCATACAATGAAAAGAATATATGAGTTTCATGGGACAAAAACTCATACTTGACATTTTAAATCTAGTTATTTGATTGATCAAAAAAACAAAAAAAAAAACACCCCCCAAAAACAAACCAGTCGTGTACAGAGAGAATTAAGAATTGCAGAAAATAGGTAAAATGCTATTAGCTACGATGCAACGATCACAATAGAAACTTTAGCAATAAAATTAAATTGGGCATTTTGCATTTAGTTGGAACCTTTATTTGAAAGTTCCCACCTGATCTGGGATTATTTTAGTACCCCCTCCCTGCTCCCCACTTAAGAATATTTTAGTGTAAGAACTTTGTGATAACTCACTATTGGACATTACTTTTATTTGAAATTGTTCATTCATAAGAGATTCCGTCTCATGAGTAACCACCCTGCCCTTCACTCTTGAACAGTTCGGATAAATGTATTATTTATTTACAGTCTATTGTATACATTATTTATGGGAAATACGCTATAACTCTACAGAGCATATGGAATTTATCTTTTTAAGATATGGCTGGCATCTCTGCCAAGATTGGCATAGCCCTGAGTAGATAAGATTACCCTCATTGTACAAATAAATATCATATCTTTTAGAGTCGTTACATGTTAGCATTGCATAATTCCAGGTGCAAATAAATGCATTTTCCACTTTCATTTTAATTGTCATCATTTCCTTGGCTCCAGCTTCTACCAAAGAGAATCCGGAATTTTATAATTTGAATTGATCTGTGTTCTAAATTAATATGTTTGGGGAGGAAAATAAGATACTGAGTAGCAGAATCATTTAACCATTTCATTTCTATTAGCTTGCTTCCTGTCCCTTACTTAATGGGTTTAGAATTTTCTGAAGAATCATGTCCATGACATTTTTAACACTGGTTGTACATTTGGTGGCTTGGCCTATTGTTTCACCATATTCAGGCACTTTATAAACTGTGTTCAAAACAAAACCACCAAGGAAAATGTCAGGCTCATTGTGCCCTGCACTTCCTTGCACAAAATAATAGAGACATGTCGACTGTGTTTGTTCTGTGCATATCAAGTATATTGTTGGTGTTCAA
Source organism: Okapia johnstoni (assembly GCA_024291935.2). NCBI lineage: Eukaryota > Metazoa > Chordata > Mammalia > Artiodactyla > Giraffidae > Okapia > Okapia johnstoni. The sequence continues at coordinate 74,720,040 of CM044306.1, read as the reverse complement.
GTATTTTTTATTCTAATAATTATTCAAAGCCAGTAACAATCTGCATTTGAGCGAGTATAAACATTTTTATTCTGGAATTTGGGATTTGCAGCAACTCAATTTTATTTTCCAAATTACCCTGCCATTTCAATTAGGTGCATTGTTCTTCACTCTACTGTTTCGACATTCTAGAGGTTTGCTTGCCACCTAAGAGAGAGAGTTGTTTGAGTGTTTAATATTTATTGAGTGCATGTAAAGAACACGCCAATAGAAAAAAAGAGAAAAATAAAACATTAACAAATCAATTATGGGGCTTTTCTTCAATTGCAGTTTACTTCTAATACTCCAAATACTCTATAACTGTTAAAATAATGTGAATGCCTCAAGAATAATAGCCCTGGGTATTGGGGAAGAATGGTATTCTGATTAACTGGATTTCCTTAAAAAGTGCACCGATGGTACAGCTCAGTCTCGTGTTTCTGGAATTCAGTTACTTTCGTTGATCTCTCGTTAAACGCCTGGAACTACAGAGAACTTGGCCAGACTAGGAACCAGAAATGCAAATTAAATTTCAAGATGCTTTGAGAAAGGCCACTCTAATGATTTTACTGAGACAAATAATGAAGAAAAGGGAATAATCTACTCCCTACCTCCAAATTTCACACTGTGAGAGGACTTGAAAATTCAAATATCCTTAGGGAATGATGATACTTGGAAAATAAGATTTGGTTGAAAATATTAAAACTGGCAGGGCTTCTTAAAAACAAAAAAACAGGAAAATTAGAAAATACCCTGTTGCTAATTGTTAGTGGAAATCAGTGGCAAATGTCAATTTCCATGATTCTTTTATCCGAAGCATAATGCTATAAGGTAGTAAAATAAAACAAGACTGAATATTGGCTGAATTCTTATTTCCTTCTCACATCAAAACTGTGATGTGAGAAAAAAAAGTTTTCTGGTTTGAGAGTTTAGAAGTAGAAGAGAGAAGATTTCAGAAACACTTGAGAGTGATGAAGGGTCCACGCATGCTCAGTCATTCAGTCAAGTCCGACTCTTTGCAACTGCATGAAACTGTAACCCACCAGGCTCCTCTGTTTATGGGGTTTCCCAGGCATGAATACTGGAGTGGGTTGCCATTCCCTTCTCCAGGGAGTCTTCCTGACCCGGGCATCAAACCCGTGTCTCCTGCATTGGCAGGTAGAATCTTTACCACTGAATCACCTGGGAAGCCACCCCAGTGATGAAGGGTGTTGATGGTAATTTTGAGTGACACAACCTTTCAGGTTGCCAGTGTCTCAGTAGAGTATATACATAGTGCAGGCTGTCTGTGAGGGGGCAAGTCATTTCACCTCCAGGAGCCTCAGTTTTATCATCTGTAACATGGCAATAAAGAACCCACTATATCAAGCTTCTGTAAGAACTAAATAGCATTGCGTGTAAAACATTTAAAACAGTAAACCCCAAACAGTACCTTCCATAATATTTTATCTTCTTCCTCGTATTTGGCCCAGCCTTCAACAACATGAATCTGATTTGAGAAGAGAAGATTGGGTAGCTGTTTATTTTATAGGCCATCGTATAATCAGAGTTTAAGCGAAATACTGTCTTAATTCTTATTAGGAGGGGTGGCTATTATTCTGATTTCATCATAATGGGAAAGAGGACTGGCCACTCAGATACGTGGCTGAGATAAGACAATGAATCACTACAGATTTGTTTTCAAGTTCAACTTCAAATAACAGTTATGTGCATATCTTGTACTTTTTCCCCACATTTCTGAGTGCACATGCTTCCTGGCTGAGGTCCAGTTGCTTACAAGATCTCAGTATCTACTTGTACTCAGGATACAATGTTTTGGGCCTTATCTGGATGTACTTTTTGCTAGGATGGTTGCCTAAAAAATTTGTGGTTTGAAGTTGTTTTATATAAGACACTTTTGAGTTTATTTTATCTTAATTTGTTTGTAGAATGAGGCAGACTGAATACTGAGTTACAAATGTAAAATAAAACATTGGGAAGCAAGCAGTCTTATGAAAGGGACTTTATAACACCAGGTACGCTGGCATATAATTTACAGATTCTTCTGCTACTCCTAAATAGTAATGATAGAAACTCATCTAACTTTCAGCAGAAAAATCTCAGCAGATAAATGAGGAGTAAGGTTTGAATTATTTAGTTACAAATATTTGGAAATATAGTGGTGGCAGTTGTATTAGAGAGTTTTTTAAAAACACAACTCTGAATTATAGTTCACAGGTACAATTTCAGGTGTAGAAGCATATACAGTCAAGCATTAAAATAGGAGTTTATTTTTATTAGTAGTATGCCAGCCATAATACATAGCACAGGAAAAGGAAAAGTTACAAAACATAGATTATATACTTTTACCAAGATTCTTCTTTTCCTGCATACTTTTACTAAGGGCTTCCCTGGTGGCTCAGACGGTAAAGAATTTGTCTGTAATATGGCAGACCATGTTCAATCCCTGGGTTGGGAAGATCCCACCCACTTCAGTACTCTTGCCTGGGGAATTTCAAGGACAGAAGAGCCTGGCAGGCTACAGCCCATGGAGTTGCAAAGTTATCATCTACAGATGATAACATGTTACAGTAGACATGACAGAGCTACTAACACACACACACACACACACACACACACACACACACACACACACTAAGATTCTTAGTGTAATGAGGCTTTATATTCTCCTTTGTTCTCCACAAGAAACTGCTTAATAGAATTTGAACATTCAGTGCGCTTAAATCATTTCTAGGTTATTCATCTGCTTTCCAGTTTTGAGATTTGGGTAAAACTGTTTTCACCTCTTCGTAGCTGTTTCCCTTTGGTTGTAATTACTCTGTTTCCTTGTAAATGGTCTGAATGTCCCTACCCCAGGTAGAAATCTATACTGTCTTATCAGACCACAGTGGGGTCACTGGGGGACAGTGCTGGCATTGATTCTCAATGTTGAAAAATTGTGCAGAATGTGTCAGTGCCATGTGGATATCATCAGGAAAGCATTTGGGATATTTTGGGTGGTGTTTTTATATTTGTAGTTGTTTTCCTTTGCATCGTCAATTCGTGTATCATTTCCTAGATGAATTAATTCAACTCTACAAATTAGTAATGACCTGAGCGCATTAGAGTTGTGACCTGAAAGATATCAGACTGTGGGAAATTAAGATTTTGAGGAGTATTTGAGAGTGACCCGTTGTGCTGAGCCTGTTTTCTAGGCTCGCTTTTGCCTTGACTATTGGGAGAAGAAGGCGAGGGGATTTGCAGAAGAGCAGGCAAAATATTTAAGGGCTCGGAGACTTAAAAGATGTGCTTGACTGCCTAGCTGCTTTAGATTCTATGACAGTGTAATTAAAAACACTAAAATTAGTTCTTTCCACATTCTTTTGCCTTATTCCTCATGCATGCACATGGTGGGTGTGCGGGGCTGTGTCTACAAGAACGTGCACTTGTGTGTCTCCTCACATCCGAACCCGAGGCTTCAGTGATTCCTGGAGCTCAGACAATCACCTGATACAAAACTTTTCATTTAAAGATGAAATTACTCCTTGGAGAATTTTCACCAAAGGCAAAAAAGCACACAAATTCTTCTCCTCCTCTCTACACGCCTCATTACACAGAGATAGAGGATTCAATGTTTGAAAAATTATCATTTTTGTAGGTTTTATTTGTGGGACGTGAGAACTGGGAAATATAGAACTCAATTTAACAGATGCCATCTCTGCCTTCATAAACGCCCCACTCCTGCTATCGCACAATCAGATGTGTGTGTGTGTGTGTGTGTGTGTGTGTAAATGCATATGTATATATATTTAAAGCAATACATCAGAGTTACTGTGTTGTAAAGATTTTAGAACTCTATTCGATGCTCAGTTAGCCACACTTATTCTGTGGGTCAGGATACCGGCCAGCACCAGTGTCACGAGCACCATAACTAAGGGATAATTGGCTGGTTGTCAAGATGCGTTTTTAGATGAAAAGTCCACAATGGCAAATACGGTGGGGCTGCCCTGTGAGAAGAGGAAGTGTGGTGTCTTGGGGTGAGCCACAGACCCTGAGAGGGGCTGCTGAATCCCATTGTCTCACCACTAATTTACCATCTGCCCTGAGTCACCAAAATTACCCTCAGGCCTCTATTAAGTGGGAGTAATAAGCACATTTTATCACAGCATTAAAAGGGGGCCCAACGAGAACCCTGGCGGCCTGCAGACTTGGCCACTGGCAGGTTGTGGGTGTGGGGACAGGGAAGGAAATGAGAAAAAGGAGAAGTGTGTGAGGGAGATAACCTTTAAAAAAAAAGTCCACCTCCCCAAGGGAGGTGCGTGGGGGCCACCACCAGGGACCACCCGAGACTCCAACCAGCATGACAGTCACCTGCCAAACTTTATCACCTTTCTGTAGGACGGAAGGTGGACTTAGAAAAGGTTCTGCCTCCGGACCATGCCCTGAGCTCATCTCAATGTGGCCCTGGTCCACAGCATGTGTTCAGGCTGCGGTCTTAATCTGTGAGCTTCTGGTGTTTAAAAACATCTGAAAGCTTGAAAGGGAAGGGGGCAGTTTTACTGTCTTAAAACAAAACATCCTGCTCCAACCTGTCATGGTTAAATGAATTTTGCTTAATGATTTCCAGGGATTTTTTTGGAAATCCGTATAAAGAATTTTACATTTTCTTGGAATTAACTGAATTTGCAGCTGCGTGGTAGGTTTTGAGAGGTGCAGGCTTTCCCTCGGGCTCTAATAAACTGAAGGTGCGATCTGGTGGCTGAGTGTGTTAGAGACTTTATCTGGTTTGTTTTGGTTACTGAGCACATTTGCCAGTGGGATCCACCAAGATCTTCAAAGAGGGTTCTTGGCATAGCAGACTTTGAATACTCAAAAATAAAAAGTCTGAGATCCCTAGCTTCTCAGCTTCATGTCCATGCAGGTAACACATATCCCTTTTCATGGAGTACCTGCAGTTTGTCGTTATCACTCTGCATATGGGTCTCTCTGGTGCCTCTTCCTCAGATGGCACCATTCACTGAGAGACACATGAAGAATCATACCTGCTGAAGTTATGTGCCTTTAAAGATACTTTAAGAGACACTGTTTGGACAGAGGTGAGAAGTCTAGTGGTGTGTGTGCTTAGTCACTCAGTTGGGTCCAACACTTTGTGACCCCTTAAACTGTAGCCCGCCAGACTCCTCTTTCCATGGGGATTCTCCAGGCAAGAATACTGGAGTGGGTTTCCATTTCCTTCTCCGGAGGATCTTCCCAACCCAGGGATCAAACCCAGGTCTCCCGCATAGCGGGCAGATTCTTTACTGTCTGAGCTACCAGGGAAGTCTAGTGAAGGGGGACTCATTAGATATGGTTAGGGCGGCAGTGTGGGATGGTGGTATTCAGTGAGCCTGTTGGCTCTGCCTCGTGGACTGGTGCAGGTATGTGTGTACACATGTGTGTGTATGGATATGTACAGATGAGGGAGAGCGAGCATGTGTATACACACATTGGTGCATCCCCCATGTGGACTGGGACTCCCCTGGTCTGGAGGGACTGAGTTGTTCAGTTTGGGAGGCAAGCCAGCTCTTTCAGGTCACTAGAGATCACTTACTAAAGAGACCCTGGTGGTTTGAAAAAGTAAATGTACTTCCCCAAAGAGAAAGCAGCCTGTTGATAGGTGTGGACTGAACTTAAGATTTTGAATACTGTGATCATTTCATCAATTTCTACCTAGCTGCTAGCTGACCTCTTCAGAGACAAGATCACGAGGCTCTCGTTTATCCACTTTTTTTTTCCCAGTGGAACTGGTAGTGTAGAGGTTTTGAAGGAAAAAAACCTCACTGTTTTGGTCTGGAAAAAAAAAATGATCCTGGCATCATACTGATGTGATGAAAAACCAAGTGCAAAAAAAGTCAAAGTGCTTTGTAGACTGTAAAGTGATTTATAAATATTAGGTATCAAATGAAACTCGATGGGGTGGGGAGGAGCAAACCACCTGTAAAATCACGTTATTTGAAGGTGAAAATAAGATCAGTTTGCATTCCCTGAGCACACACCAGCTGGGAGATAGCCCAAGGCATAGTGAGCTGTACATGAAGCCAGCTCGGGTTAACCATTCTTTCCAGAAGGTCTATAAACTGAGTACACCTGTATGTAGATATTTTAGGATTGACTAGGTCAACCTACATTGTTTCATTAGTGTTGTTACTTTATTATTGTCACATTAAAAGCTATTGTAGGTGCTACCTATTGGGTAGTTGCTGCATGCCTGGAAATTGATGCTTGCTGTGTCTGCAGAGAAGTATTTTTTTAATCCTCATTTACGGATTAGGACATTAAGAGTTAGGGAGGTTGTGACTTGTCTTCAGACAGTGTAAGTGGTCTAGGATATGTCTGGCTGCAAGTTTACTTTCTTTTGCCTGTGTTATCTTGCAACTGAGTATTATATTTTTATAGTGGTTTGTGTTTGTGTGAATAGAAGGGAGGTGTTTTTAAATTTTGCAGTCTTTTTTTGATGTTTTATGATGTCTAATGTTGGAGATCACAGTATCAGGTGACAACAGAGATCCTCTATAAATCACGTAAGTGATTTGTTTATTCATTGAAAAACATATTTGTGTCTAATGTGGTACAGACATTCTCCTGGGATAGAGGGCATTAGAATGAAGATATAGTCCAGGACTTCAGAACATTTATGGTGTAGAATTGTAGACAGACTCAACAGATCATCATGGAACTATGAGAGCGAAATAATAGGCGTGTGCGTGAGGGGTTCTAAGTGCTCAGTGAGGGGAGCCTCGTTCATCCTGGGGGAAGTGTGTGTGTGTGTGTGTGTGTGTGTGTGTATCAGGGAAGGCTTTCTGGGAAAGGTAATATCTCAGTTGTGACTAAGTAAGTAGGAGGTAATCAGGGGCCAGGTACAGAAGAGGAGGGCATTCCAGGCAGTGGAGAAGGATACGTATCTGTCAGAGGGACAAGATGAACGTATCTGTCAGAAATCACATGCTGAAGGGACTTCCCTGGTGGTCCAGTGGCTAAGACTCCACACTCCCAGTGCAGGGGCCTGGGTTCAATCCCTGGTCAGGGAACTAGATCCCACATGCTGCAACTGAAAAAAAAAGAAAAAGAAAAAAGATCCCCCATGGTGCAACTAAGACCTGGTGCAGCCAAATAAATAAATAAATATTGGGGGAGAAAAAAAAGAAATCACATGCTGGAGCACAAGGAACAAAGAAAAGAATGATCCCCAGGGGGTAGACTATGAAAGATTTTGTGTATTAGGCTAAGGACCCCAAAATGTATTCTATAGGCAGTAGGGGACTGGTTACTCATTCAATAAACATTTCCTGAGTGCCAGGCAGTATCAGGCACTGTGCTTGGTATGAAGGATGCAATAGGGAGCAAAATGGGCACTGGTTCCTATCATAAAATTGAACTCGTTAAAACTAGGGAGTAATTTGACTTGAATTCTTTACTGCTGGGAAGGCCTTAACAAGAACAGTAATCACCAGGTGAAGGATGAGAGAAATGGGTAAGACTTGGTGACTGATGTGAAAAAGTTGGTGAGAGGGAACAAGAGAGAGAAGGGTGTCAAGCATGGTTGTCATGGATGGTTTTATAGCATAGATGGATGGGGTTATATACACATCCACTAGGATCAAGAACAAAGAAGACTGAGTCAGAGGTTTGGTGGGGAGATGAAGAGTTTAACTTTGGACTTGTTAAGTCCTTTGTATGGAGATCATTTCACAGGGAACAGGACTTACAAGTCTAAAGCCCAAAGAAGAGATCCAGAGGCACAAAGTTCATAGCGTAGGGATGACACCTCACATCACAGTCGTGAAAGGAACTGTCTAAGGAAAACATGGGAAGTGATACAAGAACCTCCCTGAAGGATATCCAAAATTAAGGTATAAATGGAAAAAGGATTCATGAAGGGAAGAAGAAGGTAAAAAGCTACCACCGGATGGCTTTATTCAGGAGAAAGGATAGGCTGAAAAGGTGTAGTTTGTCTGTCGGAGTGTCAGTGGAACAGTCACTAGTGAATGACTCCGTTTAGTTCTGAAGTGCTGGACTGTATGTTCGTGTTCTCTAAGTACTGAGTCCTGAGCATGCGGGATACACTGTGCTGAGAACAGGAAAGAACAAGATGGAGAAGATTCTGACACCACCCCTGGCCTGGAGGAGCCTGTAGTTAAGGAGGCTGTTGCTTCTGTTTTACTACCAGATACCAGTACAGTTGCCTCCTTATCAATAAAAAATACCACTTGATGAATTTTAGCTTATTATCACTTGAAAAACCTTCTTTCAAAGATTCTTGAGAAATGGTAGAAGGAATGGGAATGTTCAAGCTGTTGAAGAGAGAAAAAATGGGGAGAATCACAGACTTGCTTCACGTATTGAAAATGGTTGTCTTCTGGGGACCCCAGAACTAGACAAACCAGGCATGGGAATTAAAGGGAATTAAACTGATTTCCATATTATGTGATATATTTATACATTGATGATGCCGTCTGACAGAGGATGAGATGGTTGGATGGCATCATCGACTCAATGAATATGAGTCTGAGCAAACTCCAGGAGATGGTGAAGGACAGGGAAGCCTGGTGTGCTGCAGTCCATGGGGTCGCAAAGAGTTGGAGATGACTGAGTGACTGAACAACAAGAAGAACTTTCTGATGGAGGGAAGCCCCTAGCTAGCTGCCTCCATTTATGACACATGAAATTATGTCTGGAGGACTATTGACCCTCAGTGTCCATTAGAATGTAGACTTTGTGATGGTCAATGTCTTTCCAGCCCTGGTTTTTCTATCTAGCCCTGTGAACATAGAGATAAATTGTCTTAAACTTTTAAAGAATCACATACTCCTTTGAGAATCTGGTGAAAAGTTATGGACACTATCCCCAGGAGGGAAAAATCCAAGTATTTACATAATACAATTATTGTTAGTATAAGATCCCCAGCTGAAGTCTTCTGTAGGAGGCCCATGGACTTTAGGTTAGAACCCCTTGTCTTAATGGATTTCTAATAAATGAGAACATAGACGTTGGTTACTCTGAAATTATGTACCTTGAAGATAAAGGCTCTTTGGGACTTAATTTAGAATGATGACTAAGGTTTGCTATACATCTAATGCAATGCATCATTGATTTTATTCTGTCAGCCTTACTTTACAAGTGGCCCCAAGCAACTCACAGCTTCACAGATATATGGACATAATCAAATGCACATATTTTATTTTAAAAATTAATAATGATGTTGTTTGGTGTAACTGCATATAGTCATGGAAATATGTGATTGTAACTGAGCTTCTCTGGTAGGTGGATTTGGGGGAAGTTCTTTCTGATTAGATCCATCTTGCATATTTGTACTGGAAGACTTCATGAGCTATTTCTGATACTTAGACTTTAATCACGCTTAATGAACTGAACTAAGCATAATTCTTGTTCTGTTTTGGTAACCTTGTGGATTTCTCCTAATGCTTAGTTTTGTATGACTACCCCGTTCTTGAAATGCTAATACCCTAAATGCTAATTGAAGGGAGGACCACAGAAGTTAGATTTCCTTGCAGAGAAGTGCATTCAGGTTTCTCAGGCCTTTCCAGAAGAGCAAGGCTGTGAGAAGAATATTAGGTGGAAAAGATTGGCTCCTACCTTTGGCGAGCACACAAATTTAAACATATAGGTTGCACAAAATTTGGATAAACTGAGGTGGAATCCAACATTTCTTGCATGAATGCCTGTATAGTGTGGCGATAGCTGTGAGAAAAGAGGAGCCCGGCATCTAAGACCCAACACAATGAAAATGCAATGAATCGGAATGCCTCACAGATCATAGCGGAATCAGAATTTCCAGCAAGGAAAATCTTTTCATGGTGAATTAAGTGGTGGATGAAGAAAAATGGTGATGAAAAAAGGTAGGCACAGATCACAAACACTGGGCTCAGGGCTCACTGCTGAAGATTTAAGAACCTTAGCTAAAGCTATGCAGAATAGAATGTGGAAAATTGAATTTACTAAACAATTAAGCATTGAATTAATCTACATCCTGCACAGTAGAAAAGTGGGGGAGGGAGCAGAGCAGAGTTGAATAAATCAGTGGAGCTCATTAAAAGATAGTGAATATATCAGGTCTGTTGTAGCATAGAGGGGGACAGTTTCCTGTGTAACACGGAATCATTCTTTGGTTCGAAGTCACCTTTCTGGAGTCCCAGTCTTAATCAGATTAACAAACATGCTTCTGATGAGGTTAGTCTGTTGCTCTGTATTTCAGCTTGTTATCACTAGCTTTTCTATTAATTACAAGTCAGATCACCAGTCCACAATAGTAGTGAGGGGCAACATAAATAAAATGAGAGTGCCCAGGAGATGTCACTCGCAGGATCTCATGCATCCTGAAACTCCCACGGGTTCCTGCAGCCTCCCACATGCCTTGCTGGTCTTTTGTTCAATTACAGTTAATGCAATAGTTTGCCATTTTCTCCTTCTAATTATATTTTCAAGTGGGATTTGTAGCACATAGAAAAACATCCTTTTACATGTTGAGACACCGGGGTTTTGTGCCTGGCATTGTCTGTCCCCTGGGTGCTGTACCATTCTTTCTGCAGCACTCTGAATAAACAAGTCCCCCTTTTAGAGCTGCAGTTGTACAAACTGAAAATTTATGCATTAACTGTTTGCATTCTGAGCATGTGTTCCAGATTACGTCTTACAGCATTCTTCTGGCGTACTACAGAATGCGTGTTTGTCAGAAGCATTTCTTTCACAGTTCACGTATCTTTCAATCACAGAATCGGCAGATCAATTAGCACTGTTTTTTAGAATATGCATACATGGTTGAATCAAACATACAAGTAGGCACGTATCTTTCTGTGACTTTATTTCATTTTGGGGGGCTGCCATAATCTTCTGGCCAAGATGATCGAGTAGGTGGCAGGCAAGCATCCCTTTCAGGAACAGTGAACCTCTTCCTTCAACTCTGGTATATCATGCCTCTTAGGTGGGAATCTTTACTTTTCTCTCCCTGGGTGTCTGAAACATTTTGACCTGCTCAGTTCTTCTCATCTCCTCTGGGATATGGAATTACTTTTTGAGAAATAAGCAAGGAGCCCTTTGGTTTTGCTAGGTATATTTAAAGTGTTGGGAGGGTCAGTAACTTTACTACTACACAGTCATGAACCATGACATTCAGTGACTGAAACGATGTAGACATATTTTACATACAAGATCATCATGCTGTCCCGCTGATAATCTTGAAGACAAATATCCCTTCCTAGCCAAGAATCTGCTTTCTACTTTGCATCATTTCTACTATGCAGGGTGACTGGTGACTCACAGGGCTGTTTTTTTGAAAGCTAGCACTGAAAGCTAATTAAAATCTTTTCTGGGTGATAAAGGGAGATTTGGGAGAAGAGTCAGCATGATTGTTTTCCCCAAGAATTTAATTTACAGCCAGTTTTTTTCCTATCTTAATGTTACTTTCAAATGCACCCAGTGATAAGAAGCAACATCTGTTTTCCCCTCAGTAGTACAAGACAGCTCGGCATGGGGCTGAGTGTACACAGTCCACGTGAACCTATTGTTATTCTCATTTCTTTTTTGTCCCTGTGCCTGGTCCATTTGCCATGTACCATCCGGCAAACAGCTGACACATACTAGCTATTATGGACCCTGGCCTAATTGTGAGGTCTTAAAAGCTCTGCCATGTTTGTCTTCTAGGATGAATCAGAAGCCTCTGCTCAGTGCAGCGCTACAGACCACCACTCTCATTTTGCGTTTTTAGAGTAGCAGACTGTTGTGCCAGGGGGTTGGTGGATGTTAAAAATATAGTCATCATGAAGAACAATGTTTCCTCCTCCTCTTCTTTGCCTGGAATGATCTTGCTTTCCTTAGTAATAAAGCATGCAGTTACTTACGCTTACCTATTGGTAGATATTATTTTAGCTTCGAAGCAGAGGTTGGCAAATTTTAGATGCACCAGTGGAGCTCTGAGCTGGCACCATTGGTGAAGGGGGACGGGGAAGATGGTGGAGTTGTCCATCCCAGCTCTCCACCGTCAACAGACCACTCTATTCAGATGTCTGCTTTGTGCCCCCACAGCCCTCTTGGAACAGAGATCATGATGACACGGCATCTACCCGCTCAGGAGGAACCCCAGGCCCTTCCAGCGGGGGCCACACGTCACACAGTGGGGATAACAGCAGTGAGCAAGGTAGGAGAGCTGTTCTTGATTCTCTTGCTACTTGTGTCATTTTCCAGGGTTGAAAAATTAGAAATGTCTAGTGAGTGACTTTATACAATTTTTCCTAGAATGTAAACCCTGTATAATATGAGAACTGGCTCATCTTATCTTACCCCCCACCCCCACCCCGATCCCCTTCTTCTTTCTCTGCCATTCAAGCTACCTAGTTGCTTGTCACCTGGCCACCTTCACGAAACAGGGTCAGTGAATTGAGATGAAAGAAGCTGATTAGACGTTTGAATGTGTGAAAATAGCATGCCACGAATACCCTGCTATACAAATAAAAAAAGTTTATTATTACTTTCCGTTAGAGGCTTTTCGAGAGATCATGAGAAACATCCTCTAGGATTCTTGATGAATCCTAGAGGATTGAATGATGTCTTAAGATGCTTAGGAGGCAGTGGGCCTTTCAGAAACCATGTTGGGCTTTTCTCTTCACTGGGTTGAAGCCATTTTTCCAGATTTACTTATTTGGATCTCTTCAGTGCTTGACTTCATGGCAAAGTCAGACTAGAGGGAATTAGGATGAAATGGAAAGCAACCAGATCAATGTCGTCACTGTGGTTCTTAGAGTGCACATACCTGTGTGTACTTGGGTGCCCATGGATGTGCATGTCTGCCTGTCACTGGTGGGAGATAAAGTTTAAACATAAAGTTAAGCTTCAGCAATAAGGTGAACGAGGATTTAAACGTCTTGTACTGCTTTTGATGAGACCTACTGCAGGGGATTTTGTGTTCAATTCATGCAACCAAAGTTTAAAAGAGTATTCTCTCCCTGAATATAAAAAGACGGCTTTATTGAGGTTGACTCTGAGCCCACAGTAGGTACATACTTTTAAAATCTGCTTTTATGATCATGTTTCACTGGAGTGTTGTTACCCAATAAAAGACTTTTGTTTTCTAACCAAATCGGGCTATGCAATTAGAATTGCAACGTCTGCAATGAATTGAACACGATTAGTTTGATAACGCGAAACTTTCTCTGGTGGCTCAGATGGTAAAGCATCCGCCTCCCATGCAGGAGTCATGGGTCAAGAAGATTCCCCTGGAGAAGGGAATAACAGAAACAGGAAAGTCCTTTCTTGGGAGGCGGGTACATGTATGCTGTTTGGACTGGGAATAACTTCTACACATAGAATTGTAAGCATTTGAGATATTTTATTGTTCAGAGAGAAGTTGCTGACATCATCGCAACTCTAAGTCTAGTAAAAATGGAGCCAGGAATAGTAAACTTGTTCAGAGCTGAGACAGAAACAGCTAACCTGTGACCTCTGCCTTTTACTGCAGAATTATATGCAGCATAAATCCACAGGGCCTCTTTCCTTTCAAGTGTCGTATGTATACGTTATGGTGTCACTGTTCACAGTGCTGTAGTTAAGGTGAGGTCAACATTTCCATAGAAAGCCCTACTTTCAGAATTCAGCTTGCACCATGAATTTTCAGAAAGGTGTAAATGGAATCTCAATTCTTTCTGCTGTGCTCCAAAGTTGCTACGTGGGGTCATAGCCGAGTGTTTCGTTTGTTTGTTTCTTTTTCTTTTTTTCATGTCTCGCTCTTTTAAAAAGAATATATCACCCAGCAGGCCCCTAGTTTAGCTGCTACTTTGAAGGATGTAAACCGCTACAATGTATTTGAATTTAAAACAGAAACATCCTCAGATACAAAGATCTTCAGAGGGCAAGTGCCCCATCCCAGTCTTCCCCTTTGACACATCAGAACAAGGCATCAGGAATTTCTTGGGTTCATTTCTCCTTCAGTGAGTGTTCTCCAAAGGCCAGTTTAATAATGAATGTGATTGTAAGCCATATATCCTTCACATTACTGGAGTTTTCCGTTCACATCGTTTCTCTTTCTGTTTTTTCATATAAAAACCACCAGCTCGTTTTTCCTTTTAATGCATTTTCTCATAAATTGTCTCATTCCATTGGAACCTGTGGAAAACAATCCTGCAATCCTGGGCGGTAGGTAAAACAGGTCTAGCCCATTTGACAGACGAGGAACAGGCGGTTGGATGAGCTGGGCAGTTTGCTGAAGCTCTGGTGCAGTGTCAGACCTCAAATTTCAGTTTCCTGATTATTTTTTTAAGACGTTTCTCATCATGCCCTCTTTCTAGCAAAGAAGTAAAGTCACTTATTTCCACGGTCATCATGGGAAGGCTTTTGGTGCTGATCACTCCCCACCCCCCATGACTCTCCCCACCAGCTGGACCACAGAGGTGGTAGGAGTCACACCTTCTGTGCCCCCTGCCCCTCCCCACAGGCTCTCCTGGGCAGTGCGATTTATTCCCTGCTAAATGCAGAATGATGCCTGGAAGTGTTGCTTCAACAACTTCTGTGCATTTCCATGCCAACCACGACCCTTCTCAGCTCTTTTTTTTTTTTTTTTTCATCCTTGGGACCTGTGGAGCTGGATCTTTGTGCGGCCTTCGGATTAGCTGTGCACAGTGGCTTTCCCGTGTTCTCCTGTCTGCCTTTTCTGGCAGGCATGGATGTGTAAGCCTTGCCAGCATTTGGCCTGTAGTGTAGGTCCTAAATAGTTATTTACACAATTTGAGTCCATTTTAGTCAACTGGGTAAATAACAGCCCTCTTCAAAAGATTTATAAATCCATAAATATGTCTTTATACATACCCAATAGACAGAAATAACTCAATCTGTCAAGAACATATCTAAAGAGGTGTTTCCCCCACAGACGGGAGTAATACATATTTTAAAACTTTCTCTACTATATTATTTGTGCTGCATTTCTTTTCCCCTTATTCATTTTCAATGTTTGCCAATTTATTATGGTACCCAAGGTACAAAAAAGAGAAAAAAATCCCCTAGGCTTTGGTCTTCTGTTAAACAACCTCATCTGCAGTGCAAGGTAGGCATGTGACAGACTCTCAACGACCCCTGTTCTTTCGGACTTTCGAAGTAAAGAAAAGAAAATTGGTCATCCAGGAAATCATGATGTTCTGACAGATTTCAAAATACAGTAACAATTCCTTGTAAAGAGTTCCAGCAGTTTGACGCATTTTTAAGCACCTGATAATTAGACAAATGAGTGACTCTTGTGGTTGATAGAGGAGTTTTAGTCTACATTTTTACCTAAGCATAAACAATAAAGTACAGAATCCAACGCTGGTCATTCTGGAGAGAATATACATGAGGTATATAACAAAGAAAATGCAGCAATATTCTTCCTTTTTGGGGATTTAGTGTTTATTCATGATTTACTCAGCGGTAAAGAATCCACCTGCAATGCAGGAGATGTGGGTTCAATCCCTGGGTCAAGAAGATTACTCTGGAGGAGGAAATGGCAACCCACTCCAGTGTTCTTGCCTGAAGAATCCCCATGGACAGAGGAGCCTGGCGGGCTACAGCCCTTGGAGTTGCAAAGAGTTGGACACATCTGAAGTGACTGAACATGCACACATGATTTACATAATATATCTCTCCCCCAACTCAAATTATTTATCAGGGCAACTCTTCTTATGGCATCTACATTCATTTCATATTAACACTTGTGGTCCCTTGCAGGAAATTGATTCTTCAATAGTGAAGCGCCTTTAAATGGGTATTTATAAGGAAGGCCTAACATCCGTATTTGGTTGGGGGTTTCAGCTGCTTTGGCTGCAACATTGATTTGGTCTACTTTTTAACTTTCCTCAAAGCACTTCCAGAGATATGAGATTGGGTTCTTATTTTCGCCCTGTCAATGATTTGCTATTTTCCCATTTCAGAAGAGACAAAAGTAGAGCTCAGAAATCTTGAAACGAGTCACTGTCAGCCACCTCCAGAATCCTGGGTGCAGCTGCCCTACTGATCATAATCAGGGTCTATTCTAGTAAGCATGTGGTTTGGACAGGGAGAACACCAAGCAAATCTGGTGCTTTCTTCATGGACTTTTCTCCCACTGCTCCCTTTTACCCGCGGCTCCCTGGTGGCTCAAATCTGGTAGCTCTTTACAGCAGAGCAGAATGATTGATATGATTAATTTGTATTATGTATGAAGAGCCTCCACCATTGCACTCATTCAGAGATTTTTTGAATTGAGAAGAGAAGCCTAGAAAACAAGTAAGGACATTTCTCTCACAGAACATTTCCCACTTCAAGCTCATCTCATTTTCCTCTTTTGTGAGGAAAAAGAAAAAGTCTGATTTCTACATCGAAATTTCACAGGAAACATTTCAACCCTAGAGAACTTCGATGGTCTCTAGAATTTTTCTAAAACCTGCTTATGAACTTCTTTGGGGGCCAGGGCTCAAATCAACAATGGTATCTTTGCTGCCACACAAAAAAAAATGCAAAATCAGGATGTTTCTTTAAAGAGGAACCATTGAGAAGCACTGCTATTTCTTTACAATAATGTATCAGTAGTTGCCAGTACCTCCCACTGCCCCTCCCCCATGCACACCAGCTTTTGTAGGCGTTCCGGCAACCTATAGGCAGAAGGCAATTCCATTTATTATTGAAGGGAATTTGGAGGCAGTCATTTCAGACCTGTGAAGCCAGCAGGCAGAGCTGGGTGAGAGCGGGGCGGGGTGGAGGGTGGTGGGTGGAGAGAGGGAGGTAGGGAAGGGCCACATTTTGTTCCAGATGACTAAGCAACGATTTATATACCCGCTCGCCTTTTTACATGAAGAAGAAAAGTAATAACAGCCCAAACCCGGGCATTTGAAACAGTCAGCTGTCTGATGAATAATGGGGTAGGTGGGAAGGAGCTCTCTGATTGGATGTCTTAATGAGCAATTTCGCACAGAGTTTGGGCTGCAGTTCCCCTTGACCTTTGCCCTTTATTGACCAAACTGACACTTCATTTTTCACATACTTCCAATTATGGCTTGGCTCAAGTGTTGCCCTCCCTCCTTTATTTCTTTCCTATGGACAACTTGAGAGTAGTTGAGGCCACAGAAGATATTTTAATTTGAAAAACTACTGTAGCAACTCAGGTTTAGGATATAATCTGTAATCTGCAGTTTTTCAGATGAAGACACAAAGTAAATACTGCTTGTTTTGAAACAGTTTTATTTTCTGTCTTTTTTTAAATCCCAATTTATTTTAAAAGTGAAATATTTATAATAATCTAAGCACCCTGAAAAGAAAGAAAAATGTCTAAAAAGTAGACTTTTTTCTTTCATTTATTTGTCTGTTGGTCCAGGTGACTTAAATGATCTTATATTTGTTCACACTTACTTCTTAAGCCTTGTTCTTCTCCAGGAATGTCTTCTATTTCAATAGCACTAGAATACATTTTGTAAAATACACTTTGGTGAGAAAAGTAGAATATAATTGTGATCACAGGCCTTAGCCCTTGGGCCATTGCTGCCCTGTGTCGTGCTTCAGTTACATTTAATGTTGATTGCAAATTCAAGTGTGCTCTTTGCTTGCAGTGGCAGGCAGAACAGGAAAATGATTTCCTGATGGGAATAGTCAGGTGTAAAAAAAGAAAGGGGAAGTTATTACACTCTGCAAATCCATGTTATCAAAAAGTTCCATATTACTAACTTATCAAATATGTTGAATTAGATGTATGGACAGAGAATTGTTTTTTCCCAAGAACACCCTGTACTCTAATCACCTTACCTTTTATTGACTCATCAAATGTGAGTAACTGTTTTCCGTTCTCCATTTGCTTGGCTTCAAGCATCATGAAAGCAGGTTGTCTTTAAACAAAGAAAAATAACTGCATAATCTAAAATGCATAACTGTTTATTTAGGGGCATGAACTTGGCCACGAGTGTTTTCACAGGAAGTGCATACTCTCACTAATACCAGGGGTACATCCCTAGTGAACTTGGCCATTGTTTTTCATCTTAACTGAAAAATTCATGTGAAATTATTTACTCCCAAATAGATTTCCCTCTAACACAAAAGTATGTATTGCAAAGTGGATGAAGTGTTACCTACTTTATTATGTAGCCCTGTGGCATATCCATGGCATATTTTTACTATAATATGGTAATAAAAGAATATGTAAAAAGCAGACAAAGGTTCTGTCTTTTTCTGTAAGGTGACCTCTGTTACCAAGTAACTGCTTTACTTATGAGCTTATTAAAAACTCAAAAAATGAGCTTTTCATACTTCACAGGCATTGATGTGAAAATGAGCTGTCCTGTGAGTAGTTTTCTTGATCATTTTTAGAACAATTGATTAGCCAAAGAGCTCCTGTCATTAGTTGACATTGACTGATAGCAATTTGTCACAAGCTCTGAAGGTCAGCTAGACAGTTGGAGTTTCAGCCTGCCTTTGATTGACCTTTACAGAGTCCATCCTCATGTGATAGGGTTTGAATGGGCCTGACCCTCGACTGGAAAAGACAGGACATTAGTCAACAGGCTCATTTCATATATTTTCTGTTGATTGCTCATTTTTATTTATGTGTGAACTCAAGGTCTGGATAGCTTATCAAATTTTGTACTCTAGTTTTTGAAATTTAAGAAGCATGATACTTGTTAAGTATGGCCTTAAAACCACAAGTCTGTTTTCCCTCTGGTTTGCAGTGTTACAGAACACTCAGTATGTAATGTAGACTTTGCTTCACTTGCTGTGTCACCTGTGCAGATACTGAAATTTTTGTTACCTTTGATGGATTGAAATTTTGTTTTTGTTGTGTTGGTTTCAGTGTTTCTTAAGAAATATCACAAGTTGTATCTAAGGGGAGAAATTTAAATTTATACATTTCAGTCAAGTCATCAGAAATGGATTAAGCACTTACTGTATGGAAGGTGCCCTGTGTGAGGCTATTAAATTGAGTAGGTCATAGTATTTGTCCTCAGGAAGCTCATGTGTGCTACCAAGAGCATTAGGCCGATGGAGGTGAAATATTCACTAAATACTGAATATTCTTAGGAAGCTATGAGTGTATTTATTTCACAACACACCAGTGACCCAGATATACTGAACTCTGCGGCCAAGGCTGTTGACTGAAACACAAAGTGGATGGGATTTGTCCTAACTGGCAGAGGGACACTTCTACCTTGATCCTCAGACTGCCATGTAAGTTCAGTATCTCTGGGGCCCTGTGAGGCCAACTGATCCATAGTCCCCTCTTGGGAACTTGGCCCAAGTGGCCACCAAGGGTCTCTGCTGTTTGAACCAGTGGGGTCATCATTGCTTTCTCAATCTTTATTCACATCAGCTGATTCATACTGATCTTCTTTGGGGAATCTTGACATTTTGAAGGGGAGAACATCCCTTTGGCAGTTTGGTGAAGTCAATGGACCCCTTGTCAGTAATATTTTTATTAATGCACAAAATCAAATACAGAAGATTATAAGGGAAACTATATTGAAATCCAGCTATCAAAATATTTTAAAAAACAAATTATAATATAATGAGGTAAGTTTCTTGTTTTAATATGCATTAAATAACGAAGTCTTAGCAATAATTCTATTGTCTACCACATTTTTGAAGTAGTGATGAATGTAAACAGTGTCTTAAGATATTTATAACAACTGCATTGGGATATGTGATTATGATTTCCATAGGTGACAAAGTCATGGGTCCTACTAGTAATTCTGTGGTTTGTGCCTACCTAGATACACACTTGAAATACTCATTCCAGTTAAAGTTTACTGAGAATAAAAGATTAATTTTTTTCCCTCCCAAGTACTTGGATCTTCTGAATTCTAAACCATGGATCCCCTTGGGGAAGTCCAGGTTAAAAACTTCTATGTTAATTTGTGTCATCTGTAGGAAGTATTCTGTGAACCCCCAGATTGGAGGAAGTGACCCTCTTTTATGCTCTCAGGGTATCCTGTGTCTTGTCCTTTCTCATAAACATATGTGTGTATATATACACAGACAAATACACACACCACACACACCACACACACACCCACACATATATATATTTTCAGGTCTATCCTCCTAGGCATTCTAAGTATGTGTGTGTGTGTGTGTGTGTGTGTGTGTGTGTGTGTGTGTGTGTGTGTGTGTGTGTGTAGGGGGCTTCCCTGGTGGCTCAGTGGTAAAGAATCCACCTGCAATGCAAGAGACATGAGTTCAATCCCTGAGTTGGGAAGATCCCCTGGAGAAGGAAATGGCAACCCACTCGAGTATTCTTGCCTGGGAAATCTCATGGACAGAGGAGCGTGGAGGCCTACAGTCCATGGGGTCACAAAAGAGTTAGACACGACTAAACAACGACAACAGCATAAACGTTTGGCCACATCACGCAACATGCAGGATCTTAGTTCCCCGAGCAGGGATCAAACCTGCACCCCTAGTCTTAACCACTGGCCCTCCAGGTAAGTGCCTCCTTTCTCATATATTGAAATGAAACATTCATGCATCAGCCTTCCCAAGGGATTATGTCTGCTTCATCTTTAACTCTCCGCTGCCCAGCATAGTTATGGCACATGACCATTCATGGATAATTATTTGTTGAAGAGGATTGGGAACCCTCTCGTGCTTTCAAACTGTCTGCGCTACATTCCCCCAGGACTGATTTCTTCTGGGTACCAGGTGGCTAATCACACATGATCATCTCTGTCAAAATGTAAACAGATACCAAAGTCTTGCCTGTTCCCACCCCCAGAGAGGTGTTTTGACTGGGGCCCTCAAGGAAAGATTCTATAGGTAGCTCTTTCAGAATTTGGTGGTAAACTGGGTTTAGGGATGTACCTTAAATCACAGCATCTGCCAAGTTGCTAGTTCTGCCTACTCCTCCTCTTGAGTTCTATCCTCTGGGCCTGAATGGGTTTCCAACAGAAGATGGCTGGGGACTGGCTGCAGCATTTTGGTATCTTTTGAGGGACCTTGAGGTAAGAGGTTAAGGATGAATTACAGGAGTAACTGTGCCACCCTGGGAGAATGCTTTTATGTCCTGTGCTGTTCCTAGCAGCAGACATGATTCCATCCCCTGGGATGTGATATTTAGCTCTGCTCCTGAATTTATCTCTCTCCCTCATGACTGCTAGCACTAATTAAGGATAGTGGTGGAGGTTTTGGCTGTTGGCCTAGCAAAAACTAACCCAAACAGTAAATTTATGCCAAGCATTTTCCTTAAAAAGAGGTAGGCGTTGTCTCCCTTTTACATTGATTGGTCCCAGAAGTGTAGTTGGTAAGTTGGGTTTTGCTCAAGTGTCTGGCTTTGTGGATTAGTTAAGTCTTGCAGATAATTTTCCGTAATTATTTAACCTAAAAGCATTCTGTTTGATTAGTACAATTAGCTTTGGCCTTCCCTGTTTACCAGTATCAAGCCATGTGGATTCCCACCTAGAGAAAACTCATCGTATTTTCTAACAAAAAATGGAACAGGTAGAACTTCTCCTACCCATTCCCACATCAGGAGAAGAAGGGAACAAGGCTCTACCTAGAAAGTCAAAATTATCTTCAAAATTGTGTGTTTTTAAGAAAGAAGGAATTGGAGAGTCAATATGGAGACATTGTATTTGCCAATAGGCTTGTGGCTAGATCTTTAGCATTTGATCAGTTCTCTCTCTTTTTAAACATTTTATTTGTTTTGTTTGAATCTTTCCTTGAGTGCTCCCTTTTGCAATACACCTGTGACAGCAGGACAGGTAAGACCTTGACACCCTTTTGTACTTTGATACCTTAGGTGAAAAGGATATATCTTAATTATACAATGTTTTAACATATTTTCCTTTTCATTCCGTGAAAGGATTTAAGGGAGGAAGCAGAAATATACAGTATAAGATTAGAAAAAAGTAGATGAAGAAATTAGAAAGAAAGGAAAGTAAATAAGGAGTCATTCTTAAGAGAGTATGGAACATTATGAATTATAGGCTCATGTCCAGTTGTTAGAAGTAGGCAGTTAATTTGGCTCTGAGCTTCCTAGCAGCCAAAATGAAGAGTGAAATATAATTAGTTATGAGATTTAGAGCATCCTTGGAAGTTGCTCAGAAGAATCTCTTTGACAGGCATTAGGACCCACATATCCTCACCCAGGTGGGCTTCCCTCATAGCTCAGTCAGTAAACAATCTGCCTGCCATGCAGGAGACCTGGGTTCGTTTTCTGGGTGAGGAAGATCCCCTGGAGAAGGAAATGGCAATCCACTCCAGTATTCTTGCCTGGAAAGTCCCATGGACAGAGGAACCTGGCCGGCTACTAGTCCATGGGGTCACAAGAGTCGGATACAACTTAGCAACTAAACCACTAAACCACCATCCTCACCCATGTAATCCAGGAAGATGGCATAGTCTGACATCCTCACAACACCTGTAGGACTCCTTTACATCTCCCTCAGCTCCCTAGCACAGTGCTGCAAATAGAGTAAGTGCTTGATCAATATTTGATTTATTTGTCTGGATGTCTGGATTTATATTCAGCCCATTCACACTTTAACTCCTTGGTATCTAAGCTAAGTTTGATTTCCGTGTCTGAAACAGAGGACAGCTTGTCTTCTTGTGAACCGCAGTGCTGACTGTTTGGTGATGCCGTGAGTGTCTTTCCCAGTTTCCGTCACCCTCTTCTGACCATTTTATGGTGAGCCAGCTCCGTTCTCCAGTGTTTTTTCCCTGTACCTGGGGACAGGGATACAGGTGAGAATACTCTTGTCCTTCTGGTTATTATCCTCTGAAACAAGGTAAATGGATCTGGAGAGATTCAGATAGAAAGTGATTCAGTCATGTCCGGCTCTTAGCGACCCCAAGGACTATAGCCTACCAGGCTCCTCCATCCATGGAATTTTCCAGGCAAGAGTACCAGAGTGGGTTGCCATTTCCTTCTCCAGGGGATCTTTCTGACCCAGGGATTGAACCCAGGTCTCCTGCATTGCAGGCAGACGCTTTACCATCTGAGCCATCAGGGAAGCCCTAATTCAAGATTCAGATAAGTGATGGTTAAAATGGAGATGCTGAGGGACTGAGCTGGGATACTGGGATGGTAAGATATGGTGGCCACAGCCTTTATGATTTCAGCCTGTAAAATTGGAGGGGACTGTGTGTTGTGAATAGTTGATTTACCAAGCACTCAGAACATCTCCTCACGTGAAAGGAATTCCCTTAGTGCCAATATAAGGTATTGTTCGATATCGTAAATTTTAAGCTGATGACAAGAAGGCTCCCAAAGCTAGAAAAGGTGAAGACAGAAGTAGTCCCATTCGCCAACTTACTGAGTATTAATGGAATGTCCACTATGTACCAGCCTATTGCTAGATGTGAGAGTTGAGAATGAGAGAGGCTATGCCTGGAATCAAGACGCCAAACATCCAGTAACGGAGCAGACAGTTCACACAGGGCAGGTTAAGTCTCATGATTCAGTGGACTCAGTGTAATTTGGAAGCAGAGATGTGACACCTAACAAACTGGCAAAGATGCAGTGACTGCCTCTCCCCAGCCTTCCATGGCAGGCAACGTTAATCCATCACAGTGCCCTTTCTCATTGAATGAGACTTGGATGTGGGTCCATCTCAGCACTCCAGGCAACCACTGCCGCCACTCCCAGAGTTAGCCCTGAGAGCAATCTACTTTCATTCCCAGTCTCCTACCCAGCTTCCTCTGGGGGAAGCTTGATATGGAAACTTGATATGGATGGAGAAGTAGAAGGGCATGCGAGGCACAGAAATTAGTTCGTGTAGTGGCATGAAGGAAAGAGAAAGCATGACACTTTAGCCAGAGTGTGAGCAGAGAACATGGGAAAGGAAAGTCTGAGGTGAGGCCAACAGGGAGCAGGACCAGACCACGAAGGATCATATACATCGTCTTAAGAAGTTGGGAGTTGGCTGGGAATTGGCGAGCCACTGAAAACGTTAATGTTGTGTCCTGGGCAGATCTGAGTGAAGGAGGGATGTGTCGGGGGGAAGGTTGGGGCCAGCACTTCTCATATTCAGGAAGACTGGGGATGTGGGTTGAGTCAGAAGGAGGAGGCTCTGGAGAACTTTTGAGGAGGAGACTGGACCAGACTGAGTGGTGAGGGGTAGAGGAGCTCAGAAGGGCCTGGAAGCAAGCCAAGTCTCAGAACACTGCTCTCTAGACCACAGGTCCCTTCCAGCATGTTCCCTGTCTTCTCCCTGAGGTAGGCTGGTCTACCTGTCTACCTTCCTGAAGTAGGCTGGTCATTGTGGCGTATGGCTTCGCCCCCACACCCTGGCTGCATGTTCTTTCCACCCTCTCTGAGGGCAGCTCTGGAAGCCCAGCCGCCACCCTCTGCCGGCCTGCTTTCCCTCGGAGAAGGCTCTGGCTCCACGGTGACCAGGGGCTGCGTGGAAAGGCAGAGGCCAGCCAGGCTCTCACGGGAATTTGGTGACTCATTTCATCAGTTCACTGCTCTGAACATGAGGTGACCTCCCCCTTTGCTTGACAGCTGACTGATGAGCATTTCCTCAGAGTAGATGCTTTGTTTCACAAGCCTTCGTGTTCATGGACTCTCAGTGGGTGCTAATCCTGTCTTTCCCCTTCCCAGACTGCTGAGTTTTCTTTTTATGTAGAATCTTCAAATTACCTGCCCACGTCTTAATCGATTCCAGGATGGAAAATAGTATACTCTTAACACTTGCTGATACAACTCTGTTCCATCCACTTTTTGCCAGAATGTTGAAGAATACAGGATACTGTTTTTTAATACTGAAACAGTATTTTCTTGATGCACAATCTGTCGCCTGGTCCTTAGTGTGTCTACATTGAAAGTTGTCCTTTAAAATAGTTTACCTCATTTTGTGCATCCAGAATTTTGTTTCGTTGTTAGTTTTCACTTTCTTTCCCAGGATGCAGGTTTGTGTATTTTTAGAAAGATTGTCCATTACTTTGTTTCCAGATGTCCTGATGCTCTTGATAGGAAAGGAATCAGCTTTGGAAAACATTAATTGCTCCACTAAATGATGGAACCTTAATAAAAGCTACATAGCAAGGAGTAGAAACATTCCTTTGATGTTCCAAGAATATTCCTTAGGCCTATTTTTCATAAATGAGGTGGAGGCAGTAGACAGGTTATGTGGGTCAGAGTCATCATCCTAGATCATGGCTGTGGTCCTTAGATTTAGTTTCCACATTTCAGGTAGAGGCAGTTGGTTTAACGTGTCTTACTTTGCATCTGGAACAGATTCTATTTTTAATCTGTAAGTTGAATGTGGCGTGGAGCCATGTGCTGCCCAGATCCAAATGCATAACTCCTGTTGCTATCAGTGAGTTTCTTGATGGATTGGAAAGAAGTATTTATTTCAGATCTTTCTCTGCCTCTGTAGAATTAAACATGCTGAACAAATCCTAGCACTTTTCAAGTTAAAACGAAATGTTTTCTAAGGTAGCAACCATGCTGGCTTAAAGGAATCATGCACCAATTCCAAACAGACACACGCACATAACCGTAGAATTGGTTTTCAGGCAGAGAGAGGCAACTGGGCTCAGGAACCTTGGTGGCAAACAGAGTAAAGGACATGGCTGTATTGAACTACACAAAATTGCTTTTAAATAGAAGAGATAAGGGGAGAAAACCTTTTCTTTGAACGGTACTCTGCTCGTGAGAATGCACACATTATTGTTGGTGAGCAATGCTAACAAATGCCCCCCGTACTTCCTCACTCTTATTACCCAGTGGTGGGAATGGTATGGCAATGTTCGCTCAGAATTGACTGATGTTTGCATCTATAAATAAATGTACTCAAATCATAATTGTTATAACAGGATTGTTTGATTACCTGGCAGTGGCCTTGTTCTCAGATAGCTTTTGGATCACCTGTTCTTTGGGAACATTTGACAGACCTGTGTTTATTACCCAATTGAATGTCAGTAGCAATTGCAGCTAAAGATAAACAAAAATGCAAGTACTTGTTGACCTTGACTTTTTTCCATAAGAGATTGGACTTGATGGCTCTATTGCTGTTGAGCTGATAAGGGTTATAAACAGTAGTTTAAGGAAAATGTTTTATTCCCAGAGGAAAATACTCTGTTTGCTGTGGGAAATGGCAATAGCCATGTATACCCTTTGCCAAATTTCCTTAATTCACCTTTATTTGGCCTGTGGGAAAAGAATGTGGGTGAGGGGAAACTTTTTATGGCTTAATATATATTTGAATAGACTGTTATGACTTGTGAATGGTGTAGTTTGCAGATTACAATTTTAGAAGAAGCCAATGATGTTTTTGTGATTTATGATATTTAGTAACATGATTTCTTTGGAAAACATCACGTTAATATAATCTTGTGTTTCAGAGATGCAGTGCTTGTAAAAGTACAATATGGTGCCCAAATGGTCTTTCAGATTCTAATTAAAAACATAAAAATATTGTTGGTTAGTAATCTCACTAGGGGCAAAGAAAGAGAAAATGGGCCTGGTGAATATATTGACATGGGGCACTACTAAAGGACACTGGGGTATGTGGCAATCAGTGCTTTTCTTCAGGCACAAGTCTTATTAAGTTCCAGATTTAAATCAAGACACTTTGTGCCATTAAGAATTCCCCATTTCTTGGTGAGGCATAAAGCCTCGGTGACTTGTCCTATTTGCTCTTAAAAAAATCCCACTGCATTTTCCTTTTGAGAAGAGGTGCTTTGGCTCAATGCCACTGGCTGCAACTTTTGCTCTTAAAATGTTGTTTTGATGCATACTGTAGTAATGGCTGAATTGATTTCTGTGCATAAACGGTGGCCTAGATTCTTGCCCTGTGGAAATCCATGGAATTAAGAACTGTGGGTTCCCGGAGTGATAAGAGGTAAGCGAATGATTAGATATGCATGCAGGGAAAAAATGGAGATGCTTGTAGAATGGAAATAAGGGTCTATATAATTTGCAAGTTTAATGTAAATGTAAGCCACTAATACAACTAATAATTTAATGCTAATATGTGAGAGTAAGTAAATGTAATTCTAATCATTTCCTATTTGGTATGTTCTCAAGGAATCCTGAGCAACAATATACTGCACTGAACTATTTTCCCAGTTACTCAGATGAAAGACTGGTCTACTGACAACAGTGGCCCTTATGAGATCTCTGGGATACCAGTGAGTCAACTTTCTTTCTAGATAGAAGTTGTGGGACAGTTTGAGATGGCAGAGTCTTGGCCAGAGTTTCTTGCAGAGACATTTAGAACACTGGCCTAGGGGACTGATCCATCATGCCCTTGTAAGTAGTGAGTTCAGTTCAGTCGCTCAGTCATGTCCGACTCTTTGCAACCCCATGGACTGCAGCATAACAGGCTTCCCTGTCCATCACCAACTCCCGGAGCTTGCTCAAACTCATGTCCATTGAGTCGGTGATGCCATCCAACCATCTCACTCTCCGTCGTCCCCTTCTCCTCCCACCTTCAATCTTTCCCAGCATCAGGGTCTTTTCCAGTGGGTCAGTTCTTCACATCAGGTGGCCAAAGTATTGGAGTTTCAGCTTCAGCGTCAGTCCTTCCAATGAATATTCAGGACTGATTTCCTTTAGGATGGACTGGTTGGATCTCGTTTCAGTCCAAGGGACTCTCAAGAGTCTTCTCCAAAACCACAGTACAAAAACATCAATTCTTTGGCACTCAGCTTTCTTTATAGTCCAACTCTCACATCCATGCATGACTACTGGAAAAACCATAGCTTTGTAAGTAGTCACTGGTATTATTTAATAACAGAAGATATTTTTCTAAATGTATTGTAAATATTTGACCTTATATTCCATCTATCAAAATACAGATTTCCTCGTGATGGTGTCTCCAGTAAATTTTGGATATACTTTTGGGAGAAGAGGTCCTTTGAATGAAATGTTAAAATATAAGGAAAGAAGGTCATGCCATAGATAACCAGTGAGGAATTTTGTGCTGTCTTTAAAAAAAATAAACAAAATAAACAGCAACGGTAGAGCAGAAGAGTTCCCTGGCTAGTCCTCTTGCTAGGCCCTATCTCTTTCCTTGTGAATTTCTTGGGAGAATCACTGCTTGCTGACTTCAACTTCTCCATGAAACTTTTGTGAAGAACAGTGGAAATCTTTGCGCTGACAGATGACATTGTGGATTATTCTGATGATCATTACCTGGTGGATGAAATTAGGAAGTTTATTTCTGACATGGCCACAAACCCTTCCCTGTGACAGAAAGACTGTAACCTACAATCTCTGTAAATACACACACACACACACACACTCCTTTAGGATTACTGGTGATTCTCTGGTTGACACATTAGAAATGGGCAGAGGTGAGTGTGTGTCTGGAGGGTCCTGGCCCCTGGCAGCAGGATGGCTCAGGGACTCTCTGTTCAGCCTCCTCTGGGCTGCATGAGGGGAGCTTTCTACATCCCTCTTCATAGTTGCTGAAGGATGTGGCAAGGACATGAATTGTGTGTGGCTGGCTTTCTGTGCTGCTTCTAGGAAAGACTTCTGTGTTTATCTGCATTTTTCTGAGCACCAGTTGGCTCTGTAGCCACCTCCCAGGCCACTTTGTGGGAAAGCTTTCTTTATGGTGGGTGACGTGGCATTTCTTGTCACTTCCTCAAATTCCTTGCCGCTGCCTATCAGCATCGCTCTGGACTTATCTGGGTTGAGCTTCAGCCAGCCAGAGCTAATCCTGGTTCCTATTTCAGAGGGGCAGAGTGACAGCAATGACGCTGCCATTTCTTGGCTTGTGACCTGGGGTGCTGGTGTGGGGAGCAGAGAAAAAAGGGACAAGAATTGGGGCCCGTGGGCTTGCTTTTCAGACCTGGTTCCTGGAGCCTCCTCTATCCTGCCAGAACTCTTTTTTCTCCCAAAGGCTGACAATATTATTGATCTCATTGTGCACTTGAATGTAACTTTTCCAACTGTAACCTAAAGAAATAAAGGGTAACTTTGCCTGAACTTACTCTCATCCCATCTGCTGAGGTCAGCCCTGATGATTTTGAGCCCCTCAGAGAAAGTCTTATGAATTGGGATTTAGAGGATCAGAAACAGGTGTCTCTTTTGTTCAGATCCTCCATTATTTAACAAATGTTTATTGAACACCTATTATGGGTCACATACAATGTGGGACTGGAGAAGGAAATGGCAGCCCACTCCAGTACTTGCCTGGAAAATCCCATGGATGGAGGAGCCTGGTAGGCTACAGTCCATGGGGTCGAAAAGAGTCAGACACAGCTGAGTGACTTCACTTTCTTTTTATAGTTCCTTTTGGAGTAGGAAATGGCAACCCACTCCAGTGTTCTTGCCTGGAGAATCCCATGGACAGAGGGGCCTGGTGGGCTACAGTCTATGGGGTTGCAAAGAGTCGGGCACGACTAAGCAACCGACACACACACACAGACAATGTGGGATCATGGGAAGGAAAAATCTTCTAACAAAGAGCATTGTATTTTCTGATTTTCAATTTATGAAATGTGTCCACCTATCTCAGTTTGTGAGTCTTGACCACTAATCCTATAGCAATCTTATAAAATCTCCATGTCTCCATTTTATAGATGAGAATTGCCTAGGGTCTCACAGGCTGTAGGTGGGAAATACCAGAACCAGAATCTACCAGGTTTTCAACTCCGACACCTTTCTTTTGTACCAAGTTAAGAAGTAACCTAATAACTGATATCTTCTTGGTCCATGTATTTCTGAAATGTATTCGTCATATCTCTCATTGAGAAGAGAGAAGAGAGAATAAAATTAGGGAGGATCTTTAGCAGGAAGTGATCAGACACTTCTATTTAATTCATTATTCACTCACCCCATTCATTCATTCACAGAGTACTAGATACTGTGCTAAATCCTGAGACAACAAAGATGAATAAGACCATTCCTGCCTTCAGGGAATTTACAGTCCAGTGTTTGATTCTCTCCTCACGTCTTTTTTTCTTTTTAATATTTATTTATTATTTTTTTATTTGGCTGCATCAGGCCTTAGTTGTGGCTCAAGGCATCTTTGCTGTGTCATATGAGATCTTTTGTTGTGCCACATGGATTCTCTAGTTGTGGAGCACAGGCTCTGGAGTGCGCAGGCTTCAGTACTTGCAGCGTGCAGGCTTTTAGTTGCCCCAAGGCATATGGGATCTTAGATACCGGACCAGGATCGAACCTGCATCCCCTGCATTGCAAGGCAGATTCTTATCCACTGGACCTCCCCTCACTTCTGAGTTAAGAAATATCTGGGACAAACATATTTCCTGATGCTGTTCTCTTAGGAGTTACTGACACATTCATCCAACTTGGTTGATCAGTTCAGTTCAGTCGCTCAGTCATGTCCGACTCTCTGCGATCCCATGACTGCAGCCCGCCAGGCTTCCTTGTCCATCACCAACTCCTGGAGCTTACTCAAGCTCATGTCCATCAAGTCGGTGATGCTGTCCAACCATCTCATCCTCTGTCGTCCCCTTCTCCTCCTGCTTTCAATCTTTTCCGGCATCAGGGTCTTTTCCAATGAGTCAGTTCTTCGCATCAGGTAGCCAAAGTATTGGTTGATGCTGTTGATTAATTTTCAGGCATGAGGGGGGTTCAGTATGTGATTAGACCCGAAGAGTGTTGGTCTCTCCTCATGGAAAAAATGACTTTAAGTTTATCTTCTTTGGGCAGAAGAGTAGCCTAAACACTTACAACATGTGGGTGATATTAACATCTACTTATTGGGTGGTTGGTGAGATTAAACAAGTTGATATACAGAACGGAGAACAGTGCCTGGCACATAGTAAACATTATGTCTGTACTGGCTGCTATCATCATCGTGATCTGGTTAGTACTGGCGCTGACTTCTGAGTTTGAGTGATGACATAATAGGGGATGGAGACTCGAGTACTATTCCCAAGTGTGTCTTCACTTTACAGCACAGAGCATTTGTTTGCCCTTGATGTCAGGACAGGGAGCCCTCTACACTTGGTGGGCCACTGAGATTGCCACCCATACGAGAATCCCTTCTACTGTTCATCACTCTCAAATGCCTTGTCGTAAATCTGTCACTTTTACCTTTGGAGGTGATGAGGAGGAAGTGAATGAGGAAGAAGAGATTTAGATTGCAGATGATACCTTTCTCACCTCAGACTTTCAGTCCACTGGATTCTTTTAAACACAGCTAGTGCTATTTCTACACCACATATTAAGGTGTCTGAAAAAAATGAGGTTTGCAGTGTCAGTCAGGCTGACATGTTGCATGGTGTACCTCTTGTTGATGGTCCAATTGAGGTGGATTCAGAGCTCTCTGAGGACCTGGCTGAAATTTCCTCCCGGGAGTCCAGTTAGAATGGGGAATATATTTACCCAGTAGCACAATTTCTTCTAGCATCTCTGGTCTCACATTGTGACATTAATCTTTGGTCTTTAATGAAGCTATTGGGCAGTATCAGGCCTTTGAATTTCAGGATGTCTTGTTATCAGTGAAGTTTAAAATACAGGAAGATAATCCTTTGCATTATACAGAAAGTTCACTGGATGTTATATAGAGCTTGAGGACTAGCTTTATTGCAATTGCAGTTGGTAAAGTAAGGTGCAAAGCATCCCTTGCCTGTTAATACTGAATAGGAAATTGTGATTATGGGAAGTTACAGGGAGGCAAAACCAGATTTACAGGCAGGTCTTTATTTGTTTATAGCAAATCAGCTTTACTGCTTCTTTTGCCTACAAAATAACTGGTGGTGTTGACTGCCCGCTCTCCATCTCCCGCACCTCGTTTTAATCGTCTCTTCTTGCTCTTCTGTGTATGTACCGTGTTGTAGCCTAGATATGATGAGACCAGAGAGGCTATTTCCCATTGTGACTATTTTAATTTTTTTTCTATCCATTTTCTCATGACACAGTAAGGTCCTTGAATATTTTTTTTTTTAATTTTTAACTGAAATGCAGTTGATTTACAATATTGTATTAATTTCAAGTGTACAGCAAAGTGATTCAGACATACTTATATACATGTATGTGTGTGTGTGTGTTCAGTTGCTTCAGCAGTGTCCGACTCTGTGATCCCCTGGACCATAGCCCACCAGGCTCCTCTGTCCATGAGATTTTCCCAGCAAGAATGCTGAAGTGGGTTACCATACCCTCCTCCAGGGCATCTTCCCAACCCAGGGATTGAGCCCACGTCTCTGTGTCTCCTGCATTGCAGGTGGATTCTTTACAGCTTGAGCCATCAGGGAAGCCGATATATATATATATATATATATTCAAGATTAATTCCATTTTCAATTATGAGATATTGAATATAGTTCCTTGTGCTATATAGTAGGTCCTTGTTGCTTATGTATTTTATGTATAGTAGTTAGTATCAGTTACTCTCAGACTCCTGATTTAGCCCTTCCCTCCCCTTGACTTTCTCCTTTAGTAACCATAAATTTGTTTTCTATGTCTGTGGATCTGTTTTGTATCTAGATTCATTTGTATTATTTTAAAATTCTGCCTCTAAGGGATGTCATAGTCTTTGTCTTTCTCTATTAGTTTCAAACCCATCCCTTGTCAAGAGAGTAGAGGTGGTTTCCTAACAACCAACATGATCCTGTTCCTTTTTTAAAAATTTATTTATTTTTGTAGCTAGTTGGGGCCTTCATTGGTGCTTGAGGGCTTTCTCTAGTTGTGGAGAGCAGAGGCTACTCTTCATTGTGGTTCACGGGCTTCTTATTGCGGTGGCTTCTCTCATTGCAGAGCTATGGCGCACAGCCATAGTTGCTGCACAGCCTGTGGGATCTTCCTGGACCAGAGATCAAACCTGTGTCCCCTGCATTGGCAGGCGGATTCATAACCACTGGCCTACCAGGGAACTTCCTTTTAAAGAGAGGAATTTCTTGTATGTGTGATGCTGACTCTATTCTGTTGTAGCACCGTTCAGTGGCAATGTTCAGGGACCCTCACTCCAAAGCTGGGGATGTCACATAGAAAATGGAAAATACAGGGCGAGACTTGTGGCTCATTGCATTGCAATTTTTCCCCACATGTTATTTGTTAACATTCTTTCCGACTTTATATTAAGAATACTGTCATATGTACCAAAAAACAGAATGAATAGCGTAGTAAATAACTACAACTCACCATTGTCTTTCAACAGTTGTTAACATTTGGCAATATTTGCTTTGTCTGTGCACATAGGTAAACACATGTATGTGTAATGGTGCTATATATTCCTCGTCAGTGTAGAAAGAATATTTAAGGAACCATATATCTCTGGGATTTGAATACATTAGTGATACCTACATTCCCTCGTCAAAGCACTGAACAACTTAGTATGGAAACAAATGATGAAACATCAGGATAATACTCGACTCTATATGAAGATCAACTCATTGTAATCAGTTGCTATTTTATATGTTTGTCTATGTGCTCTTCACACTGGGAACTTTTAGGTGTTTTCCTGTGAGGATGTCGGACGGCTGGGAAGACCACTGTCCTTGGGGTGGTGGTCCTCAGGTGCCATCTCCACTGAACAATTTGTGAGCTCTGTGCTCTGGGCTGGATGACTCACTCAGCCTCACTAGGATGGAATTTCTTCTGTAAATAAAAAAAGAGAGAGAGAGCTGGGTTAGATAACTGAAGTGTTTTCCTTCAGTTCTGAAATACTGAGATTCTAAGAACCAAGTTGAAACTTTGTGTACAAACCTAGATAGAATGAAGAACTTCAATAAACATTCTACAGATAGATTGAAATTTACCGAAGGTCTGTAAATTCCACGTAATTTCGTGGTCAGTGAGGAGAAATTCTGAATGTAGGACTTAGCATTGGTAAGGACAGTCAAAAAGTATAGACCATCCCTGATATCTGAGTTTTCAGAATACCTGTGTACAAGGTTGTGTCATAGTTTTGATTTTTTTCATACAGATGTAGCTGAAAAGGTCCAAATGCATGCAGCTTTTTGATTAGATGTGAAATACTTAACTGCTTCATTTGGCTATTACTGAAATTTCTAAGTGATTTACCTATTTAAATGTTTGCATTCTGCTCTCCCTGACCCGGTATTTCTGTGTTGAGGAAGGATGTGAGTTAGGAAATGACTGGGACAGATGGATTAATATCTTATGTCAAGTGAAATATTGTTTTAGTTAGATCATGTTTGAGGTTGTCTTACAAGGTTTGGGGAGGATTTTCCCTTTTTTTTCCCTCTGACAAAATGTATACATCTGAGAATAGTGTGAATCAGTCTGAGATATAATGAGCTCTTGGGAAATTTTTTTTTTTTCTTCTTCAAGAAATGATGAATTTTTTTTCTCTATTTATATAGATCAGCTGACACTGTCAGCATGTGTTTGTCATCTTAGATTTAATCTGTTGTTAACAAACTGAATACATCTGCCCCAGCACACAGTAATAGAAACTTTAATCTGAAGGCGGTTAGTGAAATTTCCAGCAAAATCTTGTTAGTGTAACATCGGCCCTAATAAACAACATTAAAGGTGGGGAGTTATAGGAGACAGGTGTTGCTATCCCTAATGTAAATTTCTCTTTGCTGCTTACCTGCCAATCTTGGGATTCCTAAAGTTAATTCTTCCTAGGGTTTTTTGTTTTTAACTATTTGGTCAGAAGATTACACTGCTACAGGCCAGCTAAAAGGGATGTATTTTTTTTTTTAACCTCTTCCATTGTTTTTAAAATCATTGTTTGTGTTGTAATCCTTTCAAAATGCTAGCCAGTAGCGGCTTTCCTGTTTAAAGAGTGAGGGCTTTCTATGGGCAGATCACCTTCATTTAATCCTCTGAAACTACATGCTTAATTCTTAGCAACAGTGCATTTTTAGCATCAAGAACGTATTACCAAGAAAAACTGAACATGGTAAACAAGTAGAAAAATAAGCCTTAGTT
This sequence comes from Okapia johnstoni, assembly GCA_024291935.2. Classification (NCBI taxonomy): domain Eukaryota; kingdom Metazoa; phylum Chordata; class Mammalia; order Artiodactyla; family Giraffidae; genus Okapia; species Okapia johnstoni. The sequence goes on along the minus strand of CM044306.1, from coordinate 74,685,248 downwards.
TTCTAAAAAGGTAATTGTGTCTTGCTTTTGGCGCCTTATATATACATCCCACTTGGTACAATTAGCCTCTGTAAACATTTGAACGTCTTTGTAGTGGAAATGTTATGTATTTCAGGAAGCAGATGAAGGAAGGTTTTTCAGATTGATTCCTAATATAGCTGGTTTACTTTTCATCATTGGTGTTACTTTGGGGTTTTATTGCATTAGAATGTATTTGTGATTGTTCATATAAACTTTCAACCAATTTGCTTAAATATTGGAAGCTGGCAGGATATGGAACAAGCATGGCATTGTGGAGAATATCACCCTGGCCCGAGTCAAGGGGAGAATGCTGTGAAAGCATTGTGCTAATTTTAGCTTACAAAGAGGATGAAGATAAACTGCCTACCGCTAGTTTGCCATATGCTATCCTGGTGATAATATTCGAGTGCAAAATATTCCATAGAGAGTCTTATTGTTTCAGTAAGAGAAGCTTGGTTAAGAGTTAAGCAAATTTCTGCTCAGTAAGTTTATAAGAAATAATGAAGTAAAACAATTCTCAAATGCAGGTAGATGAAATCTGCTCAATTTATTTTGGCTTTATTGACTTTCATGGGAGTTGACAGAATTAGTTTTGGTTTATATGTGATCCAATTTTATCTATTTTTCACATGTAAATCTTAAAAATCAATCTGAATAAATATTGATCTCTTTCAGAGAAGCAAAAATATAGTTCGGATTGCATAAAACTGCTTAAGAGACAGCATCCCTTAAAGTTCAATAAAGGAATAAAGCGATCTGTTCAACTGGTTTTAAAATAACACTTTAAAAAGCCTTTTTAAAAATGAAAAAGTCAAAATCCATTCCATTTGCATATTTGGCAAATTCAGCGCCTACAGTTTCACCGAAGAGTGTTTGACCTATTTATTTGTCACTGAGACCACTTCACAGTGAAGGGATTGTTAGTTCCTGCAAAACTGAGAAAAATCCAATGTGCATAGCGCATTTGCAGATGGAAACAGACTGTGTAGCCGGATTTGGAGGGTGGGTTGGCTGGAAGCTTTGTGTTAACAACTGGTGAAAAGCTTGACCTTTGCATGACCTAGGTCAAACAAACCCCCAACTCAAGAGCTCTCCTTTGACATGGATACCTGTTTGGAAAAAGGGACCAAAACGGGAGGAATGAGATAAAATTATGTTCTGGACTTGCAAGCTTGCTTTTTTAAACATTCTAGTTCACATAACTATTTGGGGGCATAGCGTCATTGTGGAGTATCATAAAGGACCACAAACGTGTTTGTAGCGTCAAGCGGAAAAGATGATCGAGAAACATTCCTTTTTTCCTTCCTTCCTTTTGTTCTGTCTTTCTCTCTCTTTCTCTTTCTTTCTTTTATACAAGCAACACATAGGGTTCTCCCCACCCACCACTGCAATATGATCTGGGTCGTGATTCACAGAGTTGAATGAATGGGCTGAGCTCCACTGATGAAAACATTTGATAATGTGGAAAATAAAAGCCCTGGCAAGGAGGAGATGGCAACGCTTCCATTGTTTGTCCCCACACTTTGTTTTTATAGGGGTTCTCACAGGAACAAATAAATTGGAGTAAATAAAAGCAAAATAGCACTGTGAGTCCATATCGTGGCCTCACACATGCTCACGAGTCAGCTTTGGCAGGAAACTAGCCCAGGGTCTGTTCCCGACCATTTGCGTTGCATCTTTATCTCTCCAGTTCATTGTTTGCCTCCGAGTGCTTAAACCTCAACTTCCCAAGTAAAAGCTTCCTGTTGCTTGCTTTTAAATATAGTTTTGTTACAACAACAACACATAAATGAAGAGATGTGTTAAGGAAGCTGACTGATGACAAAAGGAATAAAGCAGATCTAGTCTGCTGTGATTCTGAAACTTCAGGGCTCAAATGCATGAGGCTAGTCACTCCTGATACAATCAATCATAGTCCCTTTTGGCTACTCAACTAGAGGAACCAACCCTGTGCCTTCTCAGGAGGTCAAGAGTGAAGCAGAACAATGAAAATGGTCAGCATTTCTGACCTTTTGCTGTGTTTGGCTTCACTTAGGTTTTAACTTTTAAGCTTTGTTTGTGGCTGGAACTTTTTGTGCTTTCAGTTGCAGGTTTGAGGAGATCACCCTTTATTAATTATGCTCCTGCTTTAAGATCCTGTAATGTCAGGATTTCTGAAAAATTCTATCCGTGCCTATGGAAAATATGGTTCTTATTCCACCTTAATGGATGAGAGTTACTCAGATACTTCCTGCAATTTTGGAGGAAAACGCAGCAGTTTTCTCAGGATTTGGATATAAACAACATTGTTTATGCTGTTTCCACTCTTGTAGTCCTCTGTTTGTGCAAGCTCTAACACAAGTGGGTCTGTTTTGCATTTTAAAAATTAGTGCGTGTTTTTAGAATCAATCTATCAAGTTAGACCAAGAAATGCCATAAGAATGCACAGTTGGGGGCAGTCACCAAATTCTGGCTTTCAAAACTTACTTGACAGCCGTTTACAGCTCTGTTTCTACCCTCATGTGCGAGCCTTGGTGCTCTCCTTTAATGCCATGATGAAGGCAACTGATACTGGTCTCTGTGCTCTATTCATTGCATAATACACCGAAAGCTGCACCAGAAAATTATTAATGCCACTCGAATGACCTTTTTGGAAAAATTGAAGTATAGTTGATTCATAATGTTTTGTTAGTTTTAGGTGTGCAGCATAGTGATTCAGTTCTATGTATACACACACACATACAAACTTTTTCAGGTTCTCTTCTCTTATAGGTTGTTACAAAACATTGAGTATGGTTCTCCATGCTATACAGTAGGTCCTTGTTGTTTATTTTATATATAGTAGTGTGTTAATCTGTTACTCCCAAACTCCTAATTTATAACCCCCCCTTTCCCTTTTGGTAACCATAAGTTTGTTTTCTATATCTGTGAGTCTGTTTCTGTTTTCCAATGACCCATTTTTTTCTTTTTAAAACATTTTTTATTAGAGTATAGTTGATTTACAGTGTTGTTAGTTTCTGCTGTACAGCAAGGTGTATCAGTTATATATACGTATATCCACTCTCAATTCTTACTGAAGAATTCAGGAGCAACAATATTGTTGTATGTACATTTCTTTCTTGAAGCGATTTATTGCTATGACTCTATGTATTTTTGGTATTTCTTTCTTAAAAGAGCAAAGACAAATTAAAAGGAAATTGTAGGAAAGCTAACTTCCATCAAATGACCCTTTTGAAAAGAATACCCATCATGCCAGAATGTGAACAGTATTGTGAAAGTATAGCATAGTACAGCTATTTAATAATGAATCTGTTATAGTCTCTAGTAATACAATGAATTAAGATCTAAAGGAAAGGAGCTCATTAAGACATGAAAAGAGTGAGCAAAAACTTAACCTGTGTGTGTGTGTGTGTGTGTGTGTGTGTGTGTGTGTAATGAAGGAAGGCCAAGTGGAGGGCAGCTGTGGGAGGCCACCTCACACAGACAAGCTGGAGAGGCTCCTCCAGTACCCTTGAAGTCCTCCCAGAACAGAAGAGGGAGCCAGCTTCCACTCTCTGAACTCTCAGTGCCCTGACTGATACAAGACCATGTGTTCTGGAGGGGAGAGTCAGAATGTGGAAGATGGCACATGTATACCTATAGCCGATACATATTGATGTATGGCAAAAACCATCATAATATTGTAAAGGAATTATCCTCCAATTAAAATAAATACATTTTTAAAGAAAGAACGTAGAAGATGCCTACAGGTTGTTTTGGCCCATGAGGGCAGGATGCGACTTCTTTAACAATTTTCTAAAGCAGGACTCTGGGTGGAGTGCTGAGATCTTAATCCTTTATCCAGCTGTATTTGCCAAGTGCAACACTGCACAAACATGGTCGATAACTCTTTCATTCGATTGCCTTCTCTCTTGTGCTCTTGAGAGACTGTCTTCCGGGCACTAAGCTAAGAAAATCACTGCTCTCCTCTGGCTGGGTGCAGCAGGATAAGGATGTCAGGAGAATGCAGACTCTCCTTCCTTTCTGCAAGTCTGTAGCTGATTCTGGGTTGAGCATTCCCAGCCCCCATCTGCTTGTTTCTGGAGATCCTTAGAGCAGAAGCCAGAGAGAAAGAGAGAGAGAGAGAGAGAGAGAATGCGCTCCTTGGTTGTTTTTGCTGACCTGGCCTCCTATCTGATGGCCAGACATTTCCATATCAGAGCGAGTGAAAAGAAGGGGTACACAGTGACTATCACTCACTTGTAAGAACCAGTTGGAAAAGTCTTTGTCCTGTTCAGGAGACTGGAAGTTTGTGTCATTGCTCTGAGGAGAGTTGCATATCCTTGTGTATGTTGTTGAACACATTTGGGGGGGCTGTTACTGTACCCTTACTTTTGGATAAGTTGTCACCCATTCCCATGTAGGTAGGCATACCTTGTCTTCATAAAGAGGAGTCAGAGGAAGCCTGTGTTACCAAGGTTGGCTTTCAGCCTTGGCGATGAACCTTGGGACCATGTCACTGGTCAGAGAAGCCCATGTAGCCCAAGCACATCAGCAGATGACCCATGATAATAAAACCCTAAATTGCATGTGACTGGTTTGTCTGAGAGATCACCTGCTTCCCTTAGCACCCTGAGGCAGCTGGAAACAGCAGACATGGTGGTACTTACTATTCCACAGTGTGATCTTGAAGGTATCATTTGGAGCTGAACCTGGGGCCCAAGCCTCTTTCCATCTCTCCAGGGTCCAAGCCTCTCTCCGTCTCTCTCATCATTCTCCCAACAATACAGTGGTTACCATTTGGACAGAAATGTATACTTTAGTTCTGTCTATTGTAGTCCCATCTCTCTTAGTTTACCATGGGGCCTTGCTATTGTCCTAACTATAATATCTGTACCTTATTTTACAGTTACATGTTGCATGCTGAGTTGCCTTAAAAACTGAGAGATTTGGTCTTATGAAAATTGTTAGTACTGTGGTCTTTACTTCTTTATAAGTGAATTCCCCATTTCAACTGTTTCTTTAGAAAATGATCGTGGTTTTCTTCCACCATCATATCAACAAAAATAAAGTAAGCCAAGAAGTTATCAAGTTATCATTACTTTTCACATAGCCTATGTGGAGTGGTTACATGGGACACCCACTTGTTATGATGTGAATTTTCATTCACTGAAAATTAACAGGAACAAAATATTCCTGACCATTTGATTTCCCACTTTGGCCACACATTATGACTCCCCTAACAGCAAACCACACCATCCACTGTCAGACACTCTCTAATGCTCTTTCTAATAAATAGAGCAACTAAAAATACGGATGTTCTTCATTAAATGTAAAATGATCATTTTAACTGCTTCTACTCTGAGTGACCCATCCATCACTTAATCAGACCAATTTAAGCAGAGAGAGAGATTGAAAATACAAGTGGATCATCTGTCTGTATTTCATTTGGTGGCAATATGAGTAGAATTTAAGCTTCAGATGAGTCTTTAGCCATCTCATTGTTTCCTGTGAAAGTGTCACTTTCTTCAGCGTGTACAGGTGGCGGTGTAATAGGCTGTCTGGAAACACAGACTTAACAGAGACCAATGAAGATCATACTTTACTAGTTTACCTCTGACAAAAAAGGGTTGCTTGATGTCAGGATTGTCCCCAGCCTCTTCTGTCTTTTCCATCAGTGGAATCAGCCACTCAATCAGTTCCAGCTGCCGTAGCTCTCCTCCTATAGACATGAGGATTTTGCAAACTCACAGAATATGTAACCAAACTCTTTGTTAAATTTTCCTGATAATGTAGTCTGTATTTTCCATGCATATGAAGAGAGTGGAACTAACCCAGCAAGAAGTTGAACTTTTTTCTGTAGGCAAGCAAAAGCTGTAAAGATAAATGTGCTTTCTGACTGCCCCCCTCCCAACACATTCCTGCATTAACTCTCAAGAAACGTTGTGCATTTAGGATCTCAGTCTGCCATTCATTCAAAAAACACTGGCTGCCTACTAGTGGGAGGTCCTAAGGATACACAGTGGTGAGCAAGACCCACTGCTGCTGCTGCTTCTGTTGCTGCTAAGTCACTTCAGTCGTGTCTGACTCTGTGTGACCCCATAGACAGCAGCCCACCAGGCTCCCCTGTCCCTGGGATTCTCCAGGCAGGAACACTGGAGTGGGTTGCCATTTCCTTCTCCAATGCAGGAAAGTGAAAAGTGAAAGTGAAGTCACGCAGTCGTGTCCGACTCTTAGCGACCCCATGGACTACAGCCTACCAGGCTCCTCCGTCCATGGGATTTTCCAGGCAAGAGTACTGGAGTGGGGTGCCATTGCCTTCTCCACTAACTGTACCCAAATTTCTTAGAGTTCAATGGGGGTGGCTGGAGGATAAACAGGCCATGGAGAGACTTCCCTGGTGGTCCAGTGGTTAAGAATCCGACCTGCCAATGCAGAGGACATGGGTTCCATCGCTAGTCCAGGAAGATCCCACATGCCGTGAGGCAATTCAGTCTAAATGCTCTAGAACCTGTGCTCTGCAAGGAGAAGCCATTGCAATGAGAAGCCTGTGCGCCACGCCTAGAGAGTAACCCCTGCTCGCCACAGCTAGAGAAAGCCATGCACAGCAACAAAGACCCAGCACAGCCAAAAATAAATAAAACTAACTAACTAAATAGGCCACGGAAATATGGTGGAACACCCACTGTAATTGTAGGTGCCTGGAATATGCATCTACTTCTGTCTTGGAGAATCATAGAAGTTCTCCTCAAGAAGGGGCATTTTCACACTATTTCACATTCTCCCAAGAGTTTTCACATGTATAATCCCACTTGTTCCTCACAACGCCCTTTTGAACTAGCTAGTTCTTTATTACCACTGTGGATGGACGAAGGAGGACTCAGCAAACGGAATCACTTGACAAAGGCGACACAGACAGGAGGGGCTGCCCTGGAACGTCAGAACCGGGCCCTGGCCTCTGGGTCAGTCATGAGTGCCTGTGTTTGGGGACGTAGGGGGAAACTTGGAAAGATGAGAAATAGTGGCCTGATGTTGTGAAATCACTATGTGACCATCTGGGAATTTGGCCTCGATTCACTGCCAAGTTTAAGAAGACCTGGAACAACCATTTCACATTCAAATAGCCCAGGCAGAGCTTCAAAACACCCACTTTCCCATATTAAAAAAAAAAGGCAAACAAACAAGCACGGAAGAGAGACAGTGAACATGATCACTTAGAGAAGCTTTCATAATTTCAGTTGCATCCTTTCTTTTGTGATAACATGGCCCCAAATAGTCACACACCATGCATTGGAAGTTTTTAGGCTTCTCTGACGGAAATCATCTTCCCATAACTGATTCTTCTAAGTTATGTATTTTTAACCCGATCACACACATGTCTTTGCACTAGTGAGGGGACCTAATCTCTAGTTTTGGGACTGCAGTGACCCATGCTTCAACTTTCAAGTCTTTTTGCTCAGGCCAGACTGTGCCTTGTGCCAGCTCCTATTCTTCCTGTGGTTGTCTCTCTTCAGTGAGATGGAACTCATTGCTCCAAATATTGCAGAGATGCCCGGCTTTTGGAGAATTCCTTCAGAGAGGTTTCTGCAAGGGAGAATTCCTTGGGTATGCATGAGATACAGAGAGGAGGGCTATGTTTCCCACATCTGTTTCAGTGCCTGATATGGAAATCGTATCTCACCAAACATCTGGGTTGAATGGATGCAATTTGGGCCTGTCTCCTGGGTTGGTATGCCGGATGAGAAGGCAGGACATGACCTAGGAGTTAGGCTAGAGTCTGGCAACTCAGTGCCACTGGGCAGCAAGAGGAGGCTAGGGAAGGGCGGAAGCATCTTCACCCCACCCCACCCCCGCCCTCTCAGTTATTAAGAGGACTAGAGCTTGGAGCATCTAACCTCACTCAGTAGAGAAGCTGGCAGCTGGGTGGTCCAAGAAATAACATCCAAAGGGAGTAGCAAGCTCAGGCTGGCATTTCAGGATACCTAGTCTGATAGGTGGGGCCAGCAACAAGGAATTCTAGGCCAGAGGCCAACTCAGAAGCCAGGAGAGGCTGGGATTGGGCTTCTGAGGTCTGTTTTTGAAGGAGAGGATCCCTCCAGCTGGGAGCAGTATTCAGTCCTGGGAAAGAAGGCTGGCAGGGGCTGGGGGATGGGAAGGGAATAGAGACTCCTGCCAGCTTGTGGTCAAGAGCAAGACCAGACCCAGAAGAGGACCAGGAGCAGAGTGGGGAATCCAGAGACATGCCTGCACTGGAGGATGTATCTGCATGAGGAGAGGGAGTAGGTTGGGTGATTTTGGGTGAAGGTGAATCTAGGTCTGGGAGAGTATCATGGGACCGAGGCGGCTTTGACTCTTCCAGTCTTGTGGGAGGAATGTCTCAGAAACTGAGTGGGGCCCTGGGTCCCAGGTCGAGCTTATAGAGAGGCAGCTGCAAGGCTCAGGAAGAGGAAAGAACAAACTGGAGAAGAGAGCAGTGCTGGGTGCATCAACCCCCTTTCCATGGGAGGGAAGGTCTCAGCTCCTCCTTCCTGCCCCAGGTAGATTTCAGATTAGCATGTAGGTGACATCATCACTGAAAACCACACAGGTCCATCGCTGCCCCGCCTTGGGTCCTCCGCTCCAGGCAGGTATCCATGAGGCAGCCTTGTTTGGATTTCTATACCCTGCCCCCGCCCAGGAAGAGAGATCTTCCTTTCTTTGATCCGTAAATGGTGAGAGAAAATCAGCTCTGATGGGAGCTTGTGGTCCATCCATCTCCTTCCCACTCCTCTGAGGAGGAGCAGCCTGGCCGCACCTGTACTGAGTGGACTCCTGATTTCAGAGGGTGCGGGGGTCTCCAGAAAGGGTAGTCCCCCTCTTCCCCACATACCCACAACTTTCCTACTAGCAGGACTTCAGACTCCTGAACGGAAAGACACTTGGAAGCCATAGTGTGATGCTAAGAAATGTGTGCTCTGTTGTATTTTATGTCCATGTCCTAAGCATCAACATTTTTGTCATTTTGTAGGTGACAACTCAGAGGCCCTAGGAGGTGGCAGGAGCCTCTGTGGGGTGATGCTCTAGCTAACATAGGCCTCCCCTCTGCATTTGATGGCTGGTTCCTCAGTTTCCACCTCTTAAGTTTTTCTATATGACTTTCTCTTTTAATTTTTGGAGGCACCTTCAAGGAAGTCCCCTCACTGTGGCTATTTTTGACACCCTCTCATTCCTTTGTATGTTCTCCAGTTCCGTAATCACTTGGTATTTGTTTTCTTTCTCGTGCATTTCAGAGGTGGTTTTTATACTTAACCCTTCCCCATTCCCTTTGCCTAAGGAATAGTCACTCATGTGGCATCTGAGGTTGCTGCTTCTGAATCTCCTTTTTCTGTGACTTCAGTAGAAAGAGTATGATCCAGGAGCTGTTACAAAGCCCACATTATGGGTCAGACTTTGTTCTGCTGTGAACGACATGCAGCCATGAGAAACGACACTGTTCACTCTGGAAGATCTTTCTAGATGCTAAAGAAGTGTACCTAGATCATCATCATTATCTAATTGAGTGTTAAATGGAGAGACTAACTCTGTAGTTTAGAGGTTTAGCCTTGAGCCAGATCTGGATTCAAATTCACTGGGAACTCTATTTGCTTGGTTAGGTGGTTAGATGGCATCACTGATTCAATGAACATGATTTTGAGCTGGTAGACAGTAGAGGACAGAGAAGCCTGGCATGCTGTAGTCCATGGGGTTCCAAAGCGTCAGACATGACTTAGTGACTGAACAACAACCAAGAGCAGGCTGTTTCCTTTTCTGTGTATTAGGGTTACTGCAAGGATGACAAGAGATAATTCAGAAAAGCACCTAGCATGGCATGTGCTCTCTGTGCAGCCTGTAATCATTAATAAGTATGAGTCATTTCTATTGGCTACTAAAACAGTCTTTGAAAGATCCATAACATGTAAGGGGTTTTTGAAATAGGGAGAAATTGATTTTTTACTGTGATAATTTAGCTTTCATGTCTAAGGATTTTGTAAGAATTAGTTAATTGAAAATAAAGGCTAGACATCATTTCAAGTATCTAGTAAGTGCTCAAGAAATGCTACTTTTTATCATTACTAACATAGTCCATCCCTGGTCTTTCTATCTGGACAAGGGGATAGATTTCTGCTGCTGCTGGTGCTGCTTAGTTGCTTCAGTCGTGTCTGACTCTTTGCGACCCCATGGACTGTAGCCCACCAGGCTCCTCTGTCCATGGAATTCCCCAGGCAAGAAAAGTGAAATGGGTTGCCATGGCCTCCTCCAGGGGATCTTCCCAACCCAGGGATCAAACCCAGGTCTCCCGCATTGCAGGTGGATTCTTTACTGTCTGAGCCACCAGGAAAACCCAAGAATACTGCAGTGGGTAACCTATCCTTTCTCCAGGGGATCTTCCCAACCCAGGAATCGAACCAGGCGGATTCTTTACCAGCAAGGGATGGACTATAGTTGACAATTAGCCCTGTAATTCATTTTAAAAAAAATGTTTATTTAGTTATTTGGCCGTGTTGAGTGTTAGTAGTGGCACTCGGGGTCTTCGTTGCAGTGCACACTGGCTTCTCCCTAGGTGGGTGTGGGCTCCAGAGTTCGTGGACTCTCTAGTTGTGGTGCTGGCTCAGTTGCACTGCTACATGTGTGATCTTAGTTCCTTGACCAGGGATTGAGCTTGTGTCCCCTGCATTGCAAGGTGGATTGCTAACCATTGGACCACCAGGGAAGTCCCCGAACCCTGTTATTCTTTAGAGTATCTTGATTTTCCTAGACCTTAAAGATACTTTCTTATCTGAAAGAACTCCCCCTCTCAACATTTGTAAATCAAGAACACAACCTTTGCTAGTGACAACCACTATGGAAATATTTAGAGAGCAGAGGGCAAGATATCAGGAATGAACCTGTTGGGGTGGGAAGTAAGAACCTGTATTAATAAAAATTGTTTCTAGTATATCACCATCCAGCCACGGGCTGCCAGCTTCCTGTGATAGGACACTTTTTAGATTGCCCTGCCCACCCTTTTTACTCTGAAGCCCACCCACAGAATTCCACATCACTTCAGGGTTCTTTGGGGAAATTGAAGAAAAGAAAAAATGAAAAACATGTGCCATGCTAGGAGAGTGGGTGTATTTATTTTGGAAAAGTTTGGCTCCTGGAGATGAGAATGGGATTGGGGGAGGAGCCATGACAGGAGTGGCAAGGACTGTTTCCCTGCTTGGGCTGAGGGGCTCAAGATAAACGTTCCCTTGTTCAACGAACGTCCTCCATACCGAAGTCACCACAGGGACTAGAATTCACCGAGCTGAGCCACCGCTGCCAGGTGTGGAGTTACACACGTAATGCAGCTTATTTTGCTTCATCTGCCCAATAAATCTAAGTTGCAAGTACTATTACTCTGGGCTTCCCAGGGTAGCTCAGCCGGTAAAAAAAAATCTGCCTGCAATGCAGGAGACCCCGGTTCGATTCCTGGATCGGGAAGATCCTTTGGAGAAGGGAAAGGCTACCGACTCCAGTATTCTTGCCTGGAGCATCCCCATGGGCAGAAGAGCCTGGAGTGCTCCAGTTCATGGGGTCACAAAGAGTCAGACACGACTGAGCAGCTAAGCACAGCACAGCACTATTACTGTGCTCATTTTTTTTCCGGTGGGGTGAAATTGAAGCTTGGAGAGGTTAAGTAACTTGCCCAGAGTCACACAACTAATAAGCGGGAAGATGGGACTTCCATGAACCTAGGCAGTCCAACTCCAGAGGCTAAACTGTTCTCTTAGAACAGCTCCAACACCTCCAACAGAGGAGGTGAGAAGCAAGGTGTAGTAGGTGCTGAGGAGATGAGAAGGAGGAAGACTGTAGCACTCACAGAAAGAAGAGTCATCAGTGGGGGCATCCTGCCTTATTTCTTCATCCTGGAGACATCAGTGAGGTTGCCTGCTGGCATGAGTACCTGGACAGCCTTGCCCTCAGCCTTGTCCAGCGGGTAAAGGTAAATTTTATTGTGTGGAGAGATGGGAGGCTGTGCCCATCTTGCCCTGTAGCTAGGCATCCTCAAGCACCTGCTGGCTTTTGGTGTCCCAGGAGGGAAGATGCTCCAGAGCCTTGCCAAGATGAACCTCGTGGTCCTTGTACAAGCAGCACAGCATCCACATCTCCTAGGAGCTTGTTAGAAATGCATAATCTCAGGCACCTTCCCTGCTAAATCCAAACCTAGACTTTTTAAAAAAAAAAAAAACTTTTTATTTTATATATTGGAGTATAGCTGTTTAACAATGTTGCAATAGTTGCAGATGCACAGCAGAGCGACTCAGTCATGCATCCGCATATTTCCATGCTCCTGCAAACTCCCCTTCCATCCAGGCTGCCGCAAAATCCCTGGCACACATTAAAGCTGAAATGGCACTGCTCTAAAAAGTTTTATGTTTACTCTGCCCACCAAGGACAAGTTACCACTTTTCGGAGTGTGCTGATTTCAAATGGCAGGCTCCTGTCCTCAATTAATTGAGTGACTGGTGTGTGTGGCAGCACAGACCTACATGAGAGCTGGAATCTTGGATAATCAGAGGAAAGAAGGTTGGGTATCTTCTTAGACACATATCAGTAATTCTGCATCCTCTTCTTTCAGAAACGGTTTTAGATGGCTATAAAAATAAGTGAATAAGTGAATAACAAGTGTTTTTTTAAAATTACAATTTCATTCTTGCCCATTTTCCTGCTACCTCTACTTCATATCTCTTCCTTCTCCCCAAAGACTTGCTAATCTACATTTCACAACCTCATTCCATTTGACTTTGTGTGCAGAGAAATCTGTGCAGAATATCATCTCTTTTTTTCCTTCCTTGATCCATGGCATTTCCTCTCACTCCAGCTTCTGTCCCAGGAGGTGGGTCCCACTCTCTCATGCACAGTAATCTGCCTTCCGCTGCCTTGGTGCCCTTACTGTACACAACATGACCTTGCCTCACACTTCTTCATAAACGGAGAGCAGAATAAAAGGGCATCAGTTAGGGATAAGGAGGAGAGTGCCCACAAATACCTGGAGGGGATATCCCCAGGAAGCCAGGCCAATCAAGATGGACCGATGCCCCACATTTAACCAACTCACAGAGCTCAGTGCCAAGGCTCTGTTCATCCAGCCACACAGACCAGAGAAGTGAGAGCAAACACAGGGATAGAGTTCCCACAGAATGGAATCCATACCTTATCCTGGTTTATCTGGAGTCATTCAAAAATAATGTGGTCCAGATGAACAGAATCCTACTTTTTTTAAATAAAAAATATTTTTAAAATATATTAAAATGCAGGGACATTTTTAATGAAACTGTCTCCAAACTACGTGTATTCTCTATCATATCTGATTACAATCAACTTAATAATTGAAAGTCAGTAGATACATGAGTTATGGCCCTGCACCTTATCTTTTCTTGTTTATACAGCCTCTTTAATATTTGTAGAGCGGCTTTTCCCAAAGCCAAATGGCTCTGGAGTGCTGTGCTTTTTAGGTGCTTATTTTTCGCCTGTTAATCATCCTATATTTTTACAAAGATTTCAGCCTACAAACTATAAAGCAGGAAACCAGATGAGTCAACTTTTAAAAACTGTATCTAAACTAAACGTAACAGTTCTCTGATTAAGGAGCTTTTGGTCATTTCTCTGTGATAAGTCTGTGAGCTTTAGCTACATTTAATCTGTGATTTTTAATCCAGTGGTTCCCAAACTGGGCTGTACATTTTAATCATCTTGGAGCTTTAAAAATCGCTAATGCTGGACTCTCACCCTCCGAAATACTAGTTTAATTGGTCTCGAGTACAGCATAAGGCATCAGCATCTGTAAAAGCTGCCACGTGATTTCTTGTGTAGCCAAAATTGAGCGACACTGCTTCTAATCTTCATGCCAGAGGCTTTTTAAAAAAAACCCTACTTTTCAACTGTATCCTATACAATTTTTGAAGAAATGACCTGTTTGATAAATAAATGTTTTCCTATCTGTGTAAAAATGTGTGTGTGTGTGTGTGTGTGTGTGTGTGCGTGCACCTATATACATACACACACATGCAGAGCGTATAGAAGAATTAAAATAAATTATATGGCAAGCTTTTGAAGATATCACAAAGTAAATGATGTGTCTGCCTGTCTGTAAGACCCCACGAGTGGCATTTGTTTTTTTGTTTGTTTTTTACTGACAAACCATTTATTTTCATGGTAATATAGAACTTTGTGACCATTCACTAGTATATATTTAATATATTTTGGGAGGAATATTTCAAGCAATGAACTTGTCATACACCAAAAGTGAAGTAAAGTGTTAGTCGTTCAGTCGTGTCTGACTCTGACCCCATGGAGCTTGCCAGGCTCCTCTGTCCATGGAATTCTTCAGGCAAGAATACTGGAGTGGATTGCCATTTCCTTATTTTATTAGTAATGTCATACATTACTATAGTGTTAAAAAATAGGCAAATGCTGGGTCCTAAAATACTTTCTGAGATGTTGATTCTGAACAAAAGTTTATGGTTTTATACTGTTTTACCTTTGCAATTGAAGTGTGTTCTCTTTTTGTTTCTTGGAAAAAAGTCGGGGATTTCCATTTTGTTTTATTGTTAGTATAAATACATAGATTTCAGTAATATTTTGCAGTACACTCACATCCTGAAGTTTCTAAGACTTCATTAAGAAGTTATGCTGTTTTTGCAGGGATTTTCCATGGTGTTTGGTTGTAAAAAATTGCTGAATGGATGAAAAATGAGTAAAATGTGTTTTTTCTTCTTTCCTGTTCATCATTACTGTTTGTTTTCTGTGTGTAGGCAACTAATTTGCTGTTGTTCCTCTGGAGGGGGGATTTCAAGTCAAAGAGTCACACTGAATTACTAGAAAAAGGTATTCCTATCTCAAAAGAACAAAGTATACAATGATTTAAGAAAAAAAAGTGGAAAATATCTAATTTTTGCTATAGATGGATTGTCCACTGTACTCTTATTTGTATGAACACTTAGATAAACTAAATCCAAAGTAAACTATAAATATGATTTTTGGTTGACTCCAACTGACAATCTTACTTTCCATGAATTTAGAAAGTTCAGTTTCTTCCTTTAATCCCATCAACTACATATTAAAACTTCAACAGATTTTTTTTTTTTTTTTGGTAATCTGTAAAAATCCAGCAAATATTTTCATTCTGGGTCTCAGTTATTTAGTAAATTTCCTTCTTTAGTTTTCACTCAGTTATGTTTTATGCATTATTTGAGTCGACAATGAAGATAGCTTAATGGAATGTGTGATTAATGGGAAAGAAGTTATTCCAAATGTATTTCAACAGGCTGGCAATCTCTGAGTAATAAACACACCCAAATTATGAATGACATACACACCACACACACACACACATGTCCAACCTGGATCTTTTACTCCTGTTCTCCATGCTTTACATCTACAGGACCCATTTAGTGCCATCATAGTTTCTGCAAGAAGCACTTGATTTCCCAAATAGAGGCCGAGGATTGGGGTCAGGGGGTGGAGGTTATGGATTGTAATTATCAGTTAGGGAAGTGACACTGGGCTTTTTTGAAAGATTGGCATCCATTGATTAAAATACACAAGCCATATATATTTATTTTTAACTTTATATCTCTTCATGAAATCCTGTCATTAAAAGTTCATTTACTTTAACAACTCTTTTAAAAATTCCATCACTTCTGGAAAGGTGAGAAAGGCATCGATAATTCATTCCTAGTCTGAATTAATTCTTTCAGTTTGCCGGCTATCTGAAGTCTGCCTCAGGTCACCTAGACTGAAAGGCTGGGTATTGTGATTGGCAGGAGGTGATGAGTGGGATTTCATAACAGGAAGAGAATTGGTCCCGTGATGTGACCATAGTCACAATTGCTTCTATAAGGCATTGGGATACTTGGAAATTCCAGGAAAGGGAAACAATGTAGCAGAGGAGAGATAAAAAAAAAAAAGAGAGATACTAAAGACAATTACACATATTTTAGTATTTTCCTAGGCTGGCTCTATGCACAGAAATATGAGAAGAAACTCATCTTCCTCCTTATTTTTGCACCTTCTGACTTCTGTACCCAGGGCTCACATGTCAGGTGGAACTTCATTCGCTTAATGAATTACTTTGGCTTTTGATGAACTAGACTTGGAAAATATCACCATTCATAACTTGCTTCTGTGGGAAAATATGTCCTGATGTCCAAGAGACCTGCTTACAAATTAACTCCAGAATGTAATGGGTGCCTAAATAGGGGTCCACCTGAATAGACTCTTTGTTTTCCCATTGTCCCCTCATTCTCCAATCTTGGTTTAGAATGGAGAGATTTCTTAGGTTGAACCAGAAAGAGACACTGGAGGATGAGGCTTTATGTGGTAAAATTTATATAATATCAGAGAATGCAATGGAGAAGATACTGATGACCCCACAGAAATACCTTTATAGGTCACAACTCTTAGAAGCCTAGGGACAAACACCTAAATCCTGACCATGGCCCCCAAGGCCCTGTGTGGTCTTGCTCATATTTCCAGCTTCAACTCCTCTTGCTTTCCCAGGTCCTGGTACTGTGGTTGTTTCATGCTTTCTCCAGACAGGCAGGGCCTCTGTACATGCAATTCCAAACTGCAATATTTCCCTTCCCTCTGCTGTTTCAGGCTGCCCACTACCGAGTTGACTTTTCTCTCACCTTCAGATTTCTGCTCCAGATCACTCCCACCTAAGTCAATGTCCTTTGTTTCACACACTCATGGATTTATATTTCTTTCTGATGTAGTGCAGTTGTACACTTATTGCTGTGACTATTTTGTTTAATATCTGTGCCCTCTAACCAGAAAGCACATGGAAACAAGGACTCTTTCTGGTTTGGTTCATTGTATCTCTAGGGGTTGGCATTCATGTTTGGGACATAGTAGGAATTCAGTACATTTTTGTTAAATGAATGAATGAATGATAAGAGTGACAGCTTGTGCAAAAGATGGATATATATCCAGAGCTCATTTTTCAATGCTACATTTACTCTTTAAAAAGGGAGACAGTAGGTTCATAGAGAGAGCTCCTGCTTCCAGGCTCAGCTTCTCCATCTCTTCCCTGGGGTTTCTGTGATATCAAGAGTCCACTAAAGGGCAGAGTGAGACTGTGAGCTCATTCCACAGTGGTTAACTATTAATAAATATTTGTCATAGTTAAACAAGCCTAAATTCAACTAGAAAGGAAAAGCCTCATAGTGAATTTCTGTGAAGCCAACCTTAGAAAGCATAGCTAGATATTTCTTTTTATAAGTTCCAAGAATATGTTTACTTAAAGTTTGCTCTTCTTGATCTCTTGATCTTCTCCTCTTCTCCCCTTTCCTCCAACTTTTTGATCAGTGCCATTGCTCTATCTGTCCCACTGGGCATTTGCAAAGTCCCTTCTAGGGCTCAGCACTGCCTGTTGTTGGGCAGGTACCAACAACACCTCATCTTTGTTTCCAAAGGAACTACCTCGGCGATTGCAGGAAATCTGTGGCGGTTAAATAAAAATATATGAGAGTCTGCTGTCCTTTGTTATTTTTCTTTGATCAACTGAGAATCCCTTTGAACTAAGAACAAGGAAACCTTCAGCACCCAAGGATGAGAAGAGACACAAAAGAGAAGCTGAGTTAACAGAACCCTAATCAAAGTTAAACGTAGACGTTAACCATTGGATTTAGACTATTGTATATGTCTATTGGCTGTAGATTTGGAGATATAAGAAGTTCGCTCTATTTCTTTTGAAAATGCGGAAGAAGGCTTATGAGGGCGTCTTATGTTTTCATGTATCTTGCAAAAACCTTTCTGATATCTCCTAGGATCCTGTGATATGTCAGTTTGTAACAGTATCAGATATTAATGTCCCTGGATACCCATTGCTGAAGAATTGCTAAGGCAGGTGTGGAGGAGTGCTATGGGAAAGATTGACACATAATTTGGCTAAGCCAAGGGAAAACCATAGTTTTGCATGTGCACCATAGCTATGAAATGTGAGTCTGGCGTCTGAGCTCAGGATCAAATTGTCTCCTTGAGGACAGTTGAGATTCTTTGCTAGGATTAAACTGGGAGATTTGTCAAGGGTAGTGGAGGGGCAGTGATATATAATTAATTCACTGAGGGGAAAATGCAGAAGAAAGTAAATAACTCTTGCTTTATTTTTTGATATTGAACTCAGGAAAAATGAAGAAAACAGCAAGCATTTTAGTTAAGTAAATAGTTTTAAGTTGTAATTGCAAGGAGAAGAGATGTATTTTTCAAGGGCTACAGTAAACATTATAAAGAAGTCTGATAGTTCAACTCTTAGTTCATCTCTTGTCCAAGATTGCTTAAAAATTCTTAGGAAATTTCCCAGCTTTGGAAAATGCATTTTTAAATGTCTTCTTATATTTTATTGGTGAACATTTTTCAAGAATTTCATTTAGGTGTGTTTCAAACAAAATTGTAACAGCGGGAAATTTAAACTTTGATTTTCTTCATGCAGTGAAGAAAAGTGCATTCACGCATTCATTTAATAAGCAATTGACAAGGTTGTGCCCTATATATTGGGGTGGCTCTGGGATTAGAGAATTTTAGTGGGGAGTATCACCAGGCACCTGTTGTCACATATTCTGTGGTCACACTGAGGGAACATATATGGAAATCAGAAGACCTAGTAGAGTATAATGTATGTTTGGGTAGAGGGATGTGGGGAGAAGAAAAATCACTCAGAACTGGAGTGAAGGAATAGTAAAGATTACTAGAGTTCAGCAAAGACTCCTTAGAGGAGATGGTGGTTGAGCCGAATCTAAAAGGTCACCAAGGAGTTTGCTAGGAAGGATGCTACAGGGAAAGGGACTAGCATAGGATTACACACAAAGGGATGTGAGAGAGCCTTGTGTACGGTGAGATCCTGAGAAGGTCAGTGGACTCAGGACTGGGCTGGAGGTAGGGTGACCAGTGCAGTGCCTGTGGGGATCTGGTGGAAGACAGGCTGGAAAAACACCCCAGAGAGAGACCATGAAAGGCCTTCTATGCCAGGCTAAAAAGTGTGACCTTTATCCTGAAGGCAAAGGGCAGCCACAGAAGAATTTTAAGTGCCAGGGTTATACGATCAGAAACGCATTTTAGAAAAATCATTCTGGTAGCTATTACACATTCTAAATGAAGACAAAACACCTTCATAAAGCCTCTGAAGTATTCTAGCTGGTTCCTGAGAAAGGCTTGTCTATAATTCTCACCATTTATCCTCTTAACATAACACAGAAACATTATCCCCTCTGACTTCTGGCTAAGTAGACACACCAGGATCTGGAGAAGTGGGTATGGGGTAGGTTTTACATTTTTCCTAGCAACCTGGCACACCCACATAGCCCGACTACAAAGGAAACCTGACCTCCCCACAGCGTAGGGATGTCTGCACCAGTGGCCACTAGAAAGGCAGGAGTGTGCCTGCACCCCATTTAAGAGTTGAATGCCATATTCTTTTGTGAAGATGTGCTACATGAGAAAACAGACAAGAGAAAAAACAGAAACCCTTAATATTTAACCTTGAAACCAGGAAACCCTAAAATTTAACCACCTCTCAGCATGACCTGTACAGTCCTAGGCAAGCTTTGAACTGATCATTCACACAACTTTCAAGGCACAAAAGAATTGACTCAGTATTGAAAGATAGTGGTTATCACTGACCTTGATTTTTGAGTCTAGGTACATTCTGGGGACAAAGACTCTATCACTAAACACTCAAGGAGGAGAAAAGTAAAGGTTAAGAAGAGAATGTGGCGTGAAAAGATGGAGTCTCAATACAGAGTTGTCAGTGAAATGATTTTGAAGCAGGGGTGGTTTCCAGCTTGGTTTCTAGCAAAACAAGAGGGTCCACAACCTTACACGTTCTTTCACCCTGGCGGTTGAAAGTTCATCTCCCTAATTAGGAATTTTGCCCCTATGACATAAAGAACCCTCTGACTGACAACCCACTTTATTTCTACCTGCTGGCCCACTGCCACGGGAAGTGCCCAGCCCTTGTGATGTAAATATCAGGCGCTTTTGCGTGTTTTGTTTTTGCCTCCCTCAGAATAGGTTTGGGGTACTGGCAGTCCTGGAGGTAGAGAGACAGTTAGGAGGGGAAGAAAAATGGAAGTCGGGCTTTGACCTGCCTAGGAAAGAGCCCCTGCTGACACGGTCAGTCTGACCCATTGAATGGTCTGAATACGATAAATGCCGCTTTATCCTGCCTTGAAAGGCACGAGATAGCGCGGTCTAAATGCCTGGGCATGCTTAAATAGGCGACCAGGGATGTTTGAGTTGAGCGTGTTTGAAATCTGAGCTCTCTGACAGCCTGGGAGCTGTCACAGGTCACCTGCCTTGCTCCGCTGGGACGGGCCCAGGTCTCACAAGAAATTGTCCGTAGACGAATTGTAGTACAAATTCCTTTCTTTGTTGGTTGGCCTCTTTCACTAGACCATGGCCTATAAAATTTTGTAAAAACAATTCTTAAATATTATTTGAAAGGGCAAATGGCCCACGCTGAAAGGTTTGACAGTTTGACATATAGTGCATGGTTTTGAGAGCTCGCAACCTGAAAAGTGCAGCCAGGATTCCTCCCCAGCTTGTTAGAAGCCTGGTGTTTTTTAAGCAGTGTTTTGTGGCCGCCCAGAGTTCCTCTGCTCCCAGCCATCTGACAGGCCAGGAGTCTGCTTCAGTGATCTGAAATCCTTTTAGACTCATTTGTGAGCGAGCAGGAAAAGGAGCTGGCACCTTTGAATCCGGCATCCGAAAAGCACAGGACCAGGTAGTGCCAATTAAGGAGCCATGCAGACGATCAGATCAAAGCAGATGGTGGTGGAGTCTTCTGACAGCGCCGGAGCCAGTGCCCAAAGAGAGAGGAGCGCAGAGTGGCACTTCAGTGAGGGGGCGAGGGGGCATTTGAGTGGCCCGGTCTCATCAGAGCCAGGGAAGTCGCTGGGAAGTGGCTTTCTGCATTAGAATGTACGTGTGCGGTTCAGCGCCCACGGGCTGCCTCTGCATCGCCAAAGGCCATTTTCAGGAGCCTCTGGCCCCTCAGTCACTGGCCTGCTAGTTAATTGCCACACGGACTTCATGACACACGGGCAGATAATATGACATTTTCGGTTTCTGTCACTAGCAAACGCCACAACGTTGCTTGCACTAGTTGCTAAGAAGCTGTCAGAACCCATTAGCAATTGGCTAAAGTCGCCCTATGGCATTTCCTCATAGCATCAGCAAAACGAGCATAAATCACCCACTGGAGCCTACTGCTATCCTAATGAGGCTGTAAGCTTGTTTATGGACTAGCATCATTTTTATGATTATTTCCACCTTTTCAGTTTGCCTTCATTTGGCAGCAGGAGAAGTCAGCTCCAGGAATGAAGTCACTGCTGACATTTTACAAATGTGGTTCAGAGCCACTGCCTGCTGCCGTGTGGTTGGCCGGCGGTCCTCCAAGTTTGTTTAGTGATCTTAAAAATAAAAAAAGGAAATAAATCCTCCAGAGGCCGCAGAGAAGTAACTGTATCAAATTGCAGTGTGGATGGAAATGTGCAAGGTACAATTGACCATTGAGACTTTCCTCTGAGGTGGAGACGTTCCGAGATCAATTTTCCAGTTTTAGAAAGTGGAAGAGGTTAAACAATTTATTAAGATCTATGAAAGCGTTTGCTTTGAGAATTGTCTGTTTTAGTCTGCTCTCCTCCTTCCCCGTCCTCTCCATTTCCCTAACTTGTGTCAGGAAGGAGCGGGGTTTATTGTTTTAGGCTTTTCTGAACATGCACCAGTATTTACACTGGATTGAAAGCATTTGCTTCCAATGAAAATCTTGTCTTAGATTACAACCCAGCAGTGTAATTTCCCTCCCAGATGGGAGTAAAGTAGCTGTATTTGCCTAAAAACAGTAGGAAGAACAAACTGAGCATTAAGCCAAGGCTGTTTTTGGCTTGAGCTAATGATGTAATAGAAACCTTTTATTCGAGAGAGGTCACTGCCAGGGACTGAAGGGGGTGATCTGGCTCTTGCTTGAAAGGTTTCTCCATTGTATCTACATAAGTCTTCACTTAAAAAATTCTGTTCCTAATGCTTCTGCTTTCATACAGCAGAAATAAACAGGAAAGGTTCTGGTGAGTGTTACCCATGGAATGCAGAAAGCCTTCCTCTCCTAATGGAGTATATAATTCAGGTGCCCTTAAGGCACGCTTTCAGGAATTCTTTTGCCTGAGGTAATGGGAAGCTAAGGCTGCTTTAAGGCCTTGATTATCTATTGATGCACAAAGCTGGAAAAAAGTCATCTCCTCTGGATTATAGTAGATATTTCCATAAATTATCAATGAATTCTCTTCGAGGCAGGCACTAGGCATTGCCTTTTAAATTAATCTGAAGGGGTTTTGAGATAGAGAGAAAGGCTATTTTTTTTTTTTTTAAGGTGGAAAACAGTCGTGGCGAGGTGATGAAAAACTGTGTCCTTAGGTTGGAAGCTTTTTAATTGATGATCTAGTAATATGTTTCTTTTCCTTGGTTACCTTTTGCATATTGAAAGTGGATTAGCCCATTGAAATTTTAAATGCTGTTGAGTTGTTTTCTTTTCTCATGTTTCTTTAATGAATTGTTATTTTATATGGTGAATTGCTTCTCTGAATAAAAAGCCTCTTTAAATATTGGACTTTCAAAGAATTTATTAGGCAAATCCAAGGGGACTCCTTATAAAACACTTGGTTATGCAAATAAAGGATCCTGTGAGGTAGAAGGAGTGGTGGTTTAGGGATGTGGGTGCCTGGCCCTGCCTGGACCAACAGCCCATCCCCCTTGGGCGAGTCACCCAGAAGGTTCACAAGTACTTTCTTCATTTCTACCATGAAGGCTTGGGCACTGTGGGTCTTTATGATCTTTTTCACTGAGAACACAGCTACAGTTCTGTGGACTTTTCACAGAATATATGATTTTTGTCAACAAAACTTTGAATAAAATTAAATTATGGATTTTAAATTGATAAAATCAGTTAAAATGTTTGAACTTGGGGAAACTTCTAAGCTGGTGAGGGACAGGGAGGCCTGGCCTGCTGCAGCCCGTGGGGTCGCAGAGAGTCAGACACGACAGGGCGACTGAACAACAACAAATTGATAAAAATTCAACAGAAAAGTTTTGTATTTGTGGCATATGCTGTAATCCTAGCAGAAATGTGAAAATCACTCTGTTACTCATCCAACAAAGTTTTTAAACATCAACTCAGTCAAGGTAATTTGGGGGACAGTTTTCTTTTTGGAGGGATGGGGAGAGTTTCCTGAGGGAGCTCTGTTAAGAGCAATGAATTAATGACAGGCTAAACTACTTTAGATTTGACTGAAATAGCTTAAATCAAATAGGGAATTCTTTAATATCCTGTGATAAACGATACGGAAAAAAACATGGAAAATAATATATATGTGTGTAACTGAGTCACTTTGCTGTATAGCAGAAATTAAATGCAACATTGTAAATCAGCTATACTTCAGTAGAATTTTTTTTAAAAAATAAGAAATTCTTTTTGTGTGTAGAATTTAGATAAAAGAAGCTAAGAATACGAAATTCATGAAGCAATACGAAGGAATCTGAGGCTAGTTTCCCTGTATGGATTTGCTAGAATTCTTTGAGCCATGTGGATGGGTGAACACAGGGAGTGTGTTAGCTTGTTGCTAAGCCTTCCTTGCCTCTCTAGCTCTTCTTTCTGGGTCGAGATCAACCTGTCCCTCTCTAAAAGCCAGTAGCTTCCACCTGGAGAGCTAGGGTACCAGTCTGAAAAAAGCTAAGCTACTTCTTTTTTAGGGTAGTAGCTTCAGTCCACTGTTGTTTTCCTTTTTAACTTTTGTGCCTAAACTTCAAGTGTTTACTTTCCATTTGTAACTTTTGCCTTGTTTTTCAGACAGTGTTATTATATAGGCTGAAATTTCACCTTTTTTTTCTTATTCAATATGCCATTTTAAAAGGAACACTACATTTTTGATTTTGTGTAATAGACCCCAAAAATTATCGAGAAGAAACAACTTAAATGTTGTGACAAAAATCAATGGAAAAATAGGATCCAATGTGCAGGATTGTGTAAGCAGGTGGCTTTTCAGTGAGAAAAATTTAAATCTAGAAGAAATTTCAGAAACTGCCTGGATTATTAGAGGAATACAGTCCCAATAGACTGTTAATTTAACATCACTTTGTTGATTTCAATAGTCATTGTTTTCCAATAAAGCAATTTCAATAGTTTTTCCCTTACTATACTTGAGGCTCTCTTTCTATGACAAGAAAAATTATATTCTATTTGAAGCATTCCTATGTCAAACTGCTTATATGATGGATTACCTACATTTCCACGGCCTACTTTAGTCTTAAGATAGATCACTTACGGAAATAGTTGATATCTTAAATGCGTCTTCTCACAAGTTGACGTCAATGACTTTATGTGGGATTTGGATACTCAGGCAGGGACAGCACCTCTATTCATGGCTTACACCATATTTAGCTCCCCAGTAGAAGTTATACTTAACATGTCTCCACTATCCACATGTGAATAGTTATCATAGCAACAAAGCTACTAAGGAGATTGGGTGTTCCCCTCCATTCCCTTTAACCTTTCGCACTGTTCCTTGGAAGAAGTTCCTTAGACCTGACTACTTTTGAGCCTAGGCCTTGTTCTTTCTGTCTTGATAAAAAAAAGAAAACAGTACCAAATAAACTATGAATCACTGATATTGCTCTTTTGGTTTTGTTTATATCCAAAGGCATTCTATTTGAATAAAGCATGTCAAGGTAGCATCAGTCAAAATTTGATTCACTATGTTTGCAGGTGATGGCTTGGACAACAGTGTAGCTTCCCCCAGCACAGGTGACGATGATGATCCAGATAAGGACAAAAAGCGTCACAAAAAGCGTGGCATCTTTCCCAAAGTAGCCACAAATATCATGAGGGCGTGGCTGTTCCAGCATCTAACAGTAAGTGGATTCTAAATGACATATGTAAACTAAATATGGACAATGAACCAGTTTTGATAGAAAAAAAATGGGGGAGAATGATCCCTCTGGACTTGGAATATTTCATAAATCACTGTGTGCCCACAGTTCTTACAAAAGTGTTAGCACTTGTTTCCTAGATCCATACCCCAAGTGAGGAGTTTTATTTGAAGTTTGCTATTTCAATTTTGCTCACTTTTGTAAGTTATAAGGTTTAGGAGATCATGAGCACTTGTAATTTGAAGTATGTATGTTAATGATGTTGCTTTTCTCAGCGTGACTCTTAAGTACCAGGAACCAGATCCCACTAAGAACAAAGTCAGACAAACTCCAAAGAGAAGGACTTAATTTCTTCCAATGCTTTACAGTGGACCTTTATGGTGACTGGTCTGCAGAAATGTAAATCTTGTTGCAATGGCAGGATGCTCACATAATTTGCTTTTAAGTGGTTTGAATATACTGGCTGCCACTACAAAATGTTCATCCGAGTCAGAGCTGCACAGTGAAAGTTGTCCCTGTATTTAGAACTGTAAAGGAAAACAGCAATATAGAGTCAGCCCTTCCTGTGTAGTCCCTTGTGACTTTTCAAGCCGAGTTAACAGTTTATATTGTCTGTGTGAGTATTGCTGTTTTCACTGCAGGAATTCTCCTGGAGATGTGAGAAACTGGAGATTTGGGGCTTTATGCTACTGAGGGGTTTGTTTTGTTTGGTTATTGTTCTGAATGGATTTCATGTTGAAAACACTTATAATCATAATATTTTGGTGGATATTTTTGGAAGTGCATACTTATTTAAGGACATCTAAGGAAGAAGATGACATGAAAATTTATGGATAAAGTAATATATTGAAAATCAAAAAGTTGGTGACCTGGGGGATTTTCAATAGTACGGACAAAGGGTGAATTTAGGCAAGTCATAGTACAGACTAGCCTAAAATGAATGAATGTTAGAAATCTTTTTTTTTTTTTAATATTAGGAGCAGACCTTTTGTTACTATTTTTAGGTTAGTTTGCCTTTCTTAAAGTCATTTTTCTTCAGTATCAAAGTCAATTCTCCATTGTCACTAATGTGTCCAGACCTGTTGACCCTCACATCCTTGCCCACTTTCAAAGCCATGTTCCTCAGTGACTTATACTGATATAGAGAGACAAACAGGGGGTGTGGGAGGCCATGCTGGTTTGGCTTCTCTGGATAGAGAATGTGCCTTCAATAACACTGGAGGCTATAAATTAATCCCAATTTTACAGCATCCCTAAATAAAAGAAAAACTGAGAGCAGCAGGACTAACTAAAAAATAGTTTCTTTCCTTTTCTTCTTCCCTGTATGATTCCAAACAGTAGCTAGACTATGCTGACAGTTTTGAAATCAGCTTTGAGAATAGTACCGGTAGTGAGTTGAAGATGTAGATGGTTTAGCTGATTTTAACATCATATTAGGTTGACCTAAAACCTGATTTGGGTGCCATTACTTGCCTGACACTTGTTGCATTTATGTGGATGGTTTGAGATCTGCCTTTTGAAAGTTTGCTCTTGAGGATTATCGACCACCACCAAAATGGAGAGGGAAGGACTAGGCTCTAGAGGGGATAGCATGAAAAATAGTCTGGCGTCTAAAGTCAGCAAGAGATAAGAAGTGACAATTGGGCAAAAGTGCTGATGCAGCCATGTTGATGTTTCACCACTAGAGCTAACCGACTAACCTCTGGATGAGTGGGGAGAGAGGACAAAATCAGGTTGATCCTGAAGTTACAGCCAAACTTTTCTATTTCCTATACTAACAGAAAAAAAGATAGACTTCATCAGCCTCTATTTCAATCTGCAAAGGAGTTTTGGCTTCCCTTGAAGCTGAGGTGCCCCTGAATAAAATATAATCAAATATTGGTTCAGACAGCATCAGGAGAGAGAGAAGCAAGTTCTTTTATTCATCCACCATATTTCCTGGTTTTCTAGGTCGTACCCTTGTGAAGAACCTTGCCAAGAGCTATGTTATTCAAGAAAAAAAACACACACACACTTTTTAAATAGCCAGCATGACTTTACCTACGTTGCAATGCTCTTTGTGGTCCATATGTTATTGGGGCAGTTGCAATAGAAATTATTCATAAACTGTCTGATTTTGTGGAGGTCCAGCTAATTTCCTTCAGGCTGGGGGTTGGTGCTGGCCTGTACCACTACCCCGCAGAGGGAAACCCATTTGTTCTAGTCTTCCTGGCATTCTAGGAATGCTCATAGACATTGTCTCCTGGTTTCCATTGGACGTTTCTACCCTCCTTCCCCTCTCCACTGCCGCCTACTCATACAAAATATTGGTAATGATAATGGTCTCTAAAAAGTAAAAACTCTCATAATATCATCTAAAAAAGAAAACTGAGAAGATATATTTACATTTTCTCCCTCTTTCCTTAGCCCAATGAGAAAGATCCCCTTCCATTCCTCTTCTCCAGTTGCTAGAGTAGATAGATCTCCAGTTACAAGAAATAGCCTTCTCCCTGTCTCCTTATTCTTGAAGGAATGCACAAACTGTTTAGGTAACATTTATAGTCAAGAGCTGATTATAATAAGTGCTATGAAAAAACCTATAAAGAGAGTTTTATTATTATTTGTCCAAATGTAAGTAACTACTGTTATCTTAGTGTTAATTCTTTAGCAAATTTATTTCTGATTCTGGAAGGTTTTTAGGGAGGCACAATTTAATTGAAAGACTGTGTACAAATTTTAGAGGATCACATTCTTCTATATGATTAATGCAACTTAACCAGGAGATTCTTTCTGAAGTCTTGCTAAATATAAAAGAGCAATTGAAACTCTGGCTAATTAAAACAATAGCAATCGCAGTTTATTAGCAAATTGTAAAAACTGATCTTTTAAATACCAAAAAGCATATTATAAAACCTCACACACCTTTTGGAAAGCAAATTACTGTTTTTTTTTTTCTTTTTAAAATAAATGGGTCAATCTTTTCATTGAATGTATTCAGTTTAAATAAAAAACCTTGCCTTTGAAAGGGCTTTCAGCATTTATTTGTTAGGGGAGTAGAAAAGGCCCTGAATTTAAAAAAAAAAAGAAAAAAAAACTTTCTGGATTTGCACCCCAGCTGCATAAGAAAAATGTGCTTTTCTGTAGTTGGCTGCAGGTAGATTTAATCAGTAGCACATTTTACTACTCCAAGGAGAGAACTAAAGCTTCATTCTTGGACTCACAGTCTCTAGCAAGCTAAACTGGACATACTTGTGTATTATGAAGACAATAAAAGAAAAAGGAAACAGGTTTTAAACTTTGGTGCTGATGGGGTAAAAGGAAATTTCAGTGATGTGAATTTCCAGTTAGCCAATTTTGATAACTAGAGGTCTCCTAAAATATATATATATATATATATACACACACATATATATATAGCCTGGAATTGAAAAGAGTGACTAACATTATTTAGATAATGAGAGAGAATTTGAAAGAAAATGAAAGTATGTATTATAGAAATACTTGCATTTGCCTGAAGACAAATCACTGCAAACAATTAGAAAGTACTTAATATTTGGCTGAGTCACTATATAGTCACGATCAGTTCAGGGGCATATACCACATCAAGATATTTTTCCTTCCTTAAGGGTATTATTCCAACTGTAAATATAACCTACTATGTCATAATGTTTAAGCTGGATGTGTTTTGCATATTACTGGTTATCTTGCTACATAGCATTACAAAGATACATGCCTAAGGGCTGGTAAAAATGAGGAGAAGGAATAAATACAATGTTTAAGGTAAAAAAAATATCAAGGGTCTTTTGTCTGTTTTTCTACCCTAGCATGTTGCACATATACACATACCTAAAATATTGCAATCTTAAATAAAATCTAAGTAGAAAAGCAGTTAATATGATTCTTATTTATTTAAAATATGCAGTGACATATTTTCCTGTATGGAGCTATTGTGTGCCCTAGGAATCCTGAGAGATAGGGAGAGTGGAAAATGTCAAAATGCATACCTGTAGATTCATGTGAAGAAATCAGACAGGGGGTGACATATTTGACTTTCATTCACATTCTCTTGGATTTCCCATCCTTTCACTGATCTTGAGGATTCCATTGGGTACTATAGAGACAAACTTCATTTCTAAGTTATATACACATTTTGCTCTTCGAGTTTGTTTTCTTTTTTCAACTTTTAGCCTGGATTTTTTTTTTTTTTTTTTTTTGCCGTAGCAAAATTTATGTCTCAGTTTCTGATTTATAAGACTTTCCTCTCAATGTGGATAAAGCCAAAGTGAGGGGTTGTAGAATCTTCCAGGTTGAGAATTGCGTTGCCATAGAAACACTATTAGATGAAAAGTGCCCTGCGGGTCCGCCACTCTAAGGATGGAGTAAATGGAATTGAATTGGGAATTGAATGCTCTAGAAGAGACAGATGTTGTTTCATTGGTTTTGCTTTTGGTAACAAGATCTGGTGGAGCCATCTTAGTGTCATATCTCTGCTTGCAATTTTGGAAGAATTGCTCTATAAACATTATGAATTATTGTTACAATGAAAAAGTACTTCTCATTGGTATCCCATAACGCATTTTGTTGATCAAGGTGAGCGGAAGGTCAAAAGGCAGAGAGACGTGCCTACAAGGTACAAGGAGGTACATAGTTAGGTAGCAGATGGAATTTGCTCCTCTCCTCCCATTTCTATTTCTTTTCCTATCCCTCACCTCTATTCTCTGCCAGTTTTAACAGTGAATATTCTTATTGTGCCTTACCAGTTAGCATCCTTCAGCTGCCATTAGCCCTAAGAAGGTAGTGAGGCAGGAAGACAATGTTCTTGAACTTTTGTCTGAAATGTTAATCAGGGTAGTGCAAAGTATTTGAGGAGGACAGTCCAAACTAAGTCCTCTGTGTTCCTGTGCCTGAGCCAAGGAGGGTGGCTTGTGAGGATGGCAGCTAAATTTTGTCCTTTTTTTCACTATGTGGTATCTACAGATACCTTATTAAATTAAGATACTTGAAAACTAATACTAAGAAGTGAGATTTTTTTTCTCCTTTCAGGTGCCTGTGTCCCATATAAAAAATGAGCTTTCTGAAATTCATAAGAAGAATATCTTCGCAGTTCTTACTTTTTTCTTTTATGTGGTTACCATTCACCTTTCCAGGCTTTAGTCATGATGATGGTCAGAGCTTGGCTTTGTTGAAACTAACACGGGTTTGGATGAAAAATCCATCTTCCATTTAAAAGATCTCTGCTACTTTGGAGATTGTATATTTCAACCTTGGTTAGCTAGGATACTGAATATCTTTTTCCCAATTGGGAATCATTTGTCTCAGGAGGAAAATGGAGTATAGATTATTTAATTACTTGGAGGTAATGTTGGAATGTCCTCATTCTTCTGCAGTATGCATCATATAAGCTCTATTTTAATAATGAAATGAGTGGTTTCTAGAT
Organism: Okapia johnstoni; assembly: GCA_024291935.2. Lineage (NCBI taxonomy): Eukaryota > Metazoa > Chordata > Mammalia > Artiodactyla > Giraffidae > Okapia > Okapia johnstoni. Next base: position 74,654,893 of record CM044306.1, on the reverse strand, counting down.
TCTGGGGCAACTGCTTTTTTCTTTTTCTTAGCTGGTTATTGAAATCCTAATGGGATGGGTGATGAATTTTCTTAGGTCAGGTAAACTGAAAAGGCTACAGCTGGAATTCTTCACCCAGAAGAATCGGAGTTAATACTAATGATCATTGTGAATTAGAAGATCAAAGGCGAAGCATCAGCCTGTTCTCCAAGTTGCTGCCCCAGAGGCCATTAGTGACCTGGCAGAGCTCCCTCCCAGCCTCTTGCACACCTCCTTGCCTCTGCCCCAGCCTTTCTTCCCCATCCTAGTTATGCACCTCTGACCTGGGGGAATTACAGTCCAGTCCGTTGATGAAGAGGGATGGGGAAAAACAATCAAAAGGGAAAACAAAAGTCCAACTTGAAAACTGCTCGTTTATCCAGGTACATAGGACCCCTAAGCAGATGAACTCTGACTGGGGCTCTGTGAATTTCAGGGTGTGGCTGAGATTTTTGTGCTCAAATGATTTATTCATTTCACAGATGATTGGGGCCTTTATGTGGTACCTTATGTGAGGGACTTTTGTAGTATCTGGATGGCAATTTGTCAGATTATTCTAAAATTTTCATTTGTTTCCAAGAGTAAGTTAAAAATATGCTGTAATTTGGTTTTCTGATATACTTTTAATTGGGTTGATTAAATAAAGGATTAGGTTCAAAATGGAAGTGCTCATATAAGCACAATTTAAGTTGATGGTTGCTGATGTATGTAACTGTTGGAACACTGGCTGGCCATTTACACTTCAACACATATATCAATATCATGTCTTCTGATTCCTCCTGGTGATGATATATTTTTGAAGGCAAAACACCAAACTCAGTCAATGAATGTGCACCTGCTCCTCCTCAATTTATCTTTCGAGTTAAAATTGGAGTGTTACATACATATGTGTGAGTGTATTCGCTAAACTAACTCAGTCTAGCCCTTAGGAATTTTATGTAATATAAACTTGGCTTTTAACTTTCTCAGTGTTTAAGATTCCTAGTGAAAGTACTTTGGTTTAAAGAATGAAGGTTTGATGGAGAGAAAATCCAATGGTTTTGTTTTAGAAAGGATTCCAGTGTTTTGGTTTGATCTGACTGGTTGGTTGTTTGCCAGTAGAAGTAAATCTCTATGTCATAGAATTTAGGAGATTTCACTTAACTTGAAGCATCCTCTGCACATCTCAGTCTGTCTTATTGAAGTGTGATTATGACTCTGTACATATGTGTCCCTATGTGCGTGGGCGTTTTTCTGTCAGACAAATCTCTCTGAACCCCTGCCACCCGTACCAGCACTAGTGGACAACTGATGCATTTTACTTGTTTTAACCCTCTAAATAACTATGTTCAAGGCTCTCATTTTTCTGTTTCTGCTGTTGAAGCCAATGCCAGAGGGTAAGCAAAGAGTGGAGACCAGATCTGCAGTGGTCACAAAATTCTCTGGGTTATGGGCCAAGCTTACCTGAGCTATGATTACTAAACGATATGAGACAGCAAAAATCATTTTATTAAAGTTCCAAGGAAGTAACAATAGTGATTGTTCAGAGTCACATTAAAATGACTGCTATAGACAAGCGTGCTCATGTTTCAATACTGCTGGTCCTTCCACTAGCAAGTCCCGAGCCTGGTAAAGGTGGCTTTTCTCAATGGATTGGATACTCGGCTCAGTGTGTAGGAGCAGCAGAGAGCCCACAGACATTCAGATAAGGCCTCCATTTCTTGGTGGGCCTATAGACAGCCTCCAAGAGCAAAGGAGCAGCTAAAAGCATTATGCCAGGAAATTGTCTAACATTTCAAAAACCTTTTAGTTTTTGTGTTTTCTTGCTATTGCAAAATGCCTTCACTCAGCAACTGATAGCCCAGAAAGTGTGGCTCCCAATACAAGAAGTATTGCTCTATCTTTGGACACTCCAAAGAAAAGATAGGCCTCACATAACTCAGTGTTATAAATGCAAACACCTTAAGTTGGTTCATATTCAAATGAGACATAAGTTACTTGGTTTTATAATGGATTATTCAAAATCTTGGTAAATAGAGACCTTTTGTTTGGTTTAAATAACTTGCTTGTATTTGAAAGTCCTGGTATTATCACTCCAGAAAAAAATATGAGGCAATATATATATGAACTTAACCTTTTACGTATCTTTGCTTTTCAGTTCCTAATATTCTGCCATCAGTGTTTGTCTCTTTTCACATTAACTTTGTTGCTAGCAGCCCCGCAGAGCACTCTCCCGCGACAGGAATGACCTCTGAGAATTCAGTGTCCTAGGAAGTTCTTGGGACATCCAGAGGCCACGAGGTGTAGTCTGTTAATAGGAATGCTCATCCTAAGAAAGATCAATGAGTGGAGAAAATTTCTGCTGCAGTTTATAGAAGTTTAAGAATAATTCCTATCTCTTATTTAAAGAAAAGTCAGTTTTCAAACTTTTTGGAGGAGGAACTCCACAAAAATGATTTGATGTCATTCCTGAAAAGAAAGGAAATTATCTCCTGCCTACATACTGTTACTTGTTTTTTTCACTTGTTACCGAATTTTTAAACAACGATCTATTGATTGCTGGGCTGTTTTGACATTGGATCATTCTGCCTTGTTAACAGCTAAAGGAAAAAATTGATCAAAAGGTTAAATAAAATTATAATTTGTGTTTCTGTGGTGCTTTATGTTTTTTTAAAACTTATTAAATTAAAAATAATTTTTAATTGATTATTCATTTAGTTTTGGCTGTGCTGGGTCTTTGTTGCTGTGAAGGTTTTTGTGTAGTTGCAGTGAGTGGGGGCTACTCTCTAGTTGCCCTGTACAGGCTTCTCATTGTGGTGACTTCTCTTGTTGTGGCTCCCAGCGCAGGCTCGATAGTTGTGGTGCATGGGCTTAGTTGCTCCGCAACACGTGGGATCTTCCTGGATCAGGGATCAAACCCGTGTCTCCTGTATTGGCAGGAGGATTCTTTACAATTCAGCCACTGGGAACCTCCTATTATCTTTATTTTTTTAAAAAAATTTGGCCCCACCACGGACCATGTGATATCCCAGTTCCCCGACCAGGGATGAAATCTGTACCCCTTGCATTGGAAGCATGGAGTCTTAACCACCGGACTTCCAGGGAAGTCCCAGTGGTACTTTGTAGTTTAATCTTTTCATACACACTGTACTCTTAAGCCTATAAAGTAGGCAGGATGACAAAAATGAAGGTGAGAATGAAGTTAATGAAAAGGTGAAAAGCTAGGAACTGGCAGAGCTGGGGATTTAGGATCTCCTATATTGAATGCACTTTTTTAAAAATCATATTTCCTCCCAAACACAAAGCAAATCAGATCACATTGTTGGGCGTTCATAGTTATAATAATAATAATCTCACTTCATGAGCTAGCTGATTAGTATTTTTAAAATAAAAACATGAGCCAGAATGTTTGGCATAAAACTTCATAGTACAACCTGATGGTTATTGGTAACTGAGTGTCAAGGATGGTCCTCTCCTATCTGGATTCTTTTTTCCAGATATATCTGTGCTTAAAAAAGGCATAGCTGCAGCTATTGATACTTTATGCAATTGTAAAAATTTATACATTGTTAGAATTTTAGACTTTATACAACTGTCCTTTCTTCCTTATTGAAGTAGGTAAATCTCTAGCCCTGTCTGTGACTGACAATGAGTGATAATGATTTGGAAGTGAGGAATCTTTCTTCCTGCAAATCCTAGGTAAACCTTTGAACACAGAATTTAGCTCCTTGAAGATTTTTTTCTTTTTCTTTTTTTGCCTGTCACATGTTCAGGATGCCAAAGAGCTATGTCTTTAATTTGCTTTATGGAGATAGAGGAAACTGCTTATACAGCCCCGATTACTCTTGAAACTACAATCCAACTGTCGTTTCTCAGCAAAGAAGGCTGCTAAACCCTGGAGAATTAAGCCACCGCTCTAGGGTATGACACTGAGGTCTGATCATTTTAAAGCTAGTAATAACCAGAATCCTAAAATTCTTATGAATAAAATGTAATTTTAGTAATGTTTCCATAAACAGTGGTAATGGTGGCATTTTAGTAGGCAGTGACATCAGTCACATCCAAATTGCACCACATTGGCTTTTAAATTACTCCACCTGTCTGTATGAATAGAATTTTCAATGTAAAAGCAGAGAGACAGCTGCTGCTAATGTCTCCTTCTCCCTGTGCAGATAATGCTGGCATATCTACATGCATAAAGGGCTGGTTTGTGATGTAAAATGGTACCTGACCCTGCTGGCTCCTGAGCTGCAGAGAAATACCTTTAATTACCAGTGGCTGTGTTTAGTTGTTGACATAAAAATGTCAGCTTCCAGGGGTGTAACCTCAGGTTCACTCCCTCTAGTCATGTCACCCACCGTACATACTTTTCCTTCCACCCATATCCGTAGTGAGATGGGTGAGTGTTTATCTTGATATGTTTCAGAAACATGCAAGGCATTAATACTTAAAAGGAAAACATCCAAGACTGTATGAACTTGATTGATGATCTTTCCATTGGAGAACTTTTAAAGATTAGTGGAATTGAGTTCCTTCTTTCTAGCCAGAATGAAAATACAGGATACTGTTTATACCTTCAAAAGGCTTAACATCATTCATCTAATACAGATACACTTTCTCATGTGAGGATCATGGCCAGGCATTTCACAGAGTAGAGCAAGTAAAGAATAGAAGGGCTTGAGTCTATCACTTTTTTTTTTTTTAACCATATATCCAGGTTTCCTGTTGATACAGGATGAAATTTTTTCTGGAGAAGCCTGTTTGCTCTTGACCTTTTGGTTCTGGTCTATTGTAACAAGTAGATCGAAATAGGAGTGGGCCAGCCAAGAGGAGCCTACTATTTACAATGCCTGTTGCCAACGATGTATTTTGCGAAATGGTAAATAGAACATATACTTGTCTGGCTCGTTTGCAGGCATTCTTTTTGACTTCTTTCACACAACTGGTGTTTTTGTGTTTAATTTAACAAGGAATGAGTAGTAAATGAAAGCTGCTGCCTGAAATCCCACTGTGAGCGTGTTTTGCACTTGGCTCCCCAGTGACAAGGCAATTTGTGAAATTATGTGATGGAGTAATTAGATGAAGCCAGGGCTCCTGATTGTTGCCATGCATATGTGGCGAGGGTTTGTTGCAAAGAGGGAGGGAGAGGAGAAAAAATAGATTATTACCCTGGCAAGTTGGCTCAAAGCTTCTTCATTTATTTGTAAACAGAATATTTAGTGACCGCATAGGAAGTAGCTGTAATCACCAGCTCATAAAGAAACCACAGCAGAGCTTTTGGATTTTTGCAGAGTGCTCATGTAAAATTTAAGCTGGGAGGCAGAATCCCTGTTAATGTAATTAGGATCTAATTTACCACCCTTTGCACACAGATGTAATAATGTCTAGATATTTATTCTATCTTTAAGCACGTTATGTATACCTCAGTGCAGCAGTTACTGAACAGAAACAGGTGTGAGCACTTCCCTAATTCGTTTTTACACTGTAAACACATAGCAATTTAAGGGAAATATTTACCAAAAACGAGGGGAAGGAATGTCTGCAAATGAGGCAGTAATGGACAGTTGCCCTTTATGTACTGATGGATTTCTCAATGGTTAAGTAAATTAAAGCAAATGCTAGAAAAATCAATAGGCCAGCATAGTCTTGGTTTTGCCTCATAGACTTCGGGACAGAATGACAGATGTGGTGTCTATGACCCATTTAAGTATTAATGCCTGAAAAACTGCTTCTGCATGCAAGGTTATATAGACTTCGAAACATTCTGCTATATTACATTACAGACAATAATATTTTTAAGTATATATGGAATTTGTACGTTTCAGTGAGGTTGTTCTTATGTGATACATTTATACTGGAAGATTAGTTGTTGCAATAGCACCATAAATCAGTTTTGAATGTTCCCACACGGAAACATCTTCATAAGGCTGTAGTTGAAAGGTAAAGATGATGTATATCAAGCTTCCGTGTCTCGTGAAGTGAATATGCTCCATAACACTCTATGTGGAAACCAAATTAGATTTAATTAAGGGGTAGATGCTCAGAGCCTTTGGGGAAAAAAATCTGTAAAAAACCACTGAAATGTAGCATTAGAATTCAGTTAATCTCCAGGGCTCTAATGCTATATTTTACTTTTCTACCAACATGGATCACATGTCACATAGGTTGACTCTCACAGCATGTGGAATTTCAGGGCTGTCCTAATGTTCTTGGTGGTAGGTATTGACCTCTGAGAATCAGAAGGGCAACCTTCTGGTAGCATCACAGAACGTGCATTTCCCCATCCATTGCTCCCATTACCAATGTCAAGAGAAATGGTGGAAATACTCTCCCAGGGTTGGATTGTTGATTACTAGAGATAGGAAGAAAAAATGTACATGAGTACTGGCTTCAGTAACCAAAGCTGATTTCCACACCAAAATAAAATGGAGGGTTGAACTCGTTATGTTGGTCATTCAAGGAGAAGGTGCCTTTTGTTGCAGAGAAAGAAAGTTGTGTTGGCTTGAAGTGAACTGTTTACCTTCTTATGCTGAGTGAATTCAGACAATCATTCCTTCCTTCTCTGCCCTTGACAAAGCAGATCTGGGCCAGCCTGGATCTGGATTTTGAAAACCGGTATTTAAAGGTGATGTTGTGGGATTTCCCTGGTGGTCCGGTGGTTAAGGCTTCACCTTTCAATTCAGGGGGTGTGGGTTTGATCCCTGGTTAGGGTGCCAAGATCCCACATGCCTTGTGACCAAAAAACCAAAACATAAAACAGAAGCAATATGATAACAAATTCAATAAAAGACTTTAAAAATGGTCCGCATGAAAAAAAATCTTTAAAAAAAGGCATTGCACTTTTTAAAGGTGATACTGTGATGAACCAAATTCTTGGAAACATTGCTAGATTGGAATGATGGCGAGAAGTAGCATAATCATTTAGGTTTCTAAATGGAAGATAGTTTCCTGATTTTTAATCTTCATACAATACAGTATGTGTAACTACAACATTCCCCTGAATCTGGAAATTTAACAATGTACACGTTTGGAGGTTAAACTGAGGTGTAAATAGTAACTTCACAAAACAAAAGTCTACCATCTAAAATACTGGGAAATGGAAATTACTACGGAATTGAAGATTCCTTTGCTTCTTCAAAGCAGTGCTTCTTAAACTTTCATGTGCATTCCAGTTATCTGGGAATCCTCTTTCGCGTGGAGATTCTTAGAGGGATGGGGCCTGAGAATTTGCATTTTTAATAAGCTCCCTGCTGCTATTGGACTGCAGACCAGACTGTTCATAGCAAGGATCTAAGGAACATGAGCAAGATAACAGATTTTTAGATGGAAAGGTGATTGTTTTTCTCCATCTTTGATTTTTTATACTTTGATTTTTTCCCCCTCTGATCTTAAAACAATGTATTATCTTTATCATATCTATTGTACTTAAGTGTTTTCTTTTTCCTCTGCTAACTTTCAGTTCTTTCTCAATGTACAAGACCTTTCTTTTAATTATCAAAGAGTTTTTTAAAAGATAGACTTTATGTTTTAGAACATTTTTGAGTTCATAATAAAACTGAGGGAAAATGACCTAGGTTACCCATTACCTCCCCACCACCACCACATACGGGCTTCTCCCATTAGCAGGGCCCCCCCAACCAGAGTGGTACATTTCTTACAGTTGATGAACCTACACTGACACATCAGTATCACCCAAAGTTCAAGGTTTCCATCAGGGTTTACTCTTAGTGTTGTACATTCTATGGGTTTGCACAAATGTGTGACATGTTATCCATCATTATAGTATCATATGGGGTAAATTCATGCCCTAAATGAGTATCACAGTGTTTTCATTGGCTGAAAGCTCCTGATAGATCAAGGACTCTGCAGATATACTCTATTTTTCTTTGGGGCTTGTTGACAGCACACTTGTGTGATAGGATGGGTGAAATGGTGGTTCTGAAGGTTGGATGTTACAGATTCTTACTCTTTGCCCATACTTGGCATAAGTGCTATGGTGACAGTATGCAGGGATGGAAGTTATCACAGGGAGAGGGCAGCATGTGCATTGCTGTGCTGGCTCTCAGATTCTTACTTTAGCACTCCAGATCTGGTACAGGCTTCCCAGGTGGCGCTTATGGTAAAGAGTCTGCCTCCCAGTGCAGGAGATGCAGGAGAAGCTGGTTCCACCCCTGGGTAGGGAAGATCCCCTGGAGAAGGAAATGGAAACCCACTCCAGTATTCTTGCCTGGAGGATCCCATGGACAGAGGACCCTGGTGCACTACAGTCCATAGGGTTGCAAAGAGTCAGACACGACCAAAGCAACTTAGCATCCACAGATCTGGTAGGCTTTGTCAGTGAGGAAGTAACAGAATACGTTCATTTGAGGGAGAAATGCTTTTGTTCCTAGTCCTACTCACCAACTTCAGTCTGCTTCAGGAAATCCTTTTGTATTTCCGCTGCCTGGTGTACTTTGTCTGCCATGGGCACTCTCAAATTTCACAGCATCCTGGAAGATGAATTTGTTTTAAAAAGTGAGCATCCAAAGAAACAGTCACCCAAGTCCGGGAAGCACAGAGAGTCCCATATAGGATAAACCCAAGGAGGAGCACACCAAGACACATATTAAACTGACAAAAATTAAATACCAAGAAAAAATATTAAAAGCAACAAGGGAAAAGCAATAAATAACATACAAGGGAAGAAGGAGCATCCAAAAAGTATATTCTCTCTAGTTGGGCTAAGATCTAAAGATTATTATAAATAGCACATACCTATTAATCATTGCTTAGTGGGTAAATTCTCTCACTCATTAGAGTTCACAGGCTGGATGTAGTTTCTTGAAATTAGATCGTTTATTTTGGTCTAAGTCACTGAGGATCAAAGGTCACAAGGAATCCAAAAGCCATTAGTCAGGGTTCTTTTCTGGACCCCTTAGATGTCATTGTGCGAGTCACCCATGGCAGCCCAGGCCTGGCCTGCTGTCAGGGAGCTGGCAGGGTGCCTACTTTATTTCCAGTTTGCATAGATAAAAAGCAGAGCAGCTACTCTCAGAATCACTATAAAAATAAGCTTACATAAAATCTCCATTTGAAATACAGTATGTGTGTGCCCTGCATGTGTTCTCTTATGGAAACCAGGGGCCCTGGAAATCAAAATTAGGAAGAGAGGCATACATTTGATGGCATCATGGATTATCCTTTGTTTTGGTGCAGGCATTTATAATTCATTGCAAAGCTAGGGAAGACCAGATTCTCACAAAGAATTGTAACGACAAAGCAAGTGTTTTAATTTGCGAATGTAGAGTAGAATAAAGAAATCGCTTTAGCCATTGTCAAAAATGTATATTGCCATCCCTTCTTGATAATATTGAGGTACATTTGGCAGTAATGAGTTTATGTGTATCAGGAGTGGTGGTCAAGAGATGTAGTCAGGTCGACTCATTTACTCCCCTCATTGAGCCCTGTGGGTCTCGGGTCCACACCTTGAAGTGAAAACATCATCAATTACCAAGACGACAGGTGCCCTGGACTTACTCCCTGAAAGAGTTCGTTTTGGACCAGAAACTGTGAGCACTCAGTAACATTCATCAATGTGCAAGAGAGTGATTGAGTGGGGTGAATTTTCAAGGAAAAAGGGCCAAATTAACATGTATGAAATAGTGTATATTTGAATTTTGAAAAATCCAGCTGTAAGCAAGTATCCTGTTTGATTTGAAATGATTATTGAGTACTTTGCATGTGATGCTACAATTAATCATTATACCCCGACTCCACGGATAGAACATTTAATGGAAGGAAGTGGGCTAGAAAGTCAAGATCTACCAGAGGTCTTTGTGTAGGATAAAGTAGAAACTGGAGAAAAATTCAGTGCCTTAATTGTCAATCTGTTGGGTGTTGCTACTTCCAGACCTTGAGACTTAAAATAGTGGTTTGTTTTTGCTCTTGAAACTTTGACTAGATCTGGTGAGAGCTGAGGCAGAAGTTCTCATGACGTCATCAGGGCCATGCCTTTGCCACACTCACTCAAAAGCCATCACAGCTGTTCTATGGCATCGCCCTGCATGGGTGCCATGCTGCCTCTAAACTCTCCATGGCTCTGATACCTGTGCTGCTCAAATATGTGGTGGCAGGGAGGGGGAAAGGATTATGTGGCAGCGGGATGAAGACAGGGCTCTTATCTGAAAAATACCTAAAATTGTTTGGTTTGTGTGGAGAGATGGCTGGGATGTTTTCCACGACAGAGTGACCTAATCCCATGCACAGTAGGAAAAAGGACCTTCCAAATCTGCTTTTTATTTTTCCCCATCATGATGACTGAAGTTCAGGCCGCAACTACCCTTCTCTTTGAATAACAATATAAATTGGGCCATTCACTTTTTTTTGTTTGAATACAAATACATTTTGAGTGACTACTATGTGCAATGCACTGTGTACATCTGGGAGCTTTCTACGGTCTTTGAAAAGAGCATAGATCTAGTTGGTGGTGCAGTTTGCAAAAAGAACCAGAGTGAGGAGGACAGTTTGGAGACAGTTTCAGCAGTTCAGTTGGGAAGGTTTTGTTTGTGAGAGTGTAAAGAAATGGATGGTGGGGAATTCCCTGGTGGTCCAGGGGTTAGATCTTGGTGCTTTCACTCTGGTGGCCTAGGTTGGATTCAATCCCTTGTCAAGGAAGTAAGATCCTGCAAGTCATGTGGCACAGCCAAAAAGGGGTAAAAAAAAAAAAAAAAAATGGATGGTGGAAAATATCTTGGAGGTAAAATGGGCAGCTCATAAATATAAACATTCATAGCTGGCTCATGGGGTACATTCATAGTGTATGTGTACCATACACTGTGCTGAGTGCCAGTGATATGCCAAGCTGGGTGCTTGGTGCCATGTGTATAGAGAACTTACAAATAAAAGTAAAATGACTAAAAGTCAGTCTGTTTATTATTATCACCATGCACTGGCAATTCTAAATAATATCAGTGAATAAAACGTTCTTCCAGGCTGGGGCAGACTTCCCCTACCCCACCCCCACCATGGTAGGCCTTGCTAAGCACTTCCATGTTTTATCTCACCAAATTCCCACAATGATCCTATAAAGGAGAGCCTCCTAGTCACTCTATTTTACTGTTAAGGAAATCAAGATTTGGAGAGATTAAACAACTTGCCTGCAGTGGCACAGGGAGAAGCAGGGACTGGATTTTAACTCCAACCTATCTGACTCTCAGGCCTGTTTTCATAACCACTCATGGGGAGACATTTGGTACAGAAGACATTCAAAGGTGATTTCCTTGTTTCACACTGGCTGTTCTGGAGCTGGAGTCTCTTACAGGGAGAAGGAAAGTTGGAAGGAGGAGCTTGTTTTAGGGGAGGGTGGGGAGTTCAGTATGGGGTACCTGTGATTCTGGTGATGGTGGGGCATCCTCGTGAGTTGTGTGGTCAGTAGTTGGAAATGGGATGGCTGTGGCTTTGGTGAGAGCACAAGGCTTAGTGTTGCCTCCACCAAAGCTAGAGATGGAGATGAGTCATGGACCCAGAGAGTGCTGAGAGAGAAAGGGAGGAGGCAGGAGCAGAATTTGGGCAATGCCTCCCTTTAAAGGCTGTCTGGATGAAAAACCTAGAGAAAGAGACAGAGGGGCAGGCAAGAGGTCTGTCCAAAGTGGAGGTGGGTTGCAGTCATCTCTGGGGACCCTTCTAGCTCCAATACATTAAATTCTAAGAAAAGGAAGGAAGGTCCAATGATGAGAAAGTCAGGGTCGATTCCCAAATAGAACCCATCATGGCCCCAAACTGTCTCCCCTTTCTGTCATCCTCGTCTCAGCTAACAGCATCACCATGGACCCAAAAGCTCCAGCCAGGAGCCTCAGAGTCAGCCCTGAAGGTTCCCTCTTTTCCCCACTTCACAGATAGTTGCTTACTCCCTGAGTTCCATTAATTCTCCCTCCTAGACATGTCTCCATTCTCTTATCCTTGTCTGGTCCATCTGCCATAGCCTCCTTGTCTTCTGCTTACCCATTTCCCTAATCAGCCTCCCTGCCTCTAATCAATGACAATTGTTAAAATTGATTCCTTACAAGCAACCCCCATTTTTCCAGTTGAGTGATTTTTCTGAAACAAAATTGGCCAAATCTCACCCCTACTTGAAATCTTGTAATATCTCCCCATTGTCCTTAGGATACAACGTCCTCAGCCTGCCATTCAAGGGCTCTTGAAGTCAGACACTGACCCACTGAACACCCAGGCTCCTCTTTCCCCCTTTCTACGCATGCTTACCCCCGACAGGTGCTAAGTGGTCCTGCACTCTGCACTCTGGCACGTGCTGTTCCCTCATCTGGAACCTCCATGACCCCTTTTCTACTTCACACTTCTTCCTGCATCCTTAACATCTTATCTCAGCTGTCACAGCTTGGGGAAGCCATTCCTGGTTCTTTCCAGGAGAAAGGAAAATGGCCCCTGCCTCCAGATCCATAGCACCTTGATGATCATCTGATACAGAATACTTGTCACGGTGACTGTTTATTTATGAACTGCCTTCCTCGTAAATAAGATGATTGAATTTTTCACCTCTATATCTTCAGAGCCATAAGAGAGATGCTTGATGATATTTATTGACCAAATGCATGAGCACAGTTTCAAAATAGAGGCAATCAAACCCTGAGAAGTAGAAAGACTGGAAAAGGTCCTGGTATGGGGATTAGGAGATGACCAGTGACCTTTGAAAGACCTATTTCAGGCCTTTGGAAGAGAAAGAAGCTGTATTCTAGGGCATATGGGCAATGTGACAGTAGAGGCTTGCAATTGATTGAGGGGTAGTATACAAAGGGTTACAATTTGGGCAGGAGCAGGAGGAAGTGGTAAAAAGAGGGAAAAGTTTCTCTCTTTTTTTAATATTTAGGAGAAGGGAGATTTGAACCTTTACACATAGCATACAACTGTCTTTCATGGAATTGCTACTATGTTCCATGCAATTTGTTAAAGCCCAGCCTAATTAATTACTTAGGCAATAGAGCAGGAACCTTTGAAGATAAATGTAGAAAAGAACTGATTAATGTAGCAAGGATCAAGAGCAAGTTGGCAGTAGAGGGGTTAGAGGGGAGAGTGATGGGATGGCATCTGAGAGCATGGACTTAGCACCAAGTGTGAACCAGGAGAGGAAGGTGAAGGCAGGGAGGTTTAGAAATACACAAGAGGTGGGTTTTGGGTATTCTTCCCCTCATAGTTCTGTTAGCAGACCAGAAGAAAAACTCAACTGCTAAGTGTCCCAGGAGTAGGATTCGGAGCTAGAGGAGAGTGGGAGTCATTGGGAAAAAATTGCTGTTGGGAACACAGTCAACAGACCAAGAAAAGGAAAAAAGAGAAAGAGTAAAGAAGATAAAAGAACTCTCACAGAGCAGTTGAGAGTACATGTATAAATTGAAATAACACTAGACATCACACTGTGACCAAGTCACCACACTGTGACTGGCTAGACTTTTAACAGGTACATTTTATAATCAACTTGCTTTTCACATGGTAAAGTTAAGGCAAAATAATGATTTTTAGTGGTTTTCCACAGGATAAATAATTGCATTTTCTATTCTCTAAAAATTCGTCTCATGGGGCAAATTCGTTGAGCTGCTACTTAAGTTCTTACTATTATGTACAGGTTGGTGAACTTGAGATTGCATTAAAGGCTTTATCTCAGTTTTAGAGGAAGTTATCATGCAATTACTGTACATTATCTTTCAGTGCTGGTTGTATGAGAAGTTTGCAAACTTGTTATTGATAACCTTTGAACGTGAGTTCAACAAAAACCATGCAAATGCAGCTGTCTACTAAGATAAAATTTCTTTTCTTACCATGATGTGTGAGAAAAGGAGGATTTTAAATTTAACTACAACAAATCAACACAGTATTTTAAAACACTGGAGTAAAACTGTAAATGTTAACAAGTAAAACAATATCAGGTATGCTTTTTAAATCATGCCTCTGCCAGAGGCCTGATCTTTAATAGTGGACAGGAGGAGTGGCTGGCTTGAACAGATTCCTTTAGATTTTGGAGTTGAAGTTGAATTGCTCTTGACATCACTCCAGAAGCATCTACTATTGTCATTTTGGTTTGATGGTAAATGAAATACACCTGGTTTCATGAAATAACATAGCACCCCACACATAATGAGCAGCTCATTGTCGTATATAAAGAACGATTGGCTCAGTGCAATTGGCTAGTCACAGATGACTCATGTGAAGGGTTGGTGTTTAAATAGAAAGGACTACTGGCATGCAGACATACTGAAAGGAAGATAGATTTATAGATAGATAGATAGCTTATTGGTTTTTCAAATATGGTTCAGGAAAAAATCTAAGAATAAATCTCCTATTCTGTACTACAAGGCAATGTCATGACAACGTTGGAAAGCCAACTCCCAGTAGCTGGTTTACTGCGGGCATCTCTGCCCTTGTCTTTGGAATTACCAGAGTGCCATGTGCGCAGTCACACAATGCATAAAGGCGTGGGTCATTTCTAGGACAGATAATTGAACATTAATACTCGCTGACATTGTTGAAGGCATGATATGTCAACCTGACAGAGCCTGTGTGCTTACATCTGCTGATTGGCTGCGGACGAAGGCTCTGTGTGTCAGGATCAGACCCCAGGCCTGACTGCAGCGGGGCCAAGGATGACGCAGCCATTAATCACGACCTGCCATCTTAGGCCACTACAGTGTCGGTAAAATCACTCTACATCCTGTGTGTGGCTGGTGAATTGCATCTGTTGTGTTCTAGAGTTTCAAGGTATGGCTCTTGGTAAAAAAAAAACACTTCAGACTTTTGGTTTGTGTCATCTCACCGGAATGGTTAATGGGTCAAATACCTCCCTTGCTCCTTCCCTTCTTTCCTTTCCCTCCCTCTCTTCTTTCCTTCCGTTCTTCCTTATTTCCTTCTCTTTCTTTCGTTCTTTCTTTCTCTTTCCTCTCTCTCTTTCTTTTCTGAAAGTAGCCAGACATTTTGAATAAATGGGCAAGTTTTCGGGGCTGACAGGGAGGTTCTGAGGTGGTGTGCCTTTTGTTCCCATGGGAACTGATTTTGATGAGCTCCTGGTGTCCTGATTCATTATAGATATCCAGTGTAATGAAGAAATCAGACAAGAATTAAACTGAAGTTACTTGCTGTGATTTATTTTTTTGATTCTCAACAAAATATTAAACCCCGTAGGCAGATTTCTGAACAGAGGGAAAAGAGGTTTATGCAATTATTTTCTTATCCTCGAAATCACATGAGCAGCACCTTCCTGCCTCATTTATAATAAATCTTTAGTGAGTTAATCCCATTGCTTCAGTAATTCCACAGCTGACGCTTTACTGAACATGTAACCATTCTGAGGAAAGACACGAACGATCATAAGACCCAATCATGCCTTCTTCAATTTGGGGTACTCTAGTGGTAGTTTCTCTGTATAGGTTTCTACTGCATAAAGTGGTATGAAGTAGGGCTCCTGAGAGTAGCCATTATCACATATTGGTTAACATCACGGATTTTTAAAATCCCAGTTGCATTGGAGCCATGAAACAAAAGAAAGCTTTCATCTGTAAAATCTAGTTTCCCTTTGTTATTAAAATAAATGAAGCCATTAAACAAAATATATGCATATAATACTCGAGTTCATCATTTGGCATCATCAGAATGACAGAATTTTGCATTTTTAAGAAATCAGGGCTGCCACCTTAGAAGGTTTGATGTAAGGTGCTGATCCAAATATGCTAGAGGTTTCTGAAACTTTATGCCTTATTACATATATTTTTCTCTTTAGTTTGCCTATTTATATATTTATCTGGACCTCCTTAAACAAAAAGCAGAATTCTGCCCAAGAAGGCTGAGAAAATAAAATGACAGTGCCAACCCATCTCCGACCTCCAGAAACCTATGACCAAAGTGAGTTAATTGTAACTATTGATGAGATCCTATTGTAAATGTGCTGGAACTGAAATAATTTCCAGATACTTTTATTTCCAAAGGTTTGTTTTTAATTACAGTGGCATTTGGTTGGCATGCAAGGGTGAGTTCTCACTCTTGATCTAGCCTAGCTGGAGCCCAGGCCAAAAGATTCTCTGCTCCCTTTTCTCGAGAGCACAGTTTTCTGCCAAATGTGACACTCATCCCCTGCCAAGGAAGGTGGGCGAACTGCCACTTCTGACTCCCAGCCACCAAAAGACAAAGGCTCCCAACGCCCCTACATCCAGTGAGCCAGAATGGGCCTCACACCTTGAAGGATCCGGATTATTGATTTTTTTCCCCATAGACTTGATATTATGGAATATTTTTCTTGGTGACTCAGTTTGTCCCCACTGGTGATTTAGGCACTTACAGGAGTGTGTGAACGCTTGCAGGCCACCAGAGGGTCGTTTAAGTGTCCTTACTCCTGTCTGAGGCCTGAACGCATCTTCAGTGTCTCACCTCCTACTTAGTGTTTTCTTTTTTTACACTCTCTTAGTACGAACATAGTAATTATTTATTCACTTGAAATAATAATTCACTTGAATTATTTATTCACTTTATGTGAAGTTCAGATAAATTCAAGGGGGTTGTAGCTGCATATAAAACATCTGATAGGGAGAACACAGCCTCCCTTCCTCTAGCAGGACCTGCTATAGGATTTCTGGAGAATGCATGCATCCTCCATATAAACTGTGCACACTGAAAATGCAGGGCTTCCGAAAGGCTTATGAAGAACTTCAAGATGGCAATACCAGCAAATTAAAACAGACATGGGGCTCTTTTGTGTGTGGGGCCCTGTATGACTGCCTTTGAAGCTGCCCTGTCTTTAGATATCCTGGAAGTGATTGTCTAAATAAAGAGAATTGTAAGAAAACATTAAAACCTAACAAACACTAGAAAAATAAATTTCAAGGATTACCTAGTCAGACCCTCTTCCCTACAAACTGAAAAAAAAAATATAATATATATATATATATATATATATATATATATATATATATATATATATATATATAGTATGTTTGGTTAGATTAGCCCAGCCTTGCAACCTTGCATAACCTTGCATGTCAAATTCATCTACACTTTACTAAGCCCTCCATCCAGGCCAGCCACTATGCCAAGCAATTCCGTGTCTGTTGTGTCATTTGACCCCTGCTGGTTTTGTCATCCTCATTTTCACTGATGAGGAGGCTGAGGCTCAGAGACTTGAAATGCCTTGATCAAGGTCACCCAATTCGTGTGGGTTCCACAGGACTTGAGCTTCAGTTATCTAGCTCAATCGGTATACCTAATGGCACCTCTTGAAACCAATAACTGTTAAAATGTTTTCCTTTAGATTTGCTGTTTCTCAATGTGTAAACACATCACTGAAGCAGAAATGGACTTGATGGGCACTCCCCTTACCTGCACAAGTTAATGGCTCTCTACACAGGCCCAAGTCCTCCTAGGAAGAATTTTAGGAGTAGGGGAAATTAGGCCTCTTGTATATGTTACTAGCAACCTCATATCACACATGAAATGGCAAGGAAAAGACACGTGAAATAAAATAAGATTGTCTAGTTGTTTCAAAGAGAAACAAACTACTCAGTCGTTGGGTAGTGAAGTGAAAGTCGCTCAGTCATGTCCAACTCTTTGTGACCCATGGACTGTACAGTCCTTGGAATTCTCCAGGTCAGAATACTGGAGTGGGTAGCCTTTCTCTTATCCAGGGGACCTTCCCAACCCAGGGATCAAACCCAGGTCTCCCACATTGCAGGTGGATTCTTTACCAGCTGAGCCACAAGGGAAGCCCAAGAATACTGGAGTGAGTAGCCTATCCCTTCTCCAGTGGATCTTCCTGACCCAGGGATCAAACCAGGATCTCCTGCATTGCAGGCAGATTCTTTATCAACTGAGCTATCTCTTTCCCAAAGCCTGTTGTAGAAAGGACTAATGCCATTATTCAAGACCTTTTAGCATTACTACTTAGATTACATATGTACATTTTGTTAGAAATGATGACAGCCATTTTGAAAGATGTTCTGTTTTATTTGATTTTAGTCTGAGTTTTTTGTTTCACCCTTTGTGTATAGACCAGTGCCTGTTTACACAGTAAAACAGAGGCTGGACCCATGGTAGCTTTCATTGTAGAGGCCAGCTCATGGTAGCTTTCTGAGAAACATGGCTCCAGCTTTTTATTTTATCATTACAAGATTAACTTTGAGCTTCATAAGAGTGTAAAGAGAACTAGATTGAGAAGTTAGAGCCTGAGCTCCAGGCTATGAGCTGCAACTTCCTGGCCACATAACCTGCCATATGTCCACTCTGAGTTTTATTTTTTCGTCTATAAAATGGAGGCAGCTTTACCTATGCTGTCAACCTGACCAAATAAGTGTAAGGCTCAAATTTCATGAAATATAATATAGGTCTTTGAAAATGTGAAGTGTTATACAAATATAGAGGACATAAAAGCTCACCCAAACGCATAGCTTAAAAAAACCACTTCAAACTGGCTGTTAACTTTTGTTTGTTTGTTTTTTATAGGATTATATTCCATTATAGTTTATTACAAGATGTTGGGTATAACTTCCTGTGCTATACAGTAAATCCTTGTTGCTTATCTGTTTTACATAGAATAGTTTGTATCTGGTAATCCCCTACTCCTAATTTGTCCCTCCTCCCCTTTTGGTAACCATAAGTTTGTTTTCTATTAAAATATCTGTGAATGTGTTTCTGTTTTGCATATAGATTTGTTTGTATTATTATTTTAAAATATTTATTTATTTATTTGACTGCTCTGGGTCTTAGTTGGAGCATGTGGGATCTGGTTCCCTGACCAGGAATTGAACCCCAGCCCTCTGCATTGGGAGCACAGAGTCTTAGCCACTGGACCACCAGGAAAGTCCCTGTATTATTTTTCACACATAAGTATATCATATAGTATATTTGTCTTTCACTAAGCATAATACTCTCTAAGTCCATCCATGATTGCTGCAAATGGCAGGATTTCATTATTTTTTCTGACAGAGTAATATTCCATTATATATACGTGGGGGGGGGACAGATGGACAGATGGTGTATGTATATAATATATATATATATTATATACATACACACTACATCTTAAGTCAGCCTGTTGATGGACAGTTGAGTTGCTTCCATGTCTCGACTATTGTAAATAGCACTGCTCTGAACATTGGCATGCATGTATCTTTTTGAATTAGAGCTTTTGTTTTTTTCTGGATATAGACTCAGGAGTGGAATTACTGGATCATGAGTGAAATTGCTGGATCACCTGGTAGTACCATTTTTTAGTTTTTTAAGGAACCTCTATACTGTTTTCCGTAGTGGTTGCCCCAATTTACATTCCAAGTTAACTTTGAGTACCTTTATTTCTGTCACCTTTATCTTGTCATCTTGTTGGTGACAGGTCCCACTCTTTATCTCACTCATCTAAGATGTTCCAGTAATGTCTGTGGGCTCTTTGGGAATGCCACAGAAAAACATCCACAGTCCTGTGAGCATTTCCCTGTCTGGGTAGACTGTGTGACCGAGGAAACATAATTTGGGAAACAAATACTGGGGATCTGCCCAAAATTTGGCTAAGACTCTTCCCTCTTCTATAATCCACTCTGGAGACAGACAGTGAATTCACATCAATAAATGCTTTGGGGAGTTAAAAGGGGTTTGCTTAAAAAGGTTCATAAAGATAAAGGTAATCTTATTACTAAGACAATTTAAAGTTTTTAGTTTTTTTTTTTTTCCTTAAAGGGAAATTCTCTTTAGTTTGATTGCAAGGTAAGAGTTTTGTTGCTAACCAAGATAAAGTATAGTGCTGAATAATCTCTTAAATTAAAAATTGAAGTGTATGTTACAGAGCATAGAGATAATTAAATAGCTTATACTACAGTGAATAAAGGGGAAAGAGTTTTCATAAAAATTAGCTAACCAAAGGTAAATTGTGTTAGAATCTTAACTTCAGATCAGGGTGCTCTGCTATTTGGCATATGTTGAATTGATAATGCCTGTATGTTAAAGAATTCTGGTTATTTCTTTGCCTCTCGCACAGCTTATAAAAATGCAAGCAGACCTACCTAATGAATATTAATAGGAATGATGTGTAGATAATGCATGAACCCCCTGGATCTGTGGACTTTGGATGGAGTAGTCAGAAAGGATTTCTGTGGCTTTATTTAATACCAAATTTACATACTTTTAAAGAATAAACATCATCTTAATATTTTAATATTAATATTCCAAAGTGGAGATTTTAGTGAAATAAAAAGCTTAATTTTCCTTCCCTGAACATTATATTCACCAAGGTTTGCATTTTGAGAGACAGGAAACTGTTAGCTAAAAAAGAAATTAACTTAATCCCCCTTCATTAGGCTCCAGTCTTTTTTTTGTTGTTGTTACTTAGAGACAAGTAATAATTATATCCGCAGCAATGCAGAGCATGTTTTACACTTTTGTTGTACAAAAGAACTACAGTTGTTAAGGTGTCAGCAAAAGAAAACCAGAACATTGATAAATACTGATACATTTTTTTCCCCTGAAATCTTCTCTGACTTCTGAAAGTAAATTTCACTCAGGTGTCTGAACAGCATTTTAATTCATTAACAGCAGAAATCTACACATGATCTTTGAAAATGTCAATTCACTAGCTAAACAATATTTTTCCAGCTACGGTAATAAACAGGACAGCTAAGTGGGTGGAAGAGATCTCTATGACGGTACATCCCAGTCCATTCACAAAGCCTAAAAGGTGGGCATTTTGTTTTCAAGTTGGTATTTTTTTGGATGGAACTTTTACCAAGTGCATGGCAAATCTCAGTGGTGTGTGTTATGTAAAGCATATGCTTTCTCTCTCTTTGGCATTGTGAAAAGACATTTTCGATTTTAGCTTTACAAAAGGGGGAAATCATTAAAATGTAGTTTGTATCATTTCTGTCCGTTATTTGTCATCTTTATGGCTGTTCTATAGTTTTCATGGCACCTTTAATGGTAAGCTTGGTCAGGAGAGGTGAGCGGGAATGTGCACAGACTTGGCTGCGGGTGCTGCTGACAGTGTCTGCTAGCTGGGCTTCAATCCACGTCCCTGTAGATTTTAATGTCCCCACAGACTGCTGGCAGCCTGCTTCCAGCTGTGGCAG
Source organism: Okapia johnstoni (assembly GCA_024291935.2). Taxonomy (NCBI): domain Eukaryota; kingdom Metazoa; phylum Chordata; class Mammalia; order Artiodactyla; family Giraffidae; genus Okapia; species Okapia johnstoni. The sequence goes on along the minus strand of CM044306.1, from coordinate 74,633,822 downwards.
GCATGATGCAGTGAATTGCTTTTGAATGTTCTTTACTCAAATAGGCAGTAATTACAAGCTTAAAGAGGTTTAGTGGTCCAGTAAACTACATAATCACCCCTGAATTAGCCTGGGCTCATCAGTCGCAGTCCAGCAAGCTCGACTCTGCTGTTTGTATGCAGCCTTGATCACATAGCAACCTGATCAGCAGGTGTGGAACAGCCAGAGTCCCCCATAAACACAACTGTCTACTGGGGACAATGATCTCTAATGAGATGAGGCTACACCATCACTGTAATTTAAGTGGGAAAATTAGCACTAGAGAATGAGTACCAGTTCCAGGGGTCTTTAGTCATATTGGGAGCAGCACGAATTCTCCATCTCTCTCCCTAGCTCTTGCTTTCTCTCTCTCAAGACATCTTCTCAACAAGTGTACTGGTTTTGTTTCTCACTTATGGATACTTAATTCTTTCTACAAGTGTTTTTCCTCAATATTTAATGCTGGACAAAGTATCTGTAAAGGCAATAATGACGACTGTCAACAGACTCGTTCCACGTGCTATCGTTATATTTCATCTTCCTGGTCTTTTCTCTTCATGGTTTCAAAACTCTTTTGCTTTGATTTTTAAAGTGGAAAAGTGTTCTTCAGGTTGGGGATAGGTCTCCTTATAGCTGGCACGCTCTCTGCAATAGCGGAGATGAGCTGTATATAGTTTGGAAAAGATCCTCATGTTATTGAAGTTTATTGTATAAACTGGTCCTGAACTTTCTTTTCAGAAAAGTGGTCTAGGATGGTGTGCCATTGTTTTAATTGTTACAGTGAAATTCTTGAGGGAGGCTTGTATATCGAAACAGTCTCCTCTATTCTTTCTTCAGTCCTGTGAGATGGAGAACTTGGATTTTATTACTTTGCAGTTGGAGAGTGGGAAGGGAACTTTTGCAACACGTAAACCCAAAACAACATAGACTGGGTTTTGAAGAAACTTCAGGGAAATTTGTACATGCTAAGAAAGACAAATAGAATAACACAGAAATGAAGAACATGGGCTGCAGAACTAGGTTTCTTAGGGTCAAATCCCAACTTCCCCCTATTTGCGTTTAACTTAAACTGCACCTCAGTTTCCCTATCTGTAACATCAGGGTAAAAACACTGACCTCATGGACTTGTTAGAAGGATGAAACAAGTAAATACTTGTAAAGTACTGAGAACATTGCCTGGCACAGTGTAAGTGTTATAAAAATGTCAGTTAAATAAATAAAATCTACACTGCTTTTGGGATTTGTAGAACTGAATGAGAAGGATGCACAATTGTTGAAATGGGGCTGCAGTTTTCTGATGTTTATCTGAAGTCATCTACTCATAAATGCTAGCTGATGCATTTTGGGTGTCTCTAACTTCAATAGCACTCATTCATTTATACAACAAATATTTATTGGGCACAGAACTGGGCTGGTTGCCTTGTAAATGGCAATAGCATTCCTGTGTTTTTATTAGTATTCTACTAAAATGAAATGGTTCCAAATGTAATTTAACTCATATTTGATTAAGAATCACATACAAAATGAAAGTAATTGGTAGAAAAACACACAACAATTAATTTCAAAGCAGACAATTTAAGGCATATTGTAATGCAGTTGGATGGAAGAGCAGGCATTTATTTCTATAATCCTTAAAGAGTGTTCTTGTATATAACCTACCCTCATTCTTATGTTTATAAGCAACATGAGAAGAACGAATAAAGTGATGCATGTATTAGTTTCCATTGAGTTTTGTATCTTGTAACAAAATTTCCTATTACTTCCATTAACAGAACTGAGGTGTAGACCCACACCCATTAAGATAATAGCTTCTTCATAAAATGAGTAGTAATCATCACCTATATATTCATGATTAACTCATCAGGAATGGGTGGGTTGGCTCCACCCAGCATCTAGAAAACAAAAATAATTTGGAAGTGAATTTTCTCAACTTGTATGGTATCACCAACTTTCAAATCCCAGCTCTATTACAAACTGTGTGAGGAGAAAGTTATTTGTCCTTTCGGTACTCCAGTTTCTTCACCTGTAAAATGGGTATAATAATTGAGCCTCTCTTATAATGTTTTTGTGGAGATGAAGTGAGTTGGTGCATATGAAGGATTTGAAACACTGCCTGTTACATTCTTACTTCTTAGTGTATGTTGCCATTACTGCTTCGATCACTCTTACTAATACTACTAAGCTGCTATTAATCAAGTCCCTTTGGATGGATGCTGGAGGGAGAATGTGGGGAAGGGTCGTGATGAACTAACTTCCACCTCACAGCTCCTTCCCTGCCCCTTGATGTTTGCCTGCAGGGCAGAAGCAGTGGGGATGTGAGTTGGGGGTGGAGGGGAGAAGGAGGCAACTCTCCCTGGATCTAGGCTATTAAAACTGCAGAGAAACAGTCACCACTCACCACAATGGAGAACTTTGTTCATGTTCCATTAGAATATGTTTTTGGTTTTACAATATTTAGCTTAAAAAGGGAATGGAGAGATGGGAAAGAAACATCAGTGAAAGGATAGCCAAGTGGAGAAACTCAGAGGGAGGCCAACCCGGCTCCAGACCTGTGCACTTGGCTGTGAACCTTTGTGCACAATTTGGGACCTAGCCAAGCCTCAGATTTCTCATCTGTACAGTGGAACTGAGCATACTCCCCACTCCTGGGGTCACCAAGAATATATCTGTGTAATGCATATGTCCTACTGACAATCTGGAGGAGTTCAAATGAGCTGTTATTTAAAGTAATTCAAAAAGGACACACAAAAGAAGCATGTTTTCTTCCCTATTCCCACCCCTACCCCCATCCCCTACTCCTCTTCCCCTGTTTTTCTTATAGGTTTTTCTGTGTTTCCTTTTATAGCCATGGTTTCCTACTAAGAGAATCAATATTCAGGGAGTTCATTAATAATCATAACTGTTCAAAATAATTTCAGCACTCTTCATGAATTTTAATACTTTTAGGAGAAGGATATAAGTAATTGCTAATTTAGAGTCTAAATTTTGTGTCTTTAATGCATATATTTAAAAATACTCCTGGAACATATCTATAGCTACTGAAGAACAGATCTAAACATTGTTATTATAATAGAATTGCAAGCAACTTAAAAAAAGTTCCCAATACAGAGAATTATGAATGTAGTCCTTAATGTAGTATGCTTTTTTTTTTTCTATTTGGTGTTTTTATTTTATGTTTGATGGATATTTACAAGAAATGAAAAGATCAGATAGATGAGACAGGGAATGCCTTGTAGTATTAGCCTCTTATAATTAACTATATAACGTTTTCAGTGCTGCGTATTGTATAGTCTCATTAGTGCAAAAGTGAAGACTGTTACTAAATACTACCCAGTGTTCAATTTTTCCTTCCACTCTCAAGTCATTTTCATGTGATAAGATCAAGTTTAGCGATTCCTACCTGACCTTCCTGCTTGCACACTTCCTACTAGCAACTTCTTATAATCACTGCTGGATAGACAAGAAATTGGAGGGCTTGTCTGGAAAATGGCTCGACTGGGCTTCAGAAAAAGCCAGTGCTGAACAATCAGTGGCGGACACTTTGCCTGAGCAACTAGGCAATCTGGGAGCGTTGGCTAAGAATTAAGAAAGCAAGTTGAAAGCCTGTAACTTCACTGATGATGCTCCAAACATTTTTGGCTTCTTAGCCAGTCCGGACCCCACCACCGTTCTTTTGATTTCAGCCCGTGTGAGGATGCAGGACTCAACTGCTATGCATTCAGGCTCTGCTCTTCCACTGCACGGTACTCTGCTTTTGTAATGCAAATGGGAGGCACAAAGTGTCTCTTTGATAATGTGCAGTCAGAAGACAAAAAAGCATTCACTGAAACAGTAAAACTAATTCATAAAGCTGAAAGACAATAGGGAAGCATTATGGATTTTTTTAAAGGAAAGAAGTATCCTAGATCAATGTAATTGTCACAGTGTAAGCTATTCATAGCCATTGAAAAAGGGGAAAATGGCTGCAAGTTTATTTAAAGTGGCAGAAGTTTTTATAGGCAAAAAAAGATGATGTTAAACAAATACAAATATATTTGGTTAACAGTCCTCTGTTTCTGCTCTTAGAGGTCACATACATAGCTGGTTATTTTAATTTAGATCTACAATATTCCCTTAGTGACAAGAACTCAGGAGAAGTTTTAAAAGAACACAGAGATCCAATGGTTAAGAGCCATATGGTAGTTTTTTTTTCTTCTTCTTCTTTAAAGGGAGTATCTTTCCATCACATACCAGAGTTTAGCTCAAGGTCAACTTATATTAATGCATTAAACTTGGCTGTGGAGGAGGCAAAGGGCTGGAGGAAAAGGGATAAAAGAAGTTCCGAAATTGTTCTTCCAACATATTCAGCCAAGCAACAGAACATTGCCTTGATAAGGGTGATATTGGACAGTTGCCATAATTCCTCCTGTTAGATTCAGCTCCCCTGGTACCTATTCCGATACCTTTTAAAGTATAGCATGTAGCATTTTGCTTGAAAATTGCTTCCACCTCTATTGCTTTGTTATAGCTGTTTTGCAGTTTCAGTGGAGAGGCAGTTCTGTGTCACAAGAAATTACTAATCTGAGGCTTGAGAAGGGGCAGCGTAGCTTTCCATTATCTCACCAGTGAGCTCTGTACAGGATTATTTTCAAATTTTCTGCTGCCATTACAATGAGCTGTTAGAGTGGGCAAGGCAGTGAGGGAGGGAGCATTATTGAAACTTGGTTACCAGGGTAGATAAGATAAAGTTCATCACTGTCTTGGCATCCACATTTGCAGTCAGGGGTGGAAGATTTGATGAAAGGAGTACATTTGGTCAAGGATATCGTTAAGATAGAAGGCTGGACATTTTCCATCTGTGTGTGCTGAAGAGTTTCTTTTCCCATTAACGCGCATCTCAAAGAGTGGGCTGGATTGTTTAAAGAAATAAGTTTTCTTCCAGTGTATTGTAAATTTGTAAATACCAGATAACCAACATCAAGACCCCCTCCCTATTCTCATCTCAAGACACAAGATTGGAATTGGACAGAGATAACTTTCTCTAGAGAGTTGCCATTTTCTTCCTGTCACTTTCTATCCTCTCTCTCTGGTAAAAGGACAGTTCAGACTTAATTTTTATGTAAGCTATTTTTAGATATTTTTTTCCCCCAGACAACCTTTATTTCTACTACACAGGACACATACTCTGGAGATCATTTTACTCTTTGATGGGGTTATTGAGCCATCACTGCTATCCGAGGTCATTATTAGAAGCCACATTGCAGTTGCAGAAACATAGGAAGAATGGCAAGTGGTGTCTATTTCAGCAGGAGATGGAGAAGAAGTCAGGGTGTTGATTATTGAAATCAGGATGGTCATGGAGTGAGTTCTCTCCTTTAGCTTGGGTTCCACTGCCCACAAGCCACTTGTTTTCCCTCTGAGTCCAGCAGCTCTGCTCTCTCCAGGGAAGCCAGCCTAATACATGTGTGCAGGTTTAATGTTGGAAGGGAGGGTCAGCTTTACCCATACATAATCACTGTTTTATGGCTTTCACTCATTCCTGAGGTGTTAATGCAGATCAAATGGGAAACACTCCAGAAAGAAGCCTTGCAGCTACTGCCCTGCCTCACTCTCCCGTCTCAATCGTTAATTCTTATTGTAAGATCTAAAGGTAATTTTGTTTGCTGTCTTAATGCGTGGCAGTTCTCCCAGTGGTCCTTGCATATCCTTTCTCAAATTCCCATCTTGATCAATTGTTTGCAAATAATTAAGCTTTTAAGAGATAATGGCAGGAAGCTAATGTACACAACAAAGGAGAGGTCTCCTGTCACTGTCTATTGGACTGTGGTCAAATTTGCTTTGATATCCCACAGTGATTAGGATGGTTGGTGTATCTGGCAAGTGCAGTCCCTCTTTCCTTCACGAGAACCCACTGATCTTTCTTCAACCAGCCTCCTTGATGGTTAGATGCCATAATAGCAAAGGTGTTCAGGAAAATGGCAAGGGGGACCTAGCCCTGTGTTTGCAATGGTTTGGAATACATTTTCCATTTTCTTCCTAAAATAGCACTCCTCCTCTCTTTTGTAAAACGACATCTACCTTTGCCCTTCTCATGGCCTCCCTAGCCCTATGGGTGGAACGCAAACTGGGCTTTGAATGTTTTCACAGCAGCCTTGCCTGTGGCATGTGGGGTTTTTGTCAAGTCATTTTTTCTTTTTAAGTCTACAAAGGAATAACTCATACTGTCCAGAAAACGCTTATCTAGTAAAGATGATTAGGATTTAAGATAGTTAAACATATTGGATTTCAGTTTAAAAGCCTCCTTCTTTGTGAATTTTTGGCTGAGTGTGGATTAACTACCTGAAGCCGTGGCTTTCATGTGATTCTAGCAATTATGGATTTTTATTTTTTCAGGGAATGGAAAGTTTGTGGGACACTGGGTCCAAGAACTATCAGAAAAAGAAAAATATCCAGTTGTCCTACCATAGACAAAGGTTTAGGAATTTTGTCGATACCTCTTTTTTCCCCTTAACAATGACCAGATTATTGTGATATTTAATTTCATCCAGGCTCATTCATTTCTATTAAAAAATATATCCTGAACAACTGAAAATTGTTTAATGGAGACAGAGTGCTGGGTCTCCATAGCTTGAGGCTGCCTGGCAATTATGCTGCATGAAATTAGGCACAGTTTGTTCCAATTACTTAAAATCAGATCACATGAAAAGTGACAAAGGGGGAAAAAAAAGGGTTGAACTTTCTCATTTTATGATATTTAAATTATGAAATCAGAAACTGCATGATGTAAAGAAACAATCTAAATTTGCGTTGATAATTTGCAGGCCATAGATTGCTCTTTGAAGCTATAATGATTCAGGTGATTTTAAAGATCCAAAGAGAATTTTCCTGACACCTCTTGCATAAATAAATGTGAATCCCTTTTGCTTTCTAAGAATTTATGTAAAACTTGCACACAAACAAGCATGCAAAAATACTCTTGAAAACACAGCACAAATAAATGACTGTGACAATTCTCAATTTTCAAAGTAACTAAAGGTAAATGGCATAAATATTAATTTTTATCCAGTTCTGGTCATAATATTAAAACACAACTAACAAGACAGGGCAAGAGGTGTTACCATTCAGCTGCAGTGAAGAGGGACCATTGACATGTTTATTAATTTTTTTGAAAATCACTGAAAGAACACCTGGCAAAACTGTAAGCAAATTATATTATAGAAGATGTTATAGATTGGAAATGACTTATGTACATCAGTATACAACCCTATATAGTGAGTAGTACCAACAGCTAGATGTTAAAATTTGCATATTTCAAAGTCAGGCTTTTATTACTTAAGAATTGCTAGCCTGGAGAACTCCCAGATGACAAAATCAAGGAAAAGTTGTCTGTTGTTCAAAGTCTCATAGTTAGTGAATAGCAGTGTAATCTATACAATTTAATAGGGTCATATATTACTACGTACAGTTTTTCAACTAGTATAGATGTAGATCTACTATATGTATGTATATGTGTTTTGTGCTCAGTTGTGTTTGACTCTGTGCAACCGCATAGACTGTAGCCCACCAGGCTCCTCTGTCCATGTAATTTCCCAGGCAAAAATACTGGAGTGGGTTGCCATTTCCTATTCCAGGGGATCTTCCCGACCCAGGGATAGAACCTGTGTCTCTTGCATCTCCTGCATTGGCAGGGATTCTTTACCATTGTCCCACCTGGGAAGCCCTAGAACTACTATTCACTCTTCAATTCAGAGGATAAGATTCATTTGGCTTGTATTGTATGGCAAATATTTATGCAATAGGAGTCGTGTTTTAAACCTTGGGGCAGTGAATTGCTATTAGGTCAGTGTTCAATCATGAGATTTTGCTTGTGATGACTGGCATCCTAGTGAGTAGGGTGATTGTCACCTATGATCTTCACTGATTATGGACTTTGTTTTGAAAAGAGTGGGTAGCTATCACTTTTAGGAATGAAGTAAGAAAAGTAGTGTTGTGGATCTCGGATTGGATTGTTTATACTTCCTATGGGATATGAAAAAAATCTTACTGTACATTTTGATGTTGCATTTGAGTGGAGAGTATCTGTGTATCATGGCAAGTCAGAGCCATTCCTTTGTCTCATCAATATTTACTGGTTTCCTTCATGTGAAGGTCTGGGCTTTGAGGATGGTGAATGAGAAAGCCGAGGGTGTTTGAGATGCTAAATGAGTGGGAAATACACATGACCAGGGAAAGAAATAATCAGAATGAGTGTTTCCGAGTGTGATGCTTGCTTTTATGGGGATAGTGCGGGGAGAATGGTGTGAGAATGATAAGGTAGGCTGGTGGAGAGTGGGGAGGTAGGGCTTGGCATTTGAGCTGAGACTTGACAATGACATTGGAGTAGGAACTTGCGAGTAGAAACCTACTTGGCGTGTTGGAAGAACGGAAGATGGCTGAACAGAAAGTGAGGTGGGGAGGTGGGTGCGGCTGGATGGTGGCGAGCCTTGTAGGCAAGGTGAGTGGTCTGGAGGTTCTTGAAGGGGGACAGGAATGGAGATTATGAAAGGCCTTGCCACACCCTTCTGTCATGAAGAGGCTTAGATGCTGGATGGGAAGCAGGAAATATGCCTGGGTCATGTCGCTGCTGATCATGCCAGCCCCTGGCCAGTGTCCTCACCTGTAAAACAGGAGGGACAATAGATTCCATTTATGTCCCTCAAAGGAATATAATGGGGATTAATTACCACTCTGTCTGTAATATACTCGAAGCTCTTAAGAGAGCGGCACTATATTCCATGAAAGCAAAGCCTTATTCTAATTGTGTATTTATTGATTAAGTGACAATCAAATCACAATGCTTATGGGGAAAATGGCTACATCTCTGCTCGCCACAAACGAATCCCATGTGTATAGATATAGAACATATTTAAACTTACATATAAGAGCATTGAAGTGGTCATTAACGAGACTTCTAAGCATCTAATCGGACATTATTAATAAGATTGAAAGCTATGTTAATTAACATTCAATAGACCAGAATTTAATTTCCGATGGCACATACAGTAAAATGGAGAGTTGGGGTGCCCTTTCTCATTCATAAAGAGAATAGAAGGTTGACTATCAGAACAGTTTTTATCTTGGGAGAATTTATTGGGGTGCAGTGTTCAAAATAGCCAGTGTCTCAGATGGAAATCATGTCCTCAGCTTCTCTCCCAGGCTTTAGAAATGTATATTTCAAACTTAGATATAGTTTACTATTAAATAGAAAGTATCTGTGCCAAAACTAATCTTAGTAGAATTCTAAACATTTTTACAAGAAGTATGGATTTCATTTTATTATCTAATCATGTAATATTTTTTGTCCACTCTTAACTCCTGAGACTTGTTTTTCACATGCAAAATGTTCTGGTCTTTGACCTTACTACATTGGCCTGTGTTCAGAATCCTAGAGTATGTTGACATTCAGATAGGGAACCAACTTTGGTAGAATTTCATTTGGTTGTGCTTTACAGATGAGTTGGAATGGATAGTGTTTTTTTTTTTTTTTTAATACACCCACTTCAACTTTGATATTGGTATCCAGCAACACGGTGCTTTTTTTGAGAGGAAAATATGATGCTAATGAAGTGCTTACTTTCTGGGGGCCTGAGCTGAGCTTGTTGGTCAAATGGTCAGCTTTAGAAATCTGTCATTGTAGAAAAATATGATGTCAAGGTGGTACACTTTTGTATGGTCAAAAAGGATTTGTTATTTTGATCCTATAAAATACAAGGAAGATCCTATTGAACTTTCTGTGTTTGTAACAAATAAACCTGTTAAAGAATAAACTCAGTATCAAGGTTCTGCAAGTATCCTAAGTAGCTATTTATACACTTCACTAATCTTTGTAATTGGCTTGTCTTTTACTGCCATTAATTAGATGATGTAGTATTCCATTAATAAGAGTGACACACCTCAGCATTTTTACCTTTAATTATAGACCTCAGCAGACATTTAAGTTATTGACAAAATCGCCTCAAATTGCCTGATGTACACATATTTTTTTTTTTAACAGAGCGTATGTGTTTATTATTGAATCCCTTGCACCTAGCGTTGCACCTGTTGTGATGTGCACGTTGTGTGTTCGGAGCATACAGGTATACACCTATCCTTTCTGTCCTCTTTCAGCACCCTTACCCTTCTGAAGAACAGAAAAAGCAGTTGGCACAAGACACGGGACTCACCATCCTTCAAGTGAACAATTGGTAAGTAATTTGGCTTTGTGTTTACACACAATCTGCTTCCCCCTCTGGCAACCTGCAGCTCTTGTTTTGCATTAAGAAGACACACCCCGTTTTCCCTGGTGGCTTGTTGATCCAAAGGTGAGAACACTTGGCCAACGGAGCCAGAGCACTTACTAGATTAGAAAAGAAAACACCGTATTGTTTTACACCTCCTTTATAAATTGACAAATTTTAGGCATAGTAAAAATAAGTGCTTAATTCATTTAGCTGTGGCTCTGTAAATGTCTCACGGGTTTTTTTTTTTTTATTTTTAAGGATGACCAATAGAAAGAGTAATACCCTTGTTTCCATGAAACAAGAAACTCTATCACATCTGTTAGATTTTAAATTCGCTGAGTAACTAAGCTCACTGAGAATTTGTTAGACTGTGCATTCCAGGATGGACACTCCATCCCTCTTATCTCCCTATGGAAAAAAGAAAAAAAAAAACAAACGTGTTTCGACTTTGAAGCTATTCAAAACTTGATGTATCTCAGGGCTGTGTTAATACTGTTTCTAAGTAAATGTGTAAATTCCTGATTTGGGAGAGAACCTGAGATTATGTACCAAGGATAGCCAACAATATTCTGACTTAATGTATAGCAGTGTGGCAAACAGCCTTTGAGGAAGTATGATTTATTACCCTTTGTGAGTGTGCTGAAAGCCAGGTTCATATAATCACCCGGAGCTAGTGTCATATTTGAAGGGTATCGAAATCTGATCTCCTTTAAAACTAAGTGTATCTAATTAATTGTCCCAATATTTTTAGATTAGTGTTTATGATGGGGAAACCTTATCCTCTTTGAAGTAAAATCCAGAAAAGGCCCAAAGCCTGATTGGGAAAAAAGAACTGAGAATGCCAGTCTGCAGACAGAAGTATTTCTTTCTGTTCAATAAGTGTCAAAGATTAATATTACAGAATCTCTGATTACATGGCCTAATCCATTTTGGTGAATAAATTTGTTCTTGATGTCCATTGCACCTACATTAACAGACTCTTCTCTGTTAGAGAGCCTGGGAGCCTTTGGGAGAGATTTCAGATATATTAAGCCCCATTACAGAAAATGTAATTTCTGTCAATATAATCCCATGTATTCTTCAGTTTAGTATTTTAGAGATAACAAGCTACTTACAATATATTTGCCTTTGGAGGATTAATTTACAAAGTGCACTATCTTCAAGACACAGACAGACCCATATAAGCATTGCTTGTAAGGGTTATCAATTTCTATGACCTTATGGCAGCCTTGGGAGATCAATTTTTGCAGCCCTTTTAGTCAAGTGGATCAGGAACCAACAGAAGACATACTATACCTGAGCATGTTACTGGGAGTCTTGTGGCTGCTGCAGGTTTTTTGTTTGCCTCTTTTTACCTGCAGCTGTATCTTACTTTTCAAGATTCTTGATACTGTATACTTGAACTCTGTCTTTCAAATTGTTCTGGACAGTATTATAGGGCAGAATATCCATTTTGCATGAGCGCTTAAATTCCTACATATTTTTAAAGTTAAACTGATGGGGGCAATTTGAATACAATGGAGGCTGTACAAAGATTTATTTCTCTGGGAAATGATTCTCTTTGAGGGCCAAGGAGTGGCTGGGCCACCTCTCATTAAGGAAGGCAACACGCTGCCCGTTCAGGTGAGCTATCACACACGCCATCTCTCTTGTTGCTAGAAAACTCTATCCACAAACATCGTTACCAGAGAACAGATTCCAATACAATCTGCTTGTTACAGGTAGACAGCCTTATGGGATATTTCCTCTGGGTGCTAGGGCAGGCAGACATTCCTGTGGCATGGAGCCAGACATGGTTGTCTGTTCATAGATTCTCTGCACAGTAATCACAGTCAGACTTCCTTGGTTTTGTGATTAAGAGGGAAAAATAAGGACTTTAAAAAGTTATCATGCGTACCAGATAATGATTTTTCAACATAGGTGCAGACTCTACCCTCAGCTTCACTGTGATATTCAATTCTGCACAGGCACATAACTTGAAAATCATTTTTCCTTATAACCTGGGATGTAAACCCAGTTCTCTTCTCACCTGGCACCATATAGTTTGCATGTGCTCTCTGCTTCTGTATGAAGTTAGAAGTGACCTCTGCTGGCACTTCATTGCTTCGCATTTGGCAACTGTTTCAACTCTGCAACAGCTTTGTGGTGGATGGAGGATCCTCAACCTCTGTTAGGAACCAAACGCACAGCAGCAAGTGAGAGGTGGGTGAGTGAGCCAAGCTGTTCTTCTGTATTTACAGCAGCTCCCCATCTCTCGCATTACCACCTGAGTTCCACCTCCTGTCATATCAGCGGAGGCGTTAGATTCTCACAGGAGCTCAAACCCAACTGTGCTTGAGTCATCCTGAAACCACCCCCTGCCGACCAGTCCATGGAAAATTGTCTTCCACCAAACAGGTCCCTGGTGACCAAAAGACTGAGGACCGCTGTGGTAGAGAAATTCCCCTCCAGTAGCTGAAAGTTGTAGGAGAAGTTGTTTCTCTTAAATTCGGTGAATAATGACATTCCCATGTTTGATTTGGGTTTTTAACGGTGTATTACTTTTCATCCAAACCTTCTCCTTTTAAGGAACTGATAACTGATTTCTTTTTCTCTGGACTTTGAGTTGGAAATATGAGGCAAAAATGGGGAAATCCAGATGGCACTGTATTGAAACCCGAGATGCGAGAGAGTCTTAAATGACGATGGCAGACTTGAAGATGAAACAGCACAACTACTAAGTGGCGTTCATTTTTCTTTATCGTAATAAAAAAATTATACGAGGGTATTTTGAGAGCCTGTAAATACTTTTCGTGCATTGAACATCAAGCCCATATTTCTTCACTCTGGAAATAATAATTAAAAAAAAACATTTCATAAGTATTTTAGCATTTTCCCTTCACTTCATTTAGGCACAACATTTAAAATTGTATGTCTTCCTTTTAGGATTTTTTAAGACTTGTTAACATACATGTACTTTTTGTATGAACTATGAGTCACTGTTGAAGAGATTTAATAAAATGCTGAAGGGCAGGTTGGGTGTAGATCAGTCATAATTATTGGCAGCAACATAATGTATTGAAATACACAATATGAATGTGAAAAATATAAACGCATGTCAAGTTGTTAGCTTGTTATAGAAACCCTGGCCAATGCAGCTTGAAGTTAGATTTTGACAGAAAAATGAGATGAGAAAAGTTTGATGCATTGTAATGATTCTTTCATTCCCTCGCTGAACTAATGTTATGCCTTTTTAATTGACAGAAGTAATATACACTACCTGCCTTGGCTGACTAAGGACAAAGCAGATGGGATTTGGTGGGGAGAGGGGATCACAGGGAGAATTTAAATGTAAAACAAGACAGATTTGATTCATTAAGAGAAAATTTGAATTAAAAGAAATAACTTTTAACTTGTACGTTTGGTCTATGTATCAGAGTACAAACAGAGAGGAGAAATCGTAAAATGGCTGGTACTAGTACTTTGTAGGAATTGGGCTCTGGGATGGATTGTGACATTTATTAGATGAGATATTGTAGCAAAAATCTATGCCAAGACATTTTTTGAGAATTGAGGCAATTATGCAAATAATTTGGGTAAAAATATTTTACCTAAATTATCCAACTATTTGAGGTAACTGCATGTTTTTAAAAAAATCAACCTCCATAACTAATTGCCTAAATATTTCTATCTATTAGCATGCTATGGTAGACTTTGACTCAAAGCATAATAATTTTTAAAATTTATTAATAATGCCTGCTATAAATGTATGTATCTTCTTTCTTTGCTCTCTCCCAATTATGTTTTGAGCCAAAATTATAAATAATAGCATTTGATGCCTTTGTCTTTTTGTTTATTCATTGTTGTTGTGGTTGCAATAAATACTTCAGTTATATTAGTATAAACTATTACTAATATGTTGATTGTCATTTAAGTGGAAACTTCTGAAATTTTTAGGTTAGATGGTTATGTAGACCTTTTCATATGAAGGTAGAACTTTGAAGAAAACAAACACACATATGCACAATGTCAGTACTAGGTTCTTTTCTCTCCTGAATACACCAACTTTATTCTTTTATATTGAAAATATGAGTGTAGAATGGTCAAATAAAGGCTCCCTTATATGTTTTCACAGCCATGTTGCAGACTGGGGAATTCCATATGATGAAAACTTGTGCCTGCAACTGTATCCTACTTGCTGCATGCCTCAGATGCCTCCTGCCTCAGCAGAGTTCTAGCCTAGAGTGTACTGAATAAATGTTACATTGTCTTTGTTTACCCCTTCTCATCTGCAGCACTTTCCCATTAAGGCCTAATGTTCCATGATTACTCTGTTGTCTCTCAGAGCGCAATGGGTTTTAGGTGCAAAATACATAGTTAATGTGAAATACATCATTGATATGGACAGAAGAATCCCTCTCCATTAATAGAGTGCCTAAGATTCCAGGGAACATGGGAACTCCAAAGTGACTCTTTACGGAACCATCATAGCTCTTCAAGTTCTCAGATTTAGTACACATACCAGATTTTCCTAGTTTCTTCATTTATTGTCTTCAAAACTACAAAGCATTCAGGCATCACTTCCCATTGATTACCAGTGGCAGGGGAAGTATGTTATCTTTGGAGATGTCTGCCATTGGTAGGTAAAAATGAAATGTAAACTTATTTTTTTAATAGGATCACTCTTATTATAATAAACAGATTCAACTGTAAAAGGTCAAGTTTCTTTCTGAGTTATGGTAATAATGTAGCAAATACTTTTATAAGTAATCAAAGATTCTATAAATATAGGTACCTGTGTAGATGTAAATGTTAAAACATTCACAAATTATCCTTTCAACTTCTGAGATCTAAAAATCAATAGGGGGTCACAGGGTTTCATAGAATTGCTCTGCTTTTTCTTCCAACATAATTTAATAATAATATATTTTACAGATGTTGTTTAAACATTAGGCACAGATTGTTTTGTCAATAAAACTAAACAGAGGCATGACACAAAAGCAAGGAAAACAGATGTAAAAAGAAAAAAAAGTGCACCAAGCAAGGAGTACTGGGTCATTTGTTTCCTATTCACTACAAAATGAAAGTGCAGAGTATACAGTGATTTTCCTTGCCTAGGAATCACCTAGGGATGGAACCACTTCACACATAAGAGATAATTTTATTAAGCAGGTGGTCTAACTTCTTCCCTTGAGAGTTTAAGTGTAACCTACATTCAAGGTAGACGTCCTAATTGATCAATGGAGTAACAGGTGCAGTATTTTTAAAAGAAGGAGGAAGAGAAGGAAACATATAAATAGAACAGCTCTCCAGCATCTCTCAGAATGGGTTGTTGTTCTCCAAGCCATAGTTAATTGCTATGCTTTTCACCTTGAGTGTCTAATAATATTACCTTTATAGGAGCTTACTCAGGGCTTAGATTAGAGCAATCAGTAATACTCACTAGATAAAATACTGTCTAGTTGCTCATGAGAAAATATTGAAATCAGTCAAAAAATGTTTAGCTTTTATATTGCCTCAGACAGAGCTGGCGAGGCGCCAAGCAGGCAGGGTATTATTTAGGAAAGCTGAGCAAATAGCTCGCAGGGAAAAGAGCTGTGAATTTTGAAACCTTCAGGTATTGTCATGTCAGAGAGTCTTAGGAGTTTAATGGAGATGCTGCTTTTGTCTGCAGATTTTAAAAAATTTCCAGCAAACAAGCCTCTTTGAAAATGACTCTGCAGTCTGAAATATACTTTGTTATAGGTTTTACTCCTTAGTTTACTCAGAGGTTTCCCCCGCTGTGTTCAATCAGATGATTAATACTAGGAAAGATGGAAACTCCTCATGAAGGGGTAGGTGTTGGCCCACTGCACCAGATGGAAAAACCCTGCCCCTTCCACCAGACTAGGACCCTGAGTCTAGGTGAGAAGAGAAACAGGAAGGGGTGGGTTGTGGGAAGATGGATGAGAAATTCCAAATACTGTTTTGTGTATCTGCTGTTTCTCCTCCAACCAACATTCAAAGCCAGTCTCTGAGCTTTTCAGAACAAGAGTGTGACATCTGGAGTTTAGAATTGGTATGACCTGAGGATGCTTTCGGGACCACTTAGGGTTGGGGTTCAAGCAAGGCACAGAGAAGAGTGAGCTGGGAGACTGATTCCATCATGAACCCAGTGTTCCTCGACATCCCTTTCAAGGCAGTGAAACCAGTGGCTTGGTACTTGACCTTGAACATGATGTGGAGGTCAGCAGGACTTGGTGCAAGTCCTAGTTAAGCAGGAACTCCTGAGGTGTCACCCAGCCAGCAGAGGGTGATTAACCATTGGGTGATTAACCATCGAGCACTGTGCTCGCAGCTGACCCCCTTGCAGAGAGTGTGGGAAATGAGGGGCTGAGAGGCATGCTGGTCAAGGAGAAAAGCTCCAGCATCCACAGGTGGCTAAGGGTGGCTCAGATGGTAAAGAGTCTGCCTGCAATGCAGAAGACCTGGATTCGATCCCTGGGTTGGGAAGATGCCCTGTAGGAGGAAATGGCAACCCCTCCAGTATTCTAGCCTGGAGAATTCCATGGATAGAAGAGCCTGGCGGGCACAGTCCCTGGGGTCGCAAAAAGTCAGACATGACTGAGCAACTAACACACAAGGGACAAATTCCCATGAAAGCCTCATGACAACACACCATTTACATAGAGGGAGTCAGGGAAGGGAATACGCAGGGGAAAGAACATTTGGAGTCCAAACATGTCATCTGTTGTCCCTGCTCCTCACCAATTAGATGCATGTCCTTGATCAACTCCCTTTGTCTCCCTGGGCAACAGCTTCCTCTGCCTTAAATAGATGGGTAGGGCTGAGGAATTGGTGGGACTCTAAGCCTCTTCCAGCCCTAATATTCTAAACAGTGTAAAAATGTGAACAGAAGCAAGGTGAATGTTCTGAAACTGATTTTGATTCCCGTTTTACATTAGAAGTGAAAAAAAAAACACAACAGGGCCTTTGATAAACAGACGAAAAGGACTATTCATTACAAAGTTGTTACTGTTCTTCATCTTAAATAAGCAAATCTAGCCCTTAAAATAAAAACTAGATGAAATTAAACATTATTGCAAGACATGGAAAACATGCATGCTGTCACTTTTGGATTCATAATAAAGATAAATCAGTTGTTTTTAGCAGTGCGCTCTGAGTCTGTAAAGGGCATGACAGATAATAGGCTTGGAATTTCTTAAATTATTGTACAGTAAAATTTGTTTTTTCCTCAGGCATTCAATCTTTTTTCTTTAGTGATTTTGTACATGACAAACTTTGTAGTGGGTGCATTAATAATCTATAAGTAATGGGTTGTCAGGTGTCAGTTAGATAAGATTAAAAGACTGTTTAAGCATTATCCATTTGCTTCTTTGCATGAGTTTTATAGGTCAAGAGAAATAACTTTTTGAATTGTGGTTGTTTGCACATGCTGGTTTTTCCTTCTTCTCTCCCCCCCCTTCTCTCTTTCTCTCTTTCTCTCTCTCTCTTCTCTCTCTCTCTCTCTCTCTCTCTCTCTCTCTCTCTCTCTCTCTCTCTCTCTCTCTCTCTCTCTCTCTCTCTCGTTTGGCTCTGCTCCAGAAGTACTTGCAAGAACTATATTACATTACATAAATCCTGCATGTAGAAGCAGATTCGAAACTCACACTGCGTGAATCAAGGGGACACATGTCTCCACTGACTTCTGTAAACTTCTTTTAGTTTTGAAAATGTTACTCTTTTTCTTCTCAAAGGAAACTTTGTCAGGGGAAGCCTCCTCGGTAGAGGAACTGAAGCTCCCAGCTTGAGGAGTTTCCTAGCAAGTCAGGTTGAGGTCTATTCTTGTCAAATCTGTCTTAAGTGTGTTTACATATAGTTTGCCTTTCTGGTATTTTCTGCTTGCACAGACCTGATCTCCACCTATTTTGTGTCAACAGTTGCCGGGGCTGGTGTTGGGTGATTAACCATTGAGCACTGGGCCCCGGAGCTGTGCCCACAGAGAAGACCCCCTCTCCCCTTGCGCTTACATCACCCTCTGGCTTCAGGCTGCACCTACATAAAACAAACAGCATTTCTGAGTGGTTAAAGAGGCAGCCTGAAACAGTAAAAAATGGGGCAAATGTTGCCTCCTTGTTAAATAAGACAGTTTTCTCAAAAATGGAGAGGAGGCAGGGGTGCGGGGATGGAAGTGTTTCTGAGGGCAGATGTGGTCTTGGATCTGCATGGCTCTGATGGGCGGATGCCTGGAGCTTTGTGTAGACACTTAGGGGTTTGTTTTTTTTTTTTTCTTTTGTTAATTTTTAAGGGGCAAGAGAACATTAAAAAAAAAAATCTAACAAAAACATGCCAACAACATGGATGTTTGTAACTTTGGCAAATACAGGACTGTCCCACTCCATGCCCTCATGGTCTTTGGGTATTTTCCTCTTGATTTTATTTCCATTCTTATGAGGTCTTTAAGCCTGACCCATTAATGTGGGAAATAATGAACTCTGTTGGGCTCTAGACACCTGAATAATAACAAATAAGCAAAAATACCTTAATCTTTTCCCATCTTTGAGAACTCCTTTTCCCTTTTACCCTCTTAACCAGTGTGGTTGAAGGACCTAATGCCTCGAAAGATTAGATCCTGTCACTGAAGAAGGAAAAAGTACTTCCTTTTGCAAATACATTAACTCTTTCAGGCCCATGGGAATTATTGGTCTTGGATTCCAAATGTAACTTAGCTCAAAAATGGACTTCCTGTCATGGGAATTCTATTGAATTCTGGCATTCTGTCTGGCATTCTATTGATTTGGTCACTATTTTTCAAGAATAATATATTGCCAATGGATGGAATTAAATGCATCATGATTAAAAACGTATATCTTTAAGTTTCCAGTATGTTCTACTTTAGGATGCTGATTTGAATGTAAACCAATAGGGTTTGAGGGTTGTTGTCTAGTTGAAGGGTTTTGTTGGCCTGTATCACTAGAACATCTGCTATGGTTAACTTTATTTGATCCCTAGTTTGAGTCAGAATTCATATGTACTTGGAAAGGGTAGAGAGAAGGAAATGTTGTAAAGCTAATGGAAAGAATTGTATGGATCCAAAGATGTCGGGTCTCAGCCCCCATGGCTGGTCAGCTGGCAGGATTGTGTACAGAAAGGACAGTGCGATGGGTTATGGCTAGGATTCCCATCCTCAAGGCCAAGTAGCGGCTGGAGGGAGTGGCCAGAAAAGACAGATCAGAATCATTCTGAGTGAATGTAGTATAAAAGAGCATCTTGAGAATTAACTTGATTTTTGTCATGCTATTTCTCCTGAAATAGTAAGTTAACAAAGAGATAGGAGATTTTGAAGTTTATCAAAGGGAGCACGGATTAAAATTTGAGAAACATTGCGACAGAACAACAGAGTCCAAGTTCTGGGTAGGATTGTAGCATCCTTTGACAGATGAGGCTCAGGGCCTTACGATGTTACATTCTTAATTAGAGGCAAGGAGGGGGCTGACTGCTGGTTCAGTGTCTCTTGTAGTGCACCATTATGTATTTTTGTTTTTAATTAGTTGATTCTTTTTTTTTTTGGCTGTGTTGGGTGTTCGTTACTGTGCACGGCCTTTCTCTAGTTGCAGCAAGCAGAGACTACTGTTTAGTTTTGAATCGCAGCCTTCTCACTGTGGTAACTTCTCTTACTGCAGAGCATGGGCTCTAGGTACATGGGCTTCAGTAGTTGCAGCACATGGGTTCAGTAGTTGTGGCACAGGGCACAGTTGTCCTGTGGCATGTGGGATCTTCCCAGATCAGGGATTGAACCAGTGTCCCCTGCATTGGCAGATGGATTCTTTACCCTTGAACCATGAGGGAAGTCCCACTGTGTATTTTTAAGAGCCTTATTGAGATATAATTCACATACTATGCAATTTACTCATGGTTCAGTGGTTTTGAGTATAGTCACAGATATGTGCAACCATCCCCAGAGTCCATTTGAGAACAATTTCACCACCTCAAAAAGAAACCCTCTACCCTCTTCCATCCCCAACTCTGCCACAGATCTATTTTCTGTCTCTATGGTGGTTTAGTCACTAAATTGTGCCTGACTCTTATGACCCTATGGACTGTAGCCCACAAGACTCCTCCGTCCATGGGTTGCCTGTTCTGGACAGTTCATATAAATGTGATCATGATATCTCTGGTCTTTTATGACTGGTTTCCTTCACTTAGCATTACGTTTTCAAGTTTCATTTACTTTGAAGCATGTGCCATACTTTATTCCTCTTTATGACTGAATAATGTTTCATTGTATGGATATACCACATTTTCTTTATTAGTTCATTCATTGATGGACATTTGGGTTGTTTCCATCTTTCACTGGCCTAAGAATTTGTTTATAAGCTTTTGTACCATTAGATACTTTTGAGAATCATAATGACAGTATCCTCAGCAAACCTGTCTTACATTTTACAGTTGGCAAAGCACTTTCCATAAACATTGACCCATTCGATCATCACAGTTCCAGCACCTAAATACTGCTATAATCTCAGAACCAGGAAGTGGCAGTTTTCCTACTCAGTTCTCATACGTTTTCCACTGGACACTGTTCTCACTCTTCCTGCCCTTGGCCAGTGTTTTGACTGTGATAATTAGGAGCAGTGGTGTTCAAAGGAAAGGATGGCAGCTCAGAAGTGAAATGTACATTCTCTGAACTTTCCCCAAAGTGACTTTGATGAACACAAGCATTTTTCAAAGATTTGACAAGTTCCATGAGGAGGTCATTTAGTTGGTTTTATTGTCCTCAATTGAGAGATTTTGCCTTTTCAAGTGGTTGCATTTACATATAAGGACCTACAGGTTACATATTGATATACAGTACATAAAGTTTAGGTTTCAAACTTTACTAATTGAAACAGAAGTTACAGTGAACATTCTAAGGAATGGACAATAGGCCTCCATTCAGGTCAAACCTAATCTGTAACCAGGTGAAAAAAGAAATCAAACTAAATTTTGATATACCTTCCCTTAGCATGAGTGGAGACTCCAGGCCTGGAAATTTCTTAATTAGTGAAGGCTTGGAATGTGGAGGCAAATAAAGGAGAGATTCTAGAGAAAGGAAAGAGCTGAGAGATTCTCCAGATTGGCACTAGGATTCGAGAACACCTTACGCATGCTTGGCTGGTCACCTAACACGAAAGAGTTTCAGTTCCAGTCATTCAGGGGAAATTCTATTTTGGGAAAAAAGTGCATATTTGATTACTAGGGTAACACATACACCCTGATTCCTTGGGACATTCATGGTTTATGCCTGGTGCGCAGCATAATTATCAATAACTTTTCTTTACTCTTTTTTTTTTTGGCTGTGCTGGATCTTCGTTGTGGTGTGTGGGCTCTAGAGCATGTGGACTTAGTAGTTGTGATGCTCTGATTTGGTTTGCCTTGAGTCATGTGGGATCTTAGGTCCCAAACCAGGGATCAAACCCTGTCCCCTGCATTGGGAGCAGATTGTTAACAACTAGACCACCAAGGAAGTCCCTAATGTCCCTTTACTCTTAAAAGTGTCCCAGCATAGATGATAAATTATCTGGTTATCCTACTTATAATGGAAATTGACAGAATATTAAGATTTGTTTTAAATAACTGTATTTATTCTGTAATGTTTAAGGGCTGTTTAGTAAGATGTAATTTTATTGACTTTTGTAAATATGGGAAATGAGAATTTATATGATTCAGCTTAAATAGACACATTTATTCTTTGAAGATATTATTATACCCAATTTAGGTTTTTGTTATTAAAAGAGGTTTTGCTATATTATCCTAGATTATCCTATTACATATACATTGTGCTAATGATCACTCTAATTTCATATACTCTAAGTAAACCACTTTAAAATATTTATTAGGTTAAACAAAATCAAATTTGGCAACTTGTCTGTCATATGTGAGTAAATATTTTATAAATGCTATTTTGTCCCCTATGCTTTATATGGATACTTACAATATGTACTGACTATTGGGTATTTCTTATGCTAGGTCTAGTGATACATCCCTACAATTCATTCCATTGAGTTTGGAGCCTAAGGCTTTAGTGATCTAAAAGACAGCAAAGGAAATAGAGATCCCCTGCTAAGGGAGCCACCCTTGCTTTGAATTCAGTTCAGATTAAAGGATTTAGCAAACTGAGCTTATATATATATATATATATATATATATATATATATATATTTTTTTTTTTTTAGAGTGAAAAAAATCATTTTACAATTTGCTTTCAAGGAAAACTTTCTGTAACATATAACCAAGTGATGTTGTATTTGCAAGCTATTTCAACTTATAAAGTCCAAAATGATGTTTGGATTTTGTTTTTACTTTGCACTATAATTTTCAACTAATTAGCAATTTCTTTTTTTCACTGGTTGCTTGGAAGAAAATTTTATATATAATTAACTTTCTCAACTGTCTTAGTTTCAGCTTCTTTTAATAGTAGTTTGACAAATACACCTATCACTTCTAGAGAAGGGGAACCTTTTCAGATCTCTGATGGATGGGCTTATTGTGATTTGAACAAATTCCAATATTATGTTTCTAGAGTAGAAAGAGAGCAAAACACGTGCTTCCTTCTTCCCTCCCGTTCATTCACCTCCCCCAACCCCAGACACACAGATGATGTATTGCAGTCCTGGAACTGTCGGATCCTGGAGGAGGTTGAGAAACTAGAAGACAGTGCCAAAAACATGATTTCATAAGGTTTGACTTGAGATTGAGTCAACTTTCTTGAGCGTCTAAAAATCATGTTTCATGAAATTTTACTTCACAAAGAAAGGGAGTGTGGAAGGCTTGGACCCTAAAGCCTGCCAGTTACGGATCATTAAATCCAATAAGTAAATGTAAATCTAAAATAGAGAATTCCAACAAAAGATCTTGAAGTCAAATTCTTGTTTAAAAGAACAGAGTGTTATGTGGGAGATAGCTGGAATTCATTCCCTGAAAGGTTTGTTTATAAAACGGGCCTTAAAGTTATTAGGAAATGCTGACTTAAATAAAAAAAGAGTCATATATGTAGTTTTCTCTAAATGACTCTGATAAAGTTGAAAGAAATGCTACATAAGAAGATTCGTGGAAAAAGAAAGAAAAAAATTCTGGAATTCAGCAACTACTTTCCAGGATGATAATTTATATTAGAAGCTATTTTACAAGACTTAATTCTGCCCTTAAAAATATTTATAGCAATTAATATAAGTAAAATGAATTATATATCAATTAAATATTATACTTGCATGTTGTTCATGTTTAATTGAATAAAGAACAGTGCATGAAGAAATCACCGGTACTCAAGAAGGCATGGCATTAAATTTTATTATTAAGTATATATGTAAGTATTCTTAAGTATACCTAAATATTAATCAAGATGATATAATTAATACTTTCTTTAATGGATAGTATAGGTATAGAAGGCATTTTTACTAACATATCCTGTTATTTAATGAAATTTTTTCTTAATAGTTAATAATTTTAGTTTCTTGAGCAAAGAAAGGTACGGATTATAGAATGGCATTTCTCCATATTTAAAATGATACCTGCCTTTCTGCTGGCTAGTCACTTATACCTAATTGGCAAGAAGCTCTACGGGGATGACTGAGAGTCATGTCGTCGTTTAGAAACCACAGTATTTTGTGAGAATTTTATTTTGATTTCCATGAATAAGCTGTGGCATGCTAAAATAACAAAATACGGTCTTCCCTTAATCATCAGTGAATAAGTAGGGTGGTAAACATGGGGGAGCAGAATTGAGTAAAGGTGAAAATTATATTTTTGAGAGTAAGCAAGTAGTTTTTCCTTCCTATTGTTAGTACTGCGGAGGACCAAAGGTGTAAGAGTATAGGAATAGGGCAAAGCCATGTAGGAAAATCGCCTGTGGAACTGGGCAAATAAACCTGGTGTTTGGGCCTAAAGGATGTCCACTATGATCTGGCCACCCCTCCGGTTCTCACCAAGAGACGACTAAATTTAAGAATCCAGTTTTGTGGAAAGGAACCTGGTCAGGGAGTGGAGGATAAACTAAAGGATGAAGGTCAACTTTAGAAAGCAGTTCTACCAGATCTTGCTCAGAAAACTATTCAGGTATCCAAAGATGAAGAATAAAGGAGATAGGTGGAATTAACAGAATGGGAGGAAAAAAGTCCAATAATAAATAAACGTCTAAGGGCAGAGACAAGAAAGAATAGAGCAAAACTTCCTGTATTTCTTTTTAGCATAACTCAAGGTTCATCTTCCATTCTCCTTTTCTGATTCCTATTTTTTTAAAAATGCAGATGGTAAAACTCAGGTTTTAGATGATCCCATGTCTTAGATATTTAAGACTTTTGCTCCCGTTTCAACCTCCTACTGCCCCCTTAATAGGACTTGAGTTCTAAACAAATAACTAGGTAAAAAGAAATACACCTCTGTTTATTTTGACATGGAATAAAGCTCCAAAGCCAATCCATTATCTTCCTTTCCTTTGTAACACTTCTTGTTTTGAGAAAGGAGACCATTTTGTCACAGGAAGAAATTCTAATCCATGATTCTATGAAAAAAGGAAATTTAAGAATTCTTTCTCTAATTCAGTTTTCAACCACCTACAAGGTGTCCAGTTCTTAGTACTTCACAAAAGAAGACTGTTTCCAAAGCAAAACGGGATTTTTAAAAACATGTACCTTGATGTTTGGAATGAAATATGGAAATGCAAACAGGATGTTTCTCAACCTTAAAGGATACTTAACTAAAAGGATTACTTTGTAAAATGCCCAATCTTTGGCAAATTTGAGCATCATTCTATTAAGCTAAGGTGTGAGACTATTTTAATGAGTAAGAAAAGTAAACTGTCCTGTTATTATGTATTCCTGATATTATACATCTGAATTTTAAGGACTATAATGTCTGGACATCAATGTAAAATTCTAAAAGTTTTCTTTTACATCTTTAAACAAGTAAGCTTGTTAAAAATCACCTTATCACTATGGAAAATTCCAAAGATTGTGTGCATTTCATGGATATATTTCATCTTAAACTATTTTATGGGTATTGAAGAATGTATTTTTTATTGTACATTCAAATTGGAATTTTTGTCATCCTCTTCTTCTCTTCAAAAACACTGTTTGTTCTTATGTTCAAGCTCTAATATATATTTGTGTATTCATACATATGAGTTTAAAATAACTGTTTTACTAATGCTTCTTAAAATGACAGTGTTTTAGAAGAGAATATGTTCATGTGAGTTTACATAAACCCCAAAGATCTTTTTTTCGTTCTTAGTGTTTAGAAGATTCTTGATAATTTAGAATATTCCACAATGGAAAGTAAAGCATTCTGTCACAAAAGCAGGGAGGATGAGACACAAGGTCAAAGGGCATTTTGGAAACAAACAGCTGGACCAGTTTATTTAAACAGATACAGGGATGGGGGAACTGACCTCTGTTTGACTTATAGTGGGAGGAGCAAGTATGTCATTTTATTACTTTGCCCAGAAGGAAAATGTTTTCCTATCTAAATTCAACCCAAGCCATCTAAACACATGACCTTGCTGTATATAGCTAATTCCAAAGACAGAACATATAAGACAGTCAAGGAAAATCATAAAATACACTGAAGAGAGTCAAATGTTGGAATGGTTTCAGAATTGAAAAGGTGGTGTTGTTTTTAAAAATAAAATATTTTGCTGTTTATTCAGTTATTTTCAGATAAAGATGTCTACCATGACCCAAGATAATATTACGTGTTTCATATAAATATAGGAATTGTAATTCAGTAGCATTCTAAGAGTTTACTATGTCCTAAATGTACTGATAATGTCCATCATATTGTAACAAATATTGTTTTTAATTACAGTTTACAAAAGTGAGGACTTCCGAGTATACCTACTAATGTGGTCAAGAAGTTTGGATAAAGTGATAAGTGTCCTTAGGTTTTCAAGGTTTTCAAACTTTTAGTTAATGAAAGGATTCCCACCTTTATACCTACATGTCCTTTAGGTAGCCCACATCTGTGCTGTCAATCACAACAAATGGTTATTGCCACCCAAAGAGAAGCAACTAGCATCCTGTACCTGGGGACCCTTAACTAAGAGGCTGGGGTGAGATGTTTGCTCTCTCCATGGGGACCTGAGCAGGCCTGAAGTCGCTGCATTTAGTGTTGCTCGCAGAGTCATGCAGACAGACTCGGCATTTTGAGCAGATAGTGGCCCAAGGGGTGAGTGGACTCAAAATCCTAGAGCTCACATTCTAGAAGGAACTTGTTAGGAATCACGGATGTTTAACCTAGGGAGAAGAGGGGAGACCTATGGGGCACAGCGGCTGTAGTTCTAATGTTTGAAAGGCTATCTGAAGAAGTGAGATTAGAATTGTTTAAATTACCCCCAAGAAGTTGTCCTGGTGAAAGGATTTTAGATCAGGTAAGACACAACAGTTATTGTGTCTGTAGAGGAAGTGGGCTCTCCGGTAAGGTGACCAGTGCTGTATTAGAAATAGTCCAGCACAGAGAACAGACTTGTGGTTACCAAGGAAAGGGCTGGGGGGTGGGGAAGTGGGAAAGGGATGAATTGGGAGTTTGGGGTTAGCAGATGCAAACTAGCATATATAGAATGGATAACCAACAAGGTCCTACTGTATAGCTCAGGAAACCATAGTCAATATCCTGTGATAAACCATAATGGAAAAGAATATGAAAAAGAATGGGTATATGTGTATAACTGAGTCACTTTTCTGTACAGCAGAAATTATCGCAACATTGTAAATCAACTATACTTGAATAAAATAAATTAAAAAAAAACCAAACAGTCCAGCAGAGGCTACCCATCAACCTGGTAGGGATATCAGAGACAGGGAATTCATGTCAGTGACCAAGCTAGGTGATGATCAAACTTCACGGGTAGCTCTTCTGATCCCATGGGTTAACTGTCATGGATTCAGACCTGAGATGGTTATCATGAACTGGTCTTTGGAAATCTGAATGTATGAGTATGAAGGAGGCAAGCTTTGGAATATAGATAACCCAGTTTGCTGAGTCTTCTTATGCATAGCTTTTTTTTTGGTCTTTATACACAAGTAGTATAGTCATCAAAATCCCCAAGTCTCCAAAATGTTGTCATCCTTATTCCTGGACTCAACAGTGAGGTTGTTGCCAGTGGTGACTGGCTCGAAATCAGCTCATGTTTAGATATCTATTTAGTCCAGAATATTCTAGATGGGTGGCACAGTGGTGGCCATGCTCTGGTCAGGACATTGTGGTGGTGAGGGGGATATGCTTGCTACCATTTGCCAAATTATTAACATCTCTTGGGTTACATGTGACCTCAAATAAGTCACTTAATTTCTCAGAGCCTTGGCTTCCCATCTGTTAAAAAAGACTCTTCCTATTTTTAGATAAGTAGTATATATCCATAAAATATTATGTTTTTAAAAGAACTTGAAAAAAGTTATCAGAGTTCTTTTCAACAGAATGCAGATTTTGAATAATACCATAGATAAAGAGGCATTTTTGCTCCCTTACCTATGTTAGTTACTATGAAAATTACTTTTGGTATATGCAGAATATTAATATTAAATAATTTTCTGATTGGTCATGCAGTGAAGGCAGCTAATGAAAAAGCAGATTTTTTTTTCATTTTAATTGGTTATTTCACATGGTGTTTGTGCTACACCTGTGCTTATAATGAGAATGGAGAATTAATCTAACCTTCTGCTCACATGATTCCAATTTTCATGGTTTATACAAGATAATGATAACCTGATTTGCAACACAATTTGTTGTAGATCTGTGTTTTAAATATTTTTATTAGAAGTTTGGAGACTTCATATATGAAAACCAATTTAATATATGTTGTCAATAAGAATTAACACCAACCAATGTCTTTTTAGTTAGATTCCAGTTTCATTCATTATTTCAATTACTTCTAAGATAAAGAAAGAACATAAGGATATAAGATGTTGAGAATCTTAAAATGTCATGAAGTATGCATTTTTTATTTAAAAAACCTATGCCTGTCTGTTTGAAAGTGAAAGTTGCTCAGTTGTGTCCAACTCTTTACGACCCCATGGACTATGCAATCCATGGAGTTCTCCAGGCCAGAATACTGGAGTGGGTAGCCTTTCCCTTCTCCAGGGGATCTTCCCAACCCAGGGATCGAACCCAGGTCTCTCACACTGCAGGTGGATTCTTTACCAGCTGAGCCACAAAGGAAGCCTATCTGTTTAATGGATTGTTTTTTAGGAACTGTTTTCCTTCCTGAAGTGGGCAGACTTACCAACTAGGATTCATGCTGGAATGGAGGTCCTTTACGTATTTTTTTTAAGTTTGTGGCAGCACTACATATGTGGGCTCTTGGTTCCCCAGCCAGGAATCGAACTCACATCCCCTGCATTGGAAGTACAGATCTTAACCACTGGACTGCCAGGGAAGTCCCTAGATTGTGGGTCCTTTAATTATTAACAGTACAGTATTAAAATCTTCATTTTCTTTTTTTATGTGGTACTCATGTTGGATATGAACTTCCCAGGTTGCTCAGTGGTAAAGAATCCTCCTGCAATGCAGGAGATGTGGATTCAGTCCTTGGGTCAGGAAGATCCCCTGCAGAAGGAAATGGCAACCCACTTCAGTATTCTTGCCTGGGAA